>JAUMJJ010000025.1:0-1415454 GCA_033556795.1 Tapera naevia | reverse complement strand
ATAGAATCATAGAATCACAGAATGGTTTGGCTTGGAAGGGACCTTAAAAATCAGCCAGTTCCAACCCCCTGCCATGGGCAGGGACACCTCACACTGGACCAGGCTGCTTAAGGTCCCAGCCAACCTGGTCTTGAACACCTCTAGGGAGGGGCCATCTAAAACTTCCCTGGGCAACCTGTGCCAGAGCCTCCTCATCCTGATTGTGAAGAATTGTCTCATGTAAATCTCCCCCATCCAATTTAAAGCCACTTCTCCTCGTCCTATCACTCTATGCCATTTTAAGAAGTCCCTCCCCAGCTTTCTGTAGCCCCTCCAGGTACTGGGAGGCTGCTCTAAGTTCCCTCCACAGCCTTCTCTTCTCCAGGCTGAACAACCCAAACCCTCTCAGTCTGTCCTCATAGCAGAGGAGCTACAGCCCTCGGATCATCTTCGAGAGCTCCTCTTGACCCATTCCAACAGTTCCACATCCTTTTTATGATGGGGATTCCAGAAGTTGACACAGGGCTCCAGGTGGGGACTCATGAGAGTGGAGTAGAGGGGGAAAATCACCTCCCTCGACCTGCTACCTAAACATCCTCTTGCAAAAGCAATTTAGATATACTTAGTGGAATTTTTGTCCCTATCCTGCCATTAGAAGAGTCAAGAGATATTAACACAATATATATGTTTCCAGTGTATTAACTTTTAGCTATTTTTAGAAGTATTTTTTTGTTTTGGTCCCTCTGAAGAAAGGATCAGTCACTCCCCACTGCAGGGAAACATGCCATGCCTAGTGTTTTATCACAGAACTCCCTGGCTTCTTCTGGAAAGGCACACTCCACAGCAAACTCCAGGAAATTCAGAGGACAGGCAGTGGGGGCCATTTGTTACAGCAATATTTTTCAGACTCCCAGGATATGTCTATGCTGCTTCATATGCTGTACCCTGCAAGGTATCAGAGGTAGCAAACCATCCCTTCAGCCTGCACAGCCATCCACATGTCCCAGCCAGGTTCTGATCCCCAGTTTATTTAGATCATCCAGATCCAGCTTGGATAACTCAGGACTACCATGCATCAACAGCTCGACAGCACTGAAGAAGCCACCTTTTCCTACTTATTTCCCCCTCCTTGAGCCAAAGCCTTGCTGTCCAGCTGCTTACAAGCAGCTTTCTGGCAGACTGTGAGTAGCAGCTTCTGCTTGTTCCTCCCAAGACAAAACAGCAGCTCCACTTGCAAGAGCAGCCACAGAAGAATGTATTTCCTGTGGCAGCCTCTGCTCTCAAACTGAGAGGAACAAAACCAGAAAGCATCTTCACTGAGAACCTGAGAACATCATTTTAGCAATGTTCCACATGGTAAGGTTTGGGGTGTGTTTGTTTTCCCCTGGATAGCTCTTTTGCTGTTTAATAGAACGTTCTGTCTTTTGTTCTCAGAGAAAAACGAAGTTACAACTGTAAAATCCCAGAGTGACAGTTTCCTGTTTCTGGTCAGGAATATCCCTTTTGCTGGTGTCCTGGTCATGAGAACGCAGTCTTGTGTTGTTGTGGCCCCAGTGACAACAAAGGCTAACATGGGAGATTCCGTGTCCCCAGCTTACCTTGTGGAAGAGGAAAACATGATTCTCTTGTCTTAGTTACACATCTTTTAATCATAGAATCATTGAATGCTTTGGGTTGGAAGGGACATTTACAGGTCATCAAGTCCAACACTCCTGCAGAAGCAGGGACATTTTTAACCAGATCAGGTTGCCCAGAGCACCATCCAACCTGATCTTGAGTGTTTCCATGGATGGGACCTCCACTGCCTCCCCAGACAACCTGTGCCAGTGCCTCACCACTCTCAGCATAAAAAAAATTCTTGCTTTTATCAGGACTAAATCTACCCTCCCCTAGTTTAAAACCTTTCCCCCTCATCCTATCCCTGCAGTCCCTGATCAAGAGCCCCTCCTCAGCCTTCCTGTAGCCCCTTTAAGCACTGGGAGGCTATCAACCCCAACTCTCTTAGCCTGTCTTCATATGGGAGGTGCTCTAGCCCTTGGATAATTTTCGTGACCTTCCTTGGACCAGCTCTAACAGCTTCATGTCCTTCTTGAGCTGAGGGCCCCAGAGCTGGATGCAGTAAAATCCCACAGAGAGGTTTGGATTGGGTTGAATTCAGAGCCTCTCTCAGCGTAATTGCTGTGCTAACCTGTATGGCAACAGAAAGCCTGCTTTGCCAGACCTTCCTCTCTAAACTATCTCACTGTAATTAACACAGTACCTGTTACTACAACAACAAATTGTTTATTAATTGAGCCCAAAGTACCCTCTACTCCACTCTCATGTAACCATCAACCATCCACTCTATCCAACCAACCACTGTCCACTCTATGCAGCGTGAGGGTTCCAGGAGCACACGCTCCTTTCGGCACAAGCAGCACCAGTAGAGCTGCACACGTTTCACTGAGGTTATGAACACAGCAACATTTCTGCCAGGCCCACCAAGACACCGACACGCACAGGTTTGACATTTGCCTCCATTCTACTACATCCACACAAGATTAAAGGCTTAAGTTTCAAGCTTCTCTTCCGATCAGTAATTTCAGTTGTTACCATGAGCCTGTCCATCGCACGTTCAGATGACTTCTTCACTAGTGAAAATGCCATCACATTTGCAGATGTATTTCCCCAGATATTTTCTGATGGCTCCTCCAGAAAGCAGGTTGGCTGGGAATCACATTAGGTATTTTTTATATCAAAATTTTAATCAGCTATTCAAATCCGAGCCTTTGGTAATGCTTTGCTGGTGGCTTAAACTCAAACTGAAGCATTACTGACCAAGTTCTTCTGAAGTAAGTTTACATGAACCCAAACTTCTGCTCTTTGAGTTCTACTGTGCTTTAACTGCCATCTTGATTTAAGTGCTCAGCAAAAAGAGGAACAAAATCCTGCTAAGCAGATCAGGGGCAGCAAGAAGGAAACGTGCCTTCGCTTGACTGAGAGCAGCTTCTACTTTTACGCACAATTAGCTGCTATAATTACTTTTTTTACCAATGTAACTGTAATAAAGTTCTAACTTGAGGAAAACTTAAAGGAATATTAGATAACAAAGAACAATTTTAGCGGGATCTCAATTTTATGTACTTCTATTTCCAGATAGTGTTTCAGCCGTGCTAATTGTTTCTCGTAGGTTTAATGATCTGGTCAGCGTAACCTGATCGAGACACGACTTCTAGAAAGGAACTGCCTCCACAGTAACTCTTCTCTCAAAACTTTACAGATTTGCACAACAAACATAATCTTCTGTACTTTTATGGGCCAAGATAAATTCTTGTCATAAACAGGCGTTCAAGTTGGCCAGTTCAGCCTATCAGAAAGCATTTACTTCATCCAAAGTTAGCAGATAGTAAGGGATTTTGAGGTGGATGTTACCGTGGGCTCACCCAAATGCAGGGGGAGTAGTTTGCATGACTGAAGTCAACTTTGGTTTTCACAGTGACTTCAGTGGACACAGGACACTGACACTACTTCAGGCAAAGCCTGTCTCACTTTATGCAGCAATGTCACTGGTTGAAGAGCTGTCATCCACAATGGCAAATCTCTGTCCCCAGCAAACCATGCTGTTGCAAGCACTGAACCTGTATAGATTTCTTTCATTCTATTTTTACTGTATGTTAATATATGTCATTTCAGTCAGTTGTAAGTTATTATTTGCTTTAATCCAAGTAAATAAATAAATAAAAAACCCAAACAAACCAACATGCCAAATTCTACTCTGGCATCACTAGTTTGAAACTTTCTGAAAACTCTAAACCAGACAAAAATTAAAGAATCATTTTAGCTATTGCACAGGTAAAGGAATAAAGAAGATTTTTGATATTTGTTATTATAATAATTTGTTATTACTCAACACAAGGGGTAAAAAACTTGCCAATGTGAATACCCGAAGCTGCCGTTGATACTGACACTTCTTTGGGATCTGCCCTGAAACCCTTTGCTATAGATGTGAGTTCTGCATGGCGAGGTCTTTACAGAGACAGCAAAACTGAAATGGTGGCAGCAGTATTGTCACTGCTGTTTGCAGAGCAGCACGTCACGTTTTGACAGCGCCAGGCAGGCTAAAGTTGGAGCAAACGCCACTGCTAATTGCTGTTGCCGCTGGGGTTTATGATTGCAGATACAACAAGCAAGATTCTTGTAAAACACTGAACACTTCACTCCCTGCAATAAAAATATGGTAAAACCCAGGTAAATTAGCAAACCGCGCATTCCCTTCTCGCATTCCCAAATTTCCTAAGAGGCAACCAGAGGGCAGGGTGGCCCCATCCCGGCTTCCCGCTGACAAGATGCAGCAGCGCTGCCTTTACCCACAATGCACCCACAGGCAGACACAGTCGCGCACGCACAGTCACACAGAGACACACACGGTCATACCCACACACACACACACACGTTCCCCCCTCCCCAACTTACCCACAAGTTCTATTCCATCCAAACCCCCCCTGTCTTCCTCCGCTCCCCCTCCTCGGCTCGCCTGCTGCAGGAAAAAGGCCACAGATGTCTGCAAACACTTCTAGGCAGAAAGCAGCCAGTGCAGAACAAAGACAGCCGGGGTTGCCTTCATCTCGGCACAAGGCAGCCAGGAGCTATTTCCAAGCGTGTTCGCTCTCCCCCCTCTCCGAGGGCACCCTGCTCGCTCTGCTCTGCTCTCTGCCTGTCCAGCTACTGCACAACACACATCAATTATTCATCGCTTGTCTCCCGGTTTCCAGGCAAAACCAATCACAGATGGAGTCTTGCTAATGGGCTCGCGCTGTACTTGCCAACAGGCGATTTGTGCTCCAGCTACAACCCTCGAGAGACAATAAAGAGAATCAGGTTAAGCTTTAGAACTTCACACGTAGGCGCACAGACCCAGAACGGCGTCAGACATGTCAGCATCCCCGTGACACCGCTTCGGTGCGCAGCGTGGCATGAGGATGCTTTACATCTTCTGAAAGATGAAGATCTGCTTTACATCTCAAAAAGGGGTTTTTTAAAGGGAAAAAAAAATATGAAATGCTCAGGAAAAACAAAAATAATCTCACCTGGGCTGCATGTTACTGATATTGATGGGGTTTCTTTTCTGCCTCTAGTGATCCATCTCCTGCTTTCCCATCACACCTCTCCCTCCTGCTCATACTCACACACAGCCACTTTGCCAGGAGGGAGAGGAGAGAGGAGAGAGAGAGGAGGGGAGGAAAAAAAAAACCACCCAGGCAGCTCACATTTCAAACTTGCAAGGAGGGGTGGTGCTTAAAAGGAGAGGACAAAGCCTCTGCCTCTGGCACCCAGCCAGGGCGCTAAAACAGATCCCCCCGATCAATTAATTGGGAGCAGCGCTTGTTGGGGGCCGCAGGAGGAACTCTTGAGGGCACCGGAGCTGGGGAAGCAGTGGATTTGGGGAACGTTCTGCGCTCGTTTCCCCCCCGCCCCTGGTTGCTGAGTGCTGGTGACTAAATCCATCAAAGCAGGCATGCTAATTAGCGGGCAGAGAGCGCCCAGGGCGCCCCCCCCCCCCCCCCGGGGTGCCTTCCGCACAGGGCGGAGGGGAGGGGATGCGGAGGGGATGGGATGGGATGAGGAGGGGAGGGGATGGGGAAGGGATAGGATGGGGATGGGATAGGCATGAGGATAGGATAGGGATGAGATAGTGATGGGGATGCGATGGGATAGGGATGTAATGTAATGGGGTGGGATAGGGATGAGATGGAATGGGGACGGGATGAGAATGGGTATGGGATGGAACTGGAGCACCCGGGCAGGGGATGGAGCTGCGAGAAGGGGATGGATCGGAGATTGATGGAGCTGGAGCACCGGGGCGAGAGGGACCGGAGAGGAGCGGATGGAGCAGGAGGGATTAGTGGGAAAAGGGGATGGAGCAGGAGGAACCGGCGGGGAGGGAGCTGGAGCACCGGGGTGGGAGGGACCCGTGGGAAGGGGATGGAGTGAACAGCGGGACGGGAGGGACCAGCGGGGAAGTGATGGAGAAGAGATGGGGAAGGGGATGGAGCGGCGGGTCAGGAGGAACCGGCAGGAGGGGAGGAGCCTGACCCGCAGTGGGGCAGGAGATCCTGACGGGGTGGGAGCTGACAGGGCGGGAGATACCAGCTATGGTCCCCAGGGATCCCACTGTGCAGCAGAGCAGTCCCCGCTGCGGAGGGGAAACTAAGGTAGGTAGGGATGCAGCAAGGCTGCGTGTTCCAGCTGGGCTCGGGGATCTCCAAAAGCTCACCCCTCCTCCCGGCGCTCCTCACAGCATCCCCTTTCTCACCCCACTCCTCACAGCATCCCCACCCCACACCTTACAGCAACTCCTTCCCACCCTACTCCCAGCCCAACACCGCCCATGGAAGAGTTCCACACAAGTTTCACGTATCCAGCAGTGCCACAGGGCAGAATTCCAGTGTCAAAGGGGAAAAAATTAAAAACAACAACAACAAACACCCCCAAAACAAGTAGGAAGCTTATGGGACAATTTTGCTCCCTCTCGGAGGGAACACTGGCAGTTTAAGTTGTGGCCAGGGGAGCCCCAACCCTTTCCTGCCAGGCTCCTGTGGTGCACAGCCACTTCCGGACCTGCACAAATGCACAAAGACACTTCCAGCTCTTAAAGGCAACCCCAGCCCTTTCCCTGCCCAGTAGATCCCAGGGAAACTCTAAAGGGAATGACAGTTGCCCACGATGTGGTGGAGTCACCATCCCTGGAGGTATTTAGAATATGGGCAGATGAGATACTCAGGGATCTAGTTTAGTAGTGGACAGGTACAGTTGGACTCGATCGCGAAGGTCTTCCAACCAAGCAATTCTATGATTGTAAAAAAGGAGGGCAAACAAAAAAACACTGGACTGCCACCAAAATCCATTCCAGAAATGACAAGAAGGACACTGAGGGGCCAGAGCGCATCCAGAGAAGGGCAATGAAGCTGTTGAAGGGGCTGGAGAACAAGGGTTAGGAGGAGCAGCTGAGGGAACTTGGGTTGTTTAGCCTGGAGAAAAGGAGGCTGAGGGGAGACCTCACAGCACTCTACAACTGCCTGAAAGGAGTTTGCAGCAAGGTGGGTGTTGGTCGCTTCTCCCAAGTGACAGGTGATAGAACAAGAGGAAATGGCCTCAAGTTGCACCAGAGGAGGTTCAGACTAGACACGAGGAAATATCTTTTCACTGTAAGGGTTGTCAGTCACTGGCAGAGGCTGCTGAGGGAGGTGGCGGAGTCCCCATCCCTGGACGTACTTAAAAGCCAGGTAGATGAGGTGTTCAGGGATGGTTTAGTAGTGGACAGGTACGGTTGGACTCAGTGATCTCAAAGGTCTTTTCCAACCAAGCAATTCTATGATTCCTCCTCATGCTCACAGCCACATAACCATGCTTCATAAACACCTCAGCAGCGAGAGCCTGTGAGATGACAGATCTGAGCTGCAAACCATCACAGATATCAAAGAGCAGCTCTTCTCCGAAAAATGATGCCACAAAACAGCATTGTCAGGTTTCATGTTCATTTCTTTCCCAGAGAATCCACTTCAAACAAGTAGAAGGTAGGTGTGCTCATCACCTCGCTTCCACTCCTGACGGCCCAGCTCAAGGTCAGCCTGTCAGATACAGCTACACCATTCTGTCCTTGGCTGGGAGACCAAACCGTACCGCACATTAATCCCTCTAGAATGCTTCTCCAAGTGCCGCACAAGCCTGACCAAAGAGTTCTTAACAAACATGGCTGCTACAGCGCCTTCTGCTAGGCCCTCGTATCAAAGTGGATCCACAGGACTGCTGGAATAAACTCATATACAAAATGTATTTTCTATCACTGCTGATAAAATCTGAGATTCAGTCACATGAAATAACAGTACAACTGTTATCACGGAATCACAGAATGGTTTGCATTGGAAGGGACCTTAAATCCCATCCAGTTCCTGCCATGGGCAGGGAGATCTTCCACTGGATCAGGTTGCTTAAAGCCTCATCCAACCTGACCTTGAACACATCCAGGGTTTGTTGTCTTTCATAGTGGACAGATGCTGTAAGGAGCTGCAAATTACACAGCTGGGCTGGGAAAACAGATAGTGGCGAGCACAGGTTCTGGAGGGCTGGTACAGCAGCAAGAGGGGAATGTGAATAATCCCAAACAAGGACCAAATTCCCTGCTAATGTGACTGCACCGAGCTCAGACTTGGATGCAAATGACATTAATAACTGACTATAACTCCAGATTAGTTCTAGATACACACAGAAAGGACATTCTTTCAGCTTGTTTCAGGTTTTCCTGCATTTACAAAATTTTCACAGTTTGTAAGCTATCATGGTGCCAAAAAAACACACAAAGCAACAAAAACAAGAACGTATGAAGCAGTTGTGATGTGCTGAATATCGAGACTGACTCCTTGCTCATACAAGCATCAATGAAAATTAATTAGTAAAATTCTCAGTATAGAAAACTCATATTCACCAGTAGCCTACATTTTTTTACCTCTAAGGAAGAAAACTGCCTTTTCTCCCCCTCAGACAAGTAAATGCTCTTTCTAGTGTAACAGTGCAAGTTTCTCTTTTAAGCTGCCTGTCTTTCAGCGGAAGTGGTTTAGCGTAGACAAATCACTTATCTAAAAATTATGTACTTACTTCTCCTTTGACAAATCTTCAGCAGGTTTCTAATCCCACCCTGCCACTTGAAATATCACTTTCTGTGATGACATTTGAGTCACAGTTGTCAGAAGCATCAGGCTCTGTAGTTAAATGGATTAAATCACACTTCATAGCACGTAGCGTTTTGAAGGAGGAGTGGTTTATCATTTGTAGAAATTAATCATAACAGTTTTTTCTCTAGGGCAAATTCCCAATCATTTTTAAAGATTACTATGTTTAAGCCCCACTGACAGCACGATGTCACATTACACCACAAGGAAGGTTATCTGAGGCAGTGATAACTATTAGCAAGACTCACTGAAGGCATCTACTATTGGGAGAGGCAGGTTTGCACTGGGGAAGCCCCTTTTAAACGCAGGGGTGGGAAAGCAGACCCTACGGCCGTGCTTCGTGTGACTCTACTGAGGTCCCAGCAATTCTGCTGTCGGTGTTGCGCCTGGTCGCTCGCATCCTGAGTGGTTGCTGTCCCGTGGGGCCAGCGACACCCTCAGCCCCACAGGGGAAGGAGACAGGGGTCACAGCTTCATTCACTCTTATAGTGCTGAAAGAAGAGAGCTGATTTGGGCCACTTCTGGCTGATCAAGGAGAAGAGAAGGCTCCCGGAAGACCTTAGAGCAGACTTCCAGTGCCTGAAGGGGGCTACGGGAAAGCTGCGGAAGGGCTCTTTAGCAGGGATTGTAGGGATAGGATGAGGGGGAATGGTTTCAAGGTGAAAGTGGGGAAAGTCAGATGAAATACTAGGAAGAAATGTTTTCCTGTGAGAGTGGTGAGGCCCCGGCACAGGTTGCCCAGAGAAGAGGTGGCTGCCCCACCCTGGAAATGTTCAAGGACAGGCTGGATGGGGCTTTGAGCAACCTGTCCGTGCAGGTGTCTCTGCCCATGACAGGGGGCTGGAATTGGATGATCTTTAAGGTCCTTTCCAACCCAAACCATTCTATGATTCTATGAAGTGTGTCAAAGTCCCATTTACCCTGAAACAGGAGGCACCCTTTGTCTGTTTAACATATGTTGTCAATGCCAAGCAGTATTACTGATCAGAATTCTCCCAAATCTCAATCCTGACAGCCACCACATGGCACAGAAAGAAACCACCACCAGCACATCCGTCCAGTATTGCTCTTTGCTCTCCATGCCAAGACGCTTCTCTCTCAAGAGTGTATTTTAAAAAAGTCAGAATTCCACCTCAGAGTCATGATGGTGCATCAGATCTGCATGCCTGAGGAACACCAGTGTTTATGGTGAAGAAGAGAATGATGTGGGCAGATCTGTGTGCTTGGGTGCCTCTAACTGCTTTGGAAGTCGTTCTTGCTTCTCTTCTTCCTTACCCCTCTTTTGTGACATTGTAAAAAATGAACCAAATATATGAACATCTGTGATAGAGGCACACCACTCAGAGGAAAAGAAGGAAAGGCTGCAGAGGGGCAGAAATCAGTTCCCCAATGTGAGTGTTTCAGTATTGAGTTGACCATATGAGAAGGGACGTCATCACGTTCCACTAATTTCATTATGAGATGAAAAGTGCAGAAAAGGGGTTCAGAGAAAAAAAAAAGCATCAGAGATGGGTAAGGAAGCGCTTTTCAACCAGCTGAAATACCAGTTATTGCCCACTGAGTCACACCAGAACCCCTTAGCAATGCAAATTTCCTATGGCCAAAGAATTAAAGGTTTATCTTGGGGACCAATCTTTATTCATCAGAGTTTTGCTGCACTGCTGAACACAGCAGGGTAGCTCCTTAAAACATTTGTCTAAAGCGGGTTATTTACCCAAGAATTAGTTCCCTGGATATGTATATATTTTACTATTGATTCAAAGGATTCAAACAACTCTTTAGAAGGCTTACAATTACAGAGTTGAAATACACAGAATGCACGGATCAGTGGCCTTGTGGGTTTTTCCTAATGTTTCACAGTAGGCTGAATCAGTTTAAGCTGTTACAAATCACAAGGCTGCATCCCAGTCAGAAACCAACCATGTACTTGGGAAAGAAAATCCTTTGACTCTGCATCAAGTGTCTTTCATGCGTAACCCACTTTTCCAGGATCAAACCAACTCCAGCCAGAGAGAGGTGTGAGAGGAAAACCCAGTGTAAAAAGCAAAATAAAAGACTTATATGTGGTTTAGTCCTGTCTTAAGTCAAAAGTTGCTCCACTGCAGAGATGACTACGACTGAAGTATTCACCCTTCAGTCCCCTTCTTTGCCAAGCTCTATAAAACAAAGGTATATGAGCTACAAAATATAACAGCACAGCACCTCCCTTTCTCCTGCTGCCCATGACCAGTGCTGGCATGTGCTGTTGGCAGCTAAATGTTTTGATGGACCCTCCGATCCAGACTATGCACCTGGAAACACCAAAAGCTGCTTTGGATGCACACAACAATTGGACCAAGACACTCAAAACCTTCTGAAAGAGGCTTAATGGCCTATTCAGTTTTCAAGACCATTGAAACTTTCATCTTCTTGTTAACCCCTGATGAAAAATTGTTCCTCCAAATTAATGCTCAGGACAGATCTGTAGGCACTGCAATGAAAACCACTGCTGTTGATTTCCATCGTCTTTGGAAAAGGAAGTCTACCTCAAATCCAGCTAACAAGATGCAGTGTTGCAATTTTCTAATCTCTATTTCCTTCTTTCCTTCCTTCCTTTGATTAAATATCTTTACCATGTGCAGGAAAACAAAAAGATCTATAAAATTACAATGAAAAATGTAAAAAACACAGAATTACAGAGTGAAGTCACATTCATCACGTTTGTGTCTGCGGCTTTCTTCACAGCTATGCTCTTACAGAAAACAGAGAAGTAAAACCAGATCATGCAGAAATATAAAGAATGGAGTACACCAAGGAAAAATTACCTCCATAAGGCAGGATGACAGTCAGAAGAGAGGCTTTATAGAACTAAAAAAAACACTGTGCAGTGATGGTATCAGTTCAGAGTGGTCTCCAGTGCTATTGCACCAGGGACTGAGCTACAAAAGGCTACGGAGATGATCTGAGGGTTGGAGCCCCTTCCATACGAGGACAGGCTGAGAGAGTTGGCATCGTCCAGCCTGGGGAAGAGAAGGCTCAGGGGAGACCTTAGAGCAGCCTCCCAGTGCTGAAAGGGGCTAGAATTTAATGACAGAGCATTTTTTTTTCTGTGCTATGAGTGAACTGTGAGAGCATTCAAATGAGAAAGCTGAGATGCAGCGTGTTTTTTTCAATTTAAAAAAAATGAATCCATGAAAATAACACTGACTGTCACTCTCTCCGAGACAATGTGGAGTCTAGAAAACCATCAGAAGTGCATACAGATGTTTAAGGGTGCCATATCTAACATGTGAGAGCTCACATAAACAAACAAAGAAATAAAAGCCCAAAGTCACAAATTAAAAGAAAAGTTTCAAATTGGTGGCTATGTATCACTGTCTTGGAAAGCTTCCATGCTGGAATACAAAGACATTCATCATTTGGGAGGCCAGCTCATGCTTTGAGCTTTGTATTTAAACAAATCCATGTACCATCATGATACACTTTTTATATCAATCTGCCAGAAAGCCATACAGAGTTATTTTTAGAGAGACAAAGTACAGTTTAGCTTGAAGAGCAGCCTAATAAGGAAAAATGCTCTTGGTGAAGACCAAATGCAGTCACTGTCCCTCTTCCCCCCACACTAGTCAATCTCTAAGAGCATCCTCTTTATTTTCCCCATTTGCAATTGCAAAACCAAGATGGCACGAGGGGGATTTTATCCTCTTGTCTGTTTTGATAATCAAATAATGCAGAAGGAGGGAAATAGTCTGAAAATCGCTCAGATAGGTCAAAGAAACATTTTGGTAAACATTCATAGAATCACAGAATGGTTTGGGTTGGAAGGGACCTTAAAGCCCATCCAATTCCAACCCCCTGTCATGGGCAGGGACACTTCCCACAGAATGAAGTCACTCAAAGCACCGTCCAACCTGGCCTTGAACAACACCAGGGATGTGGCATCCACAGCTTCTCTGGGCAACCTGTGCCAGTGTCTCATCACCCTCCCCTAATATGTAATCTAAATCTTTTCCATTCCAGTTTAAAGCCATTCCCCTGTGTCCTATCCCTGCACTCCCTGATAAAGAGCCCCTCCCCAGCTTTCCTGTAGCTCCTTTTAGTACTGGGAGGTTGCTCTAAGCTCTCCCTGGAGCCTTCTCTTCTCCAGGCTGAAGAACTTCAGCTCTCTCAGCCTGTCTTTGTACAGGAGGTGCTTCTGCCTTCTGGTCATCTTTGTGTCCTCCTCTGGACCCATTCCAACAGTTTCATATCCTTCTTATGTTGAGGATTCCAGAACTGGACACAGGGCTCCAGGTGGGGTCTCATGAGAGCTGAGTGCTTAATATTCATTTTTGTTTTCAAGAGCTGGCAAACTTTCATCTCAGCCAACTCCAAACTCTGCTGGCCTCATGCCTTCTCCATGCCACATTTCCTTCCACAATGCTGGCAGAGGAACAAAGCCTTAAAGTGTATATAAAGACTCCTGGGGAGTGAGTGTATGCTTATTAGGAAGGGTCTTCTTAAAACTAAAAATGTTCCAAAATCCACTAGATTACTCAGAATCTGAGAAAACCACTCATTTTGACATGTTGTTGCTGGGGGGCGGGGGGGAATAATTCTGTAACGGTTTATGAGAACAAGATTAAAACCAGCAATTAACACAGGCTTCTATCTTTAGTAATTATTCATATACCTGTTTAGCTCATTATAAGTCATAGCTCCAGGCTGTCTGCCTGCATTGCTAGGACACAGACAGCAACCTCTGCTAAATTGACTCCACTGGCTGCGCTGGTGCTGCAAGCGCTGTTTTTCAAGGACAGATGTACAATGTTAGACGGGTAAAGAGACGAGCAAATTAAAGATGGGTGTTCTGTCAGGAAAAGGACTGAAGAACTTGTGTCAGCATTTCCCTACATTAATAGGACCTCAGATTTTTAACCCTTCATCACCCATCAGTTAAATTTAAGAACGACCTTCCTTATAATAGGTAGCACAATTGTGTGTTCTCAAATAAAATGATGCAAATAGACATTAGAAAGAAATGGTTCACAATGAAGGTGATAAGGCCCTGGCACACGTTGCCCAAAAAAGTGGTGGCTGCCCCATCCGTGAAGGTGTTCAAGGGCAGGCTGGGTGAGACTTTGAACACTCTGATCCAGTGGTAGGTGTCTCTACCCATGGCACTGGGGATTTGGGACTGGATGGGCTTTTAAGGTCCCTTCCAACCCAACCCATTCTATGATTCTATGAAATACAACAGCTTAGAACAAAATAGAAGGGCATGCACTATACATAACCATACGTCTATATATAGATATAAAGGGATTCATGAAGAGCTTTTAATCCTTCTTAAACCACAGTTCATTTTAAAGCATCATAGCTTGTGGGTTAAAGAAGCTGCGAGCAGTAGTATATGAAGTTACCAAAATGTAACATTGCCATACAACACAGAAGTACCCCCAATGTGACATCATCAATAGATGTCCAGTATATTCCTACCAAAAAGCTACAATCACTTTTTTCTTTTTACCACCTTAATTCTGTATATTTCTGTTTAAAGCAGTATATGTATTTCTTTAAAGGAGGCTGAAAGGCTTTTAAACCTACTCTGAGAAGTATTTAGCAGGACAACCACAGAAGAGAGCTACACTGGCAGCTCCTACCAAGTACTGACACAGTTAATACCGGCAAGAGGCTGTGTCTGACATTTTATTTATTAGCTCCTCATTGAAATTAAGTGATTCTCACTAGAAGAGGGCTTCTGACATGTACCCAAACAGAGCTTATTTTACTAGAGGATTTCTAGCATAGATCTAGTCTACTTTGAGCAAGTCTATACCTTGCAATGACATGAACTACAGACAGCCAGGAGCCCTCACTGACACACAGAATGGTTTTGTTTGGAAGGGACCTCTAAACATCATCTAGTCCAGGGCCCCTGTAATGAGCAGGGACATCAACTCAATGAGGCAGCCTAAAGCCCCATCCAACTGGGCTGTGAATGTTTCCAGGGATGGGGCTTCTACCCTGATACGCTCCCATGCAGCAAGGCTGCCCTGCACTGTGACTCTGACATCAGTCCCAAAAGCCAAATAGGACTATGATCATCCTGTTCTATCCATTTCCTCTCGCCCCATCTCTTGTTACTTGGGAGAGGAGATCAGCACACACCTCACTACAACCTCCTTTCGGGTGATTGTAGAGAGTGTAAGGTCTCCCCTCAGCCTCCTCTTTTCTAGACTAAACAACTCCAATTCCCTCCTTTCCTTCCCTTCAGAAACTCTTCTCAGTAAAATAAGAACCTCTTGATTGTCACGTAGGACCCGCTCCTTTCCCTACAGATGTAAAGGGGCTATAACCTCTTCTTCTCGGTGGGGATGATGAGCTTGGGCACCTCACTCCTGATCATTCCATTTCTGACTCCAGAACTAGGTTTGTTGTCACAGTCCCAGGCTCTACCACTCTGTGCTGTATATACCACACTGCATGACTTTCATACAATCATAAAGGTTGGGAAAGACCTCTTGCCTCATCCAATCCAATTGCCAACCCAACACCACCATGCCTATTAAACCACGTCACAAAGTGCCACATCTACATGGTTTTTGAACACCTCCAGGGATGGAGACTCCACCAACTGCCCTGGGCAGCCTCTGCCAGTGCTTCACCACTCTTTTGATAAAGAAATTTTTCCTAAGATCCAATCTAAACCTCCCCTGGTATAGCTTTCCTCTCGCCCTATCTCTTGTTAATTTTCAGTAGTCATAACAAACCCTATTTAATTTTGGAGACAACAATGGCAATATGTTACTTCTGTTACCTCAGTTTTGGTAGCAATCCCTCTACAGAAAAGATTTTGGGAATGATAGGACTAGGTGATGACTCTTCCTTTGTTTTTTTTATTAGCTTCCAGGAGAAAACATATATAATAACACTTCTAACTCAGTTTACCTCTATCGACCTGTGCTTTCTGCATCGGCATCAGCATGAAAAAACCCGACACATGCACACACATATACTTGTTTTTTTCTGTTGTGACTTAATTTACATTACTCAATACAGTTTCCAAACTAAAGTAGTAGATCAATTAGGAAAAAAAAATTGGAATGCCTTTAAATTTGGAGTTCCTTAAAACCAAAAGGAGAAAGACCATAGAAACAGTTTCTGTACTCTGGGATTGAGCACGCAAATCCCATGAGTTTATGATGAGAAAAAAAAAAGAGATAATTGATCAAATCAACATTTTGTTTTGTCTTAAGTATCACCACTGCCATAGGGAGACATCAGCTGGGTTGAAGTGTGGGTCCAATATAATTAATATTCCTCTGACTAATCACTAGAATTAATCTATTGCCCAGACACCCAACTAGGATTAGAATATCACTGTAACAGAAATCATCTGTACTATGGGTTAACTTCTTGCTTTAGAAGTACAATTAACTTCTTAAGACCTTGGTGATGCCTCATGTAACAGCAAGAATGTTCTATGTGCATTCAGCAAGAAAAAAAGGCATGAATCCCTACAGAACACCACAGGAAGGCAAATCATAACTCTACGTCTACTAAAATGTGGAACATAATTTACATGATTCTTATGAAATATTTATGTTACTTTCAGACAAAATATTGACTGAGATAGCTGAATTTGTCAAAAGCATAAAAACATTCTCTAAGTAATTCCATTAAAGAGCTGATACTTGAGTAACAATGCTCTTGGAGAGTAGTCATCCCACAGGCAGAGGAGGGCAAAGGTAAGACAACAAGGTGTGGGGAAAGAACACTTGTGCACTGTGCTTAACACTGCTGAGGATGAGGATTGCAGCAATCAGCTGCAATGCCAGCTAGCAAGAAAGCTCAAACATGGACTGCAAACCTTGAAGGAAAATCCATACATCCTCATAACTCTTGCATTTAACTGCTGGAGCAACAAGTGGTGCCCTTGGAAGAAGAAATCAAGACAGGAGTAGCAGCTACTAGAGCTGCTGCCTCCCAGGAGCATGGGAAGGAAAAGCTTTCAAGGTTGAGGTGTGCTTTGGACAGGCAGCCACGCTGGGAACCTCTGTAAATTGGACCAAATGCTCCCAAGTAACCTGGCACGCTTTCCATTCAGTGTTTGTAAATGAAAAAAACCTGAGACATTGAAAAGAAGAAGGCACTTTTGCCCATAAACTAATGAAACAGAAGCAGCACCCAAGCCCCAGTACGCTTGGTTGTGTTTACTAAGACAGTAAACAGAGAAGAGAAAATGGAATGAAGTCGCTGTGTCGCCATTTGAGCCCTGCTTGGGAGGGATTCGACACATTAGCGTGATCGATTGCGCTAGTGCATAACAGCAAATCCACTGCTCATCTGCCATCCTCGCTGCCAGGAATACACGGGCACTGAGGGCTGGTGGTAGATGCCACAGGCAGGAGGTGAGGAGGTCACCCTGCTCTGAAGAGCACCGTGTTGGGTACTGGTACAAAGCCCTCAGCCCCTGCAACGAGACTGGCTCCCTTCTGCCACCAACTGCATTGCCCCGAACCAGGTCTGATAAAAACATGACCCTTATTCTGACATGTTTAGTTAAATCAGGTTTCTGACCGGAACTCGCACTGGTAAATTGCAATTAGTCCAAAAGCTCTTGTGACTCAAACCAAAGCCAAGCACCACTGCATCAGGGCACCAGACAAAAACATACTATGGGTCTTCTGAAAAGTTCTGCCCTTGTCTCTTTGGTGGCCACAGCAGATGAGGTTGCCTTCTCAGGACAGAGAGCACTTTGATTACAGCCAGTACTGGGTGTAACAAATATTCAGCTATCTAACGAACAGATTAAGGCAAGAACTAAAGTTTCTAATAACTTGTTAAAAAGGGAACTTTATAGATTTAAGAAGGCTAGGAGCAGTATATTTTTTCCTTTTCAAAAGACGTATCTTTATAATCAAGGATGTGACTCCAGGGACTGATATCCAGCTGTTGTTAGCCTGGTTGAGCAGCCTTTTGCGATACGGCCTGGGTTATCGTGTTACCATCGGCAGCTGCTCAGCAGCAAACTCAGAATGAGTGCACTGGTCACAGGTCAGCTCACACACCTTCACTGCCAAACCTGTTATCTCAAACTCAGTCTCCCTGGAATCTATTGTGATCAAGAAGCAAAGGACCTAAACCGGGTATTGATTGCCTGGTTCATTTGCTCAGACCTAAATTACTTTTGAACATTTGCTAATCTTTTGCTCATGTTGCAACTGTCCACAGCTCGAGGGAATTTCATACTGAGGGATTCTGCTTGGAGAAATGTTACGTTTTTTGAAAACATTTCACATTACATCTGTCATCTAATGCTTAATAAGCTCCTAATCAGTGGGCTGCATCCCTGAAACATTATCCCTTGCCTCTAATTGGGAATGTTTCTTATTTAGTAGTTTCCCCCCTTTGAAAAACCTTAAAATAGTTACTTAAGAGGACTGATGCAGCAAAGCACATTATGCTTTTCCAACCCATTTGCACTTCTGCAGTCTAAGATGTAACAAAAGAAATAACGCACTGTAGAATGTTATCATTTAACATCGTAGTGTGTCAATAACAGACTCTCCTCATATATGTTTCAAATGAAGTTAATTTGCCAAGCATTGAAATTAATTTACCATTCTAAATTAAGTTGCTGAATTTCCATCAGCAAATGTTTTTACTTTACCACTGTTGGTTTTTTATTGGTTTCTCCCCCACAGAATAAACCTAAGATCTTTTTTTTACCTCCACCTAACATCATAAACATCCAATCATAGAATCACAGAATGGTTTGGGTTGGAAGGGACCTGAAAGATCATCCAGTTCCAACCCCCCTGCCACGGGCAGGGACACCTCCCACTGGATCAGGTTGCTCAAAGCCCCATCCAACCTGGCCTTGAATACCTCCAGGGATGGGGTAGCCATCACTTCTCTTGGCAATCTGTGCCACTGCCTCACCATACCCTCAGAGGAAAACATTTCTTCCAAATATCTCATCTATCAACAGCCACGCTGCACCAAGTCTTAAAAAATTGAGTTTTTTTCATATTCCATCCAACTAAATTCATCAGCTCATCTCACATCATTACTTTTGATCTAAAAATATCCCAAGTGGGACAGCAAATAACCCTTAGATAGTACAGCAAGTGACATCCTTGAATAAGGGATGTCCGAAAGATTCACACGGAAGATCAACAAGAAGCAGCACATTTTTTAAATGCATACTTACAACTGGCACTCAGTATCCCCCATGGCGTTCAATAAGCAGAGCAATTTCTCACCGTCTGTGCATTAAAAACCAAGGCAAGGGAAAAAGTTTCCATTATATCTAGTAACAAAAACTGTTTGTGCATATATTGGCCCTTCAGACATATGTGGTCTTACACTTTGTCACTTCAGAGCAGATGTTTAATTGGGAGGAAGCGATTTCAAACATCTGTAGCCCACATCTGAGAAGCTGTATGGAGACCACACAGAGCCTAAAGGAAATTAAAAGTGAATGCAATTATGTCACTTCCTAGACTGCACGTTTAGGAGAATTTAAAATAAATAAACAGAACCAGAAGTTTCAATGGAGAACCTTCAAAATCCTTCCTCTACCCTCATTTGCCTTCCTCTGCCTTAGGAAAGAACTGGTACTTTAGGAGATATAAAGTCCATTAACTGAGTAACCAAGGATTGACCAACAAGAAACACTGCATCTCCCAAAGGAAAAAAACAGGGAGTAAAAGTCAATTTAGTATCAAGCCTTTAATCCCTTAGGGAAACAAAGCAAAACAGAGTAAATGTTCAGAAGATGAAACACGGCTCAGTCCTGGTGGGTCTCAGATGTATTGCAATAACTCAGGTTTAGCAAATACACCTGCAGCAACCACAAACAGCAAACGCCTTCTGCTGCAAAGAGCCAGCGGATGGTCTCTTAGGAATCCAAATCTCTAACTTGCAGCAGCATTTCTGGTGGTTCCACCAGCCCCAAGAAACTGGGCTGCCTCCTTATTTATAGTACCATAACTATGATGACAGGCTGAGACAGTTGGTGTTGTTCAGTCTGGAGAAAAGGCTCTGGGGAGACCTTAAGAGTAGCCTCCCAGTACTGAAAGGGGCTACAAGAAAGCTGGGGAGGGGTGATGATCAGGGAATGCAGGGATGGGACAAGGGGAAATGGCTTTAAACTGGAAGGGGGAAGATTTAGATTAGACATTAGGAAGAAATTCCTTCCAGTGAGGGTGGTGAGGCACTGGCATGAGTTGCCCAGAGAAGTGGGGGCTGCCCCATCCCTGGAGGTGTTCAGGGCCAGGCTGAGTGAGGCTTTGAGCACCCTGATCCAGTAGGAGGATGGCACTGGGAGTTTGGAACTGGATCGGCTTTCCAACCCAGACCATTCTGTGATTTTTCAGAAGCCAAGTTTTCTTCATTTCACTGAAGGGTCTAGATAAGAAAGAGTATTCAGCTCAACTTTTTTTGCTTGGGTAGCTGCTACAGAGGAAAACAGAAAACGAGCTGGTCAAACAGACTGGCTGGTTCCCAGGAATGTGAGGAGAGATGCCCTACAGAAATAAGAGAGTTACTACAGTTCTAAAATTCTAATTTAAAACAGCCAAGGTCCCTTCCAACCCAAACCATTCTATGATTTTATGACACCTTAACAAAATTAAAAGCACATCTAAAGGAAAATACATATGCAGTTTGGGTTTGCTATCCTCCTATTTAGAAGTCATTTATTAGTGTACTATGCACAGATTCGATTTTCTAACTTGAATGTGAAAGTCATGATTTCTTGTAACATCAAATACATAAACCCAAATGTTACTTCATAGGGAGATCATTGTTTGAAAATTTTACGTTAGGATCAAGACAACAAATTCATAATAGGGCAGCTCACACAAGGCTCGTACAACAAAAGGAAAGTCACAAGGTTTCATAAAATTTATAAGTGACTAATGAATATTTTTCTAAGTTCACAAAATCAATCTCTAAAAATGGTCCTTAAGGAGAAGTCACACCTTTTGATCTGCTCTCAGAGCAGAAAACCACTACGTAAAAGACACTGCAAGCAGTAAACTATTGATGTTGTAGTTAGGTATATTGAAACTATTGGTATGATACTTAGGAATATCAAAACTACTGGTATTATAATTATGAATATCGAAAGAACTAGTCAGAATTTGCAACCTACAAAACTGCTGGAGTGGTTTTGTGGCAGAAGTGAAAGACCAGAGGCCATAATGATGTGTTCTGCCCACTTACCTAGTTGACACGCTTTGGCCCCATAATAAAAAGGTCCTCTTTTGACCTAAACTACAGCCTATGGCTTTAAAAAAGAAAGAAGCTCAGAAGAGGAAGATGCTGGGAAGGATCAGATTCCACACTGTTTGCAAGTACCCTGGTCTTCAGCCTTCTGTGGAAGGCATCTGGTCCTCTGGAGCAGCAGGGAGAGCGCACTGGATGCCAACAGCTTTATGAGAGGGCTCCGGACCAGGAGATGGTCCAGAAAATTCTCTGTACAAATCCATGTGGTACAGATTGCCAAACTCGCACATCCCGAGCATCAAAAGCACATACCGTTACAAAGCACTGTGGTATCTTTATTCTCCAAGTACTGTAACTGGAACATGATCTTCCCCTCCTGGGAACAAACCCAAACACAAGTAGCAAAACTTCCAAGAAAAAAATATTGTTAAAAGCTCTGTGGAAAACTTCCATTTCTGTCCTACTGGAAAATGATACGTTACTTCAGTCTGTGTCACATACAGATAAGTAAAAAGCCACCCAAATCCCCCCTAAAACACAAACCTCCCAACTTTAACTACTTGCTATTAATGAGCAACCACAGACAGAGAAACAAGGATGCTCTCTCCTCCCCAATGCGTTATGATGGCCCACTCAAAGCTGACTCAGGAACTAATGTAGTTGTTTCAAGAAACAAAATAGCAAAAGATTCAGTCTTTGGCAGCTTTTAAACCATCTGCTCTGCACTATTTTAATCACTTCTGCTCAGCGCAGAGATTATGGGTTTCAGTTAATTTGTGGTGGAAAAACAAAGAATGCTGCGTTTCTGGAGCGCGTAGGGGGAAATCCAGAATCCTCCCATCTACTCTATCCTCCCATCTACTCTGAAACTGGGGTATTTGAAGAAAGCAAAAGGCTTACTGCTTGCGCGCTCTAAAGTGGTAAAAAACCCTCCCCCTCCATGAGGGATTCCTCCGGTGCCTTGAAGCAAACAGAAATTGGAATGTGCCACACTGACCTGAAAAAAGGGAGACGTGGGGAAGGAGCTCACATTAGCCACTTTATTAGGGCAAAACAATTAGTATCATTCTTTCCAACGGAAGAACCCAGTAGTTCCACAGCTATTTGTGGTGGGAAATTGCTTGTTAACGTGGAGAACGTGTTTTCTCAGCTCAGAAGTCACAGACTTCCAATGACTTTCTTGTAATACTCAAAGATCAGCAGGGTAGGAGCAGTAGGTGGGTTGGAAGTGATGATCTCTGTAACACAGTGATTTTTCCTCCCTTCTCTCCATCCCCAAAGGAAGAGCAAACAGTTCTCGGAGAGGCCAAGCAAACAGAAAAGGTCGGTCCCACAGCTCATTGAACAGATCCTCAACTAAAAGTGTCCTCCGTGCAGGTGATCAACACAAGCGCTTGTGTTTACCTGACTGAGCTACACGAATGACTGTTGCCCTGTACCACTTTCATCTTCCCTAAGGAATTGCAGTGCCACAGCTTCCGCTTCCCACTGCGTCTTCTCAGCACTTCTAAGGGGATCTGACACAGCTCTTTGTTCTGCTCTGAGCTGAAATGGCACGCCAGCTCTTTCCCAGGGCACTGGAGGGGAACAGGTCTTCCCCAACATCAAGAGCTGATGCAGCCTTCTTCAAAACACTGAAAGACTTACCAGGACCTCAAACGATTTAGCCTGTGATCTGACTAAGATGTAGGTAGGCAAACATAATTAGTGAGAGGGAACTTGATCTCTGTCTAACTGTGTCAACTTGCCCAAGCTGAATGTGCCACTGAAAAAGAGAATTTTCTGCTATAAAGATTAAGCCTTGATATCCCCATGATCAATAACTCCCCAATGCTATCATTTAATACTGATATCAAAGGAGCAACTCAACTACATGAAAGTCAGCATGGATTTGGTTAAACAGGATTGCTAAGTTTGTTTGCATGGCCTTGGATGAATAATGGCATTGGTTGGAAAACAAATAAAGTGTATTAAGACATTTTTCATTTTCATGAACATTTTTCAACCAGTCCAGTGTAAATTCACATTCAGTGCCTTTTGCAGTCATCAAAACCTAGCAGGAAATGCAATGTATTCATAAAAATGTTTGATTTTTGCATAAAAACAGAGTGTGCACAACAATAAAAATCTAAATATCATCCATGGTTATCAAGAGTATAGAAGACATCCAGAAACTATAAGCAGTATGACTGAATATCTATTTTATACGATTAAAATACACATACTAAGTGCTAATAATCTACAACATTTCTTACGGTGCAGAATAAACCCATATGCTTGTAACTAAGAATATAATAACTCTTAACAACGTAAATGGAGGAGATGGAGAAGATCCCTTGGTTTACACAGATTTGTGCAGCCACTTTCCACTGCTGAAGGATCCCCTAAGTGGATTAATCATTTCTGATCTCACCATGCTGACTAAGCTAAAGATCTCCACGGAAAACACTTTTCTCACTACAACAAATGAAAACACAGCGAGGTACCTTCTTTTCCTCTTTTTTTTCACCTGATTGGTCCAATGTAGGTGCTGTAGCATCCCACCTGGCATATCCAGCTACCTCTGAGAAACAGGACCTGAGTGGGCATTGTGCACCCGTAGAGGGTGCTGATCAGAATCAGAAAGGGATTGTAGTGATCTATGTTTAGGACAGAAATGTCACAGTCTACAGCAAGGCACATATCCTGCTCTGCTCTGCCCTGGAGGTAGGAGCTTTAAAGGTCACAAAGCAAGGCTTTCTGAAGATACTTCTCTTTAGCTCCCCTAATCAGAACATGCAATTAGCCTTTTGAATGAGAAAGGTATTTACTGATGGCAAGAGTGCTTTAAGCTGCATAGATCGTGCCTATGTCTGCACTTGGGATGGCTGGTTGCCACCAGCACTTGAGACAAGAGATTTGTGTTGTTTCTTAGATCCCCAGGATGCCTCACACTCTTGCTCTCTGCAGTGTATGAAAGAGGGATCGTACCACACGTTCTTCACCATCCCCTAAGAGCAACCCCAGAAAAAGATGATAGAAGGAAAAGAACAAATAGTGCGAAATGGATTTGCTCCTCAAAGAACTCTCTCTAGGTCAGCAAATGACTGTTTTCTCTCTTCAGTTAATTATTTTTATACAATCTCAAATATTTACATTTATATTTGAGATTCTTCCAAAAAAGACTTCAAAGACCTCATGCAAATAAGAGACCTCCCGATAGACCTAACAGCTGCCTGCTGTCCCTCTGAAATATCTAGGGTGACTAAGAATGGAAATCCAGAGAGCTGGCTGTGAAGAAAAGAGAGACAAGTCTTCAGTGAAGCCCCAGCTGTAAATCAAGACCTCCAATAGCTTGCTCTAATTGTAACTAAATCTGCCCACTTAGGTGATTTTATTACAGGTTCTACTGTAACCTGTTACCCATTTAAACAACTTCTGCTTATAAACTGACTTTGATCCTTCTGCTATCACGATCAGTATTTCAGATATAGTTTGACACTTTAAACCTGTTTAGTATGCAAAATATGGAGATACGACTAGAAAATGAACCTGGTAAAGGAATATCCTGTTTTAAATTAATTAAATTATCATCTTAGGGAGATGCATGGGATGCAGTCACGGAATGCTCTACAAAAAAGATGGTCAAAAAATCCACCATTCAGGCCTGAGTTTTCCTCCTGCTTTGCTGGCTGAGATGATGTCCCCCAAAAGAGACAATTTACAGTATATTCATGAGAAAGCTGTGTGCACGATGCCCACGGAGGTTGCGCCTGCCCCTCCCTGGAGCTGTTCAAGGCCAGGTTGGATGGAACCTTAAACAGCCTGGTCTAGTGGGAAGTGTCCCTGCCCATGGCAGGGGATGGGACTGGATGGGCTTTGAGGTCCCTTCCATCACAAACCATTCTGTGATACTATGATGGGCTGCTTCCTTCCTCTAACCCATGCACACAACTTCAACAGTCGCAGTAGCTGCTCTGGTTCCCTACAGGTTGCATTCCTGACCTGGGGCTCAATGCTGAGCCGCTCTGGGAGAGAAATGGATAATGTGGGAGATACCCAACAGAAGAAATTTGGTGCTTTGTCACTTGACAGTAACCCAGCTCTCTCCTTAGAGAACGGTCTCTCAATCACTGTTCAAAAAGCTGCTCCCTCTTTCCTTACT
This sequence comes from Tapera naevia, assembly GCA_033556795.1. Lineage (NCBI taxonomy): Eukaryota > Metazoa > Chordata > Aves > Cuculiformes > Neomorphidae > Tapera > Tapera naevia. The sequence continues at coordinate 1,390,428 of JAUMJJ010000025.1, read as the reverse complement.
TTACCATTGGAACCACGTCAAGCTGAAGCTCTGCTCTGACCTACAAGCTCCCTGTTAGACCACACTTCGCTTGACTGTGAATACAGCTGCTACCTGGCATGAAATAACTTACACCATACAGACAAGCACTGCCTATGAGGCCACTTGTTCTCTGTCAAGGCAGCTCACGAGGGTAACAGAGCACTTCTCCAACAGCTTTCAGACACTCATGGTGAAAGTCATGCAGAAGCCATCAGGAGAGAAGGCAGAAGGCTTTTTTTTTTTTTAAAATCACAACTACATGAATACATAGAATCATTAGAATCATAGAATCATTAAGTTTGGAAAAAACCTCTAAGCTCATCCAGTCCAGCTGTCAGCCCACCCTACCGTGCCTTCTAAACCACGTCCCAAAGTGCCACAGCTACACGTTTTTTGAATACCTGCAGGGATGGAGACTCCACCACTTCCCTGGACAGCTTCTTCAGTGCTTCACCACTCTTTCAGTAAAGAAATTTTTCCTAATATCCTATCTAAACCTCCTTTGGTGCGACTTAAGGTAATTTCTCTCATCCTGTCATTTTTACTTCACTGAAGAGCCCGACCTTATCCTGGCTCCAACCTCCTTTCAGGCAGTTGTAGAGAGAGCTGAGGTCTCCTCTCAGCCTCCTCCTCTCCAGACTAAACAGCCACAGATCCCTCATATGTATGAATACATAAATGAATACATGTAATTTTCTGGTATCTAAAGGAAGACAGTTAAATCTAAGCTTTAGACTCAGGCAATTACCAGGAAATAGCGATTAGCAGACAACATACACACGAACAAAATGTTGAGTACCTTTCAAAACACCAGCCTAGGTTTATTTAACTCTCTTACTTGCTTTTCTTTTTTGAGCTTATTGCTGTTGATAACTTTATTAACTCCCTTTGCAGCCCCTAAGTCCCCATGGTGTGAGTTTTACTAAGTGGAAGAAATCTGATCTTTTGCAGTGCACCTCCTTGATTAATCCCTTGCTGGTACATCAGGACAACTGCACCACATTAGCAGAGAGCTAAGTTAAAAACTCCCAACCAGCCCCAGCTAATTTACAAAAGGTGGCTGAAATTCCCATAGGTTTGTTTCTAGGTAAGAAGCATCATGTTGTCCTTTGTATTCCTACAGGGGAAATGCTTATTAGGCCCTTAATGATTCAAGGCCAACAAATACTGGGTTATTTATTTATACATAAAAAATTGAAATAACACATAGAATCATAGAAACATTAAGGTTGGAAAAGATCTCTAAGATCATCCAGTCCAACCGTCAGACCAACACCACTGTGCCTGCTAAACGAGGTCACAAAGCGCCACACTTTTTGAATCACTCAACCACTTCCCTGGTCAGCCAGTTCCGATGCTTCAGCACTCTTTCGATAAATAAATTTTTCCTAATATCCAATCTAAATCTCCCTTGGTGTAACTTGAGGTCATTTTCTCTCCTTCAATCACTTGTTGCTTGGAAGAAGAGACGGTCAAACACAAGAAACCAAAGGAATCATAGCTTCTTCTGTATGACAGCCACTCTTCCTTTAATGGTTCTGTCCAATTGCTTTTTTCATTTCTAGTTTTGTTATAAAAATGAATTAGTAATTTGATTAGTAGAGTTAGTAATTTGGCTTTGAGAGACTGTACAAAGGGGTCATTTCACAACAGTCATATCAGGAAGAATGAAGCTGAAGAGGTTGTTGTGCTGGGCATTGTCCTGTCACCCTGCAGGGAAAAAAGTTGCCTGAGAAACACCAGACTGCCACATTGAAGGTGTTGTTAGCAAACACTGTAAGAAACTTTCACATATTCACTGTTGCAACTCCAATAAAATGCCAGCACGCAGAGCTCAGAAGAGCTGATGGGGGAAAGGAGGGGTTTAAACTCCTTCCCATCCACTTTGCTTTGGACCAGCACTGCTGTCCTACTATTTGTTGGCTCAAAAATACTGATTCAGCAAAGAATTTAAGCATGTGCCTAAATTTAAGCAGTTTAATTAACTTTGACGTCAGTGAGCGTACTTGTGTGCTTATAATTAGATATGTGCTTGCTGAAGCACAGCCCATCTGAATAGAATCTCGTTGATTTTAATTTGGCCCTTTGTCTTTGCCCCTCATTTATTCTTCGCAGTGACTGAAGGATTAGTGCTAAGGTTCTGATTCAGGAATGCACTTAAACAACTCGTCTTCACGCACAACATGCAAAAAGAGGCTGAGCAGGTCACAGAAATCAAGCATGGGCCTAAGTGCCTTCCTGAATAATCACAACTTCGTGACAGAAGAACCATGAGAGATGCAAGTTATTTCTCTCAGAATCGCGTGGTCCAGTCTTTCTTCTCGTAAGTCAGATTTTTTTTTAAAAAAAGACAGAAATCTTTTCCATTTATGTAAATAAAGAGCAAATAGTTGTGATCCATTTACTGCAAGTGAAAAATTCCTAGTAAGCAGCTAGTTCATAGAGAAATTAACTGTATATAGGAATCCTAATTAACTGTATACAGGAATCCTTTTTAACTGCTGTTCGCTCTTACAGTGTGGACAAGCCTGCTGTAAATGTCTTATTTGCTCATTTGAATGATGGCTTTTACCTGCCAATATATGGGATATTTTAAAGTCAGGTAAAATCAAACACAAAATGCTAAAGCATTAAATTAATTTTCAAAAAAGGAAATAGCATGAAGGGTGCTGAAAACACAAACACCTCTCATCCATACAACAGAAATAACAGCTCAAGTCCCAGAGGTCAGGAGAGAGCTCTTTGCCTCTCCAGCAGACACTGGAGCAGAGCAGCAAGATTAAAGCCCCAGCTCCTGCCAGGCTGCTCTGCTGAACACCTCCAGAGGAAAATAATGTCTCTTAACATGCCCATGTAATTGTATTCAGCACAAAGATAGCATCTACAACAAGCCTTTCAACTCAGATACTTCAGCCTATTCTTCTGGGTTTATGGCCTTTTAAAACCTGGAACACACAGCCAGTATTCACTGCAGGTGCTGCAATTAAAGGTGGATTTGGAAGGATACAGCAGTGGAGGGGGAAGAGGGATAAAGAAGGAAAACCAAGAAGTGAGATCACTGTGAAAAACACTATAGAAAGAGTTACTCAAAATAACCAAGCAACCCCGAAAAATACTTCCTTCTCAAAGACACTCTGCCATCCATCACAACCTTCATCGGCAAAGCTCACTGCAGGGTACCCTGATCCTCCATCCCAAGATGCGCTGCGGCAGGATGCCGAGCAACCGGAACAGCAACGGAGTTTCGATGCCGTTTGCATTAATTGCATGGGTAAATACACACCTGTGCAATACCAACAGGTCTTTGAGACACGTGCACCAAAAATTCCATTAATTTTGTGATTCTCCAGAAACCCCACTTAAAACTGTGCGCAAGCAGCGACATGGCTGGCTACCCCTTCATCTACTCAAAACCTGCTGGCACATACCCAACGTTCTGCTTTCAAAAGAGCACTGGGAAAAACATGTAGGAAGGTCCAGCCCCAGATTACACTGAAGGGAAAGCTGATGATATAAAGAAATCAAACATCCATCTATAATATTTCACGAGTGTTTTCAAGATACAAGAACAGCCTAAGGACATATCAGTAGGATTAGTGTATTAGTTTATTAAAGCAATATACTAACATAGTTACAATCACAGATTGTCTGGGACAGAAGGGACACTAAAACCCATCCAGTTCCAAACCCCCTGCCATGTGCAGGGACTCCTGCCACTGGATCAGGGGGCTCAAAGCCCCATCCAACCTGGTCTTGAACACCTCCAGGGATGGGGCAGCCAAAACTCCCCTGGGCAACCTGTGCCAGGGTCTCATCACCCTTACAGGAAAACATTTCTTCCTAAGACCTCATCTAAATCTGCCCTCTTTCAGCTTAAATTCTTTTGAGGCTGTTTGGTTTGTTAGGATAGGTTACCATATTTGGATTGAAGGAGATGTAGGGAAAAAATCATTTTGCTTGTGATTTTAGTTGTGGGGTATTATTTGCTTATTAACTGTGCATGCCATAACGAGAACCATATTATTACCTGCAGATCTAATAAAACTTCATTACTTTGGATTGTGCGTTATCATATGATTTGGTTTCCCTGGACACATCCAGATTTTTCATCCTAAAATTTTTATTTTTAGCCTAATATTCAGGCTTTCCTGCACTAACTCACTTCTTTGGAACTCACCAGCTTTGCAGGCAGAGCAGGCGTACGCTGTCCTTTCTCTCTGCTCCCACATTGTGACCTCTTTCTTCTTTGCTCCCTATCTTTCTTGCATCACTAAAAGGAACAGACCTATTTCAACCCTGTCCTCTCTACTTTTCTAGTGCTTTGAAAACTTAAACAGCTGTCAAAAGAACAGATGCTATTTAATGTTCAGGGCAGATGATGTTCAGTCCAGGCACATGGAAACCACCAAATCCACAATTTCTAACCAATCAAGGCTATCTCTCCAGAGAAGGGGAGACTTAGAGTCCAGAAAAGGCATCACTAACAAATTGTGCTTTCAGACATGGAACCTTAAAAAGCAATCCCAACATTGCTATAGAGGACAGTGATTTCTGCATGCATGAGCTTCCTCAAGCATAGTTTTATATTTTCAATCTATCTGTGACCTTAATCGCTTTATTGACCTGATAAGCAAAGAGTTTTGGACAGAGAGATGAAAGGCAGATGAAAACATCACCTATGCAAACAAACACAACAATAGAACAATGATCCTTTACAGACTTTTTTCCTGCCTTTGTAGACTAAATGGCACCTGCTGAATAAATGGCTTCTTTTCACGGGGCAATGCATGCTATTAATATCTGACTAGTCTAAGTTTTCAAACTGCTGTCCAAATATAGAAGCATGGAATCATTTAGGTTGGAAAAGCCCTTTAAGATCATCGACTCCAGCCCTTAACCTAGCACTGCCAACTCCACCACTAACCCATGTTCCTAAGCACCGCATCTACACTTCTTTACGGTATCTCCAGGAATGGTGCATCAACCACTTCCCTGGACAGCTTCTTCCAGTGCTCCATAACCCTTTCAGTGAAAAAATATTTTCTAATATCCAGTCTAAGCCTCCTGCTTCAATGTGAAGCCATTTCCTCTTGTCCTATCACTTGTTACTTGGGAGAAGAGATCAGCACCCACCTCGCTACAAACCTCCTTTCAGGGAGCTGTAGAGAGCAATGAGGTCAGCCCTCAGGCTCCTCTTCTCCAGACTAATCAGCTCCTCATAAGATGTGTTCTCCAGATACTCAGTTTATTTTTATTTTCTTCTCTACAAAATTCCCCTCCAGAGTGATGTGTCACGCAGAGACTGTCAGCCATCGATCAGTTGTAGCTTTTGAAGACCATTCTTAGGGGTCATCATTATCTTTCAGTAGCGTTTAAGACAATCTGATTGACAAGTTGAAGGTTTGTTGAAATGTGGGGCCAATATATTTCCCATCCTACCATGATTTGAAAACATCACCCTCGCCAGAGTTGGAGGTGCTGCCTTCTACACTGAGTGAAAGTATCCATCATCGATGCAAGAAGATGTGAATTCTACCAGATCAAGAAAATAGGAGGAACATAGAACACGCTTTCAGCTGCTGAAGTCTGGCAGCCTGTAGAGCTAACTGAACCAAGGGGACCGTGCCAAGCCAGACATGGCAAGCAGGATTCCCCTCTGCTTTTCTAACATCACCTTCAATGTTTCCTACTCCACACATCTCAATCAAAGACAAAAAAGAAAAATGTTGAAATGCCTCTGCATATGAGGTTGTTCTAAAGGGATGCTGAAAATCACCCTGCTGTCCTTCATGAGGACCCAGGTTTGCTTGAAGCCAAGCTCCTAGCAGGGACATTGCAGGAAGACTGGCTGCAGAACTCTGCTGAGCTGCCTTCTCTGCCCTGACACACATTTTTTCTCATAACAGCAATTATGGTAAAAATAACAGTTTGTACTGAGTTTGAATTTTGAGTGTCGGAGCCCTCTTATAAATATTAACCAAAGCATCCCATTGAGCCTCCACCAGTGGTTTGATGATCCATGAGCTATGTGTCCCAGGCTTAAGGACTCCTCTCTCGGACGCTGCTCTTGTTTCAAACCACAGCTTTCTGTCCCTTTGAGGCACCAAATGATCCTGCATGGGGGCTAATCCTGCTTACACAAAGCAAACAGGCAACATAACACTTCTTTCCACCTCTCTATCAACGCTCTCTAAAAAGCTGATCAGTCCTCACACCCCGTGCCAAGCAAACAGCTTCACGTGGTTGTTTTGATGTAGCTGAGAGAGGGGCAGAGGCAGGACCTCCCGGAACAGCACCTGTCGTACGGTACTGCCTTGGCTGAGGAACTTCTGCCTTCTTCATCCATCACTGTAATATTTGGCTGCAGAGAATCAAAGGAACATAGAATTTGCTCCAACTAAAGATTTTGTCTCTACCCATCCATTTTTCCATGCATTGAAAGGAGAAAAAATGATCTCTCTTTTTTGGAAGACCATTTCTTCTTCATTCCATTATGAGCTGGAGAAGAGACTGATACCGTCTCTTCTTAGTGACGCTCATCCTAGGTATTGAATGGGCATTCAGCTAAACTGAGTAAAATTTTAAATCAGAATTTAAAATCAATTTACTGCCATGAAGAGCAAGCCAGACATTGTAACAGAAGAGAAGGGAGGTTTACAAAATATTGTTTCTAACAAAAATCTACCTGAAGTTTTGCTTTTGCCCTCAAGACAGCACCACTCCAATCCCTTGTTGTTTTTCTTTTGATCAAATCACAGTTACCACTAATTATTTCAAACAAACACATTTGCCTATAATACTAGAAGACCTCTAAAGCAAAACCCCCTTACGCTTGCAAGGGGCTTTTCAAGGACCAGTAGGACTACTCCAACACTCCCAGTGGAAGACAGTAACTGTTATAAATTTCCAACACTGTACATCTCCCAACCTCATTTTAGACCAGCAGCAAATAATTTTTCAGAGTGAGAACCTAGGGGTCTCTCTGGTTCTTTGCCTTAATTGAAATTGCTTCTGTAGTAAATACACTAAATAATTTCATTTGTTTTCTCTATGATGGAAAGACAGCATCTTCCAGAGTGAGCAAGATTAATGTCACTTGGGTCTGACCAGGCAATCACAGGGGAGACTGTCGCTCAAGAAACAAATACCCTGCTTTGTACGCAGATGTTCACTGCTGAATTTATCTCCTCAGGAACAGCCCCTGTTCAGCCTTCCATTATTGAGTTCAAAGCCAAGTCAGGAATATTTGCCTTTTAAAATGTTTACATTTATGTGCTTTTGACGACGCACATTTTTAACCACTCTGTGAGCCTGAAACCAGGGATCGGTGTCTGTGGCTGCAGGTTTGAATCTACACAGCCCTGAACGGGGCTTTGGGGAATGGCAACACAGGCAGGTGGGATTTAAAAACAGGTAACTTGTTCTGTCCACTAAAATTAGTAACCCCAGCACACTTGAAACGCAGGCATTTCCCAAAGAAATAAGGAATACATTGAAGGGGGTTCTATTTAACTGTTAGTCCAATCACATATTTCATAGAAGCTGAGTTTCTGTATGAAATGCTGCTGCTTTAAGTTTTGCTGAGAGAGAACCTGAGTCGAGCAGATACTCAATTTACACAAAAAAACAGAAAAACACTGGATTTTTGTAACAGTGCGTGGAAGAAATATATATTCACAACAACAAAGCACAGGTGCAACAGAGATACGTACTCCACAAACAGACAAAAGAGTCAGAGATTTGCTTAGGACTGCACGATGTCCACGCATCTTGATGTTTGATAAATGTTTTCCTTCCAGTATATTAGGAAATCCTGTCTCTGAGCTCCAGTCCCAACAATTGCATCTATGGAGAAAGCAATCTGACCCAGCGGGAGGTGCCCCTGCCCAGGGGATGGAACAGGATGGACTTTAAGGTCCCTTCCAACCCAAACCATTCCATGATTCTATGATATGACAAGAGCAGAAACACATTCACCATCATAGACTTGTTTTTGGAGTTCACATCCAGACTTTCACAAAAGTCTTGTTTAAATGACAGAAAGATTCAAAACAACTCAACTTCCTAATTTCACATCCGTGCCTTTTGAGTTTTATTGTTGTTAAAGATACTCAACTTCACAACTTTTTTTTTCAGAGTGAAATCTTATTTCTTCCATTTATGCCTTAAGTCAGGTGTTATCAGCTGCTAGAAAGCATGATTTATTTTATACAGATGTGTCAGGAATAAATCAGGAAAGTATGGATTTAGTAGGATATTAACTTAGGTTCACAATGAGACATATTCTTGCAAGTTTTAATCAGACTAACAAAAAATAAAAAGGGATTATTTACCTCAGCATCTGGAAAACCTGTATAGGAAAGTAAATTGGATGTTTTCTTTAAAAGCATTATTGAAACCAAAGTAAGTTGAGACAAAAAAGGATCCATAAACTGGAAACAGAAGCCTTCTCAAACCTCTGCTGAACTTCTCTGAAAGACAGTGCACATCGTAAGGAACAATACTGCATTTGCTTTGGGAATATATTACTTGAGAGACCTCTTCAAATCCATTTTCCGTTATGCTGTATTCTTTCTCCTTTAATTCCCTCTCATGAAGAGGCACAAAGATGAACACAAATTAGAACAACCTACGATGATGAATCCTTATGATTCTTTGATTATTCTTTAACTGATGTTTAAATGAATGTATTTTATCACACAGCACTTATGTAAATACCTTGCTATCAGCATACTTAAACAGGTGTATCTGAATGTGAGCATTAAAGAAGATGAAACACTAAAACACTTACTCAGTGAGACTTGGAAACCTCTTTTTAAAGAGAAATACTACCTGTAATGTCTTGCCTGCTAACCAGTGTGTTTCACAGAGTGTCATCTTTAGACTATCCCAAAGAAGAACTTCTCCTAACAAGCTGACTACATGCTGCAGATGAACCTCCAGGAATTAGGAACAGATCTGAAACTTCAACCAATGGAATCACAATTATCTTTAGGAACTGAACTTGCTGTCCTGGAGGCTTGATGATCTGATCACGCAGTTCACGCTTTCGGTCATCCAGCCCCCCAGCAGTAAAAAAAAGCTGCCAGTGCCTGTGGAAGTTACTGTCTCACTGTTCCCATAGCTGTACTCCTCAGGAGCTTCTCGGAATGCCTCCAAGATGCACAGGCTGATAAAAGAGCACTGGCAGGGAGGTACATTTGGGTGCACCACAGTTCAAAAGGGAACACGTTCAGTGCTGTGTGATGTAAGCTGAGAAAAGGTAACTTGTAAAGGGCAAATGTCATTCTGAAGAGTGCTTTTTTCTCTCCCATGAATATATGTATGTTTCCACAGCTGTCTGCCTTCCTACTGTCTGCTTGGGACTTACCTCATCTTCAAAGAGACAGATATGCTACTCAAAACAATAACAGAAAATAAAACATCAAAATTCATGCTGAGACCAAGCTCTAGTCTGTCTCTATCACCGAATTTTCAGTTGTTTTTAGCATATGTGGGGTCCCTATAGCAGGAGACAGAAAACAGTGACAGAAATCAACAGAAATCTTCTCTGGAGAATGCCAGTTCCAATCCAAGTGAAAGTGTGTTGTGCATACCACGAAAAGATAACACCCAGGAATCGCATGATGAACCAATTCACTTCACATCCACTGCAAAGGATGCAAGTAAGTACCAGTCTCAGGAAAATCCACAACACAGAGTAAGAGAAGAGAATAGCTGGCCTGTTGCTATAGTGGAGTCCTAAGTGCTACAATAAAGGCATTAGCAAAAAAATATCCTAACCTGGCAACAGAGTTTTTACTGTTACATCTCTCAAAGTCAGAGTTGGCACCATGGCAACAAGGACCTGTCAAATGTCAAACGGAACAGCCCAGACAAACCTGATATTTTGGCTTGACACAATAAAGCAGCAGCAGCTTGGCCATGCAGCCTCCTTCAGAAACAGAGGTCTTTGAGTGCAAAATACAGCAGTGAAAGCCAAAAAGGAGTACATTTCCATTCCAGCAAAGTAACCCCTATCTACACAGGTATGTCATGAGGCCCTGAAACTCACAGTAAAGACAAACAGGAGTCGCCAACCCGAGGATAACCCAAGGCTGACATGAGTACGATCGTGTTTCTGCTACGAGCAGAGGGCTGACCAAATGCATCAGCAGCAGACAACTCAGAAGATGGGAAGGGGAAGAGCTCGAAGAAGCAGGGTCCATTTCTCATTCTACAGGTTCTTCAGATGCTCCCTCTTGAGATGTTTGAGAGCTGACAAGTCTGCTGCACACCAAGCCAACCTGACAGAGGCTTAAGACACAGGATATAATTTTCCAAACAGCACATCTTTCAGCGTTTTGTTCTGAGTAAACTCACGGGCAAGACTAATGGGAAAAGTCCACTGTGCCTTTCTTGTGCTCCCCTTCTGCAGTCAGTGGAAGTGTTGCTGTCACAGCGTAAAGACATACATGAATGCTGCTTGCCACTAAGCAAAACCACTGACTGCGCTTCCCTCTGGTCAAGTGGAGGTGCCGACCTCATTAGCAGAAACTAATGAAACTAACCCCATACTCTGAAGAGTTAAGAATGAATTACTCATTTTTTTTTCAGTATCCACACTATAAATTTTTAGGAAAGAGAGTCTTAGTTGCAGCAAAGATGTATCTTGATCCAGAACAGAATTATTTCATCTGTAGGATAACAAAGTGTAGTGCCCCAGCTGAAACCACGGCTCCGCTGCAATGGATGCACACCTAAGGGGAAGGGATAGTTTCTGTCCTGTATAGTACTGAATCTAACTAAACCAGACAAATAAGACTGAGATAGAAGATGTACTATTATCCTGCTTCAAAGATACAAAACTGTAAACCAGAGTGCAAAGCAGCCAAGGGCACCCAGTGACAATCTGTGGTAAGAGTGGGTAGGGGAACCTAGAGATCCCCTGAAATGCAGACAGCCTTCTGCATCAAAAGCTGTTACTGAAGGTAGCAGCTAAAAGAAAACCATGCCTTTATTGTAATGAAGAGTGTCAAGCGGACAGTTTTAGGACACTGACTACCAGTGGATCAGACAGCTGCATGGAAACGTACCAAGAATTTAGGAATACACAGATAAAAGGTTCTTAACTGGCTTCCAACTCCATCAAGTACCACATTATACAGTCAGGTTATGTTTATTGAGTTTTATCTTTGAAAAGGCAGTTTGATATTCCATTTGCCATTCCTCTGCTTCCTCCCTCTCCACTGTCATTCTAACTGCAAATCCAAATGCAGCTGCCCCAAAAGTTTGGAATTTCCCCCTTATTTCAAGAATTTATTCAATGTACATCCATATATTTTTGTGCCAACACTGTCCTATTGCTTCACAGTCCTTGGTTTAAATTGTTTATTTGTTAGTATTTAGATGTATTTCCTAACCCTGCTCAGCTTTCATTTCAGGAACAACCTAAGCTCTTTTCTTCTGCTGTCAGCAGAGCATCATCTTTCATTCTCCTCATCAAGCCACTTTCCTAAGTACAGGTAACACATTCGTATTTCTTCTCCAGTCATATAAGAGCATTTGACTTGAGTGATCTACTGAAAAATCTTTGGTGTGTGGCATGAGACTGACAATTCATACACTACTCTCTCCAAAGGCAGGCGTCTCGATCATTTAGTCCCCTCAAACTGGAGAGATGCCATCAGCCTTGGCTGTAGTAATTTCCATTCTATACTTGTAATCCTTTTAGCCACCTCGCTTTGTCTTGCCTACACAGACAACATGAGCATTACTATTTGAAACAGGCAAAGTGTTGATCTTAGCTTTACTTTCTACCTTTTCTCCATTCACACTGCAGCTTCATTTCACCTCTCCTTTCCTCTCAGTTCTGGACATTTCATTTGAGAATACACCAAAACACACTTTGCCCAATATATGCTATTGCTTTGAAATAAAGCATTAGAACATGTTAGATGATACACCCTGACCAGGCCATACCTTAGGTCTCAGGATCTTGTCCCGTGATGTTTTAACACTACCATTTGACAGTACTCTCTCTGCAAATCTCTTTGTTAACCTGGGATCCAATTTATTCACAGCTGAAACATCAGATCCATTAAGAACAGCCCTATTATTTTGGAGTTATATTATGATGATTAAAGCTAAATAAATAAAGAAAACATAACATAAAATTCTCAAATACCATGTCGTTTTCATTTATGCTTCATACAAAATAAAGATTATTAAGTAATTCTGCTCTTGAAAAATAAAATCAAAAGCACACCAGACAGAGCCTAAGGGGCTGAAAACAAAGTAGTATCAAAAAGGGGTTGCTATCTCTGCTATCAAACATCTAACACTCAGCTGCCCATCCAAGCTATCACAGCATTTGTTTGCTGTAGCTTCTCAGTGATAGCTAAAGTACCTTTTCTGCACAGTTCTGCCCTCAGGCTCCTTCCTCCCTCTCCCTTTTTACAGAGATAGGGAATGCTGTCCTTCTCTGACAAAGCTCTCTGTATGATCTCATCCTGTCGTCCCCTTGTCTGGCCCCAGCCTGGCCTCCTGACAGAAGCAAAAGCAGCTACAAGAGCAACAAAGCTCAGTAGCTCGATAAAGTATTTCTAAAAAAAATTTCAGAAGAGAAAATCACTCCCTCTCTCTTTCTTTTTTCTTCCTTTCTAAATAAGCACTCGATTGGTGAACTGTACTTGAATAACAGACCTTAAATAAAGCTACTAAATCACTTAAATCTTTTACAGGAAGGACAAATGCAGCAGATAGCATGCACAGAAAAGGTCCAAGCACTATTCAGAAAGAAGGTCTTGTTCAGGCTTAAGGAAGGAAATGGGGAACACACAAACACCCACATGCTCACAACACTACAGAGGGGCTGAGGTTGCTGCAGTCTGGAAGCAAACAAGCAGGCAGGCCACGTGCTGGGGCCATTCCCTACGGGTGTCACCACGCTGCAAAGGGATTTGCTGTGGAAGGTTTGGGGAGCAGCTGTCACCAAGAGACACACAGATTTTTAAAGGCTTTGTCATTTGTCTTCAGGGTGGGAAACGCTGTGTTCCATCTCCTGCTGAGGCAGCAGCCTGGATGCAACAGCCTGGGCTAGAAGAATAAAAGGTGGCACAGCTATTATTTCAGGTACAAACAACCAGAAAGTAGAGACAAAAGGCACAGGCATTAAATCATCCTTACTATTTAAAAGCACATGGGATGACATTTTAATAGTCTTCGTGTCATACAGGTCTCCCCTTAAGGCATTCTCCAGAACAATTTGTATTAGCTAATTGTTAACTATCCTAATGGCCAAGTAAAACAAGACAGACAAAAAAGAAGGACATCAAACACTGTCACAGCTACATCAAACAGTTCTGGATGAGAGATGCTCTCTTAAGGAGCTGACAGCTCCTGGTCTCTTCCCTTGCCCTCCCTGGTGGAGGCTGCACCATCAGAGAAGGTTGCTGTCCCACCTGGCTCCAGCCTCCCATTGCCCCCTGCTTCTTTACCCCATGCTTGCCTGGTCCCTAATTTGTCATTAGCAGCTCCTGTGACCACTCCTCAACATCTCCAGCTTAGGAGGGAGCTACCTCCAAAATGGTTTAAACCAACTGGGATGAAACGGCGTGGCACCAATTGCATGAGCCAGGGCTGTGGGTTTCCCAGTTTGGCAGCTGACTGCCCTGCCTTCTAGCCTCAGGCTCCATCCCTCTCCCACCAGGCATAACAGAGGCCCTCGGGCACTACCATGAGGACCCTCACTTGCCTGGGGCTCTGCAGAGCCAGCTCAGGGAGCAGAGCCAATCAAACAGAAAACAAGTCGGACCAGCCAAAGCTCTTCTGCGTGTGCAGGTCCAGGAGCAAGCACAGGATGGGAATCCAGGGAGAACAGGAGCAGGACTACCAACGGCACAGGTTCAGCTGCCTCTGCTGAGGGACATCAGGATGCACTAGTCCACCTGCTCCACAAAGCAGGGCTTCAAAGCCGGCCAGCCACCACTGCTGGGCTACTCCTGGTGTCCCAGCCTGCAGGACACCAGCCAGCAAGCATTTCCTAAGTCGTGTAGAGGTACTAACAGTGGATGGCCCTTGAAACGATCTGGTGCAAATATTTTTACCCTGACATTCACCTACTAAAATGTGCTTTAATTAGAAAAGGGTTTTTTTTGACTTACATTTCAAAACATCGGACACTAAACCATATATTAATAGATTAAAAACGCTTCCTGAGCAATCCCTTTGGCAGCATTGAATTCATACTTTGAGGAATGAATTCAAACCATTGTAAAGTCCTCTTAAGCCTGGAGGAAGGGAAAAACAAACAAATGCTTATTCATTAAAAATAATGCCATTTACTATCTACATCAGGGGACTTCTGTAGGAAAGCGACTGGAAGAAGCGTTGAAGGTGTCTTTTAACAGATGCAGCAGAAAAAAGAATGAGTTACTCCAAAGAGCATGCAAGCATCCTTGACAATAACTTCAGCAAATCATGAAAGGCAGCTCTCAATGATGCACGCTGTTCGCAAAAAAAGCAATGGACAATCTCAGCATTTGTACACAAACTGAATGAGGGAGTAGAGCCAAGGTTACAGAGCAGAAAATGTTAATGCACTCAGATGTGGAAATTAACCCTCTCAAAAGTCAGGATGGTCTGAAACGACATCACGTTTGCAGTCCCAGCCTGTTTGTCTTTCAAGTTGCCCATCCCCTGACGTACATCTCACAGTTCATACGGAAATGAAACATCTGTAGAGTAGGGGCTGTGTGTGACATCTCACAAAATATGTTATGGTATGGCCCAAAACAGGAGAGGTTAATACAGACAATAAGAGCACTAAAAACCATACCGTGGATGGGCGTGATGAAAGCCCAGGAAAAACTGGTGAAATAACCATATATGTGGTACAACTATAGTAGATGTGAAACCAAAGGTTTAAGATCATTGGAAATAAATTAGTTTTATATGCAACTCGGAAATAAGAAGCAAAGCAAAGGATTGAGAAGGTTTTGAGAATACACTGAGAGAAGAGCACATTATTTATTAACCAGCTTTCCCAGTAGTGCATCGATTAACAACGGAAAGATTGAAGGGGAATGAGTTTAAAAAAAAGCATATATGCCCAAAAAGTAATTACATGTAGAAATCAAACACTGACACTGGGCTTTTCCAGGGTATGACAACTGAACCTGTGGTTTTCAAGACTATCCCCTCATATAAGCTCAAAAGGACTACAACATGAAAAGATCCAAAGACCGACAACCTCACCTTCACTAATGCACCTCAGGAAGAACCGGCAAGAAAAGGAGGTATGACTACTTTTAATAGGTATGTTTTCATAAGAAACAAGATTTTAATGTGTCATTTGATGCACTCACAGCTGGAAATGTTCATTCGATAAGCTTTTGTTTAAAAAAAAAAACAAACCAAGAAGAACAGATATGGTAGGTAACTACTAGAGACTCTTACTAGAAACTCAGAAAAAAAGGGAGATTGTGCTAGGTCAATTGAGCATTTTATCTTCCACACAGGTTTTCTGGATAAAAATCAGACAGTGTATTCAACATTTAGTAAAATTAATGACCCTGTCCCATACAAAAAACAAATTATTAAGCTCAGTGAACATGCCTTGATGTGAAAACCGCCTTAGAGCACTTAGGACAAAAGGGAGCCATAAGTAAAGAAGTTTGGGGCTGATAAAATCTGAAAATGAATATGAAAAGTAGTGCTAACAACCCAATCGGTTGACTACAAATTGCTGGTTTGGAAGCAGGTAACCTTTCTGGATGTTCTAAAACAGGGACTGCAAACCAGTTTAGTACTAAGCAGAGAAGTTACCCATGCTCAGTCTGGAATGGAACAGTTATCTGCCTGTTTTTCCAAGCCAGTGCACGTTATGTCGACATTCATCAGCTAAGAAAAGGAGAACCAGAATTAAATGCTCCAGTTAAATCAAACATGTGAAAAGCAGAAAAACCCTAAAGTGCATTTTCTACTTGTACCATACAGAGAAGCAATGGCAATACATCACAATCAAATATTGCTACTTGATCAGAGCCCTGAAAGAGATTATTGCCATGAAATACTGGAAAAAATGTTACTTGATACAATAACACCGCCACCTACTCGGCTCAAAATTCTAAATGTAATGACTAGATATATGAGAAACCATGGTACTCCTCCACACAGGCGTGTGCAGTCAAGGAATAAAAGTTTGGCAATAGATATATCAGGGAGTACAGAATGAATGTGAACGTTGTAGAGGCTGACACGTGACACAAAATCAATGGTTTACCAAGACTGAAGGGCCTGAGTGTGTCCCTTCCCCCCATGAAATTACTGAACATCAGCGCTTCTGGAAGTAACACTTCATCTACAAGATCAAACAAGGCAACAAACAGCACTAGCTGGGGAAAGTACAAATTTCAAAGTTGCATATCCTCAGAACAACATTCATTTCAATGAAATTTCACTTCAATGAAATGCTAAAAGCAGCAGCACTACTACCACAAAATGCACGTTTGGTTTTGAAAGAATGCAAGACAGCACCCAATAGCATTTATTCAGAATATGACCATCAAAGAATCAGTAATACACCCAGAAAAGGGCTTTGCCTACCAGCTGATTTTGGAGTGAATTTGTCCCTGTTGGCTGCACATACTGCCAGTAGCCGGTATCCCAGATCCAAGTCAAATCCTTGCTGAGCTGCCACTCGACTGACCACCTGTAAAGTGAGAGAGAAAGCTTCGTTAGGGGTTGCTTGAGCTTTCTGAGAAGTTACATTAACCTGCTTATCAGCACTACTGTTGGGCGATGGAATCCGCTCTATCAGCCACAGCCACAGCACAATGCACTGCTCTTCAGGACATTCCAGTGCAGGTACAGCAAACTGAACCCTGAAACCATCTCGTGACCTGATGATCTGACCACTCGCCACAAGAAAGGCCTGGTAGTTCCATGAAAGCTGGAGAGAGAAAGCTTCTCCAGGAGCAATAATGCAAGAGAAATGTGTGCAAAGATTGTACAGAATGCATTTTACTATACTTGGAATTTCGGGATGAGAAGTCCCTTAAGTGTCACAAGACATTCCTGGTCCTGTTATCAAGAGCAGCACCCAAGTCTTTTAGGTTAAAACGTCCTCCTCCACACATTCTCCTTTGCTGTGATCAGCATTGCAGTTACTGCATCCCAACAATACCACACTGGGAAGCACAATTACTGCAGTTTTAGAATAAACAGGCCTGTGCAAGAAGTATTTGCCAAACGCATTAAATAGGGAAAGAAGTGTGAGGATTGTTTTGTTTGGTTTTATTGAGTTCTCCTGGAAATGGGAATGATCTAGAAGGAGTACGCAAATCAAAGGCTGGAGACAACTGTTTCTCCAGGCCAGCAACTCAGCTATCAGCCAAGAATGTATCCTCATGAAAATCTGTATAGTATAAACAAAATACCGCGGCCATTCTGGCAAACTATGCAGTAGTTACACACAGTAGAGCTTTTCTATTGCCTTCTAGTGGCACAGGATGACTTCAGATTCTGAGGCACAGATAAAACAGATTATTCTTTACACTGCCATTACTGCTTTCCTTTGAGACAATTGTCAAGGAACTCCACAAGAAAAAGAACACCACTTCCTTGGGTGAAGCAAAAGAAAGTCTCTATCCTAAATAGCTTAAAAGAAAATACCCTTTTCCTACCCCTATTTCCATCTGAATGCCTCTTTCTAAATTAATGATACTGCAATAATCCATGTCCAGGGATGGATGCCCCCAGAAAGAAACAATGTGGAACACAGTGAAGAGCCAACATACATCATAACCTATAAATAGTAAAGAAATTCAAAAAACGTGTAGACATGGCAGTTTGTGACATGGTTTAGTAGACATGGTGGTGTTGGGCTGATGGTGGAACTTGAAGATCTTAGAGGTCTTTTCCAACCTCAATGATTCTATGATTCTGCCCTATGTACCCAATACTTTTATATCAACCTTACTATTCTGAACTTTTTCCATAGAATCATAGAATAAGGTTGGATGAGACCTCTGAGATCAGAGTCGAACCGTGCCTGTCTCCCTAGTGAACCATATCCCTAAGAAACTCATCAACATATCTTTTAAACACCTCCAGGGATGGAGACTCCACCACTCCCTGGGTTAGCTGTTCCAATCCCTGACCACTCTTGCAGTGAAGAAATTCTTCTTAAAGTGCAGTCTAAACCTGCCCTGGCACAACTTGCGGCTGTTCCCTCTTGTCCTCTCGCTTGTCACTTGCGAGAAGAGAGCAGCACCCACCCCATCACAACCTCCTTTCAGGTAGTTGTAAACAGTGATGAGATCTCCCCTCAGCCTCCTCCAAGCTAAACAACCCCAATTCCCTCAGTCTCTCCTCGTAGGGCTTATTCTCCAGTCCCCTCACCAGCCTCGTTGCCCTTCTTTGCACATGCTCCAGCACCTCAATGTCCTTCTTGTAGTAAGGGGCCCAAAACTGCACACAGTACTCGAGGTGTGGCCTCACCAGTGCTGAGTACAGGGGCACAATCACCTCCCTGGTCCCGCTGGCCACACTGTTTCTGATACAGGCCAAGATGCCATTGGCTCTCTTGGCCACCTGGGCACACTGCTGGCTCATGTTCAGCTGGCTGTCAACACCCGCAGATCCTTCTCCTCCAGGCAAATATCCATTCCAATATCCATTTTTCCTAATTAACAATTAAGAAGCAAATTCCTTTCTGAAGAAAGAATTAGCATGATAAAAGTCTTGGGTAGATTTTTGTTGTTTCTACTAATTTAGAAATTACAGATTCACATGGACTTATCAGGTGGCAGTGTCCCCTCACTAATTTTTTTTTAATCCTCCCAGTCTCAAAATCAAGCAGTAGAGAGCTTCAGAGAAATGAAATTAGTATTTGGGACAATCCATACAATAACACTCAACCCTAGAACACACCTATTCTTTTATCTCCTGTTTCTCTTTACAATTGCAATTGTACTTGCAATTAGGAGACAGCATGCAATTATTTTTGATAAATCAGAAAACATTTCAAACTTGGTAGATCAGCTTTTAATCTGTTACTCTTAAAGGTCTTATTGTTTTTAAGAATCCTGGCTAAGACTCTGAGTCCAAACTTGCAAAATAAGATAAAATAAACACAAGCAAAAGAACACCAGCAGAACAAGAGCTCTCATGCTTCACGCTAAGTTTGCAACAGAAGTGTAGACTAGTGGGCAGCTCTGAGATCTGCAGAATATTTACATTCTTGGAAATCCAGCTGTTCCTGTTTCCTACTTCCAGCTTTATCACAGTTCAGTTGCTGGCAGGCAGGTGTCAGGGTAGGGAGCAGTAGGAAGCAGACAGAAAGCTCCTCTAAAAACCCCATCTTGTGAAAGGCTCCTGAGGGCAATGTCTCGTTAATGTGTAAATATTATTTAAACTCCTTTAGGAATGATCTACTGTGCCATCGCAGAGGAACTCATTTCAGAGTCATACTCAGGGCTCTAAAATAAAGGAGAACGGGCCCATTTCCCATTTTCTGTTTTGAAAACCCACATATATTGGATGAGGCTTTGAGCAACCTGATCCAGTGGGAGGTGTCCCTGCCCACGGAAGGGAGCTGGAACTGGATAGGCTTTAAGGTCCCTTCCAACCCAAACCATTCTATGATTCTGTGATTTATTTCAAAACTGGACATCAACAAAGGCAGCTACATCTGCTCATCAGCAAGCACAGGGTAACTTAAGAAACTCTTTGTCTGCTTATATGCTTGGTTCATTTTAAAACATGAAGCTACAAACACTGAGGCCAAGTCCCTACTCTCAACTGATATCTTGCAAATTATGGAAAAAATCTACAAGGTAACTTAGGAAATACAGAGAATCCTAAAACCCTGAGCCCCTGAAAGCAAATCTATGATTGCAATGGCTTCACTCAGTAGACTGCTAGGTCAGTCCAAATCCTAACAACAGGCTGAGTCTTGACCTGTTACACTCTCATTCTTCCTCAGTTTCCTTTTCTTAATGCTCTCTGCCAGAGGAAGCATCGCTTGGTACCTCACCATGGCCAAAACCAGAGCTTCCAGATGCTGGGGCGTGGCCATGGCATCATCCTGCCTACAGCTGACCTTGAAGCGGGTGAAGTTCTACCTCAGCAAGGACTGCAATCAGAAGACAAGCATGAGAAGGTAGAACCCAAACTTGCAAGTCTAGAGAAGTCAGCCAGCTAAACTATGACTTACTGCTCCATTTTTTCACAAAAACTCTGAGGTAAAACAAACTGCAAATTCATTATAGCTAAAGAAAATAAAAAAGAACCATCTAAATTTGAAAGAAAGTGCTTCCACTGACAAACTGCACAAACACCCTTCATCCTCTCAGAAAAACAACAAACCACTTAGCTACTTAATAGAAAACAGACACTTCTAATAAAATTTCCATTTTGCCAAGAGTCATTTTCCACCTTAGTTTTGCTTCTATGGACTCCTGCTGGCTTCTATGCTATGAGTGCATTAAATGCAGAAAGAGGCTGTGTAAAACTGTGCTCAAAAAGCTTTCTCTGGGTCCTTCTTCCCCATCCTTTGGCTTCTATGCACCACTACTCAGCAATCCCCCTTGGTCAACACATACAGAGTGGTTCACCTTCATGCCCAGCTTCTTCATAGGCTCATGGATTTTTGCATCAACTGCACTTAAAATCTGAAGTTTTCTTTCAGTTGTGACAGTTAAAGACTTAGTTTTATTTCAAAATTAAACTCGGACAGAAGAGATTGTGTATCGTTCTAAGACTGTGTTGTCTACATCTGCAGTCGGACGTTGCTCGCTTGGTACTGCCAAAGCTCTCCTCTGGTGAGCCTATATGCAAAAGGCACCTTCTGGCCTTCTAAATTAACACTGAAATGTCTCAGAAACAGGACGACAAAGGCATCATAGGAATATGATCCAGAAAACACGAAGAACTAACTAGAAGACATTTGATAAGTTTAATATATTCAAGTCAGCAGACCCTGCTGAAATTTACCTTAGAGGGTCTCAAAGGAACCAGCCCAGGAAAACCTTGTCACTGCTATTGATTGTCTTCAGGAATTCATTCAAGGCAGAGACCTTGGAGGCACATCAAATTTCTGGGCTTAAGATGGCAAAAAGGTGGATCTCAGAAATTACAGGTACCCAGACAACAAACAACCAAACAAATTACTAAACAAATGTCAGGTGAGTAAACCAGAACATCATCACACACCTGCTGGCACAGTGCGGTTTTCTTCTTTGATGAGTTAACTGGCCTGGTAAGTGTAAGGAGTCACAGAATCACAGAATCATTAAGGTTGGAAAAGACCTCTAAGATCATCCAGTCCAACTGTCAGCCCAACCCCACCCTGCCTGCTAAACCATGTCCCAAAGTGCCACAGCTACATCCTTTTAGAACGCCTCCAGGGAAGGAGGCTCCATATTTTAACTCCAAGATACCTTTTGACATTGCCCTGTATGACACTGTCATAATAGAGGAACACAGCCCAGATGACAGCAGTATAAATCTTTCTCAGATTATTAATTAATAGTCCTCTGTCAAATCAGAACTTGTCCTGGATTCAGGTCATTTCTCTGTGTTCAGTTGTGACTTGGGCAATGAAACAGAGTAAACTGCAAAACTTCTGGATCATAACAGGCAGAAGAGTCTGCAAACAGTTAAGAGGACAGGATAA
This sequence comes from Tapera naevia, assembly GCA_033556795.1. Lineage (NCBI taxonomy): Eukaryota > Metazoa > Chordata > Aves > Cuculiformes > Neomorphidae > Tapera > Tapera naevia. The sequence continues at coordinate 1,368,746 of JAUMJJ010000025.1, read as the reverse complement.
GAGTTTAAAATAAAATCTGTTTTAAAATCTGTACAGTTTAAAATCTGTACAAACTGGAAAAATGTTCCAAAAACCAGGCCAAAGGCACATGAAATACCATAGATGGGAAAGAAAAATCAAATGCCCAAAGAGAAAATGAGGAACACACAGCAGAATTCATCTGCTCAGTGTACAAATGACTATGGATGAACACTGGGAAAATATTTTAGGTACTGAATATCATCAAGGACTGGAACAGGCTGCCTATCAATCCCTGGAGTTTGGGGGATAAGTAGACAAAGGAAATACCTATACAACACCCCAGCTTGGGGAAAAAGAATAGACACCACAATCCCTTATGTCTGTCCCAAGCTAAAGCTCAGTGAATCCAGATACAGCTGACTGGAGCCATGCAGCTCAGTCTGAGCCCTTGTCCCAAGAACTCTGCAAGTCTGCAATCTCCTCTAATTTTGATATCACTCAGGTAACTGTGCTGATCAGATCAAGCCAGCAGAGTTTCACTGATCCATTCAACATCACGGCTAAATGACCATATGTATATATGACCATATCTATGCATATTACACCATTTTCAAACATGCTCTGACTTCCTCTGTCTGCCAGTTCAAGCTGAGCACATCAGCAAAAATTCAGATACCATGCAGGCAGCACTGTGTGTTCCACCACAACTTCATCCTGAAGTGCTGTAAGCATATATCTTAGTTGACCTAAGCATACATACAACAAAATTCCATTGGAAAGTAGTGCATTTAAAAAACAAAACAGACATAGTTACCACAACCATAAACTCAGAAGATCATACTTTGTGCCAGCCCAAGGTTCAACATTTGCTATTTCCCTATGTTCTTTTACAACAACAGTCGAGACAAACCTTATAAAAGCTATCTCTTTTCCTACCTAAGGCTGGAACACCTAGCTTTTTATTCTAACGTACATATAGTGCTGACAACTATTTCAAGCTGTATCTTCAAAAGCACATACACCTCACTTGCAAATAAACATTACCGTAACATCAACCACCAAAAAGAAAAAAAAATACCCCAAATCTTTGAAATCTTTAATATGAATAATATTGTGCTCAAAACTGAGACACTGCCTATGACACAGCTCTGCAGAGTTCCAGATGCCTGAAAATTCAGGGTCATTCATAGAATCATAGAAGGGTTTGGGTTGGAAGGGACCTCAAAGCCCATCCACTTCCAACTCCGCTGCCATGTGCAGGGACACCTCCCACTGGATTAGGGTGCTCAAAAACTTCATCCAGACTGGCCTTGAACAACTCCAGGGATGGGGTAGCACCACTTCTCCGGACAACCTGTACCAGGGCCTCCCCACCCTCATAAGGAAGAATTTCTTCCTTAATGTCTAATCTAAATCTTCTCCCTTCCAATTTAAAGCCATTCCCCCTTGCCCTGTCACTCCCTGACCTTGTATAAAGTCCCTCCCCAGCTTTCCTGTAGCTCCTTCAGGTACTGGGAGGCTGCTCTAAGGTTTCCCAGGAGCCTTCTCTTCTCCAGGCTGAACAACCCCAACTCTCTCAGCCTGTCCTCATAGCAGAGGTGCTCCAGCCCTCAGATCATTTTCGTGACCTCCTCTGGACCTGTTCCAACAGTTCCATATCCTCCTTCAGTTCCAGAACTGGACACAGGACTCCAGATGGGGTCTCACGAGAGCAGAGTAGAGTGGCAAATAACGATTGAGGTATTAATAATCCAAAAGCAGGGAAAATCAGCTACTAACTTCTTTTCTCTGTTGAATTTAGCTGCAGTAATTCCCCCCTACACCTTTTTTCCTCCTTTCTCCCTTTGCAAGGCTAAGGAGCTACACTACAACAAGCTCCCCTCCCTGCCCTTCTTGACGTCACACTGCGAAGCACTGGAACAATGCACCTCTTCACCTAACAGGCCTGTTAATCAAGAGAGCTCTACGACTGCTTATTACAAAACTCCCTTCCCATTATGCTGCACTTTCAGTGAATCTCTTCACCAGCAGCAGTCAAGAGCACCCCCCCCTGCTGGCATCAGAATGAATTTTACCAATTCAATTTGCTGGCTGCTCAGAACTAAAAATGCCAGCTGATTGCCAGTTCAGACATCTCTGTGTTCAGCCACTTGTGCGTACTTGAAATTATCCGAATGCAGTTTGAAGACTACAGCAGAAATTTTGTAATTAGAATTCTGCAATGTGGATGGTAATTTTTCCCCCTCGGTGACACACAAAGATCAGATAAACAGGAAGCAAACTGAGGAATTTTGCAACATGAATCTGCCTCAAATAGAAAAAAAAAAATGAAGGTGGGGTGGGGAAGGGAGGAAGAAATCTTTGTGATCTGAAGCCCTGGTCTGATGAGACTCTTACGCTCCAGTTGCAGAAAAGCTGCTTCAACAATACAGACAATCAGAGCAGGTGAGTGAAGTTATGTACCATTAACTCGTTTCTTGCCTTTGATGCCTGAACACAGACATGTGGGTTCTTCAAATGTAAGAGACTCTACAAAGCTCTTGTATTCAAACCAGGGTTTTCTTAAAATATATTTACCACCTTATTAGGTGGATAAGGACTGTATTTTCAAAATAAAATAAACCAGTGTCCCTGCTAGCTATCACTTTTCTTGACACCTCCTCCAGCAGTGGAGTAAACCGTGCTGAGCAAGGATACCTCCTCCTTTCCATCCTCTTCCTCTCCTCTGCATGTCTCTAACAGCCACAAATATAGATGAGAAGGTCACTATACTCAACCCTCTCTATCTGAAATTTTCTCCCAGAGGGAAAGATGAAAGAGTTTTGCTTTAATTAAGCCAGCTGATCACTGGGTCACAGCAATACTGCTGCCACCTGAGTCCTGGCAGCCCTGGAACAATGATACGGATGAAACATCCAGCCATTAGATGAACAAAGAGATTCCAAACACTAAATTCCACTTTAATTTGGACAGCAACACATCTCCAACAAATATTCTAAAGTCGAAAACAAACCTTGACGAAGGAAATGAAGTTAAAAAGGGGCTGTAGGACACCACGAGGTCATACGACAGCAGCAACCCCAAGCTCCCCGGCAGCGTTGCGAGGTGCTCTGTGACACAGCACGTACGCAGCCCTGGGGGGGCCGAGAGGCACCGCAGACACAGCAGGCTGGGTGCTCAACAAACGCACGGAGAGCACGACGGAAGCAGAACCTCTTCCACTTGAACTTCTTGCTCTGGAAGTCTTGGACACAAAGACTGAACGCAACAATTGTAGCTGCATTCTGCCATTTTTTGGGGACAGATATGCTGAACCAACTCTGAAATTACTCACACAGAGATCCTAACCTGATTTCTGAACGTCACATGTTGATTTTTGATTACATACTTTCCTGCACTTAACGGAATTAACACAGCCAGGCATGAAGCCAATGTAGCAGCAGAAACCTTGCGAATATATTAGCATTAGCTAGATTTTAGGTATGCTGGAAACTTGACATTACTCAAAGATACCATTCTTCTTATTTTTTTAAAAAAAGAAAATAAATTGTACTTTTTCTTACCTATTGGCTGAGCTAAAGTAGATTTCTGTGCCATGAAACCAAGAGCAGCTATTTTTATTTTTCTTAAAATGACCTAAAAAAAAATCTCAACAGTCCTAATTCTAGGATTTTCCAAAGAGAAACGCAATTCAAAATATTATTGTACGATGTATCAGTATCACTAAAGAATGAACCTATAGCAGACACTTCCACCCGTTTAACACAGGTTCATGGGCAGGGTCATATCCCACCGGATCAGGGTGCTCAAAGCCTCATCCAATCTCACCTTGAGCATCTCCAGGGATGTGGCATCATGACCTCTCTAGGCAACCTATGCCAGGGCCTCATCATTCTCACAGGAAAACATTTCTTCCTACTATATCATTTCAATCTCCCCTCTTCCAGCTCAAAACCATTACCCCCTCATCCTATCCCTGCACTCTCTGATCAAGAGCCCCTCCCCAGCTTTTCTGTAGCCCCTTTCAGTACTGGGAGGCTGCTATTTAAAAAGTATAAATAAAAAATATTTATAGTCACAGCAGATCCTATGTACAGGTTTTCGTGATTGAAGTAACATACTGAAGATAACTTTTACTTCAAAGAGAACTGTTCAATATTTTATCTTTGGACTCTACTGAAATTCTTTGTTTTCTGAGTGGAAGAATGCTACTGGATTTATTCTAACTTCTTCCCACACATCTGAGGGATGCTATACACTTGAGCACATTAAGATGGAGCCACCCTTTAACATTTGGATCTTTGGCAACTAAATCTCAGTCTTAGCGTCTGTTTTACATACATCAACTACTCAGTGCACAAAACCAATCCATGCACATCTGCCCCCCAACAAATACAATGAAGGGCTCTCCTTCATTAATAATTTTAAAAATTCTCTCTCTATTTATTTATATCAACTTGTTCTGCAAATTGCAGTGAAACTTTTGAACATTCCTCCTCCAGTCAGGCTTTAATTCCTCCAAAGTCTTGACTCCAAATAAGAGTTCTGGACCGGATCCTGCTGCTGAGTGCAGGGGAAATAAAACATTCAAAACAAAAATGCTGATGTGTAGACAATAAAATATCTCTTCAATGCATTATAATGAAGTTTCTTTAGGAACTGCAGTGGTCTTAATAAAGAGTGAATGGAAAGAAAAGCACTGAAGTCAATAAAACTGTTAGAATTATTATGTCAGGATTAAACCAACAGTCAATAAGTGTAACAAAGTAAGTCGAGCAGACATGTCAGAAACCCTGCTCAGCTGGGAGTGCAGCGTACTTAGAAGACAAGGAGCCTTCCAATCCCACCAGAAATGAGCAAAGGAAAAGAAATGGTGGAGAATTCCGCTAACTCCGTAAGAACACAGCTCACTTAGAGACTTCAAACCACAAAAATAAATGCTGTATTTGCATATCAAGTAATCAAGCTGTGCAATTGTAAGTAACCTAAGTATAAATGTTTCCACTTGTATGATTTCACTTCTTGTTACTGCATTTTGCTTCCTGTTAAGTAATGGAGTCAAATCAACAGTTTTTAGAATCCAGGTTCGTGTGTTTAAGACAAAATGACAAAAAATTCCATAAAACACAGATTCTAAAAATCCAGTTCCCTTGACCACAGCAGACTGCACATGGTATAAAACACAGGAGAGGAACCATCGCCGTGGAAGGAGCAGACGTACCGTCAAGCAACCCATCAGGCTCTGCTCAAAAGGTCTCTGGAAGGCTCTGGGATCTCCACACCAGTCCAGGAGCTCTGTTGCTGCATTATGGAAGTTCGCAGGGTTCTGTAAGTGCTGGAGAGAGAAGGCAAAGCGGCACAGTAAATAACACACACAAAGGTTATCGTAGTTTTTTTATACATCACATTTATGCAGTTTGGAAGCGAGGAAGAGCAAATAATTTGGAAGCAAGACCTCAAGTTGTAAAGTTAACACCAAATTTCATACCTCTTTCTTATTAATACTTATACAGATTTTCTAGTTACCTTAGATGAAGTAATCAGTTCAAGGCCAGCTATAGCTGAGATACCAGAGCTCCCCTGAATTCCTCCCTCCACAACATCACCTCTCCTGCAAACTGTAATAGATTCCACTATCTGGGTCCAAATTGAGGGAAATTTCAGTCTAAGTCTTTGCTCTGGGCTTATACCCCATTGTCAGATCATGCCAGCACAGTCAGCCCTTTGAACAGCCAAGACTTCAATCTCTGTGTGCCAGCCAGGAGGCAAACATGATCTCCAAAAACACCAGCACACTTACTGTAGTAAGTAGAGTTCTGGGTTTTGAGTCATCATGAGCAATTTGAGTGATCAGTTTCGGGGTGATGAAACCCAGAGGCTCGTTTCTTGATTGAAGTGTAGTGGGATACTGCCGTGACCGAAAATGTTCACACATGCTCAGAAAGCACATAGAAATTTCAGAGTGGAATCCTACCTCTCCTGAAGAGAGTGGCACAATTCTGAGAGAAGAAACTGGTTTGGGATTGATATTTGCATGGGCAATGTGGTTTCTTTAACTGCTACACTCCTCTCTGCCTGTGTACTGAACAATGGGGTCCTATTTTCCAGAGGTCTTTAGTAAACTTACCCAATACTATTATTCACACCATCACCCCTCAGTGTGCCACGCTGCCAAAGTATCCCAACATCTTAGCAGGAGCAGAGGGAGGGCACAGGAAAGAGGGAATTCAATTTACATTAACAATATTCCTACTAAATTCTTCAGTTCTGGTGATGCTAGGAAAAATCCCCATACAAAAAGAAAGGCGTGTGTTTAGGAATTGTTGGTATCTTTTTAAAGAGCAGTTTGAGAATTCTTGGCATTGCTGAAAAAAACCATGAAAACGAGATGAGCGTTTTATCTCAAAGGCAGAAACCCTAAAGGCATCATTTTTTAAAATACATCATTATTTTTGAATCGGTTGCATAATTTGGAAAACGTGACTGCTCATTTCTAAGCATCTGGATTAACAATTATGTTCACAACCTATTTTTTTTTTTCCTCCTCATCCCCTCATGTCCGAGAAGCCGTATGCATTAACTCTACAAGAAATGAAGGAAAAAACAAATGCCTCTCATAAGAAGTTCCCAGTTTGTGAGCTTTTGGATCACATTAACGTATTTCTTAATCAATGAAGGCTTGTGGTCAGAGGCCTTGTTTTAACCAGAGAGGACTGACACATGGGGCAGGGATTTTTAAAACAATAGCAGAATTTGAAAACACAGACCAGACTGGCCTTGTGCAATGTGGTTTTCTTCTTCTGCTCTACCAACACGGCCAATAGCTTCTGCCACCATCCAGTCTGACAGCTTCACCTATGCTGCAGTTTAGAATAAAGCTTCTCTTTGCCAGCTGATCCTTTATTTGTCGGATAATTCAAACTATCGTGTATAGAAATTAAAGTGAAAGTTCTGGGGAGACCTGAGAGCAGACTCGTAGTACTGAAAGGGGTTACAGGAAAGATGGAGAGGGGCTCTTGATCAGGGAGTGCAGGGACAGGGTGAGGGGGTAATGGTTTTGAGTTGAAAGAGGCGAGATTGAGATGAGACATTAGTAAGAAATGTTTTCCTGGGAGGGTGGGGAGGCCCTGGCACAGGTTGCTCAGAGAAGTCATGGAAGCCCCATCCCTGGAGGTGTTCAAGGCCAGGTTGGATGGGGCTTTGAGCACCCTGATCCAGTGGGAGGTGTCCCTGCTCATGGCAGGGGATGTTGGAACCGGATGGGCTTTGAGGTCCCTTCCAACCCAAACCACTCTATGATTCTACGAATCCAAGTAAATAAACATAAGAAGCCATATTTTAAGGCTTATTGTAAAAAAGGTCCCATGAACAGAGACAGCACTTAGAGTTACGAATCTTGTAAGAAAAAGGTGTCTTTTTGAAGACTTCACTTAATCCTCCTAAGAAGCTACTGCCAGACACCAAATCTCACAGTGTACACTGATCCTTCCACACGACATTTTCATCTGTGGGGGAAATAGAAGTGGGTTCAAACTCCTCTACAACAGCACATGTAAACTCTGATTCTATCAAATATATGATTTTCAGAAGGCAAGAAACATGTAAGCTGGTGAAAAACATTGCACCATAGTGAACACATGCTGGAGTGCTAGGATACGGGTCTCTCACTAGTGAAAATAAAACCAAACACCAAAACCCTTCTACACAGAAACAGCATAAGGAAAACTTCACTAAAAGCTACTCAATTCTGTATATGGAAGCCCTTAATAATCCTTCCCTCCTTGTGAAATGAGCTGAGATCTGCTGATGAAAAGCCCTGAAGAAGAGGTAGGTGTTATTTATTTTCACCAGTGTTTGCCAGCTACACAGCTACACACATGACATCTTCTGCTAACGCTCATAATGAAATTTTCCCAGTGAGAAACAGACATTGTACTCAAATCAGAACAATTTTTATAGGTTTAGGCTAATAAATAAAAAGCAGAGCAGGACCTCAGCCATATGCTTAATTTTCAGTTTAGCACCACATAAATGCCAATTTCGACTTACCATGACACTACTGAAAAGCAAGTTATCCCTTCCCTAGAGTAAAGGTCTAACATATATTAAATTTGCACTTTCCGGTGGAAGAAAAGACTCCTTCTGCTTTGCCTGGGTCAGAGCAGGGGTGACCTCAATGACTTGATTTGTTTGCTCTTTAACTCTCCATCAGGTTATCTCCCTGCATCAGACCAAGCACTGAGACTCCTTATCATAAGCCACTATTTAAATACAGAGGGGATGCTGAAACCCTGACTTCTTAAATGCAACTATGCAACTGAAATGAGTTTAGAAACTCATTGGACAAGATAAGAGATTCTATTAATTCCATTATAGGTTAAAAAGCCCCAAACAAACCGTCAGAAAAAGTCAGAATATCAGTGGCTTCTGTCTCTGCAAAGCTGATTTGAGTAGTTTCTGGGATGAGAGACAAGCTTTTCCTGCAGGGACACTTGCAGCAATGTCACAAGCAGTTCTGTCCAAGATGTATTCCTCACAGCTTTCTGACTTTCTTAATATTTATAAATTAAGGTTTTCCTCTAATTTTCTTTTTCAGATTACAAAGAACAGGGTTGCTTTCATGGAAAACAAAGAGAATCTCCAGCATGAATCAAAGCATGAAGACAGGTGCAATTCCTCCCCTCTGTTATGCAAGAAGACATTCCAAATGCCTACTGGTTTGGTTTTTTTTTTTCATTTATTGACAGCTTAAACACTGCACCCGGGGCAAAAAGCCCCAATGTCATTCACAACCTCACAACAAAAAGCCTGCTTGAGAATAATATCACATCTACTACATTCATTGAACAAGAAATTAAAAGAGACTTTCTTAGCTCTCGATCCAAGAACAGAAGCACAAAACAAAGCTCATGCCAGACCCATCCATCAGTTTTGTTGTGAAGCGTTTCCCATGCTTGGCTCCATCCTCTTCAGCTGAAATTATTGGAGGCATTTTGACAGAAGCAAGGCACGTGCCTGAACGAGACTGGTCTGAAACTGTGCTTCATGTAAACAAGGGAAAAATTCACCTCATGAGGAGACGGTATAGAAACAAGTGACAACAACCCAGATCTGGCTATGATCCACCTTGGTCTACCTTCAAAGCTACTCAGGAAGGGCCACCTAACAGCACTGTGCTCATTGTTTTGAACAACTAGAGAGGATTTCTATGAATAAGATGTGAGGCAGAGATGAACAATGCCAATGAAGTGAATGAATCAGTTATTTACCAGATTGCTCTCAGTATCATTTGCTTTTGAGAAGGCTATTAGTGAAATGCGACATCTTCCTTTATTTCAAACCCTAAGAGAATTTTCAGTGCAATCATTTATAACTTCAAACCCCAGATATTTTCTTAGCCTGAATGCAACAAAAATCACAGAAATACTTGATTCATTCGAGAGTATCAACATTGTAGAGATTACCAGGTAGTGCTTTGAAGACACTGTGTCTCCGAGTCTCATTTTGGTCTTGGAAAGAATCTTGCATCCTCTACAACAGTCTGGTGTAGGGGATAAAGGAAACAGCCAAGGACTTGGCTCTCTGTTTTATTACATCCAAGAAGAGTGAACTGTACCAGCAAAGCCTCTTTCTGAGGACTGGGGTGACATTTGGGCCAGATTCCAAAGAAAAAAAAAAGGACATCTACCTGCTATATGTGACGAGCTTTGGGTTAAAAGTTTTATTTACATAAAGAACAGAGAATTTTTGTAAATTGGAGAGGGTCATGAAGATGATCTGAGGGCTGGAGCACCTCTGCTATGAGGACAGGCTGAGAGAGTTGGGGTTGTTCAGCCTGGAGAAGAGAAGGCTCTGGGGAGACCTTAGAGCAGCCTTCCAGTGCTGAAAGGGACTGCAGGAAAGATGGGGAGGGACTCTTGATCAGGGAGTGCAGGGATAGGATAAGGAGGTAATGGTTTTTTAGCTGAAAGAGGGGAGAATGAAATGAGGTATTAGGAAGAAATGTTTTCCTGTGAGGGTGGTGAGGCCCTGGCACAGGTTGCCCGGAGAAGTGGTGGCTGCCCCAACCCTGGAGGTGTTCAAGGTGAGATTGGATGAGGCTTGGAGGACCCTGATCCAGTGGGAGGTGTCCTTGCCCATGGCAGGGGTGTGGATGTGGATGGGCTTTAAGGTCCCTTCCAACCCAAACCATTCTATCACTCTATGACATACGGGTAGAGGATGCAGGTACAGTAGGACCCAAGTTCATCAGCTTTCACAGCAGTTGTCTGTGTGCCTGCTCCATGGCCTGTTGGGAACAACACTGACATGGAGAGTTACTCACAAGAGCTGATACGTGGCCATTTTTGCTGCAAACATCTCAAAATACAGCCACTTCCTGAAATGATAACTTCCTTCCAGTTAGACAGTAATCAAGAAGACTTGATGTTCTATAAAGTTCTGCAACAGGCCCACAATTATAAGCCTCATGCTCATAGGAATTCAGGCCCCTGTGAATGAAGCAGGCACACATAATACAGATCTCACTTTTTAAGAGGATACTAAAGCACAGTTGAGTGCTTTCAGCCTACACACCCACACTCAAGTGGGTGCAAACCACTTCCTGCAGCCAAAGACTCAATATGATTTGAGAGACAGAATCCAATTATCCACATTGAAACATGGCAAGAAAAACAGCCGCATCTCCTCTAAATATAGAAGACTGAAACCCAGATGTACACTCATGTCTCTTAGACCGAATAGTCTAGGAAGGAACAGAAGAATAACAGTCAAAATTAAATGCAATTTCAGAGGGCTAAAGTTATCTCTCATACACATCAAGAAATGCTAACATGACAGCAATGGTATGGAAAGTGAATCATTTAAACATGGAATCCATATGTTCCAGTTTGTTGCTATAGAAAACAAACGTACATTTTCAGTTTCCAAATCTCTGGTGGAGGATTTTTTTTTATTCTCTGCAGAACACATCAGATTGAAGGCACAGAAATAATTTGCCACAACTTAACCTATTCAAAATGAGATGTCATGCAAATAAGTTTTTGAGCAACAAACTGCTTAACTACACTAAACAAGTTATTGCATTTATTTACGTGATGTCGCACCAAATTATGAAAGCTGACTCGAGTTGTCTGTTTATTTTGCCGAGTTACGTCTGCTGTGTCTCACTCCTTGATTTAATTGAGCTGCTGAAGATAATACAACTTATCACACAGACACTGTGCCATGTTGCTAGCTTCTAGGTTAATTAACAGTAGCCTACAGTCACTGCTTTTCTCACATGGTTGGCCATTTGGACCCTGTCTACTGTCAAGCTTCACTAATCAACGACTCCAGGAATTTCACATTAGCGGCAGAATACACCAGAAACATACGGTGCTTTTGACTGCACAGAATCATAGAAGAGTTTGGGTTGGAAAGGACCTTAAAAGATCATCCAGTTCCAACCCCCCTGCCATGGTCAGGGTCTTTTTCCACTGGATCACGGTGCTCAAAGCCCCATCCAACCTGGCCTTGAACACCTCCAGGGACTGAGCAGCCACGACTTCTCTGGGCAACCCGAGCCAGGGCCTCCTCACCATCATCGTAAGGAAGAATTTCTTCCTAATGTGTCATCTAAATCTTCTCCCTTCCAATTTAAAGCCCTTCTCCCTTCCAATTTAAAGCCATTCCCCTTTGCCCTGTCACGCCCTGACCTTGTATAAAGTACCTCCCCAGCTTTCCTGTAGCCCCTTCAGGTACTGGGAGGCTGCTCTAAGATTTCCCAGGAGCCTTCTCTTCTCCAGGCTGAACAACCTCAACTCTCTCAGCCTGACCTCATAGCAGAGGTGCTCCAGCCCTGGGATCATTTTTGTGGCCTCCTCTGGGCCCATTCCAAAAGTTCCATATCCTTCTTATGCTGGGGATTCCAGAACCGGACACAGAATGGCTAGATAATAGGTAGCCTTTTCTTTATTCTGGAATAAACCCATTCCTACACATCCTCTGGCAAAGCTGCACACTTGGTAAAACTTCTTGTACACCATTCAGGGAAATTAAAATCCAGAGACAGCTACTGTGCTGCAGGACAGGGAGCTACAGCTGCCGTTCCACAGCACTGCCAGCACCAGCAGCTGCCAGCACTGAACACTGCCTGCCTCCTACAGCTCTGCTGTTTCCCACCCACTCTCCTGCGTGACATGAGAGGACACATGGCTGCATGGTCAACTGCCCTCATCCTGTACTAGAAACATCAGCTGCATCAGCTCTCCAAAACAGCACACACTGCAGCTCCTTGAGCCTTAGCAGCAGGAGACAGAGCAGCAGCGTGTCCCACTCTAGCGGGAGGCCACTCCGGAGCTCATGGGAATGGTCATGGGTTACTGCACATCATCTTTTTGTGCCAATACTAGACTGAAGTTGACCTAAAAATAAGGATAGGTTTTCTTGATATGCTCACAGCATGCTGCCCTCAAGGGCTTCTCCCTCAAACCACATACTTCCATCACTTCCAGTGCAGCAGACCAGGCTTGCTGTTCTGACCACGAAACAACATTCCAAACACCGATTCCCAGTCATTGTTCAGAGGGAGACTCCCTGTGGGACCACACAATCATCAGACCTGGTCTGAGAAGGTGGCAGTGAACACAAAGTCGGGCTGGGATGATACCAGGACTCTGCTCTCAGCAGCCCACGGTTCGGATTAAACGCATCATGGAACTTCTCCCAAAGGTGGAGCTCTATCATCAATGTAAAAGGAAGACAAAGTTAAATTCACACTACAAATACTACTCCTGCTTCACCACACCCCCCAGTTTTAAAACAATGGTACTTTTGATTATTTACACCTTATTCTCCAGAAAACACAAGGCATGCAGAGATGTGCCAAAAGGAAATGCTACTTTTTAGTGCTCTGATGTTGTACGTGTTTACTCGGGGGTTAATCCTCAGACTCCAGCCAAGTTATCCCTAGTTTAGGCAGCAGTTTCATCTATGAGTGCTGCAAAACCCTGCAATGGGTCCAGATTTTCAAGTGATACAAACCCCATCTTTTCAAAATGATGAGCCAGATATCCCACATGCCATAAAGTTTGCGTAGAGCTCGTGACATTTGAAACGCCTGTATACAACTCACGGCCACATGATCTGCTTGCTATTTTCAGCTGCTGGCACACAGGTTTTCAAGCCTTTCTCCACAACAATGAAAGTTAAAACTCTCATATCATTGTAAAATCCAGGAATTTTAAACCAAAACCAAACATACAGCAGTTATGGAACTTTATATATCAAAATAATGATGTTCAAAACTATTAATGCAGAAACCATAGTTCCTTTGGAACTAAGCCAATTGGTACTGGTTGAGGAAGGAGCTGACCCACTGTTGTCCATGCCTACGTAGCTTTTCTAACTTTGGTGCACACCTGCTCTGACCAGATTTGGCGTCCAGGTGCTTTAGCAGATTCTGTCAGGCAATTCAGGCTTTTCTTTTGTCTTAATATTCACCCAGATATGTCTACAATCACATGCAGTGAAAATGCACTGTTGTACTGACAGAGGATAAAGAGGGGAGCAGGACAGAAAGGGACCCAGAAAGGGAAGGGACAGAAAGAACAGAAAGAGATGACGTGCCTGCCCTTCAACTGAAACAATCCAGGAGCAGAATTACTGTGCTCCTGCACGTTGGGCAAAGGGTGTTTGCCTCCCAGATGAAAACTAATCACCTATCTAAGGAATGTAAACAGGATTCCCACTCAGACACCCTTGACACAGCGTAAGCAAAGGGAGACAAGGCTGGCATCTGCGTATTACTCAGCGCACAGGTATGTTCCCACTAGACCTAAACCTGATCACTTGCTCAGCGTCATAACCAAGCAGCAGAGGCCCTGACAATCCACAAGGGTCATTTGCTGTCACACATTAATAGAGGCTTAATTACTTTAAAACGTGAGCAGGCTCCATGAGCAAACCCAGCCACGAGCCCCTCTCCCCGTCCTATGCACACTCCTCTACTCCAGATCCCCATTCACCAGGAATTTTCTCTCTCCCTGGCATGCCCTCCGCGGGCTGCAGCAGAGCAAGGGAGTTATAGACACACTGGACATCAACCAAGGATGTGCTTTAAATGGAGAAAATGCCATAACCTGAAATAGCTGGTTTCTCTACTTCTTTTTTTCCCAGTCAGGTGTGATTACACAAAGGCCTTTTCCACAAGCAGCTGTACCCAGTATATTAAAAACTCATCCGCAATGAAGATTAAAAACAAATTGCCTTTTTCTTTTTCAAGAGGATAGAGGGGAGTATTGAGCTATTTTCTGTCTTTTGGGAGAGTGATTTGTGTTTATCTGGATACAGTTACATACAGTTCAGTTCTCCACAGTCCCCTTCAATATCAAAGATTGTTTTTTTTATCCAAAAATTAAAAGGCTCAAATTGTTCATTTTGTATTCAGATAATCCCCCCCCTCAATTTAGTGGTTGTGAGATTTAGAGATTCCCAATTAGTAGACTTATCTTGCAGTTACATGGTTCATTCCACTGGAGGCTTTATAAATATTTTATTAAGCTCACGCTTTTGAGAAGCACGAGATACACTGAGAGAGTGGTTAAAACTATGTTAGCCATCCCTGCTTACAAAAAAAAAAATAAAATAAAAGGAGTCACCTCTGCCTTATTTGTCCACCTCAGCTTCTTTTTCAAAGCAAAACAGTAAATACTGACCAAAGACCAGCACCTCTTTATCAGATATTTGAACTACCTGAAAATATGGGGTAAGACAAGCAGGGAAGTCAACATGAAAGACAGGAGATCACATGCTAAACAAACAACAAAGAACAAATAAAACCCACGAGCATTAGTTAACTGCAAAAAGCAAGTTGTCCAGTTGTGAGCAGCAAGGGAACAAAACCTGTACAAACGACAATTTCCACAGATGCCTGTCTTGTATACTTTTAGTATAAGGTGTGTGTGTATAAATCAGGATTGGTTTCAGAAAAGGTGGTTGCCTAGAGCTTATTGTGCTCTACAACTGCCTGAAAGGAGGCTGTAGCAAGGTGGGTGTTGGTCTCCTCTCCCAAATAACAAGTGATGATGCCATAACCAAGCAGCAAAGGCCCTGACAATCAGCAACCGTCATTTGCTGTCATAAATTAATAGAGGCTTTGTTACTTTAAAACGTGAGCAGGCTCCATGAGCGAACATCAACCACGAGCCCCTCTCCCCCTCCTACCCCCACTTTTCTACTCCAGATCCCCATCCACCACACCCTCTCTCTCTCTCCCCACATGCCCTCCGCTGGCTGCAGCAGAGCAAGGGAACAACTGCCTGAAAGGAGGTTGTAGCAAGGTGGGTGTTGGTCGCTTCTCCCAAATAACAAGTGATAAGACAAGAGGAAATGGCCTTGAGTCATGCCAGGGGAGGTTTAGATTGGATCTTAGGAAAAATTTCTCTGAAAGGGCGGTGAAGCACTGGCAGAGGCTGCCCAGGGAGGTGGTGGAGTCTCCATCCCTGGAAGTGCTCAAAAATCATGTAGATGTGGCACTTTGGGACACTGTTTAGTAGGCACGGTTGGGCTGACAGTTGGACTGGATGAGTTTACAGGTTTTTTCCAACCTCAGTGATTCTATGATTCTAATTGAATGGCCTTGTACTGCTGCCTGGATCTCCTACACCGTGACTCCACGCATCCATGCACATGTGCTGGAGGAAGGCGAAGCTATTGCAGCCTTTGCTTGGCTGCCAGTTTTACAAAAAAAGCTAGAGGCGGATTAAACATCCTGATCCCCAAGCACTGCACAGAGAAGCTGGAAGAGCTAAACCAAGAATCACTCTTCAGCTCTGCTGATCAGAATTATGTTGCCCTCTTCCTGCTCTGTACCATTCTTGTCCACATCAGTGCAGAGTATTTACGATATACTTTGATATAACTCTGTGTAACACGAGAGAGCATTTAGCACATTAAACTTCTTTTGTCATAACTCCTCTGCTGCTGTTTCAACCTCCTCTCCCCTGCTCAAGAGGGAGTTTGGACTTGTAGGTCTAAAGGCCGTGATCCAGATGAAGATGGATGTAGGGCACGTGAGTGGCAATATTTCTTTTCATTCATCTACTGATATGCAGAACGACACCACTCAGTCCAATCTTTGTACCCTTCTCACAACCAGCACCTGGACTGCTATTGCACCAGCTGAAGAGCACCGAGACCAGCACGACTTACAAAAGGCTCAGAATAAGCAGAGGGCTCTGTGTTTCCTTCACCACTTGCAAAGAGTGATTTTTATGGAAGAAAAGTCAAGAGACAAAGGTGTAACTGTTTGTCCTTTCCCTAAGCCCATGTGCCGTGACGCAAGGCTCCAATCTACCTTTAAATTTGCACTTACAGATCAACTGAATTATGAAATCGGTTTGCCTAACTAGTTCACACACTCTTCTTGGCAACTGTCTCAACATATCAAGGAGTTAATGTGCTCAATGCAGTGGCCCTGCTCCTTCCTCCAGAATACTACTGCACAATTATAATACAATCTAAGTATTTCATTAAATTGTTAATGTATTTTATTGATGAAAAAAAGGCTTATTTGTCCCAGACTTGTTTACCTGCCTTCTTTACAAGAATCTTGCTTTAGAATGTCTTCTAGTAGAAGATCAAGTGAAAGACACAGCAAAGCAGGGTGACCACATACATAATTCTGTGTTATGAAACATTTAATAATTTGAGGTGCATATCGCAGTGTTTTGAGAAGTTGAGATCAGTGGGTTTTTTTCATGCATTTCTTTCCATACCGAGATGTTTTAAAGACATTAATGAGATATCACAACATCCCTTGACTGGAATATTATTGTCAATAGTGCATCTTAAAAAGAAACAAAGCTATCAAGGGTATAAAGTGAGTTGATGGCAAAGGGAAAAAGGCACCAGCTCCAATTACCCTAACTTATGTACTGAACCAACTTTAAAAAATGCATTTAAAACAAATACATTTATGCATTTTCTCAATTTCAGGGGAATGAATGCACTGATTTTGAAAAATACCCAATAGTCTTCAGTATACTCCATCAAACAGCAGCAAAGTGGTTGAACATATTTTATTTTCAATTAATTTTTTGACTCATTGGAGTAATTTACTTACTCACTGAATGTGCTTTTTATAGCACTTTTAATCAACTGACTTAATCTTTATTATTTTAATCTCTTAATCTATGTAGAGATAAAATCTCAAGGTGACTATTTAAAATGACCCCTACATGAACTGACCCCGCCACTGAAAATGTAAAATTCCCACGAGCGATTCTCACAGGCCCTACCAGCCAGATAGACATTGCTGAGCTATCTCAAAGTCAACAGGAAAAACGCTTCCCAATCCATCTTTTTCATCTGCATGCACTCCCAGCACGTGCTTTGTGACACTCACAGTTCTTGTGTGGTGCACGGAAGCCAAAAGGAGTGACCACCACCAGCGAGGACATTTTTCCTTCAGTAGGTGATGGCAGAAGCCCGCACAGCTGAAGGCTCCTGGCGTTAACAACAGTATCACCTCTTCAAGCAACATTTTACAACATTCTGCTTTTCAAAGCAGGTACAATGGTCCTGAAGTGTGACTGCTGTGTAAGTCCTACGTGTGATGGCTTTGCTGTTGCACTTATGCATACAACAGGAGGAATCAGAACAGTTTGGGTTGGGGTTGTAAGTGGCCTTAAAGCCCATCCAGTTCCAATTCCCTGTCATGGGCAGTGACACCTCCCACTGGATCAGGTTGCTCAAAGCTCCATCCAGCCTCACCTGGAACACCTCCAGGGATGGGACATCCATTACTTTTCTGGGTAACCTGTGCCAGAGCCTCCCAACCCTCACAGGAAAACATTTCTTCCTAAGATGTCATCTCAATCTCCCCTCTTTCAGCTTAAAACCACTCCCCCTTGGCCTATCCCTGCACTCTCTAATCAAAAGCCCCTCCTCAGCTTGCCTGTAGCCACCTTCAGTGCTGGAAGGGTGCTCTAAGTTTTCTCTCATAAGGAAAATAAGAGACAGTGTTTAATTTAAAGTCATACACCACGCCTATTAAGAGGAACAGTTTAAGAAAACCAGTCAATCCTCTGTTGGGATTTTCTATGTGTTGGGAGCCAAGCTGTCTTCTTCAGAAGGCTGTACCTGGGATTTGGGCACTAGGGAAGCCCTCACATTCCGCTCTGTGTCTGCATTGGCCAGTTTCTTCTGCTGGGGCTCTCCATGGTGCATCAGAGTGAGCACTTGGTAGATGAACAAACTACTGCAGCCTTGAATGGGGCAGTTCTCAGGGGCCATCGGTCCTTCACTGAGCTCAAAATAATTTTGTGGTTTTGTTTGTATGGTCAAAGAATTAAAGTTTTTTTCTGCACCCAGAAGAACCAGCCTCCTTCAGCCTGTAGAGCCTCCCGTGTCACGACAAACTAATTGCATGTATTAAGGGAAAAGCTGTTACTTTGGCTTTTTCCACTGAACATCAAAAAAACCACCAAGACTTGATTTTAAAGCACATACACTTACAAATACTAAGGGAATCAGCTACAAAGAGACCACACAAGCTGTTCCAGCCTTCCACAGAAGTCTGGGTTTTTTTAAAGCATGAATACACAGCCACCTCTTCGGTTTGCCCTTTCATCTATTCTGAAAAACACACACACACACACTCTCTCTCTCTTTATTTCCTAACTAGCTGATCATATACAAGTTTTAGGCTTTTAGCTTTAAAGCACTAAAAAAGATGAAGGTAAAACACAACCCTGATCCTGGAAAAGAAATCAGCAAGGATATTGTGGGTGTCTCACAAGTCACAGAGCTGGGAAGAAAGAAGCCTGTCCTGACCCTGTGTTGAAACCTGATCTAGTTAAAGAGGCACACAGCTCACCATTTATAGCTTTTCTCCAGGGCTGGGGTGAGGGGCGAGGAGGGTGGCAGACAGCCCTCGGTCTGGCTACATGAGCTGCCAGCAAGGCTATTAAACGTGCAGATGCTGGGTGCCAAGCAAGGACTGTTGTCCTCCTCCTGTTGCACTGCACCTTCCATGCCATTGCTGTGCTAACCACCCCGAAAGCACACATCTCTTCCAGAAGAGCAGTACTGTTTGTCCATAGGTTGGGAAGAAATGATAGAAGACTGGAGACTGGGGAAGAAAAGGCAGGTATATGGCTTTAAATTGGAAGGATTTAGATTAGATTTAGATTAGGAAAAAATTCTTCATGGTGAGATCCTGGCACAGGTTGCCCAGAGAAGTCATGGCTGCCCCATCCCTGACGGTGTTCAAGGCCAGATGGGATAGGGCTTTGAGCACTCTGATCCAGTGGGAGATGTCCTTGCCTATGTCAGGCTTTAAGATCCCTTTCAACCCAAACCATTCTATGATTCTATATTTCTGTCTGACCCTACAGTTAATCCCCCAAGTGGGCAAAGACGTGTTGATACAGCCACGCAAGGTACTGGTTTACTCCCAAACCCAAAGTGCACACAACAGCGTGAGGCCCAGCTCTCTGTGGCTGAACTGGAAAATACTCTTTGCAGTACGACATTAATTTGTCAGCTAACGGCTTGTCTCAAAGAATAAGGTAAATGTCTCCAAGTTGGAAATTTATGACCCTGTGATAAGGATGTGAGTCTCCTCCAAAAAACTAGCTAGAGTTGGTGTTCTGCCTCTTTCTCCACTACAGCAAAAGTAACAGCACAAAATTTGGGAATTCTAAAAAAGCGAAGAGCAGTCTCTATGCTAAGTTCTTCATCAACAACGGCAACAATGAAATCAGCCATTCCTCTCCAACAAAACTACAAGTACTGCTACTTTCACGGAAGTGAAATATATATTTTTGGCGTTCAGCCTCTGTCTTTGTTAAGGAGACTTCTTAATGAGTTGAAAACACAAGCATCCCTGTTCTCATATATGGGTTAGAGAACGGAGGCACCATGAATTCATGAGCACGCCCAAGTAGGAGATCTCCTCGTGAGGCATCCTTTGGTGTCCAAGAGTACAGAGCTATGTGAGCATGCCCGTGCCCACCAGAAAACCTCAAGCTGTTTCAGGCAAGATTAAACACAACTGAGAGTGTTCTATGAATGCTGGGACATCTGACTTTTCTCCCTTCCCCTCAGCCTTCGTTGCTGAAGAAACAACCCAGATGCCTACGTAAACCAGCAGTATGTATAAATTAAGTTAGTGATTTAACTGAGAATAGCCATTACATAGGCAAAAATATCTCTTAAAGGCTGTAAGAAATGTAATTTGATATTCTTTAATCTAATTAAAATAATACAAGTTCTCTACGTACAGAAACCAACAGCTCTAGAAAAAGAAACTGAGCAGCATCCTCCATTTGTCCTCATTTGATCTAAAGGTCTCTTCTTACAGCTGGAAGGTTAAATTGTTCTGCAAGTCACTTCATTCTTCATCCTATGGGCTAGGATGGCCAAAAAGGACATCAATTTATGCCAGTGAAGGGCATGTTTGTTCTGAACCAGAGAGTTGTTTATAAGAAACTGGGATGAAATCCCAAAATTCATATTTCCCCCAGGCCTTGAAAGGGCCATGAAATGCATTAACTTTCACCACAAAGTGATGAAAGAGAGAGTGAGCCACCACAGATGGAGGCTGGATTATGACCAGCAGTTCCTCAGGGACGGATTCCTATTTCTGCCCCTTGACCTACGAACTGACTTTGTTTGATTTATTCCAAGATGCTCTCTTATAAAGTAAACAAAGAGAGAAAAATCAGCTGGTTTAGGTTTAAACTCTATTCTTTTTTTTATCTCCCTCAAAGCATCTACATGACCAGACCTGCAAATAAACACACATTTTCTGTTCTTTACACTACACCAAATTCTAGAAAAAATAAACTTCCACTAATATCAAGGCAAACATGACAAAACCTAATGATGGAGACTGCTGAGACTAGGCGAATCGAAATAGATAATCATAGAATCATAGAATATCTCAATTTGGAAGGGACCCATAGAGATGACGGAGTCCAACTCCCTGCTCCTCACAGGAATACCTAAAACAAATTGTTCGACTAAGAGTCCAGACACTCCTTGAACGTGGACAGGTTTGATGCTGTGATCACTTTCCTGGAAAGTCTTTCCATGACCAATCACCCTCTCAGTGAAGAATGTTTTCCTGTTATCCAATCTGAACTTTCCCTGGCACACTTTCATTCCATTTCTTCATGTCTGATCCCATGTCACCATAGAGAGGAGAGCAGCCCGTTCCCCTCCGCTGCCTGCTTCGAGGAAGTTGTAAATAAAATAAAATAAGTGTAATAGTATAGACGTATTTCTTATCAGCTCTGTTGATTTAGGGTTCTTGTATCTACAACACACAGAAACCTGTGAACTGGGCAATGCTCCTCTCCCTCAAGAAGCAGGAGGCACACGTTCCATGAAACAGATGATCTTTAAGGTCTCTTCTAACCCAAACCATTCTATGATGACTCCATTAGGCAGGCAGGTTTTTGACTTGGTTAATACAAACATAAAACTGAAACAGCAGGACTTTGGCTGATCTGACAGAGAAAACAGCTAAGACAACAGCGAAAAATGGTTTGGGAATATTATTTCACAGAATAATGTATTTCTGGTTTTCCAATGCAATTCAGAAAATTGCAAACAGTTCTGAAGACATTATCTTTGGAGCTCACCTCACGGAGCCAGCTGGGATAACCAGCCTTCAAAATATCTGTGTGCTGCTTGCGTTCACGCACCTGTTTGCTGCACGCATGGGTTTAGGGACAAAAATGGAAACATCCAGATGAGAAACCATTTTCTTCCTCACCTCCTCCACACAAAGGACCACTGCTATGAATTTTCTGTGAGGATTCTTGCATGCAGAGAAGAACGTATGTGAAGGGAAGACACACGCTGCCCACAATGCCATAAAGCACAGCTTAAAGGGAAGGGTAAAGTAGGGATAGAGGGTGTCTGCTCATTCCATCCTTGCCTTTGGAGTTTCACTTGGCTATAAAAGCATTTTCAAGCACATTTACAGTGGGGGAATCTGTAAATGAGACTTAGATTCACTGTCTGTGCAGGTCTCAGGTCAGACACTGGATTAGAATCAAAGCTGACCCATCAAAATGCTGGATTACAGTGCACAAGTACAATGGCTGCCTGCTGTGACACCTTCAGGGCAGAGCTGGCAGGACTAGCACTGCTCTGCTTTCAGCTGAGACAGATCTGGTGAGACTTCAGGCTGAAGGTTTCTTAGAAAGGAGAAAGCTAAAGTTCGGCTTTCAAGGTTTATACACCAGCCCTTGCAGCAGATATCAGATATTCTTCTCTTCAATAACATCACAACGTCTTGTTCCTACCACTCTCCTCCCCTCTAATAAATTTGCTTCACTGAAAACGCTGTCAGGCACTGGCACAGGGTCTCCAGGGAGGTGGTTGAGTCCCCATCCCTGGAGGGATTTAAAAGATGGATAGATGAGGTTCTCAAGGATATGCTTTACTAGTGGACAGGTATGGTTGGACTTGATCCCAAGATCTTTCCCAACCAAGTGATTTTATGATTCTAAGAAAAGGCAAGGACACTCGCTAAGCAACAGGTAACCACAACGCACAACACACCCTGCCATACAACAAACACAATCCTCATGTAGCAGCAACACTCCCCACCTTCAGCTTACCTGTTTTATGCACTGCAGCCGGTCATTGGTCTGCTGTATGTGCCTGTCCATAGAATTCATTTTGATTGTCTCCACTTGGCTTCTACCTGAAAGCCATTAAAATCCCTCAATCTGCAAGACAAAAAGGACAGTAAAGATCACTGAGTACAGTCCCAGCACTTCTACCACCAGAACAGTCAAGCACAGTCGCCTGCAAGAAACCCGTGAGCACACTGTAAGATGAAATAATAATGGTAATAACAATGACGGTTTGGTTTTTGCAAAGACAAGGGCATGGGGATTCTTCACAATCCTCCTCTAAGAGAAATACCTCCCATAAATGCTAAATGGTTCAGATGCAGCAGAGTATTATATGACAAGAAGTAACACAAAATGTGTGTTACAAAGACTGTGGATTTCAGTACTGAAAATAAAAGCGACAGGTATACTTTGGCCTCTCCTCCAACCAGCAGATCGATTTAATGAGACCTTGCAATGGCTGAGAAGACAGTGAGTGACTGGGATCCACAACTCAACCAAGAATTTCAGAACAACTAACGATTCCAGACACACAACCCAGCATATACAGAAGAGGCTAAGCAGTTCTTGTTTTCTGGAAAAATTTGGCACAAACAGCTGAGTTGTTCTCAAAGGCAAAAATGGCCAAAATGCCACTAAAGCGCATTTCACTGGGCCCCTTCTCCTTCCCTCCCTCTGGTCTTCCATTACAGTTTCCTATAGTGGCAGAACATGAGATCATAAAGACAGGAGCCAACAATTCATCAACAGTTTCAGTCCACGATTTGTATTACCCAACAACTTCCACCATGACTTCTACTTATTGATGTTTTAAGCAGATCTATATGAGACTCCAGGCTGGAATTAACAAGCTGAGCAGTTTTAAGTGTCTTTTTCTAGAATTCACTTTCTCTGGAGAATTTTATATCTCACACATACATATGTACACTGTTGTTTCACTTTCATGGCATCTAAAATGTTAATAAAAACATAGATGCTGTGCATTGGAACATGGAAACAGTCTTTGCCTACAAATTCCCATGTCCTTTTACTAGGACAAAGCAGTGAAGTCTAAGTTGTACCCATATGCTCACAAACAGGAAGTCAGCAGAGGTTCAGAAATACATGGCCAAATGCTGTATTTAAATAAAACTTTATACAAGGTCCTGGACTTGCACAGAAACCTCTCCCTTGTGAACCTCTGCAGTGGCCCCAAGCAGTTTGTTATTCAGAGAGCTATCCATGACAAAAATTCTTTTCTACTCCTTACACACACTTAAGAGACAGTATTTTTCAGGTAGTTGTACAGTTAGAGAGCAGCTGGTGGCTCACCACTCCTGCCACACATGACTCAACATCTTCCAGTACTTAAAGGGGGCCTACAGGAAAGCTGGGGAGGGCTCTTTATCACAGAGTGCAGAGATAGGTTGAGGGGGAATGGTTTGCAGCTGAAAGAGGGGAGACTGAGATTAAATATTAGAGAAGAAATGTTTTCCTGTGAGGGTGGGGAGGCCCTGGCACAGGTTGCCCAGAGAAGTCATGGCTGCCCCATCCCTGGAGGTGTTCAAGGCCAGGTTGGATGGGGTTTTGAGCCCCCTGATCCAGTGAGAGGTGTCCCTGCCCATGGCAGGAGAGTGGAACTGGATGATCTTTAAGGTCTCTTCCAACCCAAACCATTCTATGATTCTATGATCTCATCAGTTAAAGCACCTCTGTCCTTGCTCAAACCCCAGACACAGAATTGTGTTCCTTGTGGTGGGAACCCTGACTGCATGGCTGTCAACAGTGAGACAAACTCCAGGCCACAGCACCGGAGTGCATCCCACGCACCCAAGCCATCTGAGATTACTGCACCTCGCTGATGATGTTCTTCCATGGCTCCTGCCAAATTAGGCTCAAGGAAAGAAATCTTTTTTGCTAGACAGCTAAATGAGGTCTTATAGCAGCAACTCAGGCTCCTCATCTCCACACTCTAGACACAAGAGGGTTCAATAAAGCACTCCTGTCAATAAATTATAATACTTACAAAATGGAAAAGCCAGTTTCACATACAAGTATTATCGTTTGATTATGCCAGTTATACCTTCTCAATAGCAAATGCCATCCAAAGGTCCTTTAGCGAACATAAATTGATATATTTTATTAAAAGCAAGTAACAGAGTCTTATTTGCCTGTAAGGCCCCCCAAACAGATCTCAGGAACCATGAAGCTTAATCTCTCAGTGGACAGCAGAGGTATTTATCAAGAGATAAACTAGCCCAGACATGACACCACTTCGGCAGTGATCCATCTTACAAGCTGGGACATATTATCTGCATTTTAATTGACCATCAGGATAGACGGAGAAGGGCACACTGAAAACAAATGCATCCACACAGATTTTTGTGGAAATATTAGAAGAAATACAAACTGAGGTGCTTTCATTTTTTTTAAAGAAGTCGGGGTATTTTTTCCTAATGAGCTAGTAAGCACAATACTCTATTTCTGGTTGACTTGGTAACACAATTCTTTGTCTATTTTGGCATTACCTCTTTAACCTCCTCAGTGCCATAGAGCCACATAGAGAAAGTGAGAGCTGAGTTGAGAAGAGTACCTGTCCCAAGCAACAGACACACAGACACACTCTATACTGACAGAAAACACAATTCTCAAATCAAGTCAGATACACCAGCACTGAGACTCACAGCTAGTGTCAACAGGAGCTGCCTCTGGTGTTACTGGCAATAAACTTCAGGGCTGGAAGCCTGCAGAGAGATTTGACAGAGACAAGGACAACAACTGGCATTCGTGTGCTGTCACTCATGCCAACAAACCATCCCGCACGGTGATTTATGAACTGTACATACAATACCATGCCAGTTCTCTGCATTCCAGTTACCCATAAACAACATCAAAGGTTGCTATCATCTACCTGAACCACAGCTTACTATTGTACTTGTCTGAATTGCCATTTCTCCCACACGGCACAGCTTCCCAGAGCCCGTTTGGAGAAGTAGAGTCTGATGGGGCTCTTGGAGGCAGGACTGGGAGCACAGTCCGCTGCTCTCTTACACAGACATACCATACAATTTCTGTCATAAACTCATCAAATTCAGTCTAAAAATAGTTCCATTTTAACACCCAATGACTCCCATTGAAGAGCACTCTCTGACTCTCACACTTCTCCTAACAGCTAGAAGTATCTTCACTTCCACCTTCAGCCCCACTTGTTCTCACATCACTGGTGCTCTTTGGTTAAAAGAGTCTTTTACCTGCCAGGCTCCCTCTACTTAAATCATAGAATGGTTTGGGTTGGAAAGAGCCTTAAAGCCCATCCAGCTCCAATCCCCTGCCATGGGCAGGGACACCTCCCACTGGATCAGGGTGCTCTAAGCCCCATCCAACCTGGTCTTGAACACCTCCAGGGAAGGGGCACCCATAACTTCTCTAGGAACCTGTGCCAGGGCCTCCTCACCCTCACAGGAAACAATTTCTTCCTAATGTCTAGCCTAAATCTCCCCTCTTTCAGCTTAAAAAGGCTCCCCCACATCCCACCCCTGCACTCCCTAATAAAAAGCCCCTCCCCAGCTTTGCTATAGGCACCCTCACTGCATGGACAAACACCACCACCTGTTTGCTGCTTTCACCAGCCCAAACTAATTTATTCTATTCTGCTCAAGAGAAGCCCCTCAGTTCTCTAACTGCCCCAGGCAGGAAACTTTTGTTGCATAAACCTTGCATCCAAAATTCTACATATGAAGCCCCACCACATACAATGCCATTAACATTTTGTACTTCTAATATCCTGCCTCACCTCCCCCCAGGACTCATTATTACCTTTATCATAGATAAATTGTAAGAGGATCAAACAGAATTTTTTTTTCAGTGAGCATTACTGGCTCTAAGTCATTTCTGCAATAAAAACACGGAGCTCATTAGCGGGAAACCATTTTTATCTGGAAATTATTCTTTTATAGCCCTCAGAATTAACAGATTAAATGTGGAAAGTGAGAATTATTACATGGATCTGAAATTTTACCAAGGCAAAATACACATTTTGACACCACATTGTTTTGCCTGGAAAAAATACCAGCAGAATTAGATTTCCAGTAATGATACTGACTACACAGACGTTGATGTACTCTGGTCTGGCTCCCCATGTGCACATCCACATCCTGAAATTTTAAAAAAATGCCCTTTCTCACACTGCTATAAAAGTAGCACCAAGATTGTCTTACTTGAAAATGATGGCATTGAAGATACAGAGGTGAACAGAGACGAATAAGAGGAGATTTATTTGGTTAAGGACCTTAGCAGGTCTCAAGTGAAAATGACTTTGCAGGATCCCTTCTGGTAGACC
Source organism: Tapera naevia (assembly GCA_033556795.1). Lineage (NCBI taxonomy): Eukaryota > Metazoa > Chordata > Aves > Cuculiformes > Neomorphidae > Tapera > Tapera naevia. The sequence goes on along the minus strand of JAUMJJ010000025.1, from coordinate 1,341,830 downwards.
CATATCAGAAACCATGCCAAGATTCAGGTGTTGCCAGCAGGGGATGTTGCTGATCAGGATTAAGGAAACCAGCAGAGCCATATAGAGAAGGGAATGTTACCTGGTGCTTCCTAACAAATCCCCTCTGTTTGGTGCATGGGTTAGCCAGAAAGGTCACATGGTACTGCTTTCTATGCTAACTCCAAAAGGATAAACAAAAAAAGAAGTGTTCCCAGCACCTTCTGGTAATTCAGTAACAAAAAGCCTCATTCTTCTGGTGTCTTTTCTGAGGCAAAGACCTAATCTCTCCCTTAAAAAAAAAAAAAAAAAAAAATTATGTGAAATTATGTGAATTATTCTTTGCCTTCCTTCTTCCCTCCCCTCCAGCATGTGAGTTTATAGCCCTAGGCAGTAATTAAGGAGTCCTCATTTACATATTTATGATGTCTCAAAAACAGAGAATGTGTTTTTTTTCAAGGAACAGATGTATAGACCTGTTAGACAATTTTTTTTAACCCTAAACATACTGAAAATTTTTTCTTAAACAATTACTACAAACTCCTCTTCAAAATTAAAGAATGAAATTGTGCAGCAGCTGTAAGACAAGAGACTTTCACAACCTTCTACTATGTTCTTTGTTGGTTGAAAGTTCAAGTTAGGAGTTTGCAATTCTTACATCAGAAATTGGACTTCCAGTAATGCATGAGAGGACAGGCTGAGATGGTTGGGATTGTTCAGCCTGAAGAAGACAAGGCTCTTGGGAGACCTTAGAGCAGCCTCCCAGTACTGAAAGGGGCTGCAGGAAAGCTGCGAATGCCCTCAGACACCTGGTGTGAATGTTGGGGTTGTCCTGTGCAGGGACAGGAGCTGAAGAGGAGGCTCAGGGGAGACCTCACTGCTCTCTACAACTACCTAAAAGGAGGTTGTAGTCGGGCAGGAGTTGGTCTCTTCTCTCAGGTGACCAGTGACAGAACTAGAGGGCATGGACTCAAGCTTTGTCAGGGAAAGTTTAGGCTTGATGTTAGGAAAAAGTTCTTCACTGAAAGGGTGATTGGTCATTGGAATGGGCTGCCCAGGGAGGGGGTGGAGTCGCAGACCCTGGAGGTGTTTAAGGGGAGACTGGATGAGGCACTGAGTGCCATGGTTTAGATGATGGTTGGTGTTAGTGTTGGGTTATAGGTTGGACTTGATGATCTCAGAGGTCCTTTCCAACCTTATGATACTGTGATCCTTGTGGGTTCCTTTCAACTGAGGACACTGATTCCACAACAGCTTGGTGCCACTGCAAATTAATAAGAGAGCACTCGATTCCCTCATCCAGATCATAGAATCGCCCGATCGAGTCCAACTGTACTGTCCACTACTAACCTGTCCCTGAGCACCTTGTCTACCCATCTTTTAAACGCCTCCAGGGATGGGGACTCCCCCACCTGCCAGGTGTGCCAGTGCCTGACAACCCTTTTGGTGGAGAAATTCTTCCTGATGTCTAATCCGAACCTGCCCTGGTGCAGCCTGAGGTCAGTTTGCAAACATCCCCTTCCCATTCCAGGTGCTCCTGCACAGAACAGCACCCGCTAACACTGTATTCCACCAGCCACAGCGAAGGATTCCCTCCATGTGCTGAGAACAAGTAGTTTATAGCTCAGAAGTGACTCTGACCAAGGCACAAGCCGAGCGGCGAGGGTGGGAGAGGGCTGGGGGGCTCAGGGCTCGGGACAGCCCGGGCAGCGCAGCGCGCTCCCCCCGCGCCGGCAGAGGGCGCTGCAGCGCCGCGCCAACGCCCGCCGCGAGCCGCCTGAAACAGCCCAGCGGCTCTGGGCACAGCATCACGGACTCGTTGGGTTGGACCAGACCCTGGACATCATTGAGTCCACACGTACTTGTCCGCTGCTAAACCATCCCTGAGCACCTCCTCTACCCGGGTTTAAACACCTCCAAGGATGGGAATTCAACCACCTCCCTGGGCAGCCTGTTGCCTGCAAAGATAAATCCCACAAATGTACATCACCACCCCATCCCAGCGGTAAAACGTGGCAGTTCCAGAAACAAAATGCATCTAATCCCACTTAACATTAACATTAATCGCCCTAAAAGAGCTGTTTCTTGAGCCATCAGAGCATACCTCGGTGTACTCATGCACAGTAACACTATTAATAGGGTGTAATTGCATTAATTCTCCTCAGTACAAAGCCCATGCCCCACAGACCCAGAGTCAGACCCCAAAACACATGATCAAGGACAGGTTTAATTTTAAACCTAAAGGTGAGAGATTTAGACTAGATATTAGGAAGAATTTTTTTATGCTGAGGATGGTTAAACGCTGGCACAGGTTGCCCAGAAAGACGGTAGATGCCCCATCCTTGAAAACATTCAAGGCTACGTTGAATGGGACTCTGAGCAACCTGACTCTGAGTTCCTGCTTACTGTAGGGGAGTTGAACTGGGTGACCTGTAAAGGCCTCTTAAAACCCAAACCATTCTGTGATTCTATGATTCTAATTCTCCGTCTCAGTACTGGCCCAGTGCCCACAGCAGAACCCACCCCACCCAGGCCTGGACTCAGACCCCAAAGGTCTGGTGCCAAAGTAGGCACTTACACAGGCACAGAGGCTCCAGTATCCGTCCTCATGCTATACAAAAATGTCTAAGTCTGCTTTTCAGCAAGATAATTCTCAAAGATGCTCCTAAAGATTTCAATACTTAAAGAGGGCTTGTAAGAAAGATGGGAAAAGAATATTAGCAGGGCCTATAGCAACAAGAAAAGGGCTAATGGCTTTAAAATGAGAGGTTTAGATTAAATATTAGGAAGAAAATTTTTACGCTGAGGGTAGTAAGGCACTTGCCCAGAGAAGTCATGGCTGCCCCATTCCCAGGTCAGATAAGGCTTTCAGCAACCTGCTCCAGCGGGAGGTGTCCCTGTCTATGGTAGGGGGTTGGAACTGGATGTCCTTCATGATCCCTTCCAACCCAAACCATCGTATGATTCTATGATTATTTTCCTTTCAAGAATAAAACTGGAAGAAGTCTAATATCCATCCACGACAACTATTTTATTTCCCCTGCTGGATACACTGCTTGGGGTGGAGGGGAGGGGGGAGCATAAAATGTCAGGTGAAAGGCCATTTTAATCATCAAACACTTGAGAAAGGAAGTTGTTTTAATAAAGATTTGTTTACCCTAAGCTGCTAAATAGCTACTGCTGTTGGCTCTGGGCTATTAAAAAGGACCAGATGTGAGACAAAGCAGCGTTTGTTATGCTGGGGGAGGAAGAATAGATATTTGTGCTGTGCTGCTTTCCATTGTTGCTCTACAAATGTGCAGTAATCCCCAGAAGACTTTCTATCATCTTTGACTGCGAGAGGGGGGGGGAAAGCGAGCGTGCGTGTGTGCGTGCGCTGCCAGCAGGCAGAGCTTCAGCGAGGTGGGAGCGGGCTCGTGTAATTCATGGTGGCTTGAGAGCTGCAAGGGCTGGCGGTTTTGTCGGGTGTAAGGAAGCCGCTTCCGCAGCCGTGTGCTTGGGAGCATTTTTATATACAGAGCCTATTATATGCAGGCACGAAGAGCCAGGCGGATACACACAAAAGCAAACCCACACATGCTTTTGGAAAAAGAAAAAAAAAAAAGACAGCATGACAGCTTGCATAAGCAAGCCTGCTGGACTCCTCTGGGAGGAGGAGCGGCGGTGCGCAGAAGTTGTTCAATCATGAAGCACATCTGCAGCCTGATTACAAAAGCAAAGGCAGTCGGGCTATCTGGAAGCACAGCCACGGCATTGGGTTATGACCTATGCTTAAAGTACAGCCATAAAAAACCCAACGCCAACAACAGAACCCCCCACTAAGAACAGGATTGCAGGGATGTAAAAAAAACCACATCTCAAGCTAAGGAGAGTGCTCCTGCAACCCTGCACATGTTGGTCACCGGCCAGCGCTAGCCGTAAAGCACATGAACTGCCTCCTGCGCCGGCAGCGCTCACCTCCAGCCCGCGGGCTGAAATGACCGGTTTCCTCCGAGCGAGAGCAGCATCTGCAGATCCTGGGTTCGGGTAATTGCCCTGCTGTATGCTTATATTACAAGGTTGGTTTCCCTGCATTCCTGGTGTCACCAGCTCTGGTAGCTTGTTATCTTTAGGGAGAGCAAGGAGGGAAAAGGACACTGCAGTTTAAAACAGCAAGAGGTAATAACAAAATTAAAGGCAAAAGTGCGTAGAAGTGTGCTCCTGGGGAGCTGGGGCTGACAGACCTGCTGTAGTGCTCTCCGAGGCTTTGTGCACTCCGATATAGACAGACCTGCTAGAACAAACATTGACAGTTCCACAGCAGAATCCACTGATCCAGTGGTTTATTAAATGTACTGTAGCTTGCAGGTAAGAGATGCTAATCCTCAACGGGACAGCTACAAGCAAATGAGCCATCCCTAAAAGCTTGCAGGGTTGGACTCAAATCATTTCATAACCAGTGTCCCTGATCACTCAATAGAACAATGCTGTAAAAAACCCCTTCCTGATAAATTGCAGATTCCTAAACCGAGACAGAAACTAACATTTCTTCCCACCTTTCAGGCTCAGTGGGAGGATTGCAGAGGAAATCAGGTGAGCATAAGAACTGAAAAGGATTTGCATTCTAGCATGTGATACTCGCTTATTTACCTAATGAAAGCTCATTTCTTTCAGAGGTTCTGTGGTAAGACGTTAAGTATTTGTGGAAAATGCTTTGTGTTTGCCTACTGAACAGTGCGATATGCATGGAGTGCTGCTAACAACATCTGGCTTACGGGTCTTCTGGGGGCTGAGCCCACGGAGCTGCTACAAAGAATGTGTATGAATGGTAAACTTTGTTGTGCTCTTGCTAGACATTTATCAGCTGCTAAAGAAAGCCAACCATTTTTGACATATTCATCCAAGTTATTTGCTCAAAACCTGAAAGACGAGCTACAAAAGATGACCTAATACAAGCATTTTCTGAAAGTCCAGAGGAAACAGTAGCAACTCAGTCCATCTGTACAAAGATGGTCTTGGAGGCAGGAGAAAAGAAAGACAGAGGAGAGGTAGCACCAGCAGCAAATATTTTAAAGAATAACCTACCAAAAAGTGAAGATGCTATTTTGTATTCGCTACGCTTCCATAACATCTCTCTTGAACCAGACAGCCTGCTATATAACAGAGGTTAAAACCTCTTGGGCCAGCCCAAAGAAGCGCTCCCAGCAAGAAACATCTCGAGCCTAAATTAGAAATGAGAAGGATCTGCATTCCGACACTGAACTGAGGCATGTTCTGGGAGTTCAGCAGTACATTTGAAGGAAATTGTCTGCTGATTCCTTCTTGTGATACTACATCATCACGACTTATGTTCCTCACTACTGAGGGGCAACAGAAAGATCATAACAATCCCCCATCTCCAAACCATACTGCACCCAATGAACCAATGAAAATAAATTTGGACTCCTTTTTTCCAGTAAGTTTAGCACTGTGAAGAAGGCGTAGAATCAAAGCAGACGGTGATTTCGCTTTATGGTCTATAAACATAAGATTTATTCACCTCTTCTTTCATCCTATGAGAACTCAGAAATTGCTCCCAAGACCAATGATTTCTGGTGAGCCACCAGGGAATGCATCACTCCTTTGGAGAAAATCACTCAGGGAAAGAGGAGAGGAGGAAGAAAAGCAGCATTACCTCAATCAACAAAGTCTCTAGAGAACAGAGCAACCGAATAGCTGCTTTGGGACACAGGCTCTAATAACTTTGATATCTGTCATTATCCTGGTCTGTGCTGATGAAATTTAAGTAAAGATTTACCCAACTCCTGAGAATGGAAGCAACATAAATTCCAGAAGGACCAGCAAAACCTGTGAAGGCTAAATATAGCTGAAGAAATGAGGTTGAAATTGAATGGCTGTGCACTTTTATAGCCAGAGAAAGACAGTAGTCACTGGCAGCCAGGTTATGTTTTCTGTACTGCTTTCAGTGGTCACCCAAACCCAGCTTCTCTCAAACTCTCCTCTTATTTTGAATCTTATTTGATTTAGTGCTGGGGGGGGGGTACCTTTTCTTTAAAATAAGTTAAACTAAAGATATGGGACATCTAGACACAACAAAACTACAGTTTTGGTGAGATCTATAGCCTATTCTATCATCTTCATTTTAAGGCAGCAGATTGGAGATCCACCTGTATTAATCCTTCTGGACCTGCAGGATAGACATTAAAATCCAAGGTTTTTGTTGAATTGTCTTGCAGACAAACATTGAATATTTTAAGTCACCATCAAATCCTAAATTATAAGAAACCTTGCTGACAGTCTGGGTAAAATGATCTAGTGTATCCCTCGAGGAAAACTTTTTTGTACAAAATATTGTATGAACACAAGGTATTGGGAGGCTTGAAGTGTGACTATTTATATTAGTCTCAACAGCTAATATGCAAGCACCCACCACACAACCAAAGTGACCATGACATCTGTTGCTACTAAAACTTTTCTAAGAAGCCCAGACACCCTATAGTTCATTTTGAAAACGATGTAATCGAAAAACTAGTTTCAACTGTAGAACCTTCATTCCAAAAAAGTCAAAGCTGCTCACTCACATCCCTACTATTTGACTAACTATAATGTAGTCATTGCTTTTCCTGTTTTCTAAGAGCCCAAAATTCCAGTACGGTGGAAACTCTAGACATGTAGATCACAAAACCCTGCAGGAGTTTTACACAGAAAGAATGCTGCCTTCAAGAAAGATTTTAATATCCGCACTGCCCCATTCTGTTTTCTCACTGTTTTATCATTTCAGAGGACCTTTATATCTGGTCTCTGAGAATCACCAATGTCCCAGACCTATTTTACAGGCAATTTAAAAGGATTTTACACTTCCCATGAAATGTTTCTTTTTACCAGGAATCCTAACAGATAATTGGGTTTCCAAAGGGAACATGCTCTGTTCGCAAACTGCTTGGGATAATCAGGAACAGATTTCAGTAGCATTTCTTCTGAGAGTTTGGATCTCTTAGGTGTAGCTCCACGTGGTCCCTCACCCTGATGTGACAGTGTGAGCAGAGCTGAAATGGCATTTGGCAGAATACAACACAGATATCAAGCAGGTGTTTTAAAATCCTTTGAAATATTTGAAAACAGCAACTATACAAATGCTAAATTGGGTCTGAAAAGCTACTACGATGGAAAAGGGTAGAAATAGATGTGGCATCGCCACTGAGGAGGGCACAGTTCCCATCACCACTGCTGTTTGGAGCAGAACAGGCCAGGAGCAAGCCTCACAGCTTAGGAGTGACAGCTGCCTCTCAAACCCAAGCAGGCAGAGTTCCCATTTTTATTACAGACAATGTAAATAGAAACACTATTGCTAATGAATTATTTACAGTGTAGTCCATAAATTAAGACAATCATGACTGTCTCATGTCTTTCTCATTCTACTGTCATTACTAGAAACTATCTGCCTAGAAGCTTTTTCCCATAAGCAGAGGGCAAAGTCAGCCCTGTGAACAGAGACCTGAGCTCATCTCCTGACTAACCACCACCAAACACTTCACTTCTTCAGCTTCTTGGGCTTTCCACTTACACTCAGAACTCCTTAGGGTAGATGCTATCTCCACTGAATACACATGAAGCACCTCACACAAATCACAACTGGGCTACCCCACACTAGTTTATACTAAACAATGAAAGGGGATATAATACAATCTCTAATGTATGTACTGCTTTAAGTTAGGATAAAACATCTCCTATTACCCTTCCTGCAATCTCAAGACAAAATTTCCAACATTCAGCCCGACTTCCAAATATAGAATTAAACGAACCTGATAGACTGTAAATCCAGATGACATCTGGATAAAAGCAGTATAAGTCCAGATGGCATTTTCTTTTCTTCTACTCATATCCTTCCTTTCTGATTTTTTGTTGAACAGTTATTACAACACAGTGTTACAGACCTCAAAAAGCTTGCACACTTTTCTTCTTTGTTCCCAGCGGCACCACTGCAGACTCGGGAGGTCAGCTTACAGCCTTCACGTTTTTCTGAAGCCCTGCCTGATTAGAGGTACTCTGGAGTGACTTTCATTCTGATCAAACGTGACGGGCTGGCGACACACATACAAAACCAGTGGAGCAGCCGTGCAGCCAAGCCTTCAGCAGGCAGGAGTAGGTGCAATGTCTGATTTGAAACAATGCACAGCTCCCCTCGAAAAGTAAACAAGTAGCCCCTTTGAAAAGGTTCTGATGAACTCAAGTAGAGACGTGTTGTTGTGACAATTTCAGACCTTGAAGAGAATAAAACTACTTCTATCTGTCTTCTCGTCCTTCACTCTTGATTTTTGTCATCCTTGAGTGGGTGCGTTTCAGCACCTTTTTTTTCCCTGAGTAGCTGGGCTTCATTAAATCTGAAATTTGGAGGGACAGCTTTTGAAAGATGGTTTGTTTTTCAAAAAGCCTAGTTGCCCACTACGCCACATTACAGGATTGTAAAGGTTCCTGCCTACTGCACGGGATGTAAAAAGGAAAGGCAGGCTGGTACAAAACAGGCTGCACTGCACAAGCAGCCCATTCGCTCCTGCCCCACTTGGACAAGGGATTCAGGCAGTTAGCACCAGATGTGAGAGGCTTTAGTTTTCTGGTTTTGCTTCTTTGGACATAAATCAAGCCAAGTAAATAGGAGCTCTTCCTTCCCAACAAAAACTCAATCTCATTAACTTACACCGCTTCGAATTCAGGACTTCTTCAAGCCATCTTTTCCTACCTTTTCCATCAGCAAAATGTTGAACCTAGCTCCACAGTCCTTTATAGGACAATTCAGACAATCATCAGCCTGGACATTTCTACTCTCTTACCTTTCTATGCTTCTATCAGCTGGTTAAGAGATGGGCAGTCTTAGTTCTTATTCTGAAGGTGATGAGGGCATTCAAAAAAGGCAGACACTAAACTACTAAATAATGCAGTGTCCGTCTTTTCCCTCTACACTTCTCAGCTTATGATTTCACTTTTCTGACTGTAAAAAGCAAAAGAAACGAGCAAACACCAACGCAAATGTCTTCTACCAAACAAGTCTTTAAGTTAGCTACTAGCAGATAAGCATAATTTTAAAAGAAAGGTCAAAGAGAGTAAAACAAACCAAGGTTTTCACAGTTTGGCACAAATGCAGGAGTTTTACTCACAAATGGAATATAATAGAAGGCACAACAAAATACAGTCCCCTCCTGCTTCTATGAAATACCACGGGAGAAACCACGACTCTTCAGTTCTTTTCAACTGCTACTTCTCTTCTTGAGAAGAATATGAATTATTTGACAACCTTCTCTTTTTCTTACCAGATAAAATACAGAGGTATTACTCTAATACCAAGTATTACCACCATCTGTAGGACAGGGCAAAATCAGGCCATGAACTCTTTCTTATCTCCAGAAAGTTTGGTTCAGAAAGGAAGCTGTATACAGCAGCAAGAAGTAAGCCATGTTATCCATAGACAGCACTCTCACCTGAAGAACTGGGAACCTGGAAAGATGCAATTCCTAATGGAATGCACAGTGACTGCAACACTTCTGTACAGCTACAAGAACAAAACCTCTGATGAGTCTAAAGCAAAGTTCCCAAGAGCTTTCTACCTGTCCTTTGAAAACTAACTGACCAGCATAACATTTTCTTTCAATAAGCCTCTTTCCTTGCAAAAAAACAGCTAAGTTGCTATTTATAAAGGCTTTGACTAAATGAACACACACAAACACATCCATACACAGTGTTAACGTTGGGGTTGTCCTATGCAGGGACAGGAGCTGGACTTGATGATCCTCATGGGTCCCTTCCAACTCGGGGCATTCTATGATAAGCACACATGCACAGATTGGACAGGATGAAATTCTAGAGAGGAAACAATTTATATATATCAACGCATGCAAATTATTGCAAGATTGAACAACAAGTCCTAAGTGTTACAAAACATGGGAGAAAAGTTTGCACAAGTGAGATTTAGCAGATTTGTCTCAGAAACAGGGATTTTATTATGCAGTTTAATTTATCTATCAAGCAGAGCATGCCCAGCTTTGGCTTAGGTTTTTATGAATCACCCATGTACTAAATTATAAAGGGAAAATAACAGGCAAAATGATACATTTTGTATCCTACTTGCAAGAAACTGAATTTTTAAGTTAGCTTTAAAACATTCATTTAAAAAAACCTGTTCAAGAATTGAACGAGCAATTTAACATTCAACAGAATAAAGCAGCATTTATCAGCACCAATGACCCAGTGGGCTCCACGCAGGGTCAGCAGAGCATGGGCTGCCTTGTCAGTCTGTAAAAATGAAGCAGGGCTGGTACGTAGACGGGTGCCATTTAGGACTCGCACCAGCAAGGAAAATATCAGAGTTGGAAGGTCATATAAATTGCCAGACATGGAGACAAGATCTGTCAAAAAGACAAACTACCTAACAATTTTAACCTATTGGCTGGAGCTGCCCATGTCAGCATAACGTTAACAGACGTGATAGCCTCATCGCGAAAAAATCCGTGTGGATGGACGAGAGCTGCAGCACAACTCCCACCCTTATCTTCTGTTTAGACAGGAACTCAGTCTAACAGAGGCTTAAGGAAATAATTTCTCTGATTTTTTTTTCATCTGACCCCAACAGAGAAAAATTATTAATACATTAAAAAGTAACTGTTAATGCCTCTAGAGTTACAGAGTTTATTGGAGCATCCATCACAACCTATATTTTTTTGGACCGCAGTGAATTAGCAACCTGATCCAGTGGGTGGTGTCCCTGCCCTTGGCAAGGGGGTTGGAACTAGATAATGTTGAAAGTCCCCTCCAGCTCAAATAATTCTATGAATGTTTTAATTATTGCTATTTTAAAAAAAAAATCAAATAAAAGCTTTTTTGAAGAGTCACTAAAAAACTTGAATTAGAAAATAGTGGGCATTTCCTGGACAGGAAATTAACTTGTTTATATTTTAAATCATCTGCATTTCTCCTAACTACTAGAACTGAATAATTGCGGAGCTGTGATTGTTCCTCCACCAGCTGTTGATGACTATCCATTTTTAATGCAAAATCATCTCATGATTTCACTTCTATTGAGACCACCTCTTTTGAGGCCTTGTGATTTTTGTTTGTCATCTCAAAGCTCCACTGCTTTGTAATTCATTGCTTTTGTCATCTCTTCCCTGGTCTTATTTGGATCTGCATTAGGGAGAAGGCCTTTGAGAAGGCCTGGAAGGATGCATCAAGTTAGTAGGTGGGATGCTTCCCTGTGAGAGAGTAAGAAGATAAACCTCCAGGAGTACTCTCAGGGAATCCTGATATTGTTAATCCCCCAGGGTTTATGCATGAATGTGACATTTAAGATTAGTTCAGAAGCATCTGTTCATAATGGGTAGAACTCAGCCTCCAAGAATGTTCCACACATCATTTTTAGAAAAGGACAACTCCCTAAATCTTCATTTCCCTACCGAGCTGCCAACGCAAAACGACCATGATTATATGGACCCTTTTCTCATATTATGACCCCTTAAGTGATACACAAAACTCAAATGACAAAACTTCCTGCAAGTTCCATTTTAGGTTTGACTCCACTTATGGTGCATGCTCTGCTTCCAGTAGTTGTTTTCTTCTTGGAGAGTAACTTAGAACACTTATTCATGGAATCACAGAATCAAGGAATGGTTTTGGGTTGGAAGGAACCTGCCATGGGCAGGGACACTTCCCACTGGACCAGGGTTCTCAAAGCCCCATCCATCCTAGCCTTGAACACCTCTGGTGTGGGGCATTGACATTCTTACATGTCAATTTTCACAGTAATAACCCTGTTGAGCACCTGACCAACAAAGAAAAACAAAGTCAGCAAAGGAAGCAAAATTTTCTAGATTTCTGATTGCTTTTGTTTGGACGTATTCATGTTTGTTTTGGTTGTTGCTTTATATATTTTTTTCTAAACACAATACAAGCAGAGGCCAATTCTGAAGGATTTGTAAGGGCCATGTATATTCCCCTTCTCAGCTGTTCAAGCAGGCAGTAGGTATTCATGAGTACTAAGAGATGCACATAATGATGCCTGAATGATTATTTACCCAGAATGAGGAGCAACTGTGAAGCATCTATCACTCTTTGTTCCAGGTCAGAAGTTTCAGCTAGCCATTTAAAAAGAAAAAAATAGCATAATGTGGGTGAAGCAACCAACAATATACTGAGCACCATGAATACTGAATACACAAATCAAAGTGTTACAGAAACACACAAGCTCTAAAGTTAGAATCATTTTTCATGTATTCCGGCACACAAAAAATCAGTTTGGTTTGCAAAAGAGACATTAACAAAACATATTAATTCTTTTAAAAGATGCATTATGTGCTTAGGGTGGCAATTTCCTACTGGTTGTGATATATAGCCTGTTTAATTGCTTTCAAGCAGACACTAAGCAGGATATACCCAACAGCAGATCAAGCCAACCAAGGAGACTATGCTGAAGTATTGAATAGTGTGCAACAGCACTGGATACACTCGCAGGGTGTAGCTCCTGTATTCCACCACCTTCAGATGGTCAGGAAGGTGTTGAAGAGCTGTAACACTTAGTTTCCCATGGCCCCTGGGTACAGAGCTCTGCAGCATGTGTCCACTTCCACTTCTAGGCTGGCACAGTACAAAAAAGAGTGGCCATGAGGTCAGCTGATACCTAAACGCCCTCCTGTAACTGCCACCCGGAGAACATTGGGAACTCATTTAATCTGGTGTTATTCTGTGCTAATATTTCTAAACCACACATACTTCTCAGGGCTGTTAAAGAAGGAGCATGTCTTCATGCTGTGTGATATTTCATGCAAACAAATCGTGAAGATGCTTAAAATCTCCCATCAGCTAGAAAAAACTGAACAAACTCTATGGCATAACTGTGTTTGGTACCATAGTAAATGGTGTTTTCCATCACTCAAGCACAGTCTGAACCAAGGCAGCACGACACACCTACACTGGGGATTTTGATTCATAGAATCATAGAATGGTTTGAGTTGGAAGGAACCTTAAAGCCCATCCAGTTCAACCCTCCTGCCATGGGCAGGGACACCTCCCACTGGATCAGGTTGCTCAAAGCCTCATCCAATCTCACCTTGAACACCTCCAGGGATGGGGCAGCCACCACTCCCCTGGGCAACCTGTGCCAGGGCCACACCATAATATCTCATCTCAATCTCCTCTCTTTCGGCTTAAAACCTTTCCCCCTCATCCTGTCCCTGCACTCCCTGATAAAGAGCCCCTCCCCAGCTTTCCTGCAGCCCTCCGTTTCAGTATTGGAAGGACTTCCCTGCCATGGTCAACAGCATTTCCCACGGAGTCCAGTGGAAAGCAAAAGAGGGTGGGGAAGGACAGGACTGGAGCTGCTGCTTTGCAAACCTGCAGCAAGACAGGCAGTTTTATGGAGGCATTGCTCCAGGTGCCTGTGGAAGTGTGGGGTCTGTTTGCAGGATGGCCTTCAGCAGGAGTACTGCTGGTGGAAACACCGGCAACTGTGGACAGCTGCTGTCAAAAACAGCTTGTCTGAAGTAAGGAAACCTATGCCTTTTTCTTCAGTGACTCCGATAGCACAGCACACGTCCTCATCTTCCTTAGAAACAGAGCAGTGAGACAAAGGACAGAGTCGGTTTGGCTAACTTTGTTTCACTGACTTGATGTGAAAAAAGAAACCAAAAAACAGTGGCAGAAAGCTGGAATTAATTCAAAGTAAAAAGCAGTCGGTTTTATCCTACCCTGCTGCACAGAGAGACACGGGAGGAATGCTAACCACCTCCTAATCACAACCAGGACAGCTTAAAGCTAAACAATTTCTCATTTTTAAATATGTCATCTAAGAAAACAATGAATCAGTTAGGCTTTAAACTTGTTCTTTCTTCAGGGAAAAGAAACAGCAAAGGTATTTAAAATTAAACAGAACATTCACAATTAATCTGCTTTTTAATTAACTTACTTTGCTGCTGTAAGTGATTCTGCATTTACTCTCATTCTTTTGAAAATTCCAAAGTGCTACTTCTGACCTGTGATTTACTGTTGCCGTACATCTTTATAAGCAGTACTTTAGTTTAAGTGGCAGTTGCATATTAATTACAAAGTTAATTATGTGCTATGTAATCATGCTGTAATTCATTAGTTTACTCCACAGTGTGAAAGGATAATGCTAAATGGAAGACCTGATGCAGAGTATTTTAGTAATTTACATTTTTGCATCAAATACTCAAAATATTAACCAGAAAACATGATCTGCACTAAAGGGCGCCTACAAAAACGCTCATTGTGATTCTACCAATGATTATGCTTAAACTTTTCCTCCTTTAAAAAAAGTTGTACTGATTTCAGCAGAGTAAAATATTTTCTCTAAAAGCCACTACACATCGAACTGCTCCTCAGACCAGGGCAAAACATCACAAATACTGAATAAGTTCAACTGTCCAAATATGGTACTTCTTGCCATAAGTCATCCTCAAAAAGGCAAGCGCTCTCTGCTTTCGGAATCAGGTCTCTTTGAGAAGTTTCAGCTGAAAAACCTCAACACTGAGGCATCCAATAATATAAACCACAAAGACACAGGCTACAGGCTCTTATGATTCTTAATTACCGACACGTTGCATAAAGTACCTATAGCCAGATAGAGTTTACTACTGGTTTCAGCACTACTGGTTTCGGTCTGAAATATGCAGACAAATGCAATTCCTGTACATGCAGGTGTCAAAATAAATCTGTTACTGCAAATCTATGTTTACCAGCAGAAGTATTGAACACATACGTAAATATTTATTTTGAAGATAATGATTGTTGGTGAAAAATGAACTGAGCACAATACCATAAAGCTATTTCTGTGTCCCAGGTTTAATTATCCCTGGAACTATCTAGTTTACTCCAATCAACAGAAATAAAAAAGCTAATTTTTACAAAGGTGCTCTTAAGTTATGAAGAATTCATTTTCAGCTTTCAAGATTCTTCTCCTCCCCCTGTGTTGAAGTATTCCAACATTTACTATTCTTCATCAAGAATTTCTGGTTTTCAACGAAAATTCTTCACAAGTTGTAATCTTTTCCTTTCTACCGCCTATCGCTGAGATGCAAAATGATGCTCTTCAGGTGATATTTAAAAGTCAACACAGGTCGGAGTGTCTCCTCCCAAAACTAACATGATAAAATCTATGATAAAGAGCACTTTTAAAGCCATGATACGAAGCAGCGCTCTCACTTAAAGTAAAAGTACAGATAGAATAATTACTATGCAAAGGGTCCACGCTTTTTCAGCACATGCTTCATATCTCTGTATGCTGGAGCTATTTTCACTGACAAACTCAAAAGCACTGTATTGATAACTCTGCACAAAATCCAGAGGTATCATGAAGAGTTGTCAACTCCTGTGCAGTGTTTTGACTCCACAATCTTCGTTATCGGGCAGACTGCAGCAACAAAAAGGAGCCCTAACTCTCCAAACAAACACCAAAAGATAACCAAATCCACTGAGTTTGCAGCACCCCCAGAACTCGGTCTCAAAGCTTCCCTTTGAAATCATTTGTGAAAAATAAAGGATCAATACTTTTAAAGGAGAATTATGACAAACTACTAAGAGCTTTTCACTCCTTAATATTCTTAAGGCTTTGTTGCTAAAACATCACAGATACCTTAAAATATAAATAATGTGCACACAGAGTAATTAAAGTTCCAGTGGAAAAAAATGGAATTAATGATATGGTACTACAGAAAATTTAAATATAGCAATAGTGCATATTGTTTCACAGTACTGCAATTTGAGTACTATATATAATTATGTAAGGTTTGAACTGGTTACTTAAACTTTTTTAAAACAGCAATTAAAGCAAATGCAAAAGCACTAGTTTTAAAAAAACAAACCTGAATTTGTGCAAAAACCTTTATGTGCTCTGTCGCCTCAGCTAAAAATAAATAATTCTCATTCTTTGAACACTGTGGTCATGGATTTTGCACTAAGAAATGTAGTTAAAAAATTAATTTCAAGCTCTACTAGAAAAAGGAAACAATAAATATTTTGTCCAATGTAACGGGAAAAAGACAAATCAGTGGAAAAAGTAATTTTACTTATAAAGTTACAAACAAGTACCACAACAGATAAGAAAAATGAAAGCATTTGCTTCCCCTTTAGAAACAGCCACAAGACATTTAACTTTGTATGTAAGGTTAGGATTTGCTGAGCTGTGTCATTAATTCAGGTCTGTAGGGACTGGATTGCAGATCCACTCTCATCTTTGGCTTCTATTTTGGAACAGGTACCTAATGCACATATCGTCAGAAACCGTATGGTATGGAATAAATCCTTACATTTTGTATTTTACAGAATTGAAAAAGCTTTTATAGAATTATTTGTACATGATGATACATCCAAAACCCAACAAAAATTAAAAACCAAAATGCAGCTAAAATTCTCCTCCATATTTTAGCCCATGGTAGAAAGTACTTGTCTTCCAATTCTATATGGTAGTGCAAAAATGCATTTTAAAGCAAGTAAAGCTTTTAAAATAAGACAATTTATTTAATTTAATTTCAATAGAATATAATTCTATGGGTGGCTCGTCCTTTCAGGTTCTTTAGAGATTCCTTCACGGGGAAGGGGGAGAAGTAAAAATAGAGAAAAGGAACTACTGGTTTGGTTGCGACTTTTCTTATATCTTAGTAAACAGACCAACAACTCTGTTTTCACATTTTCAGAAATGGCTTTGGAATGGGTTCTTAGCCATCGCATAGAGAAGCCTTAGCCTAAGCTTATCATAGAATCAAAGAATGGTTTGGGTTGGAAGAACCTTAAAGATCACCCAGTTCCAACTCCCCTGCCATAGGCAGGGACATTACACCAAGCTGCTCAGGTTCCATCAGTAGTCAGTGGACAGAGGTACTTTCAGAGGGCAGTTTGTCCCCTCCCAAGAGAGATGTCAAAAATGAGTGGCACAATTTGCTCTCCGAGATGCCTACTTCTGCCTATTGATCACAGAGCAAGTCTCAGTCATTTCTTAAGGACCCAGAGTCTTCACTGACTTGGAGGATGATGCTGACTTTTTAATCTCTGCCTCATTTTTTTTTAAATAAAACTTTATTTCCCTGACACTTCTGGAAATTGTGTGCTAACAATATGAAGCACATTAATTTTAATTTGAGTAAAATTAAAAGCATATAAAAATAGTCCTTAATCATTACATTATCCTTGGTTTCTCACTACAGAAATATTATAACTGTTTCTAACATATATTTTATTGTAAATCGCATGTAAATATTACTGTTTGTACTGTATTGTACAAACTGTATTGTTTGTATGTGCTGTTACTGTACATTCTACTTGTCCATTAATAAGATTCAAATATACTGACTTCCAAAAATCACTAAAAATAAACACGGTAAGAGACCTTTCCAGAGTTTTATAGGACATGGGTATTTTATGTAATATATTCAGTAATTTATATAAGCCTTATTCTTTACACTAACACATGCAAACATACAGCTTTTTCATACATAACAAAATGGGAGAAATTTACCCATTAATTGGAGCCCTACTCAAGGGGTATCTGAGAAGCTGCATTCTACTCTTCCATCATTCCTGGGCAAGTCACAGGGCCTTCCTAGGCACTTGTTTAACAGCAGTGCTTTAGGGATAAGGCATTTTCCTGGGATGTTATGGGAATATATAAAAATTATGAACCACTCAATTAGCCCAGCCACACAGGTACCATAAAGGTATCCAGATGAAGTATATTGCAATACAATTTCTTTAAATTAAATACATCTCTCTGAGCTATGCACAAAGCCAAATTACAAAAGCTCACTCAGATGAAAATCCTGAAAGAAAACAAGCCTGGAGTCTAGGGTGATGTATTACCACCTTTAATTATTAAAAAAATTAAAGGCTCTAAGATTACTTAGGCTCTTTTCCTTATCAGAGAGTTTATTCTAGCACCAATTTTTAAAGATAGTAGGA
The DNA here is from genome assembly GCA_033556795.1 of Tapera naevia. Classification (NCBI taxonomy): domain Eukaryota; kingdom Metazoa; phylum Chordata; class Aves; order Cuculiformes; family Neomorphidae; genus Tapera; species Tapera naevia. The sequence goes on along the minus strand of JAUMJJ010000025.1, from coordinate 1,323,905 downwards.
AGAACGTGACACTTTGGTCAAGACCATTAGCGCATTCTTTTTTTCCCTGGTATAGCCTTAATAGAGGAGAGTGCTACTGATTTACAGCTTTGAAAGTAAACAGAATTGCAAATCTCTCGCACATATCTTCCTTATCACCCTTCTCAGGACATGCAGGCATGTAATGAATTCCCAGGAACAGACAGGCCTCCACCTCCTCTCACCTTTGCTAATGTAACGCTTGAGATTCTCATTTGCCGGTGGCTGGCTGGTGAGCTGTCCTCGGGCACCTTTTCTCTTCAGAGGGCTCACAGCTCCCACCAAGGCAGCCCACGATACTCCAACTGCTGTTTATAAAGCCATCTTCAGCTCTGATTACCAACCACTGGGCAATCAAGACGATACACTGTTTTACCTAATTATTGACATCTGGATGAGCTGTGCTATCAAACAAAAAAAGGCTCCATTGTTTAGCAGTTCCCAGTGAGTCTGAAAGCTCAAGGGTTGTTTCCAAAAAAGTCCTGTGTCCACTAATGCCCTCTAAGCCCCTTTTCCCCTTAGCCACAATTTAAGATGAACTGCAAACCTGGATCAGCTCCCTTCAGAATTTAGCAGCTTAGTTTTGTTCTTACATTAAATTCCTCATCAAATGTCATTTCTGTCTACTAAGACTGAGTTTTTGTTACTCCTGTTATCATTTAAGTGGGTGTAAGAATTATTAAGGAAGGGGAAGGATGAGTCCTTGCTCAGTGCAAACAGAACAGTTCAGACACCACGCTCAGCACAAAGAGTCAGAAAAATTTCCTTACCATGTCCCTTACAGGCATCTATGTCACAAACACAGTTGGTAACTCCAGATCTCAAATTGGTTTTGAAGAAACTGAATCACACAATACCATATCCAAATCCTCCAGCACAGCACGTCTCCATACGTTCACACTTCCAATCTTTCAAGGTTCAACTCTCTTCTTCCTCTGAAAGCATCTCCCAAGACTGTCTTGTTTGTGAGACCATTTTCTTTCAAGAGTTTATCCATCTCCACAGTCCTAGTGAAGTCTCCAAAGCTGCTCGGGTAGCTTGCCCCAACAGCAGCAAAGAAAATAAAGTTGATAGGATAATCTTTTTAATGCTAAAACCAGGAGTGCCCTCTAGTGAGATTCCACAGGGAACATGTATGACTAACACTTGTCAGCTAGCGCCTCTGTTATCTTCATAGGTGGTCTGATCTGCTGGGGGCAGAATTACTGTAACATGCTTCCCACACTGCAACATCAACTATGGGAAAGCAAGAGCAGACGGTGTGGGTTTATGCAACACTGATGGGGCAGAAAACTTGCACTGGCTGGCTGGTTGGGGAAACCCTGAAACAGGCAAGGTCGCTGAAAGTCCCATCACGTACGCCTTGTAGCGCCACAGAAGCACTGTTTGCTCACTAGTGGAGAATGCCCCGGCTCAGATACAGCGTTAGCGAACATGAGGAAGGATTTAATAAACAGACATCAAACACAAACTCATCTAGCAGTGCTTGCCTTCTGATTATATGCTTTGAAAGGCTCGCCTCTAATCTTTCAACCTCCTTTACCCTGTTGTTCATAGTTATGAGTTTAAAACTACTAAAACTGGAAATGATACCTAAATGAACAGACCCAGACACCACCTAAGCAGACAAAATGTGGTGCACACGATCAAACAGGCAGGCTGAGAAATTCTGTGTCCTGTTGCTTTCATACTATGGCACTGCTGATCCATTAGCAATGTAAAGCAACTGGGAATCCCGCAGCGTGCCTGGTAGCAGCGCTTGCAGTGAAGGCCTCAGGGTGTTTTCCAACTTTATTAGAGACCTTTTTTTGTCAGCTGATGATGGCAGTTCTTTGTAGGGCTAAATAACCTTCATATCCATCTAAATAGAAATATATTCCTATTTAAAAGGGCATGAATTAGTAGCACTTCTCTTTTTTCCCTCCCAACCTGTTTGACTGAGTTTTTCAGGAAGTGGAAAGACAAACTTTTGGCTTTCAAAAGTTATACAGAGGTTTACAGATAAAGAGGAAAGGGACAGAGCAAGTCATGTATTAAGAGTCTACAGAGTAATGAAAGTAGCGTCAGTGCTGGATATTGATAGTTATGCGCACACTAAATTTAAAGAGACCAACAGGTACAACAACACTGAAGATAAACTCACGTCGTGCTGTTGGAGGGGGCAAATCAGAGAGTGCAGAGCAAGAGAATCACAGGGATCACTGTTTCATAGGGAAAACCACCTCTCAGGAAAACTTTTTCCCAATTGAGTAAGTATAAATGACAGCAGCAGTGTAAAGAGGGTAAAAAAAGAGAGAGTGAGGAAGACTGTATTTTACAACAGAATAATGAAGAGTTATTCCCATGGTAGGATCTTGGGGAGTGCTTTTGTTGGTAGTTAATTTTCACTAACAGAAGACTCTCTTCAAGCAAGAGGCTGCTATCATGAAGAGCAGACAGAGTTAACTATAACATAGAACAATAAAAGAAAGAACAGATGGAGGACAAATACCTTCCTTTCCTTCACATATCTGTAAAGCATTCGACTTCACACACATCGCAGTCGAGGTACCACAACTAAAACTAAATTTGATGGCTCATATTCCTAAAAGGATACAGTGGCCTTCACCTTTAGGTCAAGAGTTCAAATGCAAGCCCAATCAGTGGTGAGCAAATGTTGCCACCATCTGCCTGCTTAGTGGCTGAGATGAGAAGAGATATGTCGTTCAACTCGGTCCCATTGTTAACGGGCAGGTGTCTCCAGAACAGGAACAACCATCACCAGCGTCACTAACTGGAAGTTGAGTCAGAGAGGTCAAGAACTGAATGGGCATAAAAACTGAATTAATAGATTTAAGTGTCCCTCTAGATAAGGGTCAAAGCAGTTGTGTGCTTGCTGTCTACATAAAGAGCATTTCAGTCTTCAGGGCTTGCAGTCACATGCCTATCACTGGACTAAATTAATTTTTAAATGGAAACAGAATTGAATAAACCGATTTATAATTTGATTTAAATTTAGCTATTAGGCTGGTTCCCATTTTCTTTAGCATCAGCTGGAGGTAAACAGAACCGTGTGCACATCTGGGACTTATACAGCTGCACTGTTCAATATTAGGAGCCTTCTAAACACTCGGGGTGCTCAAGTCTTCCAGCTGGACTGGTCGCAGACGTGGCCACAACCACATCACGGCTACTTCACACAGTGCTACTGTGCTTCATGAAATGGGCTTGGAAAGCCACCTGGGCTTTTAAGTGTCAAGAGTGGGAGTGACAGCACTGGAAGGGTGAGCTGTTTTTTACTTATAATATCATATACAAGAGGGAATGTATATATTTTTTTCTTTTCTTGCAGGATTTTATATCTGCAAATAAACAGTGTTAGCAGAGCTATCTGAACTAATCTCTTCATATTGATATACTGATAAGAAACCCTTCCTAGCTTTCATTCTGCTGCCTGTTTTTAATTCCTTTATGTACACTTGTATTTTTAACAGTATCTCAAAAAGCTAAGACATCACAGGCTCAGTCCAAAACATTTCCTTTTTTTCCCACTACAGATGTGTATTTTACACTTCTGCTTAGACCCACGGAAATCATCTGATAATCACCTTGTTTTGGTTCTCACAGTAAGTGTTGTGCTGGCATCAACAATGAAGCCGGAAGATGTCAGATGCCCAGAGAAGATAGCTTGAAGTATCAGCTTTGAAAAATTCTGGACAGATAGTAACTTGGCTCTCTTCCCTGTCAGGAGAAGCAATTTGAGTGCTGTGCAATTTCAAGCATGTACGTGCACACGTATCTTTGGGAACGTGAACATTAGTGTGAGGTTTGTCCAAGGAGGAGGAGCCTACTCAGGCTTGCCCAAAAATTCCCAAATTACAACTGTTGTGAAGCTGTGCTTTTGGCAAATCAGATATTTCTCCTTGTCCTAGTAAACACGAACAGCTTTCAACACCACTTTGGGAAACATGAGAGCGCTCTCTTCTACACTCAACACCCAGTATTTGTCACTGCTACCTTATTTGGAGCATGCTTTTGGATGCTTTCCATAATTCATAAACAGGAATATTATTTATGATGAATATTTAAAACAAAAAGCGAAGCAGAAAGCAAAAATTCTTAATCACAAAGTTGCTTAAAAGAAAACAAACCCAAACAACAACAACAGAAAGACACAGGAACTTGTTGTTGGTCTCTTTACAAAGTCATAACAAATTTCATCTTATGTAATTCCCACCCAACACTGACACACACCCAAGCAACCTGTATGTTCTTAAGGTAGAAAGAAAACAAATTCTACTCCATTATTTTCCTTCATCACACCTGAAGGCATTTATGCAATTGCAGGAAAATAACTGTCCTTTATAGATTATACCTGTGTCTGGCAAGGCACACAGCTGCACAAGTGCACCAGGGAGCGAAGATATGAGTTGATATAATAAGTTAGAAGTAAGTAAGAAAATACTTTGGACAAGGAAAGCTTTGGAAAAGGCAGGCCCTAACTCTGCTGTATAAACATCACTGCTAAGGAAACTTTAATGCTCCCTGTTTCCAAGTGCACATCCAAGCAATGGTGTGGTCTGGAGCACCGGACAGCCATCCCCATACATTTCACCTACCTTCCACTGACTAAATGCATGACACTTCTCCCAGGATGTGCAAAGGATGGCGGAAGGGATAAGGATGCTGGTTCTCAGTACAGCTTTGTGACAGGAGTAATACTTTGTGCGAGGGATGTGGAGAGGTGCCCAAAACAAATCCCACGCTGGAAATATCTGAAAGCTGTAACCACGATCCAGTTATCACAACAGACAGAACCGCAACCCTGCGTGCACCGACGTACTAACAGGTTCTAGAGCCAACAGCTTTTTAAGAATAATTGTTCATTCCATGGAAGCAGGAGAGAAACACGTTGCTAATCACAGTCTAAATAAGATAAGCATACAAATGTCTGCTTTACGTCTATGGTTTTTGATAAGCACATCAAATCCATTCAAACTTCTCAGAAAATGCAGCTGGAATTACCTGTCCAAACTGCCCACTGTCAGTCCCCAAAAATTCTCACGAGGCACAATGCTCAGACTGCTAATCAATAGTATCGTAAAGACAAAGCAAACCCTGGGCTGTTTATAACTCTGCACACATAGATGGGGATCACTCTCTGTGGCATTGGAAAAAACAATAAAGTATTATTCTGCTTTCACAGAATAATAGCAGTATCACCAACAAGAAAATAAAAACCTTCCTTTGTGTGCACCTCTTGACAAATTTCAAAAACAAAAGCAGAAAGGGAGCTATTGCAGTGTCATATCTTGAGAGCAATTGGAGCAACACCTGTGGAAGGCTACAGCCAACGATACAGCAAGAGCCTCCGTTACAGAAGTGAGAAGTTTTGCTATCTGTAATACAGACACAGCTTCATTTATTTGTGTATTTTACTAAGAAGGAAGGTAATCTAATTCATGGAGCTCATGAGGAAGCTTAAATTAGTCTCTATATAAAAAATACACAGGCATATATACACACTGATAAATTTAATTTGTTTTCAGATCCTGCCCACTATCTCAGCCTATGACAACATTCTCTGTGTCATTCGTCACTTCTGTTAGAAATGCTTGCCTTTTGCTTTTCAGTTTCAGCAAATCTATCTTTTCTTTTAAGCTACAAAGAGAGACTAAAAGATGTTTTATTCACCTCACACTATAATTTTCTTCATATTTCCCCCTACATCCCCATTTAGTTGTCTTGTAAACTGAGTACATCAATATTTAATTTCTTTTCATCCTTCTGACCAATAATTTTGTTGCCAGGATTTAAATCTTGTCTGTCCTGTCTATTCATACCCAACCAGAAAATAAGCTTTTATTCAGGGTGAGGTGACCCCGTGTTTCATCCAATAGTATTTTCAGCCTTATCCTCCAAATATTTCTGCAGTCCAAATTCACATAAGTTCTAGGGGAGACAGCCTTCTACTTCAAGTATTTCTCTCCACTCTGAAAACAAAATACCCATTACACTAACAACAACTCACCTTGAGAAATTCACCTTGTTACACCATTTCCATTTTGTAAGAATGATTAACATTCGACTACGCTTTTGTGAACAGCCTGAAAATACACTGAATTATCAGGGATACACAATGCCAGTATTAGGCCACTATGAAAGAGTTTCGTTAACATTGCTGCTGATCACTAATTAGTATCACCCTTTCTTCACATACACAGGCTATACAAAATACAGCAGTGAAAACAGGTGAAGTTTGATAGACTCAGTCTTCAAGCCCAGCTTCCCAAGGTAATAGTTCTCCTATTATTAGCAAGGAGTTTGCGCTCTCTCTCTCACAAGGGCACCTTGGCTCTGACTCCCCAGCTGGTAGAGCACACAGTTGATACCATCACACCAACTAATATGCCTAGACAGCAGGTTGTGCATCATATGTATTGTTGCAAATTTCCTTTTCTTGAGTTACCTAATATACAAAAAGAAATACAAAGAAGAATTTCTCCAGGGCCTTTGGAGCAGAGAGGGAATCCAGCGATCCAGCTGACCACTTGAGGTAAGCTCCAAGTTCTCACTTAGGTAAAAGATGACACAGCCTCCCATAAGCAATCCCATTCCTGAACCTGCTCCTGCCCTTTCTCCTCTCGCTGCTGTGCTGGCTCTTTGCAATGCAGCCTCTGCACGTGAGGGCTATTGTCAAATCCAAGGCAGGAGAGAGCCCTTCATCACCCCACTGCTCTCAAAAGAAACCTTATAAGCACGGTGCCAACACAATGCATGACCTGTGCATGCTCATTTTCTTGCTTCTGCCTCTTTGTGTCACTACACTCTAGGCAACACTAGGATCAAGTTTTCTGTATTTTAGTCATAAAATTATTATTTAATATTTTTTTGTAAGGCAAAGGAGAAAGAAAACACAGTTACACATTCCAGACACACACACATACACGGGCCTCATCTCCAACTCAAGGCAAACATCTCAGTCAGGTTTCTTTGCATTTTATGTGACCATATATCAAGGCTAACTGATTTTACGTTGAATATGTCAACCATGTCATACATAAAGCTTCACATCACAGTGCTTCAGGAGCAGCAAGATGGTGAAACAGGCACATTGGGGCTCCTGACTACCTTCAAGCACCACTGAGGAAACTGTGGAGGCTCAAGACCAAAGTCATGGCATTTAGCTCTTCGATAACAACCTCAGACACACAAGATGCTCCTTGCCCCTCGGCGTGAGCCTCCTGAGCGGGGAGGGGACCACCTTGCCCATTGTGCTCTTGCTGTACCTGCCCTACCCTGGTCGACCTGTCCCCGTCAGCAGGACCGCTGGTGCTGCAAAGACTCCCCACACAAACTCCCAACACCTACGCTGCCATGCCGGGTTGTGGGCAAATTGTGGGTCGTCTCTTCAGTACTCTGCAAATTTTTTTACCTTCAAAATCATCTTTCCCGCTCCACTGCCAGGCAGAAAAGTTTAAGATTATGATAATTTCCTGTTATTCTTCTCTGACCACGTCTGATACTTTCTTATCTGCATTACTTTTGCTAAAGACATTTGCTGATCTTAAACCTGGCTTGAATGAATAGCAATTGTTCCCTTCTGGTTTTGAAGGTACTTTGTTTGTCTACCCCATTCACTGGCCTGAAATCAGCAAGGCCTCAGATGGCTGTTGCTATGGCAACTCTGTTCATTCAACACTGGCATATAATGAAGACAATGTGTTTTCCATTTAGATGAGTTTTTAGAGCAAAAGAGAGAAGACTCCTGCTTAACAGTCCCTGAGAATGCCAGGGTAATATAATCAGGGTTTCTGTAGTACCAGTAAAACCACGATGTGCAACTAAAAAGAGAGAAAGAAAGAAAGTTACGCTGATATTTCACAATAATTACAGAGGTGGGCAAACGAATCAACAGCAGGACTGCGTTTCTGTACTCTTTAAGACCTTCTCCACTGAGAATAATTCAGAAATAAATGTTTTGCTCATACTTCTTCTTAGCAAAGGGGCCATTTGGACACTACTGAGAGATTCTCTCTCTTCCCCCCTGCTTCCTTAAGCAGAGGGCCATTTTGAAAGCACAATTAAGATGCGTAGTTATGTGCTTGTTTTTAAAACAAGTTTTCGTTATCACTGACAGGCAGAATTACTGATGCAAAAACTTTCTCTGCCTCCTCTCCTCTGCTAGGTACTGGCCATGCTGGCTACAGCCACCCAGGCGGAGAGCATCCCTCTGCGGTGGCGCTGCATATCCACACTACTCGCAGAAACGGAGTTATTAAAGAAAGGCTCCTTTGAATACAGATATGATTCACTTTTCATATCTATGCCCTGAGTTTTTCTATTTTTCTACCTCAGGTACATTAACTAGAAGTGTAACTAAGTGCATGTCAGGAAGCATCACTGTGAAGAAGGCACAGAGGGAACGGCTGCTCCTCTCACCCACTGGGGCTTGTCCTGCAGTTACCACAGGACTCTACTGAACCCAGTACTTTCAAGAGATTCTTACAAATACTTCCAAGAAAGCATATACTGGAGAAACTTGTTTACTCCTTTGATTCACAAAGTCTGGACATTTGCTCTCTCTCTGTCTTCTTCCTTCTCTCTCGCTCTCCCGCAAGCCTTTTTCTAACTTTTCATCTGCTTACCTTGGGGGCTTCACTCAGGAAAAGAAAACAGGGATTTCTGAGATCCCCAGCAATAACAACAACAAAGAAGAAAATGGAAACTAGGCATTACAAGTTCTTCTTATATTTACAGTGGAAACAGTGACTTGAAAAGCTTTTTCTTTTCCACTGTTTTTGCAGAGCAGCAGGGAGCAAACACTTCCTGAAAGGAAAGCCAGTTTTCCAAACTGAAATGAAGCCCAGTGTTTTAAAATCCTTCAAACAGGAAACATCATCTTTGCAGTTGACGTGTCCTTCATTTAATCAGGTTATCTCCTCCTTATTTAACTCCAAGGAGGTAAGTGGGTTTGGAACTAAGGTTTTTTTCTTTTCGGAATCCACATTTATGTCACTTTTTTAAAATGGCAAAGTAAAAAAGATTAACATCAGGATGGAGTAAAAACAGATGAACTGCATTTATCTACCTTCAAGGATTTTTTTTTTACTGCAGTTACTTGCAGGAGTAAGGAAAAGGCCCATTTTGATACACAGGAGGCTCTCTTCGCACAGGGTTGTGGAATCAAAGTCAAGAAATCCTGGGTGTTCTCAGTAATTTCAGCTTTTGCATAACAGTGATTTTTGAAACTGTGCACATTCACTACGATGTGCAAATCATCCCAGGATTTCAAAGAACTGTGCCACCAGCTTGCTTACAATTTCTGAAAACAAAACATCATGTTCTGCACACAGATCTCCACAGTGAGACATCTGATATTTCTAATCATCTCCCAAATACAAGGTTTACACAGGTGGAGCCAACTAATCTTTCTCTGGTATCCAAGTGAGTTGGGCTTTGATGGCTTATGAAACTCAGTGACTACCCATACATTTTGTAATACTATCTACTGAGGATGTAGATGTACGTCAAGGTCTGTGTTTGTTCCTTTGCACTTCTACAGCTGAAGAAAGCAGTCGTGTTTATGTCTGTCAGATCTTTTCTTCCTCTTCTCTTGTGCTGACAGCCTAAAGCCTTGCTTCAGTTCCTACAAAGCTCAAAACCTGCAGCTGCCTTGGCTGACACGTCTTTTCTCGTCCCTCCCCTCCACCCCTTATCTCTCCTCTCTACCCCCCACCCCGTCTTTATTTCTAACTTTTTTTTTTGGTGTCTAGATCAAAAGCATATAGTCACCAAACCTGAATAGGCTCCAACAAGAGACAAAGACTGAATTTTTAGGCACAACTACAAATAAGTTGTACATGCACTCACACACGCACGCACACTTCCCTCTTCTAAATTCAAACAACCAGCCTCTATTCTGAGGACCGGCTGCTGCACTGATCTCACTTATTGTCAGAACACCAAGAAAACAGCCATCATTTATGCAAGTTGGACAATAAGCAATATAAATTAAGACAAGCCCAGAGTACTCAAACGTAGATTCATTGTCACTTCAGACCTTGAGACACAGGCTCAAGTCAAGATGCAAGGTTACGATTCCCCATATATAATGACTGACAAACCCATTTTGAAGCATCAGCCCAGTCAAAATTTGTTTAAATCCAGGAACACAACTTTCTTTAAAAATATTATAAGAAATAACACCGGTTCTTACAGAAATCTCGGTATTCCCAACAAGTTACAAACCCACCACTGGCTTTTTAATTTCAGGGTCCACAGAAAGAACTGTATTGCAGAGTAACTGTACTGGCAAATGAAGTCATGTTGAAGCTTTTGAAGGTAAATTTCAGAATAACTTTCAGGTCAAACTATTGACTAAAGGATTCATTTATTTTCTTTCCTCCTTTGGAGATAAAACTATGGCAGAGCTGTAAAAGAGCAGGACAGAAACACAAAGAGCAGAACATGTAACAGCAGATGGTTCAGAAGGGAAAATTTGCTGGTTTTCTTAGATCCACAATGTCCCGGTTAATCCACACAGACAAGACAGCAGTGGTGAGCACTGCTCCCTCAGAAACAAAGGCAATTTCAACAAGATTCAGCAGTGAATCTGCAGCGTACTTCAGTATCGCCTGTCTGTGTCTGTACCATGCCAGCATCTCAAGGCTCCCTCCCGGCACAGACCAGCGGAGGAGGTGCTGCAGGGGCCTGACTGTAAATGTGAGTAATCCTACAAACATCGAGGGATTATTCGCCACGGTTCAGCCATCTCAGCCTTTGCACGCAAGGTGGGGGAGAGGATAAAGCAGCTCTGCAGCCTGTAACGCAAGATGTGCACGTCCAACCACGCGACGCAGGGACGGCACCAGCCCTCAGCTAGGACCATGTCCCCTCACGGGGTTTGGGTGCAAGTAAGCCTAAATGCATGCACACATCCTTATGTGCAGAGCACCCTTCCCTCTGGCAGCTGCCGACCCTGTACTGAGCCAAAGTTAGCAGGTCCTGCTCGTGTGCCAGTGAGAGCTCCCCATGCCGTGCTGTCAGCAGGTGAGGAGAAGGGAAACAAATGCCAGTAAGATCTTCTGGGCTTATTAGCTTATGCCCTGCACAGGAAGGGGGATCACTGGAAGATGGAGCACAGCAGGGTTGCTGCTTTTTGAGATACTTCAGATTCCTGACTCTTTTTACTTCCAATGTATAAGCCTGTGCCTTCTTAGCAGTGATGTTGCTTCTGGAAAAGGAACAGCATGGGTGCATCCTCTACAGGAAGACTGGAACTGGATTATCTTTAAAGTCCCATCCCTGGAGGTGTTCAAGGCCAGGATGGATGAGGCTTTGAGCAACCTGATCCTGTGGGAGGTGTCCCTGCCCATGGCAGGGTGGTGGAACTGGAGGGGCTTTGAGGTCACTTCCAACCTAAACCATTTTGTGATTCTAAGAAGGAAAAGAAATATGTTGAATCTCTTTTTTGAAAAAAAGTTGAAGATAAGGCATTTCAACTCAGTGTACTTACCAATAGCAAGCAGAATACAATTTTTGGAGCACGTCTGGTCATCTAAAGTCGTTGAATACTGATAAGGGTATATCTTACCTCAGGAGATGCATATTAGCCATAAAACTCATCCTATTCTTTTGGTGTACAAATCACTGGATGTATAAGAACTTAGCTTTTAATAGTCATTCATGAAATTAAGATCTATAAAGAGTTGCTTACCTCCCTGGAGGAAGCAGTTAATTCTTAAGTTGGTAAACCATTGACCTAAATGTAGTACTTGGACACCTCTGTCTGAGAAGCTTTTATTTCTTAATTGTGTGTAACAAGAAGTTATTCCCCTGGAAATTTCTTAGAAATGCTTCCAAAACCAAAAATTGATTTTTTTCTCTGTCTCTTTTCATCATGTTGAAGGAAATATACCCTGCAAGTGAACTAAAGTATGACTGTAGGCTGGTTGTTTTAATCAAAACATGTTTTTCTGATGGATTCTGCTTATGTTAAAAAGATGGATGGTGCTATAGTTAGAGAAAAGTATAGTTTTCCTTTGAATTAGTCTTTTGTAACATAAGTAAATTATCCAGAAGGTACTCAAGCACAACACTTTGATAATACAGGTGTTTAAATGGTAATAGCTATTGGAATTGGAATGGGAGTGAAACAATAAAGTCATTAGGGTGTTACAACATGAAATTAAGCTATCGCTATTACGGAGCAATATTATTATCCTAAAGCAGGCAACTTGCAGAGCAAATGAAAACAATGTAATACCCCTCTAACAGTAGTTTACATTAGGATTTAGTTTAGCTGTGGTGTTTGCTAGTGTTGTAATATCTTTATTAGGCAGCACTCGTGAGCTGGTGCACGGTGTTGTAACGCAGGAGGAGTAACATGGAGCTACTGAACATCCACCTGCAAAAATCCAATTCCCTACAAAAAGTCTGTTGCTCAAAATTCCCATCATAGTGGTGGCTCTCACATTCTGGTTAGCCAGAACGCAGAATTTTAAGAATTAAATTACTTAAATACCTAATGAAGACTCAGATCCTGTTGACTTCTGTATGCGTCCATGTAATTTTAATGAAATTTCTTGTTGTTTGGTTGAAAATCTCAGCTTCCAATTTGCTCAGTGATTGTTCCTGAGACGAGTAAGTATTTATGATGTCAGAATAACACCTGTGTGAATATGCTGGGGGGAAAAAAAGTACTTCTAATTAATTTTACTTGGGCATGGGCACGGTAGTGCTGAGCTGACGGTTGGACTTGTGATCTTAAGAGATCTTTTCCAACCTTAATTGTTCTATGTCCTGTTCAGTAGGACAGTGCTCTGTGTTCAGCGGTCCATTCTAACAAGGACATATCTAATGATTTTTGTGATGATACGATACAAACATACCATATTCCTAATATCTAATCTAAACCTCCTTTCTTTAGAAACTCATTAGAGGCACTGACCCTTCAGGAAAATTCTACTTGCATGCAGCTCCTTGTTGGATCAGGATCCAGTATTAATGATTTGTACAGGCTTTTATGATAAAATAAAGTTCCCTCAGAAAACACTGGTTCAATGTGAAATATTTTTAAACACTAGGGTTCCCTGCCTTAGATACTGAAAACTTCGGAGATCCAATAACTAACAGTGTCAAGACTTGCTCTTGAGTCAATGACCAGATAAGTCAAGACTGCCCTACCACTGTTGCTCCTCAGACCTCAAGGAACAATACAGGCACCCTAATATTTTTGTTACAGGGCAGCATTGTAGACAAAGCTACTGGGAATTTGGAGGATGGTGGGATTCTGCTTCACTTAAGAAATACCAATTTCAAGGCAATATTTTTTTTCGAAAACATTTTTGTAAACAGGGAATTTGAAAGGTTTCAGGTTTCCAGTTCATTTGAGATGGAAACTCAGGCTGCTGAAAAATCATACATTGCTGAATTAAAAAATAAGGAGTTTTCAAGTTTTTAAACTCACTGTGTGTTCTTTTATAAACACAGGGTTACAACAAACATGAGAATAATCAACATATACAGGATATTTTAAACATGTTGTGCATCATCTGCTATGATTTTTACGTGATTATGGCGTTAAATGTTAAAATAAATACTTCTTCAAGAATGTGGTCCAGAATCTTATGCTTAACATATCTGCCTTTCACATGGAAGTGTGTTAACCAGTCTTCTCAAATCTCTTTCAAAACTTCAGTGTTACAGATTAATAGAAATAGGGAGTGGGGGAAGACAGAGTAGAAGAACCCTAAATCATTCTTCAGTTCTCAAAATGCTTTAAAATTTGTTGCTTTATGCATCACAGCAATTTTTTCTTTTTCAAAAACCAAAATGTGCATTTTTTTTTCAGGTATCATTAAACTCTCAGAGGTTTGGGCTTGCTTCCAGAAGTTGACATACTTACCAGCACATCTTTGATCTAGAAATACTGGGAGAGTTTCAGTTCTTCCTGGTTCCCAAATGGTCACAAATATTTTAATAATAGCCTTTTCTGTGGTATTTCTCTTTCCACTTCCAAACAAACATGGCAGCTCAGAGGCATGTGAAAAATGCTGTAGAATGTCTCTCCTACCTTCCTCAACAATCCAGACAGGACCAAAGTTGTGGATAAAGGTTTGATTTTTGAAGCAGGATACACAACAGTAACCCACGACAAGCATTATGAATGCTCTTTGAGTAAGTTCTCCTCCCATTGCAGCCCAAACAGGAGCATCTCAATCTCCTCTTTCTGGAGTCACATCTTGTTGCACTTGTGCCTCTTACAGCAAAGGTCAGAATCCAGCAGAGCCACCGCTATGCTCTCATTTACAAAAAGACATATCTTTCTCCATATTTCCCTCGTAGGAGCTATTGGAGCCAATGGCCAATTGATACCTTTAACCTTCTGATAACCTTGCAAAAATAAACACTGCCCTGCAAGCAGCTGGGCTTTGCTGCTCATTGATTTCAGCAAGAAGCAGGCTTTGTACAAGGATGCATTATCTTCCTCAAGACAGAAAAAGATTTATATAATGAAACTTTGATAAAAATCATCTCTTGAGAGCATTTACAGGATAAACTCAAAGGTCTGAAAAACTTTTAAGCAGGGCAACAAGTAGATTTAATATCACATTTGGTGTAATACCTACTGGGACCAAATAATACCTTGCTGTATCATGACTTGTTTTAGCAGATATATGTTCCTATACTTGGCCTCACCTATAGACGACTTGGATCTGAGAAATTAGAGGATAACCTAAACTTTTTCTGACCTCATAACAGAACAGCAATAATGCAAGAACTTTAAAGAGAGGAAATTTAAACAAGAATAGGTTTTCTTTTTTTGTAAAAAAATAGAGGTTTTGCTGCCAATGACTCACGATATTTCTTTTTCTAAGCTGTCCATGATTACTTTGCAGCAGACTGCAATGATTTTGGCCTTTGCTGAAAAGCACTCCCACTGAAAATCATCGCTGCATCACCATCCTCCTGCAGTGCTCTCAGGTCAAGGCTTCATGTATCAGCTATCATAAGCAGATCACTAGTCCAAAGTCCATTCTGCCAGCAGCACTGCTGTTTGGTTTCCCTTCGCACGTCAGCCTGACATCCACAGCAGCTCTGCCCACCCTGCTGCAACAGAGCACACTTCCCAGACAGCCACCAGACAGCCCGAGGCGAAACCAGCTCAGCTGTCCCAAGACAAGGCTTCCTCATGAATCACAGGCATCAGTCAAATTTACACCACACAAACACTGTATGTTTGAGCAGCGGCGTGCTTTGCTGGGGACCAGCTGCATGCTAACTTTTACAAAGGTGTTCATTAAAGCCTCCCTTTCCTTTTGTCTTTCAGATCTCATAGTGCTCCTGTACCAGTCTGCTTTTGAAAATTATGCTTACTGCTTCTCCATGAAGGCTTTGACTTTTGGGAAGAATGAGGTGGGTTGTCTGAGCAGCATCTGGGGCCTTTCCAAACAGCTGAGCGTAGCTGAAGGTCAGAGTAGTGGCAATATGACATCTCCCTACTGGTACTGACAGCCCATAATAGTTCTGTTGCATGATGGCAAACACACAGTCTGGGTTGGAAGGGACCTTAAAGCCCATCCAGTTGCAACTCCCCTGCCATGGGCAGGGACACCTCCCACTGGATCGGGCTGCTCAAAGCCCCATCCGACCTGGCCTTGAACACCTCCAGGGATGGGGCAGCCACCACTGCTCTGGGCAACCTGTGCCAGGGCCTCCCCACCCTCAATGGAAAACATTTCTGCCCGAGATCCCATCTCAGTCTCCCCTCTTTCAGCGTAAAACCATTCCTCCTCATCCTACCCCTGCACTCCCTGATCAAAAGCCCCTCCCCAGCTTTCCTGAAGCCCCTTTCAGTACTGGGAGGCTGTTCTAAGGTCTCTCTGGAGCCTTCTCTTCTCCAGGCTGAACAACCCCAGCTCTCCCAGCCTGTCCTGGGACGGGTGGTGCTCCAGCCCTCTGTCTTTGTGGCCTCCTCTGGACTCAGTCCAACAGATCCATGTCCTTCCTGTGCTGAGGACCTTAAACCTACCTTTATTAAAGAAACACTGTAAGCTAACAATTGACATTTTATTTATAAATAAACAAAAAAAAAAACCCCACCTATGCTTAAAATCTAAAAAGACAAGAAACCAGGGTACTGCTCTTACTGCTCTTTCAGACCGTGGGCCCGAGTGACTTTCCTGAGGTCTGGCAGCTATGGCAGCAATGTTTTGCTGGTGTCTTAAGAACAAAGCCCCCATCCCCACCGTGACACCACTGGACACCACTGCTTGCCGTCTCTGGCAATCCAACCGGCTGTCTCCACTGCCACTGAACTGCAGCACCAAGTGCTATATCACACAGTATCACAGTATCACAAGGTTGGAAAGGATCTCTGAGATCATCAAGTCCAACCTATAACCTAACACTAACACCAACCATCATCTAGACCATGGCACTCAGTGCCTCATCCAGTCTCCCTTTAAACACCTCCAGGGTAGGTGACTCCACCACCTTCCTGGGCAGCCCATTCCAATGGCCAATCACCCTTTCAGTGAAGAATTTTTTCCTCACATCAAGTCTAAACTTTCCCTGACGAAGCTTAAGTCCATGCCCTCTGGTTCTGCCACTGGTCACCTGAGAGAAGAGACCAACCCCTGCCCGACTACAACCTCCTTTTAGGTAGTTGTAGAGAGCAATCAGGTCTCCCCGAGCCTCCTCTTCTCCAGACTAAACAGCCCCAACTCCCTGAGTCGCTCCTCATAGGGCTTGTGCTCCAGCCCCCTTCACCATCTTCGTTGCCCTCCTCTGGACACATTCCAGTATCCTGACATCTTTCCCAAACTGGGGGGCCCAGAACTGGACACAATATTCAAGATGAGGCCTGACCAGGGCCGAGTACAGGGGGACGATAACTTCTCTGGTCCTGCTCACTACACTATTCCTGATGCAGGCCAGAATGCCATTGGCCTTCTTGGCCACCTGGGCACACTGCTGGCTCATGTTGAGCTTCCTGTCCACCAGCACTCCCAGGTCCTTTTCTGCCTGACTCCTCTCCAGCCACTCTGTCCCCAGTCTGTAGCTCTGCATGGGATTGTTGTGTCCAAAATGAAGTACCCGACATTTGGACTTATTAAACATCATCCCATTAGAATCGGCCCAGCTCTCCAATCTATCCTGGAGGTCCTGGGAAAGCAAGAAACTTCAAGTTTCTCAGTGAGCCAAGTAGCATCTTGCAAGCAGCACCTTCATATTTAATTACATTTAGGAAGTATTTATCAGAAAAGACCTTAGTCAATACCCTCAGTGCTGTCAGCAAAGTCACACTCGAGGAACAAATGGGGACAGCACCGGAATAGTATTCAAAGCAATGTGAAACACATGAACATTGCATTGTATTCATGTCAGGTACATTCTCTTTCTACTGTCTTAATTTTTTACTTTTTTAAAAATCACTGCATTACATGACATCTTTTTAAAGCTCCAGCAAATTAAACAGCTTGACAGAAATATTATTGGAAAGGAGACTTGGCTCTGTGCAGGAGCATAGATCAGACTGACATATTTATCATTTCTGACATTATAGAACAATTAAAAAGTCATCTTTCTTATGTTGTTTTGAATTAAAGTGTTATTTGTAATTAGAGTCAAGTCCCAGAAGTAAGTGACTATCAATTGAAATCTTTTTTCTCTCCTTTTTAAAAATTTGGCAGTGTGTAGCAGCAAAAATCTTGAAAAATATCATTCCAGCATCTCGAATACCATAAAAGAAAAAACAAGAAAACAACCCACAAAGAAAGACCCAAAACCTCCTTAAATGGAAAAAAGTAAACTGGCCTCTCCACATTGGTACGATTTTCCAGAGAAAAGCTTGCAGAGTTACAGTCAGAAGCAAGGAATATTTTCTTCCTATGTTATTATAAATAAATAGATAATATTTATAAATAAATAATATTAAAATATATATAAAAATAAATATATAAAACATATGTTACTTAATATATAATATTGAATCTGTCAAAAGATAGAGTTGAATTCAAATCCCAAACCAAAAGTGGTGCTGATCAAACTCAGCACAGGGAAGGCACTCAGCCTGTGTCCAGCCGCACCGGCAAAGCCTTGGGACACAACGCGTTACACAACGAGCTCCCCTTCCACATGGACCAGCAGCCTCTCCGCACGGCAGCGTCAGCAACTGGCCTGGATGCAAGTCAGTGAGCTGGAAGGGAGAGGCTTCCACGTGAAGTTCCTTTGCAGAGGCAATGCAAGCATGAAGGGTATCAGTTCAAACCACGAGGTGAACTGGAACAGGAGTTTCATCGCGTGGAACAAGCCGGTTCCTCCCCGAAGCGGCGAGAGCTGTGCTTGTTAGCATGTATGTGGGCAACAGTTATCACAGTGATCGGGGACTTCTGAATGACAAGCCTTCCCCCGAGGAAGCACATATTGTGACTACACCTTAAATATCCACTTTAAACACAGATGCCACAGAAATATCTCTAGTTTAATCTAGGGGGAAATACTGCAAATAATCGTATATTGTTCTTTGCATTTTAGAATGCATTTGCAGAACTTTTCAGGGGCTATGCAGGTGCTCACAACATTCATTTATATGAATAAATAGCAAATTTCAAGTTAGGGTTTGTTTTTTTTTTGCTGGTAGGAATGTGACAGAGTGAAGGAACCTATTTGTAACAGAGCTGGGTGCCAGGGTTAAAAAGAAATCCCTATTTCCATTACAGGCTACAGTTCCAGAGAATAAAAAAAAAAAACAACCCTTATTTCTATTATTTGTTTTACAATAATATCCAAGAGCCTTTGCCAGATAGAAAAACCAACCGCGACAAGCATTCTCCCAGCAGAGATTTATAATCTAATAACAGGATATGGCATAGGTGAAGAGACTTGTCCAAGGTCACACAGTAGATACACGGCACAAATAAGGATGTCAATACCTCCTGACACTCTCTGGAGTCCCCTGCCATGTAATTCACATCGCCTCCCTACACCTTCGATGATAAACAAGCAAAGTACCTATTTAGGGTGACAGGAGGGGGAGGACGATCCTACAGGCGACCATGAGCCTGTTTTGCTGATGAAACAGAAGGTTTCCATGTCTCTTTAAAGGGAATAGTTCCAGGCACAGTCTTTATTTGCTATTACCACAAAATCAGGCCAAATTATATTAATAAATTTAATTTTATGACATAAATTTATTTTCACAGCCACATGTAAAAATCCTTTTTCTTAAATGTTGATACTTAAAAATAGCATGATCCACCCTGATCCTCCTTGTGATATTTGTTGCTGCTAATTTTCAACAGGCATGTTTGAAGGGGATCTAAAGCATTAAGAAACATAAGTTTAACTGTCTTCCTTTCCTGCCTGCCTTTGTTTACCATGTAAATTGCCACCTACACACTTTCCCATATAGAGCACAGTGGGGTACTATTCACCAACACAGAGCTTGGGCAACTGCAGCTCCTGTCCCCAGCAGGAACAAGGTTATGCCTGGAGTTCCCTCTAAGTCACATAAATTTATCTGGCGGTAACAGGAAAAAGAGGTCTGATGAGAGTCACTGAGCTAATCCTAATGGACTTGAGGATTGGGGAATGGAGGGAAATCAAATGCTTAGAAAAAGAGATAATTTCAGGGAAAGTCATTTTAACCCCATGAACTTATATCTGACTGGGGTTCCTTAATGAATTATATAACCTACAATTTAAAGCCTGTAACTTGACTGTGCATCCAAACATGCGTGAAGGGGGCCTACAAGAAAGCTTGAGGAGGGGCTTTTTACAAGGGCAAGTAGTGATAGGATGAGGGGGAATAGCTTTAAATCAGAAGGGAGGCAAGATTTATATAGGACAGTAGGAAGAAATTCTTCACGATGAGGGTGGGGAGGCCCTGGCACAGGTTGCCAAGGGAAGTGGTGGCTGCCCCATTCCTGGAAGTGCTCAAGGCTAGGTTAGGTGAGGCTTTGAGCACCCTGATCCAGTGAGAGGTGCCCTTGATCACAGCAGGGGGTTGGAAGTGGATGGGCTTTAAGGTCCCTTCCAACCCAAACTGTTCTATGATTCTATGAAATCAAGAAACCAAAACGTAACCCAAAGATGCACAACTATATAGGTTTAAACTCCTCAAAGCAACAGAAATTGCTGACAAACGTTTGAGGGCTCATCTTTTACAATATTATTTCTTCCTTTCAAAAGCCTTACCAAGCGCTATGTAACCTCAGAATCCATGTGTGCAGGGCTGTCCTACCACTTTGCAGACACTCAGTGAAGGCACACAAGGTTGCTGACTTTCTTGGATACGCATCAACATTGGCATTCTTCTGCCCTCCCCACCCATCGCTGCGCCCGTGAGCCAGGGGTTTATCCTATGGGAAAGGAGCTCCAAGAGCAGCTCACTGCTTTCCACTTCCTGTGGGAGAGGGAGTTGGGAAACCTTCACATACCTCAGCTTTACTTCAGTTTAAGTATTACCAGCTTCAAGAGAATAAAAACTCTAAGTCCTCCGCACTGCCGTGTACCACAGCCTGCTGAGGGAAAACCAGAAACACACACAAGCTTTGCACTGGAAAAAACATTGTATCCCAAGATCACAGTGCAAGGTTCCTGCAGGGGAAGACAGATACTTAAAAAAACACAGGGAAAGGGCAGAGGGAAACAGAACCAAAACTTTCTAGCATTGCCATCTGTGATTAATCTCCTTTTAGAGATCCACATAGGGACACACGCAGAAGCAAACCCTCTACTTTCATCACAAGGCAAAAAACCTGCCCATTGAACAAACACACTCACCTACCGCTGTGTGCATGGTTGCTAAAGCTCTGCTTTTATGTTTACAGAGAAAAAAAAAATACTGAATTAAACCATACAAAAAAATTAATCCAAATTGTACATCTCAGGATTTTCAGGTATCTCTTCTCCAGTTACCTCATCGATAACGTTCATAATTTTGAACTTCCATGATGGGGGTGTACCCCTTGCAGGTTTCAATTAGGAGCCTTTACTCTCTGAAAGTCTTTATTCCATTTTTTTTTTCCTCCAGTGAAATGTTTTGCCATTAAGCAAAATGGAGGTTTAGGAATAATCACAATTAATGGAGCAAATGTTTGTAGAATGAAAACGTGTTTGTATCAGCAGGCAAAGCAGGAGACTTGAGATAGCCTTCTCTACTTCTGATTTTTTACTGTGCAGCCTCAGATACTACAGGAAAACAATTTAGAGTGAAAGATTATCCTCTGGCTCCTGATCTGGCGTTGTGTTTACCAAGGACAAACAGAAGTGATGTTATCCCAAGTGACGTGTCAAGCAAGCTTAGTACTTATATGTTGTTCTTTCTTTCTCCCACCCTTAAAAAGGTTTGTGAGAATATGGATTTTCAAGAGGAAAAACTACCAGGGAGTTGTGTGGCTGAGAAATTAAATTAAGTTTCCTGTAGTCTAGATATCATACTCTTTCAGAGAGAGTGCAGTGTGCTTTTCAGGTCCCTTTTCACAGAATCATTAAGGTTGAAAAAGACCTCCAAGATCATCCAATCCAACTCTTAGCACAACCATGCCTACTGAACCGTGTCGTGAAGGTTTTCTGAAACATTTTCTTTTAATAGACATTTCCAATTATTCTTGTCTCAAAATGTTTTATTCTAAGGACTACAATGGATCTACAGATTAGTCTACGGGCTTACCGCACAGCCAAGGTTTCATAGACAGGATACAATGGTGAGATCCACTTTCTAACTCTGATGTCAACAGTTACATGCGAGATGTGAGGCTGCAGTTGCTGGAAAATTTCAGAGTATTCCCTCAAAACCACTCTTTCAATTATTCCCAGGTTAGCTTTTCCCCAAGAGTGGTATCCCCTGTGCACAATGTCTAAGCAGGAAGCTGCAGAGACTGATCAAATCCTCACAGG
Organism: Tapera naevia; assembly: GCA_033556795.1. NCBI lineage: Eukaryota > Metazoa > Chordata > Aves > Cuculiformes > Neomorphidae > Tapera > Tapera naevia. Next base: position 1,301,999 of record JAUMJJ010000025.1, on the reverse strand, counting down.
GGGAAGAAATGAGGATAGGGTGGTTCTCATTGAGAATTTAACACTGTTTTTTTCATTAAGAATCAGACCTTGCAGAACGAATGGAAAACAGCCTGTGCTGTAAGTATCCGTGTCTATTAAGGGTCTTGTTTGTAGCGCCGAGATAACCATCTCTGTATGGAAGAAGCTGTGCTATGTATGGAAGAAGCTGTGCTTGGGAGGCTGACTAGTTCAATGGTAAAATAAAGATATTAATTGTGAGGGGAAGGAAATTCAAGAAAAAGCTAATCCAATAATCTTCAAAAGAATCCGTTGCAGAGCTCAGAAACACTGGCAGAAGGCAGATGCCTTTACTGCAACAGGAAGACAAATGAAAATACATATTGGAAAAGGAAGCTTCTTATCAACTTCACAGCAAGTCCTACAGGCCTTTGTTGCCACCTCGTCAGAAGTTCGCAAGCTTCAATCCATTTTGCTATCACTAAAGGTTTAAAGCTCACTCTAGTAGTCGTTCTGTAAAGTCTAAAGCTCAAATTGTTTTCGATAAGTTAATCTATGAAACCTTAAGAGACTAGCAACATGCAATACTGTAAGGTTTGCCTAGAGCAGTATTTCCAGGAATTCTGCTGGTTTACTTGTGGACAGCCTCTGTCATTCCATTTCTATCCTCTCCATGTGAGAGAGGTGGGTAACTTACCCAAAATGCGGCATTCGAACTACTCAAAGTGGGTCCACTTTGCTAAATTTGACTTCTCTGCCCAATTAAGTGAGACCACTGAACACTGCTTTTATATAAATATGTGAGCATACCATGTTTATTTGAATAAAAAAACAAACCATGAAGTATTTCAGGGCAAAACACTCCTCTCCCTTTCTCTTACAGCCCTGGTGCCTGAATAATAGTTCACTGTATAACTTCTTCTTACTGTATTTGCCCTGGAGCTGGAAGGCACGATGTACGCTCCAGGCTGTATTTTTACAGGCTAAAAAGGCCAGCAAATTTAAGATTTGTGCACACACACACTTGTAGTATGTTTTGTTGAGTCTTTAAACTGTTTTACATCATTTTTCTTTGGAAGTCCTGAAAACATACCTGGATTTAGCCTTAGTTCTGCTAGCATTTCTCTACAATCATAGAACAATTTGGGTGTGAAGGGAACTTAAAGACCATCCGGTTTCACCCCCTGTCACGGGCAGGGACACCTTCTACAGGATTCGGTTGCTCAAAGCCTCAACTAACCTGGTCTTGAACACTGTAGTTAATGAAAATGGTGTGTCTTGTGAGATTAGGGTTTGTTTGTGCTTTCACTTAAGACTGCTAATTTCAGTACCACGTAGATGCACAGAAATGAGGACTGGTGGCTCTGGGGATGGGTACTGAATTACACTGTGCCTTTATTGATAGAGCTAGCTTGTTCCACAAAGGTAAGGTCTAGATCTGCTCTCTCCCAAATCCAGACAAATTTGCACCTGAAGCTTTACCTTGCACTAAATGTATTCTCATCAATAGCAAAAAATAGTACAACTTGCACACTCACATACAGATATTCAGTCGAAGTGAGATCTGTTGACTGCTCTGCTTTTGGATTTACTTTTTAACACTAAGGTCCCTGTGGACAACACCTAGCAGGCGCACCAACAAGAAAACCAACAGAGGAAAGTAGATAGCCAGCTGCCATGAGCCCTTCCACCAGCACAGAATCCTGGATCCATACCATCTTAGGGTGCCCACAACGACTTGGTGTACCTGGGTTCTGTGCCAGCCTCCACGCACTATGGTTCCCATGCAACTTCCACAAGAAAGGAATTGAGAGACAAACAAAGAGGGCAATGGGGTATCTGGGGACATCAGCTGCAAAACTGACTAGTGATAAAATCAGTTCCCTCAGCTCTACACACGACAGTGTCTTTGGCCAACATGGTGTGCCACAACGGCGTGGATTACTTTTACAGGTGGATGAATAGTGTTTTATAGCCCAAGTCTGCTGAACTATCCACTGAGTCAAACTATTCAGCGCAAACAAGTACTTTCACAAATTCCAGTCATGTTTGGGCTGGTTCATCTTGAATAGTCCAATGAAAAGTTGTGTCATTCATAAACAGACACTGACAAGTTTACAAATCCATTTTTAATGGTAGTTTAGGGATGTATTACCTTTTCTACCTGCAGTTTCCTTACTTGAACTGTACGACTGGAGACAAAACAAGCAGTACTGTTGCTACTCCAACTTCAGAGGAAGCAGAGAAAGAACAGCAACTACACTGCCTATTCTCCTTCATTATCCCTTCTCTTTCCCTCAAAAAATGCCTCAAAATCAAAAATACATTTCAATGCACATTTTCAGCAGAATCTATGGAACTCCTTCATTCACTGACACTGTGACAAACAAGCCCTGCTTGTCCATGTGCTTTAGAAAGTATTATGGCCCTAAGGCTAATTTCATACTCAAATTTAGTTGAATATTTTTGTGTTACTCAATAGCTTTTAGTCAGGACATTTTCTCAAGCCTACATACACAACATTGTATTGTTAATTACTTCGTTGGTGTGAAAGTCTGTCTGGGTTCTTACCTTTTATTTTTAGCCACTTCCCAGTACTTTTTGTCCAAGTCTGAACCGGGGAGCATAAATTTGTATTAATCAATCAATGATGGCAGTGGTGGTGCGCTCTAGTTTTTCATTCTGACTGCAAAGCAAAATTAAAAGCTATATTTTGCAAATTTAAGCATTATAGATTGTAGTGGCAGCTGGTGGACTGCTGCTGAGACAGACCGTCTTTTCCCTTCCAGTCCCCTGTGACCACGATGGAAGAATTACAGGACAGCACGAGCAGCTGCTGCTGCTGCCCCAGAAGCTGCAAGCCAAGGTCTCTGGAAAAATAATTGGGGAGGCGGGGGAAGGGAAGAAGTGGGACAAAGAAGTTGGGAAGGGGAAGGCATTGCCAAGGCTGGCTGCACAAACAACATGCTGCACCTTGCCCTCAAAAGAAACAATTGAGCTGGTTTGGGCTTCCTTCAGTAGGCACAAGGCTCTCCAACCATTATTAGGCTTTGAAATACTAACAATTTGTCATAAGGACTTTTAGAGATGAAACAAAAAGTGAGCAAAGGCAATATTCCTTCCAGCCCAGTGACTGCAGCAGTTTGCTCTTGAATCCTCTAAAAATAAAGCACAGCATAATGACAAACACCCTTCCATGCAGCTTTTGAAAAGCTTTAAGACAGAGTCATCCTATGGATCGTTTTATGATAGCGCAGGCACAGCTTACAAGTCAATTCATGCCCTGTCTGTCTCCTGTAAAACAGGGATAACCAAATCCCTTCTCACACGCATGCAGCCATGAAGATAAATAATTAATGACTCCAAGACAGCACGTGCAAACGTTGAAGATCACTCATTTTATTAAATAGATATTAAAGTGGAACTAGCAGGAATGAGGCCAGTTTAGAAACTGCTCGGTGCAAAGATCAGCTCACCTACAGATTTGGTCACCTAAGCAGTGTCTTAAGTGCAGGTGGGCAATGCCCGTTTATGCTACTCACCACACTAAATATCAAGAGCATCACAACAGGGCTGAAAAACACAAAGACACTGACTGACCAAACAACATCTACCTACATCTCAAAACCTGAACTTCACCCCAAAGCTTCCACGTTGCCTGAGGGCTCTTGCGGGCTCAGCAGTTCCATGGCTGCAACTGACCTTTGGGGATCTAGTGTTCCTCCAAATGGGACAGCAACGGGCCTGCCTCCTCCAGCCTTCCTGGCAACAAAGAGCACCCTTCACAACAGTAACTTTTAGTTTATCAGAAGTAACCTACGAATTCTCAGCACAGGAAGGACATGGAGCTGTTGGAATGAGTCCAGAGTAGGCCATAAAACCAATCCAAGGGCTGAAACAACTCCCACACAAGGACAGGCTGAGAGAGCTGGGATTGTTCAGCCAGGAGAAGAGAAGGCTACAGGGAGATCTTAGAGCAGCCTCCCAGCGTTTAAACGGGGCCACAAGAAAGCTGAGGAGAGGTTCTTTATCAGGGATTGCAGGGATAGGATGAGGGGGGACAGTTTTAAACTGAAAGAGGGGAGATTGAGATGAGATCTTAGGAAGAAATGTTTTCCTGTGAGGGTGGGGAGGCCCTGGCACAGGTTGCTCGGAGCAGTGGTGGCTGCCCTGTCCCTGGAGGTGTTCATGAACATGAGTCAGTGCAGTGGATGCTGCTTCATTTCCACAGTGGTGGCAAAGACTTCCAGATTGGCCACAAAACAGATTACCTGAAGAAAACACTCAGCTATTCTAAAAGAAAAAAATCACCGCCAACACAGAAGTAGCCTTCTATGTCCTGTGCAAAAAGATTTAATAGAAAGACATGCATTCCTAGTTTTATTCCTGTATGGGAGAATATGCTTCTGTTTAAATATATCTCTTATCTTTTAATTGCAAGACCTGTTTTCATCTGGTATGTTCGATCATTTAAAAAAAAGAAGAGAAAAAACATCAAATCATCTTTGAATTCATCTCATTCACATAAACCAAGAAATGCTTAAGGTCACAAGAAAGTATTGCTGGCTGAAACAGTTTTCATCAAGTTTCGTTGTGTGTGAGAATCCCTTTCAAGATAACCCCTGAACTCTGTGTACAAAACCAGCACCATTATAAGCAGACAGAGCATTCAGTGCTCAAATTTCACATTCATTTTGGGAGGCTAAGCCAGTGATTACTATCTGAAGAAACAGCTTTTGATATACCATCAATTTCCTGAAGAACATATCAGTTTATTGAGCAAGGCGGGGGTGTCAGACTCTTGTATCTCATTCGACAGCATTAAGCCTCACTCACTTTTTGGGTTTTTTAGAAAACTACAGTTAAAATATCAAGACATCTGCAGAAGACAATTGCTTACTCAAAACCTAAAGGCAGGTACCTGCTGCTAAGACTATCAGGGAGTCAACCTGTTAAAACCTTCCTCCTTGGCACATGAGAGCCCGCCTTGTTGCTAAATCCAGAGAGCATCTACTCAAAATTGCATGTCTGAGGTTAAACCCACCACCACTTTTATTTTTAATGCATATCAAAAAGGAATCTCAGCAACCAAAAAAAACTTTTGCTGCTACAAATGCTTCACAGCTTACCACACAATCACTTGGCTTCAGGCCACACTACCTGCAAGGCTCGTAAGGGTCCTGGCCTCATGATGCTCACAATGAAATTTCCCTCAGATGTGATTCTGTTGTTAACTTTGAAATCACCACATCCAAGTTCACTAAAAAACATACCTAGCTAATGCAAAAATAAGCCATTAACCTCAGTCTAGGTCCTGGTGGGTGAGAAAACACCTCTCTGAAAACACGGCCAGAGCTCCAGAATAGCATAATGGTTGAGGTTTGTGCCCATTGCTTCTTGTCCTGTCATTAGGCACCACTGAACAAAGCCTGGCTCTGTCTTCTTTGCACCCTCCCTTCAGATATTTATATACATTGATGAACCTTCTCTTCTCCAGGCTGAACAGTCCAGGCTCTCTCAGCCTTTCCTCATGTTTGATGCTCCAGCCCTTCACTTATCTTCCTGGCCCTTTGTTGGACTCTCTCCATGTCTCTCTTGTACTGAGGAGCCCTGCACTGGACCCAGCACTCCACGTGTGGCTTCACCAGTGCTGAGCAAAGAGGAAGAATCACCTCCTGTGGCCTGCTGACACCCTTCTGCCTGGGATACCACTAGCCTTCTTTACAGCAAGGGCACATTGCTGCCTCGTGTTCTACTTGGTGTCCACCAGGACCCCCAAGTCCTTTCTGCAAAGCTGCTTTCCAGCTGGATGCCCCCCTGGTACCTGCTGGTGCCCGGTTGTTCCTGTCTACATGCAGGACTTTTCACTTGCCCATGTTTAACTTCACAATGTTCCTGTTAGCCCATTTCACCAGCCTCTCCAGGTTCCTCTGGATGACAGCAAAACCCTCTGGTGTTATCAGCCACTGCTCCAGATTTGTGTCATCTGTAAGACTGCTGAGAGTATACTCTGCTCCATCACCCAGATCATGGATGGAGATGCTGAACAGTATTGGAGCCAGTACTGAACTCTGGGGTGCACTGCTGGTTACTGGCCTCCACCTAGACTTGGTGCCATTGCAGTAGCACTTTTCCTGACAGACAAAGCTGAGGGAGCCAAAAATAATGGCACAGAAATCAAATTACACTTTTATTCCCACTAGGAGCTTTGCAGATCAGAGTTGAACAGTATAACAGCGAGGCACAGCTGGAAATAGATGTTTCCTAGCTGGTCATGTTCTCTCTCTCTATCAAAAAAAGTCCTTACTAACATCTAGTCACAAGAGCTGTCACACTGACATTCACCTCTAGGATCTGTATTTTTTACAAGTTACCCAGGCTCTTACTCAGCCTTTCTTCTTAGGGCAAGGAAACTGGTATGGTTCTAAGGAACAGAATGGAAATTTGTATCAATACTGATACAGACATATTTCTAAACCACAAGCTGTAGTTCAAACAACTTTTTTTTCTATTAGAAGTGCTAGTTTTAACTTCAGTTTTCTGTGTAGTTTGATTGGTCATCACTTGTATCCCCTATGCATTAAAAAAAACCAGTTCTGTCATGACTTCAAGGCGATGCTATGGTGGTGATGAGGGTCAGAGTGCACGTTTAGTGTTCACACCAATTTACAGCTTCATAAATGAGGACAAGCACAAGGGTTAAATCACACAAGATCCTTCACTGTCCTGCAAAAGCCTTAACCAGTTAAGGAACAGGACAGATTTTTTTTCCCTTCACAATTCAATACAGAATGGCTTGGTTTATTGTCACAAGACAACCAAGACATGGCCTCAGAAGTCTCAGTATCACACACATGGAAAAAACAACATCAATAGAGATGGCTAAATAAGGTATAATGACAACCTGCACCTGGAGCAGCCTATTGCAGGTATTGATTTCACGTGCCTCTATACTAAAAACACAAGCTAAGGCAGGGCTCTTCCTAAGCAGCAGTTCTCTCCATGACCTCTCAGGCACTCAAGCACTACCTGAAGTTACTCATCTCAGTCACTGTACTATCTCTCTCTCTCTCTCTACACTCTTCATTTTGACTCAATGCTATTTTTTAACTTGACCTTCTTTCAGTCTCTCTAGTAAGAATGATGCCTTTGATTCTTCTAGAGATTTGGGTCCACACTGAAGAGGTAGGCACGGCCCACTGTTCTTTGTGTATGAATCCCTTCTATTCTCCCTCTATCATCTCTTTGTCCCTCGTGTTTATTTACCCATGATTCACTTGTGTTCAAGGCCAGGTTGGATGAGGCTTTGAGCAACCTGAGCCAGTGGGACGCGTCCCTGCCCATGGCACGGGGGTGGAACTGGATGGGCTTTGAGGTTCCTTCCAACTCAAACCATTCTATAATTCTGTGATTTAAGAGCTTGCTATACCTGTACGTTTCTTCCCCTCTTGGATGGGAGGCCACCGTTTCACAACACAGAAACTTAAGAAAACCATCTACTTCATGAAAACAGACTCAGCAGATGTTTCTCCTTTGCAGTGTTATCTTGGTGTGTTTTTATACCAACTAAATAAAAAACACATACAGAAACATTTAAGGTATTCTTTCATTCGCTTTTAAAGATGGAGCACTCTAAAGTTCAAGAACATGAGAAGTTTGGGTTGAATAAGACACGTGTAATCACCCATGGTGCTGTAGCTCACGTTTCATAAACATTCGTACAGTGTCTACACTTGAGCAATTATTTCGCATTTCATGCAAAGGGGATTAGAAAGATGAAACCTGGGCTCACACGTTTAGCCTGAAGCTTCAGGCTGATGATGCACTTTGTGCATGAGCGTGCGGGCACGTGTGTTGCCAAAAGGAAAATCAACTGCAAGCTTACAGAAGTCAGAAAGCAGACATACTGCAAAATACATCTTCTCCAGAGAACAGCACATCTGTAAACATTACAGTTCTGATCACTTGCATAGTACATCCATGTTACAAGTAGTAAATTAGTTTTGCCAGTATTTACAGCCAGAGAGATAAATTCACCAGGTACAGAAGATAAAGCCATCCCAAAAATGCTGGATGTTGTTACAGGTACAGTCTTGACCAATATCAAAACCGAATCCAACCCACTGAACTGTCTGCAGAATTCCAGCTACCTTTATGCAATAAAATGAGCAAATCTGGTCAATTCCTTGTTTTAAGGTGCATACCTATGATATCATCAGATTAAGAACCAGAGAGGGTAGTCAAAATTTTAATAAGGCATAACTTAAGACTAATACCTCGAATATTGCAGAAACACTGGAACTGAACTCCACAGAAGAGTCTATTTCTAAAATAGCTTCAGTTCATCATTAAGGTTCATCCTAAGCAAAGAAATTTCATTCTATAAGGAACTAGAAAGAGAACTTGGTATCAGTTCAACTTCAGATAAACACTGCTAACATTTAAAGCTCTTAGACAACAGCTATTAAAAGAAAAGTTCTATTTATGTTGGGTCTATTATTGAGGTTCCCTACTGAAGAACATAATAATTTGCTGGATGATTAGTTTATTGTGCAATTATTCAGAGCTTATTACATGCACATGATCTCATAAAATAATGTGGATTATCCTACAATCTTCACATCTCCCCAGCCAGTTCTTATAAGAAGCTGGAGCACAAGTTGTTTTGACAAGTTTCTGTACCAAAACTATAGTTGGCACTGATTTGAACTCATCAAATCAAAAAAGTTGCCATGGATGCAATGGCCAAGGATAGCGAAGACTGCCCTCCAGATGTTTGCCTTCAATGAGCTGGGAAGAAAACAATCTGTAGCTGTGTCCCACCAGTGTGAGCAGCACAATTACTTCAACTGAGAAAGGCAGATGCTGAATTATCTAAACCATAGTGCAAAAAAAAAAGGATTGCAACCTCAGCAAATACATGGACAAGGCAGTACAAGTGGCAGAGCAACATTAAGTGTCGGGCTCCTTTTCTGGTGTGTACAGAGTAAATATCTGGTATACACAATGCATTTGATAAACAACAAAGATCTCTCCATCCTGAACTCCATGGCATTGCTCACTGTTGTGCCATGACAACAAGCACACGTCCCTTATTTAGGAAAAGGAACCTCCAAAGATTTTACTTCATTTAACAACATAGCTGGAACAAAGCTTTCTCCACAAGCTCAGAGTCTTATGGGTTCATACATACTTCCTCAAGAGCAAAACTATTACTTGCTGTGCCACATGAGAAGGAAAAGTGTTATTTAAATCTATTTTTATTTACAAGCTTCTAGAGAGCTAGTACACAGATGTACATTCCTTGTACTTGCATATGTAATCAATATTTTACATCTATTTTTACTCAAAACTGGCAGCTCATATTAGTAATTTCTAACTGCACAGGTCAGTAGAGACCTACTCTGGATCGTTCTTTGTCTACAGTCGTTTTCAGGAAAGCCCACTGTCTTTAACTTGAAATAACACCGAAGAGAGATGGTGGGGCAGAACTGGCTTCCTGCTGTACATCTTAAAACAAAAGCTAGTGACATTCAAAGCAACATTGAGAACAAGAGAGCATAGTTCTCAAAATCTAAACTGAAGCTTTATCACCTGTGAAAGAAGACTATATAAAACCCACAAAGATATTTGCTTAAAAGTTTAGTCTTTTCTCATGCAAAAAGAAGATGACTGAGAATACCAAATGCCTCTGTGCTTCTTGAAGTAACTTAACAGTGTGAATGATATTTTAAGTGTTGTTATCCACCTGAATGCAGCTGGAACAGAAGATGTGCCATACTGGGTTAGTCCATCCATCTAGCTCAGTATCCTGTCTCCAGGGACAGCAGCAGAAGGTTCCATGTTAGCAGGGTTTGTGAGCCCAGCCATTACCTGTAGTTTATTGCCTCTACTCCCCAGCACCCACAGTCACGTTAGATGACGCTGCCCGTGGTGTCTGTCCATCTACCTGCTGTCTATAGCCACATTTAACCTGCTGATTTGCCTCCACAGCCTCTGACAGCAGCACATCTGCCAAGGAAGGCCATCTTCCATTTGCACAGCCAGTGCTTCTCTACAAATATGAGTCTTGCACCATTCCCTAACAAGAAGTTAAGGTTATGTTTTGAAAGACAGCCTGTAAAATTAATTTCCAGTACCCTAAAGAGGCCTTTTGAGCACTGGTGCGCAGCAGCCAAACACACCTCCTGCCTTAGAGACTCCTCTGTGAATTTCCCATCGCATGGAATGCAGCAAGAAGGATAGGAGTTACCACATAATATGGAACATGGCCCATATTCTAGGCTAGAGGAAAACAAACTCTTCAAATAAGCAAACTGTTGTTGGGGTTTGAGCACAGATAAGGCACAGCCACTCGTCTTATTCACGTGATGGCCACTCTGCTGACCAACCCACCATGTTATCAGCACCATTCTCACCACTGGGCATTAGACATCACTTCAACTTCACTGACCTTAACTGATCCTTGATGATGAACAACAAGAACATGAACAAGAAAAAGAAGACAACGACGAACAGGAAGTAGACAAACAAGAAGAAGAAGATGATGATGATGATGATTATTTACAGGTGTTCACACCACCCCAAGAGCTGTAGTTAAAACTTAGTGAAGACAAGGGAAGACTCATGTGATGAAATCCACAGCCTATCAGCCAGCTAGGTTAATTCTGCAATGATTTCTTGCAGAAAGAATGATCAAACGCTACTATTTACCTGTTTAGCCCAGCTCAGTTTCTCTCTAATGGCACACAGAATAATCATGTGAACAATCAAGCTAGCAGATCCGAATGGCAGTAACCTCTGCCGGAGGCAGCAATAAGCTGCTGAGAGCACACACTTTTCACAGCCTAATATCTCTCTCCAAATTCAACCAGAGCTGTTTCATTGATGAGTACATTTGAAAAGAGGTATCAAAATCATTACGATGGGCCACACACATGAATTTAGAAGGAGTTTCTATGCCACAAAGGAGAGACAGAGGTTCATCTCCCTTTGTACATTCAATTGTGAGCAAGCCCCTGCCTCTTCAGAAGGTTAGCGTTTGGGATCTGCTCTGGAAAACATTCACCTCGGGGCTCAGCATCTTCCATCATTCTGGATACCTGCTGACACCTGCCACAAAAGCCAAATTTATGCTTATCTATCGATTGCTCTGATTCATAGAGGGAAAAAACAGACCCAGCTGTCAGTACACTGTTGTCTCCACTGGCATCACCAGCCATTTGAGCCATCTCTACCCATTACTCCCCTTTCCCTCGGTTGTGCTCTCGGTGTTTATTGACAGAGCAAGCAGTGCACCAGTGATACCATGAGCTAAGACAGAGAAGGAACACCAGTGAGTTAGGTGTAATTGGGTTTTTTTTTTAAACCCTTAATATATATATTTGGAAAGGCAAAGAAATAGAGATTACACGATTCACCCTTGACATTCTGCCAGATCACTTCAATCCTGTAAAATGCCCCCTAATGACCCAAATATAATATCATGGTGCTACAGTGTCATTTAAATACTGCAGGGGTCTTCCACTGGCAGCATTGGCTGCAGACTTGATATGTAATGTACGGGATTATACTGCCACTAAAATATTACTTAGTGCTGCTGAGATTTCAAATTAATTCTGGGAGCTGAATCATTATTCGCCTCTGCATTTGCAGGGATATATTCCCCTGGTTGTTCTAATAACAGGAACTTTAGAACTAAAAGGTTGGTACTGTCTCTTTGAGGCTTGCTCAAACAAAGAAGTGGTCTCTAAACTGTCAAGGAAATTAATGCAGCGACGCGTGGATGTTTGGGACCAAGAAAATAATGGGCTCAAATATTAAGAGAACTCCTAGTGATGTGGCTGATGAATCATTTTATTGTTTCACAATAAAAGAAGAGACAAGTCCCATTTTCTCTATATACCTACACACTCATATGTTCCCATCCACCACCACATTCCTTCACAGACAGAAGGTTTCTTCATATTTGAGGGGACAAATTCTTGCTGAAGTGAATAACACAACTGTTGGTAACTGATGAAACCAATCTGAGGATGTGGCTTTCAAGTCGTTCTGAGCTCTAATTTTCCAAACCTAAATAAACAGACTTCAGCTTTTTACAGCTCTGGCTTCTTCTTCCTATATAATTCCTATTGCTAGCAAGTGGTTTGTACCCTTAGGAAACTACAGGACTTCAACGCTAAGATGGGCAGATCCCTGACACTGTATTATAACCAACATACAAAATAATTTGCTAAAATACAAAGGAAGACAAAACCAGAGGCTGGGCTCATTGTAAAGGCAAATTTTACCCCTCTGAATCTTTGTTCATTTTTAATTTTGTGTTTAGATGAGTTTCTATTTCCCAGTTAAAATACCAGGCTGTTCACTTCTACAATGAAGTTTCTTAAATCTGGGAAATGTTCTCAAGAGATGTCGTAAAGAAAAAATCAAAAACAATAAAACCCCCAAAATGACCAACCCCAAACCACTTTTGGTAAATGAGAAACAAGATGAGACCAAATCTAGGAGCTGAAAACAACCTGTGGTAGTGAGTCTTCATTCAGAATAATCAATCCTTCTCCTTATTAAAACTGCTGTCTATTTCTTCCTTCATTAATATTGTCCTTGTTTACGCTTGCTGCCAGGCCAAAGATTTTCCCCTCCCTCCAAATATAATTTCCTGCTATTGACAGACATGTTCAAGTGCTGGATGCATGTACATCTACATGGCACACTGCAGGCAGAGGCGAGCCTTGCTGGCCACCATCCAAGCCAGCTGTAAATGAGCCAGCTCCAAACTGGAAGCTGTGTAAGCACAATTAGCACAGCAGTAAGCCTGATCTAACACATCCTGCCAAGAGACCGAGCTTATTAGCTCGAGCTCAACACAATGCTAACGATGGATATGAGGCTTCGGGTTTGGCTCCATACAGAACGTGGCCAGCTGAAGATGAGCAGATCAAGCCCGTGTCTGCCCACAAGATACAGTGTAGGTACACATTCTCTCAGGGTATAGCCCTCTACCAGAGTCTCCTTCCCTGGAGATATTCAAAAAAACATGTTGACATAGCACTTCGTGACACGGCACAGTGATGTTGGACTGGATGAGCTTAGAGATTTTTTCCAACCTTAATGATTCCATGACTATTTGTTTCTCTCTACATGAGCTCCCAAAACACTCTGCAAACCAACAGGACCAGAGGGCTACGATCAGATGGAGGGGATGGAGGTCTCCAGGTGAGAACGTCAGAAGCAGTATGAGAAGAAATGGCACTAGGCAGGTGTAAGGCACATGGTGGGACACAGGCATCAGAAATGCCAAAGGTGTGAGGGAAGGTCAGGGCAAAGTTCTGCAAGGCTCTACAAACAGGTAAAGAACACTCCACCTTCTAGCTTTGCAGCTTTTCTCAGGTCCAGGGCAATAATGCCTCAAAAACCTCACATTCCTAGAATTACAAAATGGTTTGGGTTGGAAGGGACTTAAAAACTCATCTTGTTCCAACCCCCTGCCACAGGCAGGAACACCTCTCACTGGATCAGGGTGCTCAAAGCCCCATCCAGCCTGACCCTGAACACCTTCAGGGATGGGGCAGCCATGACTTCTCTGGGCAACCTGTGCCAGGGCCTCCCAACCCACTCAGGAAAATATTTCTTCCTAAAAACTCATCTAAATCTCCCCCCTTTCAGCTTAAAAACATTCCCTGTCATCCTTTACATCACCACATAGTAGATGCTAAATGGAATCTCTGCAAGAGTAGGAACACATTCCATGAGCCAATGAAGAATCCACAGTTGGCAGTCATTTGAACAGTTCAAAAGAGGAATGGGCTCAGAGAAGGAAGTCTGTTTTCAAACTTGGATCTGAGAAACCAGTGTTCCTCTGGTGCCATAGTTTATATAAAAGCAGCAATGATAATCTGGTCATTGCAATAGATTGTGAGAGAAACAGATTCAGAGCAAAATGAGGCAGAAATCAAAGGGTAGCAATGAAAACTAATGAGGGGAGAGAGCACATTGTAAGAAGAGTGCCTGAAGAGATTGGGAATGTTTACATTTTAAAGGACAGTAAACTACATTAAACAGAAGACAGCCTACAGAACCTGGTGAACTTCTGCCCACCCAGTAAGAAAGCGAGCAACAGGGAATTCCATTAAATTAAAGAAGTGCCCCATTCAAAGGCAGCAAAAGGAAACATCTTCTTATTCAATATGTAATTACTTTGTTGAGTTCTCTGCGACCAGACTGTTGCTGTGGTAAACACAGCATCTGGGAAAGGTGGTGTTCATGCCCATTATCTTCTTCTCCCACTCTTATTTGTAAAGCAGTATTCTTATTTTTCAGTTGTTTGAGCTTTCCGCTGTGTGGGACAGGTATAAGAAAGCAGGAGAAGGCACACCAGACACACTCCTTCACATCTTCCCATTCTGCTGCCCTGTTAGGTTTATTGTCACTGTGAGATTTTAGATTACATTGTGCATATGGAGGTTTTCCATGATTTGTTAGCTCCAAATGTTTCCTTTGAAAAGCCTTGACTTGATCTGTGGTGCAGATTCCACGCTCTCAGCAGAGTACAATAACTTGAACTGCTTGGCCCTGACTATCATAGAATCATAGAACCGCTTGGTTGGAAAAGACCTTTGAGATCAACAAGTCCACCCGTACCTGACCAGTACTAAACCATCCCTGAGCATCTCCCTCATCTACCTGGCTTAAATCCCTCCAGGGATGGGGACTCCACCACCTCCCTGGTGCTTCTGCCAGTGCCTGAGAACCCCTTCAGTGAGGAAGTTCTTCCTGATGTCTAACCTGAACCTGCCCTGATGCAACTTGAGGCCATTTCCTCTCGTCTTATTACTTGTGTCTTGGGAGAAGAAACCAACACCAACCTCAATACAACCTCCTTTCAGGCAGTTGTAGACAGTGATGAGGTCTCCCCTCAGCCTCCTCTTCTCCAGGCTAAACAACCCCAGTTCCCTCAGCCACTCCTCACAAGGCTTGTTCTCCAGCCCCTTCACCAGGGCTACACCCCTGCCAGCATTCTGGCCAGTAATTCCCTCACTCCAATAACACAAATCTCAGTCATCCATAGCTTTACAATTCCAGGCAGCACTTGAATCATTGACAGGTGCTTCAAAGGATTTTTTCTTCCTTGTCCTTTCATAAACTTCTAAAACCATGAACAAATCAAACTGGATTAATCGTACCAGGTTAAGAGATGGTCTTAGACAGAGACAAAAGAAGAAACGAGACTGAGATAACACTTGCATTGTTCTTTTGTCTTGAGAAGGAAATAAATTTCTTTTTCCCCACTTGAAGGCCTAAAAAAGAAAGCTGTGCTATCAGAAATATCAAGGTCCAATAAAATGCTTGAAAAAATAGCTGTACTTTGAATTTTCTAACTTCAGCAAGAGAGTAATTTAGTTGAATACTGTTCAATATGAAACATATTTTAAAATATGCAACAGTATTATTATTGCTGATTAACTTAACCTTATTTAAAATTTGTCATTTAAAAATAAATATATAATAGCCAACAATTAACAGGCTCTGTTCTGAAACAAGATCTCAACTTACTCATATATATGTAATATCTAAAATATGTCTAATATATACAATATGCCTATGTGTAAGCTGCACAGATCAAATTAACCATTCAGTCCCTTTCCTCACTTACGTTTTTATTGAAAAGATACAAATCCCTGGCTCAAAGCAGCTGATCTAACATACCCTAGAAGAACATATTTCTAATAGTTGGAAGAAAATACTGGAGAGACAAACAAGATAATGGGAAAAGGGAGGGTGGAGAAGTAAAATATTTGCCAGTTAGCTACAAATACTTTTGTACTGAACAAACCCAAACATTTAATCCAGGTACTATTTCTTTAGGAAACACTTATTTGCACAGATGAATGCAACATAGAACCCTTTAAGAGGCTGAAAGAATAAATCAGGTTTAATATACGATAGAGCAATCTCCCATGCAGTCACATGATAAACATCACAGAATGGTTTGGGTGGGAAGGGACCTCAAAGCCAATCCAGTTCCAGTCCCCCTGCCATGGGCAGGGATACCTCCCACTAGATCAGGGTGCTCAAAGCCCCATCTAAACTAGACTTGAACACCTCCAGGGATGGGGCATCACGACCTCTCTGGGCAACCTGTGCCAGGGCCTCACCACCCTCACAGGAAAATATTTCTTCCTAAAAACTCATATAAATCTCCCTTGAAAACCATTACCCCTCATTCTATCCCTGCACTCTATGACCAAGAGCCCCTCCTCAGTGCTGGGAGGCTGCTCTAAGGTCTCCCTGCAGCCTTCTTCAGGCTGAAGAACCCCAACTCTCTCACACTTTCCTCACATGGGAGGTGCTCCAGGCCTCTGATTGCCTTTGTGGCCTTCTCTGGACTCGCTCTAACAGATCCATGTCCTTCCTGAGGACTCCAGAACTGAATGCAAGGCTCCAGATCAGGTCTTGCAAGAGCAAAGATACTTGAATACTGATCCTATTTGGTGTCCCTTCAAAGCAATGTTTACTTATAAAAAAATAAATCAAATAATAACTAATAAAGCAGAAGACATCTGCCAAAGGAAGTCCCTCAGACTAAAATGCCTGTCTGTACTCAGTGTGTGTACATTGCTTTTTGTTTAGACAAAATTAAACCAGGAACAACTGCAACGTGTCTGCAGACGGTTCTATTTTTAGCCGATACTGTCCTGCCAGTATCAATTCATCCAGAGAATCCTTCACTAAAAACATAATTTATTTGGTTGTTTTTCACTGTGCTGAAGTGACATCTTTCCCAACCGCTGTCAAAGACAATTAGGAACAAGGAGTATTTGAGAACAAGTTTCAACCATGATTCCCATTGGCCTGCCTAAACAAAGTTTTCTTATAAAAGCTTGAGAAGTCTTAGATAGCAAGGGGCAAAGACAAATGGCATGATAAGTATTATTCAAATACACATATTATCACTGCAAAATTAGCTGTAAATAGTCTTGGCACACATTTATAAAGGCACAGGAGCTATAAATCAGATATATTCCAGAACAGGATAAAACACTGCAACATCTCCAAAAAAAAAAAAAAATAAGAAGTTACCAACATTTCTCTCAATTATGCTGCATAAGATTTCTGGAATATCGTTTCACATTTCTACGTGCTCACTTGCGGGGAAAAATCCCCACGTACAAGCCAGATGATGCTCAACTTAAAACACAGTTTGCCTTTGAATCATGGCTTACTTTTTCAAAATATAAATAAAAATGCTCTATTATTTCTGAGGTAAGCTGGTCATTGAAACAGTATCATCATTGAGGCTGGAAAAGACCTCTTAAGATCACCATCCAGCCGTCACCTCAACACCACTGTGCCTAATAAACCATCCAGCCATTTTCCTGTTGTGTCTTTGTCTTATTCCTTGTACCCTAAGATCTTCTTAGCTATTCAATTAATGATTTTGCTCCTCTTCCTTCTTCCCCTACCTTCTCTTGTCCAACACATGTGGTGTTGTGTCCATCCAGGTGTGCGGGAGAACCCACAGGGGCTGGATAATAAAGAACCCGTGGCAGTCAGATATTCCATATTTTATTGAAACAAAACATAAGCCTTACTTTATTAAAGTAAACAATGCTACACTTCCACATCAGGATAATAGCATGACGTAACCAGTGACACTTAAAAATGGGCTTCTAAAAGCATGGAAGGGGAGAGGAGAAAGGAATGAGGAAGACTTGTCAACGTGCAGAACCCGAGCCCTTGCTCAATTCCTGATATACCAAGGCTCCTCCTTGCTGTCCCAATTCAGGGCCAGAATCTGAGGAAAAAAAACCCTATTGTTTCACACTTTGAAGGAAAGCTCTAAGACAAATTATGCTGCCTTTTTTGTCATTCATAACCTGACTCAGTAACAAAGCCACCTTGATACGGTTATAAACCTTCCACTGACCATCCTCTGAGTGGCCCCATGGAATATCCAGACACATTGCTGGGGTGATTTTTCGCAGTGGTAAAGCTGGAACAAGGAGCTCCCCTCGTACTGCCCTCTCCCCACCCCTCTAGGTAGTGTTAGGACAGTTTCCTGGTACCGCGTCAAATGGAGCTGGTTAAGCTAAAAATAGTCCATTCATCCTCTCCCTTGCTCCTCATTTTTGCTGGGTTATTTTTAAAACGGATCAGTTCTCTGCTCTTGTTCAACAGGCAGCTCAGCTCAGCTAGAAGGGGAACAGAGGAGGAGGAGGAGGAGACGCATCTGTGCCAGCCATGGGTGTAAGAGGCACTGCAGGGTCAGAATTGGAGATGCCAGCCAGGACTCTCAAAGGGACTGCAGAGGCAGAGGAGGGGGAGATGAAGATGCACCCCTGCCACTCAGGGGTGTAAGAGGGACCACAGGGTCTCCATCAGCCCCCCTACCATGAAGACACAACGTACCCATAACATTACAGACCAACATGGAGTTCCTCACATCCCCACCTGAGCCGGGCTTTGCAAAGTCTCCAAAGGAGCACGCGCCATCCCTACAGTTAGCACAAAGAGGTTTGCATAATCTTAACCCTCACATCCCAGGAGCCAGAACTAATTCTGTGCTTTTCTGATTTGACTTGGGGATTCTCCGCTGCCGCAGCAGGACTTAGGAAATGGCTCTTCACCGTAACCTTGTTTAAGTGCTCATCTTCTGTTTGCATTACTGGAGCTTGCAAGATGACAGCTATCAAGTCAGATTACTGAACGCCACTCACAGTGACATATGCCAAAAGTAAACCATTAAGACTGTCTAAATAGCAGAGCTAGGCTTAATAGGTAGGTTCCCAGGTAAGTAAAAAAGAATTCTAGGCAAATTTAGCAATTAAAAAACTGCCAAATATCTTTTAACTTCTTTTTGTTTCAAAACAACAGATTAATTCTTAAAATTAATTGCACTGATTAGATAAAAACTTTCCTGAATTCCTAAAAACTTCCACATCTAAAGCATAATGAATTGAGGCTGACAAAAAAAAAAAAAGGAAAGGTGGGGAGGCGGTGGAGAATATAATAATTAAAAAAGAAAAATCCTCCTGCCCCCCTTGCTCTTTCTGTGTTTATGAAGCCTCCGGAAATACCAAATACCACGGCAAACATTCCAGCTCTACAGCAGCGAGGTCATGTGACCCGAAGACACAGCAAGGAACTACTGTCCCAACTTTCTTCACCAAACAGAAAAGTGATTTTTTTTTTTTCTTTTTTTTTTTTTAAAACCAGGACCCAATCCTAGGAAAAACTCCAGGAAATTTGCAGGAACACAGTTTTAAAATAGGGTGGATTTGGATTTGGGAGGTTTTATTATTATTATTATTATTTGCTGCATTTCTATGCCTGCAAATGTTCTTTTTGTAATAAAAGACCAAAGTCTCACATCTATATTCAGGGGATGTAAAATATAGTACAGCTTTTAGTGATCCTTTAAAGAGTATTTTCAATGTCCTCTCAATCTCCTATTGGTGTTACAATCAGTACTACTGTATTTCTTAATATAGCCAAGGTCTTTTCCCGGTACAAATGACCGCACTAAAGTTAAAGCCTCTCTTCATTCTGGTTTTCCCATATGATGGCAATTACAATTATTAACGAAAGGATTTATTCACATGAGCTTTGTTAAATGTTACGAAAAAGCGCTTAAAATGCAAACTTGTTTAACAGCCTTCTGTTTTTACAAACATTCACTTGTAAGTGTTTGGAAGTCATCATTTAAAATATAGGAGTACGGATGAATTGTAGCTTAATAGTTGAGTATCAGTTGGAATTTGTGTTCGGTCTTAAAACAAAACAGAAGAAAGCCTCACCATACAAAAAGGAAAATAGTCCTGCAGTACAAAAGCACAGCAAACAGCAGCGCACACCACAAACTCGCTTTAGCAGCCATGTCAGAAACGCTTCTAAGGAGCAGAGGGAAAAGAGGGATGGCATTTCTGCTGGAAGCAAGTTTTACACTTTAGTCTTTCCTCTCCCCTCTCTTTCAGCCTATAAATATTAGTCTTACACATTTGCCTCCCGTACAGCTCTTGAAAAGGTTGAGTTTTTCAAGGCTGAGAGCAGCCAGAAATGTTCATCAAGAAATGCCTTCAGGTCAACTGTCTGTAGCTCATCAAAGCGTGGCACTGAACACACAGATGAGAGGGAGGAGGATTATATGAGCTTGGCAGAGCAGATTATAAAAAATAATCCATGTTCTGATGATCATTAACTTTTTGCTTTTAGAAATGGGTTCAGTTGTCATCCATGCACCCTCAGTGGTGATTGGGCACCAGGGTACTAACTCCTCCCCTCCCTGATCTCCGTTTCTTTAATGCTATTTCTCAATATAAGGAAACACCAGGGGGATGTGACAAGGAGTAGAAGTAAAAATCACACACACAACAGTGTAAGGAAAGGAGACTGGTCCACAAAAAAATTAAGATGTAGACCAAATTCTTGAGAAGCTCTGAACTACACTGGAAATAAGGCAAAAATTAGATTACTTTATAAATACTTGAAATACTTAAAACCCCTGAAATCAAAGCACAAGCAGCAACAGAACAAGTCTGCAAGATTTATTTTTCTTTAGGAGAGAAAAATAACAGAAACCCTGGAGTGTCTACTCTGGTTTTAATTCTGTACAACAGCTGGACATGAGCTATCGAACACTTTATTGAAACTACTGCTTGATTCTACTCAGAGATTACTACTTTGCTTATTATAAATGCACACTTATTGGCAGCAAGTAGAACATATTATTGCTCTGTTTTATAGCTCAAACGGCTCATGCAAAGAGTAATTTGTTTGTATTCTGTATCAGGATCAATACTGTAGCAGGGATGGCCCAAGGAATGTTTATGCTGAGGGCTTTGCTTGCAGTGTTTTGTTGTTGCAATCAATTCACCAAACAGGGCTGCTCCTTAAAGCAACAAATAAACTTTGATAGTGACAAAATCAGCCGTTAAAGCACAAAACACAATGCAGTGTCTGGAAAAAGACTGAAGGCCCACATGTGTTTGTCCACAAGGTTTCCTACCTGAATATTTCCCACTGGCCTTTTTTCCTCACAGTAGCTGGGGACTCCTTCCTCAGTGCCCTCACATAACGAGATCCATTTTCCTGCAATAAAAGCAGAGACACATCACACTTCCATCCTCCTGTGTAACACAGCAGCAGCTGAAGCAGCTCAGAGGCAGACCTGAAAGCAACGAAGAGCACTTAGGAATCCCAGGACCCAGCCTGGGGGAGCCGATCTTCCAGCCCAGCTCTGCCACCCCCAAGCTTTTGAGGCTCAATCCAGCAGTTCCAGTCTTACAGGCTTTCTTGTGAGTAACAATGAGATGAGGAGAATATACTAAGAACTCTGTGGAGGTTTATATAAAAATTTCCTGAGCCAAATGGTAATTTTTTTTTCAGTTAAAGGTCATGCTGAAGTCTCTTTTATTCTCTTTATAAAGGGTACTCGCTGACTGTTGTGAGTTAAGCGCCCTTACAAAAATAAACCAACCCCCATCCTCTGCTTAAGCAAATACGCCAGAACACCTCAAAACCACCATCCTGGCTGTAGCAAAACAAAGCAAGTTTATGGATTACTGTGACTTCTAGGAAGTGCTTTTTAATTATAAGGAAAGACTGAAAAGGGAGGCAGGGGAATGTTTACGGGCAGTATGTATTCTATTTTTTACATGCTGTTCCAGCAGGCAAACAAGGTCTCATCACAGTCTTACAGTACCAAGCTCCAGAACTCAGCAACTATTGAAGAAAGGAATAAGATGACCACTTTTTCTTCTCGTCTAACCAGCTTCCAAAGAACTTTCATGCAAAAGAACTTTCTACCAAATATGAGAAAGCAAGGATTATGGAAACAACCTAAAGCACACAACTTGCAGCCAGACCAGCTGTGGAAGCAGACACTTCCATAACAACTTCTAGGATGAAGAAGTCACAGGTGACTTAAAAAGCGCAGAAGAAAAGCCTCAAGTTACTACAAATTACTTGTTACTCAAGTTCAGTAGTTTTTCTGCAGTCATATTTATTCTGGTCACTGATAATTCAGCACTGACAGGCTGAGAGATTTGGGGTTGTTCAGTCTGGAGAAGAGAGGCTCCAGGGAGACCTTAGAGCAGCCTCACAGTACTGAAAGGGGCTCCAGCAAAAATGGGGACAGACTTTTTAGCAACGCCTGCTGCGACAGGACAAGGAGTAATGGCTTTAAACTGAGGGAAGGTAGATTAGACTGGATGTAAGGAAAATCTTTTTTACAATGAGGGTGGTGAAACACTGGCACAGGTTACCCAGGGACCCCACCCCTGGAAACATTCAAGGCTAGGCTGGATGGGGCTCCGAGTGACCTAATCTGGTTAAATATGTTCCTCTTCCTGCAGGGGGGGGGTGGGGTCCCTTCCAATGCAAAGCAAGCTGCGATTCTAATTGACAAAGAATAAAAATACGTCTGAGAAATACATGTTAGAAAGAGTCACCCCACCCCTGACACGCACAGTGCCCGCAAGGGACCGCCTGCCTCAGACAGGAACTCTGATGATTCTCCTGTGCCACAACAAAAGGCAGTGTTAGAGAAGTTACACATTGACAGGCACCCCGGGTTGAATGACTGGCTTTTAGGGCCTTGTTGAACTGTGAATGTTTTCCCCCGGAACATATTATTCTCATCCAGAAGTTTTCCCCAGTGCTTTTGTTCTGCTTCTACAAGCCAGGAAAAACATGCTAATTGATTCAGATTTAGGATGTGTTAACATGACTTTGTCAGCTAACGCAGCCTGGGTCCTTAACGAAGCTGGAATCAGTTATTTATCCAACTGGTAACTTCTTTCCTCCAAAGGATAAACTTTTATTCTCTCTGCCCCAGGAGCACCATTCCAGGTGTGACAGGATGGGACTTTGGCAAATCGAGCTGCAGCGTTTACTTAGAACCACAGAGTGGTTTGGGTTGGAAGGGACCTTAAAGACCAGCCAGTTCCAAGCCCCCTGCTGTGGGCAGGGACATCTCCCACTGGATCAGGCTGCTACTTGGCAGCTTGAACTATACCTGTCACTTCTCTCCACTAGATGCTTGCTTCCAGCCCCACGTTTGTGCAGCTGGGGCGGGGGAACTCACTGCCTTCAGCACATTGTCTCATGAACAGTCGTGCCACCACAACACAGGGAGCAGGCACTGGGCAGGAGTGATCACGGCAGTGGGTAGGAACAGAGGCTGTTGAAACCAGCTGAAACTTCACTGCTGCAACACACGGGGTCAACATTTCACTCCTCTGTGCTTCAGCTCTGCCCACCTGTGAAACTGGCACCACAATTCCTACTTTGCTTTATAAAGCACCTCTGAAAAGGGCTATCCCATTAACATTCCTGTGAATTCACATTACAGACCACACACCCCTTTCACAGATCAGATGAAAGCTTGTTCTAAGGATGCTGGCACAGTCCCCACGAGCATCTGCTCCCTGGTTTCCCCATACAACCGCCACAGGGGCCATACCATCTCCCCATCACTGGCCCAGACTGTGCCCCTGCCCTCACCGCAGCCCCAGTTCGGCCAGAACACAGCATGGGATTTTGCTCTGAACTGCAACCAGCTTCTAAAAATAAGATTAGCTTTTTATGAAAGGCTGATCCATTCCGTCATGTTATTTCTAGGAAGAACCCCAAAACAGGCTCACTGGCACACTCTACACCTGAAAACGAGAATAAATCACAGAATCATAGAATCATTGAGGTTGAAAATGACCTCTAAGATCATCATCCAACCAACAGCCCAACACCACCATGCCTACTTTACCCTGTTCCAAAATCTACATGTTATTTGAACACCTCCAGGGATGAAGAGTCAACAATTGCCCCTGCAGCCTCTGCCAGTGCTTCACCACTCTTTCAGTAAAGGAATCTTTTCTAATACGCAATCTAAACCTCCCCTGGTGCAACTTGAGACTATTTCCTCTCATCCTATCACTTGTTACTTGGGAGAAGAGGCCAACACCTACCTCATTACTGCCTCCTTTCAGGTAGTTGCAGAGAGTGATGAAGTCTTCCCTCAGCCTCCTATTCTCCAGGCTAAAGAATCCCAGGTCCTTCAGCCACTCCTCATAAGACTTGTTCTCTAGATCCTTCACCAGCTCCGTTTCCCTCTGTGGACACACTCCAGCCCCTCAGTGTCCCTCTTGTACTGAGCCCAGGATTTGAAGTGCAACCTCAGCAGTGCTGAGTACAGGGGGACGATCCCTTCTCTGCTCCCACTGGCCACACCATGGCTGATCCAAGCCAGGATGATGCCAGCCTTCTTGGCCACCTGGGCACACTGCTGGCTCATGTTCAACTGCTGTCGAGAAACACCCCAGGTCCTTTTCCACTGCAGTTTTCCCATCACTATTCCCCAAGCCAGTGGGTGGGGAAGAGGAGACAACTGGAAATACCTTAAACTCAGCATCAGCCACCCTTCCCAGGTGTGAAAACACGGCCTCATTGCGGTACAACTTGATGTCGCACAGCCTCCAACCCTTTTCGCCTTCATACCTCGTCCACATCCTATGATACAGCTACACCAGTGGACACTGGAAAACACCACACCCTTCCAATGAATACCCACTGGGGCACAAATGAGGCAGGGCAGGGGTGTTGTGCCAAGCAGGAACATTTCTAGAGCCACAAACACGCAGAGTTTTGGTCACAAACCACTCCACACTTGAGATCCCAGACACTTCACATTAGATTATTTCTCCAGTAATGCATGTGTGGTGCATTACAAGTGCATAATAGACAAAACGCTTGCTCTGAGTAGATTACACCATAAAAATCGATGTGGTGAAGGAGAAAACCAAGCAGGGAAGGCTGCAGATGTGGAGAGGAGGATAGAGAAGCAACACAGCAGCGCTGCCAGCACCAACGATTTTATTGTATCTCCTGCAATCCCAGAAATGTTTCCTAAAGCCACCTCTCCAAAGTCTCATCATCACTTAAAAACTTTAGCATTCAGGTTTTACTGTGTTTGTTTTAAGGGATCTATCTCTAGGCTTCCAAAATTCAAAAGCAAAGCTGTAAAGGTGATTAAGGTGAACCCCAAAGACTCAAAAACTAGAAAAGAAGTACAATTCCCCAGAATTTGTTGTCTGTACATCATAGACAAAACAACCTCAACTCAGGGAATTTTACTTAATTTTACTTTATTTATTGCCAATTAATGCACTTTTAGCTACTGTTTCAGGAGTTGAGGGGATAAAAAGAGACTACACAGCTCAGCAGACAGAGGGAAACTCTTTTCCTCTCCCTTCCCAAGGCTCAGCTTCAGTCAAAGACCTTTTCTCCCCCGCTCCTTTCCTAGCCTAATTTCCTTTGTTTCCACCATGCCTTACCAGCCCCTGCAGATGATTAAAGCTGCCAATTTGTTATCATTTCTCAAGTGACCATTGCAGTAACAGCTCCCACCTGCCCTGTGGCAGGCACCAGTGTATTGGACTGCAGGGATCATAGCAGAGGACTGAGCTGCCAACTCAGAGGCACAGGATAACGAGCGCTATTAACCTTGGCTTAAACCGAATCATTATTCTGGAGACTGGACATCGCTTCAAAAATCCCATTATTAGGGATCGTTTGCCATCTATTTCCACAGCAACTTTTTAAGTTTTGTTCTATTTTAGAAAATTTTCCCCCTTCCCATTTTGTCCTATTGTACTTGCAGAGCCTTAAACAATAACGCACTCAAGCACAGCCATGGAAGTGATTCAGTTCAGAGGAACAAAGGCTGCTTCTGGCATAGCCAGTGCATCTGACTCTCCCTACGTACAGCTGCCTGCATATCCTCCACAGATTTGCAGAGCACCAGAAGCTACTGATTTCCTTCTGTTTCTCCTGTGTGTCGGGTACAAAATAAGCAGCAGGCAGGAGCAGTCTGCTAAAACCTTAGAGCAGCCCTCCAGTACTGAAAGGGGCTACAGGAAAGCTAGGGAAGGGCCCCTTATCTGGGAGTGCAGGGATAGGAGGAGGGGGAACTGAAAGAAAGGAGATTGAGATGAGATCTCAGGAAGAAAAGTTTTCCTGTGAGGGTGGTGAGGCCCTGGTACAGATTGCCCAGAGGAGTCATGGATGCCCCATCCCTGGAGGTTTTCAAGACCAGGCTGGATAGGGCTTTGAGCACCCTGATCTACTGGGAGGTGTCCCTGCTCGTGGCAAGGAGCTGGTACTGGGAGGTGTCCCTGCTCATGGCAAGGAGCTGGTACTGGATGGGCTTTGAGGTCCCTTTCACCCCAAACCATTCCATGATTCCATGAAAATCATTCTTGAAGCATCAGCTAAGGGTGCAGGTGAGTCACAAGCAAGTTGTACAGCTGATCTTGCTGAAAGAATAGGCCGGAGAAGGCTGACCTGAAAAGAAAGCAGTATGCCTGAACAAGATGAATTTAAAATGAATCTAATCCCAGGGAGGTGGTGCAGTGGAAGCAGAGCATCACAGGCTCTGCTAAAGCAGATTATTGCCACCTCTAGCAGTTAGCACCCACCCAAGTAGCATGCCATCAACTTAATTCTCAAACGAGACCAGCAGAACAGCGAGACAGGATTAGACACGCTTGCTTTTAACCATTCTATTTCTCTCTCTGGTGGAATACTATCAGCACAACATTGTCATCAAAATTACCACCCTTCAAAACGTGCAGAGCGCATTTTTAATTTTACACGTAGCTGTTATGTCATGTGGGGTTATTTATTTTTTAATTTAAAGTGGTAAAACATATTTAATCTGTTTTGAGAAAAGCACAAATTGATTTAGTGAGCAGTTCCAGGCTCTCCCTGGAGACACTCAGCCACACTCAGCAATCTGGAGAGAAGTTGAGACTTCACTAAAGTCATTTTAATTGTAGGTCATAAGAAACGTCAAGATACAAAACTCCAAGGAATACTAAAAAATTAAGCCATCATCTCTGAGACTAACAAATGTCTTCCACTTGGAAGCAGAGTATTTCTTTAAATCTTTATGGCATTACTACTTAAGCACAGCAGCAGATCAAATAGCTAAGAGCTGCATGTAATACATGTGCATTATTTTTGCTGGTGGGGGAGAAAAAAACCCCAAAACTTAGATTGAGGAAAAAATTCTGGGGTCAAAGAAAAAACTTAAACCACTACATTTGTGATGGTGGTGGTGTATCTCTTTCACTTTGCTTCGTTATACTAAACAACTTCAGTTTATAAACAAAAAATTTGTTTCACCTTAATCAGAAAACATTCTTCCCTACAACAGTATGAATGAAACAGGACTGTGCATACAGCAATACTTGAAAGGGAGTACAAAAGTGAGGAAAGATGTTTTTTAAAGAAAACTTCAAAACCAACCAACCAACCAAACCCCTGCTTTCAGAGCTTTGTGTCCAAGTTTTAGAAGGGAAAACTCTTCATTTCATCTTTTTAAGCATTTTTTCAAGGATAAAGTAACCCCAGCTCTCTGTAGTTTGAAGCTGAAACCCATTTACTGAAATCCTTTTGGAGAACTTAGCTGAAATCCCTCAAAATTTCCCTTTTTTCCACTTGCCTCAAATAAGGATGACAAAAGAGGGCTCTCACCTTTGCAACAGATAGCAAACATCCCTCCAGCTTATTTTCTTAAAACAGAGGAAATTACAAATCAGGTATATTTATTTTCAAAACCAAAAAGCAGTATCTGAAATCTCTTATTAAAGTATCTAAAGAAAACATATATAACCCATTTTTCCCCACATTCTCCAATTTGAAGCAAAGTTAAAAGGTCGGCAATGTGAAATCAGGGGCACCTTGTTTTACCATCTTTGCCTAATAACCTCTTAAACAAATTTCCATTCCTGCCATTATCTTCCAGTCAAGGGAGTGGAAATGAGAAGGGTAATTTCCCCCTTTTGCTTAAGGTATTTGACCAGAAAGCAGCTCAAGTGATGTGCTAGAGACCCACACTGAGGGAAACCAGTTCACGTGTGCAGAATCAAAAATAAAAAGAAAATAAAAGATGCAGGCAAACACAATTTTACAGATCCAAGATTTTTATGCAAATTAATGTCATAGAAATAAAAGCATTGAAAGGAAAAATAGCACAGATGCCTCAGAGGAAAAGTCAGATCTTGGGATTTAATAGCTAGAGGCAGTTTCCCCTCTCATCATCCCTGTAAATCATTTGGCTGCAGCATATGAGTTGCTGTCTATCACACAAGCTGTTACACAAGTACTCCCAAACTGGTAGCCCGAGATCCTGAGTTTCTGGTCCCCTGGAGGGCTGCAGGGCAGGATCCAAGGCCTCCCCCTCGTGCCAAGCCCTGCCAGGCTGCCCACGTGGAATCTCAAGGTCATCGGCAGCTTAGAGAAGCAGCCAAGAGCAGGCAACGTTGCACAATTCCTGTTCTATGTGGACATCTGAGCTGGAGAGACAGCCATTTCAAAACAAGCTGAAGTTCGCCTTGGGATCTTCTGAGTTTTACTGCAGGCTGTTCTTAAACTCTTCCACCGAGAGCATTTCTAAAGCTTAGATTAATTTTCAGTGACACTGAAAGAGAGGGGGGAGACCCTAAACAAAATCCCAGTCCTGCCTCACAGACTTCGCTCCTTACATCCACATCAACTCACTTCCATCCTGTCCTCGAAAGACCTTTCTTTCCAACATGCAAAAGCTTTTAACCCATATTGCATCAACCAGCATCCAGTCCTGGCTCCAAAAAGGCACTGCTGTGAGAAAGCCACTACTGTGGAAGAATTGTATCACCATAGAATGGTTTGGGTTGGAAAGGACCTTAAAGTCCATCCAGGTCCAGGCCCCCCCTGCCATAGGACACCTCCCACTGGATCAGGCTGCTCAAGGCCCTGTCCAACCTGGCCTTGAACCTGGGAGGAAGCAAATCTTGCTCAGCCACTTTGAGATGTGATTGCCACTGACCATTCCCTGTGTGCTTCCAACAGAGAGGAGGCTCCCATAGCAAGAGAACTCATCTCCACACCTCTGCTTTACGCGTATGCGGGGTGGCTCACTCATGGAAAGCGCATTTTCCTTAAACTGGACAGAGAGTTTCATCAACAGAGGCAGAGGCAAACCTTGACTTCTGGCAGCTCCTCTCTGGGGGCGGGATGGACATCTGAGGAGGGGTGAATTAGAGGGAGAACAGCTGTTTGCGCAGTGAATGAGTCATAGGACTCGACTATTAATTCTTCTTCCCAAGAGAATATGCCCCCATGCCAGCCCACCCACCATCCCATAAAACAAACAAACACACAGTGGAGGTCAGGGAGGGGGAGAGCTGTAAGAGGGAAGGAAAAAAGGGGAAAAAAAATACCCAAGCATTTAATATTTACATACGAATGAAATGTTTCATTAATTACATACAGAATCAATTTGCAGCTATTTTCTTTAAATTTCTGTGTCAAGCCCACAGATTTGAAGCACTTTGAACTGTGCTGCGCCAGTAATTGTGGATGAATATTTTAGATCAGCCTTGAATCACTGTACTGCACACACCAAATGAACTAATAAGCTGCTCATGTGTGGACTACTAATGCATTTTCTTTCTTTCCTAGACAGATGGAGCACAGACTAAAAATCAGTTCAATTGGCTACTGGGAATCTTCAGAAAGGCTTAGAAAAAATCTTTAGTTCTACTGTTTTATTAAAAATACCACTCAATAGCCGGCCTGCATTAGAAAGGAGCCAAGAAGAAGCAGAAAAACCCAAACCAGTTTACGAAGACACGAAGGAAGGGTTGGACGTTTCACATTACTATAGCAGCCTCCAGAGAGTGACAATGAACAGTGTGGTGTGAAACGTTACTACAGGACTATCAAAAAGATGGACATTCTTGCTTTCTCTGTGATATTTAACACAATGCATCCATTTATAGATGGTCATTTTAAATCACATATAGAGGCACACCAGCTCTGTAATCTGACAGATATGTTCTGGTTTAGAGAAGCATTTATTGAGTCATCAGGACATCAGAGGAGTTAATTGCACTTTGGGGATGCTTTCAAGGATTAAAAGTTCCCTTATTTGAAGCAAATGGTAAGTGTCCTCATAGACTAAAACTCTTTTTTCATATACAAAATTAACATATGCACACACACTCCAGAGAAATTAATGTATGAAATGTAAAGAATAACTTCCCTGAGGGATCATCTGTTTTCTTTCGCCTCCCATGCACCCCTGCCTCACACTGTGCTCAGCAGTGTGGAACAGAAAACAAAGACACAACTTGAATCACGCATAATTCTAAAATATAAACTAAGATGTGGCCTCCACTGGCTGGGCAAAGAACACAGGAGAAACCACTTCTGGTCAAGATATTTTAAAACATATGTAACAGCTGAAAACTCCTAGAACCTGGAGACATTCATGACCAGGCTGGATGAGGCTTTGACCAACCTGATCCAGTAAAAGGTGTCCCATGGCAGGGAGGCTGGAACTGAAGGTTGGAACTGGATAATCTTTGAGGTCCCTTTCAACTCAAACCATCTGTGATTCTATGACTATGTCTGCTGTCCTTTTTTAGCAAAATGCTGATCATCATATTTCAGAAGTTTTTATTACTGTTTATTCTAAATAAATGCCGTACAGGCTGTATCTTTCACCACCACGATAGTATGAGAAAAGCCAGGAGAACCAGACCAAGACTAAGTAAGGGACATTAAAACATCCCCCCATCTTAATTTGTACCAATTCCTTCTTACACACAGCCAGGATGTGGACACAAGCAGTCTCCCTTAATACACCTAATTATCCAAATACTTGAATGAAAAAAATCAAAGGACCTTGTAGAAGACTCCTGTGAGTTTTCAACATGTGTAAGGAGACATCTTCTTCATGCTTCCAACCTGAATTTATTTGCAACCTTCTGGCCTCCACAGCAGTAGGAGGATTAAAAAAAATTATTTCTTTGGAAGAAGGACCCATCTCATAAATTGCTATTTACAACAATTTTGCAGTGGATTTCTTGTTTGGTTGGTATTTTACCGAAAAAAAAACCCCAATACAACAAAACAAAGCAACCAAAAAAAAGAATAAACCAACTGCTTCTCAGACATTACTGAATCTGCCTGGTCTGTAGCTCAGGAATCACAGGGTTCCCATGATTAATTCAATGAGCTTTTTGATTCCACTCAAGGAGCAATCATAAAGCTGAAGTACGAGTGCATCACCAGGAGCACCGTACATACCAACACTGCAGCGGGGGCTTCCTCCCTATAAATCCTGCAGTGACGACACCCTTCTACCTAACCAGACCGTTATTCTTTAGTGTGGAGGAAATCAAACTTGAAGTGAGGGTGTAAAAGCTGAGACCAGCGCTGCAATGATGACCATGCTTTAAAAACATCCCTTACTTCTGAAGTTACAGCACATTCCCTTGCTGCTAACACCCAACTGAGTCTGCTGTCTCGGCTGCATTAAATTATTAGCTAATTAGCCCTGAGTAAGGACAACAGTGTGTTGATGCTGGCAAGCTGTGAAAAGAACACTTCAGCAAAGAAGATCAATAGCATTTTTGTCTGGCTCACAATAAGAAAACTGCTGGCCCAGGTTATGAGTTTAAGCCATTTTTCATTTGGCAGACAAGACAGCACTGGTGACAGATCAATACAGTAACTTTATGATACGCTGCTGCTCCTGCAGATGGCAGGACCATAAACAGGCATCATTTTTAACGCCTGGAGCAATCCATTACTTCGACAGAAACCACCTGACCTTTTATAATATTTAGACATTCCTACACAAAAAGGGAAATTAGATAACAAACCAGGGGAGAAAATCAGGAGAGGTAGCTGTCCTGTAAAACTGAAGGAAATATTCGGTGTTAGCAAGTCAGTATTTAAAGTAGCAAAGCTTCTCTGCTTCCCAGGAGATGACAATAAAGCAGCGAGGCTGGCACCAGGTAACTACTTCTCCCTTCCAAGAGAAAATGTTATCGGGGATCAGTTCTTCTTTGATGAATTTTTCTTATCTCCAGATTATCTGGGATAACAAAAGAGCCTGTTTATTAATCTGACACAAGCAAACCACTTTAATGTGTCCTTAGAACATTAGATGAGTCATTTTAACACCTGCAATTAGTAAGCAGCTGAGAGAATATAGTCACAAAGGAGGGGGTATTTTTCCCATATTGCAATGTACACAGGGTAGCGTTTGCACCTACGGGTTGCTATTCTGCACCAGCATTGCCTGTAGTGTTCCACCATTTCAAAGGCAAAAGTAAATAAGCAGAAGGTTTTATAATTCTAGTGCTTTTGCAGTAAGACCTGTAGTTGAAAAGAGTTTAAAGGATAGTGCCTTAATAAATTATTCAGGCCAGATCTTCAGCTGAGGACACAGGTGGAGCATCTGGCCCTATATTTGCAGTCATCTTTTTACTATAAACATGAAATAACCGCAGAACATGGTGAATTAATCACACAACCAGCTTGCTTCTGCCTCCCCGTCGGAGCCTGGTTTGTGTCAATTAATGGAGAAATATCTGCTTAAGCAGGAAACTAATTTTACAAAAGCACATTGGGTTCGCAGACTTTCGTCAATACTTTTTGGTTGCTGCAAGTAACTAATTAACATTAATGTCAACATAAAGGATAGAAGGAGGAGGAAAATATTAACGAATGCAATATAAAAACTGAGCTGGCTGCATCTTCCCATCCAGTACTGCCACACAACTGGCTTCCCGTGCCTGCCTGAAAAATGAGTTATTATTAATTTGGTCACTAATTTTACCATGCATGATGTAAGAAAACAGCACTACATTTTCCCCTTAAATAATGCCAATTATGCACAGCATTAGTTTGAAATACAGCAGAATAGCACACAAACCACAAGCCTTTTGACTGGGCTCCTCTTGTGCTAAGAATAACTTGGCACACACATACAATGCTAAATCTGCCAATGATCTGCTTTGCTCCAGCACGAGCCCCCCTCCCCATGCCTTCTTACAAGATCCTATATCCATCAAGCTGTGTTTAAGCTGGAAAACTAGGTATTGAATCTATTTTGAAGCAAATTGAATTTCTTTAAAATCAAAGACGAAGGATGGTTTCAACCGTTTTACATTTACAGTCTCACCTCTTTTCAGCACATACAAGGGCTCTTTATACCCAACCACACTTAGCCATGCTGGCCTTCATGCCAGCCAGCCACCAGCCCTTGGTTTCAACACAGACACTCTGCCAGTCTACTGCAAAATTAGGCACAAATGCACAGAACAACAGCTCACAATTCTGATTTTCAGCATACAAAACAGCCTTAGAGATGCCAGCCCATGATCAGGCTAAACAAGACACTAAATAAATGTATGGCTTGGGTTTTCTTATTTAGTTTTTTTGATTCTGTTGGGGGGGTGGTAATAAGCTCACTACATTTTTGGTTGCAAACTTTCCACATATTTGTAAAAAACAACTCGATCAGGTTGCTCAAAGCCCCATCTAACCTGGTCTTGAACACCTCCAGGGATGGGGCAAGCCACAGCTTCTCTGGGCAGCCTATGCCAGGGCCTCCCCACCCTCACAGGAAAACATTTCTTCCTAAGATCTCATCACAACCTCCCCTCTTTCAGCTTAAAACTGTTCCCTCTCATCCTATCCCTGCACGCCCTGATAAAATGCCCCTCCCAATATCCAGTTTGAATGTTGCATTCATAGACACCTATTTCAACATAATAAAACTATAGACCACTGGTTGGATAGTACAGCATTTGCGAAAGGCACCATCTCTTCATCATGTCTAGTGCCATGATCATATTTAACTCCATGCTGGTGACCAGAAGGCAAGATCTCAACAAATATATTGGTAACACAAGTAAGGAGACTAAAATAGTTCATTCAAATTACACGTTGTTCATGCTACCATCCACCAGAGCCAATCCTTTGGAGTGTAATAAAGTGAAGGTATTATAATTAGAGAGTTCATAATGCCATTTAATCAAGTGTGGAGCTGGAGCACAGTGGGTTATATACCAGAGACAAAACCACACGAAGCGGTACAATGCCGAGTGCAAGAAAGGGCACACATATTCTTCAGGGAAAATAACAAGTTACTACAAAGCCGTGTTTGTTTTCAAATACTCAATCATGAGACTTTGCATACTAGGTAATTTTACATCATGAAAGTGTGTTATTTCATAAACTGCAAGTGAAATATGACCACAAAAATATCTTTTGTTTCTTACAGACAGAAAAGCCCAGATTTGAGTTCCCAATTTGTGAATTAATTCCTTATAGTTTTATTAGAAGAATTAATTATAATTCAACAATATTATTTTTCTACCACTGCTTATTATTTACAAAGTGCTTTATGATAACTAACCAGTTTCCATGACTCCTCCTTAGGAGACTCAGTGTATTGCAGCTGAGACAGGAGTATCCTGAGCCATAACAAACAGAACACCAAAGGCCAAGAGAAATCAGGAGTAAACTGAGGACTTCTCCATTATCAGGCCATTTTCCCAGGTGGTCACTGCATCCTTGGCACATCCAGCACGAGACGCTTCTGACAATCAAGCTCAATGTTACAACACCTCCTTTCCATGTCTCAAAACCAGACTGGCAACACTACCCTGATCCTCTCCCATGAAACAGGAAAAAATGTATGCTTAAGGAAAGGCATTTGGAAACCACCTTTGCAAACGAGAGGGGTCAGACACTCACATGAGCCTCCTGACTAACCTGGAAGACCTTGCACATCTGACTGCCTCATGACATTGGTAGGCAGGTTTGAACACACCACACAAGGAAGGACTCTACAGACAATGGTTGCAGGTACTACTCTTTCCCCTTCCAATACACCAGAGATGTCCAGCATCATTTTCTACAGACACAGTTAAGTCTACTCCTGCCCTGAGCAGTCCTCGGTTTAACCATACCATAACATTTTCTGTAAAACATGAAAAGTAGTTTCCATTTTATCCATGGAGAAACTCGCCTGACAAAGACAGTAAACCAGAAGCACAACCACTGAACGCTCCCAGAAAAACACATGGGATTTGGGGCACGAAGTGTCATGGTACAATTGTCATTTATTTCATAGATGCAGCAAAGAAATCTCACAGACCTTAACTTGATCTTGATTTAGAGCCTTCAGAGCACTACATTTTTCATTACACTACACAAATAACAACAAGTACATCTAATGCATGTATCCCAGTTACCAGGTGAGTGTAACTTAACACATGAATAACAGGAGGAGAATGAAAGCAGAAAAATGATGCAGCAGCAAAGAGTTTCAAAAATTACTCTTGGGCAAGCGCCTTCAGACTGAAGTATTATTTAAAGATTTGTTATATATACTACAGCACATTCTCATATGACTGCAGATAAAGAAATAAAACCTCTGAATTAAAATAGGGTCTGATTTAACACCTGTTAAGGCTGCAAAAAAAAAAATTCCCATTGGCTTCAGACAGCGTCAAACTATACCCAAAGTCACACAGCAACGCAGGTTTCCTGCACTGTTCAACCTGTTTGGACAACTGTAACACAGCCAGCCACTCCCAAAATAGCAAGATCTCACCTTATGTCTGCCTGGATATTCTAATGGACAGAGCCTGACACTCCTATTGGCTGAAAAAAGACTTTGCAAACTAGAAGTCGATTTTGCCCTAATCTGTAGAGTCCCAGTCAACCGTTGCCACCTCCATAGATGCACTGGGATCAGGAGATGTTTATGTGTCCTCATTTCCAAAGTTTTACAGACCGATGCCTTCCTTCCCTGCCCAAGACCTTTTCCACAACTGCACATCAAAAGGAAGGAAGTTGCAGAGATCCCATGCATTTATTACTTATTCCAGAACAGCTCATTAAGAACTTGCATTGACTTTGTTGGGTCATTTACACATTTAAAACACTTGGGTGCTTAAGCTCTACAGGAATGAGCATCCCAAAACTCACTCTATTATCATGGAAGGGAAATGATATTTGTTTGCCTTGTTTTCTCTTTGAAAGCATTAATTTATATATAATTTAGGGAAAATTTCCCTCATCAGTACTGTAAAAAAATTCTTTGAAATGTGGGAGAAGGCTCAACATTCATAAGACCAATACAAATTGAAATACACTGAAAAAATATCAGGACAAATAGTTTAATCTGCACTCAACTGATAAACACCATAACTCACAGCTTTGAAATGGATTAAATGCAAGTCTATTATTTATTAAGGTGACAAACAATTATCTCCACTAATCTTGGACATGCTATTCTTCTGTAACTATGGGGTGTCTTCCCTGGTCAATCTGTGGGAGATTTAGGCAGACAATGTTAATCCTAGCGCAAAACTTAAGGAACATGAATCAAGTCAAAGTGTTGCAGAACAGCTTAGTCACAAGCAGTAGCTCCCATCAAACAGTACGTGGTCAAGATAAAAATCATGCTGTTCTAATATCCTTAGGGCTTTATCCTACCAGCACTAACTGATAGTGTTGCTTATGAGAGATGCTGGCACAACAAAGCAACAGCAAAGACCAAAATGCATCTCCAGACTTTTATTGAAAGGGGCAATTTTAATGAACATCTCTACTGCTTTGGACTGAAACTGTGCCGTGATATTAAAGTGTTGAGATTCCCACTCATTTTGCTCTGCTTACAAGCAGTGTTGACTCTACAGACATCACGCAGGACCGTTTATACCAGAGTGCATTTGCTGTACCAATTACAAATTTCAATTGCCATTAATGTCTGTCAGAAAGGCTGCAGTGACTCAGTTTTTAAAACCAAGCTTTTTAAGAGATGCAAACAGGCAAACTCAAAAATCAGAACACAAATCTAAACCTGGCATTCCTATTGCCTGTACTTCTAATAGAAAAAATTCAGTTCATTTGCTTCTATTGTTGTGTTAATTTCTATTTAAAATACAAAAAAGAAAAGAGCTGCCTTTTACTTGCACCATAGTTCCTTGTTGATGCTTCAGTCAAAGTGAAAACCAGACACAAACTGAAACTGCTTAACCTCCATTTCAAATACCTTGGTGTTACACACCTAAACACATCGCACCTCAATATTTTTTTTATAGTCATTCTAATTTTCCCTAAGGCAAGACATGAGAATAATTACCTTATTGTTACATTTAATGACAATGACCCACAGAAGACCCACATTTCGATCTCATTTGATTACGTTAGTCTTACCAGATCCTAATGGAAACACAGGAATTGTTCTTTCTTATCACTCGTTCTCATTAATTTCAGCAGTCCCTGTAACTTAGAATCAGAGAAAGCTTTGGGTTGGAAGGGACCTTAAAAATCATCCAGTTCCAAACCCCTGCCAGGGGCAAGGACAGCTCCCATTGGATCACAGTGATCAAAGTCTCATCCAGCCTGGCCTTGAACACCTCCAGGGATGGGGCAGCCATGATTTCTCTGGCAATCTGTGCCAGGGCTTCACCACCCACTCAAGAAAACACTTCCTCTATCTCATCACAACCTCGCTCCTTCAGCTTAAAACTATTCCCCCTTGTCCTATCCCTGCACCCCCTGATCATGAGCCCCTCCCCAGCTTTCCCATAGTCCCTTTCAGTACTGGAAGGCTGCTCTAAGGTCTCCCTGGAGTCTTTTCTCTAGGATGAAAAAGCCTTTCTTGCCAACACTGCACAAGT
Organism: Tapera naevia; assembly: GCA_033556795.1. Taxonomy (NCBI): domain Eukaryota; kingdom Metazoa; phylum Chordata; class Aves; order Cuculiformes; family Neomorphidae; genus Tapera; species Tapera naevia. The sequence continues at coordinate 1,264,479 of JAUMJJ010000025.1, read as the reverse complement.
ATTGAGTCATTAGCCATGATCTGAACAGAGCAAGCAGAGAAAGGCATATCTTAAAAGAAAAGTGTGTCCCACGCACAGAAGGTGATGCCACCATGAGAAGATTCTTATGGGAGAAGCAGGCAGCCAGGGTCTCACGCTGCTGAAAGAGCAGCCTTCTGGTAAAGATGGTCTGTCTGAGGTTCTCATATCCATGATGCCCAAGATCGCTTTGGTAAGCAAAAAAGAAGCTCATAGCTGTCAGTTGTGTTTCTAAAGGTGGCATCAGGTATGGAAAACAGAGGTCCTGATGTGAGGAATCAGAGCAGCCCACAAATGAGCCAACTGTGCTGAAATCTGGTCTGACTGCAGAGGTCAGGACAGCTCATCGGCCAGCTGCTCTGCGATGTAAGTGTAAGGAGACCCCCGCAGCTCACTGCCCCTCCACTGTAATTGCACATCTTGTTCACAATTACCGCTCCTACGCTGCTCTACAGACAGAACTAATCCTCGTGGATCCCACAGAGAGGTAGGCAGAAAAGTATTACCGTCCCCATTTTACAGATAGAGAGAAATATATATTACCTCCAGGAGCTGATTAAAGACTGGAATAACTTGATGCAGTTCCACAGGCCTGGGAGGATTCAGCCTTGCACACATCAGCAGCCAACTTGGCCAAAAGAGGTCAAGTCATTTGTCAAAAGCCATTGGGTGTTAGTGAGAGACACAGGACAAAAAGCCTGGTGGCACTAACTTTGTTCTCAGGTCACTGTACAAATCATACCCAGTAAATACCTGGGTGGGTTGGTTTGGGGGGTTTTATGGGGAGGTGGGTGTGGGTGGAGGATGTTTTTTTGTTGTTTTAGAGTTTGTTTGTTTTTAAAATGACCCATAAGGGATTTTAATTAAAAAAGAAGCCCAAATAAAACTAAAAATTTTGCTACTGTTCCCCAAGTGGAAGGAAGGAAAGGCCCCACAATTTGTTTAATTTCAAAATAGTTACAACTATTATTTATTTTCTGCAGCACCTAGAAAATATCATTTAGCTGCTGCCAGAGGACAGACAGTCGCTTCCAAATGAAGAGCATAATATGGGAAAACCAGAGGACAGCAACGAACAAATGATGGGACGCATATGAAGTGAATAACACAACAAGGAGGCACCACAACCAATTTTTCTATCTTTTGTTACTACACTACATCTGTTAGTCTCAAATAATATATTTAGATTTAGAGATTCAGATGAGATATTAGGAAGTAAGGTTGGTGAGGCACCGGCAGAGGTGGCCCAGAGAAGTGATGGCTGCACCATCCTTGGAGGTGTTCAAGGCCAGGCTGAATGGCGCTTTGAGCACCCTGATCCAGTGGGAAGTGTCCCTGCCCATGGCAGGGGTGTTGGAACTGGATGGGCTTTAAGTTCTCTTCCAACTCAAAACATTCTCTGATTCTATGAAATGCCATGGTAGTTGGGAAAAGAGTTTCTATAGTAATTTCCTATTACTTTTAAGGTCTCAAAGTTAAAATCAAGAAAACTCAAGCAGATACTTCTGTGTTTAAAAGCACAAGTGATCAATAACAATCCAACAACCATCAAAACTTCCAAGACAATCATGAAATTATATTATTTGTTCTTTAAACTCCTCTGATGGAAATTGTAGTTTAAGTCTGTCTGTCTTACGCATTTAGCATTGCTGGGAACTTTAGGAATGGAAAACAATCAACAATGTGGTTTAAACCATCATTTGACTCCAGAAGGCATTCAGTAAAGTGGTCTTCATGAGGCAAAGAGCCAGGTTGGGGAACTGACCCCACTATTATTTTCAGACCCATTGTTACTGCTCAGTCCCTTTTTGAAGCACATCGCCCAAGAAAATGGGAGTTATAGAGCTTATAACCCTGCACTGAACCTGCTTCTGATTAGCAGGAAACATTCACAAAGCCATTTTAAAAATCACAGGTTGATGTTTTAGCCAGGTTTGCAGACAGAAACATCATGACAGCAGCTAGCTACATCAGCTTTCCCCCATACTGTCTTTATGCTGCTGTGGACTTTCCCATCCACTGCTAATGTTCACTTTGTTAACTCTCTGCTTTAGCAAGAGGCAGCGATGTTATTTTTTCAGCGTCCTAAAAAGAAACCTCTCTAATCATTTTAGACTTGGATAGGAGGGGAGAGGCAGAGAGGTGTTACCTCAAGAACTACGCTATTTGCTGTCAATCTAGGGAGCCAGCTCTTCCAACCAGGCCTTCCTCTGGTCTGGCACCTGCTAGAATAGTGAGAAAGGAAATGGCTTCAGGTTGTGCCAGAGGAGGTTTAAATTGGATATTAGAAAAAAAATTCTTTACCAAAAGAGCGATGAAGCGCTGACAGAGGCTGCCCAGAGCAGTGGTGGAATGTCTCCATTCCTGGAGGTGTTCAGAAAGGATCTAGATGTGGCACTTTGGGACATGGTTTAGTAGGCACAGTGGTGTTGGGCTCATGGTTGGACTGGATGAGTTTAGAGGTCTTTTCCAACCGTAATGAACCTATGATTTCCCTTCTTAGCGATGAACAGACAAGTCAATACCTACTCATCTTGTGCATTTGTACAACAAAATGCACAGTGCTTGCTTGTCGGTTGCTTATTTTAAAGACCTCTGCTGAAGGACACTCTAAGCTTTCCTGTGAGGCACCACACTTTGGCTTATTTTCTGCCTGAAGACACCAGCAGGATTCATTATTGTTAACTAAGTTTGCTCAACATATATGTCAAGAAAATATGGTTTTCTTCAGCTTTGGAAGTGGATACAGGATTAAATATACCTTACATGACTGCACTTAGAAGACATGAAGGTGAATTATGTGACTCTATATATCCCAAATCCCACATTAACATAAAAAATAACTGTTGTAGATAATCAATCCAGCTTGTTTACTAGACTACCTGGCTAACAGCCAAAGAGAGCAATTTCAAGGGGTTTTATAGATTCACTCAGAAAAACAAAAATCCATTTTCTAGAAGAGGGCTCACAATTCACAGACTCCTTAAGTCAAAAGAAACGCAGAGGAATTCTGCATTTTCCCAATCTTCTCTTACAGAGATTTACAGTCAAAACACACATCTCTGGATAAATCGGCTCGCCTGTTTACGCTGCCTTTCATGTTTCCACATGCACAATTTGCCTACCCGATTTTAGGGATTATGTAAACAGTTATTAACATCATGTGGTTTCAACTAGGAGGAGAAAAACCCAGATAAAATTGCTTACCAAATGACCCTTTTAGGTCACTTTTTAGCGTGCAAAATTAAGCAAGAAAGTCTTATTATGATGCTACTGGCACTTTAAATAACACTCTTTTAAAAGGAAGACTGACCTATGAAAATTTTCTTTTTGAAAAAATAAGGTTGAATTCGCACAAGCCATAGAGATACTTGACAGGCATATCTAAGGACAATCTCCAAACCATCTAGTATCAAAGAGCCTACAGCATAAAATACCTCAACATATTTTAAGGCCCCCAAAGATTACAACCACAGTTCTTTCAACTGAGCTCTCCGCTAACAGCCATTCAGTACTGAGGTGACCTCTAAGCCATAATGCAGTAGGGTCACTCTTGGATTATACAGCACATAACAGGTTTGATCAGCTTGTTATAGATATAAGCACATATGTACTACAGGTAATTAGAAACCTACTACAATAAGGTAAGAAAACTAGTCAGAAAATCACAGAATCATAAAATGATTTGGGTTGGAAGGGACCTCAAAGCCATGGGCACGGACACCTCCCACTGGATCAGGGTGCTCAAAGCCACATCCAAACTGGCCTTCAACACCTCCAGGGATGGGGCAGCCACGACTGCTCAGGGCAGCCTGTGTCAGGGCCTCACCACCTTCACACGAAAAAAAAATTCTTAAGGTCTCATCTCCATCTCCCCTCTTTCAGCGTAAAACCATTCCCCCTCATCCTGTCCCTGCACTCCCTGATCAAGAGCCCCTTCCCAGCTTTCCTGGAACCCTTTTCAGTACTGGGAGGCTGCTCTCAGGTCTCCCCAGAGCTTTCTCTTCTCCAGGCTGAACAACGCCAGCTCCCTCAGCCTGTCTTCATACACAAGGTGCTCCAGCTCTCGGATCATCTCTGCGGTGTCCTCTGGAATCACTTCAACAGATCCATGTCCTTCCTGTGCCGAGAGCTCCAGAAGTGAACTCACGACTCCAGCTGAGGTCCCACCAGAGAAGAGGGGCAGAATTAACCTCCATTGCCCTGGTGTGCCACTTATTTTGATGCAGCTCAGCATATGATATCTTTGTTCTCTTTTAAAACAAAGTATTTTTCTAGTGAAAAAAATTTTGATTTTTCATTGTAAACCAAATTGATCAGTTATTTGTTTTCAGGAAGCAAACCTATTTTGAGCCAAAAAACATTGAGGGAGGAAAAAAAAAAGGCAAAAACCCAACACAAACCTAAATGAGTATCTTGATAGGACTGACACCAACCTTCACCCTTGGAGGTGTTCAAAAACTAGGTAGGCATGGCACCTTGGGACGGTTGTTTTGGGCTGACAGTTGGACTGAATGAGTTTAATGGTCTTTTCCAACCTTAATGATTCTATGATTCTACGACTATTTTCCAGCTACAGCTACCATGTAACACCATGGAAGTTCTACACTAACAGGATCTCAGAACAGCAGCAAAAGGATTAAGCTTTGCTGTATTCTACCAGGTAATTCTGCGCTGTGAGCCCAGACAGCACAAAGTCTTAGAATCAAAGAATCGTAAGGTTGGAAGAGACCTCTGAGATCATCGAGTCCAACCGTGCCTGTCTCCCTAGTAAACCTTATCCCTAAGAAACTTATCTATCCATCTTTTAAACACCTCCAGGGATGGAGACTCCACCACCTCCCTGGGTTAGCTGTTCCAATCCCTGACCACTCTCTCAGTGAAGAAATGCTTCCTAAAGTGCAGTCTAAACCTGCCCTGGCACAACTTGCGGCCGTTCCCTCTCGTCCTCTTGCTTGTCACTTGTGAGAAGACAGCAACACCCACCCCATCACAACCTCCTTTCAGGTAATTGTAAACAGGCTCCCCTCAGCCTCCTCTTCTCTCCAAGCTAAACAACCCCAATTCCTTCAGTCTCTCCTCGTAGGGCTTATTCTCCAGCCTCTTCACCAGCCTTGTTGCCCTTCTTTGCACTCCAACACCTCAATGTCTTTCTTGTAGTAAGGGGCCCAAAACTGCACACAGTACTCGAGGTGTGGCCTCACCAGTGCCGAGTACAGGGGCACAATCACCTCCCTGGTCCTGCTGGCCACGCTGTTTCTGATACAGGCCAAGATGCCATTGGCTCTCTTGGCCGCCTGGGCACACTGCTGGCTCATGTTCAGCTGGCTGTCAACCAACACCCCCAGGTCCTTCTCCTCCAGGCAGCTCTCCAGCCACTCTTCCCCGAGCCTGTAACGCTGCATGGGGTTGTTGTGGCCTAAATGGAGGACTCTGCACTTGGCCTTGTTAAACCTCATCCTGTTGGTCTCAGGCCATCGAACCAGCCTGTCCAGATCTCTCTGCAGAGTCTCCCTTCCTTCAAGCAAATCCACACTTGCACCCCTTGGTGATCCACAGCTTGGTGTCATCTGCAAACTTGCTAAGGGTGTACTCAATGCCTTCAATTGAGATCATTGATAAAGATGTTAAACAAGACTGGACCCAGCGCTGAGACTTGGAGGAGAAAGGGACAGACAACCCTCCTGCCTCAGTTTCCTCCCCTCAAGCAACCTTTCCCCACCTCACACCAAAGCACTGAAAAGGTTAACTCATGTGTGCAAAGTGCTTTGAACATGAAAACAGGCTTTATTTCTCTCCTTTCAGCTGTGGCAGTCATCCTCACAGGAATCCGAGTAGCCGGGAGCTCCCTATTCAGCCAGTTATAAAAGTCACGGCTCTCTTGATAGCTCTGCATGACCCACTTCTCCACCTGGAGCTGCTGCTGTAGTGTTTAAATGTCGAGGAGTTTTTCAGTATATAAATAAAACGTTAAGGGGGGAAGTATATCAGTGGGGATAGGAAAAGGCAAAATTTATGTCACATGAAAGCTTATTCAGATGAAATTTATTATAGCCCATTCGAGTTAAAATATCATATATGTGTGAGATGTTAATGAAACCATAACCCAGGAGGGAGAGGGGAGCAGAGTGAGCTGCTTGTGAAGAAAGAATTTGCTCCTGAAACCTGGCAGGCAAAGCCGTAAGGGGCTGCGTGTTTGTGTGTGGGTTTGGAGTGCAAAAACAAAGATGCTTAAGGTCCTGAGAATTAATGGGAGGGAGCGAATTGTGGAAACAAACTGACAAAGGAAGACATATCAAAGGTTTTGAATCTATTCAATATTAGACATTGGGAGGGAAAGGCATAATGCATCACAGCTGATTAGTGCTAAGGCTGGCTCTTACTGCCTGCATGCACAGTGAGTAGCGAGACAGAAACCCAATCGCTGCAGGAAGCTTCAGGGGTTTCCAAGACAAAAATGTGGAAATAACCATTTCCATAGAAAGGGCTCTTCCACAAATTGCTTAAACAAAGTGGTTTTAAGTCCATTCCATCCCCTACACAGAGCAGCTGTGGAGATTTCCACTCACCCTCCTGTAATCAAGGCACAAGTACTCTGCTTGGCTGCAGATGATGGAGAATGAGAGCAACTGGGTTCCTGTTTAGTCCCGTTAAATACGTAGTGGTACAAGCAGAGCACAAGGAGTCTTTCTGCTGAGGCTGCCAGCGACTCACTAGCCAAGACACACACACACAACCCTGCAAAAGATGCGCTAGAAGTGGACTTTTGTGACTCCTTTTCAAAGACTTCTTCCTGCACTGCTGCCTCGGTCCTTCCTCACCCCTCTCTGACCAGCACAGGGTTGTACAAGGGAAGTTTCCATTTATAGCCTGCTGCTGGTCTTGCCACTTCAGAAGTAAAAGCAGCAACATCAAAAAAGCATCAGCCCAGCTCATTTCACAAACTGAATTAATTCAAAGCCACCTTTCCCCTGTAGCTGGCTTTGCAAGTGTACCACAGCTTTTGTTCCCTTCACCAATATTGCTACTCTGTGAAATATTCCACATCCTGAATTAAGGAACTCATGGCTCCAAGCACCCTTTATCAGTTGACTACGTCAGCAAGAAACATCATCACTAAATATTCATTTCCTACATTAAATCACAATCAAGCATTTCTGGACAGCAAAACAGACACCTTTAGCATCAACTAACAAGGAAGACTGAAGGCAGTGTGACAACAGATGTAGGAGCCTCTATGCTGTCAACTATTCACACATGGTGTTACAGGTAGAAGCTTGGAGACCAGCGATGCCAACTGTCATTGTGATGACCACATCAACAGATTTCCTGGTAAGGCTTCTCCCAGAACTCACTGGTGTGCTCTGTCTCATCTCATCCAAAATAATCTACCTCTATTTCTTGTCTTTACCGAGAAAATAATTAAACCACACAAAGTTATACCGATACTAAAAGCTGGGACATAAATAAAGCAGGACACATGATCCTGCAGAACACAAGACAGATGGTCAGGGACAAACTTAACTCTAATTTCCTTCATTTTGAGCAAAGTGAAAGATTTTCAGAAATCTATATGTGGTGAACTATTAAACCAAACACTGACTACGTTTGGCTTTTGTCCTTTTATGAGCCTCATACTTTGTTAAAATTGTAGGCTGTTGTTAACAGTGTTACTTCTGAAATAAGCAAATATATGTGTTATTCTTTAAACAGTAAACAGGTAGCAAATTGATAAACCAAGAAATAATAGAATCATTAAGGTGGGAAAAGACCTCTAAGATCATCCAGTGCAACCACCAACCCAAACGCACCGTGCATACTAAACCATATCCCAAAGTGCCTCATCTACATGCTTTTTGAACACCTCCTGGGATGGAGACTCCACCACTGCCCTGGGCAGCCTCTGCCTGTGCTTAGTCAGTCTTTCAGTAAAGAAATTTTTCCTAATATTCAATCTAAATACATTTTTAACTATCATAAATTCCTGGGGATGTATATCTGGGCTTCCAACCTCAACTCTCATTTCAGAAAGATTAATTTCTCCAGACACACACACGACTTGCAGGTATAGTTAGAAGTGAGCTGGGTCTAACACTCAGGGTAGCATTAGCAACAACGGGCAGAATTTAGGAAGTCTGGAAATTGATATGCCATATAAAGAACTTAAAACCAAACAAACAAACAAGCAAAATCCCTCAAAACAACCAAGTAAGCTTCCAAACACCCAGCAGCGCTATCCTGTATTTATCCTACTTGAAGCTTCTTAATTCAGCATAATACTGGTTATAGCTTGGATTACAAACACATCCATTTCACCATGGTTTCATTGTAAGCAAAGTTTACATCTCCTGGAGTTTGGCTGTTACATGAAAATTGCTCCTTACAGTCTTTTTGAGTTTTAAGGCACATTTTTAGCCTTTCCATTTGCTGACAGTATCTGGAATACATGCCCACTGAAGCCACAACAGCCAGGAGACAAAAGATTTTCCTCTAGACATCGTTTCTTGGAGAACTTCTAGAGCTTGCCTGGCTGTAGACAAACATCTTAGGCTGGTAACACTGTTTGGTGAGCAATGCTGCCTCTCGGAGTCCAGACGAGCACTGCAGTACCATTTCCAAACGTCTACAAAGGTGCAAGGTGTCCAATTCCTGGTCAGCCGTGGGCTTGGTGGCATTGCCTTAAGCTCTGCAGTAAAATGAAAAGCTCATTGCTGGACTTTGGATTTTTTTGCACCCTTTTTAAACTCTCACTCAAATAAGGATGCGCTCCTAGATAAGCAAAGGAGCACAGACGCACTCATAAAAAGTAAATGCTCTGATTTGTGCTAACGAGACAGAAATAGCAGCATGACTGAGACCCAAGAACATGCTATGACACGTGCAGCTGTCTAAATAGCTCTGCTGCCAGTGTCACTGCCTGCTAATGGCATTCCCTTCTGCTTGGCCTCATCTCTTCGCTTTACACAAGGGGTTCAAAATCCAGGCGCTTCCAGCCCCACCAAGACTGAACTACTTCACTTAAACAAATAGGAAAAATAGCCACACGAGTAGTTAAGATCTCACTCACTTTGGAAAGGATTCAAGAAAGCTTGGATCATATGGCGAGAAGCCAAGTGTCTCTTATTTCTGGAGTATTAATAAAACAGTGTTAAATTTTTATTTTCTTTCCATCCTTATGAAGGTCTTTTTCAGAGGATTCTACATCAATAAAGCACCAAAGGCATTCACAGCCCATAGAAATCGAGCAGTGTGAAGGTTTATTTAAAAAAAAAAAAAACAAACTACCCTATACATGATTTCAAAGAGAGCTATCATATATTTACATGCTGTTAAAGACTGAGCCATTCTAGCTCAGGCAATTATGAAAAAAAAAATGTAATTTTCATGCCTGCCAGCCTCATACAAAGCTCAAACCTCAAGACTTCTGCTTGTCCTCTGCTGCAGGATGAGTTTACAGCCCATGCAAAGAAATGAGTCACCTGTGCATCACCCATCCAGGCTGCTGGCAGTGCCACACACCTGGGCAGAGAGGCCAGGTGAGGGTGGAAAAAGGCAAGCTTGATGGCAACACTCAACATCTGTGCACATTAACGAGTTCAACTTAATTACCTCCCAACAGAAAGATTAAATAGGGTGCAACTGGCGATATGAAATTTTCCTAATGGGTTCCACTGCTTGAATCCACCACTCATCAAGCTGAATTGATTTTTAAACAGTGGAAATTCAAACAACTCCCATGAGAAACTAACACAATTCCCATCTCAATCAAATGCTTTGTAATAGTTACATATAAAATGTGATTTTTGAGGAGGGAGAGTAGATTATTTCTTTCCCCTTCGTTCCTATAAGAGACCTGGTAAATGGATAGTGTTATCAGGACAATGCCTGAAGACCAACACGAATTGAGGATGAAACGTGTACAAACATGCTATGAGTAATATTTTCCTAATAACTCAAAACTACTTTTTTTTTTAAATAAAAGCAGTGGCTAAGTATCATGAGTACTTAAAATAGTAGGACAGTTAGGCTATTGTGTAGCTCTCTGTAATCCCAATGCTCCAAAAATAGATTTGCAAGTACATGAGTGCCCTGGAAGTAATTTAAGATAGCAATTAATTTATATTTTATGGTATGTTCCCAAAGCAAATATTTCAAGTTTTGCTGTTAGTTTTGAGTATCAGCTGAGCTACCTAAATTCAGAATGTGCCACAAATCCTTTACACAGCTTCTACTTGGGCATAAACAACTTTTGAGCAAAACCCACTACTAAGCTCAAGGAAGTAGTGATTTAAGCAACAAAAAATATTGTGTATTTTAATTAAAAAAATAAATACCGCTGTACAAAAACATTCCCCATATTTTCACATGTATTCAAGATTTCTACAAAAATACACAAAATATCATAGGACATTTTTTGAGAAGGCTTTTTGCCATCATCTCTGAAGATGGACTCAACTTTTTCCACATAAAAAAAGATTTGAAAAATATATATCTAGAGCTGAAAAGATCTACCTTGAGCCCAGACACTGCCTGACAAGTCCCATCTCACCAGTGATTAATGTGCTGACAATTTGCCAAAAAAAAAAAAGGGTCTGTTTATTGGCTCAGTGGACAAGCAAACATTTGCGAGGACAATTGGTATCTATGCAAGGCAGCCACAGGCTGAGTGGTCATCAGGTGTTAAATAGCAACTGACATTTTAAACCAAATCCAAGGGCTGTCAGAATCAAAAGTTCACTGAACTGGAGCAAAGGAGAGAAAGGCGAGAGGAAAAGGCAAATGAAATAGCTGGCTGTTTTCTCAGGGGCAGTCCTATCTGGTTAATTTTATTTTTTTCTAATCGATGCCATAACAATAAAGCATTTCCAATATTGGTTTTGTGTAATTCTTCTTCATTAAATCATACTTGCATGAAAGGAAATCAAACTTGCACAGCTTTAGAGTGGGGCTCTATTCCAGGTGACATCAAAGACTAGAACAGGAGAAGAGGTGGGAGAGGAAGAAAAAAAAACACCCTGCACAATGTTAAATACCTAACAGGAGATGACAAATCAAATGGGAATTACTGCGGTAAAAACATAATTAAAAACTTGATTGAAGTTAAACAGAATTTACATAACACTGCAAATTAACTTTACGCTGGAAGTATTCACTGGGAAAGCAATAAAAAGGCATTTCATTAGTAATCTATATTTAAACAATATGTACAATAGAGTTGTTCTAATGAGAAACGTAGGGGTTTTAATAACAGCAGTTTCCAATGGCTGCCAAGAGACACTGCTATCACCGAGATTTTTGCACACAAACAAACAATCTTTGGCAATGCCATGTGTGGATTGCAGCCACAAGTCCCAGCACAGGTTGGAGCTCTACAGCTTCTCGTTATAAATTAACTGCGTGGAAAACACCAGCACACAGACCCAGGGCCACCCACTTAGCATGGTCTTCTGGCCTCTTGTGAAAGGACAGCCTAATTTCAGCAGAACCAGGACCGCTTTTTGTCTTGAAGTTTTCTTTTTGAAAGAATGTATTATTCTTACAGCTTTCCTGAACACACATCTGCCGCTATGACGTTTCATGCAAAACTCTTTAGGGAAAAGGACTGCTTGCAATAGTGATGAAGAAGCACATTGCAATCATTATCTAAGTCACAAAACAGTATTACAGGTAAAATGAAAATCATAATAAAAGCACATTGAATCTGAACTATTCGAGTGCGCACCATTCATCTCAAAATGCTCATGTCAAAACAAGCAAATAAAAAAGGTACTATTACAATCCCAAGATGGAAAGCTCCTACAACACAGTGAGGATGGTGAGGCAGTGGCACAGGTTGCCCAGAGAAGTGGTGGCTGCCCCATCCCTAGAGGTGTTGAAGGCCAGGTTTGATGGGGCTTTGAGCACCCTGATCCAGTGGGAGGTGTCCCTGCCCATGGCAGGGGTGTTGGAACTGGATAGGCTTTGAGGTCCCTTCCAACCCAAACCATTCTATGGAAAACAAACTCAGTTTATTCCTGATTTCAGAGTGAATCCAAGGAAGATTCCAGCCACATAATTATTTCTCACTTTTTCCTTATATCAGACAAATGTGTTTGGTCTTTTTCAAGGCACAGCATCTTTCTGCTGAAAGTTTAACAGGCTTGCGGCAACAACCCTGCTTGGTCACCTTTTATAAAGAGTCATTTTCTCAGGTCGCCCACCTACAACCTTAAACCCGTGTCATAAAACCAACAGGGTAGTTTACATCAGTACTGTTTTCATATTTTTACTGTTCAAACCAAGTGACAAAATCAATGATTTCAAACAAGGATTCAGGTGCAGGCAGCCATTCACTGCACTTTCTGACTAGAACTGAGTGTTCAACACTCAGAGGGCAGCTCGGTGCCATCTCAACCTTTCTCTACTGAAAACACTTTTGGAAAGTCTATCCCAGGCAACAGTGACTCAAACAAAACAATCAATCAAGAAAACACATTCCTCAAAATCATTGTTAAGAAAAATGTAACACAAGTTTCTTCTGATGGACTTTTTGACCTGACACAAGTTTTTTTATTCCTTTCCCATAGGTACCTGCTGTGTGGTTTGGGTAATAAAGTGACATGTTTCCAACTTACATGAAAGGACTTAGGTGAGGGGGCTACAAGCAAAGCAATTTATTGCCCCAACACAAGCCCCAAGAGTGGGAACCCAGGAGGATGCTCGGCAGAATATCCTGGAGCATGTTGAATACAGAGCTCTTCCGAGACATGGGAACCAAGGATTGAAGGCTTTTTGCTTGCCATGGGTTTATTGTATTCACTGAGCAACTGCCTACAAGAACACTCCTCAGTTTTGTGGATCTGTTACTATAGGAATCAATATTTTTATTTTTCTATGCCATTAAAAAGAAAAATCTTTAAAGGATATAAGTGTCTGAAATGTGTTTTCTCATCAATTTGAGTTTGTTTGGGTTTTTATGTCAGTAAAAAAGAAAACAAGCAAACGGTGTTTCATCCTGTTTTGGCTGCTGAACAACATTTAAAAAATACATACATAGAGATTAATATTCTCATATTTGCTGAAAATTTGGTAGATAACATTTGTTGAACACTTCTGATTGCATCAATTTTACTTTTTCTGTCCGAAACTCCACAAAGTTTAGAATTAATTTTTTTTCTCCAAATCCTCTATTTATTTTTTTCTAAAACGAACAAAAAGCAAACCAAACCAGAAATTCTCACAAAGTCCCTTTAGAAGAGACAGGGAGGAGGCCCCAAATCCCCTGAGTAGACAGAAACATAGAATGGAAGGGACAATAAAGCCCATCCAGTTCCAGTCCCCTGCCATGGGCAGGGACACCTCCCACTGGATCAGGTTCCTCAAAGCCCCAGCCAACCTGGCCTTCAACATCTCCAGGACTTCTCTGGCAACCTGTGCCAGGGCCTCATCACCCTCACAGGAAAAGAATTCTTCCTAACGTCTCATCTATATCTCCCCTCTTTAAGCTTAAAACCATTCCCCCTCATCCTATCCCTGCACTCCATTACCAGCAGTCCCTCCCCAGCTTCTCTGTAGCCCCTTTCAGTACAGGGAGGCTGCTCTAAGTTGCCCCTAGAGCCTCTCTTCCCAGGCTGAACAACCCCAACTCTCTCAGCCTGTCCTGGTATGGGAGGTGCTCCAGCCCTCAAGATTGTCTTTGTAGCTTCCTCTGGACTTGTTCCAACAAATACATGTCCTTCCTGTGCTGAGGACTCCAGAAGTGAACTCAAGACTCCAGGTGAGGACTTGTGAGAGCTGAGAATCACCTCCTTTGTCCTGCTGGTCACGCTTCATTTGATGCAGCCCAGGATACGGGTGAGTCAGGTAAGACAAACAGCAAGGAATATGACAAACCTCAGCAGAATCCCTCTCCTGACAGAGCACATATTCCCATGGAGTCAGCTTGTTGTGCCAAGGCCAGATTTCTTCAACTGGCAGAGCAAGGCACGAGGAGACACATTGTCCTCAAGCTCACCAGGAGCAATGAGCTCAGGAGAAAGGAATTGCCCCATCAGTTCCGAGAAGAGCGTCAACACACCAGAGAGCAAGCTGCACTCAGTGCTTTTCCTTTTTTAACACAGTGTATTTGTACTCGAGAGAATGCAGCTCACATGTGGTATCCACTCAGGTCACAAAGACTATGCTTCCACCACAGAGGGCACGAAGAAGGCATGTGCTTCCAAAAGCCTTTTTTACCCTGTCCTAAATCTGTATCCCGAGGACAATATGCAGTCTAAAGGGGATGCTCTTTTGGGGGCAAAAGGACCTAACCAGAGCTTACAGAGACAATAAAAAAAGAAACATTGCCTTACAGTAAAAACTGCAGGTTCATCCAAGGCTGCAAGCCCATTGTGCTTCACACTGTGCAAACACACGATCAGGAAATAAACTTTACTTCAAAAAGCTTGTAAATCAATGAATAAAGAAACCATAAAGACCCATAGAACTTTTTTAAGACCGCTTTTAAAAATGTTAATGCCCAGAATATACCAACAGATGGGGTTTGATAAAGTTGTTGCAAGTTTTATATTTTTCTTTGGACAGCAGCTACCAAATTAATTAACTGTGGCTTTACGTTTGTATGTTTGGAAAAGGGACACTGTGGGAAAACAGAGCCAATGACGAGTGGGAAACCGAACACTCAAATATACTCTTAGGATTACAGAATGCAAGTTATCGACAGAGATAACTTGCCCAGAGCAGTGGTGGCTGCCCCATCCCTTGATGGCCAGGTTGGATGGGGCTTTGAGCACCCTGATCCAGTGGGAGGTGTCCCTGCCCATGGCCCGGGGGTGGAACTGGATGGGCTTTAAGGTCCCTTCTGACACAAACCATTCTATAGACACTCTAGAAGGAAGAAACATAAGGTTACTTCCTTAAGCCAATGAACAATAGGGCATGATGGTCAAGGTCCTAAACTGTCACCTCCCTAGAAGTGACCTTATTCAAGGTAACTGTTTCTTAGAGAGGACAATGGAAATTTAGTTCCAAACTCCACTGGAAATTCCATTTTCCAATTCAGGCCAGCAATCCCAAATGCCTAACAGAAGCCAAGTGTGCTGAAACTTACAGTTGGCCCAAGTGTTGCCAAACACTCTGGCTTTCTATCCTCTTTCCTCTACGCTAGGAGAAAGTGAAGTGAAAACATGCCATAAGCATCTACACATGCACTTGACAATCCAAAACTATCTACAACCCCCATTATACCAGAGGATGCCCCGTGGCACAAGAGCTGATCAGGGCACATTTATGACTTTAGCACATGTATTTTTTATTATCTTAAACTCAGCCTATCTAAAATGAGAAGAGGGATAGCGACACAACCTCTACAGGAGAATTCAGTAGAGCTAGACCAATATGGCTGCAGCAATAGTCACTACTGCAAATCCCTAAATAGAGAAGATAACAGAAATGTGGAGAATGTAAAATGGACAAAGGTCTCATCCAGCAAACTGGGAAGAAGCCAGAATACAAAGCACATCATACAAATCCTCTGCTCTCACCAAGTCTAAGCACTACTGCTGTCCTTACCCAGTTCAGCTCAAAATAGCGAGCATCTCCAGCAATGTGCCAAGTCCTCTCAGCACCAACTGCTTTCCAGAGGACCTCAGAAGATCTGCCACGGTGCCCAGGCTCTGTATGAGCACTGGTGCCTGTCTGTTTCCCCTTTATCTCACCTCTGGCCCAGCTGGCACGACTACCTCTCATCACAGCGATTCGTGCAGTCAGAGCTCTGCATACAGCCACTTGCCACTAATTCCACATGTGCACAAGGAGTGAGGGCAGGAGCAGCCCTCATCCACATACAGCTGGGTTTACAAACCCTAAGGTTAAAGGCAATGAACAGCTTTCAAAAAAATGGCCTCAAGTTGTGCCAAGGGAGGTTTAGATTGGATATTAGAAAAAAATTCTTTACCAAAAGAGTGGTGAAGCACCAGCAGAGGCTGCCCAGGACAGTGGTGGAGTCTTTGACCCTGGAGGTGTTCAAAAAGCGTGTAGCTGTGGCACTTTGTTACATGGTTTAGCAGGCACAGTGGGGCTGGGCTGAGGGTTGGACTGGATGATCTTAGAGGTCTTTTCTAACCTGAATGATTCTACGAAGTTACAAAAAATGCAGACAGTAGCAGAAATGAAAGCCTAAAGACACTCTTGAATCAGATCCTGACCAAGACCAAGGAACTCTGCCCTGAAGCATGGCCAGGCTCCGTGTGGCATCCTGGATCAGATGAAATGCTTCCTTCTTCCTCATAATCCAAGAGCTCAGTAATACTACTGCAACACAGTGGAAAACCAGAAAATACATAGAAGTGCAAACCAAGTTCTGTTGTAATTTTTCCATAAGAAGGCTTTACCTTTTTGGCTGTGCAGCATTTAGCATTTACTACTCATTGTTTGTTTTGAGTCACTTGCCAGATGCCGTTGGCAAAACGTGCAAGTTGAAGGCAAATGGACCTCTCACACACACACGTTTTCCATTAAAAACACAAGTTATGGGCAATAAGTTGTGACAAAACTGCTCCTTCAGAAGACACAGATCTATCTCTGCCTTTCTGTATTTTCGTTTAATAACTTGTTGTACAGCTAAGAATTTTTCATAAATTGAGAAAAACTGATTTAACTCACTTGCCAGATTTTGTTCAAGAGCAACAAGAAGTAATCTGTTGTTTCAGAAGTTGCTAGTGACTGTAAGAGGGAGATGACAGTATTTTTAGCTGAGCATACAAAACTTTTGCCATCTCTCTCCCCAGCCCAGCCTCAGAATCCTCCGACCTGCCACAAAGTTCTTCACTCGTTACAAATTAGATCTGAGACTGCACCTATGCACATGAGAGCACACACGACTTCCATGCATATTGTGTCGATTAATTTTAGACAACAGTGACAGACAGAAAGTATGTTAATGGTGTGGCAGAAACCTCTTCTAAATGTTGCCCTTCCCAAGCTTATTGGACATAACATGAACTCAGCAGTGCTTGGGAAGTGACTGTGATTAATAGATGTTAGCTAATTCAAAAGGTCTTCTACACATCTAAGTTTTGCTTAAATTCATAGAAGATGTCATTATTCAATTCTTCACAGTTCTGCATTTCAACAAATTAATATTTCGACATTAATTTATTTAATATAAGGAATAATACTACAACATTAATTACCAGCGAAACCACCACTGCACAGTTTTAAACAGGGTGCACTGGAAGCCAGGCGATATTTTAGCCAGAGTGCCATTTGGGCAATTTTTAGATCACATTCTGTATTGTAAAAGAAAAATCAAAAAACAACAGTCTCTTTTAATACTCTAAGGAAAAATAAACGAGATGTAGTTGAAAAGGTAAATTATTTCCAGTCAAGAGAGAAGAGGAAGAAAGAACTCAACGGGGCAGTTTGCATAAAAACTACGACTGAGAGCCATGAATCTCTGAAAAGGATTTACTACACAGTTGTAACATCACAACAGAGCACCATCATGATCAAGTAAGATCAGTATGGACGCAGAAGAAAGTGCTGGTTATAGAATCATTAAAGTTGGAAAAGAACTCTAAGCTCATCCAGTCCAATTGCCAACCCAATACCACTGTGCCTACTAAACCATGTCACAAAGTGCCACGTCTACACCATTTTTTAATAACTCCAGGGATGGAGACTCCACCACTTCCCTGGGCAGCCTCTTCCAATGCTTCACCATTCTTTTAGTAAAGAAATTTTGCATAATATTCAAACTGAACCTCCCCTGACGCAGCTTGAGGCCATTTCCCCTCATCCTAGCACTTGTTACTTGAGAGAAGAGACCAGCACCTGGTCTACAACCTCCTTTCAGGAAGCTGTAGAGAACCGTAAGTTCTCCCCTCAGACTCTTCTTCTCTAGGATAAACAATCCCAGTTCCCTCAGCCACTCCACCCCAGAACCCACGTGCTCCAGACCCTTCCCCAGCTCCCTTGCTCTTCTCTGGACACACTGCAGCAACTCTGTGTCCTTCTTTTACTGAAGAGCCCAAAACTGAACATAGAATTTAAGGTGAGAGATGAAGCATGTTGAGTGACTACCACAGGATAGACCACAAAAGGCTGATTTGCTTATTTAAAGGTCAAGAAGGGCAAATGTTGGCATCACTACTCAAACCTACAAAAAGCCTGTGCAAGGCAAGGTCCAAGGGAATACCTGCAGATGCAAGGGTGCAAGATTACTTAGAAGCAAAAAAAGTGAAAAACCTATTGCCTCCCAATCGCAAATGTAATGTTTCAAATGTAATGTTGATGCATTCGCTTCTGTCTCTGCATGGGCAGGGTGAAAAAGTCTGTCTCTTCCTTGTCACTGGGCCTGCCACTTAAGTATAGAACCAGAGAATCACTGAATGGCTTGGGCTGGAAGACCTTAAAGCCTATCCGGTTCCAGCCCCCCTCCATGGTCAGGGACACCTCCCACTGGATCAGGGTGCTCAAAGCCCCATCCAACCTGGCCTTGAACACCTCCAGTGGTGGGACAGCTACCAGTTCCCTGGCAACCTGTGCCACTCTCTCAGCCCCCTCGTTGTGAAGAATTTCTTCCTAGTGCCTAATTTAACTATTCTCCCTTCCAGTTTAAACCCATTCCCCCTCATCCTATTACTACTTGCCCTTATAACTATCTGAAAAACCTGAAAAATACATCCAGAATCCACAAAATCACACAAAATTGATCTTGACCTTCCAGAAGTGGAGGATAAAGTCTCCCAGCTGGTATACAAATAGTAAACTGCAACAGCATCTCACCGGCACACTGCTGCCGTATTTGCCTTGTTCCTCATGAAGCTGTCATGGAATCAAATTTAAAAATAAATCTGATACACCAAGCAAGTGCTTACAATGGATTAATTTTCATGCACAACAATAAAAATAAAAAAATCCTGATTTCATTTTTTTCCAGTTGCACACCAGTCGGATGGGAGGAAGGTTTGGCCCCTCCAGAAGGCACATTTTCTTGCTGACCTCCCCAGGGCAATAGAGTTTGCAGAAGGTGCCCATGGGCTGGGGATGAGGAGATGGGGCAGGGTGGGCTCAGAGGGGAACAGGGAGAGGAACTTGGCTTTTGCAGACCAGATGGTTTCACCACATCAAGTTCAGGCCTAGACTGCACAGCTGCAAGTTATAAATGTTGAGGAAGCCAAGAAGAGTGGCATCCCCTCTGGGCTGCCAAATTCCAGGCAATTAGAGGCAGCTCAGCCCCCTGGTGGGTGCCTGGACAGGGGGCAGCAGCGGGGGAGACAGCAGGGAGGGGGAGGAGCGCGGCTCCACACCAGTATGGTAAATCAATTGCGTTTTTTATTTCCACTGCTGAATATTATTACGCCCTCTCCATGGCTTTTATGAATGTTTGCCTTACACTGTAATGTATTTGCCAGAAATCAATAGCCTCTTATCCTTGCAAACTGGTAGCCAATGTCACCACCTTCCCAGCTTGCCGATCAACAAGCGCTGCCCGCTGCATCGAGAACAGGAAAACTGGTTTTGTACTTCTCACATTTCATACAAATCTTCAGCTAGGAAAGCGGAGATAAAAACACCTATTTCAAGGCAGCTGCCAACAGCTTTTAAATCAAAGCCTGTGTCTTAAAATATGCTTTTCCATCAAGCAAGTATGGAGGGACCATTACTGGCCCTCATTAAAGAAACAGCTCATACCAAGAATAAGAGCATTTTGAATTGCCTCATCAGGATGTGCTGGGGTGGTTTGCTCTCAAGAGAATTGGAAGGGAGGGAAAGATGCTCTTATACAATTCAAATGACAGTAGCAAACATTACTATTCTAGACACAAGTAAAATATAGAGGACCAATTTTGAAAGGTGATACACGTTTACATAACGGTTTTAAACACGACAATTTTTGACCTCACATGAGCAAAACAAACAAACAAAAAAATTACAAATACCATGCCAGTAATTAAAACAAAAAAAAAAAAAAGACAGGATTCTCTACATGTTTCATAGCTTTCTCCACAAACTCCTTTTCTTCCTCTTATCAAGCCTGTGCTGAGTCATGCAAATTCCAACTCCAGCCTTTGCTCCAAAGCTCAAACCACATTCCCTAGAAATCCTTGTTCCAAATTTACAAAACATATCCACTTATAACTGTTTCCCTCTCTGCTACAGAACCTCCAAAAGCAGGAATAACGTCTTTAGGTAACAGCTGTATATCCCCTCAGCCTCCATACTCTTTGCAAGTTCACTTTGCTTGGTTTAAAAACTTTCCCTGCTGTAAAGGGGTTAAGAGTGATTTCATCTTCTCTAACTTATATCCATTTAATGTTTATCCTTCTACTCTGCATCTGGCTTTCAGAGCTTTAGGCTGCTCCCTCTGTCCCTTACTGAAATAATAATTTAGTGCCCAGGTAATGGTACTTCAGGAGCTGCCAGAAAAGGTTTAATAAAAAGGGCTTGCTCATTGGCCAGAATAGAGGATATCTGCTGTGGAAAAAGGCAGCCCTTACTGGGGAGTATGAGACTGCAGGAGGCCCCCTACCCTACACATGCAAGTAAATTCCTTTTTCTTCTTATAGACATCATCAATATTTTAGCATAAGTTCCTATGACTACATCAACACATGCTAATAAAAACAAAGTCTGAAATAGTCAAGAAGTCTGGAGAGACCTAAGAGCAGCCTTCCAGTACCTGGAGGGGGCCTACAAGAAAGCTGGGAGGGACTTTTTAAAAAGGCAAGTAGCGATAGCACAAGGGGGAATCGCTTTGAATTGGAAGGGGGGAAGATTTAGATTAGACATTAGGAAGAAATTCTTCCTGAGGAGGGTGGGGAGGCCCTGGCACTGGTTGCCCAGAGAAGTGGTGGCTGCCCCGTCCCTAGGTGTTCGAGGTCAGGTTGGATGGGCTTTTGAGCACCCTGACCCAGTGGGAGGTGTCTCTGCCCACGGCAGGGGGTTGGAAGTGGATGGGCTTTGAGATCCCTTCCAACCCAAACGATTCTACGATTCTAAGTCCACAGGTAGTGGAGCAGAGGCTTCTTTCCTCTCTGCAGCATTAAGCTAACAAGTCGAGTGTGGATTTTATACACAATATCACCCAAGTATTGCAGCTATTGAACTTCTATTGGCGATAAGCTATGGTTCCTGCATGCACAGCTTTGTGTGCCCTCAGCTGCCTCACTGAAGAACCTGCCCTGCACCCAGGTGACCGTACTCACCATCCACCACTATGCTCACTGACTCAGTCACATCCCTCCGGAGAGCATGGCTGAGCTACAGCAGAAACGGTCACCTCCCGCTCTTGCCCAGCGCTGTGGTAGGTTAGAAGTCCATCTGTTTACACGATTGCCTTTTCCTGTGGCCCATCTCCGAGCACAAAGGGTGAATTGTAAACTTGCTACTGCACCAGGCAAACATGGGAGAGGAAGTGCTCCTGCCAGCAGCCCCCACGCTTTCCCCAGAAGAGACTCTCTGTTGCTGTCTAATACTCTTCTGCAAATGGGCAAGTGCCAATTTCCACTCTGTTAGGACTAGTAAATTTTATGTTTGTAATGCCTGGTTGGTGAAAAGAAAATAACAGGCTTGTTCATGAAAAGCCCAGGGTTGGTAGTGCAAAAACAGTGAAGCGGGAAGCTGCTTTGAACAGAGCTGGATCCATCAGCCCCGGCTCAGACTATACCTCTGCAAAGCCATAAAACTGCTTCTGGGGGGGGGAGAGCCATCATTCAAACGACAGCCTGAGATAAACCACAATCTGATGACTGTCACAGTCCCTTTGACACCACCACTTACCATCGCCTACTGTTTACAGACTAATCAGTTTAGCCTTCCCAACCGGCTGCGTACGAGGCAGCTGCTCATCACCGCTCGCATTTTCTTAAAGCCTCCCAGAGCAGACACCCAGGGCTCTGTAATTTCTTCCACTCCTCCAGCTCAGACTACCCGAAAGAGGGAAGAAAAAAAGACATTCATTTTCACAATTCCTGTGTCGTGGAGAATCCTCATTCACACCTAGTGAATGCTCAGGATTTGATCAGCTATTTTAAAAAGAACGGCTTTTCATATAAATCTCACAGTTGACAGTTGCTGCAGTAATGTTTCTGTTGTTATTTCTTTTTATTTTAAATTAAAGTACTTTTAAAATATACCACCAAAATTTAGAAAGGTTTTCTCAGATATTGAACGTGATATACTTGCAATTTATACTCTCTCATTTGATTTCCAAGTTTTTTAATAAATAAATTATATAAATAGGCTTCTTTGATTGCTCAGAGCATCCAGCATGAAACACTGGGGCACAGCTTTAGGCATAATTGTCCTACTGAATTCATCAGCTGCCTAATCATCATTCATTTTGCATCTATTTCTGCTAATTAAAAAGAGAAAAACCCTAACAACTTTTACATAAATACTGTATTTGTTCTCCACAAAGATGCAAAGCTAATTTACCAGTTATTAACTGATTATCTAATTTTATAGCTGTCATTCTGCAAAGACCAGGACGCAGAACCACCAGGGAAGGAAACAAAGAGGTCAAGTGAAGTCTGTCGACCCTTACTTGCTGTCACCCAGGCTTGATGGCTTGGGACAGCAAGGGTGGTGGCTGTGGTCCCGTGGCTCTGCTGGCACCACAGCGGGTGGGGGAAAAGGACAGATCCTCAGTGGAAAACCTCTCTAAGCCAAGCACTAAATGACCCAGTGGGAGAGCAGAAACCCTACCTACATGGCACGAGAGCTCAGGGCGGCTGTGCAGCCTCACAGGACCCTCTGCCACGAGCTGAAAATTCACTTTAGCATATTCCCTCTTGATCCTTCACCTGAAGTTCGCTATAATGCAGCCTCTGCAGCAGCATCCCCTCTGCTTAGGGCCCTGCCAACACCAAAATCTTTCACTTTCAAAGAACTTCTGTCAGCATTTAAAGATCTGTCCTTGTCCAAGGGGGAAACCTTGCCAGCCTCAAGAAGCAGAGGGAAGAACCACTGCAGGCACCAGCTGATCCCCCTCCAGGCACGCTGTGCCATGCTGAGAGCAGAATCCAACTACAACGGTGTTCCCACCGACCGTGCAGACCCCACACGAGAGGGGATGCAGAGTATATGCACAGTAGCACATTTTCTTCTCATAACCTGAACATATTTAACTAAAAGAAATTAACTTTAACCTGTGCAAATATTAATGAATCTTCCAATTTCAATGCACAGTTGTCGTCAACCTTGTCCTGGTTCCAGAGGTACCTGTGGCACAAGTAGCTGCTAAAGCAAGAATGAACAAGGGTGACACCACCACCACCAGTTTTGTAGGCAAGTGCTGTTTAGCTCTCCATAAATTTTCTATTAGAGATTTAATTAGAGACATTACCACTCCCAAACCCTCTGCTGCCCGCAGGTGATAGCAGGGTAGGCAAATTAGTTCCACAGGCAGGGATAGGCACCTTGCGTTTTCGTCACTACATATTTCAAAAGCAAAAGAGGAAAAACCAGCATAATCATATCCACTCTGAATACAGATGAGGAATCACTTTCAAATATTCCTTTTCTTATCAAACTTGGTAACACCCTCAAATGGGAGAGGAGGTAGGACAGAGAACGCATTTCAGCCATGCAGAGACATGAAGTCATCTGCTTTCTTAACAAACCGGAGAGAAAGAGATAACTGAGTACTTGGCGAGGTGCAAGAGACACTCATTTCATCATCAGCTTGATTCTTGGACTGAAAACTACACCACACATGGAATATGTTGCAACACATATAGCAAAGCTTTAGCTGTCTATTTTTGAAAACCTTTTTATTTCCCTGATTATCCAGCTCTTTCTTTTGAGAAACTCCAATGTGAGAATCTAGACTTAGCCTATCAGCAGGACTGACTCAGCTTTCAAGTCACAGAATCATAGAAAGCTTTGGGTTGGAAGAAACCTCAAAGCTCATCCAGTTCCAATCCCCCTGCCATGGGCAGGAACACCTTCCACTGGATCAGGTTGATCAAAGCCTCACCCAGCCTGGCCTTGAACACCTCCAGGGATGGGGCAGCCACCATTTCTCTGAGCAACCTGTGCCAGGGCCTCCCCACCCTCACAGTATTAATTTTTTCCTAAGATCTCATCTCAGTCTCCCCTCTTTCAGCTTAAAATCATTCCCCCTCCTCCTATCCCTACACTCCCTGATCAAGAGCCCCTCCCCAGCTTTCCTGGGGCCCCTTTCAAGTACTGGAAGGCTGCTCTAAGGTCTCCCCTTCTCCAGGCTGGAACAAGCCCAACTCTCTCAGCCTGCCCTCGTACACGAGGCGTTCCAGCCCTCTGATCACATCCACTCCTTATCATTCTTCCTGCAAAGACTCTGACACGGGATAGCCAAATTATTTTGGACTTTGCTTTTCTCTCTCAAACCTCAAACCCCTCTTTCTCGCTGTATGAAAGCGATTCCTCCCATGAACGGCATCTGCAGCCTGCTCCCAGCACTCCACCAGGAGAGCACCTCCTGGGAGGCAGCACGTCAGCCCCATGCCTGAGGCACGATGATAAGGCTATCACCACATACATTTATTGCATGATAGGGGACCAAAACACATTAGGGTCATACAATAACCACATTGTGTTTCATGACCAGTACTGAGTCATAACATCTAATCTTCTACTGCTTTTGAAGGCGTTACAGAGTCTGCCCCAATTGAAATTTTCATTACGATGGGTTAAATTACTCTCTTGGAAATACAATAGAGACAAATCAAATAATTTACCTTGGTAGGCTTCTTTGCGAGTGGATAACAGCGCTGAGACGGTGATGTTATTTGAGGAGTGGGAAAAGAGGTATTTAACATACAAAGAGAACTCTACAAAGAACTGCGTGTACAGACACACTAACTTGATGCACCAGAAAAGGTGCAACTCAGCGTAACTCTCTGAGGAGGATCTGCCTACCAGGGCAGAAAGTTACCCATAAGCATGAACGCATCGTCAGTGGACTACAGAGAAAACCCTGTTTACAACAGTAATTTATTGTTCCATAGTTAATACAGTGGCTGAAAACAGTTTCACCTTGATAGGGAATAAAATCCGCTGACATGAATACCAAGAACACTGAAAAGCACAGCACTAATTCTAAATTAGATTAAAATCCAGAATAAACCATCATGCTATTTATAAAAGCCAACTTCTTTGCCTCCACTTGATACAGAAAACACTTCAGTGGAACTTTAAATATGCAAATTGAACTGAAAATAAAAAGATTTTGGCAGCTACCATTAATTTAACACCGCACTGAACTACGCTCAAAATGACAAAATGCAGAAGAATTAAGTACAGGGTTTGATCAGTATTTACAGAAAAGACAAGAAACAAACACTTCAGACTATTATATGTATTTACAAACACAGCACATTTAGCTGACTCTGTAGCCCAACTAAGGAGAGATTATAATGTTACTTCAAAATTTGAATAGTAGATAATATCTTGGATAGCAACTTTTTCCAAAAATGCCCTCGCAGAGGATACAGGAACAGACTTGGCAAGTTTATGACTGAAGGAATAATGACTGAATTCTCATCAAGCAAGAGCAGATTGCTTATAGATTTCAAATCAGGTTTTCTCCACACAATTTACTCTACAAAAATTCTGTGCATTTTTGAAACTTTAATTTAGAGCCATAAAACAACAATGGGCACTTTGCTTCATAAGCTACAGCCGTGCGCTGCATCTCAAAACAGCTGATTTATCTGATGAATGGGATCTACACATTTGCTCAAGTGCTTACACCACCTCGTGCTGATTTGTGGGCTGCAGAGCTGCACAGAAGTGCTGGGCTGAGGCAGAGGAAGAACCGTTGGGGGACTTGGATCAATGGAACTGCGGTGTGCAGAGTTCAGTGATTTCCTTTTGAAATTTAAAGCGAAGCCAATGAACGGTCTGGATGCAGAGAACGGGGATGTCAGGCTCTAGGCTCTGCCATATGTTATTACAAAAATTAGAGCGTGCTTTTGCACTGCAGTGTTCATCTGCAAAACAGTGATGAAACCACTGGATATTCTTCCCCACTTAGGTTGATAGCAAACATTCCAGGCAAAGGCCTGGGTCCTAATACTGCCCCCGGAATGACAAAAGAATCCTGAAGCTGCTGGAATAAAACCCCAGTGCTAAACCTAGGATTGTTTATATCAAAAATGCCTAAGAGATTGGCTTTATTGCCTCCTGGATTAACTAAAATTTCTGTTCCCAACAGGAAGAAGTTTGAAAAAGTAGACAGAGTAACTATATTTTATCATCAAGTACCAATTCAGACCCTAATTTCCAATCACTGTGTCAGTGACCTGAGCCAGAAAACAGGAATTTGTGATAATCAAATAATAGAAATTTTAAGTTTTTGCTGTTCCTTTTATCACAGACATTGTAATAATGTCTACTTTTTAATAAACCTGTCAGTAAAAAGACAGACACTTTATTGATGGTGTTAAAATTCTATTTTAGAGTTATAATGTGAGATATTTGACCATACACAGAACTGATTAGAAGAAATAATATTCATGAACATTTTATTATGATATTCCTTAACGGAAATAATTTCTATTTAATACCATTGTACAATTACAAATTGTATAACAGTATTGTTAGATATTATAATAGAGCGAACAGAACAATTTACACTTCAAGATTTTTTGCAGTAACATTTCATGTCACAGCGTATTTCTTAATATCCTCATTTTATTACAATTACAATGTTAAAGCTATAGGGTTCCTCAGTAGCCACATGAAATCTGAAAGCTGTGGAAGGAATAAAACATAAGCTGAATATTGAGAAAGTTTCCTTCTCTTTGCTGCAGAGAAGTGAAATTCATACACAACTGTCATGTCGACCTCTTCTCATTTACTAAGCCATCTTTTCCACCTCTCCCATCAGCTCCTCAGAGGCACTGACTGGATCTTCTTTCGGATGTTAAATTTGTTAGCGAAATCACTAATGGGCTGAAGCCAGTGGCAAAATTCGGAGAGCAACTTAATGGGGCCAGAAATTTGATTCTTAACATGCATAATCTCCTCTCTCATCTTTACAAGTGGCAAAGTCATTCCCAAGTAAGAACTTCTTTTCAAACCCTGTTGACATCCTCCCAGCCAAGCAGCCACGGAGCTCACCACATGCAATCACATATGGTATTCAAACACCTCCCTGCCACTGGAAATACAACAACTAATGGTTACTGTGGAACTGGGAGTGCTTTTAACAGGGCAGCATTCATAGAATCATAGAATCACTTGGTTGGAAAAGACCTTTGAGATCATTAAGTCCAACCATATCTGTCCACTGCTAAACCATCCCTGAACACCTCATCTACCCGGCTTTCAAATACCTCCAGGGATGGTGACTCCACCACCTTCCTGAGCAGCCTCTGCCAGTACAAGAGAATGCTTTCAGTGAATAAATTTTTCCTAATGTCTAAATCTGAACCTACCCTGGTGCAACTCAAGGCCATTTCCTCTCATCCTATCACTTAGGAGAAGAGACCAACACTGCCAAATCATGTGGACTCCTATTTTATAATCCTTTGAAATGCACGCCTGGATTGCGAAAGAAAGCAAACCATCACAAATGCATACATTTTCCTGCCTCCAAAAGCTGCACCTCATTTCAAATCCTTTACGTTTAATGGAAGAAAGCAATTAAAGAGATGCAGGGAATAACAAGGATTAACATTCAGGCTCTTTATCTAAATGGACTGAGGCCCTGCAAGGGGTTTTTTGCAGTAATTAGTTCAGCCTGCAGAAGGCACAGACACCGATACCGCATCTTCGCATCCCCCTTGCCCAAGCAGACACCCTACTCTCATTGCTTCATTTCTAAATCAAGTTCACTTCCAAATGCACCCCCTGCCACGCACGCCAAAGGCACGTACATGTAGTTTCCTGCCACCAGATAGACCCATTCCTGCCCCGGAGAGCATCGGGGAAGGGTATCTGTCGGTCTAGGACCTGGCTGCACACAAACACTTCCTGCCATTGGGGGTTCATTCCCAAACACAGCCTGTGAAGAGCACAGTTTGTAGCAGATGGACATAAAAGGTCCCTGCATGGGGCTGCTTTTCAATCTGCCTGCTGGCCTCAGCAAAAAGCCGCTCAGCGCTCCTTCCAGGCTGATGACACAAAGCTGCACGAGGCGGGAATAATCCCCTCCTGCAGATCCCCGCATCCGTCTTTTCTTACAGACACCAGCTCCACATTGCAGGAGAGCCCTGTGGCAGCTGCCAACAAACGTGCAGGGAGGTTTCCTTCACATGGTGAGGAGGGGTTAGACAGGACCAGATGTAACTTGGCTTCTCTCTTAAACTGTGCAAGAGAAACAGAGCCCTCAGACACATTTGGACCAGGCAATCCTGCTCCTGGAGGCCTCTCCATGCCTTGGGCAGATGGCAAAACCAGTTTGCAGCCTGCAGGTGCAGAAGCAGCACGCCAGGACTCTCCAGACACTCGGCAGACATCTGACATCCCTGACTGGACTTTATGCTCCAACTGACTGCGTGCATGGATAACTCTGCGTGTGCCTCCCCTATGGCTCCCACTCCTGTCCTCAGCAGTGGTCGGCTCAGCTGCCTGAGGATGCTGCTGTCTCCAGTTAATACAAATCATCAGCTGGAGACCAGTGATCACTGATCCCCCACTCTTCCGTGGGAAGAGAAGATGCAAGCACTGAGCCAGACACGCAAAACTGGACAAATCAGCTGAGCTCCACCCAGCAGCTTCAAATAACCTGTCTGCCTCTGGAAGAGATTTGGGAGCATTCAGATGTCTCCCACCACAGGCAGGAGGCAGGGAAGGGGATATGCAGGAAGAAGAGTGCTGTTCAAAGCAAGTTTCTCCACGTCCTCATCTGTGCTTCACTCTCCTGCAGTCTTCTCTTTGCGGTACGGCCAACCATGCCTCTGAGGACCATAACACACATATGGGAAAATATGGAGAACACATACTGTGAAGCTCCTGTTCTTAACACTGCATGCAAAATTAAGCTGAAAGAGCGAGGGTTTTGCAAATGAGACAATCAAATGGCTCACTGCTGTCCTAAAAGCTGGTCCCACTCCTGGCCATGCTCTTCTCCTGCCAACTTTGTGTTGGCTCTGCCACTCGACAGACTATAGAAACCTATTTACTGTAACTCAGCAAAGAACCAACTCAATAGGGTGGGGTTTTTGATAACTTAGTAAGCTGATTCAGCTGAAAAACTACCCAATAAGAGTTAAGGGTAGCCAAATATTCACTCAAGAGAGCTTACTCAAGGGATGCAGTGGAAACACAGGGGCAGGAAGGAACTGGGGTCGTTAAGCCTGGAGAAGAAGCTGCTGAGAGGAGACCATATCACCCTTTACAGCTGATCTCTTCTCCCAAGTGATAGGATGAGAGGAAATAGCCTCAAGTTGTGCCACAGGTGGTTTCGATTTAATATTAGGAAAAACTTCTTTACTGAAAGAGTGGTGAAGCACTGCAAAAGAGGCTGCCCAGGGCAGTGGTAGAGTCTGCATCCCTGGAATTGTTCAAAAAGTGTGTAGAGATGGCATTTTGGGACATGGTTCAGTAGGCACAGTAGTGTTGGGCTGACGGTTGGACTGGATGAGCTTAGAGGTCTTTTCTAACCTCAGTGATTCTATGATTCCCCTTAGGTGCTGGCAGTTACATTTCTTACAAAACATCTTGCAAAACTTCACTACTAAGTTCTAAGATAACACCGTTCCACAATTCTTTTCTTGGCTGAAATGCTTCCACAACTCAAAATATAAATAAGGACTGAAACAACATAGGTTGTCTGCCCTTACCTCATTCATCCTACACCTCTCCTCAAAGTGCAGATCTGTATTAGAATACCCTATTTTTAGTCACATAAAATGACTGACAATAAAGCAAACAGTATTTTTTCCCCACCATTAAAATGTTCTTTTGCAGTTATTTTAACCTCTCAACTCTTCTCCTGTAGACCAAGACACTAAAATCTTTTTGTAGCTGGTATTTCCCAACATGCAGTTCTTAAACTCTGACAAATTCTATTTCCTTTGCTGAAATAGCTGACATCTCTCAGCTGTTACCTTCTACACATTTTTTTTCTGTTTCTCAAATAACACTCTAACCAAACTGGTCAGAAACTTGCTTTTTTTACACACTTTATAGATGACTACACAGTCTTTTTTTCTGAGTATTCAGACTGCAAAGGGGGATTGAACAGAAGCCTGCTGCCAGTTCCTCACATTAATTTTTATGAGATTCTGATTTCTGTGCATACATTGAAGTTCCTGCTCTCAGGAACTTGACGCAGGCAATCAATCACAAAAATCATACCAAAATTCACATTTTCTGTAAAATTCCCCTGGTTTTCTTGTATTCGAACTTTATGATGCTGAACAAGATCAGAAAAAAACACTTTCCATCTGGTAAGAATATAATCCCTTACAATTAATCTCAGTAGAATGGCAAATCTTTCCAAAGCTGATACTTGAAATAATAAAAGGCAGCATTCTAACAGGCAGTCCAACGATTTTAAAAGTTCTGTGGTATTCCAACAAATATTTAGTTGAGAACAACTATCAATTCCCACAGTCCACTGTCAATCTTCGTATAGCTTCTCATTACAGAACATACACTATTGCATGTTTTACTGCCAGTGACACATTGTCTGCACCTAGAGTTTCCAGTATGGGCACACCAGGCTTCTAAAATACAGCCACGCTCAGAAAATATAGCACATGAAAAAACCTCAGAGCATATAAAGGTTTGACATATGTGGATAATCGATAGCAGACAGCAAGCAATGGCCAAAAGCAGCAGAGGCTGCTGCCAGAAGGCTGCAGCAGCTTTCCACATCGGCTAAACAAGAATAGTAGCATAAAGGGGAATGGCAGGCAAGGTGGGAAGTTTTCCAGAGCCAGATTTACAATCCAGCTATTTAAATACACCTTGCATAAGAGCAGGCAAAAAGGGGTCAGTCCAGGGACAATTCTCTGCCAGAATCAGAACGTAAAAATAAAGCAGACAGCTTGAACATGGAGTACGATTAACACACTGTTATGGACAGGATCTTGGCTTTTCCAAAACCGTGTGGTTTTTGGTCTTTTCTAGAAACCTACAGATCATTTCCCCACCTCTGCCCCTGGGAAAGAGCTATAAAAATCTGCAGCAGAGGAGAAAGGGAGGGGAGGGAGAAGGCAGTCTGTGACGCACCAATGATTCCCACTCTGAGTTTATAAAAGGCAGAGGCTTGCCAGCCCCAGCACCCAGGTCCAGTGATGCACCCAGGTCCAGTGATGCACCCAGGTCCAGTGATGCACCCAGGTCCAGTGATGCACCTGCCCTCTCCAGCAAGGTTATTCTTCCCGTCACCGCTGCTCTTTCTCCGTCATCTCAAGAGCTCACCGTCTCTCATGGGTACAACTGAAATTCCCTCTACTGATCTAAAGGCAAGGCTTAATGGAAAAGGCTTAGGGAAACCAGCAAGGAAGGTGGAGATCAGCCACAGCTGCCCTCACCAGCCACAGAATTATCATCTCCTGAGTCTCTCCCAGTGCTATTCATCAACTGTGGGTTGTTTTGTTTTTTTTTTTCCCACATGGCTGTGAAAAATCAATGAGATTTGTGCTGCAAACTGATCATTATGACAGGGAAAGCTCTGCAATGCAATTGATTTGTTTAAGTCTAACACTACTGCTTCCACTCCTCCACAACTTTGGGGTGCAGACCCTCAAGATCTCAGACAAAAGGGTACTAGGGCTAAACATCTTTGCTATGCTAACTGAATCTGTGTTATTCAAAAACTTGGCTTCAGACCAGCTAAAACGAAGGCAGAGCAGCAGAGACACAGAGTGCAAAATGGTTCGGTAAGTGAGCGAAACCAGATTAATTCATTTTATAAATTACATGCAGCAGCAAAGATTAAAGATTCTGATCTGTCCCCTGTGTTTTGTCCTCATTTCACCTTCTCACAAGTGTAGCACTTGACTAGCAGTATTTCCATAAAATCTCAAACACTAAATATGGAAAGAGCCTAACATGAATATGGAAAAGAGAGAACCATAATGAGGTACAAAAAAGCTAGCTGTCATTTCAACTCACAACTATTAGTTAAGTAGCTCCTCCCAAAAGAAATCCACCCTGGAGGAAGCGCCTCGGTGGGTTTAGCAGATGCGCCAGATGACAGACCGTGCTGGAGCAGGAGTTGAGAGCCATTCTCTATCCCTGGTGCTTCTGTTTTCAGTGTGACTTGGGACAAATTCTGTCTTTTGTGAGTGCCTGTTTCTGCTTCCACCACTGCCAGCTCCAGTTATGAAGTTTTGGGGCACAGGTTGCCTGTTGCTTTGAATGAGCAGTAATTACCACAGCAGGTGTCCACCCTCAGGTGAAGATTAAGCGCTGTTGTAACACCTGTAAGTAATGAAGGAATGAACTACAAGGGTGCCTCCTCATTTGGCTGGTCATCTACAGCACTGGAATAGGTACAAAGTACTTGGGTCCCAGCTCTTTGAGGGAAACAACACGTGGGTATTGGATCAG
Organism: Tapera naevia; assembly: GCA_033556795.1. NCBI lineage: Eukaryota > Metazoa > Chordata > Aves > Cuculiformes > Neomorphidae > Tapera > Tapera naevia. Next base: position 1,231,983 of record JAUMJJ010000025.1, on the reverse strand, counting down.
GGGGTGAAAATGGATGATCTTCAAGGTCCCTCCTTCCAATCCAAACCATTCTATGATTCTACAAGTCTAACTCCATAACGTTTAGTATCTGTATCTACAGGACACCAAAGAGCAGACACCAATGAAGAGCTCAGACACGTTGCAGTGTTTGGAAGTGGGACAGCACACACAAAGTGTTGCAGGGGATTAACAGATCCAGCGTGTATCTGGATGGCACCTACCTAGCTGACTCATTGGAACAAACAAGTGCAAGCCCAGATATACGTGCAATTACAGGTACAAAAATCCTCAAAACATCACACAAGAGTCAGACTCCATTTTACCCTCTTCCACTAACTATTACTAAATATCCTCAAATCCTAACCTGAAGATGTAGAAACTTTACTCCATAAGATATCACATTACAGTTAAACAATAATGGTTACACAATAAAAGTTAAAAACCCCACAAACAAAACCCATCCAGTTTAATCAGCTCAAACGATCTTATCACACAAGCTTTGCCTCCACTACCATTAAGTACAGAGATTCAGAGCAGGTTTGAGGAACAAGGTGACCAAGCCCACAACAATGGTTTGCTTTGCTCCCCATCTGTTCTCCATCCTGGGTCAATTTGTAGTCATTCTTAGAGAAAAAGCCCAAAATAAACCCAGAACAGTGGCTATTATCCCATGAAGCAAATATCTTTACTACCATTTTTTTCCTCTTACTACCATACTAGCAGAGCTCAAAGATCGTGCCCACCCCTTTTTAAACACCAGGAACATATTGTGCAAATGTCATCAAGTGAAGAAGAGAGTTCATTTTCCCCAAGAGATATTTCCACAAGAGAAAATGATAGACTTCATAACAAGTTTGCAATGCAAATAAGCAAGTTAAAAGCCTTAATGGTATGACTCAACACCATTTTAAGTGGGCAAAAGTGTTCTGTTACGTCCCATTGCTAATCTCTTCTTAAACATTAATTATCCTCCAGTGAGAGCAGGTATCAGTGGCTTGCTGAAATAATCATGCTGCAGTACATTCCTTCATCAAAGGAGAGAAAGTCCTGCCTTATGAAGACCATACTCATTGGTACAAGTGTGCATATATATACACACACATGCATTCATGACTACACAAAATATATTGCCTCTCAAGAGGCAATATGGTCAAGATATTCAGGAACAAAAGAAGTCCAAGACAGTATTTAATTTCTGTGTTAAACATTATACTTCTTTTAGAAGTGACTGGATTATTGAACCCCTGAGCAAGAAGATTGCTCATTTTCATGGAGAGCTTTATTTAAGAAAGAGAAGGTTTAAATACTGTGTCTTCAGTGGGTAAGAGTCATAGCACGCAGCTTGGTGCCTACAGCTCAAGAACAGACTATAATGAGAAGAGCACAAACAGCTGAGCCTCAGAGGAAATGGAAGGACTTTCTCAGGGACAGATAGGACAACAGAGTTTTATACAACTCAGAAATTCACTGAGTTGAATAAAATCTGCTCTTGGGTTAAGACCTAGCTGCAGAAACGTAGAAGAAACAGCAACTTGCTCATAAACTTTATTTCCATTTTTCTGGCTGCTGTGCATGTTTTCCATTCAAAAATTAATTATTTTAGTACTTATTCAAATAAAATCTTGCTTTCAGGCATTAAGAGCTCTTGGGTCTTTTTGGAGGAGTTCACTATATGAAAAGGTCTAAGCACATCCAACTCAAAGGTCTGGGTAATTCAGAGTCTCATTAGTTCCCTATAAATACATATATATATATATAGGGATCTAGCTTGGTCCTAGAACCAAATTCCCAAACATGCAGAAGCTGACCATGCTCTTGAGTGATATACTCACCACACATGTATGTCACATAGAAGCCCAACATACTAACTCCAATGCTTTAAATCACAAATTTGTCTTTCTTTTTTTTTCCATTTAGTTAAACAATTGTCAGACTGGATTTTGCAGCATTAAGGGAATGGAAAACCTTGAGCCTGATCTTTGACCAGGAGAGGAGTAGGTGGCAACCTCTATGCAATTCTACAGCTGAAACCAACATCTCAGTAAGACCAAATTCCAAAGGCTCATGACAAAGGCATCACACCTTGCTTGTTGTTATATACATCATCCTTAAAACATATGGACAAAAAGTAAGCTGCTGAGGTTCAGGAGATGTCGGACCCTGCTAGGGAAGTTGTTTACTCATGCTAGGAGAACTGATGTAGCAATACCAAATGCTGGCAGAAGCCAAGCAAGTTCTCCTCCTGTAGACCTCAGGTGTACAGCTACACCATTGTGACATGCTCTTATTACTCCCAGGACAATACTAATATTTCTGCACAAGGCTGTGCTATGTGAATGTACCAGAGGAGGGTAGTATTTGCTTGGGCATCTCCCTGTGGCACTCCATTGTGTCACTCAGGAATGCCCTAAAACAGCAGATCAACGGCTTAACAATTCCACTAATCTGCATGTCAATGATCTACTCGGCCTGAGAAGTGATTTGGTCCCATCGAATCTGGTATAACTTTTAAACCTTTTTATTATCTCCAGATACCATCCAGTTTGGAAGAGTATATTGGGCAGTGAACCTTCTTTCCCCCAACTCCAAAACTTCAGATGGGAAGTTATCTTCAATATACTGCAGGGTGTTTTCACTCCCCTTTTAGTTTCAGGATATTTGAAGGCATCTTCAACATACTAACTTTTCCCAGTTGTCGGATTTTTTTTTCCCCCTAATATTTCTCTGAATGTCTGTCACGTCTCACTGAAAGATTAGGAATAAACCACAACATTTGTACTTCTGTGGAACTCTTTCCTTACCATGAAAGGACACTACTGCTGCTTATTCTCCTGTTTCCTCATTAAGAGAAAAACTGTATTTTTTGAAAGCTCAACAACTATGGAAGCAATCACAATTTATAATCAAAATAAGACACAAAGTGATTAAACTAATCCACTGTGCTCTTTTCTTCAACCAGGCAAAAGCCAGTGGCCAAAATGCAGATTTCTCATCACGGCAGCGACTGTTCTTTGCTTTCTGCTGCTCCAGCAGCTGCAGCCCATCTATTTGTTTTATTTGGCCTTTTGAACATCTGCATAACTTGCATTCTTCAGATACTAGGTTACTTCTTTCTCTGGATGTGGGGGTGGAGAAGAGGGGAGGGACAAAGCCCTACAGTTTACCTGGTTTTGAAATCCACCATACCTGAAGGCAGACACACAGATTAATGTGCTTTAGATATTTTATCTCTGTAGGGGAAATGATTTTTAAAATTAAGACTTTTAACTGTTCACTTGTAGGTATGTATTACAAAATTAATAGCAAGAAAAACATCCCAACAACCATGCATCCACAGCTCCAAAAGCATGCACTCAGCCAACTCCTACAGTTTAATGCAAGTTATACTCTGCAAAGAGGTAGAGGAATAATTAACAGACCGTTTCTGACCTAAAGTCTGCTAATTATTACAACTAAGTCCCTTAGCACGGTGACAGTACAGTAACAGGCATAAAACATGCAGGTCTTGCCACAGATACTGTTCAGGACTACTGAAGCCACTTAGTTAGGAGAAGAGTGGGTCAAACACCACCATCTACAATTCCTCACTTTGTTTTTTTTATCCAGCCTTTAATCCATCCAGGCTTCCCTGCTTGCTGAAATCATTTGTAGCAAGCAAAGGAAATGAGAGAATGAGAATTAGTGCCACCAGTGGCAGAGGAAGCCAGGCAGTGAGAAGTTTGCAAGATAAAGATTTGATACTGTTATTTGCCTTGCTGTATGAGATAATACCACAGCAAACTGCACTGGCTCCTACCTAGAGTCATTACAAAAGCCAATAAAAAGATGCTCTCACCTTAAAGTCAGTATAGTCTACTGAAAGTAAGCTCAAATGGATAAACTACAGATCAGATCCAGATTGCAGGTGATTCACATCAATTTATATAATTTGCCTTACAAGTCCAAGTAGGATAGTTGACCAAGCCTCTAACATAGACCAATAGGAGACTAGGAAATAAAAGCCTGCAGTTAGGATAGGCAGGACCTGCTATCTAGGAAGGAAGGACAGGCATACAGTAGAAAAGAAGAAACAGAGCTACAGCAACAGCCGATGTTTTCAAATCAGCCATGATTAACTAACACATCAAATTAAAACACATTAAATATATGCCATATTTCCCACTATGACTCAATCATATTCATTTATTCAAAAATAGGCTTTTACGGTAGGCTTCAACTTCTTTCAGAGGTACACCTCCTTCCTAGCTAGTCACCAAGATCAGATTACAAACTCTGGGGCCTTTTCACACATTGCAACACTCATTAAGAACCAATGACTCCTGACCTTGGATTAAGAAATCCAACTGAAGCAGGTTAGACCATCTACTTCAAATGAATGACACTCAGTTGCTCCATCAAAACATTAAATGTAAATCTGAAGAAACATTCACATCCACAAAAGTCTATTTTTCCAACTATACCAGCTGACCTGTACAAAAAAACCCTCTACAAATCTTGTCCTGCCAATTAAACAAATTCCTCTGCCTATTCATTTTTACACTAAGTACTAGTTTTAACCTTCTAAAGCAGAGAAATATCAAATCAAAATTGTTTCTTACAGCAAGTGATTTATTTCTAATTTTTCCTATCATTACTTTAATGAATACAGCCCCCAAAAGAAGGCAGTGACTGGATGCAGGTATTACAATTGCTCCTGTCTCTTTTCATCTGGTAATACTTCAAATGTCTTTAATTTTCTATAGCCTCAGGGGACTTTGAAGGAATACAGGAGGAACTTCTAGAAGCTACTGAAAATCATCAATAATCACAAGTCTTCTGGTTTCATCCACATTTACCATCAGCATCTTCTGTCACAGGGGAAGAGTGGTTGTATGCGACATCAGGCCTCAAAAAAATCATTTCACATGCGTTCCTCTTCTCTCCAAATAGCCAGTCTCCATGCATGTAAGAGTCAGACAAAGCTGTTCCCTTGTTTCAAGGACATTTTGCCAAGGATCTGGGGAAGTAAAACCTCTTAAAACAATCTACAAAAGACTGAGAAAACACGGGTCCCAGGTAAATTGCTTGAAATTTCCTGTACTTGTAATTAAAGCATTCTCATCCGTGTAGACATGGCGCTTAGGGATATGGTTTTTAGTGGTGGACTTGGCAGTGTTTAATGGCTGGAGTCAGTCTTAAAGGTCCTTCCCAATCCAAACGATTCTATAATTTCACCTGGGAGAGGCTAATGGGATAAGGGAAAAGAAATGCAAGAGAAAACAGACCCATGTCTGACTACGGAGGCAATTGATTTGGAACATTTAGAGAACAAATCCAAAACCTCCAAGCAGGCTGTTGCCTTCACAATGGAAATGCCAGTCAAGTCCAGCTGTCCTCACCTGAAAAAAACGGCATCAACAGACGTCCAGTGCATATTTTGATATTAGCACTAAAACTTTTGCACCTTCCTCTTTTCGAAGAAGGTATTTTTAATGAGCTACAATCTAATCTAGTTATGATGCCTTGAATATGAAAGGTATCAAGGATTTCAGTTCAGTTAGTTTTATTTTCTACCTCTTTTAGCCTGTTTGATTACATGTAAAATACTGCCAATATTTTATATTTAACCAGTCTCTTGTCAGTCCATTGGGGAACATATTATCTATGCTTCTGGTCAGTGTAGGCTTAAAGCAGTTTGATGAGCACCAGAGTGCTACAGCCACTGATATTATAAATGTTGTTTTAGTATCATGGCAGCAAGTCACGCTGCAAATCGCAATAAAATCTATTAACATTTTATTCAAGTTCATGGTCATATTAGGTCAAGTGCTTGCGAATAAACTCTAGAGGATGGAGGGCTGGATTTGAGGCTGTTGTTACCAATTGGTTACATTTTAATAGATTTATTATTCAGCTCAAATTGCAGAGCCCTGACTTAATTTCATCAGGGCAAAAATGTTCATAAGATAAGTTTCCAAATAGCAAGAGGGAGAAAAATAAATACGTGTCTATGTAAGTACCTTCAGCTCATCAACACCACATCAGACGAGGATGTCGTTCCTGCACGCATGCCTTAAATCACTTCATCAGTAAGCACATTTTGCCATACAAAATGTAGACCAGTGCTACTGATACAAGCCTTTATAGTCTTCAAGTATAACAACCACGAGCAGATACACTTGTTCCAGATAAAATTGTTGTAAATACTGCTTTTCCCTCAACAACGTGGTGCAAAGAACAGCATTCTTGGATACTGATCTAGAAAAGATTGTCAGTTCCTCGCAGGATAACCAGTCCCCTGTTATTCTGATTTGAATGCCAGCCACTTTGAGGAAAGTATTATTTAATCTTATTGTGGAATATATGTCACAATATAAATATTCCAAGCTCTGCAGCAGGATCCCATTTGTAACTCCAAGTAGTGTAAAAACAAGAGTTAATTGCCTGTACAAATATTTCAGGGTAGTGTTTACGTAATCCACAGAACATTAAGTACCAGAGTTGTGCTCTACTGATAGGTGAAAGAACAACTTTGAAAGGCAACTGCGTTGCCAATTAGCTTTCAACAAATATGTACACAAGCTGTACTCGCAGGCTTGTGCTCAGCTTCCTCATTCTCCCCAGATCGCTTGCTTTTATAATGGTGAACTCCTTTCCACTCAAATACCCAGTAACTTCCCACTGCTGGAACAAGGGAAAATGGCCCACTGGAGTGGTAACCCACCCAGATCTCACAGCTGAAGATTGTTATCTCTGACCAAAGCCACACTCCAGTCACAAGGACTAAACACAAAACCCTTCGCTAGGTCTGAGCAAGAGAGAGGAAGGAATAAAAAAGGCTTTTAAAATTCTCAAAAGAGGATGAGGACTTGGCTGTATCAAACATGAACAAACACCCCACAAGCCCCAGCTCCTGTGTGTCCATCTTCCTCAAGGAGGCTGAGCCAAGAACATGTTCGCCCACATGCACGCTCTCTGCGGCAACACCGTGATTTTGCCCAACAGGGCTGTACATAAATTAAGAAACAAACTCAAGTTCACAAAACCACATAAAGAGATTAATGTTTGCAGTCTCTGGGTATATCTGCACAGTGCTCCACCCAGAAAACCGACTTTTTTTTTTTTTTTTTTTTTTTTTTTTTAAACTCGGGAAAGCTGATTAACTTGGGCTGAACCCTGTGCCTGTGACACGGTGCTGCTTGGCTCTGGGTACCCGGATTCTGTTACCTGGTGTGAGTTTGGGTCTCACCAGACAACACTGTGCAAATTGTTTTCACTTCAGAATTTGTTTTGTTCATTATTGCTACCAGCATTATGACAGTCTGGGTCTCAAAGCAATGTTTAGAATCATAGAAAGGTTTGGGCCGGAAAGGACGTCAAAGCCTATCCAGTTCCAATCCCCCTGTCATGAACAGGGACACTTCCCACTGGATCAGGTTGATCAAAACCTCATCCAACCCAGCCTTGAACACCTCCAGGCATGGGGCAGCCAGCACTTCCCTGGGCAACCTGTGCAAGGGCCTCACCACCCTCAACAAGAAAAACATTTCTTCCTAGGATCTCACCTCTTTCAGCTGAAAACCATTCCCACTCGTCCCCCCCTGCACTCCCTGATTAAGAGCCCCTCCCCAGCTTTCCTGTAGGCTCCCTAATTTTGCAATTAGCTTTCAAACATAGCTTTCCACAGTGCTTCCAAGTTTCAGCCCTCTTCATAAAATATTTTTACAGGCTGACACCTCTTGGAAGAGTTATTGGTGCAGTTACTGAGATGGTAACAGCATGCAGAAACAGGAGTGTTAAAACAATTCTGGAACCCTGCTTCATAAATTCCTTTAACTGAACTTATGTTACATAAATTGTAATTTTGATAATAAGGCACCTGAAAATAAGTCTAGTCTTGTAAGTTGTGTGGGTGTACAGTTATGCTTACATAAGTTTAGGATCCACATTACTTTGGAAGTGTATGCTTAAGTGTGCTTTCGTGGATATCTACGCTCTCTGTGTGCATGTTTTGTTACGATATTTAGGAAAAATATCATTATACCATATTGTGTAAAGCTTGTGAAATCTTTTTGCTAGGTAAAAGCAAACAAAGCCAGCTTTTTAGCTGGTACCCTCAAAGTGGCTGAAGAGAGAGGGAGGAGACACAGTGAGGTATGAAAGTACAGCCAAGTTTTGTGTGGCCTTGCTTCTGGTGGTTTAGAAAAGTAACTTCTGCATTTTCTATAAAGTGGTTCACATCTGGACTCTCTTATAACAGGAAGGACTGCTTGACGATCAGTCATAGACAGCCTAAAGATACCGAAGAATAAGCAACTGTTCCTTTGATTCATTAATGTGTGATGGACAGCTTAAGAGGCTGAAAATCCACGGGCCGTCTGTTTGCTAATGCAGGGTATGGCACAAATAATCTCCCGTTGTTTCTATTATTCTTAGAATCATAGAATTGTTTGGGTTGGAAGGGTTCTTAAAGTCTGTTCAGTTCCAATTCCCCCTGCCAAGGCAGGGACACCTCCCACTGGATCAGGTTGCTCAAAGGCCCATCCAACCTGGCCTTGAACACCTCTAGGGATGGGGCAGCCACGACTTATCTGGGCAACCTGTGCCAGGGCCTCCCCACCCACCACCCTCACAGCAATTATTATTGTTACTATTATTCTTTTGGAACCATGCTGGTCTCAGACACAGTGTGTGACCAAGTCGAGATGCCCATTTCCTAGAGTGGCATAACTGCCTTCCTCCAAAAGGGTATTTGCACTTGGGGTAGAGGACATGAGTGCATTTCACCCAAATGATAAAGTAAGCTGAAATTCACATTCAAATGCAGGAATACTGAAGAACAACTCAGCCCCACCGTGTAACCCAGTGCACGTAGCCCAGCAAACAAAGGTCTCCTTGCTCCCGGGTGTGACTGGCCACTGCCTCGCATCAGGGAGGATGAACAAGAGCAGCCTGGGCGCTGCCGAGCTCACATAGTGCAAAAGCTTTCAACAATTTCTTCACTTGGTATGACATTGAGCTGAAGATGGGGAGATACATCCTCCAATAAAACCACATCTGTTCGCCTGCTTTTATGGGGATCTTTACAAAGGGTTCCAAAGCCCAGCTTCAACCCTATGTAAGAAAGAGGATCTGAAAACTTATTTCTGATGCACTTCTCCCAGCTTCTGAAAGCTGCAGTTATCAGTAACATACCCATACAGGTTGTGGGTTTAAGAAAGGAATGAAAACAAGTTAAATACTGCTCAGAATACAAATGACTTGGAAGGCATCGCTACGGACTCACAATAAAAGACTGAAAATACATATGGTCACTATACTAAACTAATTATTAAAGGAGGACAAAATGGGGAAAAACATTTGCAGGAATAATACAAGTATCATAAGAAGCCATGTTATCATTACATAATTCTTTAAGTTTCAGATTGTGTGTGTATATAAACACAGCCTCACATATCATACTGCAGTATCTCTCAAGTAATCAGGTTTTTAATTTATTATTATCCCCATTATTCACACAGTGAAGTATGTTGCTCTCTTTCAGCTTACATTTAGCTGTACATAATGATTATTTTCCATGATAGCACTTCAAAACTTCCCTATCTTTTTCCACACATTAGACCTTTCCAATTATATCAACTGCAGTTTTATTCCTATGTAACAATGGCATAACTTGTAAATGATTTATACAGAACTAGCCCTGCGCCAAATTGTAATTCCTCCTCCTACAAAAAGGTCTGAAGAGGAACAAAATATTTAAGCTCCTAAAAATTGCATTTTTAGCAATTTTAAAAAAAATTGCTTTTAAAAAACATACTGGTATCCTTCAGTTTGTATTTTGAATTACAAGTACCTATTTTCTTTAAGGAATATTCGCTTTCAAACTTTTTTAAAAAATTCCATTCCCCTTTAAGTTTGTGTACCTGTTGGCTTTGTGATCTTTACTGTTATTACAGTGGGCAAAACAGAAAGGGGAAAAAATTAGGCTTAAATATGTGAACATTTCCAGTTCTCTGTCATCCCCTCTAATAATTTTGAGCACTATAACTCACATGAAGTACCTAGGGATACTGTTGGAGGCAGTGCTTAGCTCTATCCATAAATTTTGAAATTTCTTTTCCTGCTACCACAGCTACAAAAACAACCGAAACAAAGAAAAAATAAGCATGCAAAATGGATTTCCCAGAGACCAAGCTGGCGACTTGCTTGCAGACCTGCATCTCCATGTGGGAGCCACCCCTAGCCCTAGTTAGGAAAGGTCCGTGTACGTATGAAATGTCAGCTATGCTCATCCTTGAACATTTTCCTTCATTATTCAATGCTGATTTATTATACAGAGCCCACTGCCAGAAAACACAGGCAGGAGAACTCTAGGAAACAGAGACCGTCCTAGCTTTCTATCTCAACTCTTTAATAGCACCCTTCCAGTACTGGAAGGGGCTACAGGAAAGCTGGGGAGGGGCTCTTGATCACGGAGTGCAGAGACAGGACGAGGGGGAAGGTTTTAAGCTGAAAGAGGGGAGACTGAGTTGAGATCTTAGGAAGAAATGTTTTCCTGTGAGGGTGGGGAGGCCCTGGTATAGGTTGCCCAGAGAAGTCGTGGCTGCCCCATCCCTGGAGGTGCTCAAGGCCAGGTTGGATGGGGCTTTGAGGTCCCTTCCCACCCAAACTGTTTTATGATTTTATGAAATAACAACCCCTTGTTTTCTCATTGAGAAACAAAGTTATTTCCATAATTATGCTGAAAGTGGGGGAAGGAACCTCTGTTTGTAAATGTATAAATCCATCAGAAAGGGTAAAACGCCCTAAAACTACATTATATACTAAATATGCTCACATACTTTATGATCTCTAAACTCTAAATTCAGAGTTGTGCCAAGTTTCACAAGCAACAAGGAGCCCTCCCAAATCCTTAACACCCAGAAATGGGGCCAGCCACAATAACCAAAGATTTTTCATGGAACCATTAAGGTTGGAAAAGACCTCTAAGATCATCCAATCCAACCCCACCATGCCTACTAAACCTTGTCCTGAAGTGCCCAATCTTCACACTTTTTGAACATCTTTAAGGGATGGAGACTCCATCACTGCCCTGGGCAGCCTCTGCCAGTGCTCCACCAGTCTTTCAGTTAAAAAATTTTTCATAATATCCAATCTAAACCTCTTCTGGTGCAACTTGAGGCCATTTCCTCTTGTCCTATCACTTGTTACTTGGGAGAAGTAACTGGTAGTTCAATAGCTGCCCAACAGCTCAACCAACAGAATCCCTTGCACCTCTGCACTACTTTCCCCCTGCAGAACCACAACTGACTTTTCAGGCAGCATTCCTAGCATTCTGCTGCTCCTGCATTTATGACAAGGTGAATAGGTTAGCCTGCCCTCAAAAAAATCACATTAAAAAAAAGAAACACCCAAAACTACAAGAGCTATGCAACTCATCGTCTGCTCCAGATCAGAAATAACCTTAAATATATTTAAATACAGTTAAGATGGCTGCTCACAGATTAAAGCCAGAGTTGCTTCCATGTGGCTTCCTGCTTCCCCCACCACAACAGATGGAATTACCTCACTGTAAAAGTACCAGCAGGGGGGATTTCCACCAAAACTGAGGCTGCCCAGGCACTCGCTGCTCCCTCCCTGTTGCTGATGTGAATCATTGAACTATTAAGGTTGGAAAAGACTTCTAAGCTCATCCAGTCCAACCATCAGCCCAACCCCACTGTGCCTACTAAACTGTGTCCTGAAGAGCCATGTCTACACGTTTGGTTGGTTGGTGGGTTTTTTTGTGGTATACCAGGCATGTTTTCTTCTTCCAAACCGATTCCACCTCCTCCTCAGTCCCACAGTAGTAGGATCCAAAGAGGACCTTCCACTGCGTCTCACACACAACAAGGCCCTAAAATGGGTCATCAGATCCATCTCCAGCAGCTGTAATCTGCAGCAGCCATGCAGGCTCGAGGCTGGGAGTTCAAGACAGGAGCCTGTCTGCCAGAACTGGGCTGCCATGAGGAACCAGAGGTGGACGGGGGACCTCAGGGCTCTGTGCCTCTCCTGGAGTGACCCCAGTGTCTTCCTAGGCAGGACACAAACAGCAAAAAAAACACAGGAAAAAGAGCAAATTGTAAGAATGGCAATTGTTTGTCACAAGGATTTAGTGTTCCTTCTATACGCAATCAGCGTGTAGAGGGAATAGCTGATGACCACAGCACTGATCCTCACTCTTCCAGATTTAGCTGCATTCCTTTCCTCCTGTTTAACTTCTCCCATCTTAAACAAACAAACAAAAAAAAAACACACAGGAAAAAAAACCCCAAATATCTGTCTTTGTATGTACATCAAGGAAAATGCTTTACTTGAGTTCCAGGATCTCAAGTTGCATTAAATTTGCTGAATTTTACCTGCATTTCTGATGCAATCACATAATTTTTAGGCTGTTAACATTTATATCTCAATAACACTGATTTTCAGTTGTGCTAAATTTAGAACAATTTCAGTCAGCTCTGAAAACAGGACAAAACTAACTGAGCTTTATCTATCATATTGTCTTTTCTAAACCGATATTTGAAACCATACACCTCATTGATATTATAGATTGATACTGAGTTTTACTCTTCAGCTCAGTATTTCTCCAGCTGTATTTAATGGTTATTACTACAATTATCTGCATTTTAATTTTTCAGCATTCACATTTTTCTACTACACTCTCCAACAAATTTTGTTTCTGTTTTTTTGGCCCACTGCCCTTCCTCACAGTGTCCATAATCCGTGGAGAAGAGATTGCTGATGGCGTTATCACAGGCAAACAGAATGAAGCTAATGTTAACAGGCACTCCTTGCTAGGTAATTATTATAGGAGAAAGAATGCAAATGAGCCCTAATCTGTCTCACATAATGGCAGAGGTCTCTGATTTGCATTAAACCTTTTGCAGTACTCTCCCAGATTGGGGACTCTGCAGATAACAATGCATCTGCAGCACAGGCTGCTCCTTCTACTTGCTGTTATTAAATCCTGCCCCCAGCAGGTACAGTTGTCCCTGAATGACTTTCCGCTCCCCCTTCATCACTCTGGTCCTTCCCTCTTTTTCCCTCAGCTTTGCTGGAAAAAAGCTAATCGTGCATGCCATTTGGCTTGATACATGCTTACAATGAAGAAAGCGCCGTTTGGTTCTTATAAGAGGGGAACGGACATCAGGAAATCTCCGTTCTGTTTCTAGCTATTCCATTTACTGCAGGGAAATAGCTTTGCTTTTCTGTACATCCATATGTTCAGCCAGAAATCATAGAATAATTGAATGGTTTTGGTTGGAAGGGACCTTAAAGTCCATCCAGTTCCACCACCGCCATGGGCACCTCCCATCAGACCAAGCTGCACAAGGCCCCATCCAGCTTGGCCCTGAACACCTACAGGGACTGGGCAGCCATGACTTCCCTGGGCAACCTGTGCCAGGAGTTACCATCCTCATCAAGAAAAATTTCTTCCTAAAATTTTCTAAATCTTCCTCCTTCCAATTTAAAGCCATTCCTCCTCATCCTTTCACTACAGGCCCTTGTAAAAAATCCCTCCCCATCTTTCCTGGAGATCCTTTCAGTAACTGTGAGGCTGCTCTAAGGTCTCCCTGGAGCCTTCTCTTCTCCACACCAAACAACGCCAGCTTTCTCAGCCTGACATTCTCAGAGCTGACATTTATAGTGGCCCACTAGTCTTTCATTTTACCACAGCATCCGCTGAGCACTTCAAGAGGCAAATGTAGGACTTTGCTTGATCCTTGATCTCGCGATTAATCGCAGCCTTTCAGAAGGACCATGGCCGTGATTTCAATTCCCCATCTGATAACAGGCTGTAGAGAATGATATTCTTTTCCTTCACTGTGTCCTGCTATAAAAGGACCTCAGCATCTGCCAGCCGAGGCTGTGCTCAGCACCCACAAAGGTTCCTCCTCTTGCCTGCACATCTGGGCATTCAGCTGTCGTGAAGGATGGCAAGTTGGGAGCACAGATGTCTTCACAGGGAACTACTGCTCACACCACGACCCTTGGCCCATCACCAAAGTCACACACTCTGGGACGGCTCTCACATTAAGCATTAACCTGTTGCCGAGTAGCCAGTCAAATATTTACAAGGCTTTCAGAAGGTGCTAGATTAACCTCATCCTTTCAGAAGAAAGGCAAGGTCCAAGATTCCATACTCTGTTTCACATACTCAGAAGTTACACTTTCAAAGCTCCAAGACTTGAAACGCAAATTTGTTAGAAAGAAAAATCCAAACTGGATAACTAAGAGGGAGTCGATTCATACTGTAGACAAAATATTGGCACCACGTACAGTGCTGGCGAGTAGAGCAGCATGCTGCATTCCTAAGGGGGACCACAAGTAAAATCCAGCTCCTGGAGCTGGTGACTGCAGCCCCACCTGAGCAGCAGCCTTCCCTTTGTTAGGCTCATCTCCAGGTCATCTTTATGGCAAAGACAAAAATTGCCCAGTGCGCTTTCAAGGATCTCAACAGCTTTTCCCCCTACCATTCTCACCAGCCTTTTGAGTTTCCCTCTATAGCAGCATTCTCCGTGCAGGGATTCAACCTTTCAAGTGAAGCATGCGAGATCACTTATGCTCTTGAACCGGTGGAGCTGCCAGCCTCCCCTTTGTTGCAAAGGGATTTACACTTGAATGGCGGTGGGAAGCTCAGTCTTTTAAGGAAAGGCTGATGTGGGGAAGACGATTTACTTGCCAGCATCGTATTCTCAAACTACCTTATCTATAGGCTTCTCCAGTTCACAGGACTACAGTAATCTTATCGAATCTCTCCTCTGTAAGGAGTTTGCTGAGAGGTAACTTTTATGAACAAATTGGTAATTTGAATTTACTTCAAAAAGTATTTTTAGACGTAGTCATAAGTGAAGTTAATTTCAAGCCTAAATGTGGACGTTTACACTAATTTAATTTAGCCCAGAGTAAGTGTTTTCACAGTATCATAAGGTTGGAAAGGACCTCTGAGATCATCGAGTCCAACCTATAACCCAACACTAACACCAACACTAACACCAACCATCATCTAAACCATGGCACTCAGTGCCTCATCCAGTCCCTTAAACACCTCCAAGGTCTGCGACTCCACCCCCTCCCTGGGCAGCCCATTCCAATGGCCAATCACCCTTTCAGGGAAGAACTTTTTCCTAACATCAAGTCTAAACTTTCCCTGACGAAGCATCATTCCACAAAGCTTCCCTCTTTACACACGTCTGTTCTTTGTGTCATTCACTTAATTACGACTTTTGGGGCGTTTCCTATTACAGCCCTGCATTGCCACCCACATCATACCACGTCTGACTGCTCCTACAGCTTTTCAGGAGAGACACTGGGGAACACTGCAACAGCAAAACTGCACTGAGGACAGAAGATCATTTGAAAAATAAGCAAGTCTGCTCTAGCTCCGTCACTAGTGAAGTGCTGGCTTCAGCCCTCCACGTGAACATACACACGAGTAGCACCTCCCTGGTGCATTCCTATTCATAAGTCATGAGTTGGCAGAAAACTACTGATGGGTTTCAGGCTATGGCAGCAGTCACCAGGCAGTATCATACCACAGAATCATAGGATGGCTTGGGTCGGAAGGGACCTTAAAGCCCATCCACTTCCAACCCCCCTGCCATGGGCAGGGACACCTCCCACTGGATCAGGGTGCTCAAAGCCTCATCCAAACCTGGATGGGGCAGCCACCACTTCTCTGAGCAACCTGTGCCTCCCCACCCTTACAGAAAACATTCCTTCTGCCTTTCAGACAGCATCACTCTCCTGTAAATCCACATAGGGTTTCTTTTGCTTGCCTGCTATCTCCAAAGAAAAATGATAGCATCCAGCAGCTGGCATACAGAAAGGTCTGCAAGGTACATCTCCTCTTCTGTTTTCAAAATGGTTCAGTATTCTGCATTCTGAATCATCCACACGCTGCAGCACGCAAGAGAGCACAGCCTGCAGAGTGCAGCCCAGAAAAGCATAGCACAGTCCAAAGCTGGTGGCAAACCACAGTCCCCATGAAAACCACATGCACCAGAGACCAAATATTTTACATTTTGCTTACTGCTAATAAAGCTGCTTCACTTCATTAAAAGCAGCTTATCATTTTATCGACTCACTCTGATTAATTAACCTCTGGTTTAAATGAATGAGCACTTGATTTGGGGATTATATTAATGTGACACTGGTGAACCACCACTTGCATGCTTCATTCTTTTCCTTTTATCCTCCATTCTCCCTACACCAACAGTCTTTTTACAACATTTGGCCCAACACCCCCAGTACCCTTTGAGCATACTACAAATGCTTTTATAGAGAGAGGTGAGAAAGGAAAGGTCCCACAGTCCCAAACTCATTCAAGGCTCAATTTCCCTGCTGGAATATACAGATGGATATCATCTACTTCTCACTGTAATTATGATCACAAGCTTGGAAAGAAACAGCATGGAAAGAAAAGTGAGCCAGGGAAATACACCGGGTTGCTGGGAACGGGAAAAACAACAGCACCCTTAATATATACAACTCATTTGTCTTTCCAGAACAAAATTATTTTAAATATGAAGCACCACCAGCATCCAGTTCCATCAGAAACCCGACTTTCTTAAGAAAGCGAAGAACTTTCTCCCAAGCCAAGTAGCATGTGCTGTATATGACTAAAGACAGCTTCTGCTACAGTATATGCCTACAGATTTCACAGTTGCATATTACCGCCAAAAATCTCAATTCCTAGCAGCAAAAAACGTATGTTACTGTTCTTAAGCCAAGCATCTGAAGACTGAAATATATCATTGCTGCTCATTTTGCTGACAAACAGTGTTTTTCTTCATATACCCAATTTTCATCTCTATTCAATTGATTTTATGAATGTCAGAAATACCCAAAGTTGTTTGGAAAGTAGAAGACTCCACCACACCCAAACTGCATCCACCTTCCCTTTTTTCTTCCTCCATCTTCTCTGTCAAATTAAGCATCCATTCTTTTCCAATGAGACAACAAAGATCATTAGGCCAAAAACTAAAAAATTCATAGTTTGCAGGAGGAGCAGGAGAGAAGTTGTTGAGGGTTGGAAATAAAAGTTGGTGGGTCACCCTAATATTTAGATCTAAATCCCTGTTCAGTGAAAACCATAGGCAGAATATTACCAAAGCAGCAGGAAGCTTTGTATTTAAGTTATAAGCAATTCAAGGTCTCTTTCAAGAAAAGAGGGTGTTAAAGTTATGAACCATTGAGTGTAAGGACAAGCCTCAAATTCATGGTCCATCCAGACAAGGCTGCATGTGGACAGGCACCAAAGGAAGATCTGGTTTACATCACACAGCAGGGCAGTAAGTGACCATGAGTCACTGATGTGCTTCATCTGACTTCTAAAGGTCATCAGCATTGCATCAAAAATGTCTCCGACCATATGTTGCAAAGCACTTCCCAGTACAAATTTACCCAGCCAGTTCCTATCTGTACAGAATCTTCTAGACAAAATCTCTTTACATCACAAGGCTTCATGCCGGATCAAATATGTTCCAACAAGATGTTAGCACAGCTCTCTGCTAAAACGCTTGGGTTAATTGAACACGAGTCTTCCCATGGGGTAAGCCCAAAAGGGATGAAGCAGGATCAACGGATCCTGGCACCACCACCCAGCTCTAAGTAGCACCCAGTCCTCCCAATGCCCCAGGCAGGACCACATTTCTAGACCTTAACCATGCATATACCAAACACAGTATAAAATAGACAAATTAATGTGGGAAACATGGGTTTAAAACATCAGCTTATTTTGGTTCATACTTTAAAAAACTTGTTTTAAGGAAGAAAACTTCTAGTTTGTTTTTTTGGTTTTTTTTTTTGAACAGGCAAATTATTGAAATATAGAAGGAATTCATAGGCATCTTTGCATAGCCGAAGGATGGAGCAGTAGGCACCCAGATGGGTTGTTCTCCAGCAGAAGAGAACAGACATCACTTGAAAAGAAATCAGGCAACAAACCAGGTCTTTTTCTGTTGCTAACTTCAACAACAACATTCAAACCTGATTTGTGCCTTCCAGCTTTCTTTGAGGGACTATCAGGTAATAAGCAAAACACCAAAACCTGCCTCCTACACTAACACCCATGCGTTACACTTTGTTCCTCTCAGCCACTAATTATGGATTAGCACCACAGGCTCTTTCCAAGAACTCCTTCCTGCAGACTGTCAATCTGCACTCCCACCACTCTGCAGCAGCCACTGCAACTCACTCAAGCCAGAGCTCCTCCTGGCAGGCCTGCACAGCTCCAGAAAAACTAAGAAGCCACCACAATGCTCAGGGCAATTACACACCAGGGGTGATGGTGGGCCTCCAGAAGCCTCCTTTCAACCCCTGGGAGTGGATGCAAATATGAGCCAAGCAATGACCTAACCACAGTTCATCAGGGTGGTGGAGCGAGGAAGGAGGGCAGGCCCTAGCACAAGGGAACATGCCATTCCATGTAGGAGTTATTCCTAAAAAAGCAAACTCAGTTTTATATTCAAAGAATCATAGAATGCTTTGGGCTGGAAGGGACCTCTGCCATCTAGTGCACACCCCCTGCAGAAGCAGGGACACCTTCAACTCAATCTGGTTGCTCAGAGCCCCATCCAACCTGATCTTGAATGTTTCCAAGGATAGAGCCTCCACCATCTCCCTGGGCAAACTCTGCCAGTGTTTCACTGTCCTCAGAGTGAAAATTTTCTTCTTTATATTCAGAAGTACATATACACCTCAAACACAACTGCGAGGAGTACGGAGAACTCCACTGCATTGAGGACAAAGGAAAAAGTTCTTCACTGAAAGGGTGATTGGCCATTGGAATGGGCTGCCCAGGGAGGGGGTGGAGTCGCAGACCCTGGAGGTGTTTAAGGGGAGAAGACTGGATGAGGCACTGAGTGCCATGGTTTAGATGATGGTGTTAGTGTTGGTGTTAGTGTTGGGTTATAGGTTGGACTCGATGATCTCAGAGGTCCTTTCCAACCTTATGATACTGTGACAACTGAGGCAGGCAGACCATAACTGCTGACACTGGAGGAAAGCCAAGCAACCCAGAGCTCGCTCTGCTAACACTAAAGTATTAAGGGTTTTAACCAGCACCAACAAATGGTCATTGCCATAGCTACCAAAGGGGGGAAGACAATACCTTCAATCGCTCCATACAGATACAGATGCCCTGAGGCAAACCCTTGCAAGTCTTTTCACCACCTCTCCCCCAACCTCATTCACTTGGAGAGACCTCAGAAAAGGGCTGACTCACACAACTGAAAGGATAAGAAAATTCAAAATAACGGCTCTTACTGCAATTTTAACCTAACTTCTTGTGTCAAGACATGCCAGATTTTTACTTTGTCTTAATATTTCTTAAACTTTGTAGATGAAAGAAGTGACTTAAGAACAAGTTAATTTCAGCTCTGAACTCCTTGCTTTCTGTGCGTTTGAAACCAAAGATGTTTAAAACAACCTTTTTGGAGGTACCAAATCAAGTATCCAGCTTTCTGATTTTTTTTTCCCCACCCTACATACTGAACAGATTCTAACTATACAAACGGCCAGAAAAATGCACTGCTGGGATGGAAAATGTTTTTCTCTGCCAATAAAATTTGAGATTTGCACCTTCTTGATATCAGAATAAAAAATTAAAATTGTAACCTTCATGAATCAAAAAAAAAAAATCAGAAAAATATTAAAAGTTTCATTAAAGAAAAAAGACCACAAGCTCTTTGCTAACAAGAAGATAATTACATACTTAAAGGCCTTAAGCAGTGGCAAGGTCCTGATTGAAACTGGAAGATGGTTCAGGCTTTGAGGACTCTGGAAGAACCTGTCATCCTCTGGAAGAAGCAATACAGCTCTGACAGACACTTCATTTTACTGAATGCAGTGTCTGAATGAAAAAATCCTACCCCTAAACTTATCTCAAAGGATTTGGAGGAAAAAGAAATCCAAGACTTGGAAAAAAAACCCACCATGCTGAAATGTTCTACAGAGGCTCAAGAGCTATGAACGTGATTTATGTATGAAAAGAGAAATAGAAACAGGGAGAGCTTCCCAATTAAAAGTAAGTTCTTACAGGCACGCTGCTTATCATACAGTGTGTCACCCCTGAAACGTCAGCTAGCAACAGCATCACCTTTCCTTTGGAGATGGGTCAGGTTGATACAGATGAGAGAGAGGAAAACAGAGGGAAATCATGTGGGAAATAAAAGTTCTTTCAAAAATCAGTGCAAAAATCACCACTGTGCATGCACTGATAAGAAACACAACTTCTGGAAAAATCTGAACAGAAGATAGTTACTTTTTCAATGAGCAAAAACCCCTGAAAATTATCATTGCCCAAATTTAGTTAATGGAGACGGGGGAGGGAAGTAAAGCATTAAAGGCAGGAAACAAAGCACAGCCAACTGTGGGTCAGCCTGATCTTTGGTTGCCTCCTCCCTGCCCTGCCCCCTCCCTCCCTTCTGTCCACCTCCAGCATTTCCAGCCTGGGAAGGGGTGTATGCTTCCCCATTCTCCACCTTCCCTGAACCTACTCTGGCGCCACACACGGGCAGGAATTTCCTTTTGCTTCAGGTCCTCAAATTTTACTGTTGCACCCAGGCTCTCCTCCCAGAGCTTTTCACCTCCAGGAGCAGAGTCTGCAGGACTGCATTGGGTAATACAGACTCTGCTGCTTAACCACCGCCCATTTGCAAACACCGAAAGCTGTTTCGCAAAGTTGCCATAAAGGAGTTTAGCAACACAAACTCCCTGGGTGCCCAAGTGGCTGCAGCAGCTGGAAGGGGACCCTGTCCAACATGGGGACAGTTTCCCTCTCCGTGTGAGGATGGAAAGGAGCCCACAGAGACAAAGTGTTTGTGCTGGAGCTGTTTCCAAACCACAGCTTCAGAGGGATGATCCGTCTGACACGGGAAGCACGTGCAGGGGAAGGAGGAGAGGAGCAGCAGGGATGAAATCCCTTCCAAATTTCCAGTGTCCTGCGAGAGGGACAAAGAGATACATCCAGCCAGAGAGAAATGGCAGCAGGCTGCACACAAGCCTCTCCGTTGACCATGTGATCTGAGCAGAGGCACTCATCTCCACTGCACATCACTGTGCTAGAACCTCGCTGAGAGGGAAGCAACAACAAGAACTGATGCCCACGATCCTGCAAAAATATCTTGGAAAGCTCGTGCTTCCCTCAACCCCCAGTTCGGGGAGTTTGAAGGCATTCAGAAACTATACAAGAACTCACTGGAGCTACAAAGCTTAATAGCAGGTTTCCTCCATACCTGCAGCTCAGCCAAGCCTCCCACCTCTCAGTATGCCCCAAAATCCTGCGTTTCAAAGGAATTTGACAGAGCCTTCACTTGTCTGAGAGAAAACAGGTTCGGAGGCCACAAGACAGCTTTCTGCAGGCTCCTCCTCTCAGCACGCTGCAGCGTCAGTGGCAGAGGCGATGCCTGCCTGCAACAGCAGAGGCAGCTGCGCTATTTTGTCTGGCACCAAGGAGAAAAGCTATCATCCATTTTTAAGTTTGATTCAGGAAACCAGCTGGGGACCAGCGATTGCCATTTTTGAAGTGCAAGAAGAGGAGTGTAACCAGCCTTACCATAGTAACAAAGATTAGCAGCCTGGAGTCTGACACTCCTCCTGCATTAAAAGATAGGAGACAAAGCGATAGACAGGTAATTACACAGAAGGAGCCCTGGGGAAATTGCAAACTCCTTGAGAACCCTTTAGCTGGTCTGTATGTTTCTCTTTGTCTCTGCTTCAGCTGAAGGTCTCCAAGAAACATTTGCCCATTAGGTCATTAGCTTTATTGCAGAAGGTAGCCAAGCAGATGGTAGCAGCCTTTCAATAAAGACTTCGCTTGCCTCTGTGCCGTCAAGAATGAGATGGAGAATAGGAAAGAGAACATCCCAAGGCACATTACCTGTCTGCAGCTTATCCTTGATAAGTTAGTGTACTTAGGCTGAGGGATCTGACAAATCAACACTGACAAATCTCACTGGGGCAATTTGAGACATTATTGCATCGTGCTGTCTTCCCAAACCCTTCACAAACGTTAGCACCACAGAGCAAATTTGGCAGAAAAATTTATATCGCGCATTAACCTCCCCAGTTCAGAGCCCAGCAAGTTCGCGTAAACCCCTTCTCAGAGCTGGTTTAAGTTAAGTCATCAACTGCAAAGATATTGCCTCTACTACAAGAAGCATTAATGTCTATCACAAAGACGGAACGGGAAATGACATCTCAAAGCTCTGTGCAGCCAGTTCCTAAGCAATTACAAATCTAAACATTGAGTTTTGGCACTAAAATACATATGCAATTTGCAGCTCAGGATCAACAACAGCACTATTTTTTTGTGCTATATACATCCTGACATATAAAGTGAATGTCTTGAAAAGGAAAGATGGACATGGATTGTATATGGATCACATCACAGTCAACTACAACATTTAATTGCTTAGAAGTATTGCAAAAAAATGCACTGCATTTGAAATCTCACCCACCACGTTTTGCACTTCTGCCTAAAACTAAGAAAAGTCTGGACAGGTGAAGAATCGCCTTCTGTTTCCAACTCTTCACAAAATGGTTCAGAGTTAGATCCAGGACTCGAGCTTAATCCTATCCTATCTGTCAGTGGCACAACCAGCCATGAAACCATGAAGGACCCCAAAGAAGATAATTAGGTTTTTAAAAAAAACAAAACAAATAACCAAAAATCTATATTGATCTTATTAGATGTACATGTATGGCAATAATAAAAGAAGCAGTTTGAAACACTTGGCTTCTCCAGACGTAACTCTCTGCCTTTTCATCTAAGATGCTATTCACAGATTTAATCAGTCTGCAATACAACAGCCACATAACTTTTTTTCTTTGCATTTAAAATGTATCTCATCTTCTAGTTTTTCCCAAGGGACTGCATCATCCACATAGAACAAGAAGCACACAAAGCTTCTGTTTGCATCACCCTGTTAGAAGGGCAATCCACATTAACCAGAAGGCTTGTCTCAACTCCATGTAGACAAGCTTCTCCTAACATCACCTTCCTTTCCAGAAGGAGTTGAGCAGGCAAGACACCTTGAAAAGCAGATAACAATTACCTCTTACCTTTCAGAAGAGGCCGCCGCCAATTAGCACATTCCTGGAGCTTCTAATTCAGGCAAGAAGAAAGGAGGAGGGGAAAAAAATAGAAAAAGGAGCAGGGAGCCGGTTTCCTCCTCAGCTCAACACTCAGCACAACAGTATTTCCTAAGGAGTGGGGAAAAAAAAAAAAGAAGAAAAAAAAGAAACAAGTAAGTATTAGCTTTCATGTCTTTTGAAGAGGCTACAGATTACAACAATTCCTTGGAGAAGCGTCTGTGCCTCTCCTTCTCCAGTTCCTAAATACCAACTTGATGTGCCCTCTATTCCCTCCTTCTATCATCACTTTATCAAAATTTGGAATATGAAGGTCAAGGCACCTACTACTAAGAAAAACAAAGATGAATTCATGTCAGAACGGGATAAAGTCCCCGACTAGAATGGGATGAACTCCTATTCAAAAATATTCTTGAGCACTCAATTCTGTAGGTAAATCTGCTTCAGCCAAGCTCACGCCCACTTCTGTAAAAATGCAAATGAGCCACATTTACTATCAAAATAGTTGGGAAGAGGCAAATTCCAACATGCATACTGAACATACAGGTATACACTGACTCTCAAGTGTTTGTGTTCTCTTCCCTGCAAGGATCGTACCTAGAATTAAGAGGTATATGCAACTAATTGTAACTTACACAACTACCTTTCTTAAAGTAATCAGTTCTCTTAAGACAACCTCTTCCATCTGTAGCAAATCTTTCAGTAACAATAAGACAAAAATATTAACCATCAGAATGAAGAGAAAGGGAACCAAAAAGCCTTTTTGTGTCTAAAAATACAGTTCAGAAATCCAGCTTCGCTTCCATAAAGCCATAATCCCTCACCTCAAACCATCTTTTTCTCTGCCCTGCTCCCAACGTGTATTTAAAGAGACTTACAGGCACCCAGATTTAATGGGCCCCTCCCTACCTCCAGTACCTGCCTCTGATGAAAGGCAGGAAAATCAAGTGGAAAATTATTTTAAAGGGTGCGTGCAAGACATTAACATATTTGAGGAAATGGCAATCAAGGTTTTCCATGGGGAACAAGCAAAGGGAAACATGTCCAGTCTGTTCTCCATCACATTTTGTTGGCATATATTCTTACAGAAAACTCTGCTCTTCTCTGTCCCATGGAAAATCTGAATGCAACTTCTCAAAATAAGGAAAAAAGCCTATGCTACCTTATATTTCCCCACACACTTCTGTCATCCCTCAAAAAGATAATTTTCCCATCTGCTAAGAGCATGCAACTGGTCTCCTGAAAGAGATTTTATACCAGGGTTCCCAACAGATAGGAAACAACACAGAAGGCAGCACTTCCATCACAGCATCTCCCTCAAAGCCAACCACATCTGTCCAATTCTTAATGGCCACAGTTCCTGCATTTCTCTAGGGGACAAAAGCTCTCCTCTTCTCTCCTCCTGTCAGCAAGGCTTAAAGCTGCAAGAATAATTCCATCCAGATTCCCCTCCTGATAGGAAATGACTTAAAGAATTCATGAAGTAACTGTAGCAGTGTAAATAAACAATGAAAAACTAAATAAAGATCACAGGAGACGACACAGAAAATGTGCACTGAGGAAGGAAAGAACGAGATCAGTGATTCAAAACCTCTTCTGACTTGTTACGTTCACCCTAGCAACAATCTGACAATAGGAAAGGATGGATCCGGACACAACAGTGTACCTGCTCAGAAACCTGCCTCCCCAACTTGTTTCCTAAAGGCAAACCTTCCCACACTGTATAATTCCACTTTCTCCACATCTTACCCCCCTCAGATGCATTTCTGCTTGTTGCCACATTTCAGCCCTCCTGCACTAATTGAGCAAAGCAACTGAAGCCAACACCTGGAGTACTCAAATTGTTAGCTTTTGAAGGAGGGAACCATTGCCACAGCCCTCATTGTGGGGATGGAGAAGCAATGACCCTCACTGAATTGCTCCTGACATGTGTACATCCCCAGGCTATGCTCTAATCAATACGAACCCAGCAGCTCCCCACAGACCAGGCCACAAAATACAAGAAAAAAACAATGTATCCTCCTCTCAACCACCCACTAGTTTTGTATCCCTAAATCAAATGCATCACTTCTTTTTCTTTTTCATTATTAAATCAAAAGGATGCTTTAGACAGCGTTTTTCTCCCTGCTAAGAGAAATTCCCCCCCCATATATCAGGTGAAAGCTGTTAAGAATTGATATACGGGTAAGATTTCAAGTGCTTAAAAATATTTACGTTTTCATGCTCTTACTGGTAGGAGAAATAACTTAAAGCAGATGTACAAGATTTGGAGGAAGCATGTATTTAATCAAATGTAAAACCAAGTACAAAAAATTAAAGTTAATTAATGGCATGCTCTGGGAGACTCAAATCTGTCCTAAGTACCACTTAGGGATGTGGCTTTGACTCAACATCATTTGCCCCAGAGAAAGGGAGATTGCTCTGTTCTCAAATCTCAGGCAAGAAAAATAATAAAATTAAGTGAAATAATGCATTACCCAAAAGTCAACTTCTAAGTGGAGAAACCAAGCGAAATATTACAATACCAAGAGACTTGATGAAATTTCTGGCAGGGCCAGAGATAATTTGTATAAGAAAAATGTCAAAATGTTTTGGGTGTGCAGACACAAACAGAAAACTGGGAAACACTGTAGTGAAGCCCAACAAATCGTTGACACCAACATTAGATAAATGAAGAGGCATATGTTAAGACAAACACCCTCAGATGGTGTGTGAGTCAACTTCTGCAGTGGGTTTAGCCAAGCTGCTTTCCTATAGCAAGCTTAATAAAAATATTCCTTGATTCCACCAGCTAGAGCTGGGCTTTCATTACATTTCCCACTATGCACGCTGATCCTGGAAAGGACCTGAGCTGATAACTACAGCCTGGACCCGGGATTCTGAAATGTGATCTTGACTAAAAAGTGATCTTCTTTCTGGAGGATCAGTGCCACACTTATTCTTCCAGCTCCGTGACGAAAATACAGAGGATTTTCCAGGTGTGACCCAAATCTAACCCACTTCCCACAGTCAAATGCAAAGATTTTGCTTGACATTCACCAGTACCTAATTCACAATTTAATGGATCCGGAGATATTTTAAGCACAGAAAATGAAGAATTTGGGAAAGATACTCCCTCCATTTCCAGCCTGCACTGCACGACTGGCAAAGAGCTCACCCACATCATCCTGCCAGCCCCTTGCCAGGAGTGCCATCAGCTCTTTGGGGAACTGCTCTGTTGAAGGGAGCCTCCGTTATGCACAACCAGCCTGAAATGTTTTCTAGTTCCATGTTTATTACTTCCATTTACACATGAACTAGAGAAAAGAATTGTATCTGAGTGCTGCTATATGGAATAACCCAAACCCTGTCCACACCATAAGGCAAAGCAAGGTTTAAGGGAGAAGAGCACTAATAAATATAGGTCAAGTATATACAGTAAAAAAAAAAAAATCATTATTTTTTTTTCCTGTTTATTTTTCAACCTCTCAGCCTAGGAGACGTAATAAAATAACTATTCCATGAATATCTATTGAGAGAAGACATAATCTCAGTTTCTCACAGTAAAAAAACAAACAGACAAGTTACGAAAAGACAAAAACACCTCTCAATCATTCTGATGAAACAGGAAAAAAAAAGATATTTTTCCAGATACATTCCTGTACAACTTGTAGCTAAAATGTTTCAGAACAGTACTATAAGCCTTTCTTGTGGACCTTACTAAAATATATTAGTCTGTAGTCTCTCTGCCACTAACAGCAAAGGCACCTCCCAGGTATTTTGCCTGCCCACTCTTAACTCTCAGGGCAGGGCCCAATCTCCATATTTTGAAGCCTGGAACATCCCCTCCTCCTGCGATCGGCTCCTTCATCAATCTGTTTTCCAATATCTACAGTCTGGACAGTCAGTATGAAATCAAATTTGCATATAACATAGCACTTACCTACAGCAACATAAAGAGAACCAGCTAGAAATATACAAATTCTTATTTAATTAAATATGATTTGAAAGCATATCCCTATTATCCTTGCATACATGTGCATGTGCAAGGGTACAGGCATCTGTATACACAGAACAGGGTCAGCACTGACCCCCCCAAACGCCTGTACTGGAGACATTTGTGAAGAAACAAGCTTCTTCAAACAGAAATACTATTTTCCCAGAACTGTATCTGCACAAAGACAGGAAGCTCTTCTCAGGTATCTATTACAAATAGCCAAGAAAGTTATCAAAATACTGTTGCAGAAGTGCAGACAAAGGATAAAAACATGATAAGAGGGAATCAAAACACAGATCTCCTAAGCAAATTTTCCTTTGATTTGAACAGGTCTTAGTGAACTCATGGGATCTACCCATCAACAGATGTCTGTAAGCAAGACACTGTACTTATGTCAAACACAGTTCTTAAAAAAGGGCAGCATAATTTCTACTAATTTGAACCACTTTTATTCAAATTACAAGTGTATTATATTTCATAGAATCACAGAATAGCTTGTGTCAGAAGGAACCTCAAAACCTACCCAGAGTTCTACCCTCCTGCCACGGGCAGGAACACCTCCCACTGGATCAGGTTGATCAAAGCCCCATCCAACCTGGCCTTGAACATCTCCAGGAATGGGGCAGCCACCACTTCTCTGGGCAAGCTGTACCCTCACAAGAAAACATTTCTCCCTAATGTCCTGGAGAGCAGCATCCTCCTGGGGCTCCCTGCCGGGGTGGCAGCGTGGGCTCCTGTGTGCCACATGCTGCTGTGACTACAGATAACATCTCACCCAGCTCGGTCACCGCTCTCTGCAGGGCAAGAGCAAGCACCTGGTGCTATACAACAGCCTGAAGAATACTGGGGGTGGGGAGGGGGCATGCAGAAACATTTGTTTCACACGATCTGCCTCCATTTCACAAGGCTGATTTCGTATTTTCCTTTCTTAATTAAGAGGACACACTTCATGTTGAAAATCTGTATTTTTTGAAGCT
Organism: Tapera naevia; assembly: GCA_033556795.1. Classification (NCBI taxonomy): domain Eukaryota; kingdom Metazoa; phylum Chordata; class Aves; order Cuculiformes; family Neomorphidae; genus Tapera; species Tapera naevia. The sequence goes on along the minus strand of JAUMJJ010000025.1, from coordinate 1,203,912 downwards.
TGAATCATTTAGCCTGTTAAACCCAAGCCTGCAATACGGGTATTATTTCTTAAAAACATACAGTAAATGCACTAAATTATTGATAGTCATTAAACAGGAAAAAAAACTTAAACAGCTCTCAGCTTTTATCAATCATTAATGCGGTTTCCACTTGCACATCTCGCTGGGTTGCTCTCATATAGCACAGAGCATGGAGTACAAATCCTGAAGGCATGAATTCATTTTCTCTTGACGCAGAGTAGAAACATTCTTGGCAGCAGGAGAGAGGCTAAAACATGAAGCAGAATGGTTGAAAGGAGGCTTCTGTCTTTTGCAGTAAACAGGCAGCAATCGGAGGGAGCGGCAGTTTTAGCGACCAAGGCCCATCCACTTCCCTTCATCGCTTGTAAGGGCCAGTAACAACATCATCCATCACCTCCAACACCCGGCAGCCTAAAGCAGTTACGGTCACCCCGGCAGCGTTTACAAGTTTGAGCTCTATTTGAAATGTATGTTAATTCAATGGCATAGGGAAGGAGAGGGAAGCAGTATTGAGGTCAATATTAAAGCATCCAGCAACTTCAGCGAGACAAAGATTTCACCCCAAGCTGCTCACCAGCCAGCGAGCCAGTAAAACAGATAATGGGCTGAAAAACCCAACTGTCACCAAGCTGACAGCCCCAGCTCAGAAAAATGACAGGGACTGAGAGAGTCTCTTAAAGCTATTGTGAGCATTTACCGGGGCAAGTTATGACTAGACCTAATGTATTTATCAGCTCTGAATGGCTCTTGTCAATATGGGGAATCTGGAGGCAGATGCAAACTGGTGGCACTTTGCCTGGCTGGGATATGCCAGCTACCAGCGAAGGGAAGTACAAGCTCATTTTTCACCCATTTTATGCAGAGACTTAAGCCCTGTCTTACAAAGCTGCTCTCTCAGCTTTTATTGAAACTCACTGGTTTTAAATGCAGCACAGAGGGATCACAATCTTCAGTGATAAGGCAGGTATGACCGCAGCATGCAAGGGCTTAGCTGACCTGCCTCTAAAGCAAGAGGTAGGTGAGCCATAGCCATGAAAACATCAACATGAAACACTCAGAAACACCAGCTCTGGCTGTATACTCAGCCAGCGAAAGCTTAGTCCTGCTACCAGAACTCAAACTAATCTGTTTTAAACTACCTTGCGTCTATTCAAAATAAACTGTAGTAGCAGCTCTGGAGCACGGTGCAGACACAGCCAAAGCTAAACGCGATGCTGAGGACTGCTCGAGAGACATGTGCCCACACCCAGAGCCTACTCAGAAAGTACTAGCAGGAAAAACTCCTCAACCAAAGTGTTCCACTCCCCATGAGGGCATAAATTCCTTCAAAGAACCTTTCTGTTCATGCAGAAAAAAAAAATGAATGTTAAAGACTTAGAGCAAAGCACAGAAAGAATCTTTGTCTGCTCCCAAAATGTAAGTCCCATGGAGGTTTGCTGGGCCTTTTTTTTCCTGAAAGTGATTCAAGAATGCACTGAGCCGAGCAACTAGATAATGCCAAATGTTGATACCAAAGTAGCCAGGAAAAGCTGCTCTCACTGGAAAACATTTTCTGGCCTCATTGTTTACAGCCAACTACGTTATAAAAAACAAAGATACTTATTTCCAACCGTCATTAGTGCAAATCTGTATCATGTTAAAAAAAAAAACACTCACAAAATTAATTTAAGAACATGATTATGTCTTATTATACTGAGTCCCAAGGAAGGTAATACAGTATTTAAATTAATAATATAAAAGCTATTACATGACTGAATTGATTTCATGATACATCAACAAAGTAATTCACAATGTATTTCAGTGTAATAGTAAGCCTTATCTACATACAGAACTGTAAGAATAAGAACCCGAATTACACATACTACTGCACAGCCACTCCCAGCTCTTCCATTGGTCCAGGAATGAGTATCAGCCCCAAAAAGAAGATGCTCTTCAACAGGACATTAGCAGGTACCACTGTGCTAACTAAAGGTGAAGAGAAGGGCAATAGAAGTCAGGACACTGACATGAGGTGCCTGGAGCAGCTCCACACCTGCACGAAGCCCCTGTGGCAGCTGAGCAAACCACAGGCTGAGCAGCCCACGACACCGGTGCCGACATCCCATCACCATCTGCTTTAGACATGAGGCATGGAAAAAGATCTGCTGCAGTTTGTGCTCTTCATTCCTCGAGACACACATACAGAAAGTCCATGGAGTTCTGACACTGGATTTAAGCACCTCCCTGCAGAATGTGTTGGTAAGTATTTTTTTTTTGTCCAAAAGTACTGTTTACTTGTAATGTATCCTTCTTGCCAAATCTTTTCTTTTTTAAAGTCCTTAATTTGGTTATTTGGATTATTTTTAAAGCACTCAAGTTCACAGCTCTTTCCCACCCCCAAGAGCACACATATCAAGAAGCTACAGCTGCTATGACATTTTGTCTCACCTGTGAAGACCATCAGCTTTCCAATAAACTTTCTGTAATTTTTATTTTAACACCCCAATCTGGATCTCTAGTTAAAAGATGTGGTGGGAGTGTACAAGCATTTCCTTTCCTAATAAAAAGCACCACTTGCATGAGAAGACATAAGCAAAGGCTGCAAACCAAACTCTCACAGATCCCAAATATAAGTCTCATGACAACTGCAGCTAAGCCTAATGGAAAGCAACTCTGAACTGACAGTTAAAGCTTTTCAAGTCCTCATCAGTGTTTGCAAAGGGTATGTTACCAGAGAAAGGGAGATGCACCTTGTAGAACAGTACTGCACGTTTAACTGAATTATCACACGTGTACTCAAGGCTGAACTATGTGGCTTCTGTTCACTTCTGGACCTTCCTGTTTGGGTCTCACACAACAGTGTCTGAGCACATACACCACCCACCCCCTTTATTTTTTTGAAGACACTTAAAATAACAAAGCCAAACAACTGTCAAACCACCACTAACGTGAGCTTTCAAACAGGTTTCCCGTTCATAAATCATTTCGGCGATCTAGTTTCGCACCACCCCAGGGAAAGTTACATGCATAACAGAGAAGATTCATTATCAATATGCAGAGATCATTTGGCAACAACATCATTACTAGTAAAGACTTGTGCAGTGGCTCTATATTCCATATGCATATGCAGTACAGAAGAGCTGTTTAAAACCAATGGATTAGCTCTAGGTTTGCAAAATCAGCAAAAGACTGACTTTTTTGAGGTTCTGCCTGACGAGCTCGGTTGTGTCCTTCCTCTTGACCCAACATGTGGTGGGCACGAGGAAGAGAACAGAGCATTAGTGTTGGGTATTAACTTGCTTCTTTTGCTAGGAAAGTAATTTCACACATTTTCAGAAGATTTGCTAATGATCCTAAGGGTCTAACAACTTCAGAGACCTCACATTTGGAAGACAGTAACCTTTTAGTTGAAACTTGTTCATGCGCCACATTCAGAGGCAGATTTAGGATCATGATTGTTTTTAACACTACACACACCTTCTCAGGTGTTCATATAATCTTAAGTGTTTCATGTTATTTTGTAATCATAGAATCACAAAACGGTTTGGGTTGGAAGGGACCTCAAAAGCCCATCCAGTTCCAACTCCCCTTGCCATGGGCAGGGACACCTCCCACTGGATCAGGATGCTCAAAGTCTCATCCAACCTGGTCTTTAACACCTCCAGGGATGCAATAACCATCTACATTTTAACTACCTCTGATATTTTCTTTGCATCTTAAAAAAAAAGAATTCTCTTGTTCTGTTCACCAGTTCTGATGTTTCTTTTCCTTCATGGCTTCCCTTGTCAGTGGTCAATGGCTGAGACTCAATATCAGTCTCTCAGGGGAAAAATCAGTGAACCATAACCTGGGTGTGCATATCTATTTGTCTATATTTCATATATACAGTATATAGTCCCACTCCTCCAAGTTTACAGGCTTTTCCACAGCTCCCGTTTCCCATGTGAATTCTTTCCTCCTCTAATCAATGGATTTAAAATATTTAAAATATTTAAAATATTTTGAAATAGACTAGGAATAAGCTGAGTGACTACTTAGCTACCAGCTACCTGAAGTTATCGGAAAAAAGAAATATTTTCAGACTTCAGCTGACTTTTTTCTGAGAACAACAACCAAAACTGCAGTAGCAGAGAGAGGAAATTCAGGATCAAGGACAGAATCAGGTACCCAACAGAGCAGTCAGGTCCTGAACCATGTAACAGATAACCAACTGTCTGTCAGACAGAGGCTCTAAATTTGCAAACAGCACCACGGCAGGAATTGCTTGACTTCCCTGGGCTCTGTACAAGACAATTAGCAGTAACAAGGCTTACATGGCTGATCCTGCATCTCCCATTTGGTTCATCGTTACTTTCACATGTCAGTAGTAATCTCTTACAAATATCAGCTGGAGTTTATACTCCAAGTATTTCAATTAACACAGACCAAAACAACTGCATTTCTCTGAAACTCGCATACAAAATCCCTGGCTATTTTCCATGGCATCACCTGCTCCCTGCTCCCCCATCCCAACACTCCTCTCACACACCCTACACTACTGAAAAAGGTCTTGAGCAGGTAGGGCAGGGTCAGGCGATGATTTTGTCACCGACACCGACTTCTCAGAGACCGGTTTAGAATATCAAATTTAAAAGCTGCATTAGGTACAGGTGCTCCATTTATGATGTGTGTCAAGAGTTGAATATCAGTGGTTATAAGGTAGAATCAGAGGCTTTTTAGGTAGAAAGATGTGGGAAAAATTTCTCATAGCTCTACCTATGCAACTCAGAAAGCCAAATCTCACAGTGTCTGAATCATTTAGACTTATCAAAAAACTCTTGGCCTTTTGTTGTTATTCTATTAGATGTAACTACAAACTATTACTGGAAAATTTTTGCACAAATATCCCTTGTCAATAGTACTTTAAGAAGAAGAAAAAAGGTGCAATTTCTACCAGTGGGGCTGTGACAGAACTTCCAATTATGCTGCAGCACCTATGCAAAATGCTCAGCAGCATGTTCCACGACAATGGATTTGCAAAGCAAGAACAGAGGGGATTATTTGATTCAGCATCTACTCAAGTGGCCAATTCCTTCAGCAATCAATACTAATCAACAAGCTAAAGCCTTGTAAGAAAAAGCAGACAGCGTTTGAATACTTCCTGCTGCAGCAAGCCAGGCTCTGAAGCCTTGATCCAACACAGACACCTCAGATGCTGAGATTTTAGAAAATCAGTTTTACCCAGGATGTAAAACACAGCCTGTGCTTCTTTCCAAATGCCAAAACACAAAGCTCACCTTTTCAATGAAATTATGAGAAGAAAAATACATACAAAATTACTTCGGTCTAAGATCATTGTTTTGCTACTTCACATTTCAGCTGTGCAGGAAAGACCTTAACACAAGACCTTAACACTAGCAGGGATTAATGTAAGAGTGATGCATTTTAGAGCAAAACACAGGCCATCAGAGAATCATAGAATGGTTTGGGTTGGAAGAGACCTCAAAGTCCATCCAGTTCCAGCCCCCTGCCATGGCCAGGGACACCTCCCACTGTATCAGGGTGCTCAAAGTCCCATCTAACCTGGCCTCACACACACACACAAAACTTCTGCATTAAGAAAGATCAGGTATTTTAATTCTTCTTATTATTCTTATCTTTCAGGCTGAGTTCAGAGATTCTTAAGAGACATGAATGACATTGCTCTGACAGGAAACAAGGAAAGCAGAGTGCGACAACTTCAACAAGAACTTAGGAGAAAGAACATCTCTGGGTTCCTTAGGAGAAAAAGCAAGCAAACAAGCACAACCAAAACCCAAACAAAAATACAAAAGAGATTTAGGTCAGGTTTTTAAATGCCTCTCTTCCTCAGTCAAAGCCCATGTCTCACACACTTCTGTTTCCTTTGTTACCACATTAAAACAGAAACCTTCAGATCACCAAGCAGAGCAGAGGGTCTTTGGCATATGTTAGGACCCCACACTCGAGTTGTCTCTCCTGTGGGACTGAGCCCTCTCTCGTGTGTCTTTTTTTACAAGCAGAAAATACACAAATTTCTTTTCCCCTCCATTATACGGTCACTCCAAATCCTGTTGCAATCACTAAGCAGTTCTTGGCACAGCTGTACGAGAGTGACCAAGCCCACATTCACAGAGAATAAATTGGCAGGCAAGCAGTGTTGACTAGGTGGAGGGGAGAGCTAGGAACATAGTGTTTCCAGGAGTGCCACACACTCCGATGATGGAGTAGAAATAGGACAATGCAATGATCCGGTAGAACAGAAAGGCCTGCTTGTGTTTATCAGGGACAGCTCGTTTGGATAACAGGAAGCATTATGTCTCCAGGCTGTATGAATAGCCAGATTCAGAAGGAAGAGCACTAGGGTTTGGGATTCCTAGAAAAACAGCTGAAGGAAAATCTGTAAATGTGGACTGTTCTGCAGTGAGAAGTCTGGCAATGAGGAGCAGTTGGGCAAATCTGAGACAAAATACCAGCTTTTACAGAAATTCACCTTCAAACCCAAACAAACCCTGGATTTTGCATTTTACATAAAGCTCAAGAGCAATTCAGAGATGTACTTAAGCTACCATGAAAAATATATGACCAGATGCTAAATTCTCTATGCTGAGCCACTGCTGATCTGCTTGCACACCCGATACTCAGCTCTGCACCCTACTCTTCATCTGCCAAAACATACAGAAACCATTCCCAACAGACAGGTCATTTCTTCCACAGCCCTTTTAAGTCTGCAGAAAAGTGAAAATAAGCATGCATACATTTTTAGATCTGGCTGTGTTTCTAAAAGTTTAATATATAGCCATACTCTGTACCTGTTGACGTGCACTTTCCATATGCATTCATGTTTGTTTATGTGGAATAAAAGCTCAACGTTTTAGAAAGGACAAAGTTACAGTTTTTGCACTAGGCAACGATGATTAAAACCTGAATATTTCATAGTGGTGAATCACACTGCCAAGTCTCTAGGGATCAGAGTAATCTGAATTGGCACAAACGAATGTTTCCCAATCTTCTGCTCCTTCTGTAATGAGTTATGTTCCAGCTCTGCCAATCTTTTCTCAGAAGGCAAAACCCACTCTCAGGCTTTTTAGCTACATTCACTGCTCATGAGTGCCAAGAAGGCTGTGCTGGCTTCCACATGTGCAACTGCTGCTGTCTCACAACAGTAGCCCATCTGCACTTCGAACCTTTCACCAGAGCCATCCAGGTCTGCAAGGAGTCAAAGATCATAGAATCATGTAGTTAGAAGAGGCCTCTGAGATCATTGAGTCCAACCATACCTGTCCCCTTACTAAACCATGTCCCTAAAAAAACTCATCTACCTGCCTTTTAAACACTTCCAGGGACAGAGACTCCACCACCTCCCTGGGCAGCCTCTGTCAGTGCCTGAGAACCCTTTCAGTGAAGAAAGAAGTCTAATCTGAACCTCCCCTGGTGCAACTTGAGGCCATTTCCTCTCATCCTATCTTCTGTCACTTGTGAGAAGAGACCAGCACCCACCTTGCCACAACCTCCTTTCAGGCAGTTGTAGACAACGATGAGGTCTCCCCTCAGCCTCCTCTTCTCTAGGCTAAACAGCCCCAGTTCCCTCAGCCACTCCTCATAGGACTTATTCTTCAGCCCCTTCACCAGATTTGTCGCCCTTCTCTGAACGCGCTCCAGCACCTCAATGTCCTTCTTGTAGTGAGGGGCCCAAAACTGAGCACAGTACTCAAGGTGCAGCCTCACCAGTCACAAGTACAAGGACACAATCACCTCCCTGGTCCTGATGGCCACACTGTTTCTGATACAGGCTGAGATGCCATCGGCCACCTGGGCACACTGCTGGGAGAAAGGGAGAAAGAAGCCTGAATCCAAAAGAACATATACTGTCCTCAGCTTTCACCTTCCCATATCACCACATAACTTCTCGTTCAGCAAAGATGGAAAAAGGACATAAACAAAGCAGTTTCCATTTCCGTACCCACGTTTAAACCAGCTGCCCCCTGGACCCAGCCCGCGAGCCTTTTCATGCCAGCAACTCTGCCGAGCTTTCTGATCTCAAACGTTAACACATTCCGCCACCGATACAAGTTTAACCTCAAGAGAAGAGAGGAAACAAGCTGCTACACACAGATTAGAGCTGATGAGCAGTAGGTAATGACTGGAGCTCTGTCAAACCATGGTTACAACAACTTTTTCTCCCTCCCCCTCCTTTTAAGGCACACACGGGTTCACACACTGAAGTTTCCTTTTGAGCTTACTGTGCAAATACCTGAACTTCAACCAAAACCCTGCCAAAAAAGCACTTGTAGGGACTTGCCTGAATGGCACAACAACCTCCTGGCAAACGTGGGCATAGTTTTGCGTGGAGGGTTCAAACAAGTACACTTGCAGATAACTAAAAGGAATAGGAAGTTAAACTGTAGACTACTAAACTCAATTTTTTCTTCCAAAAATTGACATGGCATTGCCAACCTGCTTGTACCATAATTAACCAATTCTACTGTTAACGAAGACATTAAAAATGTTGTTTCTCCATGAGCTAACACAGCCAAGACAAATTTTGCTGATGCCTAGCTTTGATTTTTTTTGTTTTTAAATCTCCCACAAGTCCTGAGCCTCCAGTTCCAGCAGAACATTTCTACTTCGACCTTAAGTGACCTTATTTAGAGGAGTATTAAAATTGCTGGCAAGACATGCTACTTCTCGCTGGTATCCTCACTCCTGCTACCAATAGAGGATTTATATTACCAGACCGCCGTTACGTTTTCGTGTTTCACTTTTGTACTTGGCTACTTCTTCAGGACCTCGAGTACAAAATCCAAGGTTCAAAGACTATAGGCCAAAGATCCCAAACAGTAATGAAAAGCACAGAAGTGTATGGATTTAATAAGATGTAAGAGATGCACAAACCATTCTACAATTCTGAGTGTATGCACATCCAGTATGCTGGCTCCATCGGATACAATTAAAAAAAAAAAATCAGAATAAGTCTTCTTACATTCTAACATCACCAGTGTCAGTCAGTAAAATCACTGTATGGAGGAGTTATCAGCAATTTCAGTTTTGCTCATGTGCACAGAAACAAGGAGAAACGGCAGTGGAAATTACTAGAGGTAGTAACCTAGTCACAGAAAGTCAATAGGGTTTTTTCTTTCTGGCAGCTCCCAGCACCCCAAACGCTAATGGCTGTCCGTTAATCCACCAGTCTTGAGGCCTCATCAGCTCCCTCTACGCCTTGCAACTCTAGCTGTGCAAACAGAGAGGTAGCATTGGTATCTCTGAAGGATCTATTCCTCTCAAAATGTTTCCACACCCCTAGGAACAGAGGTCTTTCTCCATCCCTTTTTCTCACTAATATTATTTTAAAGTCAGGTATGGCATGGACTATTTCCTTCCTCAAATTTTCAGAAGTTACAACTTGAGCAACACCATGCGAGAAAGCCCAAAAAGCTTCAATAAATCAAAACCACACAGAACTTGCATCCAACAGAGCTCTCTTGTCCGTTTCCTAACGGCTTCTATCCATCCAACAAATTACAACCAATTAAGTCTTTTGCAAGTAAAGTTTTTGTTTTCAGCATTGCTGAAGAAATTAAAGAAAGAGCTAAGAGGCATTAGTCCAAATGTATTAAAATAATTAGTCCATCCACAAACATGACTGGAAATTGCCTTGGGTTTCTCCAAAGTACTCTAGTTTTGTTACTCCATGTAATTATAGCAATCAAGAGTTCCTAACCAAGGTATACAAACATGAGGTTGGTTAAAATGGAGAAAATCTAAGTATTCTTTCTTACAGCTCCTAGGCCCTTCTTTTTCATTAAACGCTCAAAATGCAGAAGTCAGTTTTGGACTCATTTTTTTTTTTATTAAATAAAAAAATCAGTATGCCAGCTGTTTATTCTAAGATGTTTCTGACCTAAAAACCTCACATATGCCAAAGAAAAAAACAAGCATCTTACTGCAAGAATGCTAAAGCCAAAGCATGGTTTCTATTGGGAAGCTAAAATTCACAGCCACCAGCCAGAAGATAACTGGACTAGCAACCCTAAATACCTGATTTAAGAATATATAATAATGCAAATATGAGCCTAGCAATAAGTACCTGGAACCTTTATCATGCTTTCTTAATTCTAGTACCTCCCCACTGTTAATCTCAAGCATTTTGCTTTCAAATGACAAAAGACTTTAGGTTCCTGAGAAAAGCTTCAATTAAAAATACATTTTAACACCTGATGATGTAAACAAGCTTTATTTTCCTTGCAAGGAAACGGTGTTGACACTGTTGAATACCCAGGCACTTAAATTTACACATCTGATCACAAGCAAAATCCCTGCTGTACTGGAGTCAATGACATCTTTGGCATTGACTTCACTACAGCCCAGATTGCAACTGTTGGCTGCACTGGATTGATAATTTTAAGAGCCTCTTTTTATTTTTTTTTTTTATACCGTTCTTTTAAGACACAAGCAAGATGCCCTGACCTTCATGGCTTTAAGAGAAAACACAGACTGTTAATTTTAACACAGTGAAAATATTAATCTAATGGTCAAATGGCCAAATCAGAAAATACTTTTTGAACAGTCCCATCATGATTACACGTGAATTGCCATTGATGGAAGCAGGTCACATCATAACACTATAAAGGCCTTAATTCACAGTATTCCACAACCTATCAAGCCACTGCATCTTTCTTGAAGAGATTTCAATCAAAAGAGGCAAAGGAAAGCAGCAGAGACCTAATCACCACAACTCAACAACAGCCACTCCAGAAGTCAGCAGAAGAACCAAGCACACACCTTACTGTCCTGCCTGCGCCACTTCCCTTTGTAACACACTCAGCTGTAAAACATGCATGGAATAATGTATATTAATGGGTCAGTGCTACAGTTTGCACTCCCCCAGACAGAACAGAATAATCTCTTGGATGTAAACACTGCATTTTGAAGCATGCAGCTCACAACTCAGGTAACCTCCACTGCTTTTCAGATATTCCTGAAAGCAGATTCTCAGATAATCGTAACTGAATCAGGGCTGAAAACAGGAGCAGCCTTTTCCATTACCTGCGTGTTCCCTGCACTAGACATTACTCCCTAAGCTACACTGAAGAAAGCACTGCAATATATTAAAAATATACTTTCAAAAGACTTCAAATCCTCCCATAAACTTGTACGAATGTTATGTTACAGTCTTTCAGTCTGTGGGTCCCAGAGAAAAGCTAGCTTATTCAAACAGAAGGACTACATATCCTTTCAGATGATTTCTGGTGACTCTGGATGAAGATTCCAGAAAAGTTTTCTGCCACAAGAGCATTCCCTGAAATTAATGACAGCTGCAGAATTAAGGAATCTCTGAAATGCTTTGCTGGGTGCAATAATATCTAAAAAAATATATATTTTAAATTAAACCCCCACACTGTCATCTTTGTCACTACAAGTAGCATTTGTAAATACACCAAGAGTCTCCAATTCTTGACTTTCTGCCAGAGAGCTTTTGCAGTATGTTTCACTCCTAAAAAGTTATCTCTGAAGGTTAAAACAAGCTTGACAATAATAGTCAGATGGCATTTATCTGCACAACAAACTCAGTTACAAACCATCAATATTTATTAGATATAAATCTCAAGCCCTCTTGCAAGTTATAACAAGTTATATAAATTAATTTTGCTCTAATTTCAACATCATTAAAACAGCATTCACCAAGTATCCCTTGTCACAGTCAGCAGCTGTTTGTACTTAGCTTTCTGCACCTTAATCTTACATTTGGCTAAGCTAACAAATTACTATCGTAGCTTCCTTTCTCTTCTCACACTGGAATGCCAAGGCAAAACTGTGTCAAGTTAAAAAATACAAATGATCATTTATTAGTAACATGGAGAACTTACACAGATCAGAGGAAAAATAAGCATTTGCAGTATAAAACACACTGGAAGTTTTAAAAAGAAACGCAACAGACTTGGAAAAAGCTTTAAGTTACAATTTAAACCTTTGGATCTTCCCAGGAACACATTGAGCAAATATTTGAGTAAAACTATAGCAAGTAGTACCTTCAGAAAGAAAAAACAGATGTTTATAGTGCTCTTTAAAACTTCAATATTTAATTGTACAGCTATCTGATACTTTCACCAGTATTTGTCAATATATAAAGAACATAGAGCTACAGACCAAGTTTCCTGACTTCCCTTAAGCACAAAATAAGAGAGCATGACATACTTACAGATTTCTGCTCTGTTCCCAAAGTTCTTATGCCAAAGATATTCCTATACAAACCTCCTGCTAGGAGGTACAGAGGCTGCAATAAAAGCAAGCCAGCAGAACACCTGAGGGATTACACAGTTTAACTCAGCAGCTGATGATATTTAAACATATGGTCAATGTAAGCACTTTGCTGAATAAGGACAAAATTAACATGTGCTTCTAAACTTGAGCTCAGATTCACTTAAAATTTGACTCAAACCAGCTGAATTAATAATCACACAAAACAGCTGAAGTCACTCCAGCTCCTTCTACATACTTAGCTTTTAGAGTAAGCAAAAGACTCTGTCCCATCTCATTTAGGTGACCATCATTATTCACTGATTGCCCCTACTGATTTGATGCAAAAAAAGTTTTTGAAGAGAAGCACACCCCCCCCCCCTCAGACAATCAGATATTGAGGATTTATCTCCAAGCAAATGGCTCAAAGGCAATATACACACTTCATTCTTCCCACAAAGGCTGCAACCTGTGAGGTGTTTCTTCCACAGGAAACGAATCCAACCAACCAATCAAATTATTCTAAGCAGTTTTAAGAGAAGTTAGGGAAGCTTTACTGGTTTAATATCATAGCAAACCTTATTAAAGAAATAAGCTCTAAACTTTTGCCCATTGTATCTTCTGATGCCTGTAAAAGGAACACCCTTAATGTACTTCTCAAAACTTTCGGGAAATACAGCTTAAACATACATATGTGCTTTTTAAAATGTAAGGTATGGAAGCACACAGTGGCTGGAGGGCAACATCATCATTGTGCAGAGCCAGTAGGCTCAGTGAAACAATTTAGACACCTAAGCCTTATCTTCTGCTTATCAAGAAAGATCATTTAGTGGTGTTTCTCATTCATGAAACAGCTGGAGAAAACTAAAGCTAAGTTCGAAGAACAATGATGAAATGACGTATTTTCAAAAGAGAAAACAGACAGAGGCAAATTCATCTTATTCCAACCAATCCTCTTCTTGGAGAAATCTGAAGTTTTAAAAGCTCCATCTCTTTGCTTGTTACTACTTTGTCTTTCAATCTCAAAGAGATAGGAAAATCATTTGTAATTCAAGGCTAATTCAGTCTCTAATTAGTTTGGAATCTTAATGGCCCTGATCTTATGTGTTAAAAGTAATTTTTATCATGTCTGATACTTCACGGACGCGTGATGTTCTTGCTAATCTGGATCAGCACTTTTAGCAAAATTTTATTATGAGCAGAGTAGTGTGCAGGCAAGAAATTCCAAATATCAGATCATCTTGTGACAAGGCACCAGAGAGCAAACAGTTGGAAATAAAGCAGATTAGTTTATTCAAGGGATGGAAGCCTTCTTCCCAAAAGAGAATTTGGGAAGATAACCTCCAGTCCTTTCAAAATTCTGTGTAGAGGTTGGCCTTTAACCTTAAAAAGGGGGAAATACATACAAATACAAATCTTTTCACTCTAACAGATTTTCTTAGGTGCTGCTCTCAAGAGCTACACAAAGTAAAACAGAACAGAGATCCTCTTTCCTCTAATATCTGGTTTCCGATGAATCACAGTTTACAGAATAGTGCAGGTACACTGAAAAAGCATGAAGTAAAGGTTCTATCGGAATAAGTCTGGCATTCTTGAGGTGATAGGTCTATTTGTTGTGGCTGTCTCACTGGCAGAGAATGCACTCAACCCAATGAGATGCAAAATTTTTTATTTGCATTATTTACTCTCATCTTCTGCTATCAGCAACTACATAAAAAGCAGCTACAAATTTACTCTCATCTGAGCAAATTGTCTTGGATACAATTCAGGATGCAAGGATATTTTCAACTGCTTGGTATTATCTCAGTGTAGCAGTGGGTCAGTGTCGTGGCAAACAACTGTACCTCCAAAGAAAAGTTTCTTTCCAAGCTGTGACTGGTGAAAGGTAGTTGATCAGCCACACATTCATCAGTCTCATCACAGAAGTACCAAGGCTTGGCACTACATACAATATTTCCAGGATGGAAGCCAGATGTATATTAGTATGGATAGAAGCAACCAGCTGAAGGAACACAGGCCAAAGGACTACAGATACATGCTCTGAATCATCGTTCATTAGGTTCACCTCAGAGGAACGATGTTCACCTCATCCTTCATATCATGCACTGAGAAACTGAAGCCTGGATACTCCACACTTCACCTGCACTGTGTTCATTTCTGGAGCCCTCAGCACAGGAAGGACATGGATCTGTTACAGCGAGTCCACAGGAGGCCACGTAGATGACCTAAGGGTTGGAGCACCTCCCATATGAGGACAGGCTGAAAAAGTCTGACTTGTTTAGCCTGGAGAAGAGAAGACTCTGGGGAGACTTTAGAGCAGCCTCCCAGTACTGAAAGGGGCTCCAGGAGAGCTGGGAACAGGCTCTTGTCAGGGAGTGCAGGGAGAGGATGAGGAGGAACGATTTGAAGATGAAAGGAGGGGAGATTGAGATGTAATCTTAGGAAGAAATGTTTTTCTTGTGAGGGTGGTGAGGCCCTGGCACAGGTTGCCCGGAGAAGTGGTGGCTGCCCCAACCCTGGAGGTGTTGAAGGCAAGGTTGGATAGGCCTTTGAGGAACCTGATCCAGCGGCAGGTGTCTCTGTCTACGGCAGGAGGGTGGAACTGGATGGGCTTTAATGTCCCTTCCAACCCAAACCATTCTATGACTCTGTGGTACAACCATTACAACTGAGGGCTGAAATCTGGGCTCCTGTTCGCTGCTCTGCCCTGGCGTGCCTTGAACCCCGTGAAAACACCCAGTTCAAGTATTGTACAGGCCAGAGATATGCCTGACAGATTCTATCACCACTGGAATCATCAAACCATGCTGAGGCACGAATTCATATGGTCCAGGTCTACACCTGTGCGACAGACTACATCCAATGACTTCTTGCATGTCTTCTAACCACATCATCCATTTTAAAAGAACGGTTCTGCAAACTTCTACAAAGGAAAGCAAGAGAACAAGCACATATATTCAGCCTAAGATGAATTTGTTATTACGAACTGGACTCCATGCCTTCTTTCACGTACACTCTGCCAACTGCATGGTTTTATAAGGTGCCGGAGGAATGTATTTCCTGTTATTTGAAACATCACTGTAGAGCACATGAACGACAGTTTGTGTCGAGTTTCTACAATAAACTAAGAGGGCTGTCAAGTTTGATGGCATATTAGTTTGTCACTTGTAACAGGCAAAGCTGTGTGAGCAGATTAGACAACGCGACATAATTTAATAATTTTATCATCTATTTTACTTGACATTACCAGCTATTCCTCGTGATTTCATCTGCCTATGAGACTACATGCCAGACGCAGAGCCTTTTTTACTAACATTATCTACCCCTACACAAACACCATTGTTTAACTCATAAAAGCCAAGGCTGGCTTTCAACACGAAAAAAACCTCCAACTTTAATTTCTGCAAACTCACACGTACAAGTTCAGAGCAGCTCTTCTAAAGGGCTAATGAGGAACAAGGTCTATTTAGGCAGTTCTACTCACATTAAAAAAATAACGCGTCCTTACAGACCTTTAATCAAATTCACAGAAGCAAAGCCGTAAATGCTGACCCTCTACAGGGTATGAAGTATAGAGAGAAACTGAAAGGTTAGAGACAAGGAAAAAGAAAATAATTTTAAACCATATGGTACCAAAAAAAAGCCTCTAGCAGAGTCATTTTAATAAAGTCAAATACATAGATGGCAT
This sequence comes from Tapera naevia, assembly GCA_033556795.1. Classification (NCBI taxonomy): domain Eukaryota; kingdom Metazoa; phylum Chordata; class Aves; order Cuculiformes; family Neomorphidae; genus Tapera; species Tapera naevia. The sequence goes on along the minus strand of JAUMJJ010000025.1, from coordinate 1,187,990 downwards.
CCAAAGTACTATATATATATACACACACACACACACAGCCTCCATATACGTGTCCAACTATCCTGAATTATGGAAATAGATAGTTATCAATGAGTAAAACAAGGGGAGGCACCTACATTTAAACCAGCAGTGGTGTCAAAAAACAAGTAGCACACCAGCCACATGCATTGGTTTTGGACTTACATGGTAGTTTTCTTTCTAAACATCTTCCAGTTCAAGGGCTCCAAGGAAAGTGGGAACAGATGAGAGGTAAACAGGTTTAGGGTCACAGGAGGAGTTAAAGGCACAACTGACCAAACTAGTTAAAACTGAAATACAAATCTTCCCAGGAAACACTGTTTCCAGCATCCATATTACTCATTTCAAACCGCATAAGGGGTAAAAATCAACATATTTCACTCTGCTTCTTGCACCCTTGGCCTATAATGTGGGAAACAAACAACTTTTGTAATCAAAAATCATTGCTATCAAAGAATAGCTGGAGGGAAAAAAAAATCCTGTGAATTAGGAGAGGGGGGCACATGGTTTTTGTCCATGGACCATAATCCCTCATTTTACGCTGCTGTGGGATGCTCGGCACCAATACACACTTCAAATTCCTGGGACAAATAAATTACAAGCTCACTTGAGGTACTCAACCCACAGCTTACAGAAGCAGCAACTCCAGTCAGTGCTCAGAACTGAACCCTCCATTCACCCTGCTGAAAACTGCCAGCATGCCCTAAGAGTCCTAAGTATTCACAACCCACAGGAACACCAGTAAGCTACACTGGGCATCAGTAGGCCCGTTATCTACCTTGCCTTCTCTGCAGGTGTTCAGAACAAAAAATTGCTTTTGTACAGATGCAAGCAATCCCAAGGGGGCAAAATGGGCCAAAGACTTTTGCTCAGTTGACTACAGCTTAAAGAATCATTGTAGCTAAAGTGGCACTAAATCCAGGAATGTGGACACAGCATTAGCCTGCTCCAAACTACAAAAAAGAGCTGGGTTATGCTGAAAAAAATTCCTCTTTCAAAGCCTGATATCTGCCCACAGAGAATCAGCCTATCAATTTTTTAAAGGGCATTTCTTTTAACTAAACTCCTGTAATACATTTTATGCAGAATTACATTACTAATAATTTCCATGGGATTTCAGGCATGAGAAGTAGCGGTTACACCCTCCCTGGATGAACATGTGGAGGTAGGATAAAGGAGAGATCATTATGCTTTGGAGGTTTGTGTACAACACATTTTGCTTTATTCGTGTTGAAAATTTGAACAAGCAAAACATTTTCCCCGAAGTTTGCTGAGATGAGAAATTAATAAGAACTCTGTGCAAGGGGGCATGCCCTCCCCTGCTACAGCACAGCTCAAAGTGCACACGCTTGTCCTACAAGGACAAGTTACAACCAGGAAACTATTTCAGCCAGCTTCAGTCCAGAGCCACCCAACGCTACTGCTGACGTGATGCAAAGTCATAAACTCATCCCTACAGTGAGGCAAGGGCTTGCTATGTGCTTCTGGAGACCACACTTTGTTCTAAGAATGTCAGGAGAGGAAAAACTCACACCCCAACTTAGTGAACGTGTAAATCAGTGTAGCCCACGATGAAAGCCTGCGCTCCTTACAACGCAAAGGGTGTTCAAATTCAAACGTCCTTATCAGTATTTACTCTTAGCAAACTAGTTTGTTTATTTTTCCTTTATGTTGCAAATATTTGTGCCACTTTCCAGCTGTTTATGTAATTCCGACCTAAATCAACGCTGACAGGGGTTTGCAACATAACCACTTGATTTTTTTCAAATAATTGCTCTAGGACTAGGAAGTCTTTCAAATGGGTTCATCTAAAGATATGGAGAAATCCTGATTTACTAAGCCATTTAAAATACAAACGTGAAAAAAAAACAGTCAGAAAGACTGCAAAAGCCACTCAACTGGTTACCCTGATGCTTCCCAGTACCAGTTGTTAATTAGGATACTAAACAACTGCCTTACTGTTATATTCGTGTAAGTTCCTTGATGATTAGTTCTGCTTCCAGTTTCCATCGGGAGTGTTATCATGGTTAATAAATCACTAACTGTACAACAGCCGGTCACTGCATTACAGTTCTAATGCAATGCCACCATATACAGAACAATGTATTTAAAAGTGAAGCTGGTTTGTCTTTTAACCTCTATCTCTATTACCAAACATCAAAAAGGTGCAGTTATCATTTCAGCCACAACCAGAATCTGCAAGGAAGACCACATATGTAGTGAGCATAAGAGACAGAAGTGACAGAAATTGATAAAAACTTCATCACATGGCTGACACCCCATATATCAAAGCCCTAAATCTCATTCTCTGCTTGCCTCCAATTTCCATCAAAGCCTGCCAGCTGCACATTTATTGAGAAGTTTGTGATCTGACAGCCACTGTATTACCAACATTAATGATGCATCAGTCTCTAGAATTACTGGGGAAACAGTCCAATTGATTTTATTATTATACAGAGGTTCCTCACATTTCATTTCAGGCAGCTTCCTACCACAAATTTTAGCAATAACTAAAAATGCTACACAGCTGATGCACGGAACACTAGGGCGAAATACGGTTACCACAGCTTCATGCCACTCTGCTCTCCCTCCAGGAGAGCTCCAAATCACTCAGACACCACTGTGTAACCCTTGAGTTATTGGTCCAGAATTAAAAGGGCTTGCAGTGCACCACTAATATTCACTAGTTTGGCCAAGAAAGCTACAGATGGACATGACACCTTCACTCCCAAAAAAGGAGTTATCCCAAAATCTTACAAACCCCTACAATTGACATTAGATAAAAATCACCCAAGGAGGAGACAGGGGGAGAAAATAGCTTAGAAATATATTGCCAGATAGACTCAAACGGTTTCCACAGGTACCATAAAGAAAGAGCATACAGCTTCTTTGCAGAAAATAGCCCACTTCAGTCTGTCCTTTCCATCCCAGGCAGCTTTCTTCATTTAAAAAACAACTATCACAGCTACTAAAAAGATGCAATAATGCAATACAGTGGATCAAGCTTGTAGGTGCTCTTTTATGAATCATAACCAAGTATTTAAAATGCATACCTAAGCTGAAAATTCCAGTGTCAGCTGGGAAAGGATCTCCATGAAATATACAGCACCTATTCCCAGAAATCCTCAAAGCTAGTATGCCTTTTTTTTTTTCCTTCCAGCAAGCCTGGCAATGGCACCCAACAGAGAACTATTCCTGCCATTTTTTAGGTTCTAAAGGGAAAAAATAAATGCTCTCACAGTTTAAAGAGTAATTTTAAGGCTCCACATTTCCACCTGCCCCGCCCCCAAAAAAAAAGAAAACAAAAGAGAAACAGTTTTCCTTCTTTTCCTTCTCTATTTTTAATCTCTCAACTTCAACTCTTCCAAGGTCATAAACAAAAGATTATCAGGCACTTGTATTAAAAGTGGTTTACTCGCTTGTTTTGATAGACAAGGTGTGCAACAGAGTTAAGAGAGGAATAAATCAGATGGAACAAATAAGAACTGATGCAGCAATGGAAAGAGATCCTTTCCCATTTACCTTTCTTTTTTTTTTACTTGACAACAATGTAGTGATTTTGAGTTTTGTAAGAAATGAATTTGAGTTATTTGTGTAGATAGATTTTCATATCGATCAACAGCAATGCTTTAAAAAACTTGATACAGAAGAAAGCACTGCAACTGCTTCTATAGAAACTCTTCCTTAACTCCATGGCAAGACCTCAAACTACAAGCACATCAGAAAAAAAAAAAAAGGTAATCACCAGCAAATGCACCAAGAGTAGCAAGCTGCTTCCAGAAGTGTAACCCAAGCCAGTCCTTACACATGGTAAGAAAGGCAGCTTCACTTTCCTTCTTGTTTTCTTGCAGTCCAAGGCCTGCAGTGTATTCACCTTTGAGGATCATACATGACACTGGCTTAGCCTGCATCCAGCTCCTAGGCTCTGCTCCCCAAGCAAAGACAGAATGTACCTGGACAGAAGAACTACCTGTGTTAAGTACCATTTAAAATGGATCCCAGTCTTAACAGTGCTCCAGTTTGGAAGCTGAGAGGTAGAGCCCTGCTCCAGACTGCCCACCTGATGCATGCCTGAGGAACACGCTGGCTGCTATTAATCCCTTACGGATTGCCTGCAAATTCCAAGGGCAAACGAACCGGGTCCTGGTTCCCCCTCAGCACAGCAAAGTGCTCAGCAGCTCCTGAGGAGCAGCAGGGGTGTCAGAGGAAGGGGCAGAGCAGACCGGCCCTTCAGAGCAGGAAATCGATTAGACAAGCCCAAAGCACGAGATTAAGCATGGGTTGAGGTTTTCTGTTGTTACAGTGGGGTTTTTGGTTGGTTGGTTGTTCTATCCTGTCTAGGATAGAACTTTCACCCACACTTACAGCTGGCATCAAGCATACCTGGTATTTATTAACATTCCCTTTTAGGGCATCCAAAAGAACAAGCAAACTGGACAGGAAAACACAATTGGTTTGAGGAAGCAGGACTTTCCAAGCATCTTCCTGATGGCAACGAGCATAAGCTTAAATACCTACAGACAGTTTAGAGGACAGTCACAACCAAATCTTTTTTTACTTTACCAACACAGCTTACATTTACAATCCACGAATTAAAAAAAAAAAAACAAACACAAAACATTACTAACATATTTTTTGCAGTACATGTAACAAGGTGAATGCAGGCTACTCCAATAGGGAATTCATTAACTTGGGAACAAACAGCTCCTATAATTAGTTACCAGAAAATACTCAACATGCATTTACAGGCTTATTCTTGAATTGCTAAGTACAGCTCTAGGCACTAGGGCTGAATATCTTGGAGGGGGAGGAAAGGGGGAAAAAACCCCCAAGTATTTAAACTACATAAAGTACCATGAGCTACTCCACTATTCCCTGTATCAAGAACGAAGCGATACACCGTTTACTTGCGCACGCAGCCAGTCCTGTTTATTAGAAAGCTGTTTTCCCACATGCAAATTGACTACTTCTGTGGGTCGACCACTAGCATGAGCAAGCTGATAAAAATCATGTGAAATTGGGACTTTTATCTCTCTTATACAGCTGGTGTAGATGCAGGCAGTCATACTGCTACTAATGTTTCAGATTATTAAAAAGACTGCTTATGTGGAAAGCACTTAATATTCATTAAGTCTCTTTAGCATCTGATGAGGTTCTTCCCCTTCCTCTGCCTCGTGCTTCATTTATTACATTTTTACCTGGGCCAAAAATGCAACTACAAAACTGCTTATTTTGCATTTAGCAGGCACAAAATATTGCTAAATAGAAAGGGGTTTCGGTCCTTCTAGAAGTTGGAAAGGAACATTTATTCAGCAGAGAAACATACCCTGCTTTCAACTTAAACCAACAAATGTTTTCAATGTGCAATGACTTATGGTAAAAGCAAGTTGCACAAATGTAATCTGGTCTGATAAGCCATTATTACATATTATTATATTAATAATTAGGCTCCTGGGAATGGGCAGGAAGTACACACTAATGGAAGATGGGCCCTGGGAGACCACACTGACCAACGGCAGCCCTAGACCCTCAAAGCAAGGGTTCATGACTACTGCACGCAGATTAAGTGATGTCAAATAAATCATACCTTATGCCAAATAAACTGCAGCGGGGGAACGATGACAGGAAAAACACCCATTGCCTGACAACGAAGGCCGCAATGTAACCAGCACATAACAGCACGGCAGATTTGATTAGCATAGTTGATGCAGCTTTCTGAGAGTTTAGCAAGCACATAAATGTCCTTAAAGCATTAACTTTTTTCCCTAAAATATCTTGTTCCATCAAACCCACTCCTTAAATTGCACCTCCAGGAGGCCCCTTAGATGAACACGGGCTCTATTGCAAGAACCCCGCACCCACCCAAGAGGAAAGGTTTCTGCTGTTTCACATCATGAGGTAGATACTGGGTGATTTGGACCCCTGGTCAAGGCATCTCCAGCCCCCAGGACCCCAGAGCCATCATCTGTCCAGTTCAGTCCAGCCGATCATGTGCAAGGTGAATGTCTCAGCCAAGAGAATGTTGAAATCCTGCCAGTGGCAGGAGGGCGAGGGCAGCCCAGCAGCCCCAGCCTCAGGAAAGCACAGCTCTCCTCCTCATTTTGGATGTTCCTGGGCCAAATTTTGACCACCACATATGCCATCTGATTCTTCCATGTGACTTCTTTTAATTACTTCCACCGTTCATTGCACCAGGGAAGGTTTAGTTTGGACAGTAGGAGTGGTGAAGCATTGGAATAGACTGCCCAAGGAAGTGGTGGAGCCTCCATCCCTGGAGGTGTTAAAAAAACATGTAGCTGTGGCACTTGAAGACATGGTTCGGTAGGCACGATGGGGTTGGGCTGATGGTTGGACTGGATGAGCTTAGAGGTCTTTTCCAACCTAAATCATTTTTTGATTCTAAGGAGCCTCACGCCCTCGCCAAACAGCCTGGAGGGGTGCAGGGTGCCCTGGGGCACCAGCAGTCATGTCACAGCCCCCATCACCCTCAAGAGCTGTCTCATCTTTATCATCCCTCTGTTAAAAAAATAAGCAAACTTCAAGCTCTTTTAAAAAAGTGGTCTCAATATTAAGGGTTAAAAGAAAAAAAGAAAGGAAAAAAAAAGAGGTGAAATAGCTTTAAGTTCATCTCAGTGGTAATAAATAAGGTCTAAGCGTGGAGGCAAAGTTAACCACAATCCTGGGAGTCGATCCAAGTCTCCCATGACAATAGGAAAACATTAGAACTATAACATTCAAAATATTATTTAACTTTTAAAATCTTAGCACAGTTCAAAGTCTCCTTTGTGGAACAGTGCTTTTGAAAATGTCGGTTGCCTTCCAGAGACCATTTCCTCCTAATCAGGCCTGGCGTTGTTTAAATAGCGAGGAATACCAGCAAGAATAGGAACTGCTTGGCTGAGCCAGGGAGGGGGAAAGTCCTTAAAATGACTGCAGAATTCCTAAATGCTGGTAAAAGGCCTAATCCTATATAATGATTTACAAAGTGACAAGGGAAATAGATTTACTGTGACAGCTGGAAAGGAGACCAGCGTAAATAAAATCACTGCTCACGCGGTCGCAGTCTCAACGGCCAGCGGCACCAACAACAAGAGCCTTCCACCCACCCACCCAGGCCTCCCTCACAGTCAAAACTGAGGAAAGAAACAATCAAAAAAGCAAATTACTTGCCCCAAAGTCAGAAAGGCACCAGCATATTGATCACCAGCACAGCAATTCACACATAACACCTCTTTGCATGGTAATTTGAGAAAAAAAAAAAAAAAAAGGATAACTCATTGTGCCTCTCTCCCTCCACAAAAACACCACCAAAAAACTTACACCAAAGAGTTTTGAGCCTTGGTTTTAGTCATTGTTACCAACAGCAGCACCGCAGCTGCAGCACAGAGCGGAGCGCCAAGTATTCGCAGACCAAGCACGCCAAGCATTTCTCCGGCCAGTAAATACGACATGGGTCAGGAAGGCCTGGTACTACTTATTTAAGGCTTTTTTGAGATCTAGAAGGTGAACAGCCACGTTTAACCATTTCTTTGCTTAAGGGCAGCCAAGGAAGCAGCAGGGCTGCCAAGCCACATCCCCACCCCAAGTAGGCCCCCCGCTTTGCTGCGCGGTGGGCTGCGTAGTGTGGTTACACGGGTGCCGAGGGGTGAGTGAGCTTTCCTCCGTTGAAGCAAAGCCATTCAGCTTCCAGCTGCACAGCAAAGTGCACCCGAGCACGCTGGCAAGGGACCAGCTGCTCTTCCCTGCCTCCATCGCACCAGGCAGCTGCGTTCCCACAACCACCACCACCCTGTGCACAGACTCAACCAAAATCAACCCACTCCATGCCCTCCAGCCCCACACCCCAACCTCTGCATGGTGTTAAATGGAGGCACCCTCCTCTTCCACAAGGACCCTTTACACCGCTTTGCTCACTGCCTCCTCACAGCCAGCGTCAATTCCGTAACCTGAAATTACTGAATAAACACGACAAACGCCCCCTCCCCATCAGGGCCAAAGCCTGTGAGCAGGTCATTAACTGCCAAGGTCATCTTGTTTGTGCAAAAGAAAGGAAAACATTACCATTAAGATTCTAACAGGGTAAAACAGAAATGACAGCAACAAGGAAACATAAGCTTAATGTTTCCTTTAACCCTCCCTTAACATTTGAAGTCATCTGATTCAATCATATGACTTTGCAAATTAGCATTCATTGAGAGGGTGTTGAGTAGATTCAGCCCAATTTCACACTTGCCCCACAAACGTACCCCAACATTTTGTGCAGGATCTGTGTTAAACCTCATGTCTAAGCATAAAGTAAAGGATTAACCTGGTGTTCTGAAACTTGTCATCAGAAGAGTCACTCACTTCCTCCTGCCCATCACCTCTCAGGTCACATTGATGTGCCTTCGAATGGGACCCATCTGGGTGCAGCAGCATCATCCCTGCCCATCCTCAGCAGAACTCCAAGCTCCCTCTTTCCTGCAGGGAGCATATACATATTTCTCTATCTGAGTTTTAACTACTGTTTGTCCACAGGCTTGTAAAATACACACTAAGAAATGCCTAATGAGACAACGATCTGGCATCCAAATGTTCTCCCCATCCATTTCCCCAGTGGGCCGGTGCCTGAGCAGCGCACACGTTGAGGCTGTAATGTGTTTGCCAGCTCTCCAAGGAAGGAAGGAAGGGAAGTGGGCAGGTGGGTGAGCGCTGGAGTTGGTGCAGCACCAGCACAGGGCTGGCCCGCACATGTTTTCAGGCGCTCACTACTAAGAAAACACATACGTATGCGCACACACAAAATACGCTGACAGCCCCGATGAAGACAGCAGGTTGCTAGGATAACTTTGCTTCTGTCGCAGCAGAAGCTAATGAAATAAGTAAAAACTACAGCTCTAAAGACAAAGACTGGTGTCTGCTGAGCTTTTTGGACCCTACAGAAATGCAACTTAATTCCAGGTAGGCCAACACCTGTACTTCCAGGGACTTGCCAGAGACATGGCATTTTGGGACATGGTTTAGTAGGCACGGTGGTGTTGGTTTTACAGTTGGAGTGGATGAGCTTAAGAGGTCTTTTCCAGGCTCAGTGATTGTATGGCTCTAAATTACTTATCTTACAGGAGCACTGTGAAACTCACTTCTGCACAAAAACTGGGGAAGTCCAGGCAAGAGATGGAAGATCATATAATTAAGTCCTTTTTATTAGTGGGACACCCAGGCACACAAGAGTCAAATCAATCTGTTGAAAGTTACTTGAGAAGTTTGGAGGAGAAGAATTAGCTGAATCAGACAACCACAGCCCCGAGTTCCATGACCCAAAGCCAAGCCTCCTGCCCTCTAATCAAACACCTAAGTCTTGCTGGAGAGAGCCTGAACATGCAGACAAAAGCCAGGAGGAGTTACCCAGGCAATGGGTTTTGCATTCAGAGAATGCAATATGTAAAAACAAAATAAAAAAAATAAAGGTATTTTTGAAAATACTTTATATATTCAAAAAACCTGAAATAGGTTCCAGACTGCAAATATTTAAGCACATTCTTAGCTTTATGTGCAAAGAGTTCAACTAAGTTTAAAAACCTGTTTTTATGTCTAACCTTAACTACGTACATAAATATTTACAGGACTGACTTTGATTTTCCTCCCTTGTGCTCAGCATATCACCTGGTTTTTGAGTAGCCAGGGTCAACAAAGCAAGCTGCTTTCTCAGTTTCATGCATTATCCCTATCCTCCGTTGCCTGGTTTGCAAACACAGAGGAGGAGCAACGTGGAAATCCAAACCCTAAAACCCCAAGCTGCTTTCAAGTGGTTAGCATTCTGCAGAAACATTGTCAGAGGCTGAAACTTGAACAACTGAACAGATGAATTTGAGCAGGGTGCTGACTGGATGCTGTAAACCCATACTACTCTTCTCCTACGAAGACTTACGTAGGAGTTCGTTCCATAGGAGTTAGCAACAAGGCGGCTCATGTGCCTCAGTAGTGATTTCCCTGGTGTTCCCTTGACCTCTAGGCAGGGGGGGTTTAAATGAGTTTCAGGATTAAAAAAAAATCACGATCTAAAACTTTTTAATCATAGAATCATTTGATTGAAAGAGACCTCTGAGATCATCGAGTCCAACCGCACCTGTCCACTGCTAAACTGTATTCTAATTTAAGTTTTATCACAATGATTAAAACTTGGATAGCTACAGAATAAGTTTTGGGAGCACGAGCAGCAGCATTCCCTTCCTGGATACCCAGAGCAGGGCAGCACAGCACTTTGCTGCCAAGAAACAGGGCTGAGCCTGCTTTTCGCTTCCCCCCCCTGACTTATGGAATAGAAAGGGGGAAAAGAAGAAAAGAAATTACTTCGATACAGCTCAACTTTGCAGTGCTGAAACAAGGTTCAATCAAATTTAAACATCATGCTGTCTACCCTCTTCTTTTCAATTGTATGACTGATGCTGAACAGTAGGTTAATGATGTTAATGCGAACGTTACTTTTAGAGGTTTATGTGTTTTATAGGGCTTGTGCTTAGCTTGTACTTTAACTATTTCCTCCCACAGCCCAGCTCATCTACCAGTTTCCTCTGTTTGCGTAGAGCCTTACATAGTAAAATAGGACAGAAAAACACTGAAATGCTTTAAAATGTATGCGTTCTGGTTTTAAAACCACAAAGCCTGGCAGAGTGATTCACCAACAGTCAAGAGCCCCCAATAACTTTCTCTTAAAAAGAAAATACACTATTTATTTTGTGCTTCAACAAATAAGGTCTTCTATTAGTGTACTATAAATTAATAAAGTTATGTCTCATTATTAATTTCTGATATTCACATAGCTCTTGCAGCTACCAGAATATAGCCAAATTCTAGCCTAAGTTCCACTAATATTACATTAATGGATGAAAACTGCTTCTTGCCTTGGATAAGGTTAGAGAAGGAAAATTAAATGTCTATACACAAACTGATTTCAATACTATGTTATCAGAGTTCAACATACTATCAAAAAGGATTGTAAACAATTCAATTTTACTAAATTCGATCAGTGCTGCTCAACAGATATAGATACCAAATACAAAGATGAATATTATTGGAAGAAACTTACAACCTGTTACTCGGAACATCTTGATGCACAGAAAGATTTTAGCATGGTGATTTGCTCAAAGTACAATTAAAAGTACCAATCACAAAAGGAAAAAGGAAAAACTCTGCAAAATTACTTTATGTCCTTCATTTTTAGAAATAGTCTATAAATTTGAAAATCTTCAAAGAACTTAAAGACATTTGGATGCCTCACTTCATATTATGAAAAAAATGTCAAATTTTTGGAAATAGCATGCATTGCACTTCATGGGAAATGAAAATGCCTGTTTATAAAATGAAAATGCCTGTTTCAGGCATTTTCAAGAATCAGTCGCTTTAGAAAAATAACCATTTTTCAAGAATTCAGTTTTTATATAAAAAAACCCAAAATTTGGACAGAAAATGAAGACAAGACATGAGGAGAGATATTCACAATCTCCATTTTCAACTGTAAGTCATTTTTTCTTGCTGAGGTCTGAGAGTAATTGCAACGTTAAAATAAATTTTCTAAAGAAATTGGAGCCATTAAAAGTTATTTTACAATAAAAGTTGGCAGGACAGAACATCTGCGTACAAAGTTATCAGCTGTATTCCAGTTTGAACATGATTTCCTTTATCAAAATCTTTTCGGTGTAATACCCCAAACAGCAGTCTACTAAAAATCTGCTCACAGCATAAGGACAAAGCCCATGTCACCTGGATGGGCATGGACTTGTTAATTCTTTATCAGAGAGTGCAGGGAGGGATAGGATGGGGGGGAATCGTTTTAAGCTCAAAGAGGGTGGATTTAGATGAGATTTAGATGAGCTCTAAAAGAAAAGGGTGGGGAGGCCCTGGCACAGGTTGCCCAGAGAAGTGGTGGCTGCCCCATCCCTGGAGGTGTTCAAGGCCAGGTTGGATGGGGCTTTGAGCACCCTGATCCAGTGGGATCCAGGGAGGTGTCCCTGCCCATGGCAGGGAGGTGGACCTGGATGGGCTTTAAGGTCCCTTCCAACCCAGACAGTTTTATAATTCTATTATCAGGAATGTTTCAGAGGTGTACTTCATTGAGATTGCTTAAGGTGTCCATGGTTAAAGGCACACAGATTGGCCAGTTTAAGGTTCTCCTTGCCTTTATTCCAGGAAATTGTCTCTAAAAGATGAAGATGACAGTTTTATGCATCTCTGTTCAACAGTCCGTGGCACCTCGCTTGCGTAAGGCAAAAAGAGAGAGAACATCCTTTAATAACTAACATGTGCCAAATAATCAGGGAGGACATTTAATTCCCTAGGACCGTAAGGCACCCCACAGATGGAACTCATCTACACCCACAAGCCAGCCAGAGCGACTTAGTTTACAATCCCCAACACGATACGGCCACTTGCAGGCTGACCTGCTCAAGCCCCCGCGCTCGGAGCAACAGAGCAACACTAAAAACAGAGAGAAACAAACACGGCACGCCATGGTCCTTGGGGAACGCAAGGGAAAATGCTTTGAAATCACCACTGGCATTTAAACAACAACGCTTAGTTTAATCACAAGAGTTGTTTGAATTATCACGGTGCCCAGGAGCTCCAGCCACCAAAAAAGGCTCCTCCTGCGATGTTTAAAAGGCACCATTTCGGCACAGCCTCTTCTGCAGCGCTTCGGCCTCGAAACGCGGCTCTAAAGCTGCAAAAAAATTGAGCAGGGAGTGGGAGAGGCACGGAGCCAGGGGCTGCTGCCAGCTGGCCTTGGTGACAGAAGCCACGGCTCCCGGAAAGGAGCTGCCTGCCCCACACGGGCACCAAGAGGAGGTCGCCCACCAGCCACTGGCTCCCCACAGGAAGGGTGGGAAGAGCAGATGCTAGTGGGAATACTTCAGTGCTACAAATAGGAGCCTGGTTCCCCCCTTCCAGTTTTTAGCTTCCAGTCCTACCATGCACTTCGTGACAATACATTGCAGCTTTTCCCACCACGGATGGGTGTGGTAGAGGTAACCTCTAGCTACACCAAAAGTAGGGGAGGATGGACTTCAAGCTTAGTACTACCTCCTGCCAGATTGTACAATGTGAAGTTCCCATGACCCAGGTTGACAGAAAAGGAAATAATCCATTTCAGTAGAAACAGTTTGTCAAAAAAAAAAAACAAAACAGAAACCCAAGGTTTTTCCACATTGTAAAATCCACATTAGGACTTCCAGGCTGTGGAAACTAGAGCCACCTTCTGCAAACATTTTTAAGAGCCACGCAATGAGGGGGGACTGTGTCGAAACTGTAGGAACTAACCAGCAGAACATACCACACCTGATTTCGGTGACAGCTCACACGCTACCTCCCACCTTGCAGAAGCTGTAAAATGCTCAGGTTCTCCAGTGATTCCAGACTACCCATCCCAACCCCAGGAGAGCACCAGGCAGCACCAAAACACAGATGCTTTCCTATACAACCTGGGCCGGCACTGGGGAGGCACAAGGCTGCTGAGGGATTGCTCTCTGGTGGGAAGCCCTGGTCCTGTCATGCTTCTCAGTGCCCTCAGCTGCAGACCAGCGATACTCCTCCTCTACCCCACTCTTGTGAGACCCCTTCTGGAATATTGTGTCCAGTTCTAAATGTCCAATGTAAGAAGGATATGGAACTGTTGGAACAGGTCCAGAGGAGGCCATAAAGACGATCCAAGGGCTGGAGAACCTCTGCTATGAGGACAGGCTGAGAAGAGAAAGGCTCCAGGAAGACCTTAGAGCAGCCTTCCAGTGCTGAAAGGGGCTACAGGAAAGCTGGGGAGGGACTTCTCACAAGTCCTATAGGGGTAAGATGAGGGGAAACAGTTTAAATTGGAAGGGGGAATATTTAGATTAGATCTGAGGAAGAAATCCTTCACGATGAGGGTGATGGAGACGCTGACACAGGTTGCATAGCGAAGCTGTGGATGCTCCTTCCCTGGCGGTGTTCAAGGCCAGGTTGGATGGGGCTTTGAGTAGCCTGGTCTAGTGGGAGGTATCCCTGCCCACACCAGGGGGGTTGGAATTGGAACTATATGATCTTTAAGGTCTCTTCCAACCCAAATCATACTGTGATACAGCTGCAGACTGAGGGCTTCCAGCATCAATTCACTTTTCCAGGTCACATTGCTGAAGTCAGCAGAGGCCTCCGGCCTCCCAAGCTCATACACCTGACAAAGGGCTTCAGGCAGGAACTAGCTGGAGTCAGGCACAGGCACAGTCCTGCAGAGCTAAGCTCTCTTTGTTTGGTTCTTGTTTTCAGGACTCCTGACCAGTTCCAGGTGCTGTGCTAACAGTCAAGTGATGCCCGATGTAGGGAAGGTTACGTGCAATTTGTGTTTTTATTCAGTGAGAATCTACCTGCCCCCAGCAACAGATGCTCTGGTATTAATAGGAAAACAAGTTTATGCAAATCAAAATATTGTGGTTTTAATCACTTGAAACAATCTATTTATGAGCTAGGTTTATTATTTTCTGCTAATTATGAGGCTGGGGATCCACCTGACTTTCCTAGGCAGCAGTGCCAGTTGAAGCACTCTTTCCCACCTCCACGCCTGCCATGCAGCTCAGGTTCCCAGCCCTCTGGCTGCTGCCCACGTGCCGCTTGCGTGGCGACTTGTGCAGCCATGAAGGGAAGCAGACTGGGGAACTGATCCAGGGGACTGGGGGTAAGAAAGAAAAACCTATAAAGAAACACCAAAGGGTTTTTTGTTTTCATCTTCATCAGTTCACCAGTCTGATTCATCGTGCACCTGCACAAACATCGATGCTAACACAGCGTAAGGGTGGGAATAACATGCAGCAGGGAACCAATAGGCTTAAGTCATCCTGACAGTGTGAAACCACAGCCTGAGGATGGAAACAGGGATTGTCCATCTTTCTCACAGACTAGCATGTTTATACTGGGCATCACGGTACAGGTCCCACAGAACTAATGATATGGTTTATTCCTGGCCAGGAGAAGTGAACAAGGAAAACCATAAGAGATGCTACCCCACAGTAAAGCCACCCACCCTGGCATAGCGATGGTCCCTTGCTCCCTACCTTTCCCAGAGCCCATCAACCTCATGCTGGTGGCATGGCCAGCGCCACCTCCAAGACACAGAACTTCTCACCATCTTCCAAAGACATAAGTGGCACAGATGGGACCTGGTGCAGCCACACACCTTCCCTCTGCAGCTCCTGGGGGAAAGGGCAGGACCGTGGCCATGCCAAGGACACCACAATCAAAGCCCTGTGCTTCCAGCAGTAAAGCTTGAGCAGTTGCACGTACTTCAGCTTGTTTTCTAAAATTCATCATGCCTCCAGCCGATGAATCGTACCCTTCAGCAATTTCAGTATTCAACCCAGCAAGGCTGGAAAGAGGCATTCAGTCCAACAGGATTGAGACAAAATGCACGTGACCATGCATTTGAACACATTATGTATATTAAATACCTAAACCCACATAAAAATAACTGCTCTCCGAACCTTGTCAACTTTAGAAGAATATTCTATAGAAGGGAAAAAAACCCCAATGCTTCCGGAAAGCCAGGCTGGTGTTCTGTTCTGAGGTGTGGGCAAATGCTCCCTGTTGTTTGGTGGAACTGCAAGGGGGCTGAAGGGAAGTGCCACAGCAGCCTGGAGCCTGGTGAGCTGAGCCCATGGGGAGGTCCTGGCCCTCCCCCATCTGCCTGGCTGGGGTGTTTCATTGATACAGAGACCAGGCAGTCATGCAGGCAGTGGCATCAATCATTGCTAATTCAGCTGAAAATGAAACTTAACAAGAAAACAAACAAATAAACAAACAACAAAAACCAGCCACACACAAAAGAAAACTAAAAACATCCCAGAAAACCAAAAGCCTTTTCCCAATCAAGCGACCTGAGCCTGCTGCCCAGTGGGGGGTTGGGGCTGTAAACTGAGACTCATAATTATACCATATTTACATGATTCGTGATTCTTTTTAACGGACCATTTCTTAGGAACGTTTTATTTGTATAATTTAAGGAAACAGCTTAAAGTACCAGAGGAAGAAAACTGCAGACTAACCATAAGCACAGTATAGCAAAAGGGAAAGCATCACCTCAGCTCCCTGTATATGCTCAAGCCCAGCTTTCACAGTGAGGATGGGACATCACCACCAAGCGCACTTCACCATCACAACTCCAGCAGCAGCAGCACTTGTTATGGCCCCTGGTGTATTCCAGACCATTTGGAACCGGTGCACTCCCCAAGGTGAAGAGCCAGGTGGAACCTCACACCTCTGCCAGTCACCAGCTCCCCACGGAGCTGCCCTGCCATCACCACCAGCTCACGTCTGTCAGCAACTTTTCTCCTGTCATGGACTGAAAGCACATGAATTCAAACAGGTATTCTTCTACGATTGCTTATTAAATCTACGAATCCCTGCCAACTGCACTGCCTTTCTGGAGCGTGGCATCACTCTCTTTCCTTAAGGAAAGTGGCAGTAACTTGTGGTTGTCAAAACTTCAAAGTCTTTAATTTATCAAGATTAAATTCAATTAGCCAAAACCCAAGAGATTAAGGTTGAATTATATATGAAAAGGACTTCAACATTTTAAAGCATATTTTGTCATGTTATGCTTTTAGCTATAATTACAATGTGGAGCACGCGTTTGACACTTATTTTTTAGTGTTCAAAAAAATATTTCAGTTGTTAGCTCTTTGCCATCTGTTTTCTATCATTATTTCATTAAGATAGTTTTCACTCCTCTCACAGTAGAAGACTAAGTTTGTTTTCTGGGTGACATGACTGCTACCTCCTTTATTTAAACAGCATCATTCCAACTCTTTTGAGTTAAAGAAGCATATGCATCTTCTCCCAACTCCCCACAGCAAGGGCTAACATAGCAAGCTGCTTTAAAATCAGCCAAATACATCCCTTTCTTTCCACCCATCAAGACAACTTCTCCAAACTCTTCAAGAAAACTAAACAAGATAACTTGTCAGATGCAAGAAGCACGGGTATTCTCCTCACAGGAAGAAAAAACTCGAATACACCTTGGACGAAAACCAAGGTTCAGTGTGCAATACGTAGTTTACACAACAAAAAAACCCTTAACCATTCTCAGTCAAAATCACAGAATCACAGAATGGTTTGGGTTGGAAGGGACCTTAAAGACCATCCAGTTCCCTGCCAGGGCCACCTCCCACTGGATCAGGGTGCTCAAGGCCCCATCCAACCTGGCCTTGAACACCTCCGGAGATGGGACAGCCGCATCTTCCCCGGGCAACCTGTGCCAGGGCCTCCCCACCCTCATTGTGAAGAATTTCTTCCTAATATCTGCTCTGTATCTTTCCCCTTCCAATTTAAAGCCGTCCCCCCTCGTTCTATCACTCCAGGCCCTTGTAAAAAGCCCCTCCCCAGCTTTCCTGCAGTCCCTTTCAGTACTGGGAGGCTGCTCTAAGGTCTCCCCCAGAGCCTTCTCTTCTCCAGACTGAACACCCTAACTCTCTCAGCCTGTCCTCACAGCAGAGGTGCTCCAGCCCTCGGATCATCTGAAAATACTAAAGCTTAACAGTTCATGCCACCATGACTACCCGTGTAGGGGTGAAGTCGCCCACATACAAGGAAGAGGTGGTTTCTAAGCAGTTATCAGGAGCGAGCATGATAATTCTTACCTGGAAAACACTGTTTGCAGCTGCTCACCGATTTGTCAGCACACACTCTGCTCTCATCTCATGATTTATGATGCTCTCTCCAGCACTGAGACTTCTGCTACGGTCCTCATTTATTGCCTGCAGCTGTCATTCTCACCAACCATCCTACACTTGTTTGTAGGTGAGGTATCAAAGGTATTTAGTGTGCACCTAGAGATGTATTTTTAATCAAACCCACTTGCAGGCAGTGTTTAAATGTTAGAACAACTGCACAGAGTGCAGCAATTAACGGGGACTTGACCAACTGAAATTATGACAGCCAGAAACACTCAGAAATGCCTCAAAAGGATGGGTATCCAACAGTCCTGCAAACACCTGCTGATTTGTAAATGAAGATAAAAATAGTACCCAGTGATCACAAAGCCTTCAGACAGGTATCTGAACGCACAATAAGAAGATTACCGTAAATTCAGCAATTGCCAAAATGTCAAAAAGCAGGAAATCTACACCTTTCTCACCATGTTTTTCCCAGCCAGCTATTTTCCCCTTAGACTAGTCAGATTTTCCAGCATCTCCTAAAAATCTGCTGAATCTGCCCATTTCAAAATAAGAACGATGGCAGTGAAGAGGGAAGCAGATTTTAAATCCAAAGTCTACTTCTAAAAGATCTCAGTGTGTTTTCTAGACATTAAGAATTTGCAATTCAAGAGTTCTGATGTGCTGCAGTCCTTACTTAACTTTAGGGGGAGATACAAGGTGCTCAATGATTTGAAACACAGGCGAGTAGTGTTACCGAGCAGGACTACAAATTGCATCACCCTGTTTTGAGGGAGGGTGGTCAGCAGCCTCCAGGGCACAAATTGGACACACCAGCACGAAACATGGCATGAAAGAGCAACACAAAGTGAAAAAGGAGCCAAGACCTACGCTATTTTCACGTGTACGCTAAAGCTCCAAGTCCTTAAGTCAACTGATTATAACAGCATCTCTGTTTATTTAATGAGTTTCTAGTGCTTGTGATTCAAGCTGAAACTTGAAAATATGAACCCTCAACAAGCCCCAAAAGCTAGGTCTTGCAAAAGAATGGAAGTTTATTACTATTTAAAATTATTCTATAGGCCTGGCTTCTGATGGCCAAATATTTTAAGGCTGGCAATAGTTTACCCGGTACTCTAAACACCAAAACACAGTTTCTGTATTGTAAGTTATTTCAGTCAACGCCACCCATATGGCACAGCTTGAAAATGGCACTCAAGGCAAACTCAACAATTGTGAATTTACAATCAAAAGGTAGACTGAAGGCCATCACTGTCATGGTCAAGCTTTATTTATAGCTGAGCACCTAGCATCAAAATATAAACTACAAATTAAACACGTAACTCTCAGAGGAAGAAATTGTGATGCATTTTACTCTATCCTGATAAAGCACTAAAGAACCTCTGGTGTATGGAAGTTAATACTTGCCAAGTATAAAGATCTTGATTAATCCTATCATCTCTCCATATTCCAGTCTGTCCAGCCAAGACAAAGGGATCACATTGAGAGAAGCATGCAGAAGTGAGCAGTAACTAATTGTGAACCTGCATTAAACCATTAGTTGATGGGCAACTGCCTTCTTTCACATTAAGGAACAAATTCTGGTTTTAAATAGAACATTAATTGGAGCACATTTGAAAGACCAAGAACATATGACCTTCAAACTGTTCTAAGGACACATTTTAATCATTTAAGTTCTCAAATGGTATATTTATCATCCCATAACATTTATTAGACTAATAGGTCTGAATTGGTCATCATTAGGAGAAAAGAAATCCACCATGCAAAAGCTGAACTCACCTGTTCTTATTTCTTTAAACTATTTATTTCAGCTTCTACTCTGCCCCTGACTGCAGAATGTGTATATTTGGGTGGAAGTAACATATCCACAGCGAGTGCACGCATGCGGTAGCTTTGATCATAGACATTTTCAATTTAACTAAGCCACTCCACTCCTCTGCTGTGAAAGGTCAACCAAATTAAAAAGTTGGATCCAACTACCTGGCACTCACCTGATGTGACTGCAATGCCCAGATGTCTCTGAAAGGAAGAAACAGAGGACCCATTCCTGTTGAAAGATTCCCTGAGATTCCTCACTCCAGCCACTCAGAAGTTGAGGAATTTAAAAAAAAAACACAAAAAAAATCAAATAAACAAAACCCAGCCCCCAAAGCATCACCACACACAAAAATTCTACACAAACAAAAATGTGAAGCTTCCTCCATGAATTGCAGAATCAGAACGGTTTGGGTTGGAAGGGACCTTAAATATGACCAAGTTCCAACCCCCTGCCATGGGCACAGACAGCTCCCATTGGATCAGGGAGCTCCAAACCCCATCCAGCCTGGCCTTGAACACCTCCAGGGATGGGGCAGCCACAGCTTCTCTGGGCAACCTGTGCCAGGGCCCCCTCACCCTCACAGGAAAACATTTCTTCCTAAGATCTCATCTCAATCTCCCCTCTTTCAGCCTAAAACCATTCCCCCTCATCCTATCCCTGCAGACCTTGATCAAGAGCCCCTCCCCAGCTTTCCTGTAGCCCCTTTCAGTACTGGGAAGCTGCTCTAAGGTCTCTCGGGGGCCTTTTCTTCTCCAGACTGAACAACCCCAACTGTCTTAACCTGTCCTCATGTGGGAGGTGCTCCAGCCCTCAGATCATCTTCATGATCTCCTCTGGACTCACTCTAACAGATCAATTTCATCATCCCATTTTTCTTAAAACAGGAGAAGAGAATATTTACTGGCAACAGCGAATCTTTCTTCCTCTCAAAGCTAAGACAGCTGAGAGGACATTGAAACTATAATTGCTCTTCAATTCAAACACATTGTCTCCTTGGATGATGTCTTTAGGATCTGATCACTCACGCATGGATGTATGGTTCTTCACTGACAAACAACCTGACTCCTCTCCTTGTGCAACTCGCATTACTCATCAGAAAGCCTTGGCAGAGGCAGGCCAACATATGTTAATTACTGGGTTGCATTATAATAGGTCTAACATCTTGTTTCCCATCCAGGGTTTTAAAATAAATGGAAACAACAGTCTCTTTGGATACAAAAGTATGTATTTTTGTATCTTAGGCTAAAAATATTCTACCTTAAAAACACAAATAGACCAACAGCCAGAGGATTCCTGCCTCTTCAGTGCTTCTTTTGGGTGGTTTATCCTTATTAAATAAAGCAATCACGCAATCTTTAAGATAGGTCAGTGAATGTGCATTCTTCTATTTCCTACAAATTAGCCTTAAGCCAAGTGCAACAGTGAAAAGGGGAGCTGGACTCCCTGATCTTTCATTTCTTCTATAAACAGTTTATTACATACAGTTGGCCACCAATTTCTACAGTGAAACGAAGCATAAATTCACAAACACTGAGGAGCATGAACAGAGCAAAGATAGACTTAAAAGTGTATTTTTTATATGACAGAAGATATGTACTATGTCTCTTCACTTTACAATTTAATATGTTCAGATATCGCTAGGACAAGATGCTGGCAGCATTACAAGTATTTCTGATTTACATTTCTTTGTTGAGAATGAGACATTGAGGGCCATAGCTGCAATGTCTGACAAAGGACTAAAGACTCTACACTGACATGCTGGGTTTTTTTTTTACATGACCAAATCTTAAGTTTTATATCTGAATCTCAAATCATGTAACACCATAAACCTGCCAGAAACAGAAGGTTTGTTGAAATTTTCAAAACACTAGTGTTCTAAAAACAGGCACTGGTGCAAGACACACTTTCACAAAAGGTTTTGTTAAAAGTTCATCGTTGAATAATTACTTTACACATGCATATAGGATGTAAAACCTTTCAGGGTACAGTGAAAAAGCTGTCTCAGCATTTTTATTTTTTAAAGTGATTGAACAAATCTAATGATACAACTATCAAACCTACCAGGCATCACCCTCTCCTCAATCCCTACACGAGATTCCCCGTGCTGGGTGCTGAGCAGGGATGGTGCCGGTCCCTGCTCCTGAAGGTTGAGCACCAGCCAAGAGTCCCCAGCCAGGAGCAGACAGATGGTGGCCAATAAGGAAACCATCACGCTGTCTCAGTCACCATAGCAGAGCCAGGGTGCTGCACAATAGCAGCCTGACTACCAAATACTTTACTCCTCATTTCAGCTCTTTACTATGTTTACCTGCATATGTCCAGTGCTCCCAGCTACAGGGCAAACAGACGCAAGAGCTGTACTAGGAGTACCAGTCCAGTGTCACATAGGCATTGGGAGGACCCACAACAGCCAAGCACAGCCGGATAGCCAAAGGTTATAAAACAGTGCACTAAACCCAGCATACCAACCACTGCTCTGTGGGAGCAGTTATGCTCTAGGTTATCTAAGAGGAGACACGCCATACTCTTCAAAATGGATGCTCAACATATCAATTAGTCAACAAAAGAAATTTCACAGCAACCCTAAATTTCATATTTTTTTCCTATTTATTTAGAGACAAAACAACCTTGATATTTTGCTTAAGGATAAGACAAGCACAGTCCTGAAGTCACAGTGCCCATCTGCTTCCCCGCAGTCAATTCCTCAAACCCAGGCTCTAAGCCCTCCAGCCTCCTCCTCCTCCACTCCCCTGCAGACCCCACACCTCCCAGGCACTGATTACGTTACAAAGAACAATCTGCCATGAATACAAGTAGAATAAAAATGTCTGCAAATATTTTCAGAGCCCATTTTAATGAAAAGGGTCTAAACTGCTAACCATCCACAGCACTGTCCTTTGCAAAGCCTATGCAGAAAGAACCACTTCACCCAAGCCTGTGCAGAGCCAAGAATCATCTGGTAAACACTTTGGGGGAACCTTTCTGCTCTTCTCAACCTGTACTGCTCCTGTTAGTGCCGCCTCCGCGCTCCCTGTTGCACAGACCTTGGAGGGCACAGCAATTCCATGTGAATGTTTTACAACATTTACCTTGCATCCTGTTGCCAGTTCCTTCTGAATAGAAAAAAAAGATCTGAATGGTCTTCCCTTTACTTGTAATTCATACCCAAGGATCACTTGGTGTGTGAGATTTGGTCTCAAAAGGAAGCATTTATATGACTCCAATAAGTCCAAGGATAGCATCTTTCGTGTCTAAGTTATATCTTTGCTAAACACCAGGATTAAGTAGTCATTATTAAAGGTATTTGCTATTAAAAACCATTTCAAAGATTCCCCAGATTCATTCTGCACTCTGCCAACTTGCGGGTCACCAACAGCTGCTGTCCCAGTTTTACTTGTCCTTTGGCAAAGAGTAACAAAGCCAACTGAAACCCTGACTCCCGAGTTACAGCATCAACAAGCAGGTGCCCGCTGCAAAGGCAGGACTTGGTTTATCCGGGATTGAAGCCCTTCTAGGTATCCACCTTCCCATGCAACTCCTCTCCCCCCACTGCTGCAGGTGCTGCCAGAGCCCTTAGTTCCTCACCCCAATCCCACCCAAAGCAGCAAGGAGGAGGAAAGCCAGTGCTGAGCCTTCCCACTAAACGGTCCCCGTAGCAGCATGAATTGCTGTGGCAGGAGGAGGTTCAGAGCCAGCACCACAGCCTGAGCAGAGTCAAGGCAGGTGACCAGGAAAGGACACACCACCCACACACTTACACTGCCAAAAAAGCTGCAGGAAAAGGACGTGAGCCCAAATGTTTTAATTCGCAAGGCTGCTTTAACCAAGTCTTAGAAGGCTTCGCTCATGACCCAAAATAACTTCTCCTTACATAACACTGTTATGATTTTAATGTGCGAGATGTCAAGAGTTTTACAGTGCCAAAAGTGAAAGCTACACATTCAGTTGGAAAGCTAGAAGCTAGGAGGCTCCCATGTCTAATGGTATCAAACTCCAGCTGGACTGCAACCCAATACTTCTTAAAACAGTGATGTGAATTTGGGGAGAACTCTCATACTTGAGGAGGACGGGAAAAAAAATGGAAGCATAGTTCCAGAAACTAATTTCTAAAAGAAACCATGATAGCTGCTTTAAGTCTCACCAGCAAGACCTATCTGAGTAGGTCTCTCAGAAACAAGAAAGAAAGGATCCGAGAGTGGGATGAAGCCCAGCACTAGTTGGGCCTTGTGAGCTCACCACGGATTGAGTCCACAATACAAGTCCCAGAATGCTACCTGCATTTCCACACAGGTACCTACTGCAACACAGTGTCTTGATTTTCTGTGAAACAGGGAGAGCACATATCTCTGAGCAGCAAGATGGGACTACATGGATTTGTAAAGCACCTGAGGAATAGCAAACCAAACATGCAGATAGTTGGGATCCCTAGAGCATTTGCAGGATGACTGCTCACTGGACTGGAGTCTTTTTAGAACAAGCATTCTGGTCTTTTTGGTCTTTTAAAAAAATTGTTTAATCAACTGCTAAGTGCATCAACCTGTGGTAATCAGAGGTGGAATGAAAAGGTTTCTTGGGAAAGCACTGGGTTGCCGTGACCAGGCCAACATAAGCTGTACATTAGCTGTAAACAAGTTAACTTCTGTGATCCCACTGCTGGGAAAGGGTTACAAGAATTAAACAAACACAGAATTTACAAGAAGGACACCAAGGGATTGGGTGGACTGCGTGACAACCACATCATTCTTCCTCCTCCCTGCAAACCTGTGGGATAATAAACTCTTCGCTCTTTCGTATATTGACAGACATATAAACAAACTGCTCTTCCGAGAATTCAATGTCAACAAAGTCTCTAAAACCACCTTTTAAAGCTTTTCTCCTGCTTTTTTTGGGGTGTAGGGAGATGATCAAATGGCTCTTCCCTTGACCTATGAATATGTTACAGTTTTAAAATAAAAAAGTGACAGTGCTTGTTTTCCAACTGTTCCAGCTGCAGGAACCTGTATTTCTGCAACGTATTTTAAGGAGAGAATGCTTCTAAGAAATTTTCCTGTGGATAAAGCTTGTTTTGTAATGTATAACAGCCAAAATCTCAAGAGATACATCCAATGCTAAGGAAGACTAAGTTAAAGCAATGATATGTAAGGTATTTCTTCCTTTCAATCCATCTATGGAGCTTCTGGCTGCACAAATAGAAGTACTGCTCAAACCAGGCATTGGGGCTGGCGAGTTCCTCTTACTTCCTTGAGAAAGGGGCTGTAGTTGGAAGATTAGGGGTCCTGCAGCTGAAGACACAAGCCTTTCCTCACTGGCACTCAACTCTTTTATGTGGGGTTTTGGTTTTCCCCTCCATCACATCCTCATAGCTCTAAAACACCCAATAGCAGATGGTAGGCTTTGAGCTCAAGGATGCACATCTACCAATATGTGTTGGACAACAATTCAGACCATGTCCAAGAGAACAGTGTAGGTGAAGGGTTTTCACTCATAAGCTGAAGAAAAGTTTTAAGAAACCTTACAAGTTTGGCGAGGTAAAAATCATGATCAGACTGGGGAAAACACTCCCTTCTGCACATCAGTGTGAGACCAAGCAACTTCAATGTTAAGTCCAATTTCAAACCCTGTCACATGCCAGGTGCCCAGTAGTGAGAGTCAGCCTTGACATAGCCCTGCACTGCTGCTCTCATCCCATGATGCTCCTTAATTACACTGTAGTCAATCAGTTCATCTGGTTTTGAAATGGATGTTCAAATACAAGAGAGGAAGGGAAACCTGCACTTCAGAATTTACGGACGGAGATACAGGAGGTGTGTATTTCAGAGCAGCCTAAAAGGCTCTGCTGTTCTCAGAGGGAATCGGGAATACAGCCAAGAAGCAGGCAGATATTCATCAAGGGAACTGTTTTTGCTACTAAATGGCCAATTGAAGCCCCTACTATTCTGTCATAGATCTATGTCACCGCAGCCCCAATAAATAAACCCCTCTGACTAGTAATAAGGCTATCTAGATATCTCCAAGAGATGGATACCATGCGCTTTGCCAGCTGTTCAGTCACTACAGCTCTGCAGTCTCAAAGGAATAATACATTAACAAAAAAAATCCGAAGACAACACAAGCTTGTTGCCAATGTATTTCTTTTTCTTAGTTCTCAAGTGTATATGTTTTTACCTAATCAGCAAAGACAGCAAATTATCTTTTACGGGTGCAAAGAGCTGCAATGTGAGTGGGGCAGAGTTTATCCACATTTGTACATTAGATCAACCCGTAGGTATTCTCCAGTTAATGCCATCCTGACCAAACTGACTTCTAAAATAAGTCACCAGAAGAGTTTACTGGTTGCCAGATTCAGAGTTTAGAACATCAGAACACAAAAGATTTGAAGACTAGGCAAATGAAGATGACAAACAACTCCCATGCTGGTTTTGCATGACACTATCAGATACACAAAGTCTGTGGCTTCCATTCTCACGCTGTCTTTGACAACACACACATATTATCTATACGTTAGAGTTGTTCCCATTTCCAAAGTCAGACCTATGGCAGTTTTGCTTTTCTCTGGCAATGAAAATGCTTACAGCAACTACAGTCTCTCAGTGCTCACAGCCAATATTGACTACCAAGAAACTGGAATATGGCTCTATAGGGAGAGGATAACCACACTACCTATGGATCAGGCAGCCAGAGTATTGCCCGGAGATGTTTTGTAGGACTGGAAAAGAATGTCTTAGCGTAAGGACACTGGTTTTATAAATCAGTGCTCCAGCATCCACTGACATTGTCAGGAGGAAAAGAGAAAAAATATCAAACAATGAGCAGCAGGGTATAATCCAAACCTGCAGTTTTATGACATTTCCACAGGTTTGTAGCACTGTGCATATTAATGGGTTCTGAGCGATTTCTTTTCCTCCCTCCCCCTCTATGTTGAGCCAATAGCCTTCCCACTTCACTTTGGGAATCAATTCAAAACTGCTCTGTAGAGACAAAACAAATGCTGGATTAACAATGAAGGGATGTGCTTCCCACATTTATCTTAATGGAAAGTTAACACGATAGCTTGTACTGACTATCTCAATATTAATACTCTAGACAAATACAAACCAGCTCAATTTATCGGATTATCTACGGAAAGGACAGAAGTTACTTTTTGAGCTTAGATATTTCATTGGATTCTATATCTCATTTAAAAAAGCATCCACCACCACCCCTTCCCCGTTGGAAGGGACTGCGTGTAGCTGTTCCAAGATTCAATACAGGAGTACAAGTTACTTCTATTCCCTGTCACAGGTCTAAAAATTACAAGCAACTCTAGGTTACAAGGAACTTACAGGTGGCCTAGATCAAATCATCACCAATGTGAGCCTTCAGAAGGGAAGGTTCATTTAAGAATGAGTCATGCCTTGTGGAGTAACTTTATTTCAGTTGACACTGAGAGGAGAAATTAGATGGAAAATTATTTTGTTTGACTAAGAACAACTTTCTTTTTTTCAATGAGATACATAATACCCATACAAATTTGCCCTGCTCCATAAAGAGAAGGTACTGAAGCCACCAAACCTCACCTCTGAATACAATGTAAACTTCAGAGTATCTTAAGCTAGTAGAACTAAAAATAACATGTAACAAGTGTAAGACCATCTCCTACTCTCATAATACACTACTGCCTCCAACAGTCGAGCTGTGGCGATCCATTACAATTGCCTGGACATTTCTCTTGCAGCCTATATCACCTTTAAAATATTCTACCACTAACCAAGCTGAATGCTAATGATCACATGAAACCCAATGGAAATAAGGAAATTTGAGAACTACTACATAAGAAGTTTTTGCTTTTAGAAAACAAGTGGAGGAAAAAAAATAATATGAGAAAGCAACATTTCAATTTAAAAACTTACTGGTTTTAAGACACAATTTTAAAATTTTAAAGCAGAAAAGATTTATAATACCACTAACAGCCTCAACTTACATACACCTAAATTCAGTGAAAGGAGAACATATACTATCTGAGCAGGAAATAGATCAGTATCCATGGTGGTCTGTACTGATGCACTGTTCCCTGTGCTTTCCCATAAAACACATCCAAGTTGATAAAGAGGGCTTGTCTTCCTCGACCCACAAAATTCAGTTGACAAGAACAAGCACAAACCAACTCTAAAATCTTCAGCAATATTCTTGCCACTTTGCTGTAATACAGGATAGGATTTCACAAAAATTGGCCTAACTAGGAGTGAACAAATCAGCCAATTGCACAGTGGTCAAATTTGTTACCGCAGGCATTAACTGCAGTCCTACTTATTTATGAGAAACAGGCTTCCCAGGTAAAGCCATAACAATCCCAGCTCCCTCCCTCCACAGCATTCGATCACCCACGTTGTTACAGCAGCATGGGAGGCACCACCAACTCCTGGCCAGCCACTACATCCATCTCTCATAGTCATATTATCTTCCCTCAAAGTGGAAAAAGGCTGGATCCCCATTGTCCTGAAGCCTATCAACAACATTGCGGAAGGCAAAAGGAATTCCAACTTTGTTTCCTTTCTGGGGTCTATTTTTCTTCCTTTTTCAGGAGAGAAACCAGGCTTTCCAGGCTGCTAGTGCAAACACCAAGTTGCTAAAAAACAGCCAACATTGTCTCTAACTATAGTATCAGTGATGAAACTGCCACCCCGGGTTATTTTCTCTTTTTTTTTTTTGGGGGGGGGGGGAGGCATTGGTCAACACAAAACCTTTGGAGCTTCTAAAAGTAGAAGAGATTTGGGGTAAAGGGCAAGCAACTCCCTAGAAAAGTTATGAATGGAAATGTGCTACAAAGCCTCAAAGCCTTCTCCTCTCCTTTCCACTCCTTGTAACCACTGCTGATTAGGACAAATCTTTCAGATGATGCAGAAACTGATCTATTCTCTGCTGTGGGTTTCTTAAAATACACTAAAATCAGAACTGTACACTGCATTAAGATCGCAGTTTTATGTCATCTCAGACAGCACAAAACACTCTCTGTATATATACACACAGCAACTCACTTCTTTCCTGAAACAAAGTTTTCATTGATCCTTTGCCTCAGACTCAATTATTGCTTCTAATCATGATCAACATTTATTTAAGGTATTGTGGACTGTAAACAATGTACACAATAAAAGAATCTGTTCATGTTGACATGAATGTCACTGGCAGGTTAGATGCCTGTATCGGCTGCTCCTGAGGGTGCTCCTTTTAAATTCTGAGAGTCCAAAGTAAATTTTATTTACAATTTAGAGAATAATCTTTAAATCAGCCACCATTTGAGGTAGTGTTATCTTGACTAGATAAAAATCACAATCAATTAAATCCCAGGAAATTTTTTGTTGTTTTAAAATGTAATCCTATAGACACTTTTTTTTTTTTCAAAAAAAAAGCTTTTTAGTGCAGGAGATTCTGCAGAATTCCTAGTCCCACCCATAGAGAAAACTATTCTTCCTGTAATTTGGCAACTAAAGATATGTAATAAAGTAGAAATCAAGGCATTTTAAGAAGACATTTAAAAACTAAAGACAAAAAGAAGAAAGGTCCTTCACTCTGCGCTACTTAGAGGATTTCAAGTCATGTTTTCATAGGCTTGTTTTGAAAATAAGCGTCCTTTTCTTTCTCCTCCTCCCTCTCCACCCCAAACTCTGAGAAAAACGGTCCCCAAATGCACTCAACTAGCCTCAAAGTCACATGTGCTCCACTGCAGATCTGGCTTTCAATGTCTCTTTTGTCTGGTGGCTGGTGTTTCAACATCCTCAACTTGAGCAGAAAAAGGTCACAGCAAGTCTTCTGGCATTCACAGACCTGCGCCAGGCCCCGCCAAGAGAAGATTGATGCCACAGCGTGTTTCCCCCAGCCAAAAGGAGGAAGTGGGAATTTGAATTCTAGACCAACTGCGTTTGTTAGAGGGATACTTCTCTCCCAAAGATCATCAGCATGTTTAGTTTTGCTATATTCCTCCACGAAACTTTTCTGCTGGTAATAGTGAGAGTTCTGCCACTATGCCACGTTAGCACCCCATCATCAGGGCTGGGAACAGGTTCTCACCAGTAAGAGGTTTTAGCTGTACATCCCAGCGTGGGGCTCACTCTTTTTCGTCCCCTCTCCCTCTCAGTTTTGCTTCAC
Organism: Tapera naevia; assembly: GCA_033556795.1. Classification (NCBI taxonomy): domain Eukaryota; kingdom Metazoa; phylum Chordata; class Aves; order Cuculiformes; family Neomorphidae; genus Tapera; species Tapera naevia. Next base: position 1,158,368 of record JAUMJJ010000025.1, on the reverse strand, counting down.
CTCCAGGTTACCCCCAGATGCCCTTACGCCTTCATTCCCCAGTGTCCTTATCCTTCGCTCCCTGGACAGGAAGGAGAGGCTGCACCATTAACCTCCCAGTGCACAAGGCCAAGGTCCATCTTGCAGCAGGAGAGAGAAGCTGTTAAGATTCCTTAAAAGCTTTGGCACTTTAAGGCAGTTGGAACTACTCAACCAAAGCTGGGAGCCAAAGCTTCCCCACAGCATTAATGGGCTTTTGCCTTTTTAGATTTTATAAGCCTGTCGCCTTTCTGATGCGCAGGGTTTTATTCAGAGCCCTAAATGGCCATTTCATATTTAAAAGAAAGCCTGCATAGGTAGCACCCTAAAACTACCCCAGGTCATTCATCTCCTCCAGCTCCCCTCCTGTCTCTTAGGAAACCTTTGATAGAGCATTTGTTCAGGCTGCCAAGTTAAATCCTCTTCTCCCATGTCAATGCATTGAAAGAAGCAGCCGGAACACCAGCTCCTACTCAGGCCTGCTTGAAGTAAATGCAGAAAACCAATTCTTCTGGCACGCCAGAGCCATTAAGCCCTTTACAGGTTATTAACTGAAGCACAAAAATATACACAATCGGACAACACAGGGCTCTTCCTGAGTTTGCACGCCCTTCTCCATAAACCACTGCATTTTGTACCCGTTTGTGCAATTGTTGAGCGGGACCCCAGCAGCCCCAGACAAACAGTTGGACTTGATGATCTTAGAGGTCTTTTCCAATCTTAATGATTCCATGAAAACAGAAGTCACACGCCATCCCCCCCATCCCGAAATGTGGGAATGGGGGGATGCACTGAGAAGGGGGAGAACACCCCAGCCTCCCTCCTCACTGCACTGCCTCCTAAGGCAGCTCCGAAAATTAAACTTTACACGTGCAAACCAAAACTTTTACAGCCCAAAAATCCCGATTACAGCAATAACAACTTCCTCCCCCCCCCCCCCCCCCCCGCCTTTAGGCTGCCTTACTCCTTCCCCGAGCGGCACGGAGAAGCACGGGGGGAGAAAAAAGCGTGGCTGGATGGCTCCTATTTTTATGTTTACATTCCTGAAGTGTCTTTTAACTGACTGCCATTCCCCCCCTTTTTTCCCTCTGGAAGCGCTTCCCCCTCGCACAAAGACGAGCCCCCCCTCCCCTCCGGCTTCCTGGACAGATGCACCAGGGGGTGGGGGGGTGGAAAGAGGGAGGGGAAAAAGAGAAGGGAAGCGGGGGTTTGAGCCTTCCTCCTGCCTGGCCAGAGAGGCCCCGATCCCAACTGGCTCTCCAAACCCAGACACGAGGAATTTACACCCAGGCGAGCTTCCCGGAGCCCGGAAAAATAAAATAAAATAAAATAAAAACCCAACAAGCGCAAGCTCCCCCGCGCGTCTCTCCCAAAGCCCAACACCCCGAGCTGCAGCCATGGGGCTCCAGGTCGCGCCCCCCCCCCCCCCCCCCCGCCCCTCGCTCCCCACAACCCCTCTTTTGTGCTTTTTTGTATTTGCAGCTTCAAGTCCAACCCCGGGAAGGGCAATTCCCGCGAGCAGAGCCGCCTCCCCATCCCCACTCCCCCGGCGGGGACGAGCCTGCTCCTTTAAGAAGTCTCCGCACATTTTCTCCCCTCGCAGGATAAATATGTATTATTGGGATTTTTTTTTTTTCACACCCCCCCCTCCCCTCCCCGTACACCTCTTTCCCCAGCGTGGCCGCTCCATTGTTTCTGCTCCGCCGGGTGCGAGAATAGACGCGGAAAAAAAAACTTACCTACAAATCGCAAAAGCAGCCTCGCAGCAGCAAAAATAACAAGGAAGAAGGCAGGCAAAATCCTCTCTCCCCAACCGATTTGCAGCTGTACTCGCGTATTTTTTAAATATATATTTTTTATTATTATTAATCCCCCTTTTCTTCCTTCTCTCTCCCTTCTCGCTTTTTCTCCCCTTTCTTTCTCTCCCCCCCCCCCTTTTTTTTCCTCCTTTGCCCACAGACAGTGAAAAGGAGCTCAATGTTAGTGGGTGAGTAAGTGAATCAACTAGCAGAGAGCACAGCAAGTTGAAGTGTCAAATTACATTGGCTATTCTATTACCAAAGGGCCATGCTTTGTGGCTGCTGGCAAAATCTGTCCCAGATTCCTATCTGAAAGGGAGCTGCCTCCTACAGGGATGTTCTTTTCCTTCGCCCTCTCTTTTTCCCCTCTCTCTCTCCCCCCCCCCCCCCCCCAACCCTCCCCTAAATCACACAAAGTTAAAAAAAAAAAACAAACAAAAACAAAACAAAGCAAAACCTTAGATACGAGTTAAAATACAAATATTGTCTTACAGTGTGTTTTTAAAGGCGGGGATTCGCATTTTTAGTCTTCCTGAATGCCAGGCAACTCGGAAACCCTTCCACTCTGGAAACCGAAAGCAGGAGGAGAGTTCTCTACCCTCCCTTCGGTATTCCTGTGTTATTAAAGAGGGGAAAACCACCCTGGACCCGCCAGACTCTGAACCATGCGGTGCCTCCGTCTGTGGCGACTGCACCGGGGAATTTTTTTTTTTTTTTTTTTTTTTAAAACAGGGATGGGAGGAACTACCGGGGATTGTACGGAAACATCCCGCTGCTCCCTGTATTTCATTTCCATCTGCCCTTTATCGCCACCCTGGGGGTCCCCGCTGCTCGCATCACCCAGGGAGGAGCGGAGTCCCCCCGGGGGTCCCTCCCGCAGATCCCACCACCCAGGGAGGATGAGATCCCCTCCCGGGAGTCTCCACCTGGAGCTCCCACCACCTAGGGAGCGGCGGGGTACTCCCAGGGGTCCCTCCCTGCAGTTCCCATCACCTGGAGGTCTCCGCCTGCAGCTCCCACCAACCAAGTAGGAGCAGGGTCCTCCTGGGGGTCCCCTTCTCGCACCTCCCACCACCCAGGGAAGAGGTGGTTCCCCCCCCCCCCCCCGCAGCTCCCACCACCCAGCGAGGAGCAGGGTTCCCTCTCGGGGATCTCCCCCTACAGCTCCCGCCACCCAGAGAGGGGTCCTCCCGGCGGTCCCTCCCCGCAGCTTCCACCACCCAGCGCGGATGAAGTCCCCTCCCGGGTGTCTCCGCCTGCAGCTCCCACCACCCTGGGAGGACGGGTGTGTGTGTGGGGGGGGTGTCCCCGCAGCTCCCATCACTCAGAGAGCAGCAGGGTCCTCCCGGGGGACCCTTTCCCGCAGCTCCCACCACCCAGGGAGAACAGGGATCCCTCCTGGGGGTCCCGCCCGCAGCTCCCAACACCAGCGAGGAGCGGGGTCTTCCCAGAGTCGTGTGTCCCCCCGCAACACCCCGCGCCAGCCAGGAGCTGCCGAGGAAACCGGGATGGGGAGGCGGCCCCTCCGGATGGAGAAACCGAGGGGGACACGGACCGCCCCCACCCCCGCTAACAATAGGGCGTGGGGCTTTCCCCCCCTCCCCGCCTACTCCTTCAGGAAATCCAGCCCGATTTCCAGGGGAGAAAATAACAAGAACCCGTCCTTGTCTGACGAGCACCAATCTGCTAAAAAACAACTCCCTCGACTTCTCTTCCCCTTGATAAAACACTTCCAGGACAATCAATATTTTATGATGAGTTGTTTAATAAGCCTAATATATTCATCCCCGCTCCAACGGGGCTTGTTAGATTATACAATTAAGATAAGGAATTTAAACACCACTGCGCCGGTCACATTCGGCTTCTTGGCGGAGGAGGAGAAAGATCTGGACTTTAAAGGGATGCGGGATGACTCGGAAAGGGTGGGAGGGTTGGTTTTTTTTTCCAAACGCACAGTTACTCTGTAACCCCGAGTCGTGTGTGTGTGTGCCCCCCCCCCCCCGATCTATTTGCATGGGGCGGTTCAGCCGCGGGGCTGCACCACCCCCCCCCCCCCACGCCCCCCTAATTGCCGCCTCAGTGCCTGCCTCACCGCCAACTCTTCTCTCTACTCACGCCCTGGAGGGGGGCGGGAACGACCCTGCGGGAGCGCCGCCCCGAGCGGGGAAGGTGGAGCGGCAGTGCCCGCCCCGGTACCGCTGGGGCTGCGGGGGGGGGGGGGGGCGGGGGGGGGGCGGAGCCCGCAACACACACAGAGCCCGCGGGGGCAGCTCGCCCCGCGCCATGCACAGACGGAGGCTGCGGGGGTGGCCAGGCAGCGACCCCCCCCCCCCCCCGCACACACACACCTCCCCGCGGGAGGCTCCAGGTGCCGCCACCCCCAAGAAGAGGCGGGGGAGCCAGGCAGGGCGCACTCCCCCGCACCCAATCACTGGGGAGACAGCGGCTCGTCCACCCCTCGAGCCCGAGGGGGAGGTGAGGGGGAGGTGCGGGGGAGGTGCGGGGGGGGGGCAGGTGAAGCTCCCCTCCCCGCCCCAAACAGTGGCCTCCAGGCGCCTCCTCCCCGACACCCCCACTCCCCACAGCCGGTGCTGGGGGATGGACAAGCGCCCGCACGGATGGCGGTTCCCCCCCGCCCCGCAAACATCTCACGGGGGCGACCATGCGGCGTCGTGTACCTCCCAAGAGCCCGCGGGGCGGGGGCGAAGGGGGCACGCAGAGCCCCCCCCACCCCACACACGCTCCCCAACCCTCTGGGGGCAGCTCGTGTTGCCCCCCCCCCCCCAGCCTGCGGGAATGGCCACCCCGTGCCCCCCGCAAACGCACGCAGCGCTCGTGCGGGTGGCCAAGGGACGCCTCCCCCCCCCCTCGAGCCTTGGGGGGGGGCATGCAGCGCCCCCGGTCCCGCGGGGACAGCCAGGCGGCGTGTGTCGTGTCCCCCCCCCCAGGCACGCACATCCCGCCCCGCCCCGCCCCGCTCCGGCTCCGCGTTTTGCGCGCGGCCGGCGGCGCCGGCAGCCGGGGCAGCGCCGGGTAACAAAGGCGGGTTTGAGCGCAGCAGCCGCCGCCGCCGCGCGGGCTGCGCTGACGTCAGCGAACAAAGCCGCCGCCGCCGCCCCTTAAAGGCGCACGGGGCGGGCGGAGGGCGGCGGTGCTGGGCGAGAACCCCCCCCCCCCCCACCCCGCATAGCCCCCCGGTTCGCCCTGTCACGGCAGTGTCTGCCCTAGAGGCGCCGTGGCCGCCCGCCCCTCCGTCGCGGTGAGGGGCGCGGGGGCTGCAGCGATGGCGGCGCTGCCTCAGGGCAGGTGCGGGACCCGCAGTGCCCGCTTCTCCGTGCCTCTGTGTCAGGGTTTTTCTTGCAAGGTCTGGGATCTCTGGGAACCACAGAGCAGCACAGCCCCGGGGGAGAGAGCCCACAGAACCCCAGAATCCGTCACAGAATCTCTTAGCTGGAAAAGACCATCGAGCCCAGCCATACCTGTCCAGTGCTAAACCATCCCTGAGCACATCATCTACCCAGCTTCTAAATTCTTCCACTGATGGTGACTCCACAACCTCCCTGGGCAGCTTCTGCCAGTGTTTGAGAACCCTTTTGAAGAAATTTTTTCCTGATGTCTAATCTGAACCTGCCCTGGTGCAACTTGAGGCCATTTCTTCTTGTTCTGTCGCCTGTCACCTGGGAGAAGAGACCAATATTCACACTTTTTACAACCTCCTTTCAGGGAGCTGTAGACATCAATAAGGTCTCTCCTCAGACTCGCTTGGGTTGGAAGCAACCTGAAAGCTCATCCAGTTCCAACCCCCTCCCTGCCATGGGCAGGGACACCTCCCACTAGACCAGGCTGCTCAAAACCCCATCCAACAAACACTTTTCATAGAATCATGGAATCATTTGGGTTGGAAGGGACCTTAAAGATTATCTGGTTTGGCCAAGATACCACCTTCAGGAACTCCAAGTGACTCCTCTCCCCCTCCTCTGTTCTTTTTGCTGGGTGCTGCCTTTCTCCAAGAGCCACACTGACCCCAATGGTTTGAGAAGCTCAACATAAGCCAACAATGTGCACTTACAGCCCAGAAAACCAACCTTATCCTTGGCTGCATCAAAAGCAGTGTGGCCAGGAGGGTGAGGGAGGTGATTCTGCCCCTCTGCTCGGCTCTGGTGAGACCACACTTTCAATACTGTGTTCAGCTCTGGAGCCCTCAGCACAGGAGAAACGTAGACCCGTTGGAGCGGGTCCAGAGGAGGGCCACTAAAATGATAAAAGGCTTGGAACACCTGCCCTATGAAGAGAGGCTAAAGAGAGTTGGGGTTGTTCAGCTTGGAGGAGACTCCAAGAAGACCTTGTTGCAGCCTTTCAATACTTAAAGGAGGCTTATAAGAAAGATGGGGAAAACTTTTTAGCAGGGCCTGTTGCAACAGAACAAGTGATAATGGTTTTAAACTAAAGGAGGAGAAATTTATACTAGGCATTAGGAAGAAGTTTTTTTCACTGAGGGTGGTAAAACACTGGAACAGGTTGCCCAGAGAGGTGGTGGATGCCCCCATCCCTGGAAACATTCAAGGTCGGATTGGATGGGGTTCTGAGCAACTTGATTGAGTTGAAGATGTCCCTGCTTACTGCAGAGGGGGATGAACTAGATGACTTTCAGTCTTCTCCAATCCAAGCCAGTCTATGATTCTGTGATTCCAAAATATGGGCCCTCAGGACCACATAATGATGGAGTGGCAAAGCCTTAGCAATGAAAGCCTCTGTGCTGAGCCCTTCTGAGTGGTTTGGCCAGGATGCGTTCCCTAGGAATTCCAGGTGATCTCCTCATCTCTTCCCTTTTGCACTGCCCTCCCCTGAGGGAGGAGGCAATGATTTGAACCCACAGATGAACGCCATGGATACTGTTTAGTCAATGTAGCCCATAAGCCATTCTGCTCCTGCACAGTGTTTGATGTCCATTATTACAACAAGCACTGAACAAACGCAGCCTTTGGAGTAACCGACAGTGGCACTGTAGCAACAGTCACTTCCTGATTGTCACACAGATGTCATTGCATCATACCCTCATAGCAGATTAATTTGCACTTAATATCTTTTTCTAAAGGCATCAGCTTGGTAAGGTGTCAAAACTTCTGTGTCAGACACAGGGAAAGTCAAGCAGTAGGTTTGATGTGTCATTGCTCCAAAGCAACTTACAGAAATAGAAGATTGGCAAATTAAACATATCTCTGTGCAGAAAAGCAATTACAAGGACACAGCGTGTCCGCTGTATTTAAGCGTAATTTCCACTGATGTTACCCAGGCATAAACCAGATTGGTAATAACCCATTTTCAGTATTTTGTGGTTTTACTGGAGAATACTCTCCACATCACCACATCACTCAGGATTTACCGGCTGCATCATCCTGCCATCTTTCAGAAACCAAGTTGCTTGATGAATACATGGGAGGGAGAATAAAAGAAATAAGTTTGGTGACTTAGCAGGTGCTATTGTGCCCTCTGAGCCTCTCTCTCTACTAAAGCCATGGTTGCTGCACACTGTTGAGGGCCCGAGGTGAAAGCCTATCCAAAGGGGATGCATAACTGTAATAGCCTAGGCCACCCGCAGTTGTTAGAGATCAGGCAGAACTTGCAGTGCCAGTAAGTGTTAAATGGTGTGGCAGCCAGATCCCAACTGTGAGCCCTTCATGGTCTCAGCCAGAGGAGACATTCCTTATTTCCTCCATAGGCTGCATTACTCACCCACTAGGTTTTGGCCCAAAAGTGGTTGCAGCAGTCAGTTTATCTAGTATATTTCTCAGTGTGCTTGTAAAATGAAATTGATTGGAGAGCCTTAGTTTTCTGTGACCTATGCTGATATGATTCATCAAATTAGAAATGTGCCTCTAACCGACATTTACATGCTTTCTTTGACCAAGAGACTGGGCTAATCTACAACAATGAATAAAACACTTATAGCTGCTTCAGTTGATTGCTGGAGCATAAAGGGTGGGCTGTCCACTCAGACAAAAAAAAAAGGGGCTTAGGAGTTTTGATGTAGGACAGGGCTGGCTTAGGTTATTCGGTGTTGTCCCAAGAATACCCCTGCAAACAAAGTGACCAGCCTAGTTTTCCAACTCCTTTGCAATGTCAGAGCAAAGCAAAAGCAGCATTTGCAACACTATCAAGGAGTAGGTCCTTTTTTGGTTGTTCTAAGAGACCAGACTGCTATTGAAAATGAGTGCTCTCGACAATTTTGAGATGGAGAGGTGCAACCTGATACAGAAGCTGCACGAGCTTCACCGCATGATCTCAGCTGCTGGCTAAAGAGGGTTCTTCTGCTGCAGGAGCAAAGCTGTCAGCGAGCAAGCAGGCAGACAGACAGTTATCCACGTTATTCCACGCTCTGTGGTGGGCCTGTCCACAAGGGATTAAACCAAATCTGCTAACCTCATTTCTGTTATATAACCTAAGACAGAGCTGAACTCTTTTCTCCGGAGGATTGTATGTTAAATCAGAATATCACCTCCCCCTAACCCTCTTCAGCTGCAGTTCAAATTAGGTTTCGCTGCTATCATAATTCATACTGCACTGTAATAAAATTGGAATTGGTCGAGATGGCATGTAGACATTGTGTCTAGACATATCCAGGTTACTTGAAGACAAGTTTTATCAAGTAACTGCTATCAGTGCAGCATTTTGCAGTGTACACTTTAGTGGAGACCAGAGGCAGTAAGTGCTTAGCCTCAAGCCCCCACCGAGCTAGTGGGTGCTACAGCCATTAGGAACTACACTGTCTAATTTAAGGGCTAACACAGGTAAGCTGAGCATGGGCTGCAGGTGTACCATATGCACAGAAGACTGCCTATGATTAGTGCCAGTTTCCTAATAGGGTCTGACATCAGCATTGCTTTTCTTGTAGCTGGTTGCAGTACTCATGTTGGTCACACACATGGCGCTGCCACACCTGGTGCTCCCCAGATACACACATTTTGAAGTCTTCTGAGCCATCACAGATCTGTTCATCCATCAACACAAATCTCTGACTTACTCTTCTGTCATAACTCATGGGCTCATCTCCTGCAAATGCTTTCTCAGATCAATAGTTACACTGAAGTTTAGCTAATCATGCCTCAAAATGAGGGAGAAGTAGTCTTTTTTCTTACTTAGCAGTGACATAGGATGCCAGGAGTGATACTACTGGATGCAGTTAAATTACACCAGTGTGAAAAGTGAGATTAAGTTTAAGTGAGTCTACAGACAGGCTGTCCACATTTCACTATGCACAGTGAGAAACTGGTACTGTTTATTGAGAACTATGTCCATTTTTATCTTTTCCTTAATAGCATGGGAAAGAAAGCAGGGTTTATTTGGATTCTTAAATTAGAGATTAAATTGCTATGCAAAGACATTAAGGAAATTTGCAGTTATGCAACTGGAGTCCTAGAGGAAAAAGTAAACAATTTTACTGAGAAAAACAAATTGAAAACAATTACGAGACATTAACAGGGAAGTGGCTGGAGGGTTTGGCTTTTTTTCTTTTTTTTCCCCTTCCCTTTTCCTATTGAGGCCTGAAAACACTTAGATATTGTCTTAAATGTAATCCCCCTTTGGTGCTCCTAAACCTGTTTGTTTAAGTCATACAGTCATTTGTGACTAAAAAGAGGGAGTGGATTCCTCCTGAGGAGCTTCGGGCGCGACACGGAAGAAAGGGAGCATCATCAAGGCATTTTTTTAGTCACTAAGGAAACACATCTTGTCTTTTACGGGACTTTACACTCGCAACTTCTTTCACAGTCATTCTTTCTGAGCCAAACCACTGCTTAGGCTAGTCTTCTGCCTGTTTTTCCATGTACCCAGAAGTCTTTGGCTCTTTGGGGTGCCATGGTAGGGCAACATGTTCACTCAACAAGTTTCTAGTCTTGCAAACACAATATCTGAGTAACTATAACTCTTGAGTGACCACTGAGCCACTTTGAACCCATGGCTCAGTTAAAGCATGGGGTGTACTCCAAGGAGAAACAGAGCTATGGTTTACAGCATTGCATTCAGCCTTCACGTGCATACCATGCTGGATTGAGCAAGATAATTTGATTAGTTTGGCAAAGAGAATAAAGCCTTTAAAAACACAATGTAGGAAGACAGCACTGAAATCCAGGATGTATGCCTTCAAGAATCAAGGATACAGCTTAAAAAATAAAACTAAAGAATAGGATAGGAAGAGAAAGTACGCCATGTGCTCATAACCTACCAAAAAGGAACTTAACATATGTGAGCCGAGGAAGCACAGCATTGTAAACATGCTATTTATATAGTGCCGAAAGTATACTTTTATGGGGGCATAAACATTAGTCACCGCAGAACAAACAGTATTTCCTTCTAAAGGGGATAAAGACACTGCTCGGCCAGAGCCAAATCGAAGTCCAAATTCAAGAAATGAACACATTTTCCAGTTTGAGGCATCTCAAATCAAAATTTGTGTGGGGTCAAGTCACTTGACTCCTGAAAACCTTGCCCATAAAGCAAATAAATTCCAAACATTGCAACTGAGATTGGTAAACAGGGACTTTAGTCACTTCTGTTGTTGTTAAACTCTTTGCTACCTACACCATGCAGTTTCAGGAGGAAAAAGTGAAAAAGAAAACAAAACCTTATGCAAGTTTAAACCTGGGGGAATGCATTCAGGTAGACTAAAATTAGCAAAGCTGGAGGATGGCCAAAGTGCTGTGTGCAACATCATGGTCTTAGGAAAAAAAAATACTCAAGGATTTTGAATGACCGCAATCGTCAGGACCTTTATTTTTAACCTGCTCCAAATAATGCAATCGGGTAACCTTGCGTAAAGCCAGACATGCACATAACTACCTTGAGAGCATTTCACTTGGTGTGTTAGCGGATATGTCTGTCCGTGGTGTGGATTCCTGTCATTTCATGGATGGTGGAGGAAATACTCCTCGTCTTTCCATCGTTTGGCTACCTAATGCCACATTTTGACAGTAAGCAGGGTCTTCTTTTAGCCTCGCTGAATTTTAAAGGAGAAAGGTAATGAGATTTAACAAACAATGAATGTAGAGTATGAATGTTGAAGTCAGAACCCTGCTTCTGTTTCTCCCCTTGTCTTCCGCTCTTATCTGACCCAGTCAGGAGGCAGAGATGACAAATAGCACTGGCACCAAGTGGAGAGCTCTCAGGTTGAACTCTGGTCCGAGTTTCTGTGAGAGATTTTAGTCTAAACTAACCAGCCTGACAACATGAAAGGAAAGCAAACAACAGTAAAATAAGATGTTATTGTAAGGACAGTGAGGAGTGCTTTGTATCAGAGCTTGCCAGAACATTGTAATGCTTCGTAACACAGCTAATCGTGCTGAATAAAATGTAGCCCTAAACACACTTAGGACTAGATTCTCAATGGGTCCCCTCATTTAGCATGCAGCATAATTTATTTCTTTTCCTAACCAACTGCATTTTGTACCACAAGGGATGGTTAATACAATTTTGGGAAAAGGAAAAATAAATTCATAAAATATGAATAAATAGCCATAAGTTGTTTACACAAATAAACATTCTGGGGCATGGGATTTTATTCAGTAATTGCCATACTGGTCATAAAACATGCCTGAGAGGCCAAAGTATTACTTTATTGCATTTAGCAGCAACAATTAGCGTCTCTATTTTTCACTGCTTTAACAAACAGTATGGTTTTCTACTCTCTAAGAAGAGGTAAAAGCCCAAACAAAACCCAGGCTCTTCCATGTAGCTGTACACAGGCGTATGTGCAGGTGGCACAAAAGACCATCAAGGCTTGAACCTGAGATCTGTGAAGCGTAGGAAACAAACCCAAGAACAAAAAGCAGCAGGCTTTTTTTCCTTCCTGTTCTGGGGGACTGCACAGGGGAGAGGAGCAGTGGAGAATTTTGTAATAAGGCTCTGTCTCTTGCAAAAGTACCAGAGGCAACAAATTCCTTACAACTGAATAGGAGAATAAGTGCAAAACTGAAGACAACAGGAAGAGGTGTGGTCCCTAATGCATCATTTGCTGTATTTTATTGTCTTTGAGCCAAGAGAAGTAGAAGGCCGCTGACATTCCTAGAGAACAGAGAAGCCCAGAGAACTACTGAATTAGCAGGCTTGGGAATTTTACATTAAATACTTTCTATAATAAAATAAGCATATGTTTTGCACAAGAGAGTATTTATGATCTGCAACTGCCCCCCCCCCCCCCCCCCCCCCATCTTAGTTCAGGGATCAAGATAAATAAATGTGATTAATTTGGGGGCACTTGTGTTTCACCTGTAGTAGTTCAGCTGAATGTGGCAGCCGAGGGGCACATCAGAACTCCAGTTGTGTGGGCACTCATAACTGAAAGAAGAGTGCAGATGTGATAGATATTTGGAAATTATATCTAGGTGAACTACAGATGTGGTTGAAGATGTAGATACTGATGCAGCACAGTTACCTCACAATTCAAATAATTAACCCATGGGTAATCAAGAATCGATAGTATTGCACTAACTGCTGAAGCCTCTGCATCTTGGAAACATTACTGGGAATATCTATCTTGTATTTTCATCTCACTACAACTCTAATTTGGACAGCTTATTGACCTACTTTCAGTATGTCACTGCTTTCAGCATGTTTAACCCCCCCCTCCCATCCCCAAACACTCCAGGCTGTTTCAAATGAGCACAAGAAAAAGAAAGCTGAAACTACAGATGTTTCTTGTGCGCACAATCAATGCCTCCCTCCCCCACTAAAGTTTAATAAGGATTGTTAGTACATCATTGTAGCTGGTAATTGTGTAGGTACACATGGTAATTGCATGTATTTGCACTAATTATGTAAATGCACAATAATTAAAGCTCCAGGGTTTTCACGGTAAATTTTTAAGATACTCATGGATTTGTCATGGCAAAAGTGTCAGTCATGTAACCTAGTGGGAAAGGGGAGGAGGAGGAAGCTCTGGAGAACATGCTTCTTAAATAATATATAGAAATTTTTGCATAAATAAGTGAATAGAGGACACTATTTCATCAAATGTGACTGTTGTGTCTGGGCACATTTTCTTTCAGAGCTTCTTATCAGACAAAAACTACAACAACAACAAAAAAAAAATCCTAGCAAAACCCCCAAAACATTAAGTTTTTCGTGGTAGCTTAAAACTAAACATCAAGTATTCTTCACTTTCTCCACAGACTGTCGCAGCTTTTCTCATTTAGCCAGTGAAAGGCAGGAGGATAAATGAATTTGTGATCTGTTTCTGCTATTGTGGTGGTTACTTGCTCAGATCACCAGTTTGCTGCCTCTCCCAGAGGCCTTGTCACACTCCACTGAATATGTCAGTGGAAATATCTGGGCACTGCTTGGATTTGGATCGATGTACCAGCACGGTGTGCTGCCAGAGCACAGGAGGCAGACACTGGAGATTCAAGTTGTTTGTTTCAGGATTCTTCCCCCTTTTCTACCCTCCCCTAAGAATTCAACCATTCTCCCCCTCTCCCCGGCCCCTTAAGCCTTCCGAGGCGATTTGCAGGTTTCCTCCTGGGAGCACCCAGATCTTCCCTCAAGGCTTCCCTGGCACACCAGGCAGGAGCTGCCCGTTCCTCCGCAGCAGCCTGCACTGCAGCCTAAGGCTGAGCTGCCACAGCACAGCTGATCTCCAGAGCCTTTGCTCCATGGACCTTTAGGGTCTCAGGGAATTAACTACTCCTTGAAGTCTTCAGACATATGAAGGAAATGCAGCTTTAAAAACATGCAGTGCATATCTCCTTGAACCAAGACAGCAAATAGGGACACACGTTGTCCAGCTGTTTAGCTGTCTTTAACCATCTCCGACAACAAACCTGAGCAGCTCCCCAGAACAATCCCATTACCCTTACTCCAGGAGAATCAGGGGCTGTTCAAAAGGCACAACAACTTAACATTGTATCACAGAATCATTAAGGCTGGAAAAGACCTCCAAGATCTTGAAACGTAAACACCAACACAACACTACCGTGCCTATTAACCCAGGTCTTGAAGTGCGTCATCTACATGCTTTTTGAATCCCACCAGGGGTGGAGACTCTGCCGCTTCCTTATGCAGCCTCTTTCAGTGTTTCACCACTCTTTCAGTTTTATGGCTCAAATTAAAGAAAAAAATGTAGCTATGTGATAAAAATTGATCAATTCTAGTAAAAAAAATATTTTAAAAGCAGCTTTTAATTTGTGGGGTTCAATCAAGTTAAAGAATCTGTCTGGGACAGAGACTATTTTATACTCTGTTTCTACCAATAGACGTACTTTCTGGGGTTTTATTTCCTATGTTAATACCAATGCCTATACTCATACTTGGTAGGGATTAAAGATGGTAAAGTGTCCTTTTAAATTTTTCCATTTGCAGTAACATATTTTCTAATTATTTGGGAATCTTTTAAAAGTACAGATGGTTTCACATAAATGCAGCCTCCCTGAGAAAGAGAATTATTGCTAAAGCAGTGATCTGTTGTATTAAGCTCCTTTAATTTTTCAGTAAATTCATTTGTTCTTCAGAAAACGGGTGGTGGATGTCTAAAACTGTAGAATATGGGGTTTGTGGGCATAAATGGAAAGCAGGCAAGTTGGGTTACAGCTGGAGCACATTTTCTGCACGTCTGCAGGGAATTTATTTCAGCTTGTCTTTGTTGTACAGCAGCATTGTGAGGCTAAGTTAGAGCTTTAACTTGTGGTAATGCAGGACCAAAGGTCTTACGGATGTTTATGTCTAGTGGCAACTTGTATGATAAACACTTGCTTCCAGCATCAGTCAAGTAAGCCTGCGATTCAGTAAGGTCCCTTGGACCTGATGCCCCTCCACATGATGCCCAAATACATTTGCATGGGCAGGAAAACCCTAATACCTCCACTAGGGGAAGGTTTACAGGTCAAAAGGAGAAAAAGGAATTTATCTGGGCCCTCGGCGGGGTTTAAAGGACTGGTGAATTGAAGACATTTGTAATAGCTACTAATATTATTCATATATGTCCTTCTGGTGTCTCATACTTCAGCTGCAATGGTAGCAATGGCAGGCTCTGATGTCTCTGTTGCTTTTCTAGTATGGTTTGAAGATCTTTTTACCAGTGAGGTTACCAACAAATGATAGGATGAGAGGAAATGGCCTCAAGTTGCATCAGGGAGGTTTAGATTAGATATTATAAAAAAAATTCGTTACTGAAAGAGTGGTGAAGTACTGACAGAGGCTGCCCAGGGCAGTGGTGGAGTATCCTTCCCTGGAGGTGTCAAAAAACGTGTAGCCATGTCACTTTGGGACATGGTTTAGTAGACACAGTGGTGTTGGGCTGACAGTTGGACTGGATGAGCTTAGAAGTCTTTTCCAACCTTAATGATTCTATGATTCTCTAAAGCTCTCCATTTCACAGGTGGGAAAACCATATCACCAAAAGGTGAAATGACTGCAGTCATCTAGAAGACCAGTTAAAGGTGGCAATGTAGATATTTTAGTGTTAGTCTGGCTCTGGTTTTACTGCTCCAGTGCAGGCACCTTCTTTTATGAAGCGTCTCTCTGGTCAGTGCCTAATTTACAAAAACAGTTTTGGTTAATCAGATTAACAAAAGCAGCTTGCTGGTACAGCTGACATTCACATTCATTAGCAAGGAGAACTGCAATGTTAATTTGTCCAGAAATCATGTCCACAGTGTGTCAGATTGGTAGCTTGGACGTGAAAATATATGCAGTTTGCAAACAGTTTATTCAGAAATTAAACATCTGAGAAAATAGTGAATAAATCTTGTTAAACAAGTAGGTCTAAGGATATACAAACATGTGCATATCAATGTACATCACGGGAGGTGGTTGTGAAATGAACTGGTTGCTCTGAGATGCTTGCACAAGAAGCACTGACAAAGCAGGTTGTTTTGTAGGGACTGTTGGAATACACAACCCATGGCTGTTTCAAGCCTATTTGCAGTGAAGGTGTTCTTTACTTGAACTTTGCAACCCAAACACCCAGCAATAGAAGATATTCTTGCAAACCTAGGTTTCATAATTTACTCAAAACCCAGTGGTAGATGCATGACCAGAACCTGTATCTGAACCTGTTCCTGACAGGGAAACTGCATTGTCAAGTGCCTTGTTCCAACAAGTCGGCAACACTGTCTGCATATTGTAAATCGGTGCGTTGAGTCATCATCATTTAAATGGAACTTAAACCGCCTGAGCATGTCATCCTTACTAACCTGCTAGAAACTGCCTATGGAATTTTCCCTTTGTAGAGCAGATGCAGCCCCATAAATTCATCCCTAGCATGACCCAGTGCTGGGCAGGTATTTCCTAGTTGCTGTATCTCAATATATGGATAGGAAGGGAAGTGTACCAATAGTTGTTTGTTTGCTGTGCTTGTTCAGAAGAATAATGGTGCTATTGTTCCAAGCAGAATTACACTTGTTCCACTTGCCTTTGCCCTCGAAAATGTAAAAGTAGTAAAGTAATAATTTAAGCCATGTCTTTAGCTACAGAGTTGTAGTTTATTCAAGCTCTATGCATACACGTTTTTCCAGTGTACTTGCTGAAACAGCAGCCATTTGATTTCCTGTTATTGTTAATGATTCTACATTTTTTTGTCCATGTTTTGGTTTAAACAGAGGCTCATGCAGCAAGTTTGACTTGAGTTAATGGCTTCCTGACTTTTGATGAAATTCTTTTTTACAAATGCTGCTTTTCCATGTTTCCTTTCTGGTTTTTTTTTTCTCCTTATGGCAGCAGTTAGATCGTGTCTGATGGGTAGCGGCCAAAATAGTCCTGATATGTAGTAGTGGCTTTAAAACCACTTATTACTATGTAGACTTCACATTCAAAAACCTGGAAGATCCCCAAGCCCACCTGGAAGTATGTATACCACGTGTTGTATAGCTGCTACTGTTGGATTTTGTTTAAGTACTGAATAAAACTTGTAGATGGAAGTTAGCAACAAAAATTATTTGTGTTTAGGCTCCATAGTCTCACGTGATGGGAAGTCTAGAAGTTTTCAGTGACACCTCCAATGTTATGTCCTACAGTGTCCTGGTAGAACTAGATGATTAGATCTGAAGAGTACAAGGTACCCCCATCAAAGTCCTGAAATCACAAAGCGTCTTTGCTAAAAGAAATCTTAGTGAGGAGAAAGTAAGAATTCTCGTGCTGGGTGAGGTGCTTTATTATTTAGACTGGTGAGAGCAATGCCAGTTGTGGGCAATCTGTGCTAATGCCGCCCATCCTCTTCTCAGCATTGCCTCCTTGTATGGTATTTTAGAATCAGTCCTCAGGCTCTGGAGGGAGACTTTGTCTGGCCCTACAGAGTGGGGAAAAGACAAGCAGAACAATCAACCTCTCAAATGGAGAGGTTGGAGATGGGAAAAAAGCAAAAGAGTAATAAAAAAATCCCCTTAGCCTGATATTAAACATCCCTCCTATCTTGTTTTAAATTGATTTGGAGGGAAGGGTAGAGAGACATGACTGATCTTTTCAAATATATGAACAGTCTCTTTGCTATTTTATAGGAATGTGCCAGAACTGAATTCATGTAATTCATGTAATATTTAGACACTTATAGTGAAATTATTTTTTCCTGTTTTAATTTGAAGAGCCTGCATTTCTCAGTCTTTTTGCTGTTGAGGCTACTGAAGAACATCATAGCTGTTTCTCTGGGGAAGCGTATGCCAAAAAACCTGGCAGGGTGGTCCAACAGTACTTATATTCCAAGTATTATAAAACATACATAACAAGAAGGCTGTTGCTTTCTTTTCAGGGAAGCTGAACAATGAATCCCACAGGGCATCAATAGGAGTGGAGTCAAACCACCCTCCATTGCAGAATTTTTTTCTCCACTTTTTTGACGTGAAGTTAAAGCCCAAATTCTACAAAATGCTCAATAGCGAAACTCTTGCAGCCCATTGGCTTCCCTGAGGGACCATTTACGTACTATTTGTTGCAAGATTAGGATCAGAGGCTCTTTTCTCCCTGTCTGCCTACTTCTTAGGGTCTTGTTTTTCCGTTGTCATGTTTTTCTTTTTTGAATAACTGTGACTGAGTTGAGTAAAAATTGTTAGTATGTTTTAAATCAGCGTCCGCTCTGCTAATTGTTGAGCTGCCAAAGATCAGACATGGAGTGTTTGACTTCAGAGAGAGATTCAGGCTCATACAAAAAGTCACTATATTATATGAGACACGTAAGGAACCAGTTCTGCAAGACTGAATCAAGCCCTCAATGGTACAGCAAAGCCATGAGACATTAACGGTGAAAATGTGGCATCCAACTTCAACCATCCTCCTTCCACAGAGGTCAGAGTATTTATAAAGATCAGTTATGTGGAGTAAGGTCTGCCCTTTTTAAATACATAGAATCATTAAGGTTGGAAAAGACCTATAAGCTCATCTAGTCCAACCATCAGCCTAACGTCACTGTGCCTACTAAACCATGTCACAATCTACCAGGTCTACACATTTTTTGAACACCACTTCCCTGGGCAGCCTATGCCAGTTCTTGGTCAAAATGGTTCTATTGCCATCCACAAGTGCCTGATAACACAGAGGAGATACTTGTGCTCTCCTGGAACAAGGAGCAGGCTATGGGTACCCCTCTGAAGTCAGTGGAGTAGCTCTGAGCCTGACTGCCAAGTGGTGTATGTCTAATCTAGCTGTATAGTTTAGTTTGACAGTAGGATTTCTACTTCAGAATTAGTTTTCATTCAAAATCTGAAGAAAACAATTGGCATGTAGAAGATTTCTTGTGGAAACTTGAAAACCCATACTTGTCATCAAAATATTAAACAGTAATATCAGCATCGCAATACTCAGTATACCATAACATTGGAAACAAAAGCAATTGAAAGGAGTCAGCGTGAAATGTTTTCCTCTTATCAAAATAAATGAGAGTGTTGAAATAATGCATTTCTGCTCTTTGCCTTTGAGAATGTCATTGAAATCAACACATTTTCACAAAAGAGTTGGATTTCGCTCAATGTGCATTTTCCAGCTGAAAAGTCTGTGCTCTCCATCAACCTAAGTGGCTGCAGGAGGTGGAGGGAAATGATAAATTGGGCCCTGTGGATTTACACAGGAGTAAGAGAGAGCAGAAAGTGCTATATGGTACGTGTTAATGGGTGTTAATACACAGAGATCTGTGGGCAGCTCTGAATATTGGGACGTACCCAGTTCCTTTCTGTACGAGCAAAGACTGTGAATACATGAAAAGATGAGGCCTGCTCCAAAGCAGAAAAGCCAGCCCTACTACAAAGAAATTCTTGTGCCTCTTTAATTACCGTTCTTCACCTATAGGTGGAATTTCCATCCCAACCGCTTTAGCAAGGAGCCTGTTAGGCTGGGAGGAGATTTCTGTTTGTCTTTGTACAGCAAACACTGGCTCTGTTGTGCAGTGCCAGTTTCTGATTCTAATGGTTTCCTGAATTCATTCTCTTCCATACCGCAGGGAAGGAAGAGGTGATCCTCTTGGAAATTCAGATAATTGCTTTTATTTGATTTTTATTAAACCTCATTCAAGAATAATACTATGGCTTTTTTTTTATTACATTGTTCATCACTGTGGCATTTTTAAATTTGCTTTACTAAAAGAAACAGTTTACTAAGCCCAAGATTTAATTCCAGGAGAGAAAACTAGGAGCTTTTCTGAGGTTGTTTTGATTTCAAAGACATTCATAATATTGATATCTATCTGTTATCATCTCCACTTGCTTTCCTTGCTAGCCCAGGCTTCTTTCCCTGCCCCAGGAACCAGAGTGTGCTGTGGTTTATTGCGTATACGTCTGGAGCCGGCAGGGCTGGCTTCACCCTGCTGTGCCTGGATGCCTCTGAGGCCATGCGGAGCAAGCGACGCTCCTTCTCCCCTGCTCCAGCTATCGCATCGCCTGGGCGAAGCTGATACTTGCTGTCATGTGCAGGCTGCCGTGGGGAAGCAACAGACTCTGGCTCCAGTGGGAGATAAGCACAGGGTCAGGCACGGAGCCGCTGTGGGGGTTATCCCACCTTGCAGCCAGGGGTACGCCAGCCCCTGGCTTTGGCTGAGTCACCGGCTCTGGGGTGGCAACTTGATCTTCCCACTGGAGAGCAGGAACGTATGGCAAAGTCCTGATCAATCAATCCGTCCGTCTGTCCATCCCTCCCTCCCTCTCTCTCTAAAATCCTTCCATGACTGACGTTGTAGGCATTATTCCCCTCTTAGACACGGTGTGACTGATGCAGAGAAGCAGAACGTGTGATCTGCACTTAGCAGAAATACAAGTAGCCAAGCAATTAAAATTTGGGACTGACAACTTCATAGAATCATAGAATGGTTTGGGTTGGAACAGACATTAAAGGTCATCCAGTTCCAACCCACCAGGTTGCTAGCACTAAAGAATATGGGTTGGGGAAATTTAGTCTATTTACCTGTGTGCTGCCAGTGTGACATCATATACTGTCCATTAAGAAGTCACACACAAAGTTACTCGATATGAGGTTTTATGAGAGCTGTTATTCTAAGAGTTGGTCATTTAAAGATAAGTGTTTAGGAACATGAGATTTTCATATGCTTTTAGAGCAAGTTTTCACTTTTTTCTATTTTATCACAGGAAATAACGTCTCAAAATACTGTGAAGACTTTGTAAAAGGCTCTTTTTTATCTCAAAAAAATTTAACAAGAACCCAGTCATCTCAGTTAATCCCTTTAAACCATATCAATATTTGCTTTCAAGTGGAGTTTCAAATACTCGATCAGCTGCACTCGTTTAATCGGGACAATTCCCATTGACTGGGAATTACGGCTGAGTGCTGCAGGGGCTTACCTTGAGTCCTCTGAGTTACAGCTTGTGATGGCAGTAAGGATGATGGGATGTCTGTTGTTAGCTTATGCATCTGCCCATGAATAAATGGGTCCCCCAGGACTCTTTTTCGTCAGCTGCTGGGCTCCTGCCACATCTGTGACGTTCTGTACCCCCCACGAGCTTTCCAGAAGGGCCCATGCTCATTAAAATAATCAGTGTGGGATTTATAAAACAGCGTGTTCACCCTTGGCTGTTTGTTCATCCACATCTTTTGGAAGAAATGTAGCGATTTGGCAACAGCTTGACCCCTGCTCAGAAGGGTGACAGAGAGGGTCGGTCACAACCCCCACCACTCTGCAGAGGGTTACATGCCTTGGATGAGCAGTTCCAACACACAGCTGATCCCCAGCCACAGAGAACAGTTTTTAGTTCCTGGAAATAGGAACAGGACCTCAGCAGCTCTTAGAGAATAACAGGCAGCTACAGTTGGTTGAGCATAGGTGTTGTTAACAGAGGACAGACCCTTAATAAGTTCTGCAGCCTCTTCCAATTGTTGTCTGCAACCTGTAATTTGTGAGATGAATGGTTTTTAGGCTACTGGCACCTAGACCTTTGTTTTCTGACTTTCATGGAGTGATGGCAACAGACCTTGCACTGCAAGACAAGCAGACGGAGCACCGTTTTATTATATAGTTACCCTATTTCATCCTCCCTTTCTTGAAGTAAGGGACAGGTTGTTTCATGCCACATGGGATAGTTTACCCTTGTCCCTCTCTCATAGCAGATGTGTTGGGATCAGAGAAGTCTGTTGGTCCAAGGTGGGGCTAGTATGACGTTCTTTAAGGGATCCAGTCAGTATGTCCTGCTCACATCCTCCAAGTTAAACTGATCACCAGTTTCCTAGGCAATACGATTTTTTTTTTTCCATTTAAAACTGGGGTTTTTTAATTGTTTTTTTTTCTCTATAACCTGGAACACAGTTTCTGTCTATAATGATCAGGAAGCCTTATTCAACAAGTCCTCTGCTACTGCTGTGACCAAGTATTCCTGGTACCTCTGATCCCCTTGTCTGTCTGTGATACATCATAAATAGGCTTTTTTTTTTTAACTGAAGGTATTCTTTTTCCTTAGGAATGTTAGCATGCATTTCCTTGGTTGAGCATGTGGAATCATCATTTTGAGGAACCTCCTGTTGTTCGATATCTCCCTCAACATTGCAGAGATCACTTTGATGACTTGGGTGTCCCTTTCCAGTCCCATATCCTCAGGTATGAGAGATGTTCCCAGTCTGGTAATAAGGAAACAGGGAAAGGCCTCAGCTCACCCTAATGATCCATAGGGATATAGAGAAAACAATGACTGAAATAATAAAATAGAATCATAGAATAGTTTTGGTTGGAAAAGATGCTTAAGATCATCGAGTCCAATCATTGATCCAGCCCTGCTAAGCCCACCGCTAGACCATGTCCCCAAGTACAATGTCTGTTCATCTTTTGAACACCTGCAGGGATGGGGACTCAATCACCTCCCTGGGCAGCCTCTGCCAGTGCTTGACAACCCTTTCAGTAAAGAAATTCCTCCTAATATCCAACCTAAATCCCCCCTGGTGTAATGCAACTGTGCCCCCCCCCGCCCAGCTCCTCAGGGTAAATCCTGGCCTTGGACAGCTCGTTGCTTATAATTTTCTGACCGTGTCATATTCGATCGCACACTGTTTGCACTTGGTGAGGTGAACTGAAAATTATGAAGCTACAGCCAAGATCAGAAGGCAGAAAAAAGGTGAGTAAATATAAACAACGAAGTGAAAGAATGTGACTGGAGAGTGGCGAGTGCTAAATGGTGTGTTTCATAAGAATTTGAGCGTGTGCTTCCCTAGGAACCACACACATCTCTGCAACACAGGTCTCACATCTCCAGCTAGTTAACTTTTTCCTTCCAGATTAATGCTCATTTTAGGACACCTCAGCTTTGACAGCTGCTGGCTCAAAGCTATTTATTTTCTGAGAGACTGACTTTCATATCATGTAATAAATCGCTGGATATATCGTGCATGCAGAGAACTACTAGGTACATTTCAACTGAAAACAGACTGGATCAATTTCTCTGCATAGATATAAAAAAAGGCAAAAAAAGCATGATATAAATGTATTATAAAAATCATACAAATAAAGCAACAACAAAAAGATTATTTGGTTGTTGTTTTATTTTTCCCCTCCACAACAATAACCTCATAGAGAGAAAAAAAACAAAGTGGTAACACCCTCTCTTGGCTTTTTGTTTCGTTTCTGGTGGAAGTTTGCTAAAATGAAACTTTTTTCAGAATTATTACAAGCTTAAAGAACTTGAAAGTAGATCTGGATCTGGAATTTGACTACATCAGAAATGAAAGGAACACTTTCTCATTGCTTCCTCCTGATGCTAAAGATTTTCGAACTAACTGTGATGCAGTATTTGGGGTTTGTGAGGTACCCATATTGTGATTCTGGAGCCCCACATTTGCTCTCACAGCTGGGTCAGTTCCTGCCATACTTAGAACTCTTCCATATTCCAACTGCTTTTCCGTATAAATAGGCAACAACACTTCTTTGCTTGGTCTCTCTGAAATAACTCAAAAATAAACCAGCACGTATCAAATAAACCTTACATGTTTTGTCTGTTACAGATTCTTCGCCACTGGAGCAGCTTCCTTAAGGCTCAAGAGTCCTTTTCCTGAAGACCACACCCCCACCAGGCTACTGAAACATGCTTGTCTCTTCCTCTCTCCTCCCCAAAAACTTCCTTTTAAACACTATGAGTCAGTTATATGTTTCCGTATTATTGTCTGGTCTCATTGTTGGTCAGAAAACTGTCCCCTGTTTAGATCTGTCGGGCCTTAACAGGCCTTGAATAGATGACAATCCATTTCAGCATACAGTGGATTCCCAACAACATTAACATTCAGAGCAGCAAAGCATCAGACCCCTCCATTCTTTCCATTTATCCTCTGCTGGTTGGATTTGCTGTTTTGGTGCATAGGAATCGTATTCCTTTTGGAGGAAACTAAACCAGAAATTCTAGTTCAGGTGCACACCAGTGGTGCTTGAACCTCTAGCAGGGACAAAGGTCTGTGGGAGATGCTTAAACTACATGGATTTGGAATGTCCAGTCCAGTAAATCAAACTAAATATAATCTCAAGTAAAATGCCAGATCCCATGCACTGTAGATGTAGAGCCCTCATACCCAGCTGCACTGGCCTTCTGATCTGCTCTTACTGTGCTTAATGGTTTGCTAATGTAGACAAAGTCAGAGTGCATAAAACGTACAGCAGTGTCATATCATCAGCTTGCTAAAATCAATGAGTTCATAAGTTTCTGAGAACGTTTAAGCTCCTGACTTATGTCTCTACGCAGCCAGCAATATACAGATGGTATAGTCTACAGCACCTACAGAGCTGGATTTGGTAGATGCCTTAATTTGGTGTTACAATAATTAATGGATTTGTATGTAATAAAACGATGGGATGAGGAGAGAGATCGTCAATCAATATTTCACCTATTGGGAGGTGTGATTAAGCCCTCAAAGCTTTGAGACGTGGTCAGGCTGTAGAGCAGTTTAGGATAACAAGTGAAGACTGTTATCAGGTCCAATTACTCTCGAAAGGAAATTAAGAGAGGCAGAATATAATTACTTGAACTGGAATGTAGCCAGAGTGTTGGGGTGATCATTTGCTATATGATCATTAACGACTGTGGTAGAAAACTGTGGATTTAATGCCACAAGGTAAATATTGGCTCCCACCAAGGAGTGTGCTCGTTAAGAATAATATGGATGCAGTCATAAAAGAATGTTAATTGAATCCTGTGTATGGGTGAGCATTCATCTTCTGAAACCAAGTATTAGCACTAACATCACTCAAAATGCACAGAAATACTGCTTAACTTCTAGTGGGGGCAGACAAGTGAAAGGGCTTGCTATCATTCTTTTTGGTTCTGGTGATAAGGCATAAGATAAAATTTCCATCGTTAGTGCAGACAAGACCCTTTTGGCTGCTATAGAGGCAAACTTACAGGAATGTAAGCAGAACTGCTAACAGTGTGGATTTAGGAAATGGCTTACCAAAAATTCTAGATATGAAAAGAAGCTTTTGAAGTTTGATGGAAGCCAGAGTGTTTAACAAAATATATACCCTATTTTGTCTTTTGTCCTTCTTCTGTCCTGAAAGTAATAATAAGATTTTGTCTGTCAGTAGTGTCTTTCACGCAGTTAGATTACTATTCAATTGAGCTTCTTAGCACTCCAAAACAGAAGGGTAAACAACATATGATAATTGCTTTACCTTTTGCTGCAGTGCAGCAGATACATAATCACATTATCAATAGAGGTGTGAAAAAAAAAACAGTGCTTGACAATACCTAAGGAATTTCAGAAGGTAGAAACCCAGTTTATGCTTCTAACATTAGAGAATTAAAGCTTTAGTCCCATGACTATTTCTATGCAATACTTAGGTCGTCAGCTACCAAGATGGTTACACACATTTTTATATCCAACCCACCAGTTCATACTCAATTCCCACTAGGATGCTGGGCACTACAGCAGCTGCCATACTTTGAGGACTTCTAAAATACTTACAGTTTGCTTAATTAGTGGCCACAGTGGCCAGTGGCTCTGCTTCACAGCTCACTTGAAGAAGGGCATGCCTAGCTACACTGTCTCTTACTCCACATAATCACAGATGGTTTGAGTTGGAAGGGACCTTAAAGCCCATCCAGTTCCAATACCCTGCCATGGGCAGGGACAGCTCCCACTGGATCAGGGTGCTCTAAGCCCCATCCAACCTGGCCTTGAACACCTCCAGGGATGAGGCATCCACTCCTTCTCTGGGCACGCTGTGCCTCACCACCCTCCCAGAAGAAAATTTCAGAAAGGTCCCTCTGCTGAAACCTGAAAGCTGCATCCACAGATGGTCCTAGGAGAAATCGATTAGAAGAGGGTTCTCTGAGTCTTTACCAGCTAGAGGAGCACTTTTTAATGAAACAGCTACTGAGAAAGATCTGAAATGATGTCATTCAGGTCAAAACTAAAACCTAACATCCACTGATGTAGTTTATCACAAGTCTCTTTCCTTAAGTAGAACTGAAGTGCCCCAAGAGGCTCCTGTGCTTGCCAATGGTTTGCAAGGAAGTCTTGTTAGACTGGGAAAAACTTTAAATACAGCTTGTGAAGCTCGTTAGTGAAGAGCTGGCCATGAGGCCAGCATTGTTGCATGAGGCTAGATCCAGAACTTGCACAAGTCCATAGTCTCTCTCACTTATGGAGGCAGGTGAGGCTTTCCTTCAAACTGCTGAGCTTGCAGGAAGGTTCATCCAAACCCACAGAAAATGGCAAAGACATTTGTGAATGAGGTCAAGGGAGAGAGAGAAACAGAAGTCTCTCTCCTCTTACTGATTTCCTGGAAGTCTCACAAGTCTTTCTGTCCTTCTGGAAGAGTGAGAGGTAAGAGACCTGCTTGATTTGAATCAAAAGGATCTTGTTAAAATCATTCAATCCTCTGAGAGAGCTGCTTACATTAGCATGATTATTTAGTCTGGAGAAAAGGACTTCATTGCCGTCGTCTTTGGGAGGCCCAGAGTGCCAGCAGCAACTCCTGAAAAAGGAAATTCCAGCCAGCATAGAGAGCTCTCCTGTTTCCATCACCCAGAAGTTGCCTGTGCATGGCCAAGGCTCCTGGAGGCTTTGAGACTCTCATCCTTACTGCACATTTACATAGTAAGAAGGCAGCTGTCATAAACAAGCGTCTTTTCTGAAAGAAAGAACCAGACCTGCCTTTTGAGACACCGTTGACAACTTTAATAACCAATCTGGCAGAGGACAACCAGAAGAAACCAGATCTGGAACTGGCAAAGAGACCTTAAACTCGGCCCTGTTTCAACACATCTCATTTAATAAGAAAACAGGAACAATAAATCCCATTGTGACTTTAATACTTCAATAGTTTGCATGCTGGGAGAGAAGAAAGTCTGTGGTGCAGTGCATCAAGTTCCCTTCCTTCTGAGCCTGTAAAAGCAGCTAACGGCACTTAATCTAACACTGCTGCTATTCATAAACAAGAAAACATTAATTAAAGAGCATAACTCTGAGGAAAAAATTCTTAATTCATCAAACCAAGCTTGTCAAAGGAGGATCCTTTGTAGCATGTAGGTTATGGGTTTTTTCTTTCTGAACTGAAGCTATGACAAGTCAGCCCTTCAGGTGCCTTGTAACGGTGGTGGCTGTGCCATCGGTTGTGAAGGATTTTATGGACCACAATTCATGTCATACTTCTGCCAGGAATGAAGAGGAACTTTATTCTAGCAGAAATATAGAGGACACAGTGAGCAAAAATGGGAGCTGGAACATGCTGCCGCTGCCTTGTGCAGCATCTACTGCAGTAAGTTAACTGTTCCGTGGACCATCTCTGACGTTTTGTGGCATCAGATGCTGTGCATGGGCAGGTGACACCCAGACATGTGACCAAGTGTTTGTTAGAATGAGTTTATGAGAAGCAGAAGATGAAGTAAGACCTGGGCAGGTGAGTTGGCTAAGGGGAAGAATTTGAAATGTTGTTGTCGTTGCCAGATTTCCTGGGCAGAGAGAGAAGGAGGCATCTGACTTTGTTTCAGGTATGAGGAGATAGAAAAGTGCTTCATCCACATCATTCTCCTCTGAGCTTCCAAAGGGGCT
Source organism: Tapera naevia (assembly GCA_033556795.1). NCBI lineage: Eukaryota > Metazoa > Chordata > Aves > Cuculiformes > Neomorphidae > Tapera > Tapera naevia. The sequence continues at coordinate 1,131,114 of JAUMJJ010000025.1, read as the reverse complement.
CTGTTTTACTTTTACTCTATTGCAGCTGAGTAAAGAGCAAAGCCACTGCCTAGCCTTCATTCCTAGCCTCATTGTGTAGATCCATAAATAAAGTCAACCCCCTTTTGGCATAACAGTCTTCAAGAATGCCTTAGCTGGAATAAATTTTTATAGCAAAACTATAACCCTTTCCTTACAAGTCAAACGTTCATCTGATTTATATCTTTTGTTATTATCATTGTGGACCACAGTGAGAGTGACCGAGTTCTCTGTTTCCTGGCAGATAAAACACCCTGTGTGCGAGAGGCAGCTCCATGTCAGGGACAATGTGATGGACAAAGCCCTCCCAGCACGGGCAAACCCTTTGACTGCGTGGTCAAGGCATGGACACCCATGGGGTTTCTCTGTTGCCTGCCAAAGTCCATGGCAAAACAAAGGGAAAATCAAATAGGAGGTAACATTTAAGTTTGGTTTTAAAATTAAGATGCAAATCTGCTACACAAATACCCCACAGCAGGCAAGTCCAGAGGGAACATCTTTCATTTTGTATCAGCTTAAATTTCTTAAACTAACTTCACTGACATTTGTCTTGTGCCAGTTCATTTACTTATGTCTGCTTTACCACGATCACACTAAGCATAGATAAAGTTCTTCACACGAAGGTTTACGGTAGCACGACAAAGCTTACGCTGCAACACAAATGGTTTTGTATTAATCTTGCCCTGTGCAACAGCCACAGCCACCTCTGCACACGGTTATTTGGTCTTAGTGGAACATTTGCTGTGTCATAGGCTGGCTGTGAGGAAAATGAGAACAACCCTTTTGGCCGAGGAAGATGCCTACTTGAACAGGTAAAGGGAGGAATGGAGGCAGTAACTGCTTTGCGGGTAATTTTTAGCTGACCCTGGCTTTTTCTTTTTACCATGAAATATTAGTTTACGATATTTTCATGAATATGGGTATTATTCTCACCTGGAGTCCTACATTCAGTTCTGGAGTCCTCAGCACAGGAAGGACATGGATCTGTTGGAGCGATTCCAGAGGATGCCACAAAGACAATCAGAGGGCTGGAGCACTTCCCATACAAGGACAGGCTGAGAGAGTTGGGGTTGTTCGTCCTGGAGAAGAGAAGGCTCTGGGGAGACCTTAGAGCAGCCTCCCAGTAATGAAAGAGGCTACAGAAAAGCTGGGGAGGAGCTCTTGATCAGGGAGTGCAGGGATAGGATGAGGGGGAATGCTTTTCAGCTCAAAGAGGGGAGATAGAGATGAGATCTTAAGAAGAAATGTTTTCCTGGGAGGGTGGGGAGACTCTGGCACAAGTTGCCCAGAGAAGTGGTGGCTGTCCCATCCCTGGAGGTGTTCAAGGCCAGATTGGATAGGGCTTTGAGCAACCTGATCCAGTGGAATGTTCCTGTACTACCTGGAGGTTGGTAGGCCTCTGGAATAAAAACAGGAAAACTGGCAAAAGCTTCATGTTCGCTGTGACCTGGTACTTTTGCAATAGAACAAAGAAACCTGGTTCCTGTTGGCCAGGATGGTCTCCATTCAAGATCCTTTATATCACCTGTAACATTTTTATGATGGTTTACTCGACTCAGTTCTGTCATCACAAAAGAATTTGTGGATTGCTGACTTCTATCATGTTCATCTCCAGCTATCTTTGTAATTTTGGCCTAACTCTACACTTGTTGCTCAGAGTATCTCCAGTTGTGGAAACCATTTGCAATTAATGTGGCATAAAATCCAACCAGGCTCCATATGGTGGTGTCTGATAAGTTATTTTGTGATTTCAAGATGGTTTGTCTTCTCTGACAGCTTTCATGTCAGTGTTGAGGATTTCTTACATAGAATCTATCTACCTTTGTAGGCATGAATATCATTTGGGAAACAAGTTGCTTGATTTTTTTTTCATCTAATAAGACTACTTATACTAACTTTTTAGTGAAACTAGCTTTCTCAAACAAAACTCACCTAATTTCCAAATACATGCATTTTCCTAGTGCATTTCTATCCAGTTTCACTTATTTCACTGAAAAATATTTCATCAGAGAAGGAAAAAAAAGTCATGTGACGCAGCTTTCACAAGAAGCACTGTTATTTTTCCAGTTAGCTGAGACATTGAGAAATGGTATTGAGGAAGAATGCTTTGAAGATTTTTAAGTTGCCTTCTTGGAGATCTGGTGTCCTTGGGATGGTACAGAAAAAAGTAAAATCCCCAAAATAAGGCTTTCACTTAGTAGTTTCATCTGGCTAGCGCTCATGGTGTCCTCATCATTTCCTGCTCAGGAAAAGGCTCTGCCTTCTCTTTAACAGAGATGGTCCTGTTCTCAGTTTCTTTTTTCGCTGTTTACTTTGGACCAGCACGTCCAAGACTCCCATAGTGCATTACACAGTATCACACAGTATCACAAGGTTGGAAAGGACCTCTGAGATCATCAAGTCCAACCTATAATCTAACACTAACACCAACACTAACACCAACCATCATCTAAACCATGGCACTCAGTGCCTCATCCAGTCTCCCTTTAAACACCTCCAGGGTCGGTGACTCCACCACCTCCCTGGGCAGCCCATTCCAATGGCCAATCACCCTTTCAGTGAAGAATTTTTTCCTCATATCAAGTCTAAACTTTCCCTGACGAAGCTTGAGTCCATGCCCTCTGGTTCTGCCACTGGTCACCTGAGAGAAGAGACCAACCCCTGCCCGACTACAACCTCCTTTTAGGGAGTTGTAGAGAGCAATGAGGTCTCCCCTGAGCCTCCTCTTCTCCAGGCTAAACAGCCCCAATTCCCTCAGTCTCTCCTCATAGGGCTTGTGCTCCAGCCCCTTCACCATCTTCGTTGCCCTCCTCTGAACACATTCCAGTATCCTAACATCTTTCCCAAACTGGGGGGCCCAGAACTGGACACAATATTCAAGGTGAACACAATATTCAAGGTGAAACATAATCATAATTACAATCATAAGGACATAACACGTGCATTACCTGATGCAGGCAATGCCCCTCTGTTTTATCTGTATCCATTTCAGGATTGAAAGATTTCACCTAAGCATGGTGAGTGCAGTATGACCTTATAGTGCGCTGTGAGACGCTATTGCAGAAGAAATCTTGGTTCATACTGTCATAATTTGCATTTATGAATGCATTCTCCAGCATCCAGTCATGCATGAGTTCTTCTGCATGTCTGTGCAATGAAGTGGAGCCTCCCTGAACTGCACTAAAGGTGTTCAGGAGCACTCATCGTACGTGCGATGCCCTCTGTCATACAGCAGTGGTGGTCTCTGATCTTCAGGGTGGTGCTTTTGAAAAATAAGTCTCGTAAGGAGTAGGGCTGCAATGAGCATGTAAGTCTGGGAGGTGATGCTTAGCCACATCCTGCTAAAATATTAATGAGATCAGTTGGAATCAATGTAAGTTTCGCTCCACACGTTAGTGCTAGAATTAAGCTAACGTTGAACACTCCTGAAATATTCGAATGCACAAAGCTTCTGTGAGGAAGAGCCACGTTAGAAATGAACCATCCTGCATAAATCCATTGCTGAGGATGCAGGGCTCTCTGTTCACAGCATCCATTTCCACAGGCTGCTTCTCATCGTGCTTTATGATCATTTTTAGCAGTTCTTTTCCTCCTACTGCCTTGACCACTGGAGTATAGGAGTTCACTCTGCCTCACATCCCAATTAGCTTTTGCCATTTCAGAACCTGTGCAAATGGATGTGTTAGAAATCCACATCTCAGCAGGGTAAAGGGTCTGGAGAACGAGGCTTTTGAGGAGCGGCTGAGGGATCTGGGGTTGTTTAGACTGGGGAAGAGGAGGCTGAGGGGAGACCTCATCGCACTCTACAACTGCCTGAAAGGAGGTTGTAGAGAGGTGGATGTTGATCTCTTCTCTCAAGTGACAGGTGATAGGATGAGAGGTAATGGCCTCAAGTTGCACCAAGGAAGGTTCTAGAAGGGTTCTTGGGCACTGGCACAGGCTGCCTAGGGAAGTGGTGGAGTCCCCATCCCTGGAGGTATTTAAAAGACAGGCAGGTGCGGTGCTTAGAGATCTGGTTTAGTAGTGGACAGGTACGGTTGGACTTGATGTTCTCAAAGGTCTTCTCCAACCAAGTGATTCTAATAATGACCCTGTGGGGCACTGCCTGCTTGGTGCTAACACTGGCCCTGATGCAGCAGCACGTGCTCAGACCTCGCTGCACACAAGACCTGCAACGTGGGCTTTCCTAACAGCCAAAGCTATCAGGCAGAGAAGGAGGTGTGCTATAACCTTCAAGTACTCCTGAAAATCAAAGAAACTATAGTTAACAAGATTAAGACATTCTCTCTAAGTCTAGCCATGCCTCTTTCCAAGTTTTCCCTGTTAAAGAGAAAGCAATGTGTGTTTTCGCTGAGCAGGACACAGCGTTCTCTGTTCGGTGGTGTATTCTGGAAACCAGGTTTACAAACTTTTGCTGGCAGCTTAGAAAAATATAACAGCATATTTACATTTCCTCAGTACAGGCCCTAACTTTGCGCTGGGGAAGGTAAGTTTGGGAGATTTTGGACCAAAGTGCTGAGGGCTGCTGGAATCCATTTTAACAGCCAATGCTGACTTGTAAGTCAGTGAGATGGTGTCAGTAAATCTTTTCAAAAGAGTAAATTATTTTTAATTACATTGAAGATTTTCTCTTTATCAGAACGAAGAACTGAAGAGGTTTAATAAATGCTCTTCTCCCCCGAGTCCTTTCCCTTTGAAAGTTTTACCTGTACTGACATCTAAGGGTCTAGTTCACAGCTCATGGACTTGGGGAAAAGGTTTTTGTCTAATTCAAGGAGAGGTCTGACCCAGGCCCAGGGGAGAAGTCCTGAAACCTATCATTACATGCAAGGCCCATCAGCCTTAGGTACCACGGAGCAGACCATTTAAACAGGTTTTGAGTGTGGGGCTTTTGTCTTCTGCGTTTCTGTGGTGTGCAACTGAATTGAGCTTTATAAATATCAAATAGACCTGTGGTCAGGCTGCAGTGGCTGCAGCCTGTACAAGGGAAAAAGAGGAAGGGGCTCTTTGAAACTCCTATTTTTCCTCACTTTGTTTTCTGTGTATTGAACTTTTAACACCTTAAGGCCCGTGTCTATCTTCAGATTCAGCTGCTGTCTCTTTGCCTGCAGCACTTCACAGAACACGGCTGTACCGCGACAGCCCTGATGTGTCAGCTTTGTCCTCTGCTTGTTTTTCCTCAAGTAACTTTTACATGTAAATATATTTTTCTCTGTGTGCTGGAAAACTGAAGAACCACAGCCTAGTCAAAATGGGGGAAACAGCCTGCCAATAATCAGTGGATTTTTCAGAACCATGATTTAAAAAGTCTTGACTGGAAATCAATTAAAGTCCATCATGGAGTGTTTGAGATTCAAGATATTTTAGTATGAAGCAAAGGCAGGAGAAAACACCATCAGGGTCCTTTGTAATGGAAAAATCCAGTGTTTTTACAAAGAGGTACATGGCTTTCCAAGGACAGAACAGCACTCCTTCAGACTTCTGCACGGGGTTCAGACTAAACAACCTGAAGTTAGTTGAGATTTTTTTGTCTTTTCATTCTCCTTTTCATTAAAATCAGCAGTCATGCCATGCAAGCTCTGTGTGGTTTCTGTAAACAGCAAAATTGAAGTGTTTTCTTACGATTTCTAGTAATAGTTTTAACCTCTATTGTGCTTATGTCCCAAGACTGGGGACATCAATAGTGCGGTAATTTGCTTGTCCCATGTCTATGTTATCTTTCCATATGCAGTTGTGTTTGTGATGTTTGATAAAAATTCATAGAATTATAGAATCATTAAGGTTGGGAAAGACCTCATCAAGTCCAACCATCACCCCAACACCACCGTGCCTACTAAACCAGGTCACAAATTGCCATGTCTACATGTTTTTTGAACACCTCCAGGGATGGAGACCACCACTGCCCTGGGCAGCCTCTGCCAGTGCTTCACCACTCTTTGAGTAAAGAATTTTTTTCTTAATATCCAACCCAAACCTCCCCTGACACAGCTTCATGCTATTCCCTCTCATCCTATCACTTGTTATTTCTGAGAAGAGACCAACACCCACCTCACTACAACCTCCTCTCAGGTAGTTGTAGAGAGTGACAAAATCTTCCCTCAGCCTCCTCTTCTACAAGCTGAATAATTCCAGTTCCCTCAGCTGCTCCTCATAACACTTGTTCTCTAGATCCTTCACCAGCTTCATTCCCCTTCTCTGGATGTGCTCCAGCACCTCAATGTCCTTCTTTGTACTGAGGGTCCCAAACTGAAACCAGGATTCTGAGGTGTGACCTCACCAGCACTGAGTTTGAGGGGCACAATCCCTTCCCTGCTCCTGTTGGCCACACCATGGCTGATCCAAGCCAGGATGCTGCTGGCCTTCTTGGTCACCTGGGCCACTGCTGGCTCATGTTCAGCCACTGTTCACAAACACCCCCAAGTCCTTTTCCACTGGGCAGATTTACATCTGCTCTTCCTCAAGCCGGGAGCACTACACAGGGTTGTTGTGACCAAAATGCAAAACCCAGCACTTGTCCTTGTTGAACCTCATATAATTGGCCATGGCCCATTGATCCACCCTGTCCAGGTCCCTCTAATCAACGCTCCCACCCAACATGGCGTTATCTGTAAACTGACTGAAGGAGCACTCGATCCTCTCATCCAGATCATCAATAAAGCTATTAAACAAGACTGGTCCCAGTCTGTTAATTACCTAAAAAGGCTTATCCCAAAGAACTAGTCATGTCAATCACATCTTTGGCCTCCTGGCTCATCCTTATCCCAGTATAAGGCTGTTCTGGCAGCATGGTCTGCTCTACATTTTAATACAGTCATCAAGTACAGTACATGATCGTAATTAAGAGATAAAGAAACAGGAGCTGTATTGCAAGTCACCACATGAATGTACAGTGATTATTTGAAGTCATTTGTTGTGTAATTGCTTGAGCTCTCTTGGAGATTTTTGAAGTATTTCAGAGGTGTTTTAAGGGGATTGCTTTAAAAGATTAGTGGTTCAAAATTAATAAATGCAGTGATTTAGGGGCCTTTTCCCATTTTATTAAGAAAAACTCAGAGCAATTCATTTTAACATTTAATCACTGCTATTCTTTTTTTAAAGCAAGGCCATAATATATTTTATGTGAGTGCTGAAACACAGTGCCTACATCAGACTCTCTTCTCTTACCCACTCAGAGGCAGATACACTGAAAAATAGTTCTTTCAGTCGAGCCCTCTCCTGTCTGTGCTTTACAGCCAAATATTTTTCCCCATGGTTTAATATCCTAATTCACTTAATTTGGACTCATTCTCAAGGCCTGAAACTTTCACGTTGTTTGTAGGATCTTATTTAGTGATGAATGTAGAAGATAGGTGACAGCATGTAACATTCACTGACAAAGAGTACAAAACCTACACAGGAACAGTAGGGCTTGTAAGAGAGTGATTCCAGACTGCAATACAAAGCAAGAAGCAACACATGGCACTGTTTTACAGTGAAACTCGAAATGATCGAAGTTTATAGGAAAGATTTTTTAAAAAAAAGGTAAAAGGAGTAAGGCCAGTTGGGGAAGCAAATGTCTGGTGGAGGAAAAGCACAGGAATGGGAAAGGCAGTTCTACAGGAGGTATCGGGCTGCACCTGGAGAATACAGAAACTAAATTTAACCAGCCAGAAGTCTGCAACAATATAGCTTAACAGTGTGGTTAAGCAACATAAAACGCTGAAATCAGCCAGCAATTCAGATATTTAATGCCTCGTGTCCCAGGAGATGACTCAACAATAGCACGGTAATATTTCAACATATATTTTACAACATATTTCCCTTGCCAATGTGCTTAGGATGATCTATAATTAGATATAATAATTAGTAGCTTGGTAATATATTATCTCAGTTGAGTGAGTGTCTTGCAGTGAAGAGACACACTATTTGCTCATTGAATTTTCCTTAAGCAAACTTGATATTTCTTAGAGATTGCCGGATCACCTATGTTGACTACTGCTTTTTCAGATTCCTTGAATTGGAATGATTACTGTTAGTCTGGACTGTTTCTGACTCCATTCAAATCTCAGTTGCCTATGCTTCCACAGGAGCTATTCCTTGGATAATCTAGGTGTACTGTTGAAGCTGAGAGTTTGAAAGTGTGGTTTATGCAGTCCTATTAAGTTATGGTTAATACACATGTTTGGTTTTTTTTAAGTTACAGCTCTAAGTAAGTGAGGTCAGATCTTTGTGCTAGGGCTACAGTGTAGGAGTCATCAAAAATTGTTGTCTTGACACTTTTAGCAGAGGACACATCACCTCCAAGTTCATTACCTTCTGCTGGCGACACCATGGTCACTAACATATAGGTACAATCAGCCCTGCTCCGCAGTTTGGGTCCTGTTCCCTCCTTTCTCAGATGAAACTGTGAAGCCCTTTGGAGTGATGGTGGCAAGGGATCTACCTGTATTTATCCAAAGGTGTGATTAGCCAGTTTAATGTAGAGTTCTGGCTGCCATAGTAAGGACTTCCAGGCTTTCCAGGCTGCCATGGAAACACGTATGAAGATTTAGCAAGGAAAAGAAGAACAGAGATCTTGGAAAGGCAGTAGTGTTCTGGGGACAAACATTAATCCTCATTAGGTAGTGTAATGTTGAACATGATTTGCTGTACTGCAGCCTTTCTAGTCAGCTACCAGCTTGATTTTACAATTGTGCTCACATACAATTCACATTTTTGTTTAAGAAATCCCGATAAAGGTAATATGCCTTGGCTTGAGAAAGCTCTGGCTTGAAAAATAACTCAGGTAAAGCTTAGTTTCTTTATATGGCACTTAAACTTGAGTAGTGGTTTTTTTTCTTGTGTTGATCTATTGAACACTTCATTTGATGCCAGAACTAGAAGCAAGCTGAATCACCAATTCCAAATCCTTACAGCAGGACTGGAAAGTCTGAAGTCTAACCTGAAATCTGAATATTGGAAAATCATCTTTTAGCCTTTCAAGGCCAGGTTGGATGAGGCTATGAGCAACCTAATGCAGTGGAAGGTGCCCCCACCCACGGGGTGTTGGAACTGGATGGGCTTTAAATTTAGCTTCTGTATTCCCTTCTAACCCAAACCGTTCTATCATCTCCAATGGGCTAAACAAAACCCTCCAATTCCTGCTCATTTTCCTGAACTTTGGAGCAGTTTGATCCTGTCAGCCTGCGTAGAGGTTGTGAAAGGAATATCTGTGATACTGAGCCTTGGCTACAATTTCCACCTCTTCTAGACAAGAGTGTTCTCTTCTATATAGCACAGACCCTCAGCTTTTGCTGTGAAAAGATGAAAATGATGCAGTAATATTCAGATAGCACAAATACCCTGTGTCTCTTCACCACCTGCACCAAGCATCCTGCTGATGATGGTGGCACCATCCTGTCAGGGGACAAAAATGGCTCTGCTGTAAGTGCAGCCATTCAGCCAAGACAGGCTTCTGCTTTCTCTCCCTGGCTCAGCTACGCAATGTGGTTAAATTAGATCTCTTACATTGTTCACTGACTTCTGGTAAATTACACCTTTGATTTCTGGTCCAATGAAAAGGTGCTAATTACCTTTTTAAGTGCTCATTTAATGTTCTGCAGTGACATAAAGCATGACTGCAGCTGCCTGCATGCCCGAACCTTCCAGAGGTTTCTCCCTGGCTCCTCGCTCTCATCAGCCTTTTTCATTTTTCCTCTGCTCCTTCCCTCTGTCCCTGGAAGGCACCTTGTTGTGTGCCAGTTCTCCTACAGCGGAATAACTCTACGGCGTTGTTTGCTGCAACTGGCTCTATTTTAACCCATTACAAAAAAATAAACAACAGAAATCAGCATCCTGTCTGGGTCTCATTGCTCATTTTGCATTGTGATTTTTCTCTTAGATGGAGATTAGCAGATCTCGGTTGGTAAACAGCTTCCCCTACTCTTTCTCAAAAAGAGGTTTATCTGGGGAAATATTTCATTCAGCCTTATGCACCCTGCACCTCCCAGTTTCATAAATGCTTTATAGATGCTCTCTGCTGTGGCTCGCAGTAGTGAGAGGTCAAGGTGTCCAATCCCACCCAGTAGGACTCGAACACACACTGGAAAGTGGTTGGAGCCAGGGTCTATTTTCGCCTTGCAAGAAGCACATGGCCTTGACTCCACATCTCCAAAATGAAAACGATGGGAGCTCGTGGCTGTCACTAACTCTGGGGTGCCTAGGGCACAGTCCTGCCCTCAGAGTTCTTCTCACTTCAGTCCAGGTGCTCTAAACCTCATCATCTCAGACCCCAGCATCTCAACTGAATCGAGTCAATTCTGTGGCTGCTCCCCAGCCTTATGCCATCTCCTCTCCCCAGGGGCCATCTCCCCATGGGTGGGCCAAGGCACAACTCCTTCTCTACTGGTTCTGAATGCAAGTTTTCATGCGTGGCTTACTGCAACAAAAGCAGAGGCTTAAAATGTAATTGTAACTTAAGTGCACATAAGTACATTCTGTAAAAACCTACCAGATTCTGACAGATTGTATTTTATTAGTGGAAAAAACCTGAAGCACTGCTTTTTCTGTTGCTCACCACTGGCCTTGCTGACTCCCTCTGGGGGCTTTCCTGTGCTTGGGTGCAGTAAGAACCCACAGCTCTGCACCTCACAGGACAGGTGTCATCAGACCATCGCTCCTGCTGAGCCCGGAGCTGTGAGCTGGGCAAGATCTGCTCAAGGCTCACAGTAATTCTGTCTCTGGCAGGTGGCCGGGTCCCACAAAGCCAATACCCCAAAATATTTCCATTTTCTTTAGTTCTATAGATGTGAAAAATCCAATTGGAAAGGTGGTGGCTCCCGGTGTCCTCCCTCTGTGGGACAGGCCTGCTTATGAACCCACACTTGTATTAGGGACGGACCAGGCTTTTACTTTACAGGAGATTTTTCCCTTCCCAGTTTAAGTACTGTTAAGCCTTTTTAAGCCTTTTTCACGTTAGCTTTGTTTGCTGCAGCCTGTTGGTTAAGGCTCAGCAGGGGCTCTGCTCACAGGTAGTGGGCACAGCCACGCTGCTGGCAGCTCACCCAGGACGGACTGTGTTCATGGGGCACAGCCTGGCTGGGGTTCAGCAGGGCTGGGCAGTGTGTACTCATCCACTTCTATTACATTTCTCTTTAAAAGCACATTGGCTTGTTTTTTTGTTGTTACTCCCAAAGAAGATTAAATATGCCTTAATTTGAACCTGAAGAATTATTTTGCTTTCACTCAAACATCCAGCTATGCTACACAAAACCCAGGCTTGTGAGGCTGCTGCATAAGAGCTGGATTGCCCCCACCTCCCTCCCACAGAATGCTACTGCCAGAGGTTTTATTCCCTAATCATTACCAGGATAAATATCCCCGGGTGCTATGGTGAAGCTCAGTTATTAAACAAAGAAAGGAAGAACAAAAAGAGAAGCCACAAACCAGGGATTTCAAACAGCACTTAGCATGCTTAACCATCACTCACTCTGCTGAGTGCCAGGGATCCTGTAGATACGTGGGTCGAGGAGGATGATTCTCCCCTCTCTACTCCACTCTCATGAGCCCCCACCTGGAATATTGTGTCCATTTCTGGAATCCCCAGCATAAGAATGATATGGAACTATCAGAATAGGTACAGAGGAGGTTACAAAGATCATCGGAGGGCTGATGAAGCACCTCTGCTATCAAGACAGGCTGAGAGAGCTTGGGGTATTCAGTCTGAAAAAGAGAAGGCTCTGGGGAGACCTTATAGCGACCTTCCAGTACCTGAAGAGTCTACAGAAAAGCTAGGGAGGGGCTTTTTTACAAGGGCAAGTAGTGATAGGACAAAGGCGAATGGCTTTAAATTGGAAGGGGAAGATTTAGATTAGACATCAGGAAGAAATTCTTCATGATGAGGATGGGGAGGCCCTGGCACAGGTTGCCCAGGGAAGTCATGGCTGCCCCATCCCTGGAGGTGTTCAAGGCCAGGTTGGATGAGGCTTTGAGCAACCTGATCCAGTGGGAGATGCCCCTGCCTGTGGCAGGATGATCTTTAGTGTCCTTTCCAACCCAAGTCATTGTATGATTCATGCAATGCAACCCACCACAGTGAAGCTGCTCCATCTGAATGAGTGTGTGTCTATGCCATGCACTTGCTTGACTCTTCATTTTGTTCCTCGACCCTGTTTCTCCCATTGCATGCACATGTATAGGTGGCTACTGTGCTCCTTTGTGGAGATGAAGCCCATGCAGAGTGGACAGCATCCTTTGCTCCCAGGCACCACACCAGAGACAAAAGAACTGAGGTTATATCAAAGTTTGTTCCCTAACCTGAGGCCAGGCAAACAGTGTCTCAGGGCGTTTGTGCACTCAACAACACACGGCCATGGAAGCACATTGTGTTTGTACCATTCTGGAGGTTGTCAGTGCAGCTTCTCATCATTGTGGGTACTTGGAACCAAAAAATGTCCCTTTCATGTACCCATGTTGAAGTCGCTGACATTATTGAAGAATTGTTAATGTTGGAAAAGACCTGAGAAACCACCAAGTCCACCCATCAACACAATATCAACACGCCTGCTAAGCCATGTCCTGAAGCACCACATATATAAGTTTCTTAAACACCTCTAATGATGAACAGCCCGGTGAGGCCCACAGATATGTATTTTGACATGGCCAATCCACTCCAAAGGACTGAAGCCCAGAGCATTGTGGATGCAATTCAGTGCAATCCTGTTAACCTTTGGTCCTGGCTTCCCTCTGTGGTGATCACTTGGGATGGGGGGGTATGAGAACATTTTCCTGCTTGTTGTAATTGATTCTTCCAACCTAGACCTCCACCAGCCCTTTCTTGTACTCAGCCCCTGCACACTGAAATAGCATTTCCAGAGATATTCTAATGAAGCCAGGAGGATGTAAGGACATCCAAAGACAAAAGTAAAAAGATTTTTACTGGAGTAGCACTTCTGCTTTCCAGCCTTTCTTGACTCGTCTGCATTGAACTGTAGAACAACATTGACCTATCATGGTAATCTTCAGCATTTAGTGTTTACCAAAAGATTATATGGTCCTTTATATCTTGCCTATCTCTTCACATCTCTGAAATATGCAGGATCAAGTATAAAGAAGACTATGTCAGAACAGAGATCTACCTAGATTTTAAGAAAGATTATTCTATATATAGATCTCTGGAAAATAATCCAGACTGATTTTTATTTATTTAGTTGTGAATTGGGGAGAGTTAGTAGGTAGTTGTGATGTTTATGAGCTATTTATGGCCAACAAGTGAGATGTTTTGGTTTGTTTGTTTTTAAAAAAAGAAGGAAAACCACAAGGGTGAAAATATGGTAGGGTAGCTGAAATTGTCTTAAGCATATTTTTTGTCCCTAAAAATGTATAATTACACTTCAACTAATGTAATACCATATTAAAGGAATATTGAGGAGTTAAGTTTTTCTTTCAGAGTACTAATTCTTTTTGTCCTGAGAAGCTGTCAGTGTCTAAATGTTAACATGCAAGTTTTTTTTAAATATGAACATGATATATTAATGATCCAATCCGTTCCCCCAAGAAGCCATTTTTTTTAGCTTTTTAAGCACTTTTTAAAAAATTTATTTATATTGAGGAAACAATCAAACTCTCATCTGGGACTTTTTTCATTAACATCACTATGGTTGGTTATGGTTTTTATAAAGGAGAATTTATTAAGGGCACTGATTCTATGATTGAATTGGATTCAACTTTGGTGACTAAAGAGGTTACTGCTGAGGTGATAACCTCAACTCTTCTGAACCTGACAGGAGCAGCAGGCCAGAGACCCCTTCTGCTGCAGCTCACAGCCCAGCCTGTTAACAGAAATTGAAATCAATGGCTGTTGAAATTCATGCACTGTGCTCTGAACTGTGATGGCCCGAGACCAGAGAGACTACTTCTTCAGCCACCCTTGCTCCAGAAACTTCTACCAGAGAGGTGGGATGGTTGTCAGGGAGCAAAAGCCTTTTCAGTGGTCCAGAGCCTGCATATCCCACTGTGTGTCTTCCCATCCAGTTACAGTGTGAAAATCTGGATATTAAATATCTGACTGAGATGGATTTTTGTTAGGTTTCCATATCCTCTAGGCTTGGCTGGCACAACTAGTCTGGTTGATTTCAGGAGGGGTTTTGTGGGGGTTTATGGCTCTGCAAAACAACAAGCTAAATTCTGTAAAATTTTACTTTGAAATAAACCAGGCAAAATGTTCTGTTCCCAGCTCACATCACTGTTCCCTGCGCAACAAGTATTTTACGCATGATTTTAACTTGGAAGTGGGAGAAGAGCCAAGAATGAGTTCCCAAGGTATTCAAAACCTTACTAAATTGGATCATAATAATAGGAAAAAAAGTGCACATGCAGAATTCAACTGATCTTCAAGGGGACATTTTCTATTGCCTATCCTATTCTCATTTCTACAGCTGCTGGTGATTAAAGCCTAGACCATTGTAGCTACTGCCAGTAAAAGAAAAGCCTACATTCAAGTAGTGCCTCCAAAATTTAAAACAAGGTGCTCATGTCTGGCTGTTGACACCTCAGACAGAGACCGTAAATACAGCTGGAGAGTTTTTTCAAGTGAAGAAGAGACTTTCCTCACAGAGGAATGTCAAAATGTGCATTTCAACATCAGGCAAAGTGAATTGTGAATTTGCACAAAGTTGGGCGAAGTAAGTTCTGCAGAAAACAACCTGTGATTACATTCTTCAAAAGTTTCTATTTTTGTCTAAGACTCAAGTTAAATACCTTAATAATGAAGCAAAGAAAAGACAACCAAAAGAAACTAGATGGTTTAGGTGCTTTTGAAGGAGAGTAGAGATAGGAACAATTTCCAGCTGCTTTTGTTTCCAGAACCTGACTTGTACACATATAAAGTACCAAAATGCAGCAAGTTGCATCCCTTTTTCCATTCACCTCAGTTTCTGATACTTTTATAATACACACACAGCAATTTATTATCCTACCCTAATTTGGCCCAGAAACTTCTATAGGACATCTCACCTGATACACACAGACTGCATTTGATCTCATCTCTGCCAAGTAGTCATTTCAGTAGAAATATGTGATGACAAATATGTACAAAGTTCTTATAATTAAGCATCATAAAATACTTGTAACAGTTACACTTCCTGAGTTACAACTTGGTATCTTAAAGAAGCAAAAGACTCACCCAGAAGAGCATCCTCCATCGGTTCTCAGCTCAAGCCAATTTCTTTCAGAGATTCAGATCAGGTGTGGGACTGAGTTCTCATTATCTTATTACTAAGGGCAGCCCTACCTCTGTTAGCTTGTGTCAGGTGGGACACAATCTAATTCTAATTTAGGAATTACCAAAACAACCTGCCTGCTTGTTTTTTGACAGTCTTCTCTAAACGACGCTTCAGGACCATTCCCTGGCTAATCTTGCTTGACTTGCCAAACTTAGTACCGATTAGGCCATGGCATTAATTTTAATTTAAGAAATCTGAAAGGTTTTATTGTTTAGAGAGGGCTGCACCCATAGCTATCCTGTTTATAGCTGCAATGAACGATGATGCAATTCTTATTGCTTTCCTAGCAAAAGAGGTAGAAGGAGTGGCACTTCATTTCTTATTTCTGCTATGAGTCATCAGCTTTTACCTTAAATACCAAGGGGAGGTCTCCTCATGGAAGAAAAAAATTGCTCTAATCAGGAAAGAGAAGCTTGGAGAGATGGGTTAAATGGATAGTTACAAGGGGTTTAAGTAATCCCCATGTTAATGAAGCCAAAACTCCTATAGCAGATGATATTTTCCTTCTGTACAGCAAATGTAAAGTTTGTTGAAAAAAGTAGGGACTCTACTGCCTTGAAAAGGCCTCATGCATACCGATGACTCTAGGGCTGCTCACAATATCAGAAGAGTTCTTGTTTCAAGCTGTATTCTTTCTGAAAAATTGAGACTTCTGTTTCTCTCCCCATCACCTAAATTCCAAACAGTTACAGTAGTTACTTCTAGAGCTGCTAATTCTCAGGCTTCTGGAAATAAATTACTACTATTCTGAAGCAGAGAGTATACTTTGGTTCACCAGACAAAAGCCCTGTAGGCTTTGGTGCTTGAAGAGAACTTCAGATTGGAGCCACTGAATCAACTCCTCCATCATACTAAACCTACCCAAATGACCAGGAAGGAATGCTGATTTATACCATCTGAAGAGCTGACCCAGAAGCTGGAGTAAATGGGCTTGATCTAGCAATTCCCAACACCCTCACACTCCAGCAATACTAATGATCAATTAGAAGGCACTTTTCTTCCATACAGCAGAAGCAATAGCTTTGCCCTCCCTTGAAAGGTCATGAAAGGGCAGAGGGCAATAGCAGAGCAGAGAGATGACAAAATAAACTGGGGAGAAAACAAGGGCTTTTAGGAACCTAACTGCAAATCTTGTAACAAAATGCAAATGGACAGAAGGGACTTGGTTTCAGATGTAAAGCAAGCTAAATAGGTGAAAGAGTTCTCTTTAAACTGTCATCATTAATTTAGGCCAAATGTAATTAAAAAAATAAACTGAAACAGCTGGGTGTAGGAAGTGGCTGGCTGACCTCAGCGCTGGGGCCGGTTTCCTTTTCTCTTTTTAAACCATTGCTCATCAGCTTCCACTTAAAGCAAACCAGAACCGTCAGACTAACCACAATCAAAACCAGAGGGCTTGCTTGCATCTAATATTTCTTGCTGTGTTATGACATCCATTAAAAGAAAGGAAGGAGGATCATTGGAAAACCCCTCTCGCACACGTGCATGGTGCCATACTGCGTTACCCAAGTGAGAGCACCAGTGAAATATTTAAAGCCACTCAAGCATCTTCTGTTCAAATTTATGCTCCTCATTCTATGTGAATTTTTGAATAAAAGCAAAAACAATGCTTCGCCCCTGCCTCTTGCCTTAGCCATCCTTTGTCAGGTTGAGATATATAGTAAGATCATGGCCTCAAGTTGCACCAGGGGAGGCTTAGATTGGATTTTAGGAAAAACTTCCATACCAAAAGAGTGGTGAGACACTGGCAGAGGCTGCCCAGGGCACTGGTGGAGTCATGATTACTGGAGGTCTTCAAAAAATGTGCAGATGTGGCACTTGGGGACATAGTTTTGTAGGCATGGTGGGATTGGGCTGATGGTTGGACTGGATGAGCTTAGAGTCTCTTCCAACCTTACCGAGTCTATGATTCTCTTTGGCACAGGTACCATCTCATGCTGTGTGGTTTTAGTGCCTCTTCCTCTACAATTCTACTTGAGTTATCCATGCAAAAATGCAGTAAAAAAATATGATAACAACTGAAAGGCAGCTTATTTGAACTGCAGATGGAAAAGAGTACATAGTTCCTCTGGAGCGTAGTTAAAGATCATCATACAAAGCATCTGATTTACCTGAGATAAGCCAAATAATAGTGGGAATTTGATAAACTTGTCACAAAAACATGGTGATCTTCATGTCACTTCTGCTAGTCCTGCCCGACAGGGAGTTCACTCCTGCACAGCTCTCACAGTGGAGCCCTCTCAGAGGGAAGGGCTACTTGTGGCTCACCTACTATTGATTTTCTGCCATAGGATGTCCAAGGGAACATCTGTTTCCATTTGAAAATACTACAGTGTTATTGAAACTCATCAGTTCTGCAGTAGGAGGAGATTACTAACATAAAGCTCACTCCTATATGCTTCAAATATAGATTGAGTAATAGTTTCTGAGAGAAGTTATTCCACAAGTAATTGATTACCTTTGTGAGGGAAACAAGTTTCTCATTTCTTTCTTAGCTGATAGTCATCTGTGCCCTAAAGCACATCCTTTTTGCCTCAGTGGGACTTACTAATATGCCTGAAGTTAATAATATGCTTAAGACCCATATTTCAAGAGTCTGAAAGGCTTACATAAAGTAAATAACCCTTCACAGGGCTTTTCTTAGCTTTGCTGGCTCAGGCGTCAAAGTCAGTCAGGGGCAGTTACATTTTACCACAGAGAAGAGAACTGAATGAAAATATAGCACAACACAAAAAGCAGGATGGACTAATGTAAATTTTGTGGCAGAGAGAAACCCTAGACTTATCCTTCACAGTAACAAAATAGTGGTTACATCAGAGCTCCTGTTGCCGAGAGGAACACGCAGGCAGCACCTAAAGGCATATACAACTTCTTTTTTGCAGTACCTCAGTGACATATTGTCACACTTTGGAAGTCCTAAAGATGAATCAGCCCAAATATCTGAATTTACAGAACTTTGATTTTATTTCAAAGTCTTTTTTTTGTTGTTGTTCACTTCTCATATCTGGATTCCCAGTACCATGGCAGCAAAGCAGGAGGAGTTGCTGGTTCTTTTGTATGAGTTCTCCATCCATTCTAAATTAGTCTAGTTAGTGCATTTTTATCTCAGTGACACTTGTCCTCCCAGCCTACTGCCATGTGCTACCAGACTAGTCTAATGGCTTTGCAAATCCTACTGTCATAGCTGCATCATTTCACACATTTGAAGGGACAATCTATCAATTCACTGTTATAAAAAACACATCAAACTCAAACTCATGGTAGTTCTGTCTGTAGAAAGAAAATGGTCATCTGCCTATCTGGGATTAAAGTTATTCCATTTCCTTCTGTTCCAGTCAGCACCTAAAAATCATCTGTAATCACTGCAGATGCACTCAGAAATGTGCAAGCCCTGGCAGTGGGTCACGCTGATGGAAGTGGGAACTTGTGCTGTAAAAGGTAAAGCATTCCTCACCACAGCATCTGGAACATCCCACTGTGGGCTGAGGGAACATTTCACTGGTGGGGCTGCTAGACTGGACTTCTGCTGGACAAGTTCCAGAGCTTCTGTCCCCTTCTGGTGTGGGGCAGGAACTGGGATTTAAGCCACCTGCCCAACAACCCTGGTCCTGCTTGGCCCTTTGCTGCCGGGGAGTCTAGGAACTGCGAGATTAGCGGCAAGAGCTGCCTTCCCAGGCTCTGCAGCATCCAGCCTGGTTGAATAAGTGGCAGAAACAACCTCAGCCATTGGATATTTCTCTAAGAATATTTGGCATCCATGTCCCAGTAAATCATCAGATTCTGAGGAATAAACAGTTTGTCCCAGGAAACAGCAATTAATTTATTTTACTCTTTGACCTGCTAAGATGCAAAAATTGCTGTGGAATTTACTCTGTGCTGACACCTTCCAGCAATGGAGCAGTCTCCATTAGTGCTACTGTTTTTCTAATTACAGCTATAAATAAAAGTGAACCTCCATCCGAATTCAGAATGGATTCCATGGGCTGCCAGGTGCATAGGTGATGCAATGCAGAGAGATGAATGCAGTGACATTCGCATCATCTTGTTGACTTACAGCTTGGGGGTTAATTATTGTATTCTTTTGCCATGTATTGGGGCAGCCGTTTTTAGTCATTTCCAAAATGCTAAGAAGAAACTTGACAGCTTCTCATTAGATTAGAACAGACAAGCTGCTTGAATCAACAATGAAATTTTATTAGGGATACTCAAGTACTAAAAAAAAAAAGCTTTTCATTTTGATATTGTGTACTTTACACCGTATTGATTTGCTTTGATTCATTTTTAATAAAAAAGTGTAACTGTTTTTGCAAATGGTGTAAATTAGCTGTTATTGCACCACAGAAAACAGAAGACAGCAGCACAGTAATTAACATTTCCTGGCAAAGAATATAAGCAAGCTCGCTGCTGAAATGGGCTTTAAAGCATATTTTGACAGTACCACAAATGCTAGCACACGGCTGCAATGTGGCAAGCATGGAAATTGCAGATGCCCTCTTGGCTACACAAGGCCCTGTGTCCGTGAGCCCAGCCAGTGGGTGAACAGGCTACCAACCTCCTCCTCAGATCCTTTCACAGCGGTCTGAGGGCAGCTCTTTAATGAAAGATGGAGTGTTCCAGTCATGTACCAGCTGCTTTGGAGCAAATTGTGGAGGCACACCTACTATAGCTTTTGATTCGTGCCAGTTCTTGGTTACCACCCATATAATCTTCTGACATACCTGAGTTTGCTCAGCTTCTTTGCTGCTTGGCGCACACAGAGCTCCTGGGCATTGTGGTGGACTAAGCAGCTTGGTCCTACCACACAAGGGGAGATGAAAAAGCACATCTAACAAGCATCTCCAGTGTCTGTGGGAACGTGGACACTGAAACGAAGTTTGTCTTCTTCTCCATGAGGCAGCTTTACAGGACTTGAGCAATCTTGTGTAGGATGAAGGTGATACAGCCAGCTCCTAGAAGATTACAGTAGGAGAATTTAATTAATTTAAGTTTAAAATGAATTTAAATTAATTTAAGATTTAAGTAGGAGAAAAAGAAGGAGAAAAAAGGCACCTTTTCCCTATGTAATCAGTAAGGAAAGGGAAGCACAGATAACTGAAAAGATTAATTAACAGCTGAGAGATGAGTAACTACTGTGTTAGCTGCTGCAGCTTAAACACAACACAATCCCTTCTTTTGAGACCATCTAAGTTACAAGAAATGAAGGTCTCCTCAAATAATTTCAAACACACCAAGTGACAGTGATAAACCTATTAATAAAAAGAAAAGCTCCATATACCTGTTCTTCACATGACCAAGTTTTCTTCTTTTTATACTATGTAAGTTAAAAGAGAATTTTAATCAAGTAAACAACATTTTGTCTTCACAAAATAGCTTCAAATCAGTACATCAGTAAAAGAATCAGGAACCTGACTGCATGTACCCTCAGACAGAATATAAAAATTGCTGGTGAAGGCTAACCCTACAACTAGAAGTATCAAGGCACACCTTCATTCAAAGGAAACTCAAGATAAACAGAGCATCTTTGCAGGAAGGGAGAGTCCAAAACAAGACTGACTGCTGCAGCCATCCAGGTCATCATACTCACAGCCAAGAGCACGGTTAAAGCCCAACCTGTAATACAGGAATCAGCAATAATTTAGATCTCAGGCACCTGATTTGTATTTCTTCTCCTAATCTCCTGTGCTACAGAAACTTAAACTATCTTTAACTCCTTGTTTACTAGCTATCAGGTGAAGACCCTACCTCCAGGTAGAAGCTGAAAGACATTTTGTGATCAGACTGCAGTTTGTGTTGTCTTTTAATTGGGAGTGATATAAAAGTGCACACTAATGCCTTATATTTTGTTTAGAGAGGCAAGGATACATGAATAAGTAAATCTGAAGTCTCACCTACTTTTCCCAGATTGCTCTCAGTCAATTTTCTGAGAGACCCACTACTGGGTAAATAACTTGGAAAACTTTAGATTTGAAAAACATGGATTGTATGAACAGCTGGTACAAATTAAAGGAGTTTTACTATGTTATGTCAGCCGAGAACCTGACATTCAGCCTTTTGTCTCTGTTTTCATACAACTACATTTGATATTTGATATCAAGGGTCTAAACTTGAGAAATTAGCACCCAAATTCTTGCTGATATCAATAGAAGACTGAGACCATAGAGTCACAGAATGGTTTAGGTTGGAAGGGACCTTAAAGCCCATCCAGCTCCAACATCCCTTGCCACAGGCAGAGACACCTCCCACTGGATCAGGGTGCTCATAGTCTCATATAGCCTGGCCTTGAACACTTCCAGGGATGGGGCAGCCACGACTGCTCTGGGCAACCTGTGCCAGGGCCTCCTGCCAGTCAAAAATTTCTTCCTAATATCTAATCTAAGTCTCCTCTCTTTCAGCTTAAAATTATTACCCCTCATCCTAACCCTGCAGCCCCTAATGATGTCTTTGAACAAGCTTGATAGAAGTCATCTGTTGCAAAAGTGACGCAAAGTATTGGCATTAAAATGGGAAAGACCAGCACTGTATGGCAAAAGCAAAGCAATGGGTGGTTCTAAACGTGCTTTAAAGTTTAAGAAATTGTATCCCAGTGGGCTGGTACAGAATATATCTGTGCCATTAAGTGGATTAAGACATTATGGTGTTATTCATGCAGATAAGGTTTTGTTACCCTTATGGTGATCTGTAGGAGAAAGAATGTTTGCCTGCAGAGGAGATAAGACAGTAAAACTGCTCTGCTCTTGTACTCCTGTGATTCAGTGGTCAGGAGTTATTTCCACCACTGAAAAGTTCAGATCCAATAAAAATCCTCTGGCAATCTTAGGTAGTGACTTCATGATGCCTTCAGACAAAGCCTTTTCTTGAGATAGGATATGAATTGAAACAATCTGGTAAAGAAAAACATTGAGTCAGAATTCAATAGAAATACATATCTAAAATTCTCCCCCCAACAGACATACTTTAATGAATGCATAGTTACAGGGTGAATGTGTTTTCTCACTTTTCTTGTGTCATTAACTGAGAAGGGAGTTTAAAAAAGTGTCCCCGCAGAAATCTTATTCATATGTTTTATTATATGCTCCAGCACGGGCACCACTTTAGTTTAATGGTGTGTTGGATGATGGTACGAATTTATAGCCAAAGGTTTACATCACAGACAGCTGGAATGAATAACAATAAATTAATTTAAAGTGCTCCAAAAGTGCTCCCCACAGTATGCAGTGCTTATGTGCTCAAGGCTAATAATTTATAAATGCACATCTTTTATAATCCTGATCTAAAGTCCTGAAAGCAGCTAGTTAAAAAGCAGTCACATGACATAAATTATTTTTATTAATATTTCAAATGCATGATTAGGGTGGGCACCATGGTCATTAGCATTAGATAGCTTTCATTTATGACCAAGTGCAATGAAGCAATAGCCAGGGACAGAGAAGGTAGATAAGCAGTAGCACAGCAACCACTGGGAGACTTTGGGATCATGTGCTGCTTCGTCTTCTGCACTATTTTTATGTGCTTGTAATCATCATACCTGTAGCTGTTTCCTCTCCTTTTGCTGGCTGGTTGTGTTTATGTCATTTACCTGCTTATAGGGCCTGAAGAGTAAATGTAGGTGCTACTGACAGCAGTCAGAAGCAGCAGTGTTCCTCTCTGTGGTTTTCCTTCCAACCCTTGACAATGAAGACCAGCAAAGTATAGCACAGAGAGGGCAGTGGGCAAAGGATGCTCTAACAACCTCTCTGCAAATTTGAACACTGAGCCAGTACTAAACCTCCATTCAAACTCTTGCTTGGCTAAGACAGCTATTTCAAAGCATTTGACCTGCTTTCAGAGAACACCCCCATTTTTGGCTCTGTCAAGGGGTTAGAGAGAAGCCTCCAGGCAAATGTGTTTGCAGAAAAGCATGATGGAGACTAAGGATAAGGCCAAACTTAAGCTTAGTCTTTGGGGTGAGGGACCATTTTTTTTTTACTAGCGTAACCCAGCATTTAGCTGCAGTCTTCTTTAGTGAGAGGGCATGTTCACTGTAACTGGTGAGGGTTAAAGAGCAACCAGCTCGAATAACTTGGGTGACATTGCCCTTTTTTTCCCCCCAGTGCAGTTCTCAGGCATAGCTCACCGCAGGGACACCACTTGTCTTAATACCACTCATTTTCTACAGGCGAATTTGGCTGCCTCGCACTTCTCTTGGTGAAAATAATTTACTTCTTAAAAGCAGAGTCATTAATCTGAGGTCATAGAAGGAATTTTTCACATTGAAAGAAGGACCATGAATAATTTCTGTATCCCTCATTCTAGGCCATTGCCATGTATTAGTACAGACTTGAATCATGGTGAATTGAAAGGATATGCACCACAAGCAGCTCCACTCACTTCAGTGGCTCTTGTAGCAAAGCAAAGGGAGCAAGACACAAAGCGAGCAGCGTAGCATCATCTGCTGCCTCTACTCCCTCTTTAAAGAAAAAAAAAAGAGCTTTCCATATTACTCAGGATGCAAACTTCGGAGGAGCCACTTGCCCTTAATTTTTTTTAATATCAGAAACCTCTGTAAACTCAAATTCTCTCTCCTCTTCCTTTCTGTTTTTCTTTGAAAGTATTTTGTGATGTAACACAGTTATTTTCCAGAGGTCAATGGAGGCATATTTGCACTTTGTTACCTTTTAAATTCTCACCTCCAGCCTACCACTCAAATGCACTGTGCTAATCAGGAGCCAGTGATGAGCTCCTGGGTACTTGAAGCAGGTGACAAGGTATATAAAAGCACCTCCAAATGCAAAATTAGTGAGAGATCATCAAACAGTAAAAATAAATAAATTAATAAAAAAGGGTAGTGATACTGGCAAAAGCCATTTGGCTTTGTAAACTGAGGGTTCTGCCTGGAATAAGCAGCTGATGTGTTTACGTGCACCACTGAAGTGATAAGGGGATTCAGGGGACTCTGGCATCAACCGGCCGCACGGATGGCCTGTGGGTTTCTCTGGGTGTATCACTCGTATGTCAGTATACTCAGATGGTGCATAAGCATTTCTGAAGGCTTTTTAATACCTCTTGTTCTGAACAACTCAAATCCAAGATTAGGCAGGATCTAGAAAAATAGAACAGTTCCCAAAGCATGGGTTTATCTGTGTGGAGGTCTTTTATTTTTAGCACTAGTGGCAAGTTTACACTCAGACATGCCTGCCCCAAGGTGGATGGGATGTACAGGAGAGAAAAAAACCCAGTACTCACGAGATTATTTAATTATTAAATGAATTTTTTTTTAGTTGAGGCATGATATCTTTGACAGACAACGACCTCATCGGAAGGAAAACTCCTGACAAGCAGGTGTTGCTCAGGTGGGGATCGGCTCAGCAGTGTGTGCGCATACAGGGGAGAGGGATGGAGGTACAGCCCGGCAGCATGCGTGTTAGAGCACTGTGATGAGAGTCTGTGTGGCTGCAAGTGATGGCAAAGGTGTGTGTGTGAGAAAGTGACACTGGAAAGCTGAGCTGCTCCAGTGAGCATTTTGTACGTGTTTTTAAGAGCAAGCAATGAGAGGCAGCCAGGGAAGAGGCAGAGACTGAGAAAGATGAGGTAGGAATGACCAGGCAGTAGCGTGGCTGGACTGACAGCAGCACAAGGTAAGAAACCCAGGCACCAGGGAAATCATTTAAAGCCATATTGATTTGCTTTGGAAGTGGGAAAAAGCAGATGCACTTGGCTACCGTGGAACGGCTCCAACAGCAGCTAGAGCAGCTTGGGTTTATTTGTTTGTTTTGATTTTCATTCATGGAAAGCCCATGCTGTAAAACCTAATCCAGCCTGCACCCTCTTGCTGTGTCCACCTCTCTCCCCCCGCCCCGCACCAGGAGCTGTTATCAAAGCCTGCCCACAACAAGGCAGTGAATAAAGAGGCAGAAAGAGGGGGGAAGGAGGGAGGGCACGGGATCCATGGCTGAAATCCAGCAGCTTTGGCTATTTTGTAGAATCACAGAATGGTTTGGGTTGGAAGGGACCTTAAAGATCATTCAGTTCCATTCCCCTGCCATGGGCAGAGACACCTCCCACTGGATCAGGGGGCTCAAAGCCCCATCCAGCCTGGCCTTGAACACCTCCAGGGATCGGGCAACCTGTGCCAGGGACTCCCCACCCTCATTGTGAAGAATTTCTTCCTAATGTCTAATCTAGTCTTCCCACTTTCAAATTAAAGCTGTTGGAAACCATTTCCCAGAGCCCTTGGGCTGCAGGGAGCTGGGAACACTCAGGGGTGGCTGGGTAGAGCAGGAGCAGAGCTCATCCATCTCCCCTTACCCTATGGTCCTTCATTGGGAACCACTACCAGCCTCCATCCTTAACAGCACGCAAAGGAGAGAAGGATCCAACGCTGCACAGTGTTGGCATCTAGAAAATAGGAGGAAATTGGACATGACACAGGAAAACAAAGGGGTTTAATATCCTGTAGAAAATTCTATGTTTGGGGAGAAAGAAGCAGAGGTGGGGATTTCTACATGGAAACATTGCCAGGGTCCTCCAGTGGGAAAAGCACGGCATCCGGCTGGGGCCTCGCTCTTTAGGTTTGAACCTTCATTCAGCTGGTTCTTCATATATTCATCCAATGATATAATTACAGTATTAATACAAAACCACTGGGGCTGAGGTCTGCTGGGAGCCAGAAACTTCTGGAAGTTTGGCCTGGGTGATTTCTCCTTAGTCACAGAGCAAGCCTGATCCTCAGCCAAGGTTTCCGAGTCTTCCTCAGATACAGATTTTTCTTATGCAATCAGATTATTCACAGTGAAAGGCGGTTCCAGATCTACAAAATACAATTCAAACTTTATAAATAGTTACAGCTATGTAGTTTATAGTGTTCTAACACTAAAAATGTTCATTTTCCACTTAAAAAGTAGGTAGACTGCAACAATGAGGGTAAGGTGTGCTTGGGAATGTTTCCTTAAGACCTGAAATACTTCTGGTTTATTTCACTTGAAACAATATTTAGTATGGTGTATTTTTTACTCTCAAAACAAAGCCTCAATGCACTCCTAAATTAAAACCCAGTGACTCTCATAGCTCTCACATCACCTTAGCTACTGTCCCATCCTTCCTGTTTTCTACACCAAGAACTTCCAGTGTGCTTGCTCGCTGCCTTACTCTTTCCTGAATATCTGCTGAGCAGTGGTTTATTTGTATGAATTATGAGTTAGGCCTAGAGCAGGTAAAAAAATTTCTATCAGAACAATTTTTCTAAAGAAAATGGATTTCAGGTAGATGGAATTCTTTGTAAAAACATAAAATTCTAATCAAAAATGGGAATTTTGTTCAAAATTTAATATCCACTAAGATGCATGTTGTATGCATGTAAACACAGTAGGGTTTTTTTTATGGCAAATGAAAGAACTTCCATCATGTTTTCAGTGAAAAAATAATTAAACTATGTCCTAACTGGCACTAAGTCATGTTTTGTATTTTTTACACAGATGAGTATAAACCCTTTGGCCTCAGTGAAGTTACTTTGATTTATATTGCTGTAAATAAGATTGAAATCTCAGTCTGTGTGGTTGATTTTTGTGATGAATATCTTTGCTTTCTATGTACATACACAAAAAAAAACCCGCAACAAACCACCAGAAAACATGAAGCTTGAAGGATTCTGGGTTGGGACTGTTAGGAAGAGTCCTAACTCCCTGTGGATTTGGTTTTAGAATCACAGGTCGGAACACGTCAAAATATAGGAACTTACAATTAAAAGCAAGAACCTACAGCCAAGTATTTAAAAGTAATTTACAACTATATTGTTACCAGTTATAATTTGAAAATCATCAGTGTTACAGAGAACACTGGCTCAATTTTAAAGCGTAGGTCCATTTCTTCCAGTAAATTAAACATATCCTAAAATATCTTCAGATCTGATGACAGATGAATTTAACAACATCTTAGCAATATTGAAAAGAGTCTCTGTAAGACTTTACGCTTATTTACACACCTTTCACTTGTTAAAAAAACTCCCACCACTTTGTTTTAAATAAAGAAAAAAAAATTACCACAAGATAGGGTGAGCATCTTGCCTTCAGAAAGCCACAAGCCATTCCCGCAGAAGCCAAACATAGGGACAATGTCTTTGTATTGCCAAAATTACTTCAGAATCTGGATTATGTGTCAATGGCACTTCCACTGCAAGGGTTCAAGTGGAGAAATTAGAAGTTACCATAAAAACACAGAACAGTTTGTGCTGGAAGAGACTTTAAATCCCATCCAGTTTCAACCCAGCTGCCATGGGCAGGGACAACTCCCACCCAACCACGTTGCTCAAAGCCTCACCCAACCTGTCCTTGAACACCTCAGAAGCCCAACTCTCTCAGCCTGTCCTCATATGGGAGGTGCTCCAGCCCTCAGGTCATCTTTGTGGCCCTTAGTATGCAAATGCTACTTTTTATTTAAATTCAACTGGTTTGCAGGCCAGGTCATTTCATCTGGAAGCATCAATTGAAATGATCCCAACCGCTGCGCTGCTTCGGATTGACAGGTATCAGCTTGAGCAGTCAGCTTCTAATGTTTTTTCAAAGTAGTGCCAAATTTTTAGACCTGATAAATAAGTAATTGTTAGTAATTCTGGTTTTCAAGGCAAACAAATAAAGCAAAGAAAACAGGATGAAGGCAAATTCACTCATGGCATAAACTCATTGATTTCAGTGGTGTTACACTAAAAATAGGTGCTGAGTAGGATTTTTTATGCAAAGATTAACACAAATTGTGTTAAATAAGAAATTACTGAAATCATGCCTTGGGCAATATAGCTTGATTAATCCCAAAATGTTGTTGCAAGAAAATTCCTTCCTTTTCACAGTGTTCTAGGGAAACTGTAAGGCACAATACATAGCCAGGCTTTTCAAAGAATTTAAATAAATTCTTTTCTTGTTTCAGATCAACACGCTATTTTTGTGAAGCATTTTATTGCTTAATATTCATATCTCCTCCTGTTCCCCACTAAACCCCACAACCACAAACCAAGCCAATTTGCAAGGTTACTTAGTACAAAACTTCATGGGTTTGTCAGGTGGTTCTTGGGTGTATTACAGAAAATGTCAAGTCTGCTTCGCTGTCTCTAAATGCTTAAAATTATTTGGTCTCCATTTTCAATCTGCTTGTGTGAAGTCAGGGAACATTTTCCTAGAATTCCCTGAGCACCAAGTAACAGAGTAGTCCAGGGATAATATATATATTTTGAGTATATAATAAAACCAAAAGTAAATGAAGTGAACATGCCCAGTGCAATGAAACATTGGCATCTTTTGCTTTGACTCATTCAGGAGTCAGGTGCAGATTTTTACTTTCACTTTTCTGCTCTACACTTTCCTAAACCTTATGAGAGAAAGTAAACACTAATATTGAGATAAACTCCAAAACACTTCAGAAACATCTCCCCCCACCGGAATAGATATGTGCAGTGATAATTTTTTGTGACAAAATAGTATTTACATACAAAAAACAAATGAATTCCAGCCTGCTTCCAAAAGCAAAGTTGGTGTCAACTAAAAAAAAAATCAGATTTTTATTTTATTCTCCTTTAGTCAAGGGCCCAGCATGGCTGTGTCTTGTGACAGTGCTCACTCACGACTAACTCTAGAACCTGATGGGTTTGGATTTGCCTCAGTGCTGAGTCATTCCTTCCTTTCCTAGCGATTGCTCTCATTTCTGAAGATGGCAGATTTCATGCTCCCTCTTCCCTTCATGGCATTTCCATTTTCAAAGCAGCCATCACCAAATCCCAGGCTGCTTTGCTGGTGATGTACCTCACACCAGACCCGCTCGCAATGCCGTCAGCCTGAAAAGTTGCTGAGGAGGGGCAATAGGAGTTGGGTCAATGATTTGCCCTTTCCCAATCATTTGGGTTCATTGATTTCTCTAATTTAATATGCATTCCACTTCACCAGTATTCCCAATGATACCATTTAATCTCAACAACAGGGCCAGAGAGTGAGGGCCTTTGCTTACAAACTGCCTTCAGGAAAACTTTCTATTCTGTAGGGGCTCTTGGATACCTCCAAGTATTGGTCCAGTGCTATTTCACTGCTTCTGCCAACCTGTTCAAGACTCTCTTCCTTCTCCCTTTCAATGGAGCTTTCCAGCTTATCTTCACAGGTCTGAAGCTGCAGTTCTGCCACCGTGGCCAGCAGGACCAGGGAATTGATTGTGCCCCTGTACTCAGCCCTGGTGAGGCCACACCTTGAGTACTGGGTTCAGTTTTGGGCCCTTCAGTACAAGAAGGACATTGAGGTGCTGGAGCGTGTCCAGAGAAGGGCAACAACGCTGGTGAAGGGGCTGGAGAACAAGTCCTACAAGGAGTGGTTGAGGGAACTGGGGCTGTTCAGCCTAGAAAAGAGGAGGCTGAGGGGAGACCTCCTCACTGTCTACAACTGCCTGAAAGCAGGTTGTAGTGAGGTGGGTGTTGGTCTCTTCTCTCAAGGGACAGGCGATTGGACGACAGGAAATGGCCATAAGTTGCATCAGGGGAGGGTCTGGATTAGACATCCAGAAAAATTTCTTTGCTGAAAGGGTTCTCAGGAACTGGCAGAGGCTGCCCAGGGAGGTGGTGGAGTCACCATTGCTGGAGGTGTTTAAAAGGCGGATAGATGATTTTCTTAGGGACATGGTTTAGTAAGGGGAGAGGTGTGGTTGTACTCAATGATCTCAGAGGTCTTTTCCAACCAGATGATTCTATGATTCTGATGGACAGTCATGTATGGAAAACTGATTTATTTGGACAGTGTGGCTCAGTGGCTGGGAAGAGGCCGTCTGAATGGTGAAGCCGTTAAGAAACTAATTGGTTGATGAACTGCAGTTGCAGGAGAGTCTTTACTGTTTGCTTCTTCTAATCAGATTTGCTACCAAGAATTTTTCTTGTTTGCCCCTTTTCCAGTCTTTGAATTGGAAGAATATCAGGTTAACATCAGGGATGGTCTTAGCTGATTGGCTCCCAAGCCTTTATCTTTAGCTTGTAGGTCCCTTCATTTGTTAAAAGGTTCAGATAGTGTGTCTGCTGTGTTTCCATGCTTTCTCATCTTGGACTGGGAGGCTTTGAAGTTGCCAGGTTCTAAGTTCAGCACTCTGTGTTTGCTCTGCTTGTGTTGATGAAGTTACTAATCCCTAAATGAAAGGCAGGGAGATGTTGGAGTTGACAATTTCATCAACTTTAACAGAGAAAACAGAATCACTCACAACACAGGTGAGTTAACAAGAACATTATTTCCCTCTGCCTTGCTTTGAAATGTCTTTCTGAACAGTGGGTTTGAACTGAAATCTTGGGTTGCAAAATAGTAGCTTGTGGGGAGAGCAAAATCACACAAGAGCTCTGTGCCACGGTTCCTATCAGAAAAGCACCCAGTCTGCTACTTGTCTTTGCTGTTTCTAGCTGGGGAAGACATGTTGGTAAAGGGTGGACTTTAAGATAAGCTAATGATTCCCATCCTCAAACCACAGCTTGCATAGGGCCCATGCCAACCACTTTTGTGCCGACCAGAGTCATGGATGTCCTGCAGTAGCATCAGAAATATCATTTCAGGTAGTTTATCATTCTGCTTTTAATGCAGCATTGATGCTGTTTGCATGTGGTTGGCAATCCCATTTTTCACTGGAGAGGATTACATTTATAGATATCAGGTGCAAGTCAACATCAACTCATTCTAAACTAGACAAACCTGAGGTGAAAACTTCAAGGTTCTTCTGATTCCAGGGCAAAACTTTCTCCACAGTCACTGCCTGCCCCCTAGGAAACGTGTACTGAAGGCTGGACCCAGGCTGCTCACTGGCACTGGCTGCAAAAAATATCGCAGATACTTTATAGAGCCCTTGTGAGGAACAGCTTTATAGATTTTTCATAGAATCAAAGAATCATTGGGATTGGAAAAGACCTGTAAGATGATTAGACATAGAGAAATCCATTTTCAATCACTAGTGGTTCATGTATGCTCCTCCAAACCCTTGCACAGTTTGACCTGCACATCCTCCTCGCATACCACATACCCCAAAAGATTAGCAACACTTATCTTGTGTGTACGAGGGTGTGCATGCGCCCAACATGCTTGGAAAGGGAGTTACTGTCCAGCCCTCAGTCATTCTTCTGGGTCCTGCTTAAAAAGCAATTAGCAGCTACCCCCTTTGACATCAGAGAGCAAACTCAATCATGGAATAACTCTCCTGCGATCGGTACAATTAGCAGGAATGCGTTTGACCCTGGCTTCACCTTCTCTGAAATGCAGTTCCTGGTACAAAGTGTTGCGCTGCGTTTGAGAGCGACGTGTTAGGAGTAACTAGATGTCAGGATCATTGTGTGAAATCAAACAAATCCCCAGATAAATGGCATGTTAAAGGCAGAAATAATTCCTATTTTTCACATTACTTCTCCTTTCCTTGATACAAAAAACAATGCATCATACCTAGCCCTAACCCCGAACATGTGACATTACCTGTAACGTCCAAAGAGAGGTTTGGTGCCCTCTGCAATGTGGAAATGTAAATCTCTACTTGCACAGAAAGAGAATGTCTAAAACTCTTCTCACTGGTGTCCCAAGGAAAGTAAATACATTTTATTTCATACATATTTTTCTTATGGAGCAGGATATTTTTAAAGACAATAAACTCTTCTGCCTAGGCTTGCTCTGCTTCTCTATTGGTATGTAGATAAGAACCATCTATCTTAGAGCCCGAGGGAGTGGGGTTCCTAAGGGAAATGCTGGATGCCCAGCAGACCTGCAGTGCTTGCATATTGTACCCCATCTCACCTGTGGTTTACTCTGGAAACAATATTCTCATTTCTTGAGCAGGATACAGCGATTTGTGAGACATTTACTTTTTATTAGAGGGATAAGGAAAGAAAAATTAAGAGGGAGCTAACTCCTTGTCTGTGTCTATAGGGGAGTTGAGGTCAACATGACAAAGTACCTCTCTGAGATACCATTATTCAAGTATCGCTCAAAGTGTTTGTGAGAATGGTGTATTCCTTTAAACTAACAAGTGGCACAGCACTCTCTTATCTGAAAAATTTAAGTGCTTGGTTGTAGCATAAGTTGTACTTATTTGCTTAGGAATACTGCTACCTCTTTCTTTGTTTCTCTCTCTCTTTCTCTCTCTTTCTTTCTCCATAAAAAAACCTTGTCTTCCAGCCCCACTCAAACAGTGGTAATCTCTCTTTTTCATTTTGTATGTGACTTTAAAAGAGTCCTTTCCACCTTGTGTCACACTACCTGGCTCCTTCAGTGACATGTGTATGATGACCTCTCTTCTTCATGCCATACACAGTCTTATCCTTTTTCTTGAGCATCATTTGCACAGCAATCCTCTTCCTTCTGTAACAGAAGCCAGAAGTCTCTTTCCTCCACTGTCACTTGCAGAACAATCCCTTACTTCTGGGATGCCAATCCCTGGCATACAGGCAGTAACCTTTTATCTTCTGCATTGAATAGAAAATGATCACACTGCAGCTTTCCTTCAGTACAAAAGTGATAATGTGTTAGTTCTAGGAAGAACAGCGAGCAACCTTCTCCAGTGAAAGGCATCCCTGCCCATTGCAGGAGGGGTTGGAACTGGATGATCTTTAAAGTCCCCTCCAGCCCAAACTATTCTATGACTTTACAATTCTAACACACCGCCTGTCCAGTTCCAGCCCCCTCTGCAATGGGCAGGGACACCACCTCCCACAGGCAGGAAAAACTCCCCCTGGATCAGGGTGCTCAAAGCCTCATCCAGCCTGGCCTTGAACACCTCCAGGGATGGAGCAGCCACCACTTCTCACCCCCTCACAGGGAACTATTTCTTCTTAATATCTCATCTCAATCTCCCCTCTTTTAGCCTAAAACTGTGCCCCCTCATCCTATCCACACCATCCCTGATACAGAGCCCCTCCCCAACTTTCCTGTAGCCCCTTTAAGCTCTGGAAAACTGCTCTAAAGTCTCCCTGAAGCCCTCCCTTCTCCAGGCTGAACAAGCCAAACTCACCAACTGAGCATCTCATTTAGCCTGCTTTGCTTTAAGCCTTGCCCATATCCAGATAATGTTTAACCAGGGCTTTAAAGCCTTCTCCAGCCAGTCCTGTCCATAACCCATCCCCTGTGAAGCCACAGGCTTAGGAATGATTACCCTAATTTTATATCCCCTCCACACAGCAGTGTTGCATTTGGTGATGATTTGGACTTAAAATGATCCTGTTTATTTCTTTGACCTGCCTATTTCCACCCTACTGCTACAGAATGCTTTCAAAATAGGGCTCAATTAATTAAATCCTAAGCCTGATGCTTTTCAGAAACCCTAAATTTAGACTCATTGATTCTAAATTGGTTTTGTCTGCTGTGGGAGTAGCCTGCATTTGCCAGGACTGGTTTGCTGCTGTTTTTTTGGTTAGCTACCCGCAAATTCCTTCTAACAGGAGCACTGGCTGATACCTTGAGGTGCTTCTGTGTTTGTAATATGCTTTGACACCCCGTGTGGTGGTGCATTCGAGGTGTGAGGTTTTCTGTGTTTGCTCCTCGAGAAGCTGCAGCGCGTTCTGTTCGCTCCGCGTTCGTATTCGCCACGACGGCTGCTTGAACAAAACCCAGCGTGGAAAAACCACCACCACATTTTTTTTGAACAAAGACAGTAATTATGGTAATCATATCACTTTAGCATTTTTCTTGCTTGTGTTTATGAACAAGTGATGTGAGCCAACGAGAACAGCAGTTTCTTCCCTTCAAATTAATTCCTGCTTTGGAATAGCAGGATAGATATGATAAGACTTTCAGTTTGGTATGTTTTCTCCTGCATCTTTTCAGCAGTGCATTACACATTCACCACAATTCTTCACCTCTACTGTCAGTTTTATGGCAGTGTTTTCCTTTTCCTCCTCTTCAGTCACGGGCATGCTAATCTTTTGTGTCACAAGCAGCACAACTCCTCCTTTATATAGGCCCCCTCCTCCCTGTACACGGTCCTGGATTATGTAGTTCAAAGAAAAAAATCATTTCACCTATGAAGTGTAAAACAATGTCGTTGTTGCTGTTGCTATGTTTATTTCCATTAGCCAGTAAACCCAGGCTGGACTGAATAATTAAGCAGCTATTTGTGTCAGAGGTTTCAATGCTGAATGTAACCCATTAACCCCACAGGAACAAGGTCCTTGAATTCTGAATAGTTCTGGGAGTAAACTGTGATGAATCAGGGCTGAGGTAAGAGCCAAGCATCTTTAAAAAAATCTGGAGCATGTTCTTGGCACTCAAGGTCTGTTCTGTGTTGCAAGCAGTTTCTGCTCTTCCTTTATTTATCTTCCCCCATTCAAGTGAATCCCATGGGAAAAGCAGAAAGACTCTGCTTAGAAAAAGTGTTTGTTACAGTCCATTTTATTATTTTCTGATTTTTCTTCTCTTTTATTTTTTTTTCCCACTGAAAATATTTGTATGCAAAGAGCACCTTATCATACTTTGGGGCTCATCTGTTCATACTACTTATTCTGTACTTGAAATTGTCAAAAATCTCACTCTGGTCTCATTTTTTCCCTCAAATAGAGCCTTGTTAACTGTAACTCGCCTTGGACATGCTCCTCTGACAGGAATGGAGCTGATGTAACACGGTTCAGTGAGCACAATCAGTAGCAATATTCTGAGCTCCAGTGTAAGTGTGCTGGCCTGTCCTAACCAAACAAGCTATGTGGCCAAACTGGTCAAGGTGTGGGCAGCTCTCTCCTACTGCACCAGCTGCTGCTGGAAGCAAAAGTACAGGACACTATGTGTTTTAAGGTCTCTTCCGAAACAGGTACTTGGGAGGCAGAATAACAGCTCTACCCAAGGATGTAAAACATAAAAAAAAAAGGAGTTAGCAACCAGTTACAGTCTACCATGTACGCCTAAGGGCACACATACCACCCTCCTCACATAAAAACAAGTGAGGTTAAAAAAGACCAGCGTTTAATCTCGTCTACTGCATAAAAACAAACATACAATTAAATTCCCTTGCAATTTCTGCATCAGCCCAAACCACTTCCAGCTGAACTGGGCTGTCCCTTTCGGGAAGACAACCAGCTCCGATTTAAGCACTCAGACTGATGGAGAACTTTCCCATATCCCTTTGTGATCAATTACAAAGTTTAGTGAATCGACTGCTCACTGTTCACATGGCTACAAAACACATATCAACCACCTCGTGTATTGACATGAACCACATGTGATACGAGCAGGGCTACTTACATGAGTAATGGTGGTGGGAGCAAGCCCTGTGCTGGGCCTGTTGATTCAGGAAATGCAGACTTTCAGGTTTCGAGGAGGAATTCAGCCTGGAATTGCTGCTGGTCAGAAGGAATGACGCCACTGCTTCATCCAGAGCTCTTCAGTGTTGGAAACATTTGTCCTTGCTGACTCATCTTCCCTTTCTCCTTCTGAGACCACAAACTTCTTCTCAGATTTAAAACTTATGGCTGGAGAGCAGATGAAAATCTATAAATGAATGAAAAGTGCAATGGATGCAACTATCCCCTTCTTTCAATGCCGGCTGTGTTGCAAGACAATCATACAAAGGGCCAAATAATGAAGTCTGGAGAAGCAGTACTTGCAATAAGTAAATATTCTTACTATACTTTAAGAAAACATGTACAATTTGCAAGAAGTTGGTATAGAATTAAAAGATGATGTTATGAGAAAAAATCATGAGCATATTTAGATATCTAAAAATATATCCTCAGCCTGAAAAGCAGACTGCACAAACATAACTAGAGCTAATCAGTTAGCATTAGTAATGCTTGGAGTAAGGGCCAACTTTTAATGATTGCTTGTGAGACGTATTCCAGAATACAGGACATTAATATTGAGCTTTAGTTTTATCACAGGCACATAATAACTGCTAGGGACATGATACTGAAGAGACACAAGGGAAGAAAATGAAATGACTGTTTCTCAGGCAACAAAGAGTCTTATGTTTTCTTACAGTATCCTTTACAGAAGTCAGTTTTGGGCAATTGATAACCTAACCCTTTGCAGGCCAGTGCAGAACCGCAGCCTGACACTGAGAGCAGGAACGAGGGCTGACTAAGGGAAGACGTGAGCGTTTGCAGGAGAGGGACCTCTGTTTCCTTAAGACAATTTTGCATTCTAGCAATGCAAGCATAAATTTCTTACAATACCTAACATGAAAGCGATGAGCATGCTGGTAAAATCTTGTAGTGAAGTTTAGAGATCTTTGCAATATCCAGAAGCATGCTTTTCCCTTTATCTTTCTCTTACTTCTTCAATATCTTCATTTCCCTTCCCGAGGAAGAAACAATAATTTGATTCTGACTAATATACAGAAAGTCTCCTACGACTGGGGTGGTTAACTTATAACAAAACTTTTTATGAGCCACAGCCTCGGCTCATCTAAAAGCCTTCTGTGCAACTTTTGCTTTGCTTTATGGACATGGAAGGACATACTTAAGGCCTTACCATTTAAGCAGGAGCGGTAGTCATGCTGGAGAGGGAAGGGGCCTCCAGAAGCAAGCCATGGACCACCAGAAGACCATTGCCTGGGGAAAACCACATTAGTGTGAAACCTAGAAGAAAACACAAGCACAACAGAAACTAGCGTGGACATCTGTGAGCTGCCTCCTGCGCCTCGTAAACAGGAGCTGTAAACTCATTGCCAGAATTGAAAAAGCTCTCAAATAATCTAAACCCGCTGTAAGCACCTAAGAGAGTTGCAGTTTGACTTGTGCAGTAAACTTATTCCCACTTTCTCCACAGAAACAGCAGGAATGGAGAAAGTGTGATGCCAACAGGCCCCATCAGTGGCAATCCGAGCCCATCTACTTACTAGAGAGGCTTTCAGTTGACTTCAGCCACCCTTGGTGTGGAAACACAGAATGACTGCATCAGTATGGTATGAAACTAAACTGCTGATGTACCCACCTCAAGTTGCTGGTGGCCAATGGCTGAGACAGCCAAACTGCATGAACCTCTGCACAACAGGAGCAGTGCCAAGTTGGGCTCCCACCATGCCATGCCCATGCAGAGCCTGGAAGGGACAGTGCCACAGGCCTGTGCCAGCAGAGCACTTGCAGCTCAGGTTGCTCTCAGTGTCTTGTGTGCTTGGGGTGAGCCCCCAACTATCTTTTGCGACTTTAAGGTTTTTCTCTGAAGTGGTAGAGGAACATGCTACTGACTGAGAAGAACCCTGGCTCAGCCTTGGGCCAAGATGGGACGAGGGACGTAGTTTAGTAGGGCTGGTAGTTTTGGGCTGACGGTTGGACTTGGTGATCTTAAAGGTCTTTTCCAACATCAATTATTCTGTGATTCCATGGCAGCTGTCACACTGCCAGCTCTGGTGCTGCCACAGATGTCACACCCAAGGACCTGATGCCAGCAGGCGTTTCAATGAGCAGGGATGCCATGGATGCTTCTTGGGATGTAGGGCCAACAAGCTGTGCCTTCACATGTGAAAATGCAGCACAGGTTTCTGAAGGGATGGAGGCTGTTAATGAGAGCTCTTGTGTTGTACCTTACCTGCTGCAATGACAGGTTTATATCTAGCCAGATACCCCCTCCCTGGAAGTGTCCAAAGCCAGACTGGATGGGACCTTGAGCAACCTGGAGTTGTTCCTGGCCCATGCCAAGGTGGCTGGAACTGGATGGGCTTTAAGGTCCCTTCCAACCCAAACCATTCTATGTGTGTTTCTCAAGGTGGGCATTACAGTTTTGGAAAGCACTCAGTGTTTACAGATAACAGCAAACAGAAGGCTGTGGTGTTGGAGAGGATTCATGGCACAGGTGCACATGGGTCAGTCTGATGTCAAAGTATTGGAGAAAAAACTGCACTACCCCCAGCCTTAAGGGCTGCAGATAATGTGCAGCAGTGAAGTTTTATCTGTGCTCAAGTACATATTTTTTATGCAGCTAAAGCTATGCCGCAGATGTTCTTCACTAGAATAGATTTTGCCGTGGCTAATCCCGTATTAATCTGCTAGTAGAGCAGTATCTGCACTATTACCACTGAGCTCCCTGTGGAGGCAAGTCAGGGCTCAGTGGGGGCAAGGTTCCTCTGCATCCCCCTTTGCAGAGCTGCAGCTTGGAATTCAGGTTTGCTTATACTGGGGGAGCACCCCGCAGAGCCCCTGTTTCTATCACCACTGCAGTGCTCTGCCAGGAGAGGGAGCTAGGACTCTGGGATTCAGTGGCTTTTGATGTTTTCTGTTCACAAAGCATGGAGGTGGTGCACCTGTCCAACGCTAACACAAGTTTTCCTCTTTGGCTGGGTGCATCTTCAGGGGGCTTGTGGTTTTCAATGGAGGTTACAACACTGCAGAAGGGGTTCGGTTCTTGCTGGATCCTGGAGGACTCTGATGCTCCCAACTGTGTTTGACATTCTCAGTCGTTTTTGTGACAGCTTCCCAAGGTGAAACCCAATGGGAGTTTGGACTCAGCAAAAATGAGGTAAAGCCTACAGATCCTGGGCTCATGCTCTGGATGTAAAACCACAGAAATGCAACCACCACTGAGTGTAGGTGGCAACCAACAGATGCACAGCAAGGCAAGCGACAGCTCGGAGGAGGGAAAAGTTTTGGATGAGGCTACCAGAAGGCACACAGATGTTTGACAACATTTCTTTTGACTTAGAAACACATCAGCCTTCTTCCCCCTGCAGTGTATGTGTTTCATTTTGAACGAGTAACTAGCAGCTGGAGAAAGTTATTAGAAAATGCAAAGTCTATGTTCCAGCACTTGCAACAGCAGCAGAATTACCTGTTTCCTATTCTGCCCAAGCTTTCTGTCTCCTTTTTTAGGTATTATTGGCCTCAAGTCAAGTTTTGCTGAAGTTATGTATCAGAAGTGGAATAAGCAGAGCTCCAAGCTTGTTTAAAGAGTAGAAAAGGGAATTTAAACAAAGCTGGCAGAGATGCCAATGCAACTATTATCTGGGTTCTGGATGTGGTTGGGCCTGCTGGTAAGAAAACAGGAAATAAGTGAGAGAACAATCCTTAAAAACATGAAAAGCAGCCAATTCTACAGGGCTCCACTCTGTGCTAAAATGTCTGTAAGTGCTGATAAAGGAGTGCACGTGATGAGAAAATGCTGTGTCATTATCAAAGGTCCTTGCAGACTTATTTTCATTTCAGTTTTTCTGAAGTGCCGGAGTCTGGCAAGGAAAGAGAATATCCTCATTTCTTCTTTGACCAATGGAATGTGGTCACTGGCCAATCTCTCCTCTTTACCTTCAAGGCGGTGAATAGAGAGTTGTACTTCCCTCCTATTTTCTACTTGATTTGACAGTAAGAACAGAGAAATTTGGTGACAATTTTGGAGGCTAGAAGAAGAGCTCCTCAAACGCTGTTGGGCTAAGTTAGCCAGGAGGTGCCTAGGAGCCAAGCTAAAGAAAG
The DNA here is from genome assembly GCA_033556795.1 of Tapera naevia. NCBI lineage: Eukaryota > Metazoa > Chordata > Aves > Cuculiformes > Neomorphidae > Tapera > Tapera naevia. Next base: position 1,091,520 of record JAUMJJ010000025.1, on the reverse strand, counting down.
GATTGTTGAGCGATAACATGATGTAAGCGACCACTGAATCTTGTGAACAGTGACGGAGGCTTCTTCATAAGAATTGCCTTTTATTGGCTCTGTTGTGGGTCAGAAAAACCCTGTGATCTTATGATGCCCTCAGCCTACCTCACTCCATGGTCCAAGGGGGGCCTGGAGGCACCAGTAGGCACTGCCCATGGACCAAGGAGGCAACAGCATGCACTGCAAAGCTCTGGGACAGAAGCTGCTCCCAGAAGCATGGCCAGTGGCCATCAGGGTGCAGGTAGTGTTTGGTAGCCGTACCCCTAAGTTTATGGCTCTTTCCATCCTTGCTAAGAGCTCTAACTGATAAGGATGAATGGAATGGAGCTTTGCATGCAGGAGCTGTGATTGTGAGTTCCCATCTCTGCACCAGCCAACAAGTTATTATAAAAATAAATACCTCAGCAGCAGCAGCATCCCCAAGGGCCTTCTTACTTCCACTGGCACAAACCAATTCCTGCAGAGGAGCTCAATCCAAATCCTGCAGAGACCAGTGAGAATCTCTTCAGGCTCTTGCAAAGGCAGTTTGCACACTGGAGAAAACATTGGTACTTGGTCATATTTATCGCCATGTCAGTTAAAACACGTCGTCAGTTAACACTTTTTCTAAAGCTGAAGGAAAGGGAGCTTTTTTGCCTCATTTTATTTTTCAGCTAGTTATTCTGATTTACTTCTGAAATTGCACAACACACTAAAAGGTGGTTCACGGTGCGGCCAGGGATCAATTATTAACTTTTCATGTACAAATTTATCCTAAGTTATCTGTCAATCTCTTATAACCCTATCTCCAGAAGACAAGCCAGGTTTCAGAAAACTGAAAACACATAAAGGAAGCTAAGGCAGGGCGACATTCACTTTCCTTGGATTGCTCTCTTGAAGATGTTTGATGGGTGAGTTTATTATCTGTAGGAAGGATGAACAAGCCGATACAACCTTTTCAAGGTTTGATGGGGCGTTAATGTAACTTGCTCATTTAATTTGGATCTATATACCTCATGAGAAGGGCAGAAGATTTTCATTTTCAAGGCCTTATTTATCCATAAAACGTGTATCATGATAGCTAAGAACAGGTCTATGAATTTCATTTTATTCAGTGACAGGAGAAATAGGGATATTTATATATCACTCTTTCAGTAACTGCTATTAAAAGGTGTATGTTTCATGAAGAAACAGTGTATTCCATGTCATAACATCTTTTGTGAGATAAAATTCAGGGCATTTGTGGTATATGTATATGAAAAGTATCAATTCACTCACATATTAAGAGCAGGAAGAAAGTATAAGCCCCTTTTGTGACTGGAGCTGATCATACCTGGAAAATCAGGATGATTTTTCTAGCTCCAACAAAGCCAGTAGGATATTTTATATGACCTCAAAAGGGGCCAAAAATTCTAGATATTGTACAATTTAGCCACCAGAGTCGTTAAAATGCTGTGATCCCTAGTGTGTTACACGATGGGGTAAAAGGACTTTACAAGGGTATTGCTTTCTAAACTGGTTTTATTACAGTAGGAATTCCCAAAGAAGGAGTATTGCAAATGCATTTCCAGTTCCTCAATTTTTTTGTCAGTATTCATTACAGTAGTGGTATGCTTGTGTCTAAATCTCATTGATGTCCTTCAAGAGGGCACTAAAAACCCTAAAGTTAGTAAAGAAGAAGTGAGTTGGTGATTCTGACTGGCTGCTGAATTGCTGCCTTCTGAGCCTTGTCTCACAGCTCATAATCTGTAATGTTTGCTCTTAGACTACACAAACTACTCTTTGTTTATTTGAATCCACATACAGTTTGTCTAACTTAAAGGGAATTTTGAAGGAGGTGGCAACTGGCTTCATCAGGGCTATAGTGACAGCGCATGGGGTTCGGGCACCAAATCTCAAGGCAGAGGTTCTACCCCTTCTGGTGATGCACAAAACAAGGCCCTGAAAGCCTCTTAAGACACTAAAGAAACATACTGAATCATGAACCCTCCTTTCCCGGTTTTAAGAAGGGAGTGGAAATACAGGTCTGTGAAGGGCTGGAACTGGATAGTCTTTAAGGTCCCTTCCAAACCAAACCATTCTATGATTCTAAGTTTATGGCAATAAAATGTTCAAGCTGAGATAAACACCAGAGTCTCACATGAGTTGAGAAGAGTGCTTGTCTGTTTCCTGTTGGTAATCCTCTCAAAAGTGTTGAAAATCAGCTAGAAGTAAAATTAAATATTCCTTTTGTGACAAATGAAGAATCAGATCTTAGGGCCCGATTATTTTTAACCTTGTGGTTGCACCATATTTCTTGATAACTAGGGGAGGCAGAGGTGCTAGAGGCTCTGGCATTTTGCTTCTCCCAGGGCTTAATATTGGCCTTGGGTGCTCTGTATATGGCTGATAAATGTGTTTCCATCTTCTCTGAGGATATCTAGCATCCGCATTTCTCTTTACTCAGTAAAACCACCTCCTTTCCACTGCTTAACTAAGCTCTCAGATGTTATTTGAACAAAGAAGTGCTGTTCTTTAGGCAAGAAAACCAGATAAAAGCCCAGCATATTTATCCTCTTCCTTCAAGTGTGTCAGTCCTTTGTCTTTTTCTGTTCCTGTTGAGTTGCTTTCTTCTTCCCAGGTGCTACCAAATAAATACATCATGTTTGGAAGATGATTTCTTACAACTGTCTGGCAAATTGCAGTGATGTAGTCAACTCATTTCTCATATGCCTTTATCAGATAGCTACCAGATCAGAAACTAAATGAGCAACATCTGCTTCAATTAGATACCATATTAGAGATCAAATGAACAATACTTACTTGGATTAGATTTGAAATGGTCAGTAGGTTCACTGTGATTTTATATCTCCTCATCAGCCTCTGGAACTGTCCAGTCACCAATATAGCACATTGCAAAAAGGAGTCCGATGCCTTCCAAACTTGAAGGAAACCTGCAAATAATATTTAATTTGAATACATCCCCTGAAACCCTGGTGGTGTCTGAAACAGATTACCAGTTTAGACTTTCTGAAACCATGCAAATCGGGGCTTCTTACTGATGTTCCCAAAGAATTAAAAGCATACAACACTTACATCTCACGATTTGATAGACACTTTAGTGGTAAATAAACCCAGAAATTTTATTTTTCTGATAAAAGAATTTTGTTGATGTTTAGTACTTTACGAGTACATAAACAGCAATCCATATTCACAGCTTTTTTGAAAGTCCACGATTAAAGAGACATGGAGGTGAGTGGATGTCATACTGAGCTGGGATTCGAAACAATATTGCCGTGCTCTAGAATAGATAATAATAATCTGCCTGTGACAGACACATTTCTTCCAAAGTTTTTTAATTTACTATTTCTTCTTTTTGACTTGTGGTCTTTCAGCTAGTCCTGCCAAGAGGTTACTGCATTCTAAGCCAGAATCTCCAATATTTACACAGGGAATATTTCAACCCCTTGAAGAATGTGCATAACAACCTGGAGGGGGTGACAAGATTTAGTGGGAACAAGTTTGATCCTCCAAATAATAATAAAAAATAAAAGTTGTTAGCATTATTCTTCAGCCTATGTTCCTTCTACACTGAAAAATGTTGCGGTGAAGTTGTCTGGCCTAAGGCTTCCTACAGTGGCAATTTCTTTGGCCTGGAAAAAGTGTGCAGTCATCATCAACATCTCCCAGCATTTGATTAACTGAAATGCTTAGATGAAGACTCATTACTCAAACCTTTAGTTAATGAACATGAGAAAGTAGATATATCTCAATGTTTTCTCATAGAATTGTAGAATGGTTTGGGTTGGAAGGGACCTTAAGGGTCATCCAGTTCCAACCCCCTGCCATGGGCAGGGACACCTTCCATTAGATCAGGTTTTTGAAAGCCCCAACCAACCTGGGCTGGAACACCTCCAGAACTGGACATCCATAACTTCTCTGGGCAACTTGTTCCACTGCCTCACCACTCACATAGTGAAGAATTTCTTCCTTATATCTAATCTAAATCTCCTCTATTTCGGTTTAAAGCCACTACTCCTTGTCCTATCACTAGATGTCCCTGTAAAAAGTTCCTCTCCAGCTTTCTTGAAGGCCCTCTTCAGGTACTGGAAGGCTACTAGAAGGTCTCCCTGTAACCTTCACGTCTCACTTCAAAAGAAAACCTCATGCTATGAAGATTTTGCAATGAAGCCTCCATCTTACAAAAACTCCCAGAAGAGCTGAAGTTGTGTCTTCACCAAAGTACAGGGGACAACTCTGAGGGCCTGGCTGCACAAGAAAAGTTTAGCAGCCAGTGATGGCCATCTGGGAGAACAGTGCCTAAGTCAAGCACTTTAAGTAAGACTTGATGGCTTCAGTATGTTTTGCTGGTAATAAAAGGACTCAAATTCAGCAACTGATGGCTTTGGTTGCTATAATAACAATTATGCTAAAATTAGTGCCTGATGTATTAAATTATTTCTTTGTGATAAATAATCTGATCAGTTCTTTGAGAAGGACAGAAAACTTGATAGGATACATAAACTACTGGGACAGCAGGAACTTGTCATTACTCATGTATCTACATGGAAAACAAGAAAGCAAGAAAATGTGCTTCAAGCGTATTCTAAAAAGATCATCGTGCAGAGAAATTCTCTCAACGCAGAAATCAAAAGGTTTATAACAGGGAGAGGCAAAGTCTACTCTGCAGTGAAAGCTTCATGATTATTTATTCTAGAAGAAATAAGAAAGAAATACTGGAGCAAAGACAAGATAATTTTATTCCCAGATCAAATAAAGGAACACAGAGTGTGTTCTCATCAAAGTGATTACTTTAGGGGGAACTAATACAATGAGTGTTATTAAATGAAACAACTTCTTTATAGGGCATCTCACATTAAGGATTTTAGTGTAAGTAATATTTCTGTCAGGCAAAGTGATGCAAGACAAAACATCTTGTAGAAGATACAAAAAAGACCTTCAAGAAGGCGCTAAGTAGCGAGACGAGAATATGAACCATTGTGGGAACTTGTGTGATGGCTTTTTCTCAGCAACTGCATGCATTTATGCACCCTGATAGAGGTATGCCTTAATAAACACTGTCTAGTAAAAATTCATTCTGTTTACTGTACTTCCTCTGCAGCAAAACATCCCTTACTTTATACCTCTGAAAAACGACACCATCAGGAGCAAAAAAGAATATTGTCATTTCACTAGTCACTTGAAATCTTTTATTTTAAATTAGCTTTTAGGTGCTGGTGTGTGTAGAGCTAAAGCAAATGGCTGCTCAGCACAGGAAGCTGGGACAAATCCTCAGCTCTGTAGGCTCTGTCTTCAGTGCAAGCTGGAAAGTCTTGCATGTCTCTCCTTCTCTTATGTTGGAAGACTTAGGAGTAAATCTTAATAGCGATGGGAACATGGCACAGCCAAGAAGGTCATTTGAACAGAAACTAGGATTTCTCAGTATATTTACAAACATTAGCACTGGCAACCAGAGCTAAGAAATCTGGACCTGCCATATCCTTTTGTATTCTGAAATGGACACGCATATATCAGCACACTTGAACACCTACAGTTATATTATAGAGAACCTGAGAGGTCTCAAGGGGTAATTATTTATAAGATGACTAAAATATCTTGCCTCGGGTGCAGGGTTCTGGAAGGCCAAGTCTTCTCTAAGGGTCATGAGAGTTAAAGATGAAAAGAACTGACTGCATCATCTTGTATTGTTCCCTCCAGTGCCTTTGTGAGTAATTTATCAAATCTTAGTATTTTTCCTAGCATTTATATATGGCTCCCATTGCACCACTTTGCAATATTCAATTCCTTTATTCTCACAAGGGCCCTATCTGGTATATTCTGCATTGCATTTGATGCAGTCTTGAAGAGAAGGTTCACAGCCACAGAAAACGACAGGAATGTTGTCCCTTTTCTTGATTTGCTACCTCACTCAGTTGTAAATAATTCTCTTTGATGGGTCTTCCATCTCTCACATAGGAGAGACAAAATGAGTAGGAGAGTAGGTAGGAACTGAATTTGTTTCGGGATGTGAAGGGCTCAGAACTGTCCTCTGTTTTCTGCTACTTTCTTCCACAATGTTCAGGACTCTGCAAGAATTAACCGAACATCTCGCTAGGATTATTTGATTAAGGCCTATGGCTTCTATCATTCAGGAGGTTTGAATTAAAAATGAACGTGTCCTTTTTGTGCTGGCATATAATATTTGTTTTCTTCAGGCACTCACATGTTTTAACCATGGTTTTCTTTTTTTAATTCCTTTAATTTCTCAATAAAAACATATTTTAAAAAAAGAGAAAACAGAAAACCCTAAATAAATAAATAATCCCCAAAGCCTTTTCTTTCTGCCCTAGGAGAGTTTAGATTATAAAATCATTTCTCAGAATAATGGGTGTTATAATTTGTATGGAAAATATATTTCTTGTAGATGTAACCCCACTTCATTATTAAACTTAGCATTCTTCAGGTTTTTATTACCAAAGCACGCTGTCTTCAGTCACAGCACTTACAGGTAATGTCAGAACCTTCTGGCACAAACCATCAGTTCTGGCTTGAATGGCTTGTTTGCCATTTATACAAGCCATCAGCAAAAGTATGACGGAATATTGAAACAGAATAGAAGAATGTTTGTTGAGACTCTTTCAAAAATTTAGACAGTTACCTGCAAGTATGGAAAAGGAGGTGCGAGTACTGTCACTTTCATATCTAACCCTAAACCAGCCATTCTTTTCCTGTTAATCTGGTAGTAATACAGGTTTTGAATAACATATTGCCAAGGCTGTGATCTTCATAGAATTATAGAATTGTTTGGGTTGGAAGGCACCTTAAAGCCCATCCTGTCCCAAACCCCTGCCGTGGGAAGGAACACCTCCCGCTGCATCAAAGACTCATCCAAACTAGCCTTGTACACCTCCAGGGATGGGGCAGCCACCACTTCTCTGGGCAACCTGCGCCAGGGCCTCCCCACCCTCACAGTCAAAAATTTCTTCCTAAGGTCTCATCTCAATCTCTCCTCTTTCAACTTAAGAACTTGTTAGAGACATTCATCTTTAAGGACTTGTTATAGACATTTTCTCAATGGTCCTAATCTAGACTAGAGGCTGGAGGTTATGGCTACAGGCTCATGGTTGAGTCTTGTTTACCTTCTGGGCACATTTCACAGTCCTGGAAGTAGGAAACAGCCTTGAAGTGTTTGTAAAATATGGTATATACTTGCATTGCAGCAAATGAGAAATGAGTCCCGAAGTCTTCAATGCTAACATTGATATCGATTTAAATTTAATAGACCAGTAGCTTTTTCATAAGAGTCCCCATACTTTCTCTTATTGAGTGATGAGAGAAAAAAAATCACTTGATAAAAAACATTTTTAGCTTAGAACGATGCAAAGAAGAAATATTGTTCTTTTGGAAGAAAAAAAGCATTAGTTCAGTGTTATTGTCCATTTGTTTTTTATTTTACTTTGTCCACATAAAAATATGTCTTCCTCTTATTCCTATTATTAACATACAGAAATGTTCAACAAAGAAATTAGCTCCAGTGGTGAATCTCTCTGACTTGTTCTATATCCTGGATATTCACTCCGTTCATTGTGTTGTTCTTTCATTCATGAATGTGTAATGAGAATTTCTTGGGATACTGAACCTCCTCTGACCACACATTTTGAGATGAGATGAGGAGGACAAATGCTGATCTAAGTTTAACACTCACTTTTGAAAACTTTTTGTTAAGGGCTTTGCAATGCACATAAGTGCTTTAATTATAAAGAAATGCAACAAGGGTGCATTTAAAAAAGTCTCTAATATCACATTTCCATTTCATATCTTCTGTCTTATTTGCACTTAAATGTAATCACGGCACATGAAACTAAATAAGACACTATTTACTAGCTTTGTAGTTTCATACAGATTATTTAATTTACCTTTCTGGAATGTTCTTATGGACAAACCTGAAGAAGTATGCTAAAAATCAAAGAACTGTCCTAAAGACTTCATTATTGCCTTAAGAGCAGCTCTTTTCCAGCCCCATTTTCAAAGTCCATTCCTCAATAAAGCCAAAGTAATAATGAAAATAAATAAAAAATTATATTTAAAGTTTGTAAAGTTTCTGTCTTTAAAGTATGCAAGCAAGTCAACTTGCCTTAAGAGTAGCTCTTTTCCAGCCTCATTTTCAAAGTCCATTCCTCAATATAGCCAAAGTAATCATGAAAATAAATAAAAAATTATATTTAAAGTTTGTAAAGTTTCTGTCTTTAAAGTATGCAAGCAAGTCAACTTTGTCAGTACTCTGAGATACTTGAAAAATGAGCTATAAAGGAAATCAGCCACTCGGTCTGCAATTGAAATATATAAGACCATGAATTTGATTTAATGGGTTCCAGTAAATCATATCATTAATGCTATTGCATGATACTTTACCTTAGCACCACATTAAAGAAAACCCATCTCAAGTCAAAAAACACAACCTTTAAGCACTCCATGTATGAGAACAGAGCTGTGCAAGACATTTACTGTGAAATCTATAAGTGTATTAAGCACATCTGACCTTTGGTTTCAGTAGACATGAAACTTGGTTGAAATATTCTTAAAAAAATCAGTCTTTAGAATTCAAAATAGGAATTTTCAGGACTAACAGACCTTTATAGATCATCATGCCGCAGTTTTAAAAAGAATGGAAGAGAAACTTTATTTTTTCAGGTGGAGAAACATAACCAATATCACAAATCCCTTTTGCCAAAACATCGATCCAGAAGAAAACACAAATATCACACAAAGAAACAATTTAAAAACTTATAAGATGTGAATCTTGAATCATTAATACCTAAAAAAATTGCAATGACTCTGTAACTGTAATAGATACATCTATTTTGCCTGAATTTTCTATCTGAAACTCCTATCCATTCTCTGATATCACCTATTATCAAAACAAAACAAAATTATAAACCGAGCTCTTTTTTTGTTGTTTGAAACCCAGAGGAGATTCCTCAGGGGGCTCTTTCTTCTGCTCTGCCTTTTTTTTTTAAGGGTGAATACAAATTAACTGTCTAAAATTGTGATTACAGAAGAAGCTTCTGTCACGTGGAATGGAAAGGAAAAAGTATTTTGGCTGTCTCTGTTACTTAACGTTTGGTCAGGGTATTATTCCTAAATTTCATTGACATGAAAAGGAAACCACCTCTTCGGGAGCTTCCAAGTAGGAGCAAGAAAGGAGTTTCATATGATTTTCCAATCGTATTTTGAAGGACAAGAAAATTGTAGCATTCACTTATTTCTGGCATCGAATCTCATTTCAAATCTACAGAAGATTTTTTTTTCAATCAGGTGTTGCACGTATCATTTAAACATAACTCAGAAAAAGACAATTAGTTTGTCAACCTGGGAATCTAGCAAAGAACAAGAAAAATGCATCAATGCACCAAGCCTTAGAAAGGTCACAGAAGTGCAGGCACAAGTGTGTAATATGCACAGTTACAAGAAAGATAACCCAGAAATTATAAGTTGTACTAAACACAGAGACTCAAGTGAGAGAATGAAGTAGAAAGCAAAGCCTCTGGGACCAGACTGGAGAGAAACAAAATTTCATCAATCCTAATCTTGCATTCGCAAGGGTCAGGCTCTTGCCCTGGCACCTCTTAGGTCCTTTGGACTGCGCACAAGAAGCAGTTACATTTGTGCACGAAGAAAATAACTCCTGCCTCTACCCACACGGGCTCTGGCTGTGTTTCTGGTCCATGGTTGCGCCCAGGATCCACAGATCCACTCCTTCCCTCACTAGAAACCTTAGTCACTTACAAACAGTCATGCAAACTTTTACTCTTTTCCCCCTGTTATCAGTCCACTGTGTTATTGGATGTTACCTAACACATAGAAACAGAAACAAATAACACACAAGCCTTGTGGAGGAGCCTTTCAGCTACAACGGAAAAACCTAAGCCTTTGAAGAGTCTTGGTACATAGTTCTGCATGTGCTATTTCTGAGCATTCAACTGACAGGCATGTAGTGTATGAAGAAGGCATCTTTTGGGCTGGTAATTCCTCAGAGAGATACTGAACACGCAGCTTCCTCTGTAGCAGGACTGTTTTCCTGACACAGCCTTTTCCAAAGAGGCTTTCCCTGGTGGCCAATGACAGGACCCAAGGGAATGGAAGGAAGATGTGTCAGGGGAGGGTTAGGTTGGACATTAGGAAAAGGTTCTTGGCCCAGAGGGTGGTGGAGCACTGGAACAGCTCCCCAAGGACACAGTCACGGCACTGAGTCTGACTGTGTTCCAAAAGCATTTGGCCAAAGCACTCAGACATGCGGTGTGAATGTTGGGGTTGTCCTGTGCAGGGTCAGGAGTTGGACTCGGGCATCCTTGTGGGTCCCTTCCAACTTGGGACATTCTGTGATTCTATGATTCAAAGTTTTGAATGATGGGATGTGGGAAATATTTCCCCTGATCAAGTCCAACTGTCAGACCAACACCACCATGCCTCCTAAACCATCTCCCAAATTGCTACATCTACACGTTTTTTGAACAGCTCCAGGGAATGAGACTCCACCAGTGCCCTGGGCAGCCCCTGCCAGTGCTTCATTGCTCTTTCAGTAAAGATATTTTTCATAATATCTAGTCTAAACCTCCCCTGATGAACTTGAGGCCGTTTCCTCTCATCCTAACACCCAACCCACTACACTCTCCTTTTCAGGGAGCTGTAGAGATGCTAAAGTCTCCCCTCAGCCTTCTCCTCTCCAAGCTAAACAACTGCTGTTCCCTCAGCTGTTGCTCATAACCTTTGTTCTTCAGACCCTTCCCTAGCTCTGTTCCCATTCTCCGGACACACTCCAGCCCCTCAATATGTTTCTTGTAGTGAGGAGCCCAAAACTGAACACAGGATTCAAGGCACAACCTCACCAGTGCTGAGCCCAGTGAACTGACAATACAGTAGTTATATTGGTAGTTTCCCAGTGAAATCAAAGATAGGAATTGCTGGGAGAATTTGCAGTGAGGACCTAGCTGGTTGACACTGTGACCACACCAGACTGACAGCACCCACAGAGCATCAATTTCATGGTGAGGCAGAAGAAGCAAAGGAGAAAGATGCCTCTGAGCCAGTTCAGAGTTGGGAGCTTTGTCTCTGCTCCACATGTGTGACAAATGGCGTGGTTGCCATGCTGGAAATGAGGTGGATGTTGGCCATATAACTTATTTCTCATGTAACACTGGCCACAAAGTCAGACAAAGGAAATTCAGGAGACTGGATAAGCTTTGCACAACTCAGAATGGTTATCATACCAACTGATCATATTCTAGTATGGACCTTGACCGAGGAAGATAGTGTTTTTTTGTCCAGGGCTCTCAAACATCAAAACACATGCTTGACTTTAAATCTAAAACTAAATCCCACTAAAATACTGTTTTGGACACACAATACTTACCATGAGTTGTCCTACTTAAAGCCAGAGCAAATTTAGAGCAATAAAATACATGTTTTTAAATAAATGGAGGTAATGAGACCTAGCAGAACAGCAGGAATTGTGTCTGGCTCGGTGTGCTTGTGCACCCAGGTTGCAAGACATAAATTTAGACAAGAGCAAACATAAACATAGACAATATGCAGCAAGTTTTTCTAGCCCACTTGTTTGTATACACCGTACTTCTGGCTCACTTAGCATCCTACTCCCATCCCAAAATGTCCATTTGGATGCTACTGTTCTTTGGTCCTCCACTAGAAGCACTTATTTTTCAGGAGGTGCCAAATGTGATGTATTCAAATTTATCTTCTGCCAGACACCCATACAACGGGGGACTTCCCCCATGGAAACGGTGATCCTATTCTTATAATTTCATTACACAGACCAGTTCAAATACAAAACAAAAGTGAGGAGTTCTGTGATCGGGACATACATGTGCATGCCAGCACTATGCATTCAGAAAACCAGATTTAGTCTTCCAAAATGATAAACTCTGCTTATCATGTTCTTTAAGAAACAGGTGTTTGTTTTGCCTATCACAGAAACTGAGCTCTTGGTAAGAATGGAAAGGCTCCTTAGGTTTAAATAAATTAAAAGTCAAGGCTGAGTTAAAACCATCTTTACATCTGAAAAATGAAAGAAAGAACTGGGAAAAAACCACAGCACTATCTATATTGTAAAAGTTCTCGATTCTTTCCTGAAGGGAAAAGAGGAGGAAAAAAAGCTTTTCTGTAGGTATGTGTAAGAAGTTGAAGGTTTTGATTTGATCAATTACTGGCATAATGCCATAAATGACAAGATTCTTCAATAAGTTAGATTATCCAACACTAAAATCCTGATATATAGGGTTATTTAGATCCAAAGTCTTGCTGAAACCAAAGGAATTTAGGATCCAATCCTTAATTCAGTTTAGATTTACAAGGTAGGTCTCTCTGTAGAGCTGAGAATTAATCCTGCAGACAGGTAGTTCTGGCGCTGCTCCAGCTCTTGTAAAAGCTGTGATGTCTTTTCTGAGATGTCCAGAAACCCATGCAGTTTCTGGAAGCTCATTCTTTTGAAGATACCTACTGCAGTCACAAACGCGTGTGCTTCTTAGACTTTACTGAAAGAATAACACCTCTTAAAGAGAGTCTGCTGATAATAAAGTCTCTGTCTTAAACAGGAATTTAGTTATAAAGTACAGAAATGGTTTGAACATTTACAGCTTTTACTGTCTCCTCCTGCAGGCCCAGTGCACGCAGTTCCATGATACACCTCTTCTTACACACACAGCAGACAGTGCACCCTGTTTCTTCAAACTCCCTGTCTGTGCTCTTGCCTTCATTATGAAATTTTGTTGTATTTGAAGTTGACATAATGGTGACCATAACTGACCTGTCAGTGTAGATCAGAGCAAATCACATTCAGCATGGCAGGTAACAGCAATTAAACCTTGCTCCTATTCCATAATATGAACAAGTGCCTCAAGACCTGACTTGGAAGGGTTCTAATAACCAGACCTCCATTTTCAAAGGTACAGAGAATTAGTTGATATAAAACAAATAGGGATGTAAGACATATGAGACATAATAGGCAGCCAAGAAATTCAAAAATCAGGGGAATTAATGTGACCTGTACACTGTAGACTGTAGTTCAATCTTTGAGAAACGCAGCCATCTGCAGCATTTTTATGAAGGCAAATGAGAGATTTTTCAGGTAACCAACAGGAAGGAAAGGCATAACTTCCTTTCAGAACATCATCCTGTACCTTTAAATTCATTGTTGGAACAAGCCCATGTTTTCAGGCTGCTTTCTGCCAAAATGCCTAACGTGTCCTGCTATCGGCAACAGTGTGTGCTATTCTTTCACAAATCAGTGCAGGTATTCAAAACTGGACACGCATGAATAAAAGGTAGAATTGACACACAGAGTATTTTCTGCACGTGAATGAAGCAGGACCCAAATATGGTCCATGAAAGATTTTCAGTACTTTAAGATCACAGCATTTCTTTTGGAAGCTGTTTGGGTTTTTTGTGCAACATAATATTGTCAGGTATGGCTTAGAAGACAGCATTGTCACATATAGGAGTGAATGGATCTACGTCTACGTGGTTTCACCAGATACTGATCGTGCCTTCTGGGAATACACAAGAAAAGAAAGATTTTTCCCTTTAAAATCTGCATTAAGAATTATACAGTCCTCCAGCGGAGCCTCTAGCTAGCTGTGTGTGCTGCTTTGTTTCCTGTAGGGAGAGGGATATAAAAAGTGCAGATAACAAAACCTAACTAGAAGGGTAGGCCTCTTAAAAGTATTCATTGTCTGGGGAAAGAGGGAGGAAGAAACTCACCTGACCTTGACCACCCAAGCTTTTAACACTCAAAAAGACTTTCAAAGATTTCCGAGGGAGATTTACAGCTATGAAAGGACACTGGAATTACACTGTGGAAGAAGGAATAGAATTGGCCTTTGCTTTCTCCCCTCCCCTAAAAGCACCCAAGTCACGTCTGCAGTTTTAGAAATTTAAATATGTTGTTTTGGGAACTGAATGACAGAATCAAAGGAATTTCTAGTGTAATACCCTCAACACAGCCTCTCCCTCCAAATTTTTAGCACTTTTCTTATACCAACTGTGGTGACAATCAGTCTCCATGTCCCATCTCTCTGCGTCTGCTGTAACAAACAAACCCAAACCCATCACCCAGCATTTGTGGTGGGTGCAGTTAACGCATTACAGCCACAATAAGCTCCAAAAAGCCCTTTTCTTGCTGATAAAGGCAGCTGCCTTGGGCAGGCCACAGTTCTCAGCCTTCTGGACTCTTGTTACTGATAACAGTTCCAGTCCGGACGACTCTTTACTAAACTATGGAAATATTAGTGATGGCTCTAACCCCAGAATGTCCAGCTAGGCCTAGAGATCCACTGCGCTGAACATGTGAAATTCACAGTGTCTAAATATTGTATGATATTATTATTGAGCTAATTGGTCCAAATAACAACAACTGTTTCTGCTCCCAGAAACAGTGAGAGCATTAATCCAGTCACAGCAGATTTTCCTTGGAGCAAGTTCAACCCTCTGTTCAGACCTCCAAGAGAAGCTGTTTTTGTCAAAGGCTTCTTGAAAAACGGGGAATATACAGAAAAAGCCTCTTGAATTCTCAGCATCTAATGATCCTGTTTCAGTTTTAATATACACAAACAAAAGATTGTTCTGGTGGCAAAAACAGGTGCTTTTTAATTTGTATTGAATTTGAACAATTTCAGGGTCTTTGGGGTTTTAGTGCCTCGGGGTATAAAACAACGAATTGGTGCCTCTCAGAACATATCTCTAGCAGTTTCTTCCCATCAGAGAAGGTACAAATGCAAAAGAAAGCTTTCTTTTTACACTTCTTTTCAGGCATAAAGGAAACTATAAGAGGCTGGGCCAGCTTCTGGCATATGCAACTCCCAAAAGGACCCTGTGCTACTCATCTCTGTGCTAGGTGACGTGTCAGATACCATACTTAACTTCTTCACAGAGTCTCAGCCCTGTCTTACCATGCTCCTGTCCAAAGAGATATTTTGGAGTGCTGGGATCTCTGGATCTGCTTTGAAGTTCTTTACCGAAGACACAAAAAACCAGGATAAGCTACAGGAATGTGATCTCTTCCTATGTTTCCTCTCTCTTTCTCTGCTACAATCTATTTTCATGAACATTCTGGGTTAAATCAGTAGAAAAACCATGAATATAAGTCTATAATAAATGCAGCTGACTCCTACACTGGAAGAAAATGTACAAATTCATTTGAAAACCTCACCGCTAAGATCTTGCAAAATTATTTTATTTGTTATATTTCTTTTTTACCATCAGTATTCATTTCATAAGTCAATAACATATGGGCTGTATAAATACATTCAAGTGAAGATAACATAATCGTAACTCATGCAGCTGTTTTTTCACACCTGAGACAGAATATAATGCTCTGTATCCGTGCTCATCCACAGCTGTACCACATAAATAAAAGAGTGTGAGGAAAAAGAAAACAATGACTTAAAAGAATATTCATCTTTTTTAATTGAGGTTGCTGCACTCATAATTAGGAAAGCTAAGATCTGGGTGCTGGTTGACAGCCGACTGAACAGACAGCCAACTGAACATGAGCCAGCAGTGACCCAGGTGGCCAAGAAGGCCAGCAGCATCCTGTCTTGGATCAGCCATTTTGCGGCCATCAGGAGCAGGGAAGGGATGGTCCCCCTGTACTTGGCACTGGTGATGCTGCACCTCGAATCCTGTGTTTAGTTTTGGGTTCCTCACTATGAGAAAGGTCCCTTCCAAACCGAACCGTTTTATGACTTTTTGTAAGTGGTTTACACTTTTTTTTTCCTAGCATTCTTCTATTTAAACAGATCACCTATATAAAGAAAGAAAGAAAGAAAGAAACCAAATCTTCTTTTAATGTATCTGCCAATTCAGAGACTTTAGAAGAGAAAGAATTAGCCACTGTTTATACCAAACCATGCAGCCAGGACCAAAGCTGTATGTTCTTGCAGCATTTATGTAAATAAATGCCCTGATCTCAGAACAGCTCTGGCCTTTGTAGATCACGTTCATGAACAAATAAAGCTGCAAACAGAATGCATGGTAATGATCACCCTCCAGCAGGAACAGCCAGAAGGGAATCAATATTTGCCAAATAGATTGGGAGACGGCTAAAACTGACCTTTTCCCAAATTTTTTGGGATCTAACAAAACAATGGAGGCAAACAATAACTACTAGTAACGTTCATCCGCTTAAGGAAAAATAAAAGGTTTATGAAACTTCTATTCCTTGTTCTCTGCTGTCTATCACAATCTATTGCAGGACTCTGACAGCATTTAGGAGTTTAATGCCCATGGAATAGAAGTTGTCACAGGTTGATGGGCTCCTGCTGCTAGATAGTGTCCACATCATTAATCATGGACACTTAATCTCCTTCGCCTCACAGAAGAGCCAGTAGTGACACTTGCTTGCTGTACAGTGGAGGACACCAAAACCTATAATCTACCAGCGGTAAATTTACCATGAGATTGTGACAAGGATCATAGACAAATACGAGCAGCCTGGCAGCTTAGGAGCACGTTTATCACCCAGCGATGACGACTTTTTGGCTGACCTCTGGCCTTCCCTTCACATCCCTGCTCACACCTGCGGACTCGACACGATCACTTGGCCCCTTTGCTGAGAGCGACACAGGGTGCAGCTGAGTGTGCTCCCCTGACTGCTGTTTCTACATCTTACTGGATGGAAGGTAGATGGCAGCATATTTTGTTTCTTGAGATATCTAAAAAATTGTACTTTACTAAAACTTTTACCCAAAACGTACTCAGAAATATAAAACAAAAATATCTGAGTACTTGGGGAGAATTTTCCCAGAGGATGTTGGGCTAATTCTCAGCCCTCAAACGTTTTTTAAGTGATTGAACGAGACTTTGTTTCTACATTTGGAAGTTTTAATGTTCTGTTTTACTACTCACTGATTAATGAAAGTAAATCCTACCTATTGTAACAATATCAGCCTAATATATTAAATGGTGCAATGCTTTTTTTTTTCCTAAAAAAAGACTTTTTTTTGCATGCCATATCTCTTCAGTAGATAGCTGATAATTTACCTTGGACATTTCCCATTAGATGAACCTGGATTTCCTTAAGATCTGGAGAAGTACTAAATAGAATATGACATATTTATAGGCATACAGCTCTCTTGATACTTGCAGCTCATATCAAAGGGCTACTCAGTGGTTCCTTTAGTTTCTTTGGAACAGCTTTGGCATTCAACAGGCAGAAACTGAACGTCCTGAATACCGAAGAACATCACATCTCATTATACAATCTCAAAGGAATTGATATTTTTTTCTTCGTTATTTTCTTCTCTATTGCTTTTATCTGTTTGTATGATCCATAATGTGTCCCATAAATAGAAAAAATAAGCCAACCCTCACTGCTTTTTCAAACTGAAAGAAGATCATGTTAGATGACTGTTCAAACAAATGAAAAGAATAAGCTGATGAGGATGAGGTATTTTGAAGTGATTTTGCTTAGAATTTACTGTTACAAGCACCGAAGGTGGGATTTTGATCCCACTGTGGCTTAAAATTGGTGTAATTTTGACAAGTTAATTTGACTCTATTGAGACATAACTGAGGTCAGAACTACATCTTTGATGATGTTGTGAGTGAATAAAGGATGAATCAATATTAAGTTTGTTCTTTCCACGTTTGTGGTTTTTGATGGCCTATAAAAATGAGACACCAGTGTGCTACTATTATTCTTCATAACGAAAATTTATCTTTGCTTGGACTTTACATTTTAGATCTTCCCTTTGATATTTCCAGGTAGTTTCTCTGCAAAGATATGCATATGCAAGTTATGTTGAAGGAGAGCAATAAAATATTGTTTTAGCTGAGATGCTAACAAAGCTAACTTATGCAATTTTTTTTACATGAAATTCATATTGGTTGATCTCTTCTTTTGAAAAAGAAGGAAACTCAGTGATACCGGATCATTCTTTTACTTTCACATAAAACACTTAATTTTTTGCTCTATAACAGAAAAGAAAATGTGTAAATCACACACAAAAGAAAATAATATAAAAGAAGCTGTATGTTCTTAAGTGATTCTGGCCTGATCAGCTGTGATTGTTTAGATCATAGAATCATAGAATGGTTTGGGTGGGAAGGGACCTCAAAGCCCATCCAGTTCCAACCACCCCTGCCACGGACAGGGACACCTCCCACTGGATCAGGGTGCTCAAAGCCTCATCCAACCTGGCCTTGAACACCTCCAGGGCTGGGACAGCCACAGCCTCTCTGGCCAACCTGTGCCAGAGCCTCCCCATCCTCATGGGAAAATATTTCTTCCTAAGATCTCAACTCATTCTCCCCTCTTCCAGCTTAAAACCACCCTCCTTTGTCCTATCTCTGTACTCCCTGATCAAGAGCCCCTCCCCAGCTTTCCTGGAACCCCTTTCAGTACTGGGAGGCTGCTCTAAGGTCTCACCAGAGACTGCTCTAGGCTGAACAACCCCAAAGTCTCAGCCTCGGGTTCCTTCCCACCCAAACCATTCTATGATTCTAAGCTTATACGAAATACTGGTGTACTCTGTAGAGTAACCTGATGGACACGTTGGCCCGCCACCTGCAGTTCAAAAATGATGCTGAAAACCATTGGAAACCATTTGGGAAAGAGATACTAGAATGATTGAGATATATAAGTATGCATTACACATATACAGAGATGTGGCATTTAAGAACTGAAATCTGTCTAATTCTGATTAAAAAAACTAGAACTTTTAAACTTACAAGAGAATTAACAACTGGAATGATTTACCTGGGAATGTGGTAGATGTTCAAGTATCCAAAGTTCATAAATCAATATTTGGTGTCTTTCTAAGAGATCTCTAACAGGTTAAACGGAACTTAATGCACTAATGAGCAAGATTTAAGAAAAGGGTCTTCTGTAATTTCTTTAGCTATCTGAAAGCTGTACCCATCTAGCATCTATTCCAATATTCATGCAAGAGACCTCAAACTCTTTATGTATCATCAGGCAGGTGCCCAGCAGAACTTGTCCCCAGCCTCCAGGTGTGACTGTAATCCAAAACAGGTGACAAATCCCAACAACCACTCCTGGTGGCCACTAACTAATATTACATGAAGCACAACTTCAGGTGCAGAGAGATAGAAATCTCATTTAATAGTGTGCAATGGGCTAAATTGATTAAAAAAAAATCAGCTGCAGCATCCCCAGAAACAGTATTTCTCATACTTCCCATCACTCTCAGGCCATCAGAATTCCAGAGAATTCAGTGCATCTCACAATACTCACTTGATTTCAAAGTTTAAGAATTCACCATTCAAGAAGTCAGAATTCACCATTCAAGAACCTACAGCTGGGTTGTGGTAACACATCACTCGAGTGTTCCAGGTCCATCTCAGCACAAAATAAAATTGCTTAAATTACTGTTCCACATTAGTGAGGAGAAAATATATTTTTAAACAGCTACTGCTGTTGAAGGGGTAAATACGTGAATAAATACACAGAGTATTAGGTTGAGGCTTTCAAAGACACCTAGGAGATTTAGCATCTTTGTTTTACGTCATTTCTACAGGCATATTCCTTTGAAAACCCCAGTCACATATGCTGAAAATCTCATCCTATATCCTTCTAAGTACTCATAGAGGTAACAGCAGTTTGTGTTCTATACAATTAATTTATGATCCCACTGGTGGTAGGTATGAGGACGTCTGTCTTACAGAGAAACACGTTGAATGCACACAGCCCTCCACAGTAAGTGTTACACATTCAAGTACTGAAAATCTTTGACATCTTATCTGCTGTTTTCCTAGGAGACCAAGCCACTTAAAATACATATTTAGTTTATCTCAAGGAATATTGTGCCCTACGGAACAAAAATTAATATGAAGCACCAATAATCTGAGGTTATTTGTGAAACCCAGTCACATCTGCATTTTTTCCTCAGTCAGTTGATACAGGAATGTTATGGAGCATTTTTAAGTTTTCAGATAATTGAAGGGAAATAACCACAATAATGAAATCACTGTTGGATTACATTCTGATAGGTGACAAATCAATTCATTTATGATACTTCCTTTGTCATACTGAGCCATTTTATTGTGCGGAGGAAACCTCTCAAATTAATAAAACTGTTAAATCCATAATGTCTCATGTACCAAATAGCACATCAGAGAACAAAGTATCAATCACTGAAAGAATAAAACTGATAAATGCTAGCAGGAGATCATCTGGGAAAAGAATCTCCCTTTTAAGAGGATTGTGCTATAACAGTAATACTCCACAATATGCGTATATGTTTATCACATCAGTGTGCAAGTACCTATAGATAAATAAACACACAGGTAAATACACACAGTGATGTTGGGGTTGTCCCGTGCAGTGCCAGGAGTTGGACTCGATGATCCTTGTAGGTCCATGGCAACTCAGGACATTCTGTAACTGTATGATTCTATGATGCTGTGAGCATCTAATATCTGTTTTGTGTTGCAGTAGTTCTGCATTGCATGGTACAGGGAAAGAGCACGGTGAATTCCAAACAGTTTTATCTCAATGTTATTTAAAAATGTTTTTGAGGTGATTTGTTTTTTAAATTAAATATGATTTAATACCAAAGAATAAAGCTGTTATTAGACTCCTTCTAAAATGATTTAGCTGAAATGAGATTTTGTAAAACTGCTAAAATTGTGTAGAAAGGAAAGAGATTAGAGAGACTTAAAAATTATGTAATAATGTATTAATTCATTTCTCCCCCCAGCCTGTGTACATTTGCAAAAGACTCATTCACGTTGAAGGATATCCTTTAAGAGGTCATAATAAAGCTGCAACACCAACCACTTTGTCAAAGACACTGCACAGAAAACCGTGGCAAATGTGGAATACAAAAAGCTCTAAAGCGATGACCTTGGCATTCACTGTCTCTCTTTAGCAATCTCACCACTAATATTCAGTTATTTGGTAACAGTGAAAGAACACTTTATTTTAAGACAGTGTAAAGCACCATGGCACAAGCCAGGCTGGGATGAAAAGCTAAGAGAAATTACATATCCTGAGGAAACAGAACTATTAATTACTGAAAGACTGAAACTGCTTACCTAATGGATCCAGATTTACTCTTAATTAACTCTTTAACTCATCGTTTTCTTTTTTTTGAAGGTTTTCTAAGTGCACGAGACAGTAGTGCTGGCTAATATTTTTCAAACAACAGCTTTTATGCTTTAAACAGCAACAACAAAGGCTTTTAGTTCTTTAATTTCAGTACTTTTCCCAGATTTTTAATTTTTCCCATTTTGTTGGTGAGTTTTCAATTCACAGCTCCTTTTTCTATGGGTGAACAGACAGAAAAGGTGGAATAAGGAAACCCAGAGCTCAAGCTCAATCCCGATTGCACTTCACAGTTGAATAAACGATGAAAACTATTGAAACTTGCTCAACTTTTAGAAATTGAGATAGAAATGCCTTGGGAAATCTTCATAACTATTTCCCCCCATTGTTCAGGCATCTCCACTTAGATTGTTTGCTTAATAAACCACCTGAACACCAGGCTGATCAGCAGCACAAACCCTGCTGGATGACTCAAAGGAAGCAGCATCTTTGAAATCTCTGTAAATGGGGGCTGTAGTATTCAAAAAAGGAGGAGAGCCTCTGCTTGCAGTACTCTGAAGCTGGAAGAGTTCCTCACTAAAGCAACAGCACCTCTTTTCTGTTGGACCAGCACCTATTATGCTGTCAACAGATGTGGGATTTGCCCCGTTAGTTGCCTTCCAGCTTATGTGCAAACCCTTATTATATAGAAACAGGAATCTGGAATCAAGGATTTGTGCGTTTGTTAGAGGCTTTTTGTGATCCCTTTTGGATCAGGCATTACTTGTCATGTCACAGGTTTAGCTTTTAAGTACTCTTTGAGTCTGTCACGTCCTGTTTGACACTGATACGTCCTCAAGTCAATGTATATGACAAGCAGATAGGAAGAGAAGTACCTTCTGCCATATGCATAAAATTTGCCAGCATCAGTAAAAAGAGCAAAGACAACACATGTATTAACACACTAAATAGGCTGTGAAGTGTTTTTCCACAAATTGGAAACACTTATGAGAGAATCGGTAGTTTCACAGTCTGTAAACAACCAGTAGTTTTCCAGTGATCAAACAATTACAGTATCTATCCAGCAGCCCTAAAACTGAAGCCTGATAGTTCATACTGAGTCACCGAGACCAAGTCTTAATCAAACAGAATATACATTCACTAAATAAATCAACAGCTGAAAGAGGAGAAATTTCTATGATTATTTTTTATTAGATCTATGCTCTATGGATATATTTAAAGTGATGCCAAAAGAATCTCAGCCTCACGTAGAAACAGTCGAGGAAATTGTAATCTGTACTGTGGCCCATCTCTTGGGGCTGCTGGCACTGGAGCTTGGCATGCTGGACTTTGATGGGATTCCAGGTGCCAGCACCAGCTTTTGCAGAGACCTAACTGCTGCGCTTTACAACAACAACAGAACAACCGTTCTGCCCCCCTGCCATGGGCAGGAACATCTCCCACTGGATCAGGGTGCTCAAAGTCTCATCCAGCCTGACCCTGAACATCTCCAGAGATGGGGCAGCCACCATTTCTCTAGGCAACCTGTGCCAAGGCCTCCTCACGCTCACAGGAAAACATTTCTCCCTAAGATTTCATCTCAATCTCCCCTCTCTCAGCTGAAAAGCATTCCTCCTCATCCTATCCCTGCACTCCCTGATCAAGAGCCCCTCCCCAGCTTTCCTGTAGCCCCTTTCAGTGCTGGGAGACTTCTCTTCTCCAGATTGAACAACTCCAACTCTGTCCTCCTATGAGAGGTGCTCCAGCCCTCAGATCATCTCTGTGTCCTCCTCTGGTCTCGATCCAAGAGATCCATGAATTTCCTGTGCCGAGGACTCCAGAATTGAACACAGGGCTCCAGGTGGGATCTCACTGGAGCAGAAAAGAGGGACAGAATCCCCTCCCTCACCCTGCTGGTCACACTTCTTTTGGTGCAAACCCAGGATTTGGTTGGCCTTCTGGGCTGCAAGTACACATTGCTGGCTCATGCTGAGCTCCTCATCCACCAACACCCCTAAGTCCTTCTCTTCAGGGCTACTCTCAATCCATTCTCTGACCAGCCTATTTCCATATGGCACCATAACAAAAGAAATGTTTTTATTTAGGCCTTTTTAAAAAATTATTTTTATTTAAATGGAAGCACATAAGTTTTGTTTTTCCATTTCTGATGAGGCAGTAGTGGCAACTGATCTGATTTAAAGAATCTTTAAGGCACATCTTTTATAAATTCTTCTTGCAAAACCAGTGAGGTAAAAGAATTAAGAGTATGGGAGGCTTTACCTGCATCACTTGTGGCAGTGATCTGAAGGGAGGTGACAAATAGGCATATAATGAGACACATGGCTTTATACCTGACAATCTCACACATAAAAAGTGTCAAGTGTATTTGACAGAATGAAATGAAACTAAAATGTTAGCATTAATTGCTACTCAGTGCTATATTACCAGCCCCACAATCCAAATCAATTATGAAGATTTGTACCAGTTGTGAGACAAAAAAGATTTTGGAAGCCTGTCAGCTCAAGGGTGTCATTACCTAGTGCTGATATGACTGCTCTGGGCTTTGCTCAGAACAGGGAGAGTCACAACCACCCACTTGCAGAACTGCAACCAAAATGGCACAATTGGAGTATTTTAAAGGGAAGTTGACAGGTGTATGGTTAAACATCACAGGTTTGAACAAAAAGATGTACTTCCCTCATGGGAAGCTCACATTGCTTACTGGATTTCCCCCCATTCTTGCCTCATCTGCAATAAAAGAGAATTACTGACTTGTGCTGCTTCAGCAGCCGTTATGTTTATTTGATTTTTCATATTTAAATATGACATACTAAAAAAAAAAATCTGCTTATTTTTTCTTAAAATTAGATATATTTCGGTACCTTAAAGAAACTGTTGTGTGAGACCTTACCCAGGTTTCCTGCCTTGATGTCTTAGTCAAGGGGATAACTCTTCCATGGTGACAGTAGAGACTGATAAAACCTTGCAGCATGTTCCTGTCAGGGGAACTTCAAGCTACCTTTGTCACTGAAAAAAAAAAGAAGGTTTAGGAGCCATGGAACAGGATTTTCGCTACTTTGTTGCATCGGTGACATCAAAGAGATGGTGATTTAGATAACAACATGAACGCTTATGTTAAGGAGCAGTAGATGTGGCTCTTTCCAGAGGTCATCCCACTGTGCCTGTGGAAAGATACCCAGGACTGTTTTCATTCAAAGCAAAAAGCTTCCTCCATTTCAAGGGAAGAAATTGCTCTCACTTTGCATAGGTAAAATGCACAGGACTGTCTAGGAAGGGCTGACTCAGCCATTCTTGGTAAGCAGCATCTAATCTCAGTGCACCATGCAGTGAGCTCCTCCACATCCCTATCGTCATCTTTCTTTTGAGAGAAGTCTGGCAGAGGTGGGATGTGGCTCTGGGCAGGCACATGCCAAGGGATGGCTGCAGCAGTACCCACTGCTCTCTCCTGGAGCACTGCTCTGCCTTGTTGCTGCCTCAGGTCATCAGCAAGCACATCATTCCTTCAAGCACCCAGCTGCTTAAGATATATTCCCTCAGAATTTCATGTCTTGTTTGAAAAGATTACTCAGAATCAATGTGGAAGACAGGCTAGGAAAACAAGTGTAGCTGAGTAATTTCTTAAGCACGGTTATCTTCACACCGAAGAGAGCTCCAGGGAGTTACTAATCTTTACAAAACCAAAAGGATTCCTGATACATGCTGCTTCTCTCTGCAGCCCTTCAGCTGATACACGAACCCACAGCCTGGTCAACACTTAAATCCAGACAGACTCCCTCTTGAATTCTCTGCTCTGGCTGGCTGTTTTTCTGGCAAGTAGTAGTGAGTCTGTATTCAGCCCAGACAGCATCTTGCTTAAAATGCATTTTTTTAATCCTGTTTTGCCACATATTCAGCCTGCATAATTTGAATCCTGAGCCTGGGGAAGCAACCCAACAGAATAATTACTGAGTCTTTCATAAGCGATGCATCAGACCAGGCTAACTCAGTAAAATCTGTGTCTAGCAACAACTCCCAATCTCTTCCCCTCCTTCCTCCACCCCCCTAAATCTAGCTAGTTTTTAAATAAAACGATGACAAAATTGCTTTTCCCAGATAACCAGAAAGAGGGTTAAGACCCAGAATTTGCAAACCAAACCTGGGGTTCAGCTTGATGCAAAAAAAACCCTGCCAGGTTGAAAACGATTTGCTCATTGCTCTCTCTGAGTGCTTCTGGTCATTTAAAGCATCGATTCCCAGGAGTAGTAGTGCTGTTCCTAATCTGCCACATTTCAGGGCAGCTCCTGAAATTCTCCCTTCTAAAGCTGTCTGTTCTCATTTCAGCTGGATGCAGTATTTATTTACTTTAGGAAGCAAAATCCCTGTTCAAATTGACTGTTGCACTACATGTCAACAGTGTCGCCATTTGATTCCAAGGGGAAGAAATACATATGAAGAAATTCTACTTGCTTCAGAAAGTGACAGTCTTTAAATTATTTCAGTAAGAGAAATACTGAAATAAATAATTTCTACTAAAATGGTTATTGCAAAGTGTTTGATCACAAGACACGTAAATTCAAGAGAAGTTTACCCTTGGGTCAACTAGGTAACAAAATATATTGCAGAGATTTTGGTGATGACACCTACAATGGATAACATTGATGTACAATTAATGTCCATCATCAGCAAGTTTGCAGATGATACCAAGCTGGGAGGAAGGGTTGATCTGCTAGAGGGTAGGATGGCCCTACAGAGGGACCTGGACAGACTGGAGAGCTGGGCCGATTCTAATGGGATGATGTTTAATAAGTCCAAATGTCAGGTACTTCATTTTGGACACGACAATCCCATGCAGAGCTACAGACTGGGGAGAGAGTGGCTGGAGAGGAGTCAGGCAGAAAGGGACCTGGGAGTGCTGGTGGCCAGGAAGCTCAACATGAGCCAGCAGTGTGCCCAGGTGGCCAAGAAGGCCAATGGCATTCTGACCTGCATCAGGAATACTGTGGCGAGCAGGACCAGAGAAGTTATCGTCCCCCTGTACTCGGCACTGGTCAGGCCTCATCTTGAATATTGTGTCCAGTTCTGGGCCCCCCAGTTTGGGAAAGATGTCAGAATACTGGAATGTGTCCAGAGGAGGGCAACGAAGATGGTGAAGGGGCTGGAGCACAAGCCCTACAAGGAGCGACTGAGTGAGTTGGGGCTGTTTAGTCTGAAGAAGAGGAGGCTCAGGGGAGACCTCATTGCTCTCTACAACTCCCTAAAAGGAGGTTGTAGTCGGGCAGGGATTGGTCTCTTCTCTCAGGTGACCAGTGACAGAGCTAGAGGGCATGGACTCAAGCTTCATCAGGGAAAGTTTAGGCTTGATGTTAGGAAAAAGTTCTTCACTGAAAGGGTGATTGATCATGGAATGGGCTGCCCAGGAGGGGGTGGAGTCGCTGACCCTGGAGGTGTTTAAAGGGAGACTGGATGAGGCACTGAGTGCCATGGTTTAGATGATGGTTGGTGTTAGTGTTGGTGTTAGTGTTGGGTTATAGGTTGGACTTGATGATCTCAGAGGTCCTTTCCAACCTTATGATACTGTGATACAATTTGTTCAGTTATTTTTTCCTACCAGTTTTAAAATAATGAGTTTTTGAATGAACACGACTATACCACTTCAGACAATATTTCTTTGTGGATTAAAATTCCTACTGCATGGCCTAATATTTGAGATACTGTTCAAATGCATGCAACGATACAGTCGCTGTCTCAAAGAGCCTAGAAATAAACCCTTTTTTTTTCCCTCAAAGTGATTTTTTTCATCAAATCTGTTCTCAGTATTAAACCAGTTCTTGGGGCTAATTCACTTCTGCAATTCCCATAAGTATAAATAATTCCCCTGAGAATAAAAAAAAGTGAAATTCAAAACTGCTGCTGTGGTGTCTTTTTGCTGGTTTTGAAGTTTTTATGTGTGACAGCTAGAATAAACACAGAACACAGCATTATTTTAGCTCTCCCCACTAATTATACACTTTAAAGAAATAAAAAATTACATTGTCTTACAGCACTGTAGTGCCTAGTGTAAACTGCTGTAATAAAAAGAATAGCTTCTAGATTATCATCATAAAAAAAAGAAGTTAAAAATCCATTGGAAAATGCAAGTAATTTGAAGACCATTTTGAAAAACAGGAGCTATGCTGGGCAGATCAGCATTGTATTTATTATTGTAACCATGGAAACAATATAAATTTCCATCTACTAAGGTATTAGTTTGCTGCTTGCTAATGATGAATATTCACTCAATGGGTGAATGAAATAGTTACAATTTCAATAAGTAGCCAAATTTGTGGGTTTTGTTCTCTGTAAAACACTGAAGAGAGCGGCTGGATGTGGTTTAAAGCTCTATGAAATGTTTGGAATGAAACCACAAAACCTGGGAAATTTACCTGGTTCCAAAGCTTTGTGACAAACCAGAAACTCAGACTCTGCCTTTCATGCTCAGTTTTGAGAACCTGAGAGAAGAGGGGACAGGGCAAAAAAAATAGGGGGGGAAAAAAAGCTTTTATAAAAATAACTTTTAAAAATAACTTTTGTACTCTCACAAGGTGCGTTCAGTCAAATGGTCTGCTTGACTGAGCCCTGCTTCAAGCTTTCAGCTCGTGCAATGTGTGACTAGAGTAGAAGAGCCTGCTCCAGACTCTTCTCTGAATTTCCCAGGTGCTTTGAGCTGGATCAGAGCCTGGGATCTGAACTCCACAGCTCGGTCTCTCTGTAATGGTCTGAAATGAAAGAGTTAAACTCAGCACTCCAGAAGTGCATTCAGATTGTGGAATTTAGGCCTATTTGTATTTCAGAACTGAAGTTAGAAATTCAGCTATGCGCTTTCTATTTATTTGTGGGCACTCTGAAATATGAGACACCTTCTAGACATTCTAAAAGGTGCAGACTTTGTCTATCTGACAGAGACAGACTGTGTTCATCTGACTCTTGTCCTAAGGGAACTAGAAGCTAAAAGATAAGGAAGCTGGTAGAACTAAAGAAAGAGGAGAGAAAAGAAAAAAAAAGAAGGGTGTTTATAAAAGTCACTAAATTCTATGTAAGTATAAATGTTTCTTTGAGAGAGATTCCTGGCAGCCTTTGAGATTTTGCAAATAAATTTCATTTTGTGCCACGGGTGCTGTATGGAAAAAGGGAGGTGTTCAGAAAGAGGCACAGAACTATTGTGTAATAAATTTTCTTACTTTGTGCACACACTTATTTTTCTTAGTATGAAATAGTGATACAGGATGGGGTTTTCTACTAAGCAAGATTTTTTTCTTTTTGGATGTTTGAAAAGGTTTCCATCAAAGTGATCACCAGCCTCAGCACTGAAATACAGCACTTGTTACTTCAGGGGGAAATCAATGCTGCCAGCAGTGATTCTGGAATAGATAGAAGGTGAAAGTGCTGAGAATGTCTGAATAACATATTGACCAACAAT
Organism: Tapera naevia; assembly: GCA_033556795.1. NCBI lineage: Eukaryota > Metazoa > Chordata > Aves > Cuculiformes > Neomorphidae > Tapera > Tapera naevia. The sequence continues at coordinate 1,063,015 of JAUMJJ010000025.1, read as the reverse complement.
GTCTTTCCCTTTCATAACATCACCAATGATATTTAATATTAAAAAAGTACTTTAAATGTACTATGAGACATTATACACTCTCCTCTTACAGATATTTTGGTTAAGAAAAATGCGTTGAACGTCAAAGAACATGAAACTGAAAAATAGTTGAAAAGTGGCAATGCGAAATCTGTTACATGCAAAGGCTTTTTCCTCGTGTTTTTTAATCAAACAACCAAAGACTGAAGTCTTAAGATGCTAACAAGCAGTAAAAATCACCAGTATAGACTTGCAAACTGGAATTTCTTCTGATTTTCACATCAAAGGAATTAACAGTAGAGATCGGAAGCGATAAATATTTTTGGTAAAAATTTCCAATACAGAAGGAAAACGGATTAGTTTGCAAATACTTCATGGAGTCTGCAGACCCAGAATCTACAGAAAAAACCCAAATCCTTGCATTTGGGGATGGAGTGTGGGAACTAGGACAACACTTGCATATAAGCATGCATTAAAAAGATCCTTTATATCTACTAATTTAAGTGTTGTTTGAGAAATCTTCCTGCTTGCTCTTACTGTGGTTTTCGTCCCTGCACATATGCAGATCTTGAAATCTAAAAATAGTTGGAGGGAAAAAGAGTGCCACTGGAGTGCTGAAATCCATATCCTGATTGAAAGTCAGGGGGAGATTTAAATTTAGAGGGTCCTCTCCGAGCAGGTAACTTCAAGAGTAATCTGCTTCGTAACAATCCAGGAGGTGCACCAAGATCTTGCTGGCTTTGATCACACATACACTATTAGATTAGAAAATATTTGCCTTATACAGTTGTTAAACTTCTAATGGAATATCTCTGCAAATTTTTTTAGCATCTATTTGTACATTCTCTGCGAACGCGAATGGGTATTTGCATGTGTTAATGTATGGTTTAATGCAGAAAGGTGCATTTGGGGAGTAGCAACAGATTCTGTGGGCATATTTAAGAATGTTGATTTGAAAATGTGTGCTATAAACTTGGCTACTTTCAGAATAAACTCTAGAGAACTGTTAAGCGGCAAACACAGAACACCTACTCAAACAGGAAAGAAAACCAAAGGGTGCACCAACTCTATTGCAGGCAAGCAAGCTTTCTTTCCAGTGATACCTGCTACAATAAGCATGGAAATGACCACTGTACATTTTGATTTTCCACAAGCATCTAATATTCAGTTCCAGATCAGAGATTACTGGTTTTGGCACTGAGACATTAGGTAAGGTAGAAAACTCTGCTGTGTAGGGAGCTGTACTCAGCAGCAGCTTTCTTGATAGAAATGAGAAAAGAGGCTAACAAGGTATTTAAGAAAGGCTTCCCTCTCTTTGGAATAAATTCTAATGATTGAAGCAAGGAATGGCACTACGAGCTATGAACTATGAGCTAATGACAATTTAAAAGTCATAAACAAATTAAACTGTGTCCCAGAATGATCTCCTCTTTGTACTGGTTGTACCAGGTGGTGAAACATAGGACTCTAAATTATGCACTCCTCTCAGAGAAAAATATTCACGCATTTTAAAAGATGTACAAGCACAAAACTTATTCAGTTGTAGAGATTGAAACGGACAGTCCACTCAAATAACAAAGCTGGAATTGAAAGACAGAGAGGCTCTTATGAATAGTCCTATCTATTCTCCTTAGAATCAATACACCATTATCACTTATCTCCTGCTGCAAACTGGAGACCAGATCCAGGTTCATCAGACATGTAGACTTGGTAGCACTTTCAGATTGAGTCTGAGACCTCCAAACAGTTTCTTCATCCACTATATGAATGTTAGATATAAGAAATACAATCTGTCTTCAAAGAAACTGGAGAGAGAAAATCATTTACTTTTCTGCAATTGTAGAAGAGGGTATTATAGTAAGTCAAAGGCTCTTGTCTTGACAGCTCTGATCATGTGTTCTAATAATTTTTATTTTTTTTTTAAACCACAGCAGTTGTGTCTTGAGTATTTGTTCCTGGTAAAACAAATTATTTAATTTTAAAATAAAACGTATGTCTAAAAATAATGTTTGCCTTAAATCCACATTATATTTGTAAATATTACTAACACAAAATATCTCTCTTGGACTATCAGCTGTTTTAAAACTTGTAGGAATTCTCCCCAGGGGTTCTTGCTCTCAGAGTAAGCTGTTACCGCCTTTTTGCCCCCTTAGGTGTTACAGGCTGTTCTCTGTCTTTCAAGGGATTCTCAATATATGCAGTCTTTGAAGTCAAAGTTGTTTTTTTTTTAAATCTCATTAACACTACAAGTTAATTTGTCTTCTGCTTTCAGAGAATCAGATTTGATTTTCTCACTGCCAAAACCTGGAGAAGGGAATGGGCTAGGTCTTAGTGCAACATAGAGCAGTTTGTTGGGGATGAAGTACGATCTCAGATGCCTCTAGAAGTCTCTCAACTCTGTTCTCAAATCCAAATTCCAGGCAAAGAGGCTATAAGCAGACTGCAAGGAAAAAGAAATGGAAATTTACTTGGGTTCTCTATGACCTGGGCTTAGGAAACTGGTGGAGCCTCCGCTGACTAATGGTATTTCTCTGGCGGCCTTGACTCTGTGATAAGGTGATAGCTAGGTAGTCACCTCTCCTTTCAGTGCCTTCCTAATGATCTATTGCATGTTCTCTTTACCTCATAAATTAGCAGAGAAAGTAGATGTTTTGAATGATCCTGACCTAGGGTGTGTGTGCTACATGTGTTCAGCTTGCTCAATAATAAAGACACGTGCAGGCTAACATACCTTCACAACACAATAAAGCACTGCAAAAAAACCCCATTAGCTTACTTTCAAAAATCAATGGCTAAATTGCTTCTGATTTCACAGCCAGCATAATTTCTGCTTTGAGTCTTTGTATGGCTCACCATTGCAAGATGTGGATATGTCCTCCTACCAGATTTATATTTCTAAAACGCTTGCAAAAACATCAGTTATTGGACATGACCACTGAAAAACTTTTCAAAAAGTGGAGGTATCAGTTACCTGAGGGTCCCAAGACTCTTATCTACTTTGACAAGATGCTGAAGCCATGAGATGGGGCTACAGTCTTTCAAAAGACAACTACATACATCCAAGCAGCTGCTCCAAAGTGTGCATGAAATTGTACAAGCTCACATATCTGCCACGTCTTCCTCTCCCTGCCCCTGGACCATAGGAAACTGTCTTACTATCTTTTCAGGGAAGCCAGATATCCAAATTTATTTGTATCTTAAAGGGCAGAATCAATAGGATTCATTTAGCAGTGGAAAACTTCATCTCTTGACTGTTCTAATTTATGTAGGGTAGCTCCTAAATCCACTGAGTAGCTTTATTTAACATAGTGGTAATACAAGTTCGAGGCTACAGGGAAAGGTGTTGGAGATGTATTTCTGGATAAACTTGAATGTCCTGACAGCCAATACATTCCTCTGACCTGTTAGAGGAGAAATCAGACAAGCCTGAGCAAAGCTGAGACTGAACCAGCTATATGAATGTTTTTAAAAGCCCCGTAAGAATAAATTGCTTTGATGAGGTCACTTAGCTGGAATTGCGTGGCACGGTGCTCAAAAGCAAAATGCAGGAAGAGTGGGAGGAACTGATGGGATACTCCCATCCTAAGAGAGAAAGGACTGTCAAGGGTGCTCTGTAGCAGCTCCTGAGCTCTACAAAGTTCCTAGGTGAGGAACAAGAGTCAGGAAAAATGGAGATCCACTGCTGGCTTTACTTATCCCATTTGGTGTGTGACAGTGGGTCACTGCCAGAGTAAAGTCAGAATTCAGCATTTACTTTGGGTCACACAGCTAGGAGAGAGGGCCAGATTTGTCAATGTAAAGAGAAAGTTAAAGGGCTTAAAAAAAACCCAACTGGATCTTTGCAGAGACATGATTGACTATGAAGGCCAGAAAAGGTGAGGAGTGTAGCTACTGTAAGGAGGGAAACTTCAAAATAAAAATGCCAAAAGCAAACCTCCCGCATGCAGTCCAGTATGTTACAATAAAGAGATTTACCCACCAGGAACCCATGCTTAAACACTGGTGTCACCATTGGACAACTATTTGCAACTTCATCAGAGCCTGACTTAGCAATTCACCTTGAAAATTCATATGTGTAGAAAAAAGTCACTCCAGGAGGGAAAATGTAGAGATTTAATACCAGGCAGCAAACCAAACTTGTGTTACTTACTGCTTCATAGAATCACAGAATCATCTGGTTGGAAAAGACCTCTGAGATCGAGTTCAACTGTACCTGTCCACTACTAAATCATGTCCCTAAGAAACTCATCTACGTGCCTTTTAAACACCTCCAGGGATGGTGACTCAAGCCCCTCCCTGGGCAGCCTCTGCCAGTGCCTGAGAACCCTTTCAGTGAAGAAATTTTTCTTAATGTCTAATCTGAACCTCCCCTGGTGCAACTTGAGGCAGTTTCCTCTTGTCCTATTACTTGTCACTTGCAAGAAGAGACCAACACCGACCTGGTCACAACCTCACAAGGGAGGAGGAGGAGCAGGCGCTGAGCTCTTCTCTCTGGTGACCAATGACAGGACTCGAGGGAAGGGAGGAAGATGTGCTGGGGAGGGTTACGTTGGACATTAGGAAAAGGTTCTTCCGCCAGAGGGTGGTGGAGTTCTGGAACAACTCCCCAGGGAAGCAGTCACAGCCTGACAATATTCCAGAAGTGTTTGGCCAAGTGAGTTACCAGTGCTTATCCTCTTTTGAAACAAATAGCCATGAACATACAAAAATGCGACAGAGACAGAAAAGATGACTTAAGCGTTCTTAACTCTGATAATCTTTTCTTAAACTGTAGTGACTTATGACTTCGGCTCTAGACTCACTGTATTCCATTCACTTTCAATAGGTTTTCTTTGAGTGTGTTCAATTTCTGTACGTTTTATGGTATGTGGGTGCTACTGAGTGTGTTAAACAATTGGCAAAGTATGATTAATTTCTGTTTCAGCCTTTTACAATTCCTCAAATTAAAATTTACCATCAATAACTTTAAGCTATTGCCCTATTAATGCTTTATGAATTCAGCATTAATCCAGTTTTAACTCTATACAGAATCCTCTTTGGCCCAAAGATGTGTAGCAAAGTTTGGGAGCATGAAGAAAAAGAGAAGCACTTATATAATTTATTACCAGCTTTTCTCAAGAACAATTTCTTAGACGACTTAACTTGGCTCTCAAGTTAATTTTGAGGGTAATTAATCCTTTGGAAATTAAAATATATTTCTTTGACTGAAACAACAAAACTCCTGGTTCTCTCAAGTGTAACATCCCACTTTGTTCTTTTATCCATATTATCAAACCCAGTCCATTACAAAAGCCCTCACATTCTAAGTCCACAGTACACTGTTACTTATATCACTGCTCCAATCCAGTTCTGAAGGGTGTTTAAGAGGCACGTGGACTAAATTATGTTATCAAAATAGACCTGAATCGTTCACATTTTCAGAAAGTCCCCTGAATTTCTGCCCCTTTACATCAAAAGCCCTAGCATTATATCATAATTTTCTAAACCCAAAGCGAACAGAGACCGAATTATGCATTTCTAGTACACCAAGAAAAATGTTGAAAACATGATGACTATTTTGCCTGCCAAAATCTGAATTCAAAGTGTTAAACCAGGAATTCCAGTGTAATTCCAGAGTGAACCAAGACTGAGAATTAAGAACTTAAACACAGTCCTCAAATAGAGTAAATCTGTACCGCCTCAGCAGAGATCTTAGTGGCTGTCCTGCAGTTTGCTTGCTAGACCTTCTCTAGGAGTGTAAGAGGCCGTTTTACTGGTTCAGGTTAAGTTTTTTCCTGTATCCTTTTTCTTTTTGCTTCTTCTTAGAATTCCTTGGCATGAAAAGAAGAGACATCTTCTCCCTAATTTGCCTCTGTCTTTCGGTTTGAAAACTGGCTTAACTAGAGAAGAATTTCTCTCGTTTTGAGACAGAAGTACAATATCTATGACTTTGGGATCCAAATCCCTTACCAAAAAAGTCCACAGCAATGAAGTTTCTGGATTCTTTTGATTCTCTTTACTCAGCCTTTACTTTAGATTTTCTTAGTTGCTGATAGAACACTCAAAAAAATGCTTGTTAAAGTCTCTTTACCCAATTCCCTTCCACCACCTCCACTGCTACATTGCTGTTCTGCACTCCCACATCCATTCTGATTTCACAACCAGGAAGCAATCACAAAATGGGTACAGCTGATGGAGCATTTCTCTTCTACTTCCCCATCTCTGACTTTTCATGAATAGCATTCCCTTCCAAAGACATAACTCCACTAACCCTTGTACTGTGAAATGAACAGCAAATGCTGCTCCAGATGGCCTCGGAGTGGCTGGCTCCTTAGCAATCGTTGGTGCACATGCTGACAAGTGTTATGATTCGTTTCTGAGTGCCTGGATAAGGCAGGCCAATTATTGACAGGGAGAGAGAAAAGGCAATCTCTTAACAACTTACCATGAGGAAGCAGTAAAGAATTAAATGAGAAAGGCAACAACACCTCTCTACCAAATAACTCTTTAGCAAATACATGCAGATAATCCTTTGCAAAGGGTCAGGGAAAGGTACTGGAGTGATACATTTCAAAAGCAGAGGGTTCACTTAAAAGATTCACTCTGATTTCTGTTAGCAGATCCTCTTACACAAGAAATATATTTTAATAAAAGTGCTCAAGGATTTGGGTATTCCTCCATTTCGGGGTTCCCATTTTAGCAAGCTTTTAAAGAAGAACATTTTGTAGAACCATACTTTCAGCAGTTTCTGTAAAAAAATAGGTCACTGGCTTTCTGTCAGACTGGGAACAGTGAAAAAGAGCTTAAAACTCCGTAATCAGGCAGTTCTGCAAATTATGGCCTTTAGGGCAGTGATTCCTAACAAGGAAGGTATTACTATATTGCAGGAGAGATGTGGAGCTCCCTGACCTCCTGTCCAGAGCTGGATGGGACAAGGATGGGAGCTTTGGATGGGGCAAAACCCATGGTGCAGGGGTTATGGAGGAGTGAACCTGATGGGGTGTCTATGTAGAACTACTGATCTTCTCCAGAAAGTCAGGAATCAGTGGACTGAAAGATTCACACCTTCCCTGCTTGAAGCTGATGAAGATTTTACTATGCATAAAAGGAGCTAGATCTGTGGTCCAGTTATTTAATTTTGAACACACAGTTCCATTTCTTTTCCCCTGCAGTAAAAATAGTTATTTCATAGAATCATTACGGTTGGAAACGACCTCCAGGATCATCCAGTCCAACAATTACACTATTACATTGTACCATTTGACAGCACTCTGGTAAGCAGTGCTCAAAAGTTAAAATTAGGAACACTTTTCAATAAAATGCTAATTTACAACTCCAGAGTGATAGAAAGTAGCCTTAATGCAAATAAAAATCAAGACCTACATATTTGCTTATTTTTTCTTTTAAATTCACAAGTTCTATAGCTACAAGAGAGAGAAATTAATTACGCCTAACCTTACATCATGCTCAATGTGCACTGATGCAAATGCACCTTATTTTAATTCCTCTGAATGTTAATAATAGAGTAAATGAGCACTAGATTATGTTATACAAAGGCAACGGAAGTAATTAAACTTCATTTAATAAAATCATCAGGGATATGGAAGCATTAATGACTTCTACTCTTCCTCCACAGGGAGTGGAAGACGTGTTGGTACATAGGAACCGGAGTACCACTGAGATGAGAACAATGTAAATATATAAATAGGAATGGTAAGGTAAGCAGTGTATCATATAGAAAACTCTTAGAGTGAGAGCCCCAAGCTACAATAAATTATTTACTTTAAAGCACTAGGAAATAGTACCATCTCAGGCAAATGCCAGCAAAAATATTTTCCATCCTCTGAGAGGCAAAGAAAGCATCAGCAGTAAATTACCTTTTAAGTGCAAAGCTGGTTAAATGTTGTACTAACGGTATCTGAGAAAAAAACATTCGAACTGTGAATGCTTGTTCTGTCTCTCTCTAAATTTATATTCACAAATAGCATTATATTTGTACTATTCTTGTCTGGAAATGCTCTTAGCTCTGTGAATGCTCCCACTTGGCTACAAAACCATATATTCATTTTTTATGACCATGGACAATGGCTGATCACCATTTATTCTTCATTTTTACCCAACCCTAGTCATCATTTTTCTGTTAAAAAATACAATAACTGTCTCCTAGTCAGGAAAAAAGAAAAGTACCATCCGACTTAGTTGATCAATTGTGGACCACAATTGATAAGCTGTAAAAACTGCTTATCAGCAAGATAATTTAAAATCAAAAGGAGCTTGGTTTGAAAGAAGAAAAAATGAAAACCCCCACATTAACAAGAAGTACTATTTTGTCTTCACTGCAGTAATGCAAACCACTTCTCCGCCACAAAAGCTTTCCTAATAAGCTTCCCATGAATATTAAACCTTCAATGAGCTTGTTCAATGAGTGCAAGAATATGTAGAAAACAGACCTAAGCAATAATAATTTTCTTCTTTTTTGGATTGTGTTGTTTTTCTTCCAAGTGTCTTGACTGCCTATAGAAGATGAATGATAGTATTTCTGGAGTTTTTCTACAGAAAGAAATAATCTGTGCAGCAGGCATCAGCAGAAAGCTTCAGATTTTTAAAAGTTCTATGTAAGTTTGTTTACAAATTTTGTAATTCTTTTTAAACCTTTTTCAGAAAGTGAAATAGTTTCCCTCTATTTCCTCAATTTCAAGCTTTTAGTGCCCTCATCCAGTGGGAGGTGTCCCTGCCCATGGCAGGGGATTTGGAACTGGATGATCTTTAAGGTCCCTTCCAACCCAAACCACTCTATTTTTCTACGATTCTAATTTTTTCTTTTCATAAATGAACAAACATTTTTATTATCTCAGTTCTAGTTTAATCCACCTTTCCACCTTGGATATCTTATATAACTGAGGCAAAGTTATAGGCAAGGCTGAATGGTTTTGTCATGAGTTTAGCTATGTCTGTATCTACCAGTTTCTAGAAAGAGTTGAAGTGACACCAACTGAGCATAAACATCTGTTGCACAGTAAGTGGTGGCTGTGTGATTGGATGAGGCTTTATGTGATTTCCTTAAAAAAAAAAAAGCTTTTATGAAAATTAAACGTTGGTATTACTGCCCATAATGTGTTGCAGAAATGTCAATACATTTGGCATGGATATGACCATTAAGAAAATGTATTGAGACTGTGACATTCATCAACGTTTTGCATTACAAGCAACAATAATACAAAGAGAATAAATTTTCACTTCTGCTAAAAGGCTCAGCACTCGTTGCAACACTGGGGCATTAGATAGCCTGCTTCTCATTAGGCAAGAAATAAACCTTGAAGGCCAGTGGCTGGAGTCTGACCTCAGTTTCACAGGCCAACGTTTGGCGCAATTCCTCCAGCTCCCAAGTAGTTATTTTGGCTTGCATCACTGTGTCCAAGATCAATATCTGTCCCCACAAGTATGGCAAGGGGTGATTTTCCTTCACTTGACGTGGAAAGAAAAAGGGGTCATGCTAGGAGCACTGTTCTCTTGAGGAAAGACAACAGCAAAAAAGTAACAGCAGGGAAATGTTCAATCAATCCTGTAGCATTAAGGTGGCACATCAATTTGTGCAGCACTGGTTGTCACTGTGAGGGTGCTGGTGTTGGTTCCATTGCTTATCCAAACAGATTTGACTGACTTTGTGAGTGACAAAAACTCTCACAGCACCTAGGACCCTGTTCTCCACTGTGAGCAAGCTGCCTTATTATTGCTATGACAAGAGAGATCTATTTCAAGTTTAAGGTAGGCTGGATAAAAGTAAGGTGCTCAATCAATAGCAGGATTCCTTTCCCACTTCTATAAAAGAACGATTGAGTTGTTAAGACAAGTTGGTAAAGACAATTTAAACGGTATCACTGAACTGTTGAGACACAAAACCTGGCTTTTCTATCTCCCTCCAACCAGGAATTAAATGCTTTCTATTATGTAAAATATTCAGCGCAGGAAAAAAGATTGGGAAGGTGTCCTCATATTTACATCAGTGTGATCGTGGTCTGTATTACTATCAGGATAGTGTTTTTATATTGCCGTGCTTCTGTAACTCACATTAAAGGGCATCTGTTTGAGTAGGTACAGTAAATAGTACCTATTTTGAGAAGCTCCTTACATCTCTATACTTGAAATATTGATGACTGTTTTAAACTATTATAATAGCATATCGTATTTCATGAAGGTATGGAAAAACTACTCACGCAGATAACTACCTAAAGCGATCTTCAAGGTAAAGATTACAGAGGCTTTTAGGAACAGCAAGAAATTGTACATTAAGGGAGTTACTGTCATTGATATGACTCATTTCAGAGTCTTCTTGCTAAAGTTTTCCTCCAACACATGCATTGTCCTTGACTCTGCCTTGGGGGTGCCTCACATCTGGTGCATAAAGCACTACTTAGAGAACCCTTCCAGTTTAGCCCAACAAAGGGCACGATGTCGGCAGATATTTAGTCTGAACTGTGTGATTCTGCATTTCTGTAGGTTTAGCACTAAGATCCATTCCTCTACCTCAATTGTAACTTGTGAGGTTACATGTACTACTCTGTATTTCAGACATATTGAATTGGTGGGTGATTTCTCAGACCATATGTGCTGTAATCTCATTGCATCACATTAAGGATGGAGAATCAGATGCGGTCCTTAGATGGAGTTTTTGGTTCCTGTTTTTTTTGTGGGTTTACAACAGATTCTCTGTAAAGTTAATTAAATTTTGCTTTTGTAGGACTTTACAGAGATGCGTAAGTAAAAATTTTTCACGGAATTTGTCTAGAATAATTTGAAGAATAAGGCAAGACAGTCAGCAAAGGGCTGTTCAGAACTCAACCAATACCAGGATTAATCAAGTTATTGGTTCTTAAGTTACTTTGAATGTTTTGAAGTCATCATCCTCTTTGATGTTGTCGACTGTAGGATAATTAGCAAATACTACCTGTTTCTATTTGTGTACTCTGGCATGCACAACTGGCTCAGGAAGGTGATGACTATTTTAGACTATAATGTAGAAAGAAATCAGTGTTACTGCAAAGCCTTAGCCACTTTTAGAAGCAATCTGTAGCCAAATCTTTCTTGATTTTTTCGTGAGACTCTCACTTGATTTCAAAGCATTAGCAATGTTAAGAACTTCACACATGTTTTAGAGAACTAGCTGAAGCACACAGGAATCTTTGTATGGATCCCAGCCCATTTATTTTCATATTTGGTTGTATGCAAATGTAGAGGATGGTCTTTTTCATGTTTTGCTTTTTATTCTGCCCATGGCAGAGGGGTTGGAATCAGATGTTCTTTAAGGTCTCTTCCAATCCAAATCATTCCATGATTCTACCATTTCAATTAATCCAAACTCAGCAAGAAAAACTGCAATGACAGATCTAAAAGCTGCACGTTGAATATTGTACTTTTAATGTTTTATGTCCAAAGGTACAATGGTAGTGTAAAAACTTGGCAGGCTTGGGGTCCCCCTCCAATCCTTAACTTACACCATTTTCTCACTGTTGAAATTACAAACTGCAACCCTTTGTTAGCCTAGCGGCCTGTCAAATTATTTGAGATTATTTATATAGTCTTTAAATGATTACCAGTGCAGTGAGTTGAATGAGGAATTTACATCACGGGGATGTAACAAAACTGGGGTTCCTGAATTAGGGAAGATGGCTAAAATGTATGTGTTTGAGATAGATTGACAGCAAGCATGCAATTTTCCATAGAAAGATTAGGCTTCAGTTACAAGATCATTCATACCCCACATCTCAAAATATCTACACTGTAAGACAAAAGATATTACTGTTGTACTGGTGAGACATGAAACACTTTTCTATCATAGAATCATAGAATGTCCCAAGTTGGAAGGGACCCACAAGGATCATTGAGTCCAACTCCTGTCCCTGCACAGGACAATCCCAACACTCACACCATCTGTCTGAGGGTGCTGGCCAAATGCTTCTGGAATATTGTCAGGCTATGACTGTTTCCCTGGGGAGTTGTTCCAGAGCTACACCACCCTCTGCTCTGGGGGAAGAACCTTCTCCTGACGCCCAACCCAACCCTCCCCTGGCACAGCTTCCTGCCAATCCCTCAAGTTCTGTCATTGGTCACCAGAGAGAAGTGCTCAGCGCCTGCTCCTCCTCCTCCCCTTGTGAGGAAGCTGTAGACTGCAATAAAGCCTCCCCTCAGTCTCCTCTTCTCCAGGCTGAACAGACCAAGTTACTTCAGCTGCTCCTCCCACGGCTTCTGCTCTAAACCCGTCACCAACATATGGTATATCATGCATTGATTGTAGTTTATTAAACATGCCATCTACTAAGAACTCCTGTGCAGAGTTTGTGTATTTATTAAAATAAAAAAACAACCCAATGCAACCAACCAAAACCTCAAACCAGCCATAACTCCATGATCATTACCATTCACTACTTTAATTGCCCTGGACATATATAAACACAGTAAAAAATTAAACAGCACACAAGACCTACTCAGTGTTTCCCTGCTGCCACTGTAACATCATTAATGATGTTCCAACAGGTGTGCAGGGAGTAGGAACTGAACTTGGCTCCTTTAATTAAGATATTGGAGTGCTGTCAGCTGAGCTGCTGTAGTACACTGAACCGGACCACGTATTTCCTCCTAGATGATAACCACTCACAGGTATTCATAGACAGAAATTTGATGCTGCTGTTCCAGTCTCCAAAAAGTGTTACTAAACAAAGTGTTTTACCAATAAAGTCTCCATGTACTGATGCTCCCACCCACTGAACCAGAGGTACACGTAGACAACATCCATCAAGTTATTACCAAGCACTCTGGAAAGGGGTGCTAAAAAGCTTATCAAATCTGCATATGGGAGGCAGCAATCTCACCAGTGCCATTTATGTCCACCTTAAGTATTTACAAGGCATCTATCTCCTTGATACAAAAGCAGTGCTTAGGCATTTGAGAGACACCGAGGCATTTGCAGACCACTGTTATTTACAGAACCTACAGAAGTATTTTTGCTGAATGGATGCATTTGGGCAACACACTTCATAGATATTCTGTATATGAGAGAATTTGCCTGACCATGCAAGAACACTTACAGGAAAACACACACTTATATTCAGCAACAAGAATTAGCTCAACTCCCTCCCCTACATCTCACCTCCAGAGTAGTGGGAAGCTGAATAACCAGAGAGGAACAACCCTGTCCTCAACTTAGTTGGAAGGTACAGACAGATGGAGTGTAAGGCACAGGACAGACAGAATGTCTGTGATCTTTAAACTGGCCAAAATTAGCTAGGATTAATCTGCTGTTGCTATTGTTGCGTATATCAGAATGTTTTCCCCCTTCCCCAAAGAAGACCCTCATGTTGCTAGGTTTGTGAATTCAAACTAAAAAGCATAGCTGGCTAAGATAATAGCCTTGGCTTTTAATGTTATTTCATTTGGATATATGACGATTTCCGGGTAAGACTGTTCCCCCTTCCTTTTTACTCCCGTTAGACACACTCTTAAAGTTGATGCTAAGTCTTAAATTAATACAGCTTGTTTCTCTAGAGGTTCGGGTAAAACTACATTTTGAAACCAGAAGAGTTAAATCAGCAAAACCCCATATGGATACTTTTATTTTAAGCCAAATACCATAGGAATTGTTTTTGGCTAAGGTAAAGTATGTTACCCTTACAGTACAATCTGGGGGATTTACATCTGTTGAACCGATTCCACAGAAAAATGTAAAATGCAGCCGATGAAACAGTAGACAAAAGTCCTTGGTGCAGTTGTTTTCATGACTTCCACTGTTGGTTCAGGTGGTTTCTCACAGTGTAACTCTTGCCCCAGACTACATAAGGTTGTAGAAGATTTTATTCAGTTTTAAACTGAAAGACGGGAGTTTGAGATGAGATCTTAGAAAGAAATGTTTTCCTGTGAGGGTGGGGAGGCCTTGGCACAGGTTGCCCAGAGAAGTGGTGGCTGCCCCATCCCTGGAGGTGTTTAAGGCCAGGTTGGACAGGGCTTTGAGTACCCTGATCCAGTGGGAGGTGTCCCTGCCCATGGCATGGGGGTCGGAACTGGATGGGCTTTGAGATCCCTTCCAACCCAAACCAGTCTTTGATTCGATGATTCTAGTGGTGGGAAACAAAAGGAAAGAATCCAACTAAAGAAGATTCAAAGGGAAAGAAAATAATTTCAGGAAAAATTCAGACTAAGGATTCAGTTGCATGGCTGCCCCCAGTACATTTAAGCTTATGATTTTTTGTCATCTAGGAACTTGCAGAAACAGGAAAGTTTTACTTACAGCATGAAAAGAAAGAAAAATTGTAACATAAACAATGCCCATTGTAACCTAGGCCCACTCAGTACATTTGCAATTAACAATTTACTTTGGAAGTTCTCTGGCACGACATTCAGAAAATTAGCAGGAAAAATGACCATTCCCTACAGACTTATGTCTCATGGTTCAACTGCGTGCTTGAGACCCTACAGACACTATATTTTGACAGAAACAGCTGTGGGTGGGTTTGAGGACTTGCCCCTGACAACTGATGCTAGAACTCAGAAATCACATGTAAAAAATCTGGATTGAAAAACTGGAGAAAAAGGAGGAAGAGAAAGCAAAATCCTAACGAAATCCTATATTTCTTGCTCATATATGCAGTTTAGTAATTCTATTATATACCATTAATTAAAAAATATACATAGAAACACAGACATAGCGACATATTTAATCCAGGTTGAAGATATATTTCAAAAGGTACTTGGAAACCTACCATCAGGAAAGTACAATAGCTTTTAGGTTTAAATACACATTCAGAATGATCAATATTTAGCAAAGCTTCCTGTAACACATTGGAAGTCCCACTGACAATAGCACAGACCTTATCAATTTCTTCTGATCTAAGCATGTGTTTAGCTGACCTGGATGTACAGAATAATGAAGCTTGCAAACTGGCTTACGGAATGTATCTGCTAATGGTTTAGCATATAAGAACACACAGAGATGGAATTAAATTTCTGTTCAAATTTATTATTCTTTACTATAAACATAAATGCAAGTTGTGTTCATATTTATGTATCTAAAAAAAGCAACATGAATTTGAATGAGAACATTTCTTCCACACTTCCCTCCTTAGGGGCAGGTTCTTTGCCTGTGCAAATTTCCATAATTCAAATCAGTTACAACTGCTTATGCCAGCTAGACTTGGTCCCATGTATCACAGCTATCATCTAGATAATGTGGAAAATAGTCTGTTCAGAATTTTCATTTCCAAAACAATGTCGTTTTACAGTTCTCAGCAGAGTCAAAAGGCTCCCCAAAGCTATGCATGAAGAGTAAACTCTAACCTTTTAAGATTTCCAAGGCGTGTGATAAATAATACTGAACTAATAATAACTCAAAGAGAAGCACTGTTTATCTTATTTTTCTGCTTTAGGGGAAAAAAATTCAGGTAGCAGATTTTGTCATGATTTTATTGCTCATTTTCAGTTCTGCAGGTTTCTTGCTTTGAGCTCATGGCTTGTAATGACTTTTGCAAGAGAAATAAATTGTATTTCCATGGGAGCATAAAGCCAGAGTGTTAGGCAAATTGCAAAAGGTGATGATGAAATTTGGACTAAGCTCACAACACGCTCTAGGTCCTGATGATTTAAAAACATTCCTTTAGTAATAAAAATCAAGTCCTTAAATGCAATCCTAGCAGGTTGTGAGAAAACAAAAACATACACAGGATTATTCTGGTTTGATTTATAGTGCTTTTGCCTATTGGAAAACTTAGTGCGAGAAGCTTGCCAAGGTCACTGCTTCTGCTTTCAGATTTCTTTATGAAAAAGGAGAAAGCAAGCTGCATTTTCAATTTTTTTTCTAGAGGCTCTGGCACAACGCCAGACTCTAGGCATTCAAGAGGTGTTCTGCAATCCATTCAGCTGTAACATAAAGTTTTGTTAAAGATACGCTAGCATATTCTGTGCCGGCTGTGTTAATCAGTAATGTTCCATTAAATCGGCCACTGTCATATTAAAGAGAGATCTACACACTTTGTGCCCCCTTGTAACAATAATATTTGACAATAATTAGAGTGATACCAAGGTGTAAGTGGTCCAGTTGGCAAGAATAGCGCAATATTTCTCTTTAATAGCGCCTTGATCAAACACGTATGGGTGTTTTGTTGAGGCTTGAAAGGGATTATGACAGCAGAAATAAGATGAGATAATTTGCTGACAAAGTTTTTTCTTCTTTAGGAGAATACCTCCCTTTGTGCAAGCGTGTGTGTGTACATGCACATACCCACACACAGCCACCTCCCAGAGAAAGCAACCCTTGTGCAGCTGCGCACTGAAAATCTGGTGAGGTGGAGCACTCTGCCAGAGGGAAAGCAGCAAGGGATTTGTCTGTTTAGGAAGAGGCTTTAACCAGGACGCTGTGCTGAGGTTTCTGCCCTCAACTGAAGAAATGGTGACTGTGACATGGCAGAACTTGCTGAAGGATGGGTTTTATTTTAATAAAAGCCCCCAGTCACGTCTGCTGTGTGCTACACTTTGCCATGTGCTACTTACGCCAGCACAATAATTAATACAAGCCAGAGTACCAAAATGATCACCATTTAAGACAGCAACAAGAGTTTCTATCCTGACTGCCCCAATAATACAGGAGTGAGCCACCAGCAGCAAGAGCTCCCAAGCCAGGGTTCTCCACCAGGCTCCTGGATTGTCCCCTCCCATGCTGCCCCCAGGTGCAGGGCCGTATCTGTCACTGGGCCAGACTGCTCTACAGTGCAGCCCCACAGCTTGTGGTCAGCTCCTGCCAACAGTTTAGCTCAGAGTTTCTAAGGGTGTCCTTGACAGACCACTGTACGACAAGGCCCTTCTGCATCCTCAGGCTGCTTTGGCGTGGGTGGTGATGCCAGTAAAAACCAGCAAAAAGAAAGGCTGCTGCTAGAATGTGCAGCATAAAGGAAATAGTGTGAGTGTGGGAGCTTGAGTTGTGTTTTTGGTGATGTGTGGAGCTGTGCATGTGTGGAAAATAAAAGAAACGCAAGCTTTTGGGAAAAGATTTTCAAGAAGACACAGGAACACAGAATGGCTGGGATTGGCAGGGACCTCATCAAGTCTATCCCTCCTACTTGAGGAGGGCCAACTAGAACATCCAACCTGGCCATCAACACCTCCAGGGATGGGGCAGCCATAACATTGTTGTTGGGTTCTGAATATCTCCATGACTGGAGACTCCACAACCTCTCTGCTCAACTCAGCACCAGTATTTGACCACCCTCACCGTAAATAAGTCCCCTTCTTTGTGTTCAGCTGGAGTTTCACTTATATAAGTTGGCCCCCATTGCCCCTGTCTTGTCACTGTGCACACACAACATGAGCCAGATGAATGCTCTGCTGATCCACACTGAGGGCTCTGGCTTCATGGGAGTCTGCACACAAACAGCAATCAGCCTAATGAAGAAACAATTACAGTCTGTCTGAGGGGAGCTGTGTTTTCTCTTCCATTTCCCTCTACTCCTTTCCAGTATCTCCTCTGCCTAGTTTATTAGGAAATCCTAGTGTGGACATATGACATCTTGAATACGGTAAAATGCATGGAGGAAGTGAATGTGGGGGGCGATTCGTTGGTGCTACATGGCAAGGATGCTACCTGGGGCATCTGTGGAGGTTATCAGTGTTTCTTCAGCTGTACACAAGAGGTGAATCTAACCAATGCTTCAGACTAACTTCCTCAGTCAGTTCACAACCTAGAAATGAATTTGTACCAGGATGGCTTAAATCTGTTGGCAATTTCTTTTCTTTTTTTTTTAATGGGAGAAATAAAAATTAGTATTCTGGCCATTTCCAGATGTTTTATCCTCTTCTTAAAACAATACCATAACTGAAACTGGCTGCCCAATTTCAATGAAACCCTGTACTCAATTTCTGGTGGTGGGGACCCATCGCTTTAGCATTTTGCAATGTGAAACAGTTGTTAAAAAGCAGAAAAAAAGCCCTAATCTAACTCAGTGACTACAATTTCCTGCTATACTTACTGGCACTTGCAGAGCCTTATGGAGTTATAAGGAGAGAATGCACAAGCTCTCAGTGATTTCCCCTCCTTTTCCTCAGTGTCTCTGTTCTGTTCACAGCATCCAGAGGACAGCACGCTACCCAAGTGCATGCAAAAGGACGAACGCTCACATAACATGGAACCTGCATCCCACACACAGAGGCACAGCAAGACATCACGACACTGATTCAACATAGATGCAGAGAAAGATAACTCCCATGCAGCTATTGGTGCTCTCCAGTTCAGCTACTGATCTCCCAACCTGATGTAGTACACAAGATCACAGCCTGAGGTAATATGGCCACAGGAGTTTTTCCTGCGTTTGTTCTTTTTCTCACCTCCACCTCACTTCACACTGTGAATACTTTCTTTCAAGACAGCATCACAAACTAACAGACCCCAGAAAACACCTGTTAGAGTTTCTGCTCTGACTTCCCTTCTGTCTTATCCGAGGCAGGACACAGCAAACATGAAAGGCAACTTTATCCTGAGATGCATCAAAAGAAGTGTGACCAGTAGGTCAAGGGAGGTGATTTTCCCCTTTCCCCTACAGTCATGAGACCTCACCTAGAGCCCTGCGTACATTTCTGGAGTCTTCAGCACAGGAAATACATGGAGCAGGTCCAGAGGAGGCCATGAAGATGATGTGAGGGCTGGAGCACCTCCCCTATGAAGACAAGCTGAGAGAGTTGGAGTTGTTCAGCCTGGAGAAAAGAAGGCTCTGGGGAGACCTTAGAGTAGCCTCCCAGTAACTGAAAGGGGCTGCAGAAAAGCTGAGGAGGGGCTCTTGATCAGAGAGTGCAGGGGCAGGATGAGAGGGAATGGTTTTAAGCGGAAAGAGAGGAATTTGAGATGAGATCTTAGGAAGAAATATTTTCCTGTGAGGGTGGGGAAGCTTTGGCACAGGTTGCCCAGAGAAGCTGTGGCTGCCCCATCCCTGGAGGTGTTCAAGGCCAGGCTGGATGAGCCTTTGAGCAATCTGATCCAGTGGGAGGTGTCCATGGCCGGGGGGTTGGAACTGGTTGAGCTTGAAGGTCCCTTCGACCCAAATCATTCTAGGATCCTATGATATGGGATACAGCTTCTTGCTCACCTTTCCAGTCTGGAAGATGGCCCTGGGTGATTTCCAGCAGTTATTGCATACATCAGAATAAGAATAATCTTTTCTCTCTTTGTCCTAGAATGTGTCGAAATGAAGTGACCATACCAAATAATCAAATTAAGAAACAGAGAAACAGCAGTCATCAGTGAAGGATAATGCAAGTTGGCCACTGGTTAAAGCAAACAGGCCAAGTTTTAATCAGTCTCCAAAGATTTGAAAGAACCACTTTGCAATAGTCAGTAAGACAGCTTCTGGAAATTTCTAGGGTAGATAAATTGGATATATAAATTCTCATCCCTCCCTTGATTTGTTAATCCTCAAAAACCAGGAGACGTGAACAGGACTATTATTAAAGACATCTGAAAGCATGGAACTGTATTTTAATTACATGATGTTATGACTCTGTGCTAATTTTAACAAATGCTTTGGTGACTTTTTGAAACAACAATAAAAAAGAATACTTTGTTTCTTTTAAGTTTCAGTGCTCTGATTTGCTTTGTCAGCTATTGCTCAACGACTCCAGCCCACGTTCCTGCTCTGTACATCATCTGGAGAAGATCATATAAAAGAAGTGAACATTCATTTTCTGTAGCTATGAAATTTTGAGAGAGATCTTAGTCACATCAAATAAAGTAATTTGTCCTTTTGCAAGATAAAACACAGCAAGAAAACAGTCCAATATTTATAATTTAGTAGAAGCATTTGGAGAGGAACTCAGTTCAGAATAAAAAGCAGTTCTATATCCAGTTCATTTTTTCTTTGTTAACTCTCATATGTTCTTTAGCAGAAAAAAAGGGGGGGGTGCTGGAGAACAAGTCCTACGAGGAGTGGCTGTAGGAACTGGGGTTGTTTAGCCTAGAGAAGAGAAGGCTGAGGAGAGACCTCATCACTGTCTACAACTGCCTGAAAGGAGGTTGTGGCAAGGTGCTGGTCTCTTCTCCCAAGCAACAAGTGATAGGACAATAGGAAATGGCCATAAGTTGCATCGGGGAGGTTCAGATTAGACATCCAGAAAAATTTCTTCACTGACAGGGTGCTCAGGCACTGGCAGAGGCTGCCCAGGGAGGTGGAGAAGTCACCGTCCCTGGAGGTGTTTAAAAGGTAGGTAGATGAGTTTCTTAGGGGCATGTTTAAGTAAGGGGAGAGGTACGGTTGGACTCAATGATCTCAGAGGTCTTTTCCAACCAGATGATTCTATGATTCTAAAATAATGAGATTAATGATTTAAAAGGTTCATCACCCATCATGAAAACATAATTTTTTCTGTTTGTAATGGGTGCTTGAAAATAAAAAAAATGGATTTTTGTCCTCCAAAGAAGAACTAACAGTGAAATATGAAAGAATAATCAATTTTCATGGAGGAAGTTTGATCTGGTCTCTCTGCCTGCATAAGATATCCCACTCAGCCAAAGGATGCTCTTGCCTCTGCTTATCACAACACCGGGCATCTTGTTTGAATAGGTAGTTAAGCTTCATGTGAGGGTTAGACAGTCACCAACCAAGGCAGCCACCAGGTGGGAAGCCTAAGCAGAAGCAGGGGAGTACCCTGCATGTGCTGGCAGAACTTGGTTTTGCTGGAAAGTGAGAGCAGCTCAGCAAGCACAAGACAAAGCTTCTTGGGATGTTTACACTGGTTGTCTCTAAAAACCCAAAAACCTGGTTGGCCGCCACAGCTGGAAATTGAAGCCAATACCCAACTTAAATCAGACCACAGGCAGAGATCTATGCATGCTCCAACTGTAAAGTGAGGATGATATCAAACTGTGCAACTTTATATCTGTGAGATACCTTGAGACTTGGTGAAAGGTCAAAAGGGAGTGCTAAAGATTCTGTTGTTATGAAAAGTCATTCAAAGATAAGCAAATGTTGACATTAGCAAAAGCATCAATTCCAAAGCTTTTTTCCTTCTTCAACAAAGTAAACTAATTTACATATGAAATATGTAAAACTTTTTTCTTTTATAATGGCAAATTATCATTCTACCAAGTGAGTACCAAATGTAGGAATCTAATTGGACCTGAACAACTTGTAAAAAATCCCGAGTGTTACAATTTATACATGTAAATATTTGATTTTGTTTAAAAAAACAGTCCCCTACAACAGACAAAACCCAATATATTTTATGTAAAGGAAGCTAAACATAAATGGCCCTGTTGTACACTTGATTTGTATATGCAACTTCCATCAGCAGAAATGGATGACATGTACATACCCAACTGAGCAAAATATTGTGTTAGCAAGAATGTCACAATTACAGAAAATTACCTTGGTTTTCTTGCACCTGGTGCTTACACAGATTTTTTTTTTAATTAGGATTCTTGAGGAAGGAAAGATTTTCTGTATGTAAATCTAATCTTTCCTGAAGTTAAAAAAAGACTAAAACAACAACAGCAATAAAGAAACCAAACCCAGCAGAAGGACTACAAGAAATCACAACACTTAAAATACCACCCTGAAAACACAAATCTTGAGCTAACTTAAACTGCATGAAAGTAGAGGAGATGTAGGTATAGACAGGTTCTCTGTTCAGAAGCACAGCCCCCCAAAATCCCCTAAATAAATATCAATATTCTGAGTCTCTGGTTTAAGCAAACATCTGCTGCAGAGAACTGGTTCAAGAAATCTTTCTCCACCCACTTTTCTGCACACGTACGCCCTGCAGCAGTTTATAACAAGTCAAGTTTCAGTGCTCGGGTAATACAAGAGTAACGCCTGTTCTTCAAAACATGAAAGAGAAAGGTCTGTCAAGAGATAATGACCCTTGTTCCTAGATGCTGTTACAAAGGAAACGTTGGTAAAACCTGACATCCAGGCTGAGTAATAATTCCTGTTGTTAAAGAAACTTACTGTCTTTTTTGAAAGGCTGCAACACTTGCGCCACTTAAGGCAAGAAACTGAGAGTTGACAGTGACAAAATACCTGTGATTAGAGACATGCTCTTTGCACAGCCTATGTATTTGTCTTCCAGTTTGGATAAACTGTTAACTTTTGAACTTTGCCATTTCCTTTTAAGCATCTGCAATAGTCTAGAAATTTTGGGTATTCAGCTGAAAGCCCGAGAAACGTTTTAACATTTGTAGCAGCAGTGCTGCATGCTGAACTGGGAATACCTGGGCGCTGAAGCAGCTCAGAGAGGCAGAGAGAGAGAAATAACAAATGCCTTCCCAACCCCAAAACTTCTACTAACTTCTGTTGACTCAGACACATCTGATCCTGTGGGCTATGCTCCAGCTATGATAAAAGTTCTCCTGCTGTCTCTTCCATCCCCAAATTGAGAGGATTCCTTTGGATTTCTTTGATAAGTACTGGATCCCAGAAACTGATGGGTCTCTTCAGAATCAAAATTTCTTCTTCTGCAAACCAGTTTCAGTTTAGTTGAACTAATTGCAGTTCAATAGAGCGTTCTTTCCTTGAAAGAGTGTAAAATTGCATACACAAAAATATATTGAAAATAACCTTTCTAAAGTTAGTTTAGGTACTTGAAATCTACAAAGTGGCAAATCAGTTTGGCACTTGACCTTAACTCAGCCCCTTGCACGTGCAGGGTATGATCCAGTCTTTAATTATATGATTACATAATTATATTTCCACAGAAACCCAGATTTCTTCACCGGAGCAGGATATAGAATGAAAGCATATGGCTTTAAAAATGTATTTATGGTAATTTAAAGAGATTAAAATACAACCAGTACTGAAAAGATCATTTATCTCAGCAGTAGCAGATGGGGCCCCTGCTGAGATCAGGACTTCATTGTGCTCTGCTCCGTACACGCACATTAGATCAGACAGCAGTTGTTCCGAAGACTTTACAGTCTAAGTAGGGCAGTCAGGCAAAACTAGGGGAAAAGGAATTATTTCCTTCATGTTCTTAATGGGGAAGTGGACCTACTGAAGCACAAGTAAGTTAAAGCAAGGTCAAGCAACTGAATTCAGTTTTGCTAAGATGCAAACCAATTTTAAACCTTTATCACTGGCCTCCTGGTCTTGTAGACCAGTAGCTCTAACTAATGTAAGAGGAATACAGTCTGGGTGTTCCCAGATTTTGAGGTTGGGAAGTATCATCAGCATGAGCTAGGTTAACCTCAATAATTTCTGAGTATCCTCGACAGGTTGCCATACTTGTTTATCAGTATTACAACTGTAATAGCTTTGCTTTTCCCTTCATGTCCAAGCTGCTCAATTAACATTGCCTTCGTAGATATTTTCATTTCAGTACCTCGGATTTAAAATTATCAACTGATGTTTCCTCTTAAGAGAGAAAAGTTCAGAAACGGTTTCAAGAAACAGAATAGGTTTAGCAGCCTTAAAATTAGTACCTTGCCTGGTAAACATGTTACACAGGTATGACTTGTTTTAATTGAATTAACAAGTTCTTTACATTTGGGAGACAGAGCACTGCTAATAGACAGAGTGCTACAGGTCCACACTAGGGATAAATTGCCTCTAGTAGAATCAATAGTGCCTAATAAAACCTTGAAGTGGTCTATAGCTAATACGTCAGATTCAAGAATTTCAATATCTGAAGAAAATTTGATGAGAAAGGACCACAGAAGTGTTGCTTGTCCAGGAAAAGGTTTGTCCAAGAACAGAGATTTCCTCTAAGCCACTAAACCCCTTCAGTTCACAACTTCTACAGTCTGCAAAAGATTTCTTAGATCTCTTTTGTCTGCTTTCTCCCACTTGAATAGGCTAATGAGGAGTTGTGGGGAGTTCTTTGGGAAGGTATGTGCAGGTTAGAGGAGTTTCAGAACAGAAAATGAGTTAGTAATGTAATGTTACTGCAAAAGAATTAGTTATTAATGCTCAGTTGCTTACATAGTCATCTGATGTGGAAAACCAAGTGCATTTCTTCTGTTTTGGGAAAGTTAGAGCTCAAATATTTTTATTCAGTTTTTAGTTTGTGTGTTCCAGGTAAATTACTTGGATACAACCCATTATTCAATTCAATTAGCGTGGTTAAAAAATTAGAAGTTTTGAGATCCAGATCTCCTGTTTCCTTTACAGATGTGAACCTCCATCTGTAAATCAATACAATCAACTACAGTGCTTTTAAGTCCTTAGTAATATAGGTAATATAGAGAATGTAGCTGAACTCATTCACTCGAGCAGAAAAATCAGTTCCTCATATTCTGCACGCTTCTAACAGTCTGTGTGACACACCTGAAGAAATCTTGCCATTGTAATATTCTATAATTTCTAAATGTTACTATGGTTTTCAAAAGAGGAAATCTGACTCAGTGTGTAAGGAAAGCCTTTAGTCCAAATACACTTAATCAGACCTTTTATAACCATTTCTATTAGACTTTTACTCAGAAATAGCATTCCTAATATGAATATCTTAATGAAATTGTTAGAGGATTCAGGGTCAAGTCTTTGAATCTACAAAAAGAAGCTTGAAGTCTGACATTTTTTTCTCACAGCACTTTGTTATAATGGACAGAAGTGGCAATCTTCTTTTACCCTTAACCTGCACAGTTCTGAAAATGAGACCGGTTGATTTATACAGAATAGGAAAGGGTGTGGGGAATGGGGAAATTCAAAGTGTTGGCAAGATTCCAGCATTGACAGGATGGACATATAAAATTGTGACTTTTGGTGTAAAGTGTTGCAATCATAAGCAGATTTCACAGAATAATAGAACCATAGAATGTTTGGGTTGAAAAGGACTTTAAAGCTCATCCAGTTCCAACCCCCTGCCATGGGCAGGGACACCTCCCACTAGATCAGGTTGCTCAAAGCCTCATCCAACCTGGCCTTGAACACCTCCAGGGATGAGGCAGCCACCACTTCTCTGGGCAACCTGTGCCAGGGCCTCACCACCTCCACAATAAAATAATATAATGTCTCATCTCAATATCTCCTCTTTCAGCTCAAAACTATTCCCTCTTGTCCTATGACTACAGAGATTCCCAGAGATACAAAAGATATTTCAAGAGATTTGAAAGTGAAAGAATAATGTCTGAAGTCTGGCAGCTGATACACAAATTAAGATTAATACAGAAGAATCAGAAGAGAAAGAAACTTACAGATGCCTGGTATTTAAAGGGATTTTCAAAACCAAGTCCCTTCTTCAAGCAGTAAAACAAACTACCACCCCCACTCATCACCAAATTAAATTTATTATCTGTGGGTTTTTTATGTTTAATACACTGAACCTGGAACTCTTGTAAAATAAGACCTCTTTTTCTGTGATAGTTTTATTTCCTAATAGAATCACTGGGCTAAAAACATCTATGAAAATATCTGAGAAAATTTTCAATAGCTAAAAGTTGCAGTGGTATAGTGTAGTTTTCTTATGCACAATAAAGTGCTCTACAAGATATTCCTTAACAACAATTTTGAGAGGCAGATTCAAAGACTGTTAAGTTTTTAGTACAAGTCCTCAATGAGAGCTTGAATACTTGAGAAACAAGAACATGAACAAAACCTTCAAGAGAAAGCAGATGCACCACTGTCTGCATAAGTTACGTTATTTCACACAGATAATTCATCTCAGCTAGGCAGAACAGATAAGACCTTCTACTTTGAGAGCAGCATAGTCACTGCCTTCAAGTAACTTGGGGTCAAATTTAGTTACGTATGAGGTATTTACTTTGCCTATGACAGTGAAGGCGATGTCATCATGATCACTAGTCTGATATTTACTCTGAAATTCCTGCTGATTAAAGGACTTCAAAGACTGTATTTGCTATCTCAGCAGCTTCTGTCTTTCAGATTAACAAAAAATAAAATCTACCTATAATTCATATGCATTTTATTCAACTACCCATCAAGGAGCTGCATGAAATTAGATGTAAAACAATAAAGACTACTCATCTGGCTCAACTGAGGAAAATACTCTATTGAACTGTAAGGGATGATTAACTCCTTCAATACCAATAAAGGACACAACCAAAGGAAGTGGGTTTTAAAAAAATAAGCAGAGACACACATCATTGTGATGTATAGTTAAATCTTTAAGATAAAGAAATAATAAACCACCATCATCTATCAGACTGAAGATGGTTTAAAAACCATTGTTCTAGGTAGGCCCCAGTACAGACTTTCTCCTTTACAGTGTGAATATTTATTCCTTAACTGTACTATAAGCCCACATTCCTTTGATCAGGCTCACCACTAGCCAGGTGCTTCCAATGATTTCCATAGCAGCAGGAGATGAAGTCACATCTCCTGCTCTGACTAGGATAGCGGTGGTGTTGGAGCCTGCTAAGCACGTGGCAGCCAGCAAGTTCTACCAGTAACTCTCCTTTCAGATGGGCAAATCGACTCACTAAATCAAAGAACAGCAACAGAATGTTTTTTTTTGGGGGGCAGAAGAAGAGTTTGTGGCCTGATACAGTAAACTGGAGAGAAGGTGATGAGGGTTAATTTCTAATGCCTCAATCCGCATTAGATATGCCAAGTGCATAAAGCTACAGTGAGTGAGTCTTACTTTTAATATGTCTGCTTTGGTCACTTTTTCACCCTGCTCTATTTTTACTACATGGTTTTATTGAGTCAGGAGAGTTTTGATAGTTGTACTAGTTTATACAATTGCTGCTCTTCACTGTTCATTTCTGCCCCTGTGTTATCCCCTTCTCATGCCAGCACAATCATTTGTGCAGCTGATTTTCTCAGTTCACTTTTCTGTGCAATCTGGCTGAAAGTTAAAAGGAGAAAATGTGTTTGGGTTTTTTTTTTTTAATCAACCAGTTTCCTGAACTTGTTCTCTCTGCATATGCAAAGAAAGAAGAGGAAAATGTGAAAAAAAAAACTTGCCATGCTACTGAATGCCTGAATTTTGCTCAACTGCAAATTGAAAGACCTTTCTAGCATTCTCCCATAGGGAATATTCCAAATTCAAAGTAACAATCAGCTTGCAGTCACTGGCCCCTGAAGCACT
Source organism: Tapera naevia (assembly GCA_033556795.1). Lineage (NCBI taxonomy): Eukaryota > Metazoa > Chordata > Aves > Cuculiformes > Neomorphidae > Tapera > Tapera naevia. The sequence goes on along the minus strand of JAUMJJ010000025.1, from coordinate 1,036,012 downwards.
ACTCCTTTCACAAAGTGCCCAGGACTACCCATCTGAAGGGGTAAATGGTTATCACACTAATAAGCTGACTGGTAACAGCTCTTGTATCCTGGAAGAGCAGACCACAGCCTCAGCAGAGACAGTGGTGCCGTGGTGCGGAGAACACAATAGGACATTTCCCTTCGTACCGGTTCTGGTCGTGGCTCAGTAGAAGAGAAGGGAAAGATTTATCCTAGATTAGATCTAATTTAATCTTCTTGCACGAGATGTCTCAAGTCCCAGAAGGGCCAGATAAGCAGTGAAACACGATAAAATGCCTAAATCATATGCTAGCATTGCTAGCTTACTAGGGGAGTATTAGCTATAGCAATCTGCTACAGTTATCTATGTATTCATCCTCCTCTTTGAGAGACAAGGATGCAGAAGGGATTCATAGAATCATAAGATTGTTAAGGTTGGAAAAGACCTCCAAGATCATCCAGTCCAACTAACAAAGCCTACAGACCAACTAAACCATGTCCTGAAGTGCCACATCTACTTGCTTTTTGGACAACTCCAGAAATGGTGACTCCACCACTTCCCTGGGCATGCCTGTTTCAGTAATCTTTCCTAATATCCAACCTAACCATCCCTGGCCATTTCCTCTTGTCCTATCACTTGTTGCTTAGCAGAAGAGACCAGCACACATCTTTCTACAACCTTCTTTCAGATAGTTGTGATGGGGAATAATGTCTCTTCTCTTCTCCAGACTAAATAATACCACTTCCCTCAGCTGCTCCTCATCGGACTTGTTCTCCAGGCCCTTCAACAGCCTCATTGCCCCATTTCAATAGCAGAATAAGCTCTTTCTGCTCCTTGTCTCTGTTTTATCCCTTGCCCCTACTCTAAAGAGCCAGTTTCTCCTGCTAATATAGCTTAAAGTCATGACTGTAATAAAGCAGTGTTTTCCTTCCACTAAAATTCATTTTAAAAACAACTCTCTGTATGTCGAGTCAGGCTAGATTTATTTTTCTATTATAAATTAAAGTTTACTCCTGGCAGATGTTGAGGGAGAAATGGGTTAGTGGAAAGCAAAAATATATTCTTCCCTTAACTTGTTTTTTCCGGACATCTTTCCTCCTTTTGCTAGAAAATGCAGAGTGATTAAGTTCAAAGGCACCACACATTGTGAGTCAAAGACTGACTTTCCAGTGTGTTTACTGTGGGTGCATTTGCACACTGGTTGTAGAGAGTGTTGTGGTCCCACACCAGAGTCAGGCATGCCTGTGCTTCTGCTAGCAACCTCCCAGCACCTGATGAGACAGGACTGCCCTGCTGGGTGGGACTCCCTTAAACCCTGCGTGTTAGGAAGAAAATGCTTTCCTATTGGCATAAAATATTCCTCTTTAGTTCTATGCATTGTTTCAACACAGCCATGAGACCTGGGGCCAACTTCCAGGCTAGGGTGCATATGAATCATCGCAGCCAGCGGTACAGTCGTGGTGGGTGCAAGCGGGGACTTGATCTGTGGTGTTCCCACCAGCTGTTCTTGCCCCAGAGAGGCTGACACTGCATGACCTCAGCTCCAGGGAGCATCACAACAGCTGCCATGGCCTGGGGTAGCGGCGGGGCAGCATAGTGTGCTGGCGTGCAACTGAGGCAGACTAACAATGTGCCTCACCCTGGTCCCCACCCTTGGCACACACTTCTGTTGTTTTGGCTTGAGCCAATCCTTGCTCTTCTCTAACCTCAGCGTGAACCTGCTCGGAGAGCTACGCTGGCTGAAAACTCGCCCTACCAAATGAACAAACAAATCTTGATCAGGTTTCTGCTGGATCTGCTCCCTCCACCGCTTCAGTTGATTGCTGGTGCTGGGTCAGCCAGCCAAGGGGTAAGGAGAGGCAAGTAGGAGTCATTAGTTCAGTCAAATTTTGATAGCACTCGACGTTGAATTAGCTTGGTTATAGTGTTAAACCACATCCTGATGAGACATTGACACTCTTCATAGCCTGCCACAGCCCTCATTAGCAGATGGACAAACAAAGCCTAGACCAACACTGAGTGGTGCTCTTGAGCAAGGCTTCCAACAGGAAACACTGCCCTGACAAGACTAGAGGTGGTTAAAGCTGGAAGATGAGCTCTATACTCTTTCTAAGCATAAGGGAAAACCAAGATCTTAAAGGGGGCCTACAGGAAAGCTGGGGAAGGGCTCTTCGTTGCAGAGAGAAGGGATAGGATGAAGGGAACGATTTTAAGTTGAAAGAGACCCTGGAGGTGTTTAAGGAGAGACTGGATGAGGCACTTAGTGCCATGGTTTAGATGATGAGGTGATGTTAGTGTTGAGTTATAGGTTGGACTCGATGATCTCAGAGGTCCTTTCCAACCTTATGATACTGTGAAACTGTGAGATTTAGATGATCTCTTAGGAAGAAATGCTTTCCTGAGGGGGGGTGGGGAAAGAGGTCCTGGCACAGGTTGCCCAGAGATATAGTGGCTGCCCCATCCCTGGAGGTGTTCGAGGCCAGGTTGGATGAGGCTTTGAGCCCCCTGATGCAGTGGGAGGTGTCTCTGCCCACGCAGCAAGAGTTAGAACTGGTTGATCTGTAACATCTTTTCCGACTCAAACTACTCTATGATTCTACAATTAATAAGTACAAAGTTTACAAACAGAGGAGATGCTCACACAAGACAGCAGATGCTTTGGCAAGGCCATTTGGAAAGCTTTCAGATTTGTAATTTTTTACAGTTGTCTTGGTGCCCCTGTGGATGTTCGAGAGAAACAAGAGGAAACACAGATGAGGAGAGGGGAGTATACACAAGTCTGACCCTAGAGAAGAGCAGGGAGGTGGAGTTCTACAGCATGAAGCTGGCTGAAGAAATGCGCATGGAAGCTAAGAGCACAACACTGCCCATTTGGGACATAAGACACGGTTTTCCGTTCTGCTCCATAAACACAGTCATGAGAAATGCATGCTCAGTGTGCACACAGAATCCTCCCCTTCTCCCTTTAACAGGCACGTGCAGGTCAGGAGCTTTCTCTGGGCTGATTGCTTGAGGCTCAAATGGCAGTGTTGGTGTTAGGGAGACTGCTCCCATTTCTTACGACCCTGCACGTTGCGCAGGCTGTAACCAGCACAGATTCCATAGGCAGAATCTGACCTTTCAAGAAGAGGATGTAGCACTGCAGCAAACAAAGTTGCTGCTTCCTCCACTTGCCATCCAAGGAAAGTTAAGGCTCTTGTTTCATTTTTTTTGGATGCAAGTGGCTTGTGCTAACCAGCTGCTGTTATTTCAAATGGAAAGCGTTATCAGTGGGATTGGTTAGTAGCTTGTGTTGTCCTGTTTCTGATGGGTATCATGTTATCTTCTGCCAGTGCCAGCAAATGGCATGGACACAAATACAGGCTTGCCCAAGCAATGTATTAATCTTAGAATTCCTGCACGTTCATAGTACTAAAAGTTTCTTTTTCCCTCCATGAGACAAAGAAAGAAAAAAAAAAAACAGTGGTGGTGGGAATCCCCTGCCTGTAAGATCTCTCTTTTTCACCCTGAAAATTTTTGTGTGAGTGAACTCCAGTGGTTTTTTTGTATTCCTGAAAACTGGCCACTCCTAGCTGATGAGCTCACTGCTGTTTGCGTCCTGAAGAGACATTAGGGCAGAAACTCAGCAGCAGCAAATCAGCACAGCTTCACCGATGCGAAGTGAGCAGTGGTGATTTATGCCAGCCACGAGTCTAGGTTCACCCTGTTTAAAGCCACAGCTTATTCCAGTAAGAAACATCACTCAGCTTAGAGGCAAGGGATGCAGCATCATTTAACTGGGGAGGGGAGAGCCACAGACATTTACAAATGTACAGAGGGAAAAAAAAAAACCCAGAGCCATTTGACTTGAGAGACATGTTGTGAAGTCGTCACTGGTTACAGCAATACACAAGTCCTAAGAATTTTTCAGGAGAAGAGTCACACAGGCCAGGGCAGCATTTGATTGCTTCATGGAGGGAGGAGAAAAATGTACGCCCAGGAACAGCAGCAAAGGCACGGCTCCTCAGACAGCAAAATGCCTTCTGGAGCTCATTAGTACTGGTAGAGCGAGCAGTGCAGGGTGGAGTGACTGCAGATTTCTACATCTACTGAAGAGGTGCAGTGCATTTTCCCCTGTGAGAAGAAAGGAATACATGGAGGCAGAGCCTCCTCTCCTCAGCTGCCTGCTACCCCTTCCCTTTGGAAGGCACACTTCATTATCAGCTCCATCTCCCCCTTTCCTTAAATGCATATGCTGCAGTTTGTACAGATTTCACGTGGCACAAGACATAACATCTTGGGGAAAAGAATATACTCATTTTTGTTGTTCCACTCGTTTTCACTGTGTGCTCATTGCCCTCTAAATATCCTTTCTTGGATCAGCTACGCCATTACTGCAAATGTCTTCAAAGTCCCTTCCAACCTAAACCATTCTATGAAGCCATGATACTCTCTTGTTCTTGTCTGTGCTTGAAATTCATTTTGTAATCATTTGGTTGGTGCAGCTTTTTCCACAGAATCCAAATGGCCACTGTTTGTTCTCATCATTTAACTCAATCCAGTTATATTGTGATTTCTAACTTGTTTAGGAAAGCAAAAACTTTTTTTTGTTTTTATTTTCCTCTCTCTTACAGATGAGGGCATTGGTTTAAACATGCTACAGTTCACAGCTGACAGCTGCATAGGATTCTTTCCCAGTATTCTACTGCAATGCAGGAAGGCTCCAGGGAGACCACTGAGTAGCCTCCCAGTACTGATAGGGGCTACAGGAAAGCTGGGGAGGGTCTCTTGATCAGGGAGTGCAGGGGTAAGATGAGGGGGAAGGGTTTTATGCTGAAAGAGGGGAGTTTGAGGTGAGATCTTAAGGAAGAAATGTTTTCCTGTGAGGGTGATCAGGCCCTTGCACAGGTTGCCCAGAAAAGTTGTGTCTGCCCCATCGCTGGAGGAGTTCAAGATCAGTTTGGATGGGGCTTTGAGCACCCTGATCCAGTGGGAGGTGTCCCTGCCCACAAGCAGGGGTTGGAGCTGGATGGGCTTTAAGGTCCCAAACCATTCCATGATTCTATGATTCTAGATATTATTTTGCCTTTCAGAACTTCTCCTACCTGCCACTCCCACTGCTCAATTTTTAGGCAGGAAAACACACACACACAGAGAGGTTGTCAATCATTTTGAAAAAAAAAAAAAGAAAAATTCAGAAGAACATTAACTGCAAACCCACATCACTTAATTCCAGTTCAGAAAAGGTCATATTCATAGCTGGGCAATAGTGCATTTAATATTGCTACACAATAATGTGTTAGTGTTGTGGGGAAATGCAGTGACACACTGTCAGGCAGTTATGGGAAACCGAATGCTTTGAGAGGTTAGTTTCTTCAGCAAGTAGTTTACCATTAAAAAGTATCCTATTTACCTGGATTATAATATAGTTTTGGCATTTTTCTTGTTAGTAGTACTGGTTGAAATATTCTGTACCAGAAGGAGTTACTATGTGGAACTGTTCTTTAAGTGAAATGGAAAGGGTTTTTTCCCCCAGAGACAGGAAATATTTACTCATCATTGGGGGTGGCAAAAAAAAAAAGAAGAGAGAATTTGTCATTTTCCGCTGTGTTCTACAAGTGTTTTGTCTTGATTAATTTTATTTGACAGTCATGTAGAAATTTTTCAAGTTTGACATTTTAAAATCTAAAGTCATTCCATACTATAAGTTGTCTTGGAATGGCAGGTGAGGAAAGAGGATATCATCATATCTTCGAAAGACATGGTTTATCGTTCCAAATCAGAAAGAAAATGCAACAAATAAAAACTAATAAAAACGTGTTCTCAGAGTAACGGTTTTGTCTCCTGACTGATAATTAGTTTTTAAGGCCTCTGCAATTTTTGCTCCGTGACTGATCTGCTGGATGGCCTTGTACAAGTCACTTATCCTCTTTGTGCCTCAGAGCACACACAGGCGAGAGATATACAGTAGCTATAACCATATGTCATCATGCCAGCGCAATGCAGTGTCAGCCCAAGTATTATCTTTCTTACCCACGTAGAGTACATCCATGCAGATTTTGCTTACATAGACAAGTCCCCCATTTGCAATTTGTAATAAAAAGGGCAAGGAATATTTACTGTAATCGGTCAAAGTTTAGAGGAGTAGCCCTCCCTCCCCCAGACAGAACAATCATCACCTTTCCCTCCATGCCCAGGTCCCGCTCTCGTTTTACATAGCTGCTAAAGGTAATGGTTGTCAAATATCTGAGGTACTGCTTTCAACTGCACAGGCTGTTGTGATCTCTGAGACAGCAAGGTAATTCAATACCCGTTTTTATTCAATAGCAGAGAGATGTGATTGAAATGGCAAATGCAGTCTAAAAAGAACAGGGAAGGAGGGCAGGGTGTGTGCGCAGGTGGGCAACAGCCCCGAGGGGCGGGGGTCTGAGTGGCAAGACCATTTAAAACCAACTTTTTCAGTTGTATTATTTTGAGCTGCCTGTGGGATTTTGAAGTTGCTAAAGCTCTAGTCACTGCAGCTAAAATGCACTCTCTAGTTATGATGCTTCCCTTCTGGGGAAGCTGGAGGCTTATATTAGCTTTACCGCTTGACTGAAGACCTTTCCTGCTAACTAAAGATCTATGTATGTTATCAATTGCACCACCCTGGAAGCACTTCATTAACAGCAAAGCGTTAGAGGATATTACTGTACACAAATATAAAGTCAGAAAGATATTAAACACACATTAGGATACCTGACATTAACCACAACGTGTTTACACAGTATATCTTCCCACAGCTCGCCTGCTCTAAATGCCTTTGCTGAAGTGGCAGGTTTCCATTCCTCAGCTACCTGATAGAGACGTGAGCAGGAAGAGACTCTTGAAGCAGCAGCTCAGTGCCAGCCATATGTTACTTGCAGATGCAGAAGACTTTCCTATTAAAATTCAGAGCAGCTGTGCTCAACAATAAAATGATAACTAGTATCAGCTCTTTCTCTGGGAAGCTGAGCCACAATCATTTGTATAAAAGGCAAAAACAGTGAACTAAGTGGAAAGTCATAGGCAGCCAGAGGAAGGACACCGAATTCCAGGAAACAGTTGTTTGCAACATTTATTTCAGGTCAGCTCAAGTAGTGAGGAATCCTTAAAAGACTTGTGTGCTCCACAAGATCAGCCTTCTTATAGTACATCCTTAGCATTTTCTTTACTTTGTGTGCGTGGAAAGCTCCCTTTTAAAGTTGCAATTCGTATTGGAAGTACTTCTATAACCTTATCCCTTCCAGATTCAGCCTCAGCTCAGCACCCACAATTTAAGTTAATCCTCTGCAGCTGTATGAGCAGCCAACACAGGTCTTCCTGCTTTTTTTCTGCTACTCTATTACAACTGGAGCTGAAAAATTACACATCAAAAAGATGCTGGCCTGGATTTCAAACCTCTTTGTATTCAAGGCTGTTGTTGATCTGCTGGTTTTGGATTCAGACCGCTTTATTTAGTCAACAGCTCATTTCACATCTGGATCTAAAGTTCCCTCACTCCAGTATGCTTGGGTACACGGTCCTTACCCATTTCACTCAGAATCAGCTCTTACATGCTGCCCCTCACGATGATGACAGGTCTCTGGTAGCATTTGACAGTGGCTTCCAGCGTTTGCCCTTGCTTTGCTCTCACAAATGCTGTTGCCCTTTCTACTGTGGAAACAAGAGGGTGTTGTGTGGACCAGCCGACCCCTTTATGCTGGGCTGCACGTGCTCCGCTCCCGATCCATTTTCTCTTGAGTGATATTGTTTCCATTAAGGATTCAAATCCATTAGTGGAGAGAGGCTAGGGACATAATGCATCTTCAACAAGTTCCTTTTTGTGAACATTTATTTCCCTCCCCTCTTGTAATTCTTCAATTTACTTTAATTAAGCCTGGAAACAAAACCACTCAGGCTTACTCAGCAAGTGTGACTGGTGTTCCTAAGCTGAATCCTGTCACTAGTAGAGCTAGTAGCATCTATCCTGGTGAGCATGGATGTCAGCCTTCTGCCTTTAAGGGACACAGGCTGGCATGGGCTGTCAGGTTTGGGTGAGTAAGGAAGAAACTCCTTTTTCATGCGACTATACGCAGGTAGCTGAAGGTTATGCTCTACCCTCTGAGAACTTCTGTGATTTCCTTATTACTGCTCCTTTTAGGCAGTGAGTCCAGACTGTGGTGGCAAGAAGGCAGAATGCGTCCTCATTCTTCCTCCCTGCTTTGGGGATGGTAGTCTACACTATCAATGCATAAAGCAGCTTCATCTGGTTTTCTCCAAGACCTACGCTCTCCTGCTGTGGAAGGTCTCTGCCGCTCTTGATTCGCTGCAAAGTCCAGATACAAATTTGCTCTCAGCCTATGCGTAACTAAAGTCTCAGAAATGAAAGGTTTTCCCCACATGCTGCATTTTTGGAGCCCCTAACATAAAAGGGAAAGGCTTCAAGATATGCATCTTAGGGATGAATAGCTGCATTGGATGCAAGACCATTCCCATAGATATATCATAAATGTGGGGCTGTTGCTTTTAAAAAATCTATTCTGTCAGGAAATCAGTCTTACAACCCTTAAATATGTCTTGTTGCCATAGGACTTCTAGACCAAAACCTAGGCCTTCTCCAAAAGCTATTACCACTCTGACTGAAACCTGAATGCTTTCACCATCCTCTGTATCTCTTTAGACAATGATATAAATGACCCCCTGGCAGAGGGGTTGGAACTAGATGATCGTTAAGGTTCCTCCCAACCCAAACCATTTTATGATTCTACAATATTTGGCATTCATTAGTTTTGAATGAAAGCTGATGTGGTCAGAAACCTTGCTTCATTTGTTAGTCAATATCTACCAGTAACCAAGTAGTAATTGGTGACCAGCAACAACGACAGTTTTCCTCAGGAATGTGAGAACCATCTGACCCAAGGTCTTTGTAGTCTTTGCAATTCACTTGCAGCCAGCAGGTCATACCCATCACAAGCAAGCACATGCTAGAAACTCTACCAGAGCACCCAACACTGCTCCGATTTCTAGCACTCAGCAGTTCCTATAGTTGAGGATAGTTCAAGCATCCTCATGATGTTAGTTTTGTGCTAGAGAGTACTAACTTTCTGTGGCTGTCATCATGAAGAGCAATGACTGCTCCTTCAGTTGGCACCCTTCAGCCATTCCCCACTCATTCCTTCATTTCTCCAGAGCTAGGAGTCAATTTTGCTACTTTTCTACTCTGGAGATTTACAACCCTGATTTTCATGTATGTAACTGCTCTCTCCGAGTTGTCCAGTCCCCTCAGATGTTTCCAACCTACGTGCCATTTCACTTATTTCCTTCCCCACCTTACAAATTAGAAACATTTTCTGAATCCCATTTCTCTTGTATGGTCTCATGATAACACACAACCTGACAATGAAAACTCCACGGCTTTTTGGTTTTCATGGCAAGCTTTATCACTTCTCTTTGGCCTTATCAAAGAAACAAGGAATGCAAGAAAAGCTTTATTTGTGCCTTCTGAACCAGAGTCCAGTATTGTTGCACATACAATGAGTCACTATCCATTCAGAGAAGATGTGGAAAAAAAGAGGAAGACAGAAGAGTTGAATGGACCAAAACATGCATTTAAAACCAGAGGAGCACAGAAAAGGCCAACCAAGTGCATCGTTAGCACTACTCAAGTACAGAGCCCGAGTCATGTTTGTATTCAACACATTTAGTGTATTCTTCAGCAAAAAGTGACAGTTTCTAACTTCCACTAACTGTTAAATATTAAGTCGAGTAGGACCTCTGCTTTGCAAGCTTAGTAATGTTTCCTCCTCTTTGCAGCACTGAAACCTGAGCAATATCAGATTTTCACATAGTAATGAATCACTTCTGAGGCAGAAGCCCCATGCTTCTCACATTGGAGAAAGTTGCAACAACTAGAATAAATCAAATACACTTTAAGATTAATATCTGAAAGAGCAGATCACAGTAGATGTATTTTTTTAATTAAAAGGAAAACATATAGAAGGATTCCTGTTTTCTTTTGAGGTATAACTAATGTAAAAACAAAATTTAGAGGCTGCAGAGTGGAAGGGAAGATGGGACACAAGCCTTGCTCCCAGACAATAGTTACACAGAAGGAAGAGAAGACAGAGAAATATGAAGCTCAGTGATTATTTCTGGTTGCTTTCTCTTATTATGTACTGTTGCTCAGGGACAATCATAGAAGAAAATGCTGGAGATAGATACATTCTTAAAAACAATAAACTTAAGGTGCAATGAGGCAGCAACCCCACAGTTACAGAATATAATTGCACAAATCAAGAAAAATACAAATCTAACAAATTTCTCTGTAATCAGTGAAGATGGAAAAGATTAAAATTGTAAATGGGGCAAAGAATGAAAGAACACGGATTATTAAAGCATTAATGTGTAGCAAACCTGTAGTTGCTTAATAGTCTCTGAATATGTTTTCACATCAGTTAAAACGAAAGTTGAATGTAGAATCCTAGAATGTTTTGTGTAGTCCAACACTCCTGCAGTGAGCAGGGACATTTTCACCTGTCAGGTTCCTCAGTGCCTCATCCAACCTGACATTGAATATTTCCAGGGATGGGGCCTCCACTACCTGCCTGGGTAACCTGTGCCAGTGTTCCATTGCCCTCATTGTAAAAAATTTCTTCCTTATATCCAGTCTGAATCTACTCCCCCTTAGTTTAAAGCCATTAATGCCTCCAATGGCCATTCTTTATTTAGGTGTAGATTGGCAAACAGTAGTAATGGCTGCTTTTTAAAACCAGCAAGAAGAACAACACAACAGAAAAAACCCTTGCTAAAACTATTTTAGCATGATCCTACAAAATACAGTCAAATTCTATAATTAGAAATATAGCCCTTACTTTTGATTACAGTTTCTTTTCTGTTTTATAAAGTGCATTGAAGATACTCAAAGTCTTTGGGGAGTAGAGAAAGAGTTGAGCGTTTTCATTATCAGAGAGTTCTGGATGTAGTCAAAAGATCTGGCAGTTCAGACACAGAACAGTTTGGAGGCGAATGTTTTATTTGCTCCTGGAGAGTGTCTGCATTGTTCAGAAGCAGAAATTTAGCCCTGGCACAGAGAGGATGCAGCTGATTTTCCATCATTCACTGTTACTGGGCAGTGGAGCCATGAGGAAATAAAGCAAAAAACAGACTTCAGGTCTGCCAGATCTCAGTCGATTTAACCTCAACCTGAGTGCCCAGGACTGCAAAGCTCCTGAAAAACTCAACAGCCTCAAAACCAAGCCCCACATCTCCATGTCCTTGCCTGAGCAGCAAGGGCAGTAGTGAAACAATGCTTGTATATCACTCAGGGTAAGGAGTGGAAGGTGAGACCCAGCTACAGAATAGGAAGGGAGACCTGCTTTATGAAATTGTGAAGCCACCCACTGTGAGCACAAGAGGTTGCACGACTTTGTTTTCCTTTTAAGAAGGAACCAAATTCTTTTGTAAAGAATATGTGCCTCAGCCAGTAGCAATAAACTCACAGAAGGCCTTGATGGATCTCTGACACTGCCCTTACTCCCCTTAACAATGGGCCACATTGCAAACCCTCAGCTGAAAGCAGATTGGGTTTGGAGAAAGGCATGTGAGACAGTATCAGGTTCCAAGGCAACGGTCAGACTCTCAAATCTCAGCCAAATCACATACGCTTGGCTTTTCAGATCTCACTCAGCCAGAAGACTCCCTCTTCTAGACTTCTAGCACTAATAAAAATAAATCTCCTCTTAAAGTGGACTTAAAGTGAAAGGCTAAGAGAATTCTTTGTCACCAAACTTCAGTGCAGCAACGAAAAACAGAAAAATATAAGGAAAAAAAAAGAGAAGGAGAAAGGCTAGCACAGGTGAACCTTAGAAACCTGTGTTTTGCCCCAGAAGCATTTTAAGTTCCAGTCCTGTCCAATCAGCCTGTGATGAGAGCCAGGGGAGTCACTTACCTCAGGACAGCTGACCCAACCACTCTCCTTGCACTGCTCCCAGAGACCATATTAACTCCTTCCTTGGTAGCTTATGGTGGGAAACTATTTCTTACAAGGACTTTGCAATGTGTAATTGACTATCTATTGGAAAACTTTATTCAATTAGAGATATTAGGCTCAGTAAAACACTATGGGAGAAGCACCTTAAACTCCATTTTCTGTCCCACCAAGCAATGTTAGCCCAGTGCATTGGCTGAACAGTAGCCTGCATTTGCATTCAATGTGACTGGCAAGTTATGCTTGGATTACCTTGTGCCTCTCTTTGCACAAATTACAGAGAATATAGCCAACTGTTCATCTACCTGACTATGCAGATAGATGCTGCCAGTCATTGGTAAAGTTTTATTGATTCAGAAATGGATGTATTAACCCATATCACAAAGCCTACTCACACAGCAAAAGATACTAAGTTGACTAACAGATGTCCAGGCAGCACAGCAAGCATAGAGAGCTCTGTTCTCTAAATAGATGGCTCTAAGTCACAAGTCTGATTTTCCACAGTTCCCAACCCCTAAGAACACCCCTTTGCTAAACACACTGGCTTTATGAGTTTAGAAAGGAGAAGTTTAGTTACAAGCAAGTAAAGGGACACCAATATAATTGAAACCCTTAACTGATTAATTTTACTCTTGTATGTAATACCAAAACCTCTGTCAACCATAGTTTGCACAAGTGAAACCCATCTTGTAGCATGGCAGAGCTGTGGTCACAGGCTCCAGGGTAACACATGCCCTGACGCGCGTGGGTGCAGCAGAACTGCTCCGTGAGCTCTGCAGGCTGATATCTGCAAAAAGGGGAGACTAACACTGAGTTTTCCTAGCTCTAGAAAAGAGCTGTGCTTCTGAATGAGAGCAACCATAAGGGTGAAAGTCAGCAGAAGATGCAGTAGCAGCACTGCATCCCTTGTTCTGTGTGTTCTGGACTGTCTTTTACACCCTTATGGCTCAATGTCTGGACAGCTAGACCATCACGATTCCCACTCTTAAATGCATGTCTTGAAGAAGTGACCCAAGACTAGCTCCCCGTTAGGACTAGCACTACACGACTCAGTAACATACTAGCAAACACTTTCATATCTATATTTCAACTTCTAGAATTATTATTAATAGTATGAGATCACTGATAAAAGAATAGAAAAGTTTGATTTATACACGAAAGCTAAATTTATATATGATAGCCAATTTTAGCTAAATCTATGCTCAACATAGGGGTTTTTCACCCACTTGTGGTATCCTTTGCTTTACACATCCTACACTGACAGAACACACAGTGCTTCTGCTAATATCAGTGAGAATGTCAATGGAGAACAAAATGTACACAATAGAATTCTACACAAGACATTTGCCTCTAGCAGAAAGAAATTGTATCTATTCCCACTGAAATGCATCCACCTCACAGGAGCAAACAGCAACTGTTCAATACTGAGCAACAGTTTAAAATAAGAACTGAAGAGACTGACTTTCTCCCACCTTCCAGTTTACTCAGTTTGATTTCTCTCATGTTTCACAAAAAAGAAGCATATGACAACATAAAATATTCCACAACAAGTAACGCAGCCAAATATATCCCTGGTTCTACTGGAAGGGCACCAAATAAAACAACAACTGATACAAATATTTTGATGAGATAAATAGAAGTCAGATTACTTACAGCCCTAGCAGCCTTCCATCTTCTCCTACAGCAGACTGGTTTACCAATTGAAGTTATATATTTTAGTAAAGTTTGTTGTTTGTGTTAGAAAAAAAAAAAGCACAAAAATAAAAACAAATAAATACATTTAGGATTAACCTCTACTCTCAAAGTTGTGTTAACAAAAACATTCCAGCCCTCTGCCTCACACTACAAGACTCTGAAGAGCAAATGAGCTGTGTCATCTCTCTTACATAGAGCTCAAACTCACAACATCTGGCTAAGCAATAAGGTATTCTCCCACCAGAACCTCATCATGCAAAACCCTTGCAATTAAGACAATCTGTTTTACCTCAGCATTGCTGTAGCTCAGTCCCTCTGTTATAAGCCCTCTTTGTATTTTTTGTGTGGCTCTTATTTATACAATGCAAATAGACATTTTATAGTTGACAAGTACTGTTGTTTATTTAGAAGGGACTGGATCAGTTTCAGGTAGCAACAGTAATATGTGAAATGAGCACAGGGGCCAAAAAATTGAGATTATATATCAAAACATATATCAGAAAGGCATCTCCAATGTTCTAAACACAAATACAGTAACATTTAGAAAATACTGAAATTAAATTTGCTTTTGAAACTTTTTGGGAGGTGCTTTTGTGGATATATGGTATGATAAAGTCTTTAATTACATGATCACGTACAATTGCTTCTCCTGGACCTTGTCCCTTTCGCTGTGTGAAATACAGACAGTGTTCACTTATTAAGAAGCTATTCAATCTTTTGGTTTTTCTATACTACACAATGTTTGGCTCATGACTTACACACATTTAATAATAGGACAGGGTTCTTCATTTTCTCCGAGTGTGTTCTAACTTTCTTATTATCCTGGCATCCGAGTGTACCACTGCCAAAGAGATTTTCATTTTAAAACATTCCACTGGTATGAGAGTGAATAAGCCAGATTACAGATGCAAAAGTGGGACGAGAACTGGTAAAGTGCAAAATACCCCATAGTTTTTGGTATCTGGTTCAAGATGATTCTGATTTTTTTTTTTTTCATTTCTTTCTCTTGTTGGCTATTTACACAGGTTAAAGCAGAAGATGGGAAACACAGAAGTCCATTTAACTGTCTGAGTATTGAAAGCGAAGTTTCAAAGGAACCAAATGTTACTGTTGCATCACTCTTATTTTGCGAACAGAGAAAGCAAGGTTAGATGTCAATTTAGGTAAACTGGTGCAAACTCCTATGTGGACACACCCACAGTGGTAAAGTAGCAGACAATATAATAGTATTAGGCAATCAAAACTCAGCTTTTATTTCCTACCATCAAGAAATTTAAAATTGCTATAAGAATTTCCAGAACTAAAATACATTTTAAAAGATACTGCATAGTTGAACTAGAGCAAGGTGACTCTGCACATGCCCCACAAGACCATTTACTTTCAGAAGTTTCCATTTAGGTCAGTTACTAAGATCCCACAAAGTGCTCAAAGCAAACTGTCCAACTTCAAGTTTTGATGATTACTGCCTTACTCAAATCTATCTGAGCCTGTAGTTTCTTTATTTTCTTCTTAAAGCCCATTTCTGAGATTGTTGTCAATATACCACTCACAGAGTTCCTGTTCCAGGTGCTTTTGGAATAGATGTCATTGGAAGCTCCAGTCTCATGGTATCAGAAGCTCAGGTTGACATTGCATTATACACCTGCAGACCAGTGCACTTCTGTTCAACCAGACTGAGACTTGCGTTTGACACAGACCTTGATAAATGGGTGGCTTCTAGGAACAGCACAGTGAACACCAAAACACAGGCTGGCCACAAAAATTGCTAGTAAGGTACAAGATTGCAGAGGGTTCTGAGGATATTTTCCAAATGAAATATTGTCACATCCTCTAGGAACCTTCCTCACTTCCCTGTCACTGAAAATGAAGACTGGCTTTAGCCATCAGTGGCTTAGGTGATTTTATATTGATCCAAACTCAGCGGCCTGGAGCTTTTCCTTAGATATCATTTAAGTACCACAACAATGTTTTCATCTCTGCCTTTGGTCTTGGTTCTTCTCAGACAGACAGTAATGCATGGGGTCAGATGGGGTTGTTGTGACCCAAGCGCAGGGCCGGGCACTTAGCTTTGTTGGATCTCATACAATAAGTACAATTTTAAATGTAATGATAAATTATCTTATCCAAAACTTTGGAACCAAAAGATGCTTTGGTTTTTGACCTTGCCTACTTATCTAGGCAACACTTCAATTATGATGTTTTATTGATTTATTTTTAAATGAAGCAACTGAGCCATGAAAAGAAATACAATTCATAAGAATATTACTGAAGTTGAAGGAATGGTGGGTAGGTGACCGACAGGACAAGTGTTCAGAAAGCAGAACTCTGTCTTGCCCCCCACTCCCCAACAATGGGCATGTCACCTCCCCCTTCCTGATTCTTTCTTTCACATCTCTTGTTTGTCTTGGTCCTCAAGTCTGAAGGTTGGTTTCAAAGTCAACTAATGCTGGAGTATGATGCAGTTGAAAATGTTGTGGATCCAGCACTTGGAGACTAAACTGCATTTACGCAACATATAATCAAGGATAACTCCATGTCAGCCCACAGTAATTACAGGTGAGATTAACTCAGCCTGTTTAATTTAATGAGTTGTGGACATAAAATATGAAGTCGTGCAATTTCCAGTCCACAGGTTTATTAACAAAGGCAAGTCCAAGTGCACTAAATGCCATAACAACTTATTGTTTTAAATATTAAGCGGCGATGTCTGCATCCATCATGGATTCCACATCTGTGTTCAAATGTTTGTATGGTAGTAAGATAAAGATTATGAATTGGCTTTTAAGAAAACAATTGAAGGTTGCCAGACTCTGAAAGCTAAAATAGCAAAGGAAATTCACTGCCTCTCAGCACAACTTGTTATACAATGAATTTGGTCTAGAAACAGAGTATTTACAGGGTAATTTGCAATACATAAACTGTTAGGCACGAAATGGCACTCTTTAAGTCATTAAACACGATTCACCTTCATTACAGGCACAGTTGGGATCCAGGGATTTCTTTTTTTTGTTGAGTGGGAGCAGAAAAAAAAAGGTTGTTGTCAGGAAGATGACTTCTTAGGATTTAATCAAGTCTAATACCAAGTATAAGTGATCAAAATAATGTTTGAGCAACACATTTCAGAAAATAATACTTCTTAACAAGACTCTGACATAAAATAAGCTTATGAATACACTCAGGAATTCACCTTTAAAGTGTAACTCTAGGGGCACAAAGCAGTTAATGTGATCAGAGTCAAACAGCAATTAGGTTTCATCAAGACTGTTATAATGGTATTTTCCTTCATGCAAGATAAACTGTTAGTTAAGGGAGTATATCATTGTTCCGCATGCTCTCTGGTTTTAATAAGCATACAGACTTGAAAAACCTAGTGGTGGCTGGTTTTTAGCATGTTTTAATCAGCCCAAGTAGTAATTTCTAAACTGAATTCTAAGGCTACATAAAGATTTAACTATTTCACTGTGTTGTTTGTAAAGATTTAAATTCAGTTTCTCCTCTGTTCAATATCTTTATTAATGAACTGGATGAAGCGATTGAGTGCACCCTTAACAAGTTTGCAGATGACACCAAGCTGGGTGGCAGCATTGATCTTCTTGAAGGAAGGGAAGTGCTGCAAAGAGATCTGGACAGGCTGGATCCATGGGCTGAGACCAACGGGATGAGGTTCAACAAGTCCAAATGCCAAGTCCTGCACTTGGGGCACAACATGCCCCATGCAGCGTTACAGGCTTGAGGAAGAGTGGCTGGAGAGCTGCCTGGAGGAGAGGGACCTGGGGGTGTTGTTTGGCAGCTGGCTGAATATGAGCCAGCAGTGTGCCCAGGGGAGGTTCAGATAATGGGTGTGGTTGGACTCGATGATCTCAAAGGTCTTTTCCAACCAGAATGTTTCTATGATTCTATGATTCCACTGATTTAGACACGTATAAAAGCAAAAAACACTTTCCTAAGGATCCCGGACCCAATTAAGCATAAATTGTCTTACATCTTGTGAAATCCATGTTGAGTTCTACCAGCAGAAAGTCTGAGTGCAAGCAGTAAAGTCTTGCCTATAGATTTGAAAAGGAGCACAAGCCAATGGGCAGGTTCATTTGAATGTGCACTTTCCAAGAAAGCTCTCCCAAACTTGCTAATTGCAACGTAGCCATGTGTTCTCCCACCTGTGTCCACAATCTAAAGACTAAATTCAGTGTCCTTATGACACTATTTTCTGTTTTGTACAAACAACAGAAACAACTTCAGTGTGCCCTGTAAGGACTCAAGGGATTTTTCACTCTCAAGTGTAAAAGGCATGATGAGAAAGCAGAATTTTCTTTTCCCTTTACATGTAAAGATGGAGTCACCACTGTTTTACCTTCTTATTTGGAGAAAATGTGCTCTAGAGAACCTTGAGCAGAGACCTTAGACTAAAAAAATCATGATTAGACAAACTATTATTCCCAAAAAGAGACAACTGACAACTACCACCAATTTTAGTTAAGAGGAAGAAAAACTTGTTATTTCCCAGCATCCAAATGAAATCGATTCTTAGCTCCTGGACTTCAAAAAATAACAGTAGGTATTTTGATATTGTATTTGATACCTTTTTAATTGAAGTCTACAGTGTATCTTAAAAAAATGCTGTTTATTTCACTTCATGCTTATGGTGAGACAGTTTTTGTATCCGAGCTTAGGCACTTATTCATGTTTCTAACATTTTCATTTGATGTAAAAAATTAATAGTGTGACCCAGATTTTTTTAGAGTTCCATGTAAATTAAAATCACTGAAACACAGGAATAGAAGGGATCTCAAGAGAGCACTTAGTCAAACTCCTCACGTGAAGAAAGAATCAAGAATTCTTAAATCATTCCTAACATATTTAAACTGTTCTTAAACGTGCTGGTTAAGTTTTTTACCAGAATGTTAAGTGAACCATGGCAATTTCTGAACACCTAGAATTTAGAAGTTAAGAAAACTTATTTTTGTCAGCATTGCAGGCCATTGAGCATAATTATTCTTAACTTAAAATTATCTGGGTGATATTTGAAAGATCTGTATTTCCTATAAGTTTTCTGCTTTCTGTGAATATTAAGGAGTGTTTATTCAAACTTTCCTCATATGCTTTGCTTCCTAAACTTCTTCTCATTGTTGCTTCTACCCCTAGATTTTTCAAAATGTATACATCTTTCATAGAACATGGTGTCCAGAATTATAGACCAGCTAAAGACTCAGCCGTGCATATCAGAGCAATATAGATACCTCTTAATTTTTACTGGGTTACTTTTGCTAGCATGTCCCAAAACAAGAACTGTCTTTTTTTTTTTGCAACAACTTCACCTTCCTTGCTTATAACTTAGACTGTAATCCATTATAACTGCTATCATGTATTCAACCGTGATTTGGCTGCACCTATTGATTTTAGCCTTGTTGACACCAAGCCATTTCTCAAATTTATCGTGGTGTGTTTGAATAACAATTCAAAGTGCTTGCAGCATGTGTTTTGGTGTCACCCACACGTAGTGTAACTATATTCTACATTCCATTGTGCAAGATACCAGTAAAAACAGTAAAAGAGCTGGGTGTAGACCAGGTCCCTGGAGAGATCCACTTGAAATTCCCAAGCATTTGAGGGCATCTTTTAACATAATGTGGATTCCCATTATAGTTATCATACCAGGACTACACTTTTCCAATACCCTTTGAGAAAGCAATGCTAGAAAATACCAGACTCTTTGTGAAAGATATACCCCACCTAACATTTTCCTCTAAATCGCTTATCATGGTTTGACAAAGAAGGGCATTTGCTTAGCTTCATACAACTTTCCCATGAATGTATTCACCTATATTTTAATAGTATTATTGTCTTCCATGAAGAAAATAGTTCCTTTATAAATTTTAGAATTTTGGAGGAGATTGAAGTGTGTGTAACAACTCATACTGTCTTTTATGCACTTTCTGAAAGAGACGTTCTGTGTTGTGTTCGTTCTTTACTAGTCTTCTGCAAGTGTGCAAAAGTACTTAGAGATTATTTTGGTTGGTTTCCTTGAGTACTCTAGAGCGAACATCCTTTGTCGACTTGAATCTTGCATAAGTATTCTTTAAAGTGCTTTCTCCCTTTTCTGCTTGTCCTGTTAAAATGATTTTGTTGAAAACTTGGTCAGAATAGACCTCAGAGAAGATAGAAAAGGTGGCATGGAATGTTTTTATCTGCCTATGCTATTAGCCATTTTCTTTCCTTTTCCGTAGAAGATGTATCTTTCCTTTCTCTTGCAGTCCTCTCTTTTACCTAGTACTTTTTTAGGCCACTTTCTTTTTCACCTTTTCAATCTTTTAACGTTTACATTCATGCTAACAAGTTAATGGATAACAAAGACAGTTCATAAATAGCATTTCCTATCTTCTGGATGCATTGGAGAATTTCTCTTAATGCTAAACTTGCTTTCCTCTCGCTTGGTTTTGAACAATTCCTCCTTCTACAATTTATCTCAAGGCATTTATAAGATCTCAGTTTCTGGTGACATATTTTAACTGACTAAACTGAAGCAGCCTTGCCAAGTTCACACTGTTCCATAGCTCGTGACTCCTTGCATAATGTAGTTGCACTGCTATAAGTCCTGGTGGCTTTATACACACTGTGTAATACATAGCATTTGTCTTGAAGCCACTCTGCAAGCTATTGTATGTAAGACCATCTTTTTGTTTTTTTGTTTTAGTACATGTCTTTCCTTCTCTGGTTCTGTAGAAAATTTTGGTATAAATAAACATGAAACAGCAAATTGTTCAATACTTACACATAGTTACCCTAATGGCTCGTGTGAAGTGATATAGGAATTCAGGAAAAAAATCACGTTTCAATTACTACGGTAGTGATAGAACATCACTTGTCTGGAGGTGAGAGTCTTAACAGAAAGGTAAACTAGAAGACAAGATGACAGACAGTGGAGAACAGAAGTGTAGATTGCTCTTACTTTTGCAATGCCATAATAATGCAACTGTCATTTGAAAACATTGTTAATTTTAAGTCCAGTTAGTTATTTACTAGTAATAATACTTCAAGAAGATACATCTGCCCTAGGTTCCCTTGGTATGTTTTTGGACTGCAACCATATTTTTGGTCCCTATTTAAAAACAATTGTGTTCTCTTTGCCACCACTCTCCCCGCACCTTGGACCACTGGCAGTGGACTGACTGACTAAAAAGAGAGGAAAAATCTGCCATGCAGCAATGATAAGGAATCTCTTTTTTGAACACAAACTAGAAACTTCATTAAAAACTACAAGAACAGGTTTTCTGTTACCATTCCCACATGCAAAGTTCCCAGGGAAATTTCTGGGCTTTTAGTTAAAGGAAAACTATTTTTATTCCTCACATTTTTCTCCTGGAAATATACCCTTAATAACTGAAAGTTTATCCTGAGTGTTAAAGTATTTCTAAGTGTTACAATATCTCTACTTAAAGATAGCCAAAGTCCCAGAATTTCTCAGTTGGGTAAGTAGAGTTCAAGTGTGCCCAAATAACATATGGACTGTTTTGTACAAAGAGATTTCTCAAAAGTGGAGGGGAAGGAAGAGGGGAAGCAGGAATGAGAAGAGGATGGAGTGACCCTGTCTGCTTTGTGCCAAATGAAAAGAAAGAAAACTGCCCCGCTCTTCCTCTCAAAACTGCCTCGAACTAAAAATAAAACCAGAGACAAAGAAACTCTTCCAGAAGTGTTTACTAGCAGCTTTTTGGATTTTTTTTTCCAAAAATTATCTGTTCACTTTTTACATATCTGACTCAACAACCTCTGTGCATACAGTATACAACATATGTGTAAATTGAGGTCCACGTGTAAGGCCCCGTGATATCAATGAGCTCATGCTTTTTGCAAAATTGCAGTCACACTACATACACAATATCTTTTTCTAGAGGTTTTTAATTAGGGACACTTTTTCAAAGTAACTAGAAACAGCATTTGACAGTAACTGTTGGTATTTTTTACAGCCATAAATACGCAGAGCTTAGAGGCCTAATTCCTCATCTACTCAGATGGCAATTCCAGCTGTATAATAGCTTGTTGTCCTAGCCCAAATCAGGTCTGTGCAAGCAGGTCTGGCCATATATTCCCTGAAGTTATGAAAGGCACATCACTGCTTCTAGCCCTGAAATCCTGTATGATTTGCCATAAGATCACTATATTTGAGAGGAAAAAAGTAATATAAGTGTAATCCTGTAAGGAAAATTAGGATCTTGGGACTATAGAAGGGGATATCAATATTAGGAATTTCTTTGAGGGCTAAAGTCACAGTATCATAGATATTTCAGACACTGCAAGCTTTATAAATGATCACAACTTCAAAAACCTCTAAATATTTCATGAACTAAGTTGTATAATCTGGCCAACATTTACTGTTAACCAAATAAGTAACTAAGCTGCCCATTAATTCAGAGAGCAGAGTGTGATAATAAAACTGCTCTTAAAAATGGGAGACGTTGTGAATGACTGCTTTTAATGTTTTAATAAGCATCATTAACTTCATATGAAAGGTTTATAAATATTTACTTTGCAAAACTTCTAGCAATAGGACAGATTTCATTGCTTGCTCGTACAGAGGTTTCTTTCTTAAGCAGTGAATGACAAGTCAGAAATGTGTAGCCCAGAATTCACTTCAAACCTTCAGAATGTATGAAATATTATAAACTTCCTCCCATTCTAGGGATCTAGTTCCAACACGTGACATAAGATGGTCACTTATTTTCAACAGAGCTCACTTTGGTTCGGGTATTTTTCTTCTTTGTCTGTGGCACATCAGGCAAAACCTTCCTTCTCCTCTTATTTAATGGAATAAACCTATTACCAGTCAATCATTAACTCCTAGGGGCTCAATTCAGTAAAGGAAAAATTGCCTCCACAGTTGTATGCTGTGAGATCTCTTGATGGATCAGCTGCTGAAGAGTCAGATCAAAATAGCTTATGTGGAATTAATAAAACGAATACATTGTAGTCGCGTGGTATATTCTAACTTTAGAATCTTCAAATATTAATTAATGAAGCTTCACAACACCCATGCGAAGCAGGTAAAGATTACGAACTATTCATCAAAGGATAACCAAGGTATATGGAGTTGAAAAGTACTTCCAAGGGAGAGCTGTAAATTGTTGCCAGATCAAAGTTACTCAGGAAGTAATTTGGTCTGTCTACGTGGTTTCTCACATGGCAGGCACTGTATTTCTGCAGTTTGAGGTCTTAACCATGCACGGTTCTTTTTTTTTTTTTCCCCTGTGCACAGAAGCTGAGTTGTTCACTGCTCTTTCCTATGCCCCTCTCCTGCCCACGCCCACCTCAGGGCAGGTGCATCGTCAACGATGAGAAGAGGAAAGTCACTGAGTATTCTTGGCATAGAAATCTAGTCAGCTTTTCCTGATCAGTGTTAGGGAAACTGGAAATTTCAAGGAATGCTGAGTGCTTTGTGTGCTGGACTGGATTGGAAATAATGCAACTAAGTTTACTGTCACAGAATTTCTAATGAAGTCATTGTCTTTATTTGTTCTCTATAGCACTGTCTGTTGCTGCTGGGAAGCTGTTTTAACTGCTAACCAAAATTAGGCCAGGAGTGCATATTTTTGCTGACACTGAGGACACAATCCTTTAAGAGATTTAAGAAATACGGGCAAAACTCTTACTGCAGACACATCAGTATCAAATTAAAGGTACTTTTGTCAGCATCACTTATTTTGCTCACAAACCCCTGAATCAATTACACCGTCAAACCCATTTTTTTTTAGCCTGGTGTCTAAGGAAAAAAATAATGCAATTGTGCTACCAGCCTGTCTGCCAGTGCTGACCCTAATGATCCTGAATCTGCCAGCCAATTCCAACCACATCTGACAATGCCTTCAGGACAGAGGCCTCAAAAATCTTCCTCTCCTTGGAGTTTAATGAAAATCAGGAGTTGGTAGAAGAGAGAAAATGACTGTATTAATCCTTTGTCTGAGGAAAAGACATGGAGAAAGCAGGCTTGTTCCATTCAGTTGGCAGCAGTGTGTGTGGACTGCCTGATCAGCACAGCTTGCCAGTCAGCACAAATATTCACACTCTGAATTTATCACAGCAGAAACCCCAAATGTATCTACAGCGAGGACAAGGAGAGCGTGGGAGGGGTCACAGAACTGCAGGGGCCGAAGGAATAACGTGTGGCATTGCAATAGGAATGTGAGATAGGGTGGAATGGACAGGGATTCAGGAACTGGGGGTGAAACTCTAAGTGTCTCGGGGAGAAGGGGAAAAAAGGGCCACCGGTTAAATGGAAGAGACCTGCAGATACTGTACACAGAGCTGTCGTGCACTGACTTACTGAGTGGAGGAGAGGTTGGTTAATTAATCCTGCTGCTTCTGGAATCGTTTATTAAATTACATGCAGGTTCTGTACTGAAAAGGTTGGCTGGTATATGCCTGGATAGCATATTGTGTAGGACAGCGTCTGCACAGGAACAGCTTTGAAATACAAGAGGGGCATTAAAGGACCTTGGGTTTTTCCTTTTCTTTTTTTTTCCATGGTGGGCAAATAGGCAATGAGTCAGTTCAGCTAAGGGGAATGATTTAGTGATTGATCTAAGTGTCAGGTCTGAAATCACTGCTGTAGACTCCTTGAAACTACAAGGTCATCTCAGCCTTTCATCGTTCCAAGGAAGAAAAATTAAGTGCTATGGAGTTACCACATCTGGTCCTTTGAATGAGGCCTTTAAAAATGAAGGCCTATTTGTTCTACAAAGATTTGAAAGCATCTGAGTACCTCCTTAAGTTTTCACACCCCCTAGTGTTATGTAGCAACCTGCATAACACAGATTTGTGTATATAACTACAACTAGATGATAAAATGTATTGCAAATAAAATATACACAGATATATATGTTACAATGTGAATGAGAACATGCTTTGTGCTGAGAAATGAGAAACACAGTAAATACCAGTGCTAAACACTAATTCTCTACACTGTTTGTGAATAGTTTTTTAGAACACTGACAATTCATCCTTGCCTTGATACACACATGAGAAGCTCTCCTTCTCTTGCTTCTTTACTTGTACTCAGTGTAACGTTCAAGACAAATATCAGAATAAATTAACATACAACAAGCTCCATGCCATGATGACCATTAGAGATTCAGCTGAAGCTAACATAATACGGAGTTACACCTCAGTTCATCCAAATCCACACGCTATTTTTCATGAGTTGCTGTGTTCAGAGAGAATACCTTGACTGAAAGCACCCAAACTGCATTTATTCATCAGCTTTGCGCGGCTCTGTGTGTCAAGGTCAGCTGCACAATGGCCAAACATGGAGTTTAAACAAGTCTCTTATTACCAAAGGTTACCTCACAATGGTCTATTCTTGCTTTTTGTCTGTACAGTACACAGGGTACAACTGGGTTCTTCTCCATGGCTGAGGCTACAAAGTGCTGCAGAAACTGTACCTGCACTATGGTACTGATAATACCCCTCTGGAGTTAGTAACAGCCTCTGGAGCTGTCCTTCCATCAACTTTCCACCTCAGCAGTACAGTCACTATTGTGAGACTATATGAGAAAGTCATATTCAACCATTTACCACTGAAAACTTATAAAAAATAAATAGCACAAAATGGAAACATTAATTTCATGCCACTTTTAAAATAAACTGAACAGAGGAGAGAGTAAACCAAGTAGTAGCAATTTGTTGTGTTTTCTGTAAGCTACTTCAACAAGAAATAAAAGCAAGTCAGGGAAGCATGTTTCTCCAATATAGAGAATGTTGCTATAATAACTGTTACATTAGCCAGCACAAATTGAGAAAGCCTCCAAATCTGTGCCTTGTCTCCTCATGTCAAAAGGAGCATCTGGTCCTGTGATTTGCTGAGAAAGAAATACAATTTAGCATGGGGGGGGCTGCAAGTGAATTGTGAACAAAGGACAGAACTAATTGGAGTGCAGAAGGTGTCTGGTTTAAGTTCACTTTAATCTTCGCTCTTGTGCCTTCTTTGTTTGTGTGTATCCCTGCAGACAGGGCAGGGCGGGTGGGTGGAAGTCTTAAAGAAAGGAACATCAGGTACTGATAAAACTCATTTAAATTGCAACCTGCAACGGGTATGGACTTAGATTGCTCATATAGTTCATAGAACCACAGAATGGTTTGGTTTGGAAGCTTCCTAGTAGCCAATCTATACCTCCCTTCGCACAATGTGGGGCTATTTCCTCTCGTCCTGTCACTTGTTATGTGAGAGAAAGAAGTGCTTCTGTATTGTTTATCCATGTTGCAAACCATACTGATTTCAAGAAAGAGACTGTCCAAAAAAGGGAAGGGAAAGGAATACGCATCAAATCTTCAGCTGTTGTAAACACCTATTGCTTTACTCAAGCTTTACAGAAGCTGACAAAGTCGAGTTCATTTACACTACTTGAGGGTCTAGACCAAACCATGCTCACCATTCCCAGGCTGAATAGCACTGAGCTCCAGGTATTTCTGCATGTGCTTTGATATGGATAGGAAACTACTTTATGTTCAGTGAAGATATCATAACTTGAGCAAAAAGCACAAATAATGCTTTTCAGTTTAGATATGAAACCACTTTGAAGCCTCATTTAGTTAGATTTATTTCACTTCTGCCTCCCTTCCTGTGCATTCAGTCTACTACTATTAAAATCAAACCTGCCTTATTGAAAGAGTTGATGTCCTCCAAAAATACCTGAAAAGAAATATGATAAAAAAGGTCTCTTCTCCTCCTAAAGCAAATTAGTAAATGGAGCTTATTTTTCAAAAAATATTTTCCAGCCAGCTCCCCTGGTTGTTTTTATAGCATCCTGCGTGAATAGTAAATTTTGTAACAACAGATGGTCGTTAGCCCATGTCTGTTTTAAGGAGAAAAGATAGTGCAATCTAACAAGCAGTAGGTTAGTAAACATTTCTTTGCAGAGAAATATGACAATGGAAAGCAGAAAAATTCAATGGAGTGATGTTTCTTTATGTATTTCAGATACACATTACTTTGTCTATACATTGACTACCTTGAAGCAGAGCATGAACAATTATCTTACATATAAGGCACTATAAGTTGTCAGTCTTACATAAGCATTTTATTAAGATGTTGATGTAATTTAGAAAGAAGTCTCTTTTTTTTCCAGATAAAGTCACTTCTTTCTGATAGCACCTGGACAAACAGCCTCTCACCCAAACAAGAGGCTGTTGAATAAGAAGTGTCACCTCTCCAGTAAATAGTACAGTGAGCCAGGTTCTTCCAAAATGCAACAGGACATTACACAAAGCGTTGTTCTGGGTGGGGACAGCCGGTCAGAGCCACAGGAGCCCAGATATCCAAAAACATCCAAGCATGACAGAAACCTAAATTAAAGGATTGCTCCCCACCCCAGGTACTTCAGCCCTATGGATCATTGCAGCAATTAAGCACAGAAGTATATATTCAGATTAGTAGATACTGAAATGTTTTGCTGAATCCTTGCCTTTTCAGGCAAATATGGATGCTGCTTTTCAGATTTTTTCTTCTTTTGTTTTTTTTTTTCTCCTTTCCAATGGGAGATCCATTTCTGCAGCCTCAGAGTCACGACACTGCTTTTCTCGTTTTCGGGAGAGGGTTCACATTTATCTGGAAAGTAGCTAGCACTGGGACTAATGAGAAACAGCTGAGAAACATTGCTTTCTTATCGCAGTAGTGCCAAAAAAACTTGAAAAAAATAAACTAGCTCCTTTTTTGGGTATAGAGTCTACTCCTTTATACGAACTGTTTCACATTTTGTGTGTTGAATGGAGCCAGTCAAAAAAATCAAACCAGATAATTTTCTACTTTTCTTACTTTTCTTTATACCTCATTGTCTATCATTTATAAAACATTAGGTTAACTGCTGGTTTATTTGAGGTGAACTTGGTAAACATACAGAACATAATTTAATTTATTCTAAGTAACTAATCATTCAAAACTTGATCTTAAAAATGTCATAGAGCTAGTTCTTCTTTCCTTAATCGGTAATAGAATGTTTAAAATGTTTAGAGTGATCAAATCAGAATCAAGACAAAAAAATCTTTGACTTGTAAGACCAACCAAAAAGAGAAATTTATAAATAGTCCCGAGGTAGAAATATTTTATGACCTGCTTAACATATAATTAAGAAATGTATAGAACCTAATATGTCGTTAAAAGTGGAGAGGCCTGATTTAATATAATAACTTATTTGTAAGCAACTGATCAAACATAATATGAAGAATGCCGACAAACATTTTCTTAATTAACCCATTTTATAAATTGAGTGTGCTTATAACAACTATTTAAATAAGCAAGTAAAGAGCAAACAGATTTCATACCGGTAGTCACTGTAGAACTACTGCCAGAGCAACAAACTCAATTAAACATCTGAAACTATGGAAGCTAAAGAAAATAAGAAGAATACCATTTTTCTTTGATATTTCAGCATGAGACACACTGAGATGAATATTCATTTTAGAAATTAGAATATTTTACAATGGCAAAAAGGTTAATTTAATAGAAAAAGGAAAAATACAGGGATGCTACTAAACACGTTCTGATCACAGCAGGATCACACTTTACTATTTCCAGCCCACACATTCCTATCACCTCAGATGAATCCCTGTACTCTTTAATTCCAACAAAGAACATCATTAAGCTGCTCCCATACTTTTATGCTGCTCCAATTATTCTTTTAAAACTAAAGCTCCAGTAAAGTACATCATAAAACAGACTCCTTAGCTGACAGTGCCCTTATGCCATATTGCAGGCTTGGGCAGACCTGAGCTCCACTGAAGATGGCCAGGCCTGCACAGCCTTGGAACTGTTGTTATGGGGGTTAAAACATTGCAGCACAGCAGCAGCAACCTCCTTCTCTGCTCTCAAGCCCCAGGAAGAGTTTTCACACCATGGCTGGGCATGAGGAGGTCTCTGGCTGCACAGCGAGTGGGATGGTAGGAGGCACAGCGTTTCCCCAGCCGCAATGTTTATATGGCCCCAGCTCCCAGGAGGGGTGAGGACTCCCACTCATTCTCTTTTACTCCAAACGTGACCACAAGAGACCCTGTGCCTTTCACTGTGCAAACACTGGCCTGATCTTCTACAGCAGATTCATGAACTTTTTTATTAATTCGTGAATCAGTAGATTCATTATTTTGAGTGGAAGCGCTGAAAAAAAGTAGAGGAATCTCTACTGATCTATATACAGTATAAATTTTAAATACCTTTTCATATATTTATGTTAGCTATTCCAATTAAAATTACTACTTTTATATCATTTTTTTTTTAATTTACACCTCAAACCCACCTCTGTTCTCCAGTAGTTAATGCCAAAAATAGATGAAGTGAGAAAAACTCAGTGAGCTGTGCTCTGTAGTTTTCAGTGCAAAACTAATGAGGTTCCTACGGAGGTCAGTGGAGATGGTTCCTGCCAGGCTATGAAGCTTGTATCCTGCTAGCCAGTTGTCTTTAAAAATATAGCTAAGAACAAAGATTGCTCGTTGAAGAAGTCTTCATTTTAAAAAATACGCAAGATTTGGAAATAATTTCTAGCTTTGTTGTACTTATTAAATTTTCATATTTTAAACCCCAAGACTTTCCCCCCCTCCCCATCCCTGGTTCAAACTGCTCTGTCCCACACCATGCATACAGGAGCCTAAAGGCTTCCTCCTCAGTATAGCCTGAGGCCATTGCTGTCTCTACAGTTGACTGAAGTCAATCGGAGATTGTGTGATTCCTATTTTTTTTCAGTAACTGTATTTAATTTATCTGTAAAACAACAAAAGATTCTTATTTTATATTGCCTAGTCTCTGCTGCCATTGATTTGTCAGTAGAATGGAATGGAAAACGCTATCAAGATCTGGCAGCTGAACTGCAGTGGTGGTGAAAGGTTGCCCTGCTTTTACGCCCTACTGCACCACCCGCCACCTTTCCGATAATGATTTGTCTGCACCATCGTTTTTACTAGCTGTGGTGCAAAATACAAGAATACTGTTCTCAGGTTATAGCTTGGGTGGAGGAAAAAATCCTTTTGCTTCCATCAAGGAGTTTCCATATTAAAACTAATTAAGAAGGAAAATCCTCCCAATTTAGTTTCTATGGAATCTCTTGTCTGGCTATAAAGCGTTTGAAATACAAAGGATGGCCAAGGTTGTGGTTAAATTAAGCAAGCTGAAAACAGGAGACAGATAGAAAAATGTTACAGAGAGGGAGAAAAAAATAATCTATTTGCCATATTCCTATCAAGATGTTCTGTGCATAAATATTGGGACTATTCCTTAAAACTTAATGACTTTTGAATGCAAAAAAAAGCTTACATATCTTGAAGTGTGCAATGGTAGAACATATGTTTATGTATATTTTTCATGCAACAGTAGCAAGAGAAGGAATTAGGAAATCGTTCATAGATCTGTTGCAAGTAGTCCATGTCCATTGGGATCGGTAATAACCTCACTGCCTAGAGCTTGAGCCAAAGTTCTTCTTTATTTCACTCTGCATCTCCTCCAAATCGGAGCCTCTTACTGAGCAATTGAGGAATGCAACAAAGGCATAGATTTTGGATTGAATTTGTAGTCTAAAGTTGTTTCCAACTCTGAAAAGGTCTTTATTGCTTACTATATTTATGGGCTTTTGGGGAGCAGGCAGGAACATTGTGCTCAGTCTGAGAAGGAAAAAAAGATGGGAAAAAAAAAGGGTGCCACAGACAGGTGTTAACAAAGCTCTCTGTTCTGTTTCGTATGAAACTATGGGTCTGTTGCCTGGGTGTTCACTGATGCTGTGAAATAAAGACATAGACATGTGGGTTTGAAATCTGCTAGGCCGACACGGATAAAGGACTCAATCTTGTCAGGATGAACTCAGGGAATTTTTACTCAGGAGAGCAATCCCAGTGAATGCAATGGACCTGCTCAGAGGAGTAAAGTTGCCACACCACTGTCACTGTGATCAGACCCACACAACACCAAGAGTCTCACATAAAATAGCTCATGGGATAGAGACACACGTGCCAAACAACAACTGATAGTGCTTAATGAAGACCATGTGTATTAGCAGGCTTGAGCACAGGAAATGAGAGATTTCCCTCTGCTCCTCTAATGATGTCTAAGAGCAAGTTCTGTGTAAAGAAATATTTCTTTAGGAAATAGCTGACTGATTGGAAACCTGAAGAAAAAAAAGGACAGCTTTCCATTACTTTTCTCTTGGATTAGAGGCAGTCTTGGTTTCTGCTGCTTTCCCAAATTTCTTAAAATTGTTTTCCAGACATTCCCACGGTGGTAACGTCAGACGAATATCTAATATCATTTTCCTGAACTGCTTATATTCTAACACAGTATCTTTCAATTCAAAGAGCATAAATCACTCATATCTTCCTCCCAGCCAACACTCCAGGCTTACAGAAAAGCTTTCCTGCTTCAGACTAGTAGCAGATGTGGATCTTATCATGGATTATCATAGAATAGTTTGTGTCAGAAGGGACATTGAAGCCTATCCAGTTCCAACAACCCTTCTATGGGCATGGACTCCTCCAACTGCATCAGGCTGCTCAAAACCCCTTCCAACCTGGCCTTGAGCACCTCCAGGGATGGGGCAGACACGATTTCACCGGGCAACCTGTGCCAGGTCCTCCCCACCCTCATAGTAATAATTTCTTCCTAAGACCTTATCTCAGTTTCCGCTCTTTCAGCTTAAAACCATTCCCTCTCGTCCTGTCCCTGCACTCCCTGATCAAGAGCCCCTCCCCAGCTTTACTGCAGCCCCTTTCAGTACTGGAGGCTGCTCTAAGGTCTCCCCAGCACCTTCTCCAGGCTGAACAATCCCAACTCTCTCAGCCTGTCCTCATAGCAGAGGTGCTCCACACCTCGCATCATCTCCGTGGCCTCCTCTGGACTCGCTCCAAAAGATCCCTATCCTTCTTGTACTTCCTTTTGATTGAGACAAAGCTTTCCAAATGCTAATAAGAAATCTTAGTATGTTACTGGTGTATGTGTTTAAGTTACAGAGTCTAATCCACACATTTAGTTATAATGTAAATTCATGAGCAGGCCAGGTTCGAAAGTACAGAAAATTTTGTTTGCTACTATTTGTAGTTAGTTAATGAACAGAAGGTACAATATTTATTCTTGTAGAATTGTCTAAAGTCACAACTCAAACTTTGGGCCTAGTCATAATATTTTACTGTTATTATTTTATTGCTCTATCTTGATTTTCTTGAGATGTACCATTGCACTACCAGGTATTAGATATATTTATATGAGGAAAAAAAAGGCATATTATTCCCAGAAGCTTGTTTATTAGACAAGATATCAAGTTTCACTAGTAAATAAGACAACTTATTTGGTTAAGCAAGGCCATGTACAATATTTATAACCCTACTACATATGCAATTTTAGCATACCTGCTTATAAAGAGATCTTGTGGGAATCCAAAATCTTATGCAGCACATTCTCACATGCAAGTGACATCTATCTCGGAATTCCATTATATGCGTTAAGATTAAGTTTGATGCCTGTTTGCTGCCCTTCATACCAGATTAATCAAGCTTTGTCTCTATTTCTAAGAGGTCCAAGAGTTTCCTATGCAACCTCAGCATGAATCAAGAGTAATGTGGCTTTTCTATTCAAACCGTTGTTATGGTTATTTATATTTAATTTAATTTATATTTAATTTATATTTTATTTTTTATTTAATTTATATTTTATTTATATTTTATTTTTATTTATATTTAGATTGTTACGTTATTTATACTTTACCTGTTTAATGCTTTGCAAATAATGAGACAAGTTCTGTGAAAATATCTCTAGATCTAAATACTATCTTAGTGCCTGACTTTTCATGGAACTTAAATAGTAAACTCAACTCCTCATTAAATAAGATGTTTTATGTTATTTTCAAGACTTGGAACCAATATAAAAATGACAGAATTCAGTTAATTTTAAAATCTGTTATAAGCTGAAAACTGTCACAAAGAAAGCCTAAATCAAATACGGTGATGTTCAATTTCCTGTTGCCAGCCTTTAGGAAAAACAAATGAAAAAATAATCTGCATATTCCTTTAGAACACAATGATGGTTAAACAAAACCACATAGACCAGCACTCACAATTGATTCTCAATCAGTTTGGAGGCTATTGGAGTATTTGCCTGTGCCAGCTTCAGTCTATATTGCTATGCAAAATTCCCAGTAGCACTTGGTTTGAGTGACCTTGATGCTAGCCCGAATAAATGGTTGATCAAATGTATTACCATTATTACTCTGAGTTTTCTTCGTTTTGTTCAAAGGAGTTTCTGGCTCTTTCTTGATACCTTATCTTCTACATTTGCTCCAGATCTGTGCAGGGGAGATATCCAGCTGTCTTTGTAAAAGTGAACCTTCAGAAGGATGCAGATATGCTCTTTGCTGGACAAATCCCTATTTACTTATTAATTTCAAAAGAAAATATTTAATATGGAATGGCTTGTTGAAACACTTTTTCAAAACCAATATTTTCTTATGAAATGAAATATTTTTGTCCAAACTTCTTTCACCTAACAAGGAACACCGCTGCCCCTCCCTACAATTTCTGAACAGGGCATTCTGTGCCGCTAAAGAGAAGAACATCCTCAGTTTTAGGATGGTGTTGCCAGATATGAACAGCTGTTGTTGACCTATTCATCAATGAGATTCCCACATGAATTCTAGAGGAATTTCTTCAGAAATATTTATGGAATGTATTCCAAGACTTTGGGAGCTGTTTCTAGAAGCAGCCAATGTTGGAATAAACAAAGCCCCACTTTTCTTGCATATTATCTTGTAGGCTATCCTCATATTTCTACAAGATTTTAAAAGCATAAAAATGATGCAATAGATAACCTACTCCTTATGAACTACAGAATGAACACCAATAATTTTACAGAAAACCAAAAAATTTCCTAGGATTATACTTAGGAGATACAGTCAATATCAAAATTTGCATTTATACTTCTTTATTACTTAATAATATCACAGTGTATAGCAAGTACTGTGTTTTATATACAAAGCCCATTTCTCCTATCAGAGGCAAGATAACTTTACGAGTAGTTTTCAATGTAGATTTCTTGTTTGCATGATGAACTACTCTGAATTTATCCGTTTTAGGCAAGCAGACCTTGGTCTCTTCTTCCAGGTAACAAGTGACAGAATGAGAGGAAATGGCCTCAGGTAGTACCAGGGAAGGTTCAGATTAGATATCAGGAGAAAATTTCTTCACCAAAAGAGTTCTCAAGCTGACCAGGGAAGTGATGGTGTCACCATCCCTGGAGGGATTTAAAAGATGGGTAGATGAGGTGCTTGAGGATTTGGTTTGGTAGTGGATAAGTACAGTTGGACTCTCTGATCTCAAAGGTCTTTTCCAAGAGAAAGATTCTATAATTCTATGAAATATGAGACCTTTCATTTTGTCATGGTTCTAAACTAATTAATCAGGCTTCTTAGCGAAAGGTATTTCAGACTAAGGTGGTCTTTTTGAAACTGAGCCTCCAAAAGAGCTTGTGTGCAAGTAACTGCTAAATGCAACAACCAACACTTTTAGATGCTTGCCTTCAAGTGATGTTGCCTGTACAGCTGAATGAAAAATATTATTTTTTTCTAACTGCTGCTTGCAGATGCTTTCTTTGTAGTTTCACAGTCTAGTCATAAGGCAAATCTTTTTAATTTTTATTTTTACAGCTGTTTAATAGGGACAGTCCCCCCTCTGGTATTTATTTGTGATGTTTGTTTACACAGAAGGCTTTTTGCTTTGCAAAGGCAGGGTTTGCTGGTCGGAGAGGCTGGGTACAGTGTTTGTACAGCTGGTCATCAGGTAACCCTCCCAAACGCTGCTGGAGACCACTAGAACTGAACGTGAGGATCAGAAACAATTCTCCCAAGAACTATTTGCATTGCAGCAGAAGCTCAGATGTTTGCTCTGCTTTTTTTTTTTGATGTCAAGGCAGAATCATAATTCTACTTAGAAAAGATAAAAACTGTGAAGCAGCAATTAATTTTCTTCAATAAGGACATTTTAAGCAGAAGAAAATTTAACTGTTTTATTACTGAGTGAGGCTGGGTTTATTAACAAAATTTCAGTATACGGTTGATCCCATGTAGCCAAAAAAACCCAAATCAGACGCCAAGTATCAAGAGGCTTAAAAAAGAAAAATTAAAAAATCATCTTCACTTTCAAATAATGAATTTGAAACACTTTCTTACCAATAAGTTTAGATAAGCAGTACTTAATCAGAGATTTAAGAACAATCATATACATTAAGTATAAAAAAACTAATCTGGAACATGGATATGAAATTCTCTTCCTTTGTTCCCTCATTTGAGCCTGCTAGAACACATTCACTCCCAGAATTACTTGTGGGAAGTGGGAGTGTGGTGTTAAAGGTATTCACATGCTTTGAGAAGCTCCAGATTTCAAAGAGTCTCTTACTTTGGTCACCTCTGAGGAGGCTGAAAATTGGTCAAAAATAGGATTGTTTGGAACCACAGAGAAAGAAAACAAATGGAAATAATAGTTCCTTTTGGGCCTTAAAACCACCAGGAAATATCAAGAGAGTACAATGTGCATTTCTAAGCCTCTTGTTTTTAAATTTTATATGATTCTGCATTTCACTGTGCTTGACACCTTTACATTTGGTACTGCATCTGTGGGATTTCTAGTCACCCCCTTTGAAACCTGAATTGACATAATTACACTGCAATTCTACACTAAGTGCAAGATAGCCATCCTGTGCATGAAAAAACAACTTAGAACATCTTAGTCTTATATGAAATATACTCTACAGAATATGTTTCTGTGCACGTACGCATTCCTCCACGGCAATGAAACAGCAGAAAGGTCCTCTCCCTGAGGAATATGTCAGTCTCACCCTGAATAACCTAGTTGGTGAATGCCATTGGCTCTAAACTTCTATTTTCTTTTGCCTGGATCAATAATTCTGAGCATTTTCCCCTTTTATCTAACAGTCACCTTCTGTACTTTCATTCAGGTATAACTTCCAGTAATGGTTTCCACCAGGGATTTTTTTTTTTCTTTTTTTTCCTTTTCAATGTAGAGAAAGAAGTTAAACAAGAAAAAAAGGGTTCTGGACAAATCAATGAAGCTGGGGTGAGCAGCTTTTAAAAACAAAACTCCCTGTTGTACTGATACTGATGGGTAATGGTAAATTACCAATTTGTTTCCATTCCCATAGTAACTATTCCAAGCACCATGGTAACAAACCTAAACAAACACAATTTTTACCTTTCCTTCTGGTCCCAAAATTTTCACATTTAATGCTGTCCTAATAAATAGCTACAGTAGCAGCTCCCCAGCTATTGTACACAAAGACATGTTACGGTAAATAGATTCTCAGTGTGCCTACCAGAATATACAAGGAGTTGCAGTGCTTAATAAACAATGTGATTATACATACATAATTGATTTTATTTAGCAATATATTACATGTAGCAGTAAGTAGCATACGTCGATGAAACCACATTTTTGAGTAAAACGGGTTTGGTGAACTTGCTGGCATGGTTGATCAGTTTGTTTGACAGGCTGAAAAACTAGAGCTATTTTCCAAGTTCATAATACCTGCCAGAAGCATATTATGTGATTAACTTATGATTGTAAGGAAAATAGATGCCTTCAAAAATTATTATTCCAGTGAAAATTCATCTCAGTGCCCATGTAGGCACTTTGCTCTTTTCTTTTTGATCTGCTTCACGATGTTATACACTTTATTGTTTACCCACAGTTCAGATTTTGTTTGGTATTTTGATCATGTCAAATCTGGATTTTCTAATACAAATATGCTCTGCTTCTATCTGCCAACTGAGCTTTCCAGTATATGCATTCTAAAGGCCTTGAGAGCAGGCAGAGCTCCTATGTGGGGGACCGTGACCACCCGAGGACAGTCCACCCTGCTGCATCCAAGCCTCAGGCTGCTCTTAGCAGCCAAGCTGCCTCCAAGAACAGTTGCCATTCTCAAAGGACATGGATCAGCACTACCAACTGTAGGTAGTTGTCAGCACGTTCTAGAGGCAGCTCATCTCACATGCATGTTTTGCAAAGGATTCTGACCAGGCAACTCGATTTTTGAATAAAGAGGAAGACACGCCAAAAGAGTGATTCTTTAGAAAAGCAGTTTGAATGCAATATTTCTCTCTCACTTACGTTTCCCTTAGAAATCCAGTGACTCTGACTGTGTTCAATAAACAGGGATACACCCTGTTTTATGAGATTTCTGGAATATCTCCAACATAAAATAGCAAAACTGGCCTCCAGAGATGGGATGCTCCTGCCTTTTTTGTCATGTTCCAGTCTGCCATCGCTTGATGAGCATCTCAAACCAAACAGAGACCTTCGTGCACCATCTTGTTGATAGGTGATATCTTCCTGTACAAATCCATTTTCCAAGCAAAGAGCTCGACTCAAAGCCATGACTTTACTGTCTCTGGCCTTCAGTATTTCATCACAGAGATAAAACAAGAGAACAAAGAGCTGAATACTCACAGCAGAGTGTGGAATAAAACATGTGCAGAGACCTCACAGATTTACACCCACTGAGGAGAATAGTTCCTAACCTGTGCAAAGGGAAAGGGTAGAAAAGACTAGCTAAAGTATATAAGTACAGGCTCATGTCTGCAACATTTGCAACAGGATGACTGAAGGTATGCAAACATATTGGCCCTCGACTTGTTTGGGTTGGAGGTCTAATGCAAAAGCTGTTCTCAGCTCTAGTCAGCTGCTCCTTGGCTTTGGGCATGACCACAGCTTTGCATGACCTCATTTTATCTGGAAAACACTGAGTTCTGGACAAAACCAGTTATTTTTGACATGGCAGATTTTTCTGCTTTAGCTTTAGACACTTTTTTGCAATATCTGGTTCACCAATCATCAGCAGGGCTACCCAGGAGAGCTGAACTCGTTGCCTGTCTTGCTTCAGCCAGTTCAAAGCTGTTGGAGTTGCTGTGGGAAGTAAATTTCCAGTGAGACAGACTGTTACTTTTGTGTAATGTTAGTAAAATACTATTGACTGATAGTCAATAGTTGGAGATGCTCACAGACACAACAAGAGGCAATGGATACAAAGTCAAATACATGAACTCCCATCTGAATAATAATAATAAACAACGTTTTTACTTTGAGAATGAAACAGGTTGTCCAGGGATTATGTAAATTCTCTGCCATTGGAGATACTCAAAATCCAACTGGACAGTTAAGGGCAACCTGCTCTAGGTTGCTTGAAGAGGGAAGTTGGTCCAATGATCTCAAAGGTCCCTGTCAACCTCAACCATTTGGTGATCCCTGTTCCTGTGCTAGACATTGTGCAAAGGTAAACCAGGAAAGGAGTGATCAACTCACAGACAGACTCTCTTTAATTTTCTGTGGTCAAAATCCAGCTAAAGCCCCTGTTCTTTGGTGAGTCACAGTGTAGCACTTCTCAATGCTATTCTCAATGTGTTGATAGAGAAACCAAAATCCACTGGGACTTCCAAGAAAGATATTTGCATTGAAGATCATACGTGCATCTCAAAACAATTACCTTCTTTCAAAAGAATCTTAACTTCCCCCCATCTGCCCTCAAGACAGGTATCATCACCTAAAGACATCTGCTCTTTGCAGCTGTTTTCAGACTTAGAACCAGAAATTATGTCTGGAATGTCAGAATTTCTCAACAGCGGATTCTGTCCCACAAGGATACAACTGGAGGCTCTATTTGCTTTTCTTTGAAGCCTGAAGCTCAGTTACTTCAGCAATACGACTTAGATTGCATTTGGGAAAGTTTTTCCTAGTTTGTCAGCTTTTATTTTTATTACATTTGTCTTTGTTGCTTTTGTCAACTAGCACCTCAAGAAAGCTTCAACATCCAAACACAAAATACAATTGAGCCTTTTCTCAATTCCAAGTTAAGAGGTGTGAAGATAAAAACTTAAACAGACCAACAGATAGTTGATGTTTAATCCATATACACATTTAAACCACTCACAAAGTTTTCTTCCTCGAATTTTGAAAATAAGAAAAATATATTCGAGTGTTCTAGCTGATAATCTCCAGATATTTAGTAGAGAAACATATGTGTTTAATTTGTTTCTAATGCAGCAGTTCTGTATTTCTGGATTCTAGGCTGCACCAGGAGAGCACAGAGACAGGAACTGAAGTGTTTATTCAACAAAATGCTTTAAAGCAAACCAGAGTATCTGACATACCTGCACAGAAGTTTGTTTCCGAGTTTATCTTTCAGGCTCTTAAAGAATAAAACTATTATTATGAAGATGGTCAAGAGCCTGTATCTGGAGTTTGAAGGAAGAAGAATGTCTTTTATGGAGCAGGACACCACAAAGGATTAAAAATATTTCTTTTTGCTAATTAAAAGCAATCCACATTTTAAACAACTTAGCTATAAAGAATTAAATTTTATTGGACTCTAATGCACTGTCACATCAGTTAAGTGTGGTTTATTCTGCTGATTTTACTGTGACTAAGCTACTACTAAAGCTATGAAACCAAAAACCTAATCTGAAAACTTCATGTCAACTAATGCTAGTAGACAGCGCTCACCACAACAGCTACTGCTTACTTTTTTTAATCTCTGACCAAATTCACATTGTTTTGAAGCAGCAAGACATGGACAGTCCAGTTCTGCTCAGGTTACAAACACATGATGGTTAGAATAGCAATAGTACAGGGGGTAGTGATTTTAAACTAAGAGGAGAGGTTTAGACTAGATATTGCATTTTTATTTTCAATCTTATAGTTATTAAAGCTCAACTAAGAAGGGTGGTATTTCCTGTGTAGTGTAATTTTATTAGTCATGGGTTTATAAGCCTTGGCAGGGAATCTGAATCCTGGGAGAACCAAACCTGGACCCTGGAGAAAGAGGAGAGAAGGCGTGCCCTGCCAGGAGGAGCTGTACCCTGCCCCGTGGCAGTGGGGGTCCTGCTTTTGCACACCTCTATTCTGGATTCCCTCTTACTGCATAGTTTCTGTTGCTAGAGCAGGAATGAATAGCACTGGTAATAAACATTCATCCATTATTCGTCTGTCCCTTATGGCATCATTCAAATATGAACTTTGAAAGGTTTTTGTGGCAGTTCACCGATGCCAAGATGCAAGGCTTTGTTTTGAATCGTGGTTTGGTTTATGTATGGGTCTTACCAGGAGAAGCTTTCTCTTTGTACCCATCATACTATTGAAAACTAAGAGAACTCTACTCTTTCTTACTCAGAATTGGATGTAGAACTACTCTGTCAGTGGGAGTAGGATGTAACAAGGCTTGTTTCGGCTGACAAGGTATAAGGTATTACAGTCTGACCCCTCATAGAAATGCAATTCCACAGCAAATACACAAACTGTTTACAATGGCAGTGATAAAGCATTTTATGCTCTTGTCTCCTGCCTTCCCACTTAGACCAGCAGCCAAGACAAAATCTAAGGCTCCTGGATATTGTGATAGTCTGGGAAAAATTGACCACAGAAGGCAGAGGTTCTGTTTAATAAACAGAGTCAAAGACTGGGTTGGAAACTTTTGTCCTTGTCAAGATTTTATTTCTTAATAGCAAGGGGATTTGGGCTATACTGGCAAATACTTATTCCTGGTGATTACTGCGTTCATTCTAATCGGTGCTGCTAGAGAGGGGTAGAAAGCAGAGGCAGCTGTGTGAGGGCTGGTTTCATATCAGGAGGCACAGAGTTGAGAGCAAGCTCTGCCTCAAAGATCTAGCCAGGCAGGTCTGGGAATGAGGATGCTGAAGCACAGAAAAAGACAGCAATTTGCCTAAGGTGAGCCAAACAGAGAAGGCTTGCTAACAGTGAATAAGAAAACGGATAATGCAAGCTCTGATAGCAGCTCTCTCTGCTGATCATCCAGCAGCCACAGGTCTCCATTTACATGTCTGTTACTTGAACGAAGGCAAAGGAAAAATTAACTTTCATAATTATGAGGCAGCCTCTCCCACTCTGCTAGCTGCCTCATCTCATCCTGGCACAGTACCCCACTTATCACATCAACAAATACAAAACAATGGAACAGTAGATGTAGTTGAACATACTCATGTATATCACAAACTTTCAGCTTTGCTTTTTTTTTTCCATTTTACATTGCTGCAACAACCCACATCCCTGCTGGGCTTTGATTGCATCTTTAGCTAATTATATTAGTCGAGACATTTTGTCATACAGTGAATCAGATCCTCAACTGATTTAAATGAATGCAGCTGCACTGATGTTAGTGGAGATTTGCCTGTTCTTACCAATTATTCATTATCTTCCAAAAAATGAAAATGCAAACTGCCATCCCCTAAAATAGAGGTTTTAAAGCAAAGGGATATGCCTTTAGTAGCTCTTCTAAATCTATTTCCTAGGACACATTGAGAACTCTTTTTGCACTCTAGAAAGCACAGAGAATGCATACTGGCTAACGTTGAAGAAATGAACTGTGTCTTCAGTGTATTCTCTAGATGGATCTTCCCACAGAAA
This sequence comes from Tapera naevia, assembly GCA_033556795.1. NCBI lineage: Eukaryota > Metazoa > Chordata > Aves > Cuculiformes > Neomorphidae > Tapera > Tapera naevia. The sequence goes on along the minus strand of JAUMJJ010000025.1, from coordinate 994,923 downwards.
TAAATCTTGAAGACTACTGCCACACCCAAATCTATCACACATACCCAAGAAACCAACAAGCACGGAAGGCTACTAGATGACTACTCATATACAGGATAAGAGAAACCACAACAGGGAAGATGGCCTTATAGTTATCCTCCAAACTAGAAATCCTCATGCATTGCCACATAGGACCAACTGTAAGAATGTTATTTTCCTTTGTCTTCTACCATTTCTATTTGGTCATATGGTTCTGCAATGACAAAAGATTTACAAAGCTAATGAATAAATCCAGCTAGAAACAAGCTAGTTTGAAAGGCTCCTGTATTTTGCAGCTCTTGGTCTTCAGGGCACTGGATTTGCTTTTTCAAATACAGTGGCACGAGATAAAAGCAGATGACTTTCCTCAACCAGCTATAGATTTTCACAGCCTTTTCACACAGATGACTGTACCAATTCTTTAGCTATCAGCACCTAAACATTCAAATTCTTTCTGGCAACATTAACTCAGGTTAAATTTCAGCTGTCTCTCTCCCTTGTTCCTGATGCCTGCAGATGCATCTTTATAGACCCACTCATTTCCCTTCTTATAGCCTTAAACTTTCTCAGGGGGGAAAAGGCAGGCAGCCTGACAGAGATTTATTTCTGCTTTGGCATGTAGCTTAAAACTTCATATATCAGGTATTTAATGACTTGTTTTCCACAGCATTGCTGGCACCAGCCCTTCTACTACCGCCTCTGTGTTTATGCAGAGGTTCCTTAGAAATGTGCTGGCAAAGTTGCAGGAGGTGGCACAGGAATCTTGCAGAGGGAACACAGCTCCTGCCCTGGGGCCACCCTTGGCACGGACAGGGGGCTCAGCGTGTGTGTTCTCCCACAGGGAGCACAGGAACAGCTCAGAGAGCTGCTGTGGCTTTTCCAGCCTTGGCAAGGACACATTGCTGGTGTTTGCCGCTGCTGCCCACCCTTTCAAGGAAGAGGGGCTTTCTCAGCAGCCTGGGCTCCTGACCCCCTTGGGCTGTGAGAGCCATGGGGGCTGGGTGTCTTCTCTGTCCTTACAGCTTGGAAGGGAGAGGAGGCTGCACCTGCTCTTACTGCTTCATTAACACCACGAATTGTCAAATGTTTGGGAATGAATCCTTCTGCCTGTGCTGGCTCTGATTCTTTCTAGAAAATGAATTAAAAAATTGTTATTTATTTAGGTGACTAGAACAATTTTTTTTCCCTTTCCTTTCTATTTTGTCTATACCAACATTCACAACAAATAAATTAACAACCCATAAGTCATACATATCTTCTCCAACTTTTCCCTTTCTCAAGTGAAACCATTAAAGCAAATCCTTATTATATCTAAGTTAAGAATATTTTCCTCTGCTCTTTCTCTGACATTCTTACACTCTTATTCCCTGCTGAGAAACCACATTTTTGAGACTGTTGGGTTTTTAATGATGATTTTGCTGATTTTTCCACCATAAATGCAGATGATTTTGAACAGTGCAGGGTTCAATTGCCTGATTGCAAAACTCTAATTTTAATAAGATTATTCATGCAAACACTCTCCATATTACGCAACAGTTGCATAATCACTGCCTGAGTATTGCCTCAGGTTCCAGCTCCAGAGTCTCCAAATCTCATCCTCCCACCCTTTTACAAGTATTCATGCTGCACGCAGCTATGGCAAAACCTCCTTTCAATAAGTATTGAAGATAAAGCATTTAAATTTGGCTTCTCCAAACTTTCTAATGCACTCCTTCACACTAGCGCTCTAGAGAGGGATGGGATTTTAGGGCTTTTCTCATTTGGTTCTGTGGTTGGTTTGAGGTTTTTCTGTTCTTGTTTTTTGCTGAGAGGAACAGAAATGGCAAAGACAAAAGACTAGATTTTGCCATTCTGAAATCCAAGGCGATCGTTGCTGCCTTTTCTTTGCTTCTGACTCTCAGAATTTCCTTTTAGCCACTGCTTTAATCATTTTACTGCTCTTCTAATAGTTATACTGTGTGGTCAAAAGGTGAATAAAAATGTTCAGCTTTTGGAAGGCATCTTTCTCTGTAGGGACCAAGACTCATCATCCATACTAGAAACAGTAGTAAAATTAGAGACCATCTGGCCTATTTACCTGCTCATGGAGAAGCAGCGGTCCCCAGGCCAGCTGGAGTCATGTTTGCCAGCACTTTGGAAGTCCCCAAAGCAGAAATTAATGACCAGATGTTAGTGGAAGCTCAGCATCACCACCTCCACTTCACACACCCTACCCTTTTTTAGTCACAGTTTCAGTTGCCTTTGGGTGCACGGAGCATGGAAAAACTGGCCTTAGATACTCTGAGTGCCATTTCAAGTCTTCTCAGACTAATCTTATTTTGCACAGTGGCAGGGAAGGAATGGAGGGTGTCCATGAAACAATATCTGTGACAGGAAATCCAGTCTGAACCTCAAATACACTCACTGCTATGAGAGCTGCATATTTGAAAAGATGATCACAATTAAAATTCTGTATCCTCTCAGGCTCTGTCTGTACCAACGTATTTTGAGGTTTTCTGTGCTATCTCAGCAGCAAATGTCCTGAGCCTTGGCTCCCCTGTTTCTTTCTACTGCTATGTCTGGTTGGTATTTTTTTGTTAATTATTGTTCTTTTTTATTTCCATCATCTACATCACAAAGCTATACAGAGGGTTTCAGAGCATGCACTCACTATACGGTGGGTCAGGGACACAGATTTCTTCAAGAGACAATATTATCCAGTATGTTGTAGCACTTTCTGAATGCCCTTGGCACGCAACACAAGCTGTTGAGACAGGGAATTTGAAGCAGGGCTTGAACATACCTGATGCTGGAGCCAAGCCCCTCAAATCTACTGGGCTTTAGGAAACAGGATGGGAATTGTTGCCTGATATATCAAAAGGCTGCAACTGCCGCATGTACAGCTATGGGGAATCTTCATGTCATGGACAGAACTGGAAAGAGTATAATATTTCCTTTGACAGCCTCCTCTGCCAGTTGATATCCAGATAAAGGCTAAGAAAAACTGGACTATTAATAGGTACTATAGACATTAATAGCAACTACAGTTTTACTTTAAAGGTGTTTTCAACATCATTTTCTGAACAAGATGTAGACTTCAGATATCCAGTAATGTTAATTTGAATTCTTTGTAGATTTATTTTCCCTTATATCCTTCTTATCCCATTCTCTCCTAGTCCACAGAACCAGTCATTTCATCCAGTACGGAGACTACCAGATTGGTCAGGCACATTTTGGCCTTGGTAAATCTATTCTAGAAGTCCCCAATCATCATCTTGTCTTAAGTGGAACAGAAGATGGAAAAATAAAAATGGTATACTGGTGACAGATTGCAGCCCACACAGATTCCTGAGGACTTTACATAATTATTACAATGACAAGGCTAAAGATGACCAATGGAGGGTATGAAATTACAAGCACAACACTCTGAGAGCCCATTAACTTTCCCTGACATACTCAAATCCCAGGAAATTGTCAATGTGCATGCCTTTTTTTTGTACATCTAGTATAATACAGATGATCATATATTTCCTATAGCAACCACTCTTTGTCAGAGTAATATACTCCCAATCTCAGAAATTCCATCCTAATATAAACCAGACCATACCAGTAAATGCCAACAGAAACCCCGCCTTCTTTCCATTGCAATTACTTCCAAATGTGCACAGTTTATCCAAAGGTACACAGGGCATCTCTGCATCTCCCCATTTGGTAGTGCTTATGCAAGAAAAACATAAAATGCTGGCAGCTACATCATTTTAATAGGGAAAATGCACTAACAATTCCAAAGCAGCTTGTATGTGTTGAAGTCTTGACTTTACTCCTCTCTCAACGCTTATAGCTTCCTTTGCTCAGGCACACTTCTTGTTAGATTACGCATGAGTTATTTCAGAAGTTGTCAATAAATCAACAAATTGGAAAGCATTCCGTGCATTTAGTCATATTGCCCCTTTTCTGCATAGCCAAGTTGGTACATTCTTAAAAACATTAAAGCTGGAGATTGTTACCTAAGGACCAATAAAAAGCTCTTTAGAATAGACGGGAAAGATTCCATCAATAGGCATTGGTTTAAGCCCTCATGCTCAAGCAGTGACTTCTGCCTATCAAAGGGTTTAGGCATGTGTCAACTGTTTATATTAAAGTTATAGATCTAACAAAACTTTGTGCAAAACCTCCAGCTGGCTAAAAAAGAGAGGCCCAATGTGAAAGGTTAAGCCTGTAACAGAGTAGGTGAATGTCTTTTTCCCCATCATTTTTTTTCTCTGGAGTAGAGGGTCAGGAAAGCATGTTGGTTCTCAAAGACATGAGCTTTACTCTCTGTGTGTTAAGAAGGTCTTAAAGGTACTTTCTTCTCTTCTTGGTTTTGTGTTTCCTGGAACTTGTCCTCTCACAACTTAGTCAAAGGAGCTGTGTTCTAAAGAGTCTCCAGTTCTGGAAAAAGCTAACAGGCAGAGTTGGAAAAGTGAAAGAGGACACAAAAATATTAGAGCTAAAAAACCCCAAATGTGGTTATAGCTATAAGGGCAACCAATCAAAAAAGTAATTTCTAATTCCCAGTGATTTTGCCTGTCCTAGAGTTTTGGTTTGGACAAATTCGAGTTGACAGAAAGAGGTTGTCAAAAACCATGTTGTTTCCATAGACAAAAAGTTCTCAGAATCCTGCAGGTGCCCTGATTCATTTTCTCTCAGCTTTGTAGTTCTCAAAACTGATGGGTTCTAGGTGGACCTAACAGGAGGTCAGCCCTGAAGTCACAGGCACTGGACAACTGTTGCCAGGTTTTCAAGTCTTCACCCACGCTTTGCAGTGCAAAGTCACACAGTGGTGGAGCCAGGGCTCTGATAAGGTGTGCTGCCCACTGGATGCCATCCCACAGGGTCGAACCTGCTGGGACTGCTGTAGGGGCTTCTCACTCAGTACATAGCTTGGAGCTTCTGCCAGAGCAACCTCAGAGACAAATGCTGCAGACCTATGCCCCGCCACAGAGCAGTCTGCCTGGGCACCAAAGACTTCACTTTCGGGGCAAAATCATACGACAGCTAGTTTACCAAATGTAGAGTATCAAGTCCTTTGAAGATTGCTGGTTCTGGGGTAACCTGGCTGGCATGCCTCTGGCTTCTATGGTCAAGCTTCATAAAGGTTTCATCAAACTCACAATCAACTGGGCAACCTTTGTGAACAGGAGATGTATTTTGATTTACAAAGACTGTCTTTTGGCATTTGTATGTTTCACCTGATGCACCTCTAGCTTTATTTCTTACTTTTCCCCATGAACCACACGTAAATAAGCTAAAGCTTTACCTATCATTCTTGTCAGCTGATGGATCACAAGCAAACCTACAGACATCTAATTTAAGATCTATTCCCTCAGTTCTAGTACAATTGTTTTGTCTTTTATGTATGTATTATACTGCATTTATATTAAATTTATTTCAGTTCATGAAATTAACTCATGAGACATCTAGTGAATGGCTATGCTTTGCTCCCAAGATTTAATTAAGACCCAATCAGATAGCAGGTTGCACCTTCCACACAAATATAACCACTGGCCAGCAATCTGATTTATAAATATAAATGCCTCTTTCTACTACCAAAATGTCTCTCTAACAGGTACTAATGTGGTTTCTGAAAGCCATCTAATAAATTCACCACTAGATCCTATCTCCACTTTACACATACGAGTATATGACAGCACTCCTGTGTATTAGTATTGAAGCCATAAAAGCAGGACATAAGAAAGTGTGTACATGAATGAAATGCTTTACCAGGAACAGATGAGAAAATAGAGTCAGAAGGAAAGTTTACAATAATAAGAAAACAATGAGAGGAAAAATTTTCATGTACAGTATTTAATTAATTCTTTTGAGAAAATGTTTGGCCCTGTGCAAATGTGTCTTAGGTGTTGTAAATAATTATTAGAAAGTGTTAGAATATATGCAGTTTCTCAAAATTTAATCTCTGGTGCTTCCTTCTCATTTTCACTTCACACCAAAAATCATTATGAATTTACAATGAGTGAAACTAAGTTGTGTCTTATTATGATATTCCACTCCTAGAATAAATCCAAGTATAAAATTCCTATAGGCTATAAAACTTATATGAACTATTTTAGTGTTAGCATGCTCATTACACAGATATACACATTGAGATTATTCTCTAAACAAAGCTGAAAACATGGATGAAAAATAATAGAAGCCTTTGAAGCAGCACTGGTTCTACTGACATGACCAAGGCACCAAACCAGTGCATAAGTGAGGTATTTCCCAAGTATGCTGCAAAACTTGTACAACTTTCCATGGTACTAATAGATACCATGTAGCTAAAAACTCCTTTATTCACTCAGGCTGAATTTCTCCCAAGCTTCTTATTGTATATTTAAAAATTTTTAGTTTTTTTAACTATTAAAAGGACACGAATGTGAAACACACCTACTTATTCTTATCATCAAACAAAATTTTCTGCTCATTACTATTTCTGTTTTTCAGAATTTCATAAAGCAAAATCTAACACAGTCATAGCTACCTGTCTTAGTCTTTGCAACTGGGAGGAGAACACTGAGAATATACATGAAATACCCCAGCAGTGAAGCTGATAATTTTGACTAGATACATTAATACTCCCTTGTTATCACTGATCTGAAACTTCCAGGAGGGATATAATAATTCCAGCTTTGCCTTGCCTCAACTATCAAACCAGCCAAGCAGTCAACTGGTGGTGCAGGTTAATGAGCTGACAGAGATTGCCACAGTGTACCCAGTTGCCCAGAGAAAAATGGATTAAAATTCAGCTTTGTCATGCACTGATCAGTTTCTACCTAATTACAAAAAACCTCAGAGAAGAGCCTGAAGATGAAAAGTTCTGATATGCCTCAGCGAGAATTCTATACTTATATCCAATAGGCAATATTTGTCCTGGCACCTGAAAGCCATGGTTTGTTCAGCCTGGAGAAGAGAAAGCTCTGGGGAGACCTTAGAGCAGCCTCCCAGTACTGAAAGAGGCTGCAGGAAAGCTGGGGAGAGGCTCTTGATTAGGGAGGGCTGGAACAGGATTAGGGGGAATGGTTTTAAACTGAAAGAGAGGATATTGAGATGAGATCTTAGGAAGAAAAGATTACTGTGAATGTGGGCCCTGGCATAGGTTGCCCAGAGAAGTCATGTCTGCCCCATCCCTGGAGGTGTTCAAGGCCAGGTTGGAAGGGGTTTTGAGCAACCTGATGCAGTGGGAAGTGTCCGTTCCCATGAAACGGGAGTTGGAACTGGATGGCTTTAAACTCTCTTCCAACCAAAACCATTCTGTGACTCTGTGTACTATCTTAGAAGAAGGGCCAGTCTGGGCAAGAAAGGTCAGTTCATTTCTTTAAGTAAATAAATAGAAAAAAACAGTAGATTGACTTCAGAGCAATGGAGCCATTATATACAGTCATCTACAGAAAGTTAGTGAACCTGGTAAACGCTTGGTCACTAAGAGAATGGACATTAAAAATTGAACCATATAGACAAAATGAAATAAAAAAGCTTTTACTTTTAATGGAATACCCTTTTGCCAATTATATAAGGGAGGTCAGCATGTAATGGCATAAAACCCTAGATACACAGGAAAGAATAAAATTTTTACCATCAGGATAACAGTTACATACTTCAATTTAACAAAATTGAATGAATGCTTAAAGTCTAATTCCGACCTTCTTAGTGTGCAGCCACTCTTGACTTCAGCCCACAGTACTTGGCTTGTAAAAGGCTTTTGTCCTTCATACACACTTGATTTTGATGCATGTGTAGACATCATTGGAGTCTGCAGTGACATAATGCAGGTGTTACTATGGTGTCAGGCATGGATTACAGAACTGCACTGGGATCCCCCTTGTCTCTGCTGCGGGTTACTCAGAAAAGATTTTTTTCTCTTATGTGTACCAGGCATTTTCTTCTGTTCATGCACTGATTGATATTCAGCTCAATCATCTGATTCAGTGGTAAAACTTAGAATCGTAGAACAATTTAGGTTGGAAAAGATCTTCAAGATCATAGAGTCAAACCAGGGAAGTCTCTTTCCAAAATGAGACAAAAATAGGTGTCATCCAGAAAATACATTACCTTCTTATCCCTCACCAGCAGTGTTAAAATTCATTATACTGTTGAGCACCTCTGAAAGAAGTTTCTAAACATTGCTGTTTATATATCACAGCAAAAATCCGTGTATTTTCTTTTTTTACATCTGTGAAGTTGGAATTAATTTGTTTGAGGTTGAAATGTCTCAAATCCATTATAATTTGTCCCTTATTGACCCTAAACAAAAAAAACCAACCCTGTTTCAAGTTCAGTTCCCTTCAAAGAGAGAGAGAGGAAGAGGAACCTCATTAAGTTTCCAAAGATTAACCTCCTTGCTTTAAAGAACTCTGGAGTTTCTTGGGATTTGTTACTTTATAGAGAAGTGTTAATTATCTGATCTAAGTTTATATTTACTTTTTTTTTCCCAGAGCATAGCATATTCATTTAATTCTGCCTCCTAAAAAAATAGTTATTAAAGGAACCCTTGATGTTTAAATCAATTCAAGTCCACTTTATGTTGAACATGTACCTCCTTAGCATAGCATTGTCTAGTATACTCCATTGCCCCCCCCCCTCCGGAGATGTTCAAGGCCAGGCTGGATGGGGCTTTGAGCACCCTGATCCAGAGGGAGGTGTCCCTACCCATGGCAGGGGGTTGGTACTGGATAATTTTTAAGGTCCCTTCCAACCCAAACTATTCTATGATTCTGGAAGGTAAGAAGAACCCAATGACAAAAGAGGAGAAAGAAAATAACTCATCCACTGTTGGAGATTTCTTTTAGAGTAACTCTTAATATGTGTCTGTAATAATTGTCCAAGGAAAGAATTTTCTACTGATTAAAAGTCCTGTTGATTTTTAGTAAGACCTATATGTGTAGCCCCCCAGAGCGTTTTGAAAATTGCTCACTTCAGTGCCAACAAAAACCTTTACACATTTTCTGTTAGCCCAAATGGAAAACTATGAGTTTATTCAAAGGGCTACTGGGCTTAATGGAAATTCACAAAGATCATATCCATACTCCCAGTATCCAGACATTCCAGTACCACAGAAGGCAAGTGGTCATGTCAGCAGGTTTTCAGATATTAGGCTACCTCTGAGAAAAATGATTGCATTGCAGGACACTAGAGACAGCTGTGAATGTTTTCCTTCATATGAGGTAAGGACTACTGAGGAAAATGGATGAGATTTTTCTTCATTTCTGTCTAAGTCCATACACAAAGAAAACATTTCATCTCTGAAGAGGGTATGAAGCAACCTGTCCAAAATAAACAAGTCTGGCTTAAGAAAAAAATTAGGTATGAGATGGCAAGGAGTGCTGCTTGCATCTATAAGAAGTGATTCCATAGAGTGGGTAAGGTATATTTGAAACGACTGGACAAGATAAATATAGCTATGTGTTACCAACTTCCACTGACTCACAGAATACCAATTCCAAGTGTAATGTTTTCTTCTGCTGCAGTTGGTCTAAAACAAGCCCTTCTGTGACCAAATATTTAGAGGAAAGAGCTGGGAAAATGTATAATTCTGCTCCTGAATAACTTACTTGTTTTTCAACCTTGGTGATCTCAATTAAAATTCCTGCCTTATGAATGAGTTAATTGTTTTAACCTTCATGGCCAACAAACCCAACCTGTGCCTTAAGGTTTCTATGGCAAGGAACCCTTATTGCAGGGTTAATGGAAAACACACACAAAATTAAGTCCCTCTCGCACATCAAGAGGACAGCAGATTCTCAAATGAGCCTTCCAGGGATGCTTGGTGCATTGTTGCAGATATGCAACAAAACCAGATTTTTTTTCTGTAGCTGGGCTTTGCATTCTGACAGTGCCAAACATTTTGCACATTTTCAATAGCAGTGCACATCCAAATGCCAAAAGCTACTACCTGGGGCTTTGCATCTCAAAACCAGCTCCCGGGCCCAAAAATCTACGACTGTGGTAAGGAATCACCAAGGCTAAGGGTTTATTAGGATACAAAGAAATTTTGGTATTATCTACCTGTACCACGTCCACATGTAAACCACTTATGAAGAAGAAAAAGACTGATAATCAGCTACAGAAGCACTATCAATATTGCCTTGTAACAACTGTATCACCTATTTGATGGAACATAACCAGAAACCTCTGCGAACATGAACTAAAGCTTCAGCTCATGAGGAGTTTCTAGGTAGATATTCCAAGGTGCTTGAAATTCCAGGTTTAGGCATGGAGTTCAGGAAACTGAAAAAGTGACTAAACCAAGGTTTGAAAGTACCTACACAGGTAAAAGACTCTCTGATGCAACAAATAAAATCATGATCCACTGCAAGATATCCTCATTTGCAGTAAAATAACACATTTCCCACAAAGGTGGCAAAAAATAAGGTATTAAAGAGATGTCATGAGAAGACTCTTCAAACAAACACCGCCAGATTCAGATTAACAATAACTAAAGGGAAAGGGATGCTGTAATTCAAGGCTCTCTTCTAAATAGCAATCAAAGAAACAGCTCAATACGTATTTGTTCCAAACTTGAGGGTGACTTGTTTTGTACAAGAGTTGCTCTGAAGTCTGTGGGTCCTGTGAACAAACTGTTAGAAACAGCGCAGTAACCTGAGGGGAGAGCTCACATCTGGAGAAGGAATGACAAGGAAACTGCAGAGAACAAGTTGTTCTATGAGCGCTGGAGCCAACTACATCCAGTTTCCTCTGGAATTCTGTCTACTAGTTAGTTGACTTTTAACAGAATATACGTAAGCTCACCCTAATTAAAAATCCAGTAGGTGCTGGGGAAAAAAAACATCTTCTGCCCCTTGTTTGAAAACAACTGATTCACACAGAGAAGACCTTTCAGTTGATGAGGGGATTCAGTAATGCCTGAAAAAGCAAAAACTCCAAAAGACTTTTTCCAAGCAGTTAAGTATTCATCAATTGCTATCTTGTGTAGATTTTTTTACTTTGGTAGGAATGCGATACTTGTATTTTTGCTGCCTCCAGCAGATAATGTAATACTATATTTGCTTTCCAGGAGATTTTTTTTTCATTGCTTATTAGGAATTTAATATGATTAAGAATTCTATTCACAAACATGTCTAGTTCAAAATGGGAAGAGAGGTAAAGATGTTTACATAAATTTTATTTCCTTAGGAAATTAGGATTCAAATAATTCAGATTCAGTGGAGAGGTGGAAATAACCTGAGGGACTGGGTAAACTTGGAATTCACAGTGGTTTGCCAGTTGATTAGTGACTCTTATTTCAACATTCCTCACAGTGAAAGAACGAATATCCTGGGAAAACCCAAATACTACCTCTGTGATTAACCACATCAACATCTATTCCTTAAGGAGTCCGTGATCATGTAAACAAAGAAAGACAGAAATACTATTTCTATTTTACAAGAAGGCAATTCTGACACTGTTGCTATTTATGATACAGATTTCACTGCATGTGGCTTAATCCCTGAGCTCAGATTTCCAGATCTCCATGTTAATGCCTTAAACACAAAGCTGGTTTTCCTCCTGGACATACTCAGGGATATGTGAACTCTTCCATGTGAGTAGTCTCAGCAAAGGAAAGGTGATACATCTGTGCAGTGGAACATGGTAACTGGCAGATCGCCAGCAAACCCCGCACTGGGGATTCTGGGTGCTGTCTGTAATAGAGAATTTAGGCTGCCTGATTAGGTTCCAGATTTTTCTCATTGCAGACTGAAATGAGATAGAGCCACTGAGCTAAGGCACTGCTAGGCAGAGTATCAGGAATACTGGGTGACAGATAAAGGCACAGTCACCCTTTGCAGGCTTGAAGCAGTACACCACTACATTGATAGTGACAAGGAAAAACTATTGGGAGGAAAATTTTGCTATATTCACTTTTTAATGTAAGGAACTGTCACCAAAATAAACTTAAGGTTTTATTACAGGCATATTCAGAAGAGTACCAATGTGCTCTATTTTTTTAATATGTGTGATAACTACCGTGATCTATTTAAAGAATGACTCAGCTTTGAGATAAAGTGAGAGAATGCCTTCGAAACGTTGCCATCCTTTTCAAGTAAAAAAACCCACCTTCTTCAGTATTGATTCCTGGCCACAAAGTATTCCCTCTAAACTTCTCTTTCTTTTTTTTTTTCCCCAGCTCATAAGCGGTTTTGTTTCTTTTAAAGTGAGTACAAGTGATAAATCTACTATAAAACTATAAAGCCTAGTAAGAAAGACTTCCATTCATTTCAAAGGGATCCAAACTGGACCCTTTTTGACTACCAGACAAAATGTACTTTGTTGTTTACACCAGAGAACACAAATTCAGAATAAGTAACCAGTAAAAAAGAAGAAGAAATTTTCCTGTTCTTCCTTCTATATATTCAGAGAGATGCAAAAACAGAAGAGAAAAAGGAAGGTATGATTTCATTCTGAATGGAGAAAAAGTAGAATTATCTTGGGGTGGCTCCACTAATTATCTGCTTCAAAAAGAGTTGAAATTGTGCAGTCCTAGGAATTTTCCAGGCTATGAGCCCTAGAAGGAACTACAGTAGTTAATTAGCCTGCCCTATATGCTAGAACCAACAGTTAGCGGAGACTAAATTTAAGAGTAATGAATTATTTTGTTGCTTCTGTCTTTTAATCACTTAATTGCATCAATTTTAACCTGTTTTTAAGCAAGCAGCTCCTAAAAATCTCATCTTGTGTCCTAAGTGGCTTCTAAATGATCTATCCCAGCACAGTGCATCCCGGTTCCACCAGGCAGCTGGAGAGGGAGTAGCTCCGCCCTTCCAGTGCTCTGCATCCAGACACAAGGCACAGGGAAGAGGGAAAGGTGTTAAAACTTCATGGGCAGCTTTGGACATCACAGACAGTACTGGGTGCTATCTTGGGACTGCCCATTGGGTGGTGGTGAGGAAACTTCCCAATAATCACAAGCATAATCCTAATGGCATGAAAACACCTGTGTGGTGCCATATCCTCACCCACATAGACACAGGCAGCTGCTCAGGGTATGAAGTGAGCACAAAGGCAGCCCTCTTTTTCCCGATACCACTGTTAAGATTAGAAGCAGGAGACTTAATATTACAAAATAGTATCAATTATATAGAGCACATGCAGGAATTCAAGGGCAATAGCTCTCATAGCATCAGGAACAAGCAACGTGCAAGGAAGTCACACTTGCTCCTAGGTCTGATTATAGCGTACTTTCTTCTCCCTTTTCCTCCAGTGAGAAATGGCTTCCTTAGTTCCTACAGTTTTATACAGAAGGAGTGCAATTTTCAAAGAATTTATTTGAGAATTATATGAAAAGATAGTAGCTATTCAAAAGATACTTCTGGTCTTTAAATCTGTTACTTCGTGATGGGGGAAGGAGTGAAACCAGAGAGTTGGCCCTAAGAGGACCATGAGTAGAAACTGCAGAAGAGAAATGAAGAAAACCCTTTATCTGCCTTTTTCCATTTTTGAAGCTGTATTGGCCAGATTCCATCACCTTAGTAACAGTAAAAAGTGATGTCATTTTGCAACGTCTCCACCCTTCTATCCCAGCCTTCAGGGAGGATGCTCAGCTACTGGGAATTCACAGATTGGTTTTAGAAACCTGCCATCCCCAAGTGCTAAAACACATTTTTTTTTTATTTTTGTCTGGTTTATGTTTGGAAAAGGAGGAAGATGCAGATGTCCTCTGTAGTTAAAAACATCTTGTCCATGCAGTCCATAGAGACTTCTCTAGGGACCAATTCCCTGACACAAGTAGCTGCTATAGGTACAGAATGAAGCTGATGCACATTTTCTAGCTGCTCCACACAATCCTTGTGACAGCTGCTGGTTTTCAGTGGAAACAAAAAGCTATTAGGTGTCTCTGAGTAAAATAGACAGGGAAATCCCAGAGCTGATCTTTAACAAAATACGTTAGGCACAGCTAATCACTCTTTCTGAAAGCTGTATACGCAGAAGAGGCTGAGCATTTGATCCTCACATTGTGCATCTGCCTTTACACATTTTAGGAAAAACTCCAGAAAATATCTATGTAAGTCACAGCTCAGAATCCTTACTGTCTTCTTAGAAATGTATCCTGATTTTGAATCTGTTCTCACTCAGCTTTAAAGGATCCTAAAAGAAGTTGCAATCTTACGGTGCCATTGTACAATGCAAAGTCAACACTTGGCCCAGGCATGAGCATAGCAACTGACATTCATTTATAACTTGTAAAACTCAGATGAATCCCCTAATGCAAGTTATTTGCAGTTGCACCTAAGACACGTATCTATCAGTAATACAGTCTGGGACAGTTTTAGACTAAGACATCCATTTTAGGCCCCTGGCAGGGTGGTTGGAACTGGATGATCTTTCAGGCCCCTTCCAACCCAAACCAGTCTATGATTCTATGATCTGAAACAGCTGGCTGTCCTTTTTAAACAATACCTTCTTTCTCCTGACTCAGGATGAGTGCCACCTACTGTCAAGCAAGGGTTGCTTCTGTTTGCTTAATTAAATTCATCAAGAATTCTAACCTGAGTTGCTGTTGTCCCAAGTAGCTCTGCTTCAAGTCCAAATGGTGAAAATTGGCCCCAACAAATAAAGGAACATTTGAATAATATCAGCTTCTCTTTCAAGCCTGCCCGTGATGCTTCTGACTGAGGAAGAAATTCCCAGCACCACCACCACCAGTCACTCTACCAACTTTTTATGAAAAAAAAAAAGCAAATCAGACAAAAATATTCACCCTCTGTAGATAAATAAGTATTGAATTCAAAAGTTGAGTTAGAAAGAAAAGAGTTGAAACATAAGAGCCAAAAATCTGTAGGAATATATCTAAATCCAAGAAACCTCTCTGTAAAGGAAACTGAGTGTTACAAGATGAATAAAAATACCACCGCATTGTAAAAAGCCAGCTGCGTGGCTTCATCAAAGTCTTCTAGAAAAGATTTACTATAAATCACACCTCTGCTCTATACACAAGCTTCATAAATGAAGTATAGGATTTTAAGGGACATTTTCTCTTTCTTTTGTCAAGTCTGGAGTCATTAAACAGAGATTAGCTGGATAAATAGAGGAAGTGATTTTTAAACTGTTTGCAAACTTAATGTGAAGAGCCCAGACTTGCAAATTATCACATCTAATCAGAGATGCATGCTTCACTGCTCCAGTAATTGTACTAGTATTAGTCAAATTCTTGTTGTCTCCTCATTAGCCACAAAAAGGAGACTCAAGATGTACTTCATTAGAGTATCCTGAATATAAATTGTTAGTGTAAGGAGGAAGAGATGTATTACATATTGTACTGTATAGAGAAAGAAAAATATTAAGAACATAAAACATACTGAATTGCTCTGGTGTCAGACTGAATATATGATGTTAACAACCAAAGCCCTCTTCTCTTTTAATTGTTACAGTCTTGATCCCCTCAGTTATTTGCAAGGAGACCATAGTACTCGAAAATGTAATTTACAACCAATACCATAAAAATATTGAAGAATGAAGTGTGGTGTATTATGCAGTCATTCCTATTCCGTGGTCAGAAGAATGCAGCTTAATCAAGAACTGTGTCTCTAGTAGGGACATTTGGTAAATTCTTGGCTACTGGGTAACAGATAAAGGTGATCTAACTTGCATTAAATGTAGATCAAATCAAAAGATTTGTTCCTCTGATCAGGAAAGCATTTAAGTACATGCTCATGCCCTTCTTTATTCAGCAATGCCCTTAAGTACATGCTTCTAAATCAAGAGAATTTAACACATGCCTAACATAAGAAGCATGTGCTTAAGGGAATTGGGGTTTGAAAAATCCAGCTTGAATACGATTTCCAAACAGGTCTACTAGAAGGGCAAAAGTAAAATCATTTCCAGGAATTTCAGTAGAAGCAGGGGCAAAGCAATTTTTCATGTTTGCTTTTTCATAACTACTTTTGTTGATTTGAAGCTGAGTCTGAAATATTTGTATTATTTAACATCAGTTAAGAGAAGCTGCAAATGAACAAGGCAGGTCACCAAAATGCTACCAATAAATGCCTTCTACCCCTCTGCTTTATCACAGATTAAAAATAACCAAAAATCCAACAACTTGCAAAAGCAAACCCTTTTACGCCTTAAGCTACAACATCAAATCATGATGTAATCAGATGTCTGAAAAGTAAAATCTAAGCCAAATCTGGTCCAAGCCTTCATTTATGCGGAAGACTCAGTGTGAGGACAGTAGGTAATTCAAAAGGGGAGTTATGTGCATAGTGCATTGTCTGGTAACTCTGCTTACTGAAAGAAAATGAACTGGACTTCCAGGCTTGAGGCTCAATACCCTTTCAGTTGCATCCTCTTGGAACACCTCAATATACTCACTCAACTTCAGCTCTACCCTTCAGTAAAAGGCTAGAATCTTCAGTTTATTATTATGCAATGTCATTTACACAGCATGCAGGAGGTCATCATAAGAAGGACCCCATCCTGTTTGGTCAAGATATACTGGACAAAAAGTAATTCTGAATATTTCATGGCCCCTCTTTGAACAATATTAAAACACTTCAGCAACGTTTCATACAGAATTAATTTAGAGGAAAGCCAGCCTCCACAATGCAGCAGAGCCCTAAAGTGGTTTCTGGAATTTAATTAGGCTAACCTTCTTTTCTCTTCATTGGTACCACTCTATAATATAAAGTACCAATCATTATTAATTCCTTTGGTGTTCACTGTAATAACATTAATCATGATGAACTCTTTTTGGTAGTAAAGTGTATGCAATATGTAATTCCATAATAATTTAGCATTAACAAAATTAATTTATAAAATATACTATTTGTCACCACACATTGAACATTTATAGAATTCCTCATCTTCGTTAGTATTAGGATAACTTGCATAAAAAATCCATTGGCTACAGTGAAAAAGTTCATAAATACATTTGGGAAATTGAGTCAGAGATGTTAGTGGTCATTTGTTTAGCAACTTTTACTTACAAACTATAGTAAGGATATTTTGAGAAGAAATAAAGTATCATCTATTGTGGAAAACACCTGAATCCTTTTTCATTACCAACATCTGTGCAACCCAGATTATAGTTTAAAGCTGATTACAGTCTGGAATTTAGAAGAGTCTGAGGATATGTAGTAAAGGATAACTTAGCCAATTAAATGATAAGAGAAACACATATAGAAAGGATTTTAACTGTAATTTGTATGGATTGAATCAACTGAGTGATATGTAAGAGTACTGCTCTGTACCCAAGAAGTGACCAGGTCATTTATGATAGTGGGAGATGACAGAGTTTGAATTTGCTAGCTTTTGGTAAAACATTCTTACTTTATGGAATTCTCATGAGATGCTGAGAGTTGGTTTGTTTCACCTAGGAACATTAACAACATGGTGTTACAGACCAGATCACGCTACTTGGATGAAAATAGCTTTGTTCACTCGCTTTCACCAATGATATTACAACTTAAATCACTGTCCCAGAGCAAGGACAAATAGAAGGCTGCCCATTGATTGAAGTTATCTGGATAGAATATTTTGGTTATCTCCACAATTCTTTCCAAAGGTATATATTCTTCACCCAGCAGGTGGTGGAGCATTGGAACGGATCCTCAGTGAAGCAGTCAGGGCACTAAGCCTAACAATATTCAAGAAGCATTTGGACAATGCCCTCAGACACACGGTGGGCATTTTTGAGTGTCATGCACAAATAGGAGTTGGACTCACTGATTCTTGTGGATCCCTTCCAACTCGGGGGATTCTATGACGTGACATTCCAGTGCAGCAAACAGAAAACGGACACAAGGTCAAGTGCAGTCATAGTAATTGTTGGTATTGAGCTGTGATAGAGTTTTTTTTGGTTCAGCACTAGTTGGAAGTCACTATTATTTGAAGAAAGAAAATTTTCAAATTTCTTTGATTTCTGTGAAATTTAAAATTAATCCATAACTCAGGTAGTATTCATAAATAAACAGACTTGCATCAGGGAAATTCACCTGATCATCAATTATCCATCTCTGTTAGACTAACCTAAAGGACACTAAATTTTAGCCAGTGTCCTCAGGCAAAATATAGCACAACAATTTCCAATTTGCATCTTGCAAAAAAGGAGAGGAAGGTACAAAATAAAAATGCTTGTGAAGCCTTGTTACTATGAATGGCAAAGTGATTAAATTTAAGATGCTATCAAACATTGAACATATGTAAACATCCTCAGTGAGCAATATCAATGGAAAAAGTTTGTCTTTCCACAGATGATTTGTTTCCATTACTGGACAATATAAAATCTCTATTAAAAATTCACAAAGGATGCATTTGGAATCCTTTCATCTTCATTCCTTAATGATTTCTAAGGTGCCAATTACAATATTATCAAAACACTTTAACAGAGTAGCTGGTTTTTACTAAATTGAAAAAGATATTCCAAAAGAATTCATGATCAAAACACCTAACCTGCCAGAGGAAAGCCCTTCTTGGTGCTGGGAAAGGCTTCTCACTACAGCTCTGAGGAGCTCTCGGGTACTTGCATGACATTTGCAGGGCCCAGAAGCTGATGGGAACACATTTACTTACACAGTCTACAGCTCCACACACGTTCTGAAATTACTTACATTATAGTTTTTGGACGATGCTCTAGCTGCCATAAACTGTGTGTGATAGTGAAGCAACAGAACGTGTAAGCATATGCTATGAGTGGGAACGGATTTAAGCATGTGTTTATACACTTGGCTGAATTAGGCCCATCATCAGTTGGGCAAACCTTCAGTGTATTTTATACCAACATTACCTCAGCAGAACTGCATCGCTTTTAAATTGGTACCAGTAAAACTGTATTTTGCTTTTAAAAATTTATTAATTTATACAAAAGGAAAAACTGCTTTGGAAAAAGTCAGGGATCCCTTATTTCATCTCTTTCCTGATGATGGATAAAATAGAGGAAGATCCGATCTTCTCCTGGTATAAATTATTATCTACAAACCTTGCACCACAATTATCTTCCACTTTTACATTATTGTTAATGATAATTACAGGAGATCCTCTAAGAAGTTACTTCTTTAGGAAGCATCAGTCATGATCCTGTGGCACTGTCTGCAATGGGCTTTGCATTTAAAATAAATGTTCAGCTCAATGAGTTCTGTTTATTTCTCACCCAATCATAACATTTATTTTCTTGAACACATTTTTTTTTTGATAATGTATATTCACACCCAAATGACTTACATTTAAGAAGTCTCCTCAGGCTCGCTGATCAAAGTTGGAAGTTGATTGAATTTCAATAATGTTCAACGTTCGTGACAATTCACCATGTGCTGGAAACAAAGAAAAAACTTACAGTTTGGAAACATTATATTCTTCTCCTTACATGTTTTATATTTAAGTAAGGGTTTTCCTAGTCATACTGGAGAGCTCTTTCTCATTCTGTATGCCTGTGTGATCTCCTCATCAGTAGCAGGATTTAACCATTGGAATTAGAGAGGGACACATTTCAATTAGTCTAACCTTCATTATGAGGGCACCAGGGCTCTTGCATGACCTGCCACAGCTCTGTACTACTTCTTATACTTTCTCCACTGCTTGCTTTGCTCTCTTTCTTAATCTTATTTTCCATTTTTCACTTGCTCTTTTCTGTACAATTTTTCCCCTTGCAATTTGCATTCACTTTTATATCCTCCTTCATCCCAAATGCAATAGAACCTTCAAACCTCACTTGTTTCCCCTCATTTATTTTTATTATTTCTTCAAGTTTTCCTCTTTGATGAGGACTCTTCTTGTTCTATCAATCAGGTTTTAAAATGAATTCTTTAAAGAAACCATTATTTATTGCAACTCAAAACATGCTCCCACTGATACAACTTCGCTGAGCTGAAGGTCATAAAAAGTAGTGTACGTATTTTACCAGCCTAGTGATCTTAAGTGTTTATTCTCAACAGATGTGAACCTGAATTAACATTTCTAGCACATGCCAGAAATCACAGGTATTGCTCAAAACAAATTACTACTCAAATGACTTCATGACACTGTCATTCCAGGAAAATGCTACTTCTAGGTATTGTATCAAAGTCCTAGACAAGCAACATTCGAAGCCTCTGTCATAATGCTTTATGTGCTCTATAAAGTACTTTTCATCCTCAAGCATTCTTTTTTATGAACTATCACTATGTAGACGCCTTTGGGGTGGAGTTGTTGGACAAAAGTATCCCAAGCAAAAATTTCAGGCAAATATATTGGGTTAGATTCTTATAGACCAAATGATGTAGGATCTCTGACATCTCTGCAACAAACCTAAAGGTTGTGATTTTAAGGCTTGGTGAAAAATACCACATTGTTTAATTAGAAACTTTACAATTGTATAATGAGGAAATAAATGAAAACAAAAGTATTTGGGATTTAGGTTTTTTATAAATGAAATCTTCTTTGGAAGGTGTTCTCAACAATTGACTGTGATTTGAAACATGTTTTCGTGTGTGGAATGGATAAAAAGGTTAGTTAAGTAATTACAAGAAGAAACTGGGCCAGGTAACAGTGACACCACAATCTCTTTACATAATACAGAATTCCTGTGTACATGAAAGAAACAGGAAGCTTCCCAAAAATTATTATATCAAACTGTTGGTTGGGGTATATGAGCTCCTTTGTGTACTGAAAGTGGAAGGAATTTATAAGGTTAAACTGTCATTTGATCATCAATTAATAACAAAAATCATAGCTTAATGTAAGACAACATCCTCCCATCTAATTTTGCCCCTGTAGTTTATATGTCTGCTTTCCAACACAGAAGTTAGCCAGCACTTTTCTACCACTGCCCTCTCATCCATCCTCAGATGTGGCACACTCTCCATCCACCACCTAAGTTATTGTAGCTGGGGGCTATTTATTCCAGCTGGAAAAACATGCAGACATCTATGGGAGATGTCTGTATCATTGAAACATTACCACAGGTTTCTTCCTTCCCTTTCCCTATGACACAGCAGTGGAGAGGCAACAAGGCTCTATATTTTCCTCTATCAAGGAATCAGGGTTTTTTTTCCAAGATAAAAAGGGTCACTTGCAAAACCACACATGCGTAACAAGCTGGCATAGCTCCAGAGAGCAACCTGGACCTTCAGGGAACTATGACTTATTGCAATTTGTGCCCAGAGGACACTTCCCACAGCAGGACTGTGTCCCACAGCCAGGCTGCTAGATGAGTGTGCCTGGGAAACAGCAGGTCTGCTACTGGCAAGGTTGATATACTCCTGCCAATAAGTCTGCATATTATAATTTCATAAACACAGATTGCTCCTTCCTCTTAATGAACTGTTGCTTTTTCCTTTACAGAATTCTTTGATGACCTACCTATGCTTTTTTGAGTTCATTACCAGCATTTTCACATAATCCCCATTTATTTATACATCCGCAACTATACCAAAAAAAATACCTCAGCAGGTTGTTTGCTAAAAATCACCTAAAAAAGGCAAATGGGTTGCTATCAGTGGCTAGGAGGTGTAGGAGGAAAGATAAATAGGGGTTTGATCAGCCATGGGTGATCTTTTAATAATAAAATAACTCACATGCTGAATGTCTTGAGATTAGCAAAGAAGCTGGAGTACTAATTCATAACAAAGATTAATGAGAGTCAGCTTGATGCTGTCAATTCACATCTTTTTAAAGAGCCATAATGGAACCAGGGGCTTAGAGCCATGTGCAGTTCAGTCATCCAAAACACAAACACAAAAGCTTCTGGATGCTGCAGAGGTCTCTGCGTGGTGGGGATCATAGGTGGGAATCACAAATTAAGACAAGCTTCTCACGTGTTCTAGTGGAGCAGCAGCATCATCCACATCCCCTGCAAAGCTTGTGGCACATTTACTGTGCCTATTAGACACAATGAGAATTTTAACCTCTGCCATTGGAAAGACACTGTTAAAAAGGCTAGAGTCAATTCACCAAATCTAGTATTGCCTTACTAGAGGGAAGACTGGCTATGCTCTTCCTTAAGATTTCTCCATTGCATAAAAAGACATTGAACTACAGTCTTATCCAATTTTCTCCAGCTGCTTTTCAATATGAAGGTAACAGTTTATTGCATTTTTTTCCAAATCATTGTGTTAAGTGAATATTTGCCACTCCCTGGAAAACTTCAATGAAAATGCCTTGAAAGGAAGATCGATTTTTTTTTTCCTTTGTTTGGGTTTTAGCACATCTCTGCAAACCAAGCCAAAGTTCAGATATAATTGTGTTCTTCAGAGTTAAAGATCTTCACCTGCCTGACAAATTCCAGCTCTCTCTTTCATTGCTGCTACAGAGAACCTACACACTCCTAACTCCAGTGGTCTGGAAAGTTTTTGTGACGACAAAAAAGTATTTTATGTTTTCACATCACTCTTGCTTTACAAATATATATAAAGGCGTTTTCTAAAAATTTCTTGCACAATATCCTTGAAAAGTTTGCCGTCAATATCGTATCTGATGGGAAAAATAAAACTAGGTTCAAATTTATTTGAAGTATAGGAACAGGCAAACCAGATATTGCCAGAGCAGTTCTGGCCAATAAACCCACTGACACAGTCTAACATGATTATCATCATGTTTCCTTCTATCAAAGCTTTTCTTCTTCACCCAAATATTAGGCTTACACTCTATTCCAAGTTCTTGTTTATGACCAGTATTTGTAGATATTCTACCTGTATTCATGGCTCATCCCTACTGGAATATGTAAAATTACAGCAGCACTGCGTGGAGTCACTCCTGTTTCTAGCAATGTAAGAAGCAAACTACACAAATCAAGAAGTACCAGGGCTTGCTAAGAAAAGCAAAGAACAATTCGAAATGGATGCAAGCCAACTTCCTAAGAGAAAACATGAAAGCTCTTTAGAACTTTACCCCACATCACAAAATCAAAGTTTTAGAAACAGTCTAGCTAGGCTTCCTCTCTCATTATTTCAGGAGCCCCAACTTACCCAAATCCTAAGGAAAGCTCAGGAGAGCTTGTCCTTCCTTCTCACTGTTTTTATCACCTCTCACACCTGCTCAGCCCAGGTACCAAGATTTCCCACTTCAGCACAGGTGTGGGTACTTACACAAGGCTCAAGCAGAGACTTTGTGGGAGGGAATGTTTGGTAGCTCCATGAGAGCCTCGGATTTCTATCCAGAGACAGTCTTTCTTTGAATTTAAGTATTTCAGGTGTATCTATCTCTGAAAATCTGACTCTCCAGCGAAGTTGTCCAAACTAGAACCCTAACTCTGAATTCCTGACACAAATTCCTTAGATGAAATGAAACTTCATAATCTCACAGAGGTACCAAAATTATTGATGCATGCCTTCTAATTTTTCCAATAAGGAATTCCGTGAGTGTTTCAAACAGGAAGGATGAAAATGACCACCACCAGACTATCTCCTAAAAGCATAGTTCTTGTTTTGCAGCCACTATTATACTTTTGCACAATAACAGCATTACTTGCAGTTTTCCAGTCTAGAGGTTGAGCTGGATGCCAGAGAAAGGACTAAGGCAATCGACTCTGTAAAACTCATTTCAGTTCCTCTTCATTTCTTTCAAGTTGCACCTTCTTAATCCCTTCTTGCTGCGGCTGGGGATTTTCCCAGCTCCTCGGTGCTGCTGATTCTCTTTCCCCTCTGCTGTTCCCTGCCCTACCTGTCACACAGCCCCATCTGTCATCCTGCTCTTCTATTCCAAAGCTGCAAGCTTCTCTCTCCACTCTGCACTAGACTAGTAGGAATAAACTCCAGTATATAACAAATAATCTAATGTAGTGGGTGACAAAATTCAGCTTAAAATTGTTAAATCGTCAGTTTGACTTGTATTAGGTATTTTTGAACAGGGAATGGAGGATAAAGGATTTTGTTGCAGGATTTTTTCTTCTACTCTAGTGCCTTAGCCAGATTATTTCCCACAGTGCATGCGAGATGGAAAAAAAAAAATAGCTACCCTACAGTAAAATTATAGGCAGTGCCTTTCTTTTTAATCAGATAAATTATTGCCAGCTGACTGATGAATCCATTCTGGAGAAGGCAACAAGACACAGTTTACAACCTTAAGGATTGCAATAGTCCAGCTGCTGTGATCTTAATTGGAAAAACACAGAGTTGCGAACTGTCCATGTTAGAAAATGGAAGGTTGCATTATTATTATTTTTCCTTTGCCTTCATCCCTTTTTTTTTTCCTCCAAATAGGCAAGAAGTATTAGATCTTTTGTATCATTTTCATTATTTAAGTATTTTTATCAGCTCATAAAGGCAGCGATTTTGGGGCAAAGTGCATGGAGCTCGGTGTTTCCACTCCTGACACATTAATTTTCCTATCAAAAAGGGAAAGATAACAGAAAAGCCTTTTCAAACATTCCAGTTAACCCTCAGAAAGTGCCTGACCTTAAGCCCCTTTGTCAATAAAACAGTAATTACATCATATGTGACAGGACACAAACAGTAATTACAGTGAAGGAAGGGAAGAGGGATAAATAAGTAGCTAAAGTAATCAGGAACTTCCCAATCTGGCTTCTCTAGTTCTCCTCTGTGTGTTCAGCACAACAGTCTGAGAGCATTCCAAAACTTTTTTATGTAATTACCACATACTACTGTGAAAAAATATAATTTTCTACTTAAAGCACACAGGGAATTTCAGAAGCATCTGACAAGTTACTGAATTAAACCAGTGAGGCTCAAGCTAATGCTCTAGGCATTGTTTCTTTCTTCTGTCCCTGAACCACTTAAATCACACTGTGTCTTAATTTCCCATCTGGAAAAAGCCTCTTAGATTGTAGAGTATGTCTCACCAGGTTTGATTCTCTTTGTGGGAAGGGTACACTCACAATGCTTAACTATGTAATGTAAAATAATTCCAGTTGCTTTTAAACATACAAAGCAGCTCATGAAAACCTTCCTTAGCTTTGTACTTCCTCAGAGTACCCAGCATCAGATTTCGCTTGTGCTGTGGCCAGTTTGGGAAGGAACAGGGAGGAGGAAGAGGGGGCTTGAGCCAATCTTTTGATGCAGGCAGTGGTTTAAGGGAGTCTGTTCACATACAGTTCAAATACGGTTCTCTCCTGAAAGATCACTAAACAGAACAACACATTCCCACTACTAAGTGTACTTACAACCCTGCCTCAGAGGGCAGGCAGCCAGGACAAGCTTTGAGGATGGGAGTTTCAGTAGCATCCAAGGGAGTTAAGGACAAACCTCTTCAATGTCTTAGTGACACTTCCGCTCCCAGATTCCCTAGATGCTTGAAAAAAATACCCTTTTGCTTGATATTTTTAACTCTTTTTAGAATATGTGGAAGATAGGTTCTTTCTAGTCCATCTTCTGGCAGATCAGAATTTCCTCACAAGAGATCCATCAGTCACAGTGGTCTAATTCCAGCCAATTGAATTGTGCAGGTTTCTTCGTGAAGAAGACTAAGGATAGGAAAAAACAGTGAGATGCTCTGTGGGTGGTGGGACCTTTATGGGCTGTTGGAAATCTTATTCTGATAGGAACAAAGGAGACAAAGCTGTGCTTATATGGTATAACAGAGCACACAATACACATGAAGACCAAAAAATGGGTACTAGAGCAATTAAAACGAGATATGAGCCATATAAGGGGCGGGAAAAGGCTTAAACCACATGAAATTGCATAAATAACACAACATAGCTTAAAAAACTAAATTAACATGTCCAAGATGTAATGGTCTGTGGCTTTATCCTAGAAGTCGTAACACTAGATTACTCAGGCCTAGTGCAAACTTCATGCCTTATTTTGTATTATGGTTGTTATAGTTTGTGTGTAATCGACTGTGGATGTAAAACAAGTCACTCTTTCTAACCTTTCAAATTCTCATACCCTCATCTCAAAACTAGACACAAAGTAGACTTGAAAAAGAGAAAAGATTATTTAAGGGGTGGAATGGGTTTTATACAGGTAATGACAACAGCTCTCAACCTGGAAGACAGACAGCTGAGGGAGTGCACGATAGAGATATTTAAAACGTGATAGAGATTTTTAAAACATGACTGGAAAGGAGACAGTAAATAGAGAATCAATATGAATTGTTTTTTCCTACACAAGGACTACAGTGCATCAAATGAAACTAGTAGGTAGAAGGCTTAGAAGGAAAAAAAGATACTACTTTCTCATGTGTCATAGTTGTGGAAGCCCTAAGAACTGGGTAATATAGGTGCTAAAATTTACATTGGTTTAACAAATTATAAACTCATAGAAGAATTATCCATAAAGAGCTACTGAACATTTCATCTCAGAAAGACTGAACTGTAAGTTGCTGAAGGCTGGGAGAGTATGTGGACAGTATTTCCTTGCTCTGTTCTTGTGAACTTCTGTGAGTGCCAGAGGTGTTGAGGGTGACAACTGAAAATCCTATCTAGTCCTGTCTAGTATTCTGGCCCACCATGGCTCTTCTTAGGTCTCAGTTTCTGAGGTTTCGACATGTGAAGTCATTTGACTGCTCTAGAGTCGGGGCAATAGATCATATTTTTGGGGAATTAAGAGGAAGCCTTTGGTACAAGCACAGAGTCCTGCCCTCAGCTGCAGCTCAGTGCTGTGTCTCATCCTCCCAGTGGTCTTCATTCCACTTAACCTGGTGCCAGGATGCTGAGCTGCATCTAGTGCATGAACCCTTGAACTTAGAGATGTCATAAACTGTCTGGCAAATGTCCTGAGATGTGAATGTAGCAAGACAGTCCAACACGTTCCTCTCCTTATTGAAGGACTCAGAAGTGAGTAAACTCACGTATATTCCTTAATGTTTCCACGTGTAAAAATACAGCTGATGTTATTTAAGCTTCGTGCTCTTTTTTCCTTTAGTTCTCCCCACCTCTCCATAAGTGGTCAAAACACACATTGTGCGTGTTCTAAGTAACCTTTCCCTTGATAAGAAGTGAGGCCGCAGCTTGAGTGCTGGGTTCAGTTTTGGGCCCCTCACTACAAGAAGGATATTGAGGGGCTGGAGAGGTCCAGAGAAGGGCAACAAGGCTGGGGACGGGTCTGGAGAACAATTCCTACGAGGAGTGGCTGAGGGAACTGAAGCTGTTTAGCCTGGAGAAAAGGAGGCTGAGGTGAGACCTCATCACTGTCTACAACTGCCTGAAAGGAGGTTGTGGCAAGGTGGGTGCTGGTCTCTTCTCACAAGTGACAGGTGATAGGACAAGAGGAAATGGCCGCAAGTTGCACCAGGGGAGGTTCAGATTAGATATCAGGAAAAAATTCTTCACTGAAAGGGTTCTCAGGCACTGGCAGAGGCTGCCCAGGGAGGTGGTTGAGTGGCCATCCCTGGAGGTGTTTCAAAGGCAGGTAGATGAGTTTCATGGTTTCATGGTTTAGTAAGGGGACAGGTACGGCTGGACTTGATGATCTCAGAGGTCTTTTCCAACCAGCTGATTCTATGATTCTATAATTCTAAATATGTTTTAAATTTTCATCCCTTTAGGCACAGGAGATCAGACAGAGAGGCCTGGGTGACAACACTGGAAACAAGCAGTCAGTGAGAAACAGAATGGGGGACATTGTGCTCTCCGGGAGAAAGATGAAGTCATGATAACATAATCAGTTCACTGCAACTGTTTTCCTACCCAACAGCCAAACAATTTTCCCTTTTTCATTGCTGCACTGTGCTGCCAAGTAAATCATACCACAGCATGTTGGTTCTCTTCGCAAGATGTCTGGCATCTGCACCTGCATTAAAGACACCAGCTTGGTTTTCTTTGAGCATGAGAAGTGACAATATGAGTAAATCCAATACTTTGCACCTTTGCTTCCAAAATGATGCTGTGCAGTAGAGCTACTGGGAATTCCTTCACTTTATTATAGAATGTCCCAAATGGAACAAGAAAAAAAAAATCAGTAAAACCTCCCTGTACAGATTTAAATAAACCCCACAACTTTAATTTTATATCTTTCAGTTAGGTAGATGATTATGAAGACCAATCACAGGTCAAATACTCTGAAATGGGAAATAGCCTAATTAAAACTTCCAGAAGAATGCCTTTGCAAATTTTCAAAGTTCAGCAGACATGGGATCTAACAAAGTGCTTAATAATGAAAAAAATCTACAGAGAATTTTAAGGAAGAAGAAACATTCCGTTTCTTAATTAGTCTGTTTCCCCATTGGACAACACCACCTCTCAAAGCACTTTAAGTAAAGCAATATGCAAGTGGCTTCTTCTGCTTTATACATGCCTTTGCACATTCACTGAATGAGTGTTTGGTTTGGTGTTGGAAAACTGTTCAGATTTAAGAGAAAAGGAAGAAGAAATCACCCGCCACTATAAAACATGGAGAGTGACCAGGAGCCAATTTATTTTTATTATAGCCACTAAACACAACCAGCAGCCTTTGATTAATCTGCAGTGCTTTGTTAAGACTTTCTCCACCTACTTAGATATCACTATTTGAAGCTCTTACTACCATTTTCAAAGTGGAGCTGTACAACTCCTCTAATATCTAACAAAAAAATGCAGATACTATCTATTTACCGTCAAAGAAAAAAAAGAAAAATATGCAACCATGAAAAAAAGTGGAAAAATGGAGCCTGAAAGAATCAAGTCTGAAAAAAGGTACATTTAGGTGATGGGAAAGCTGTAAGTCTAGAGAGGCAAATCGAAAGGAAATACCTTCAATGTTATTTTCTTGAAGCATCTATGTTTCCCATCTCTCCATCCATCTAAATAAGTTACATTTCTCATTTTATTGTGTAGCCCCTTCCACGCTCCATCCCTGGACAAGAACTGATTGCAAACGGGAATGAAGACAACCAGCTCAGGCTTTGTTACAGTTTACTAGCTAAGGCCAATACAAATTAAAACTCAGCCACTTTTCATAATCAAAGTGAGATCTCTGACTTAATCCTCATAATCTCAGTATTTTTTGCCCTGCTATTTATCTTTCAGTCTTTTGTTTCACTTCTTTTTTTTCTCACTGTTTACCTTGTGTTTATCTTCCCTTGTTTTTCCTCCTTCACGTTCACCCTGAAAATGTAAAGTAGAAATGGCAAAAACATCATCTGGAGTAAGCATCAGTAAGAAGGGCTTAAAAGCTATTAACTAAATCAACAGCAGCAGGACCAAGAGCACACGATCATGGCAGACACTAAAAATCAGCAGGAGACCTGTGCCACTGTGATGGTTCTCAGTTATGGATGGCAATCCAGTTAGGATTGTTCCATCTGATGGCTGTGTCAAGAGGCATTGGTAAAGAAAACTTTAACATATAAAGAGAGTTTAGAGTCTTTTTACTGTTGTTACACCCAAGAAAAGGTGTGCTGCTGCTGTAAACTGCCCTGCTTTAGTGGACTGCATGCAGGAAGGAATCTTTGGCACATGGTGACATGATACCTTATTACTTCTACAAGAAACAGGAATGGTGATATATATTCTTCAATGCCATCTGCTGGCATTATATTTAATAGTGAATTCTTCACAAACATCTGCTTTTTACATTCTTATAAAAACAGGGGGCAGAAGATTTGTACTGTTTAGCTTTCCATGGCTGAATACAGAGAAACATGAATCCAAATTTTAGTCTGAAGAAGAGGAGGCTCAGGGAAGACCTCATTGCTCTCTACAACTCCCTAAAAGGAGGTTGTAGTCGGGCAGGGGTTGGTCTCTTCTCTCAGGTGACCAGTGACAGAACTAGAGGGCATGGACTCAAGCTTCATCAGGGAAAGTTTAGACTTGATGTTAGGAAAAAGTTCTTCACTGAAAGGGTGATTGGCCATTGGAATGGGCTGCCCAGGGAGGGGGTGGAGTCACCGACCCTGGAGGTGTTTAAGGGGAGACTGGATGAGGCACTGAGTGCCATGGTTTAGATGATGGTGTTAGTGTTGGTGTTAGTGTTGGGTTATAGGTTGGACTCGATGATCTCAGAGGTCCTTTCCAACCTTATGATACTGGGATACTGTGAAATTGCTCATGACCACTGCTCCAGTTCCCACTGTTACCTTACGAGCTTACCTAAGGGATGCTGCGGGTGGTTTGCAGTGGCAGGGACAACTGAGCTATTTAAAGGGTCTATTCCATCTTAGAAGACCTATTTTTTTTTTCATTTTTATTCACAAAACTTTCATGCTAACAACTATTTCACACACTAACTGTCCAGTAAAAATATTCTTTAATTGGCAAGTAAGGTGTCCAAGATGCTCAAATTTACAGGGGATTTCCTAAATCTATTTGTATAGATTTATATCCCTAAATCTATTTGTAAAAGTGGTGGCAATCCCATCCCTGGAGGTGTTGAAGGCCAGGTTGAATGGCGTTTTGAACACCCTGATCCAGTGGGAGGTGTTCTTGCCCTTGGCAGGGGGGTTGGAACTGGATGGGCTTTGAGGTCCCTTCCGACTGAAACCATTCTATGATTCTATTTAAAAACAATAAGAGCACAGAAAATTACAGCTAATGTGCTTGCAGTCAGTGTTGCACACGCAGCCATTCACTAGATCGTCTTGCTCTTCCCTGTGTCTGTTAGCACAGCGCACGAAACAAACACTGAGAAGGCTTGACAGGCTTTCTGTGTAGACAGAAGTTGGTTGTGACGTTACAAAGCAGAGATATGTTTGTAACAGGACCTGTATCTGAAAAATACAGAAGACTTATAAGAAGCTTAATGTGCAATAGAGCTTTATGCTAGGGGTGAAAGAGAGGGCAGTGGGACAACTCATGCTTCTGATCTCTGCCTAGTCTCCCTGTAGCATAATGATAGATGATCCTCAGTGAATTCTACCTTATGGACTCCTGAATATATTTAAATTATTTTGAAAGCTCAGCTTAATGTTAAATTAACACCTTTGCATGTTTTGCAGAATAAGGCTGACCAATACTGTCATAGGCTGTAAATGAACTTTCGCAGTATTTTGGGGTAGCCTTGTCTGGTCCATATTCTGCGAGAGATTTATCAAGAAGCTATGCCACTAAGATTGTTTTTGTGCTTCTTCCACTTGAGAGGAGAAGCAATTGTTACTTAGCATTGTTGACACTCATTGTATTTGCCCTTTTGTGTCTTATTTTAATTAATCCAGGACAGATATAATTCAGACCTTCTTCCAAGTAATCTGACTATAAGTCAATGCAAATTATTAACCTATTAATATTTTACATTTTACTGAAACACTTCAAACACCATACTTCAAATTCTGCATTCATCGTCCTCTTTTTAGAGGAGTGAGGAGTTTTTCTTTTTTTTCTTTTTTTTTTTTTTTTTAATAAATCAGCAGAGTTAATGTAGGGGGAAGATGTGGCCCCAAGTCACAAGGAACATGATCAGCCTGAAATGGCTTAAATAGCACAAGAAGACTGGAATAGTTTGTGACATGCAGCATGTCATTCCCCATTGTCTTGCACCTTTTGTAGTCATTTATATCAATACATTTACACCAATGTCTGCAAATGGCAGACACATGCATGATTGTATTCCCAGGAAACTCGATGACACCAGACCCCGTTCCTACAGAAACTGCACAAAGAAATGGGCTGCAATTTATAACCAGTTATTCAACTATGAAAAACTAATGTGAGGTTCAGACCTACACAGTATTCATGTCTTTCTAAGTTATGTGAAAGCTGTTCCTTTTTAGTAATTGTGCCTTTTTCCAGTATTAATATATTAAAAAATTACTTGCATTTTTTAAAATCTATTTGGTCTTTTGCAAAGACTTCCTTGCATTTTGTGAAGATACATTGACTCTTTAATCTCAAGGCTGAATTCAGTATGATACTAATACAAAAATCTTCTCAGGAAATGGGCAGGTTAAAAGACCATAAATGTTGTCTAAGCCAAGCTGCAGAGATAATCATTGAGGTTCAAAGAGGAATTAAAAGAAAAGAGGAGAAATTCAAAGATAAATTCATATGCTTTTTTGTTAGCCTAACATAGACCCCTTCCTGACTATATTTTGCCAGCTCATTTCCTCCAATTAAAAAAAACTCAAAGCAAATCATACAAGGTCTGACACAAAAAAAAACCCTGAGACTGTGCCTGTAACTTTTGTATTTAACAAATCAAGAAAATTAACCAGTATCACCGTCACAATAGATCCCTTCTGAGCTGACACATGTGCTGCCAATATTCAAAGCAACTCTGGAGATCATTTTCTGAAAGACTGTTGAGGATCTCCGTATTTTTGCTTTCACATCCTTTCACAAACATTTATTTGTTTTAAGAACTGAAAAGGCAACCCAGGTGTGTTAGAAATAATAACTTAATATTGTGATATTGCAATAAAAATTGCCAAACTGTTAAGAAACGTTGCATCTCTATAGCATCACAGAATTGTAATAGGAAAATTATTTTCAATGTTTTCGCATCACTTGAGACATTGTTTGGGTTTATGAAAATTCAAAAAAGAATCCCAGCAGCAGGATTTATTGGCCTATAAGACAAGCCCTTAAAAGAAGAAAAGGAATCCAGTATAATTATTAATTTAGGATGGACTGGACAAAGTGCTAGAAGATTTCTTGTAGCAAATGACCCTGCAGTGCCAGTGAGTTGCACAAGATGACCTAATATGTCTTTTCCATAAACTTGTGATTAGCCAGGTGCTTGTAATTAAAAATATTCATCTGTGGGTGACTGATCACTAAGCAGAGCTGCAACTCTTTGGGAAACCTCTTGCATGAATAGTTCCATTTTTGAAAAGAAAACCAGAGTCCACTGAGTGTATCACAATGAAAATTCAAATTGAAGTCACTGGGGACAATACGAGCCAGGAATAAAAATCAAAATAATCAGAATAATAAGTTGTTAGGAGAGTGACTTTTTCCTTTTCTTGAAAATGTTTCAAGTTTCATTCCAGCATCCCTCTTAAGGAAGGCTTTTGGATGCCTTCTCTGAGCTGTCTACTCGATACCACACTTGAAAACTAGTTGGAAATTCTTGGCCAGAGCAGAAAAAAAGCTCTTCTTCGTAGACTGTAAGGGGGGGTTTCAGCACAATCATACAGAACTATATACAACTTGGATCATAATGGTTGCCTCCAGGTTAATAGATCACAAAGTCCTGTTGCCGAGGTCTCTTATACATTCTACGTAGGATCCTTTAGCAAGAGCAGGCAGTGCACTTTGTGTCACACACAAAACAGAGCCTGGATGTGACATGCAACCCTCTC
Source organism: Tapera naevia (assembly GCA_033556795.1). Taxonomy (NCBI): domain Eukaryota; kingdom Metazoa; phylum Chordata; class Aves; order Cuculiformes; family Neomorphidae; genus Tapera; species Tapera naevia. Next base: position 961,872 of record JAUMJJ010000025.1, on the reverse strand, counting down.
TGAATGTACCATTTCACAGGTTGAAATATTTTTCGATGCTGCTGTTTAATCTGAAACCCAAAAGTTGGTTTCAGAAGAAGCTGTTTTCAGTCAGGCACACACACTTTTATCCCCTACCCAGGAAAGCCTGGATCCGTTCATTTTCAAGCATTTTTGACCTCTTAACTCTGTTTCCGTGAACAGACAACCTACATTTACTGTGTTTGTGTGGTCATGTCTTTGAAGCACAGTCTAGAAGTGCCTTTAAACTGATTTTTATTTATTAGTATCTATTTTTTAATGTGTTTCTCTTACGTGGGGCTACCTCCAGAGATTACCTGCAGGTACATTTTGCACGCTGCAGACACTACATATAAGAAATTACAAGAGGTATAGGCATGCCATGCCACAGGGACATGACTTGTACCTGGCTGGTGCAAGTCCAAGCACTTCATGGACACAGGCTAAGATGCTGGATGTATCTGAACCAGCCAAGCCTGCCTAACTGAGCTAAATATCAAGAGAAAGCCTGTGGTTCTTGGTGAGAGACATTGAGCAAGACAAGTGAAGAATTCTTCAAACAGCTGAGGGAGATATCACTAGAAATAATTGTATGGAATTGATAAATGGGAGATTTCAGTCTAATATTGTGACACTCTCATCAGTGTCACCAGGACTGGTGAGACTTGTTCAACTGTGTAATAATCACGCAGGAAAACAGATGAAGTTTTGTCACATGAAAAATAGAAGAATAATTTAACACATCATTCAGATGTGCACTTTTGAAACAGTTCTGCACTGGCAGGTGGATAGGACTAACCAGCTCTTTTTAAGACCTGGGGCCAGGTCCTTATCAGCTGTATATCAGCATCTTTTCTCCGACGTCAGGAGAGCAATCCTACCTTACATCTGACAGCTTGACAATGAATTTCTACAAGGCTTAATGTCTACCTACAAAGCACCTCTACTAAAGTCTCACAAGGATTTTGACTCTGCAGTTGCGTGACATGAAGATTTCCAAAATAGTAATAGAAATCCCAAACACTCCATAGGAATAAGTGATTATTTCCTGCTAAGATATCTCTATGATGGTGCAAGAGACCTGATGCCTGTGAAAACTATGCAATAGCAGAGGGCAGACCACAATCTAGTCATTAATGGAGTTGGAAGGAGGAGGGGTGTTTTAAATAACATTGAAAGATTCTTTTTCTTAAATGCAAAGCAGATATCAGAAAAAAAGTTGTTTCCCATTTTAAAGTATTTTACCTGTGAGCTGAATTCTTTTCTCTTTAAGAGAAAAGACAGCTCTGTGCAAAAGGAGTTGATATTACGATACTCCTTACAGGGCAATTACAGCCTATAGCAAAGGCAGTCCTGGAACTTCCATGAAAATCTTCTGCCACTTTTCCACTGGTCATAGATCACGTTTTCCAGGCTCAGACATCAGAAGCCTGATAAGTGAGTAATCCTTAAAGAGTTTGCCTTCATCTTCTGCAACCTGCAGGGAAAGGGCTTTGCTGAGATCCAAAAGCTCACTGATGGTAAATGCTTCAGGTGGGACCATTTTCTCCAGCAGCTTTATCCTCACTGAAGTTCAACCCACTGCACTGAGCACTCAGTTAGTGTTTGAAGGGGAAGGGAAGAAAGAAAAAAAAAATAAAATGCAATCTTTCTCCAGCTCAGTCCAAATGCCCTTCCCTGCAGACCTTGGAAACTGATTGCAATTTCAGTCAGAAGAGCTTATCTAGTGGGGGCTGACTTTTGGTCACAAAGCATCCTGACCAAGTGATTGTGTACAAGATTGCACCCCAGGACGACTGAATCAAAGCAAGAGGCTCACTTCTCTCTGTCACCTGGTGTGCTCCGGAATAGGAGGGAGTAGTGTGTTGCAGTTTGTTATCTGCATGGGCAGGATTTCATAACCTGGCTTCACCTCGTCTGTGAGAAGTGAGGAATCAGATCAGAGCTCTTGCCATTTTGTTGCTTGGGCACATGGTTGATAGCTCAGCCAGGCATCTCACCCACGGCATTTCATCAAAGCTTCCACATCCCCCACAACTCCAAACACATACACACAAACACCCACAGAGTTCAGGAAACAATGGTAACAAAGGTTCACTATGAAGCAGTCACAGCAGCAAAGGCCTTTCAAAACCAGCACAAAAGTTTTCCATTAGAAAGATCCAACCTACGATGCTTACTTATAGGAGGTAAAATTGACAAAAACAAGATGAAAAGAGATCATAGAATGGGTTGTGTTGAAAGGGACTTTAAAGTCCATCCATTTACACCCTCCCCTGCCATGGGCAGGGACACCTCCCCTTGGATCAGGGGGCTCAAAGCCTCACCCAGCCTGGCCTTGAACACCTTCAGGGATGGGGCAGCCACCACTTCTCTGGGCAACCTGTGCCAGGGCCTCCTCACCCTCACAGTAATCATTTCTTCCCAAGATCTCATCTCAATCTCCCCTCTTTCAGCTTAAAATCATTCCCCCTCTTCCCATCCCTGCACTCCCTGATCAAGATCCCCTCCACAGCTTTTCTGTAGCCCCTTTCAGTACTGGGAGGCTGCTCTAAGGTTTCCCCAGAGCCTTCTCTTCTCCAAGCTGAATAGCCCCAACTCTATCAGCCTTAAGGGACAGCTTGGGAATGAACTAAACAGCTCTTTTATAAATCCAGGTAAAATAAGAAAAAAACAAGGCCCGACTGGTCCTCACAGGATACTTGTCTGGCTGGACAGTGGGTCTGAGGCCATGCAGTTATCCCTTTACAATGCACGTTCTGACAGGTATTTAAATGTATGCCCTCCCACTGCTAGGGGAGACAGCCTCCTGATTTTCATTCCATTATAAATAGACCAAATAAAATTTTTTGTCATTCATTAACTCTCTAATATTTTCTTAATTTAATCTCTTCCACTTTCAATTATGAAAGCCTTTGAGATTTGAGTTGTTAGTCAGGCATGGGGGTGCTTCATTTAAGGGCTTTTTGCAATGGTTTAATTAGCAATCAGAGGCTTAGCTGCTTTGCTCAGAGACGCTGTCAGAAGAAATAATGATGCTTTGATATTAAGTTTGGAGAAGCAGATTTCTAGTGATGTTTTATGAGCTGGGATAGTTCTGCATTTTTTCTTTCATTCTTAACACTGCTATCAAAAATATCTGCATTTTATAGTTCTCCTCCAAACACGTATTACTCCACTTCAACCTTGGATAAATAGAACCTGAAATTTTCCTTACTAAAAAGAACAAAATTCATAAATTCTTGAGGTGAGAGATGACTGCTTGATCATGTAATACAACACTGCAGGAGACATGCACGGTCAGGTCTGTTTATAAAAATTATACTGCAGTAATCAAATCCATATTTTATAACCTCACAGCATCAGGACATGCAGCTTCTTAGATGCTCCTGATCAACTGCACAAGCTAATTAACAGCATACACATTTTTTCTGCCTAGATTTCCAAACACATTTTGAAAGATGTATGTGCCGTATGCACTTAAAATCAACTTTTCTTCTGTTACAGAAAATAATTTTCATTACACAAAAATATTTATAATTTGCACCCTCATCTTTAACACATAGAGCCCTTCCCTTATGGGGCAACAGGGATCAAAGTTCATGATATATATACAGGCTGGATGAATTTGCTTTGTTTCAATGCATATGATGTTATTGTGGAAGAGCTGACAGCATAGTTCTCAAGTGAATGTTGTAGATTTTAATAGAGGGTACATATATATTTTGAATTTTAAACAATGCTGTGCATATTATGGAAACATAATTCATCAAGCTAATTAATTAATGCTTAGAGACAGGTGAAAATTAAATGCTAGCTTACTTCCTGCAATACTGTCAGCACTCAGAATTATTTTCTCTTCTGGGCCTTTTAATGCAAAGGTAGAATCTGAAAGGCTATTAAGAAATATGTTAAGAAAATACCAGAAAGCTGCAAATGAGAAGTGTCAATATACCCCATTACACTATTTAGTTTCAATGTTTTAGTCAGAAATATAATCAACTTTTTCTTACAGAAAACTTTCTTGCAGGGAATCCTTATTTGCTGCTGGGAAAAGTTTCTACCTAAAATATTTTAAACTGTGATATTTCTGATTATTTAAAGTTTAGATATGCTACAGATGCTGTAAAGTATCATACATAGAGGAGAACTAAAAAGAATAATCCACATCATGTGGCTTTAAGGCCTTTTTTTCCCCATGAACAACTAAAGCTGTTAAAAACTGCTTTACTTCATTGGAAGTGAAGCCTCTGGGATATGTTCTGTGGCCAAGTGGCCCAGAGGAAATTGGGAAGGAAACATAGTGCCACTACGTTTTACTTTTCTAGACAGACCAGGGAACTTTGAACATCTCAAGCATCATGGGGTACCAGGTACTGAACTAACCCTTCCCTTTGCTGATTTAGTCAGACAGCTGAAGAAGAGATGAGAGGGAAAGATGATCTGCTACCCTGGCTCTCTTCCTTACATCTTTGTAGCTGGGGAGGAGACATTAACTGATACATCACCTATTTTCCCAAGGACAGCTGGCTGAACAGGGGATTAAATGAAGTGGGAGATATCTACAAGATGTCCAGCTCTTCAGCTGCAGGACATCAGTATGCTCCCACAGAAATTGGAATTATTCTGCATGATACTGGCTAAGCATCTCTGTTCTTTTGGTCTGGTCAGCATTAGGGAGCTAAATGGTTAGAATTAAATCACATCATCAGAGCAAGAGTAGAAGACAGTGGCAGTGATTAAATCCACAATGACCCACATTGTGCCTTTTATATTTTAAACAGGGTGAGCAAGGTCATAAAGTTTAAGTACTCTTGGTCTATAAAAGAATAAAAAGTTTTAAGGCAGTACTATAGAATGCCATAAGACCTAGGAGAAATGCAAGTCACCTAAAAGGCCCTGGTTATGACTATATACATTACTGCAATTCAGCCTTTGGACTCCCTGCTAGGAATGCTTGAAAGAGCGGCAGTGGTGGGCAATTGCTGATTTATGTACTAGAAGCATGCTGTCAGGGGAAAAAAACCAAGTATATTCTGCCCTTTGTATAAGACCTCAGCATTACATCAAAGTATTTTAAATAAAAATTATGCTGACAGGATTGCAGAAGAGGTTAATATCGATAGTTCTTCTAATGGAGGCAAAGCAAATATCTGGGCATCGGAGCTAGATTATTGCCAGCTAGTGCATGTGCACATGTGAATGTGCACGTGTGTGACTAAAATGACCAGTTTCCCCTGCAGAATGCACACTGGGGATAGAATGATACGGGGAATTGCTTATGGTCTGTGTATCTAATGGTAAAAATCAATGACTTGCCTTATTGAAAGGTGCCCTCAGGGGCAAAAAGCAGTGAATAGTGTATTAGTTTGTGTGTGCATGCTGGCAGATGATAAAGCAGCATTGAAATCAGTCATAGACCATAATAAAGTACCCATCCCCTTCTTAAAGCCAGTGTGTACTTCTCTCTCAGGAGAATATGCCTCCATTAACCCAAACTGCGCAGTAACTCATCTTTAACCACAGTACAAATATGCAGTAGAAGACGAACCAATAATGATTTCTTGTGATTACTGATGCAAAAAAAAATTATAACAGATAAATTACTGGTGTGCAGGGCAAGATTCTTTTTGCTGTACTATTCCATAATTCTATTTTACTGCTATCCGGAATGTTGTGGATGGACTCCAGCTGAGGATCTGGCTTGATACCAGAAATGTTTCACTCATTTTCAAAATAAAAAAAAAAAAGAGGAAAACGTGGAATGGTACAACAAAGAGATATTCACAAGACAGAAGGTTCTGACCTGTTTCCCACCAGTTAACTCTGTTTTGGAGGATGTTTGGGTCATCCATTCAGATACCTAAGGCCAACATACAACTGCATTGTCACTGAAGTACATATTGACCTTAAAATGTTGTCAGGCTACATATTATGTCTCAAGCCCTGGGATGCTTTGCTTTGATGGCATACATTTGATTAATGCCAATAATGCCTTCAGCAAGCATGATAACCATTTAATGTGAAGTTTTCCCATAAGATCACTAGCATAGATCCAGCCTAAGAAGTAGAGGCAATGACTTCTCTTGGTTGCAAGGTGAAAGTAACAACTTTAGTAAGTATTTTCAAGCTTTAATTATTTCCTAAGAGATGCTGATGGCATTTGTGCTTGTATCCATGGATATCCAAAATAGCACAAACTGTATTTTTTAAAGGACTTGACACTTCAAATATGTAGTATTTTATCTTGAAATATGTCATAGTGATGGCCATATGGGGCAGAATAATTCCCTTAGCTGAAGTAACTTGTGTGTAGCATTTATAAAACAGATGGATAGGCACGTGTACACTCACACACAGATCTGCTAACATTATGTTACTTGTGGCAGTCCCTGAAGGACATGCCTCTGGAAACTACAGACAGAAATCTTGTCATCTTATTGTTATTAAGAAAGGTGCTAATGGCTTCCACAATGGAGCTTCTAATAGAATGGTATGTATAGAAAAAGAGTTAAGCATATAGTACAGCAGTTGCATCCAGAAAGTTAAAAGTGTTCTTGCACCACTTAAGCATTTGGTTTTGTCTTAGGAATTTTTGAATGTCCCAATGCAGCAGCTGAAGGAAGAGGGTTCGGGCTATCTTTGCAACCCAAAAGAGCCTTGTAGCAGGAATTCTTCAGGTGTAAAATCAAGAGAAGCAAGAGGGAAAGCCTGTCTGAGTAGCTTGATTTGATTAAGATTTGGAAGTGCGTTGGAAAAAAGTGGAGCACATATTGGTGGGTAGGATAGAGACACCTCAGTTTAGAAATCAACAACTAAAGGTTGTTGCTCCCTCTTCTTAAGGAACTAGGCTTTATCAGATACAAAACATATGCCTCTTATTCTTAGGATTACCATTAACACTTCATCACAATGTGAAAGGAGGTTCTAGTGAGGTGGATGCTGGTCTCTTCTTCCAAGTAAAAAGCGATAGGATGACAGAAAATGGCCTCAAGTTGTGCCAGGGGAGGTTTAGGTTGGTTATTAGGAAAAATCTCTTTACTGAAATAATGGTCAAACATTGGAACAGGCTGCCCAGGGAAGTGGTGGAGTCCCCAGCCCTGGAGGGATTTAAAAGATGGGTAGGTGAGGTGCTCAGGCATCTGGTTTAGTAGTGGACGCATACAGTAGGACTCCATGATCTCAAGGGCATTTTCCAGCCAAACAATTCTATGATTTTATGATTGTATGGTTCTAAATGGCACAGGCCTTCCTGGGTAGGGGATAGAAGTTTGTGTGCCTGACTGGAAACAGCTTCTTTGAGCAAACCAACTTTTAGGTTTTGCATTTAACAGCAGCATCGAAAAATGTTTCAGCCTGTGAAATGGTACATTGACCTATTAAACCTGTGAAAAACAAATGATGACAGTTCTCTGTTAGCTACTCACAAACTGGAACTTAAGAACAGACAACACATCATGATGTAACTCAAAAAGCTTTTGCAAAATATAGCAGTAGTTGTGAAAAAAATGTGATAGATCAGATGGGAGTGGCTCAAATCTTTCATTCTGCTTTGCAGAACAGCATTTGCACAGCCTGATACAAATTTAATCTATTTTTTATTTTTGTTTCACAGGTAGGGATGCAGAACACTGCAAAGTACGACTGAAGGAACAGAACACTTGTTCTCTTCTCTTGGTCTCCTTCCGAACAACTCAGATGTGATATTAAGCTGTAAAAGTCTGCAGTGATTCATTACTTCATTCCACTGTATAAAGCACTTTTTTGGGGGGATGGTCTCCACGTGTGAATTTGGACAAGCCACTCCTTGTATGGCATTTTCACACCAGCTATGTAGGGTAAAAGCGCTTATAGCACTGGCTGTAAAGGAGTGATGATTGTGAAGAAAGACTGGGAAAAGGGCAGTATCTCTGGTAAATATGGAGAACATATGCACCTAAGATAGATTAATGATGTGCTTTATGTGTTACATTATACAAAACACGTTTGAAATTTGTCAACAATGGACTGACTGCTCCATTATGGATCGACTTTCTCCTTATCATCACATTTTGGGCTTTCAACAAAATCATGAAAGGATTTCAAATAACACGAGGAGAATATGCAGGTGAACAGAAGTGAAGGAATGGGTGTTGCACTTTGAAAAGGAAGCGGGGTCTTTCTGTAAGGAAAACCGACTTATCTCGTCACAGCTGATCACATGCTGAGGAGCACAGGCTATTCCCCAGCTGCACATGTAGCAGGGAGTGGTAGATAGAAGGCAAAAATAATCCATTAATTTTGCTCATTTTTTAGAGGGGATACACAGCTTTCTGTGTGCTGATTCACAGTTTCTCAGTTCTTAAAAGATACGTGATGTTTTTGGACCACAGATTGGGAGAGAGAATTGAAATGACTATGTGTCCAGTAAGGACAATTTTCCAGAAGGTTTTCCCCAAGCAAGAGGAATATGCAGCCAAGGTCAGTTACTGTGCCCTTGATTCACTCACACCAGGAGCCATACTTGGTGCCTCGGTCTCTCCTAACTCAATTATCTTGAAAGGAAAAGGACGACTGATGGCTTCATCTGAGGACTGATCCAAAGCATTTGGAAGTGTGTATTTATTTTAGCATTTCAGATGAGATGAGGCTTGTCCTTTTAAAACAAATCTTCCTGCTTCCCTCATTGACTGTGCTTTAGTATCCTCCTGGAGAGAACTGAAGTCCTTTCAAATGAAACTAAATGGGAAATGCACTCTGGGAGACTACCTGTGCGTGACAGTTCAGGATAGCAGGTCAGTCCATGAAACTAGAACACAGCTAATCTGAAGTAACCCTCTTTTCCCAATCACACACACTGGAGGTACCAGGGCCTTAGCAGGCCACTGCTTCAAGCTGCAGATAGGCACCCATTGTACAGCCCTCCTTGGGAGGGCAGTTACAGCCAAAGAGATTCCCATCCGGACACTTCACCCTTACAAAGTCTGGTAACATTGAAGAGAATCCTCAACAAAAAAAGAGGGAGATGGGAAGCATTTTTTTCTAGCTAAAAATGGAAAATAACATTTTGATTTTCTCTAGTTGGATCTTTCCTCAGGAGCTGCAATTTCACACACAGGAAAAGAAAATAAATGCAAAAATTATTGTGGACACATTTTTTTTTTACTAGGAATTTTGTAATAACACTATTTTGATTCCCTCAGAAAATAAATTTGATATTTCTCCAGAGTAAATCCAGACCCTTTCTGGATATTAATCCACTTCACAAAGTCATTACGAATAATTTAGCATAAAAGCAGCAGCTTTTTTGCTCACAAGACAAAGCGCTGAGGCTAAAGTATTTGTAGAGCAGTGTGAAAAACATACTGTAGCTGCCTTGGCTCCATTTGGATGGAGTATAAATAAGAAATTTTGGCTGAAAATCCTGTCAGTCTCTTAGTCTCATTTAGCACAAATATTCAGGAGAAACAATGATATTATAATTTGGCTTTTTTTCTATATCTTTTTTTTTATAGTGCTAAGTCAATGCATAATTACTGGAAAGCATTTGTGACCGAATTTTAGATAAGAATTTTGACAAAATATAATATTGGAAACAATCTTTATCAAACATTCATGCATAGTGTGAGAGATAAAAACAGGAATCCATAATTCATACGGCAGAGTGTATTACCAAGTGTGAATAAGGGGCTGAATTTAAATGAGGAGGTCTGAACAATTTTTTTTACGAAGCATCTGCTTTAATCATTTACATTATTCACCAGGTTTCCCAGAACTGTAAATCTTAAATATGTATTTGTGTTCGTGAGAATGTGTATGTAAATACACACATATATGCACACGTACACGAAGTGTTGTACACATCCCCACATCAGCACATATTCACACAGAGAAATGTGTTTGTACACAGAGACACGACAGCACAGGACCCAATTCTGAAACCACGAATAGGGAGGCTCCTATTGACAATGATGGATTTGGGGATCAAGACCTTAATGCCTTGGTTTTTTCGTCTCTTACCCTGAGTTTGCAGTGCTATGAATCAGATGAGTTAAAAGGAAAAGACAAGTCTGTATTCACCCTAAAATAATGGAAACATTTACTCAGTTGACAACACGCATTACAAGAAAAAGCAAAACACCCACTGTCAATCCTCCTGCATCGAGGTGAATTCCTAAAGACCTTTCTATCAACTGTTGTATCTGACTGACAAACTGGGTTTTTCAGGACTGGCACCTTGTGCATGAAGGTACAATGACAAGAGAGATCCTTGAGTGAACATCTGTGAGGGGCTGGATTGCAGCCTGCACGGGGCTCCATCCAGATCCCAGCCTTCTTCCCAGTGGTTATCTCTGCCTAATTTGAGTCTGCCAGTGCCACTTAGGTGTCAACTCTTTCCAAGGAGTCACCTAATGATTGTTCGGTGCTTCACTAAGCCCTAAACAGATTTTCAGTCCTTCATGATAAAGCAGGGCCGCTTCTCACTGTGTTCTCAAATACCAGAGTAGGTTTTATTTATTTATTTTCATTTATTTATTTATTTATAAAGACATCTACTCTGCCCATTTGTTACAAACAACCCACATTTTCTTTTTCTGTAGAAGTCTGGGTGTTCCTTTTCTATCCCTTCTCAGCCCCTTTCTATTTGATAAGAATGTTCTTCTTGATTCTAGCGGATGTGTTTGCCAGGTCAGGAACAGCTGGTGTTGCTGTACAGGAGGTTCTCTTACTCTGGTACGTGTTTATTTCAATAATTGTCAGTTTCTTGAAGGGGAACAGTGAACAAATGATAGAAGAAAAATACTCAAACAGCGCAAATCTTTCTCAATACAGAACTCATGGAGTTATATAGGGCATATTAAAAAAAATCACAAAGTTTTTAATTATGTACAGCAGACATGTCAATGAGGAATCATGCATGAAATCCATGCACTCTGAAGACCAATGAAAAGGAATTTCACCACTTTTTATGAAGCTGAGCCTAAGTGATTAAGATGATTTTGCCCTATCATTTTAATTCTCTTTCCTCTAAGCTTTCTTTAATGGTACCCTCTCCCATGCTTAAGTAAAATGATGAATTAATTCAGTTTCTCCCGTGAGGTAGAAGAAAAGCAAGTTTCAACACATCCCATTCTGCCAGTATGTCATTTACAAGGCACATTACATTTACCCATTTTTTCCCCTCATTGATTGTTTTATATTGTTATCCTGAGGAATGTACACAGATCACAGAATTTGTGACTGTGAGACACTCTGAGAAGAAGAGAAATAAGATGTACTGCAAAACCGTGTAACGTAATTTTGAACAAAGCACTGCTGAAAGGATGGGGAGGAAGGGCTAGGAGAGAAAAAGGGGCTGAGCAGCTTTATAGCTCTTACAGCTTCCACTGTCCTGATCACAGCTGCTTTGTGATCTTTGGCATTTGGGAGTACTGACACTGCCCAGCTTTAACTGAGATGGGAACTTAGGCTCTTGCTGCATCCCAGCTGCCCCCTTCTAGCATCTGTGATGGTATCCTAAAGGCCAAATGCCCTAACCATACCTAGTCTATGGAATGATCTCAGGATTCTTGCGTACTTCCTAGCTGGAAATCCCAGAAAATGTAACTCAGGGCCTTTAAGCAATGTTCCAAGAGTTGGAACCTCTGTGTTTGGGCCCAAAGGCAGCACCATCTGTTGTTCAAACTCTTGGTATTAGGCAAAGCATTTTCACTTGATACAGCCTTTGTGACAGTAATTGATGACTATATTGTCACATCTTTTCAATGGATCACATCTTTTCAGAAACTGCCAAGAATGTCTTGGGTTGACAGCAGCAGGGTCATGGAGGTCATCACACAGGGAGAGAATAAATTGCGACAGTGGCACAGGGCATCCATGTGTTCCTGAAAGTCATCTTTTGGGGAAGGTGAACGAGTGTAGAAAAGTGGACAGAAGCGGGCTAGGAATTTTAGATGTCACAAAGCGTTGTATTAGGCAGATAAGTGAAGAAGAGGTGAATTCTAGAAGGGCCTTGTCGAGGATTCTTAAAGAGCTTAGCCATTGAAAGGTTTGTCTAGTCTTGTGATATGCAGATGGGATTCACTTTGGGTAGGTAGTTGTCCTAAAAGTTTGACACGTGTACTTGCAAGGGCGCTGCAGCTCAAGGAACAGTCACTGGTGGAGAACTCCAGTCAGTGTCAGCTAAATGATGACTAAATGATGACTCTGTCATTTTTACCTTAGGGAAGATGTCTTGAAGATCGGCTTAAGGACAGCACAAATATCCTCCTTTTGTGCTGCATCAGCTAGGCAACAGGAGAAGAAAGAAAGTGAACAATGCCTCCATTACCTGACCAACAAAACTAAGGAGATGCCCTTAATCACATTTCCCAGCTTGAACAGTAGCACCTTAAAAGGAAGCAGTTCTAACATTTTGAGCAGTCAAAAAATGATCCAGCAAAACTAAATCCATGACAGCAAAGTTTAAAGAAAGTGCAGGCCACTTTTTTGTATGGCCAATTTCTCCTTAAAGAAAATAATTCAAACCTATATACACATTCATGAAAGAATAGATTTTGATCAGATATACTGCTACAAGTTGAACAACAGCAATGTTAAAAGGTAGCTTTCTAATAAAGATTCCATCCACATAAATAATGGCTTTCTGCAGCCTAATAAACCTACCCCTCCTACATAATTATGTAGGAAGTGTAATACTGTGTTGCCCTGGTGCAATGTTCTTCTCCCCGTCAATACTCAACCCCACAAAGATTCCGTTTGTAATTAACAGGAAAATTCTCTGTATTAGTTTTCTTTGCACTTTATACAATAACTGAGAGATTAATTAAGAGGTCTGTATTTCTATTTCAAGGTTCAAGTACTTTCACCGAGCACACTGTGCTTTCAGAACCTGTAGTGTCAGCAGAACTCCTTATTTCAAAACACAGACATTTCTCTTCCTTAATTTTTCCTTTTACAGATGCAATTACTAAATGATTGTGAGTAGTTAGGAAGCCCTGACCACATCACCACTTGTTACAAATCTAAGGCCAGAGTCTGCTGTGCTGTGGATGTGTGAAAGGGAGGCTGTATAAACATTATAAGACCAGCTGCTGCTGACTGAAGAGGCCCCTAGATCTTAAATGTCACCCTCTAAGCCATCCTGGAGAATCTGAGCTTGGTAAAACCACTTGTATCTTCATTGAAACCAATGGACCATCCCCACACCATCGCACATGACTGTGCTTCTCATAAATGGTGCAGCCTTCAGGAATACCACTATAATTTCCATGTGCTCTGTATCAGAGACATTGTTCCCTCCACAGCCCTTGATGTTAGTCATCTTCATGTGCTGCACTTACAGGCATGGAATTGGATAAGGTAATGAGCAGCAACCTAAAACCTGACAAGAGTTTTTAGGAAGAAATGTTTTCCTGTGAGGATGGTGAGGCCCTGGCACAGGTTGCCCAGAGAAGTCATGGCTGCTCCATCCCTGAAGGTGTTGAAGACCAGGTTGGATGGGGCTTTGAGCACCCTGATCCAGTGGGAGGAGTCCCTGCCCATGGCAGGGTGTTGGAACTGAATGATCTTTAAGGTCCCTTCCAACACAAATCATTTTAAGATTCTATGATTCTATGATTTTTTTTCTACAATTTTCTGCTTTTTACAAGTTTTAAATAATTCTTCTGATAAATATTAAGGGTCACCCACAGATCTAAAATGCTACCAGATTTTGCTCAAATGATAGAAATCAATTATTACATTAACTTTAGAAATTGCTTAAAAGCTCTCCTACACATGCAGTTAAAATTTGCTTGGCACACACACATAGTAAAACCAAAGATTTAAACAATACACATGCCTAAGTGAAGCACACTGTTGTCTTTAAATATAGGTTCTTGTTAGCAAACAAGGCAAATGAATGGAAACACTATTTCCCCTCTAATTATTATCTTCTTTGCTACTTTTTTCCAGTGAGTGAACAGTCCTGTTTAGAGGATGATACATGTAGGTCCTAATCCTAAAAAATATTTATTTTGGTGCCTAATTTCTGTACAGAAGCAATGCCATGAGGTGTGAGAGTGAGACTGAACAACAAGGGCTTTGATACAAACCATTTGGTCCTGTTCAGCAGAAATCTTTGAGTTTTGCTGACTACGTTTACATCTCTCCTTAAAGACAAACAGAGATTTAAGTGACCACCCTGAAGAGGAGCCTCAATGTCTGCAAATGAATATACAAAAAGCAGAAACCAGCAGAATTATTCTCTGTTCCACTTGTGCCCAGAAAAACATTTCTCTGCGGTTGTGCCATAACTGCCGTTCTGTGAAATGGGAAGTGATCTCTCTGGAATGAGAGCAATGTTATCTCGTGACAGAATTGGATGGAGACCGTGGGCTCGACTTCTGCTTGTTTAGCTCCTAAGCAGACAAGTGTTTTCAGCAACTCCCATGGAGACCGTCAGGCGTCAAGAACACTCACTCCCTAATAAAGGCATTGGCAATCAGGTGTTAAGGGGCAACGTTTTTCACTGGACTCCTGTAATCGAGAATTTAAACTCAAGGTCAGAGGTAAAATGAAGAAAGGAAGGGAACAATTTCCCAGCAAGGCAGGGGCCATGGAATTGCACTTTGAAGTTGCAGCAGTTCTTTCTTGAAGACTTTGTCGTTGACACCATCAACATGAGGAGCTCTCAGGAGTGAAAAAAAACCCTACTATTAAAACGAGAATAGTGCCAGAGGCAACTGATCATTCTGGGATGTGTTGCAAAGGCACTGGTTTTGTCCATCATGGTTAGCTACAGGCTTGCTTTATATGATCTTGCATGATGTCTAATATATATTAAAATAAATACAAACCTAAGCAGCACATGATAATTGACAGACCTAGAGCCAACATTTACTTCTCACTGTGCCATTTAAAAGTACTTGAAAAATAAGGAATGTTTGTATTTTTAAAATAGACTGTAGTGAAATGTAGTAAAGTAAATATACATGGTGAAGAAAGTTGTAGTTTATAGTGTATAAAAATGTCTGGGATCAGACTCTGAGATGAGTTCAGCACCTGCCCACCTTCCTTTTCATGTATGGCATAGCTTAAAGGCTGAGAAAAGAAATGTGGTTGACATGTATTAGAAAATATCTTCTAAAAACGTTTTGAAGGTCTAAAGCAACTGTGCATATGATAAAAGTTCACTGACTGCTCCATGCTGGATGGTTGGAAAAGACCTCGAAGATCATCTAGTCCAATCATCAGACCAACCCCACCATGCCTACTAAACCATGTCCCAAAATGCCACATCTGCAACTTCTTTAAACACCTCCACAGAGGGTGACTCCACCACTTCCCTGGGCAGCCTGTTGCAGTGCTTCACCACTCTTTTAATAAAGATTTTTTTTCCCAATATCCAGTCTAAACCTCCCCTGATGCAACTTGAGGCCATTTCATTTCATCCTATCCCTTGTTACTTGGGAGAAGAGACCAGTACCTATCTCACTACATCCTCCTTTCAGGCAGTTGTAGAGAGCGATGAGGTCGTCCCTCAGCCTCTTTTATTACAGGCTAAACAATCCTGGTTTCCTTAGCTGCTCCTTGTTCTCCAGACACTCCACCAGCTCCGTTACCCTTCTCTGGACACACTCCAGCCCCTCAATGTCCTTCTTGTAGCGAGGGGCCCAAAACAGAAAGCAGTATTCAAGGTGAGGCCTCGCCAGTGCCAAATATTGACTTGAAATAAACATATACTAAAATAAGATTTGATGCCTACATCAAAGATCTGTGATAAGATATATAATTCTCATAAAATAATTCATGAGAATTTAATTAGCTCTTTATTTCCTCTTGATTCGCCACTGAACTGTGAGACACTTTGTCACAGATCTGCAGAGAATCAAAAAACGTTGGAGCTGTAGTGAAGCATGTATTTTGGAAAGTAATGTAAATTTTGCACTTTCTAAGTCGACTTCAGCAGTTTGTCATCCAGGGGAAAATCCCCACGGGTCTTCTAATCCCCAACAATATTTTGGGATAATCCTGTCATCTCTTCCCACCACAGCAATCTGTGATTGAGACTGAGAACTGTATTCAGTTAATCTTTGAGTCCACCTGAGTATTTATCACCCTGCTAAGTCTGCCTTTCAAGGTGCTAAGGTAAAGCTAGCTGGTTTTTGAAAAGCAGGCTGTTAAATCATGCTCTACTGAAGGCTTCTTTATGCAAAGTAATTCTCTTTAAGAAACAGAAAATAAAGCAGAAACCAGAATTATTATTTCCCAAGTAAGGGAAACTCCATCTGCCTTTAATCAGTGCAGGGATAACAAAGAGGTTTTCAGTCACATTTTTGCACAAGTGTGTAAACCAGAGATTGTGTTTGTGTAGGACACAGACACATATGTATCTCTGTGCATAAGTTTATCCCCATGCCCCTTATAAATGATACACAGACAGAATTCTCCTTCTTCAGCAGTTTGTGCCTGCAGGCTTGCATGGACAATAGGATGTATTTTTTAATCCAGAGTTTTCTGGGATAGCTCATAAAAAAGTCATTGTTTCATGGGGGGTTTTTAGAGTAATTGAGAGAAAAATTTATCTTTCAAAAAAACGTTCAGTCAGTGACAGTAGTCAGGAAGCTAACTTATTGCTAACATGACCTCAGACAGAAAGGTTTTCTTCAGTAGGTCAGATGGTAGTGAAGAAAAATAATTCTCTGATGGTTTCTCAGAAATCTAGAAGGGCATGAGTGGAGAATCTCATTCTGTTTCTTACTGGATAAATACGGATTCACAGTATGCAAACACTTACCAGGTAGTGAGTAATAGGATAAGGGGAAATGGTTTTTAAGCTCAAAGAGGGGAGATTTACATGAGAACTTAGGAAGAAATGTCTTCCTGTGAGGGTGGTGAGGCCCTGGCAGAGGTTGCCCAGAGAAATGGTGGCTGCCCCATCCCTGGAGATGTTCAAGGGCAGGCTGGATGGGGCTTTGAGCCCCCTGATCCAGTGGGAAGCGTCCCTGCCCATGGAAGGGTTGTTGGAACTGGGTGGGCTTTAAGGTCCCTTCCAACCCAAACTAGCCTATGATTCTGTGATTCTCGTGCTGTCAAAAGTCACTAAAGTAGCTGTGATCAAGTGTTCCTTACGAATCATGCCGCCTAGGCATCTTTTTGCATCATCCAAAAAACTGCCCTCTACAGGAAAGGGCAACAGTTAAAGGGTGATGCTAGCTTTTTGTGTATGCAGTAGAATTCAGCAGAATACACTATGGACCTGGACCCAAGGCTGTTTTAATTGCCATTTTTCTCACAATTACATTTGTACTTCACTAAAACTTTGTAAATTGAACTGTCCTCAATCATAGCTGGTTAGAGCTCGTGTTTAACTGAACCTTGTTCCTGATTCACATTTAAGGTAAGAAAATAAAATTTTTTGTTTCCTGAAGCTTTATCAAGCATAACTCAGACCTATTAGATAAATATTATCCATCACAATCATCTGACAGTGTGATGAATCTTGTACCAGCCTAACAATCCCCTGTAACAACTTCCACCCTCCTTCTCCCTCTACTCTCTTTCTCTCAGCCCTTGTGCTTTCTCTGTACTTTCAGAAAATGCCTGGGTTGCTCTGTGTCTCTGGAAGCATTCAGTTACAGCACTAATCTATCATGATATTAATACCCCTCTTTTCCCCAGAATTTCCCTTATCTTAGAATCATAGAATCACAGAATTGGATTGGAAGGGACCTTTACAGGTCATCAAGTCCATCCCTCCCTGCAGGACCAGGAACATCTTTAACCAGATCAGGTTACTCAGAACCCCATCCAACCAAATTTAAAATGTTTTTGTTTGCATATACTGTAAAACTTTGGTGTTCCATGAGGTAGAAAAATAGGGTAACCTGAGGTGGGTTTTTTGAGGGGTAGGGTACACAGACCTTCAGCTGTCTTCTGGCTGTGTTCTTGGGACTGTGCCCAGTTTCTGCACGTTGCTCAATTCGCATACTTCATGTTTTACAAGGTATAAAGTTGCACCTCTTGAGGTGCACGACCCTGAGCCCAGAGGGATATGGCCAAACCTGTCACATTAGTGGGCTTTCAGAAAGCAGTGCTAAATACATTACTATTTTGCTGCAAACCTGATTTGAACTCAGGTCTCAAGCTGAGAGAGGCTAGTGTATTAACCTAATGTGCCCACTTGACTCTCTCCTAAGTATCATGATAGATTTCTTTTAATCTGCTGCAGAAAATAAATTGCTAGGGAAAAAAAAATAAAGATTTGTACTCTTTAAAGACTAATCACTTTCAGGCACTGTATGGCAAAGAGTGAGATTCAGAATGAATCCTTTTACTGCATTACTCATGACAGCTTACAACCCAGACTATTAAACATTCATCAATAAAAATTTAACATCCCATCTTCCCTTTGATATCCTCAACTGCTCCTACATAAGACAACACGAAGGCTTTCCACAGCTCAGTGTGATGGCAGGACATCAAAGCAGCCTCCACAGTTAGCCTGCTTCGAATAGTTTCTTTTATTTAGAAAGTAGAGTTGTCATGTGGGAGGGGAAAAAGCAATGCAGGAGATTCTCTCTGGTTTGAACATATATAATCCCTCCCAAAGGGGTACAGGGTGTCCATGTTGTGGCTAAGCAGCAAGATTCACTTTTTTTCAGATAAGTATCTGACAGACCACACAGAAACAGGAAAGAAGAGCTGGATATTTTCCTTTGTTAACCAATGAGCACTGCGCGCCAGGACTTGAACTGCTGGGAGAAAAAAAGGAAAGATTTGCTTAAAAAATTACCAGGCTTTATTATCTCCTGGACTGGACAATTTGTTGTGACTACTGTTTGCTGGAGAAGTGAAGTTTGTAAACAAGGAAATCTATTTGCTTTCCTGCTGCCTTAAGAAGAGTCTTTGAAAAGGCAAGCAAAGAATTTTAATGGGCAAGTCCAGTTCAGATCAGCAAACTTCACTTTCAGCTACCTAATAGAAAAGAGCAGGAAAATTGGAGCCTGAAATTAAATCTACAAATCTCAGAGAGAAGTTTACTAGAGAAGATTTTAGGCAGTTTCTGCGCCTCCAACCGTATTCAAACATTGTTCCATTTTGAATTTCTCTTATGGATTCTCTGGTCTAAAGCAAAAGGACGTGAATCTGAGGGAGAAAAAAATAGCCCAGACTTTAAAATATTCCATCTAGGCTGAAGGTTCAGCTCAGTAATGTTCCATTTACTCACTTCAAATTAAGGCAACAGATTTCATCCATTGTCAGTCCCAGTCTGGAACACCAACAGGTGAGTTTACCTACTTTGTATGCATCATTATACCAGTGAATTAGCTGGAAATAAAGATGATGTTAAAAGTCATTTCTTATTTCATCCATTTGCATTGTTTGTTACAGAGTTTTAGTTTCACAGGGGAAAAAAGTGGGATTTATGGAATGGCTGCTTGAAGACATTCTACTCTATGGCACTGAACTGCATTTGGAAAGTGAGAATATCCTTTAGGAAACATTTTCCTCCTGTTCCCTTGCTGTCTGTAAATTCTTTCCACAGCCCTCTCACCCAAAGGGTGCAATTTCCCTTTAATCTATTTGTTTCCCTGGAAATGAAGAGATGCTCGATCTTGTTTCAAAAGCACACATTTTGCCAAGCACGGGCTGAATGCAGCTTGTCCTTCACCCTGAAATTAGCTCCATTCATCCTGAAACTAAAATTGTTATCACTACATAAACTGTACACCTGAAGTTCTGCCATAGCATCTGGCTGCACCTTCTCCATCACACTTATTGTCCTTAACCTGACTCAAATGGCCTTCTAATTGGAAGGCTTCTGTGATCCAGGTGGATTTTTGGATCAGAAGCTAAGCTGAAAGGACCTTCGGGTTGATAAATTCTTAGCTTTCTCCCATCTGCCTTTCTCCAGCTCCTGCAGCCTGCCACTGACCATTTTGACTGCCTGTTGCCCACCTGTGGTGGCCTGGGGTTTCAGAAGCAATGCTCCTTTCCAAAATATCCCTCTTCCAGAAAGAATGGAGGGTCAGAAGCTGGAAAAATAATCCCACAGTGAGCACCTTTTCAAACAGTTACCATTTTTCCAGTCACCGCTGCACTGGGAGGAGGGAGGTAACAGGGTGAAAAGGAAGTAAAGGAAAGAAAACAATGTTCTCATAGTGGCAGAAAATCCATTTTTCAAGACTCCTAGATTCCTCAAATTTTTTTAATCAGGTGACTGGTCACTTCCAGCAGCTGTCATTCCCCATAGCTGTTGATAGCATGTTATGGTATCAGCTGGCTAAATAAACTTAATTTATGTCAGCCAAAGGCATGGAAAGAAGAAGAGCTATTGCCTACAATCATGTGCTAATTGACATGGCTTTGCTTAGCTTTTAATGACCTGTTTGGGAGGCAGAATGCTTCTAAGGAAGCTCAGAATAAACACGTTCTCTTGTTATTCACAGAGAAGGAAAATTGTTCAGATTCCGCACAAAGTGCAATCACACCAGCTGTGAGTGTTTTGCTCTGGCCTTTTACTTACTTTTACTTTCTCTCACCTAAGATCCTTTGCACTCTGCTCAATTACAACACTGAAATATAAACTAATTTTTAAAAAAATATGATAAATGAAATAAATGCATTTTTTCCTGTGCTCACACTTCAAATCAGTTCCCAGTACTTCAGAATTCTCTATCAACAGCAGCAGCAACCAACACACTTTGTTGAGATGGGAAAGTGTCCTGTATAAAGTCACAGGTTTGTTTGAAAACAATTAGTGGGCTAAAACATCATGGAAAGTGATACATTTTCCTGTTTTGTTTCTTCACTTTAAGAAGCAGATTTTGTTCTTATTGTTGTTTGGGTGTTTTTTTTTCACCAGTTTGCAAATAGTTCTGTATTCAGCTGTCCAGGATCTGTCTGTAATTCACTAAAGGGCTTTCCATTGACTTTCAGGTACTAGCAGTGAAATAAAAGGGGGTAAGTGAGAGAATTGAATGATCTAAGCAGCACAAGAGATTTCATTTGGTTCTGAGACTCAAGAAAGGCCAGAATAAGAAAATCATGATTTCCACTATGTATCTTTATGTTGCTTCAGAGATGTAAAATCATTTTGATACCTTTAGAGTAGGTGCCATGCTGAAATACCATAACTGGTTGTGCCATCAGTAGTGTGACCAGTGACAGAGATGCAGCTTTGAAAGCAGCACACAGTGTCTTGTATATCTCATAATACACTGTGATTTCTGTTTCAGTGTCAGTTCATCCACTAGGTAAAACTAGTGGTTTGCCTCTGGAGCAGACAAATATCTGAGTAAATATTATTCAGAATGAAAATTACTTATTTTATGAAAATTTTGGACATTTCCTAGTGTCAGTCTTGTTTTCATAAAAATGGTATCACTAAGCATACATTCACTTCTGAGGTCCATTTCACGAGGAATTTAAACAGGTAAGACATGATTCACCCCACCACAGTTTTATCAGGATAGGTAGGACCCACACCTTTTATTTCCCTGAAGCTCTGTGGGAATTTTAAAGACACATTAACATCTGCCAAAACACAGCCATCCTTTTGAGCAGCCTCTCTCTTTCTTATTCTTTCACCCAGTTTCCCTTACATTCCTGAGTAAACCCAGTGCAAATACCCATCAGGATTTTTGGTTCTTCAAATATGTTAATATTCACTGCTTAAAGAGGTGTGGTATGTGGGTTTAATTTATGTGAATTTGATGAGTGAAACTTGATTGACTGAAAATTGAATGATAAACACTCATATAAATAATGACTTTTGCTTCTCTAATACAAAAACTGATGCAGCAGACATTTCTATTTTTAAGCAGGATATAGTCCTAATGTAACAATCACATGATATGCAGAATAAGGCTTTGCTGCAGGCAGTGCTGCATCTGTTATCTCAAATATGTAACCTGTGACTATCATTTTAAAAGTAAAATTATCTCGGCGGACTAGCTGTGCATATGATTTTCATTCTCTCAAAGGAGATTCTAGGCAACTGTCAAAAATTTGAGCAAATTCTCAGCCCTTTGGTCAAAATTCACACCTGTGCAGAGAGACTACACAGATCAATGTGTCATTGAAGTCCCACTCGGGTTCTGTGAATCTTGTTTCTGCTCAAGTTTCTAAAACATGATGAGAGGAGATGGTGCTCAGCACGTCAGAAAAGCAGGCACATTCTTTTATGTTGGGACCTCAGTGTTTTCAAGTGGCTCAGCTAGGAGTTCTGCACAGTGATGGAAGAGTTCCCCAATTTAAAATCAAAAGCTTCAAATTGGGAAAAACCTTTAAAGCAACCAAGGCACAAGTTTAGTCAGTGATAATTATGCCTTGAAGAAATGTGACCTTTAAATTTGCAGGATCTTCTCAAATTCACACAATATTTTCAAATTTGTACCCAGTGGTAAGTATCAGAAAGCATATATTTTACCAGTATAATCTGTAATTTTAAGTTCAGGTGGTTGTGACAGTGTTAAAACAATATGATAGCAGTGCAGCTGTAAGCTCCTGGTATTAATGTACAACAGTCAGTCAACACTGACTTTGACATTTGTGTAGGAGAAGTAGAATATAAAGATAAGCCATGACAGTAGTGGAATAAGAAAAACATCAATGATACCCGCACAGCTGGCAGATTTCACCTTTTTGCATCAGTTCTATAAGCAAGAGAGGAGGAAAAAAAAAAGCATTTTAACCCATAGGAACTTATTTCCCTGCTGGTAAAAAAATTTAGGGTTGTATCATCTCTCAAACATCAGCCATTTATCTACACCTGGCCTCAATGCTTCAATGAATAAGTCCTGTGCATAGGAAAAGTTTGGTAAAAATCTGTACTCTTGCATAATGCAAATCTGAAGAATATTATGCGAAGAGTTAACTCTCAAAATTTCCCATCCATTTGATTCCCAACCACCCTCTTCCAACAGCTGACAACTGAAAGCACATTATCTGCTGTCAGGCACCATCACAATTTTTGTAATGCTGATACCTGTGCAGCAGGAATTCAATCAACGTATCAACTCGGTGCACATGTGTAAACACACAGAAGCTGCTTCAGTCATGATAATCCTATATATTATATAATATAAGAGATATGCTAGAGATTATCAAATAACGGCATTTTCCCTCCTCCAGCTGCTGCTAAAATATATTACAAATGAGAGAATTTAAAGTAAATCAGATAGTATCCTCAGTCTATAAGTAGTGAAGGAAAAACATAATCTGGGGGATTAAACAAGTATCACACTAAGAAAATTGTCTAATTTGTAGTGCCCCACAAGAAAGGAGGTCGTAGAATGGAGTATTGACACTGAAACCAGTGCATACCAGAGAGGTTAGCACTGACCAACAGCACCAACGAGATGCAGTCCCCACCAAGAATGCCTCCCTCAGATAACTCTGAAGTGGAAACCTCTGACACACTCTGTTACAAAAGGTAGGAGAGGTGTTGTGTCATTACAACAGTGGTCCCACCATGACTGCTTGTGGGCACAGCTGGTTTGAAACTGCTCTGCCTGGGAGCAACCACTGGAGTGGTACAATAACCTGTAAGTTGTCCTGAATTACCACTAACAACCAGTGCAACACCAACAGTAATAGCGTTGAGTCCCGAGCCAGCTCTGCATTTCTTACATGTTTGAATATTTCTGTGAATTCATTTCAAACCAAGACAAACAGCTTGAGATTGAAATGTCTCTGTTAAGGAGTTGCAGCACAGTTGCTTAACCCTGTATTTGAGCTCATCATTCAAGCTTCTCCTCCCAGGGTGAATTTGGCGCATAACGTCCCAGTCCAGGGATTTCTCACCGCTTTCTCCGCTCACATACCTGAATTTCTCACTAAAGCACGTGGCTGGTGTTGAGCTTTAGCCTGCTGTGAGCACCACTGCACTTGCTGGGCTGCAGACACGCCAATAAGGAAGAAATTCTAAAGAGGAGAAACAGAGCAATGGCAGGCATTCAATGCAAAATATCTGACCAGCGTATATTTGTATATAACGAGCTGTCAGCAACAGAAGTTAAAAAGTGGGCAATACGTTGAGCAGTTCATTTTAGTGTATTTCAGTTGTTTTGAAGAAATAATGGTGGAGCTGGTGGTTAACCACTGCTCTTGACATTTTACAGATGTAACCAAGGGCTTGTAATAAAACCATGAAGCCTCCTGCTGTGAATGCTGTCCATTATTTGTTGAAGCATTTGCTTCCCATATAGCTGGAAGAGGAGAAGACAGGCAGTGCACAAATAGCAATGTTAAGGCACAAAATACAAAGAGGAGTCACAGACCTATATCTAGGGTGGCATATTTATCTTAAAGACACACAGCTAACACAAGAAGGTCCACTAGCCAGAGCTTAAAATCAGAACCTGGAGCTTAATTTTGTCACACTTCATGTTAAGAATCCATTTGAAATGGTTTATCTGTAATTAATAGATTTTTTTTAACACAAATTGCAAGCCCTCGTAGCTTTTGTGGTGATTATAGATGGTTGCACATGGTTCCATGTACACAGTAGTAAGTGATAAAAATGGTTATAAATCACATATGACCCTTCTTCAAACAACCTTTAACTATTTATTAAAACATCCACTAATCATTTATTAACTTTTTGTACCCTAGAAATGGAACTCTTGTTTCCACTGCTGACTCACATTTCTCACAACATTCAGCTTCCATGATTAAAACAAACAAAACAAAATTGGAAGTTTCGGACCTTAAGAAAACACTACCCAATCTGTGGCACAAGCTACGTAAGTCAACCTGAGTTACACAGTTCACTCATTGTCATGATTCCTTCTACTCTCATGCATATTTAGTTGTCATGGAAGAGTTCCATGATACTTAGTTTTTGTGAAATAAACTCACAATCCTGATTAAAGAGTCATTGTCATTATAAAGTATCCACACAACTTATATTACGCATTAAAAATAGACAGGCAGTACCAGCCCAGAAGTGGGATGGATTATTATTATCTTTTATATATACTGAACAGAGTCACATAAAGATAAATTACAAAGTTTTCCTGACAGGTCATTGTTTTCATCTGCAGCGTGCACACCACTGTGGAAAATACCTAACTTAGTTTTTGAAAGATGGGAAGCAGAATAAAATACAGAGCTCCAGTTTGCCAGTGCTACGAGACATAGTCGTGGTTTTAAAACAGGATGATCCTGTCACTCCTTGTGATCATCAAAGATGTATTAAATAAAGTTATCAACCATTTTGGGCTGAATGCTCCTGGGTCGTTTAATCTCATCCTCTTTGAAGGTTTCCCCTCCTACATCTGCAAATCCCAAATATCAAAAATAATAAAAATATGAACCTGGCCTCAAAATGGTGAGGTTTTTTTTCAGCTGTCTTTTTGAACTATCTTTAAAAGCTGGTATTTTTTATCAATGGATAATCATATTTTCCAAGCTTTACAATCATATTTTCCAAGTGTAGGAATAAGGACCTTGCTTTGCAAGTTTTGAAATGAAAGCTACTACTTCTGAAAAAAAACAGCAGCTGCCTCAAGATTTTTTATGAAAACAAAGGAGATGGAAATACTGTATTTTTTACCATTTCTGGAAGTACAATATTCACCCTAAATAAATCAGGCATGCTATATAACAGACGAGTTTGAATAATGCCTGACTCCAAGGAAATCCAGGGACCACACCCTCCAGACTTCCTCAAGTCAAACAAGTTAATGTAGTATCTACAAATTCCTGCATGCCATCAGATGAAAATCCATCCTAGCACCTCCATCACTTCCAGTTTTGGCTCTAAGAAAATATGAGAAGTATTACAAAAGCAAAGAGAAAAGAAAACAAGCTGAAATATTTCTAACTCAAAAAGGCTTGACTGAATTTGATTGAAGGATTGGGCAACTTTCCAGTGGTGAAGTGTGTGTTTTACACTATCCAGACTCCTTTGCCCTTTCCTTCACATAATACTAATGAGCAACAGAGCAACTCGAAAATCTGAGCACTGAGGTGTGCGTGCTTTTGGGTTAGTCTATTCCAGTCTTAGGAAGGATTATGAATTGGAAACTACAGCTCTACTGAGGTGTGGAGCTGCATTAATGGTTTTATATGTAATACTAAATCACTAGACCTGTGCCTGAGATTCTTAAGTATCAGACTATGTCTGATTCCCCTCTCAAACAATTAGACTGAACATCCAGAGTTCAACAGAATACAAAAGAGCAAAGGCAAATTAGTAGGTGTTAAGCAAGAAAACTCCTGTGTATTCTATCTACACTATGTAAACACTTGATTTTTGCAAACTATCCAAGAAGGAAATTGATGCTCACCATGTTCTTAGTATTCTTTATGAGCCAAACAATATTTTTATCTCATCTTCTGGGTAAAGTGGCTAATACAAGTGTTCTGGAATAACTTTCTATGGAGATTTCATATTAAAAATGCATAACATTCTGGAGTAAGTCTTCTAAGTTGACAGTGATTTCTACTTTGGAACAGAAAGGCCATATGGTTAGCTCTGTTCCATAGTAGATATACTGGTATGTTTCCTCATGTAAACCTGGACATTGATGGATTCTCATTAGAGGATCAAATCCTATTAATGCTTCTCTTAACCAAAGAAATACTTTAATTCTCAATTAAAATTAAACTGAGTCCATGCATCTGTCAAAAGGGACAGTCCCTTCTCGTCCTTCAGTTGCATTTTTTGCTACTTTGCTTCCATAAACACTTGCATTCTTGAATCATAGAAACGTAGAATGGTTTGAGTTGGAAGGGGCCTTTACAGGTCATCTAGTCCAACCCCCCTGCAATGAGCAGGAATGTCTTCAACTACTCTCGTAGGCCCCTTTTAGGTACTGAAACAACGCAATAAGGTCTACATGGAGTCTTCTCTTCTCCAGGCTGAACAACCTCAACTCTCTTCTCTCAGCTCCCGGGAGCCAAAAAGAAAAAGGGATAATTTTGATCAGCTTCACTGCCTGATATAGATGCCCACAAAGATCTGCTAGATCAGTGCTGACAGAAGGAAAGACATTTTACATGCAATTAGAGCAGGTATATTCCATTTGATACCTATGTGAATATGTATTGGTTGAAATTACTAATGAAAGTGTACCCTGGCATAATTTACCTTTCCTTCATCCCTTGATATCTGCTTTTCTTTTAAAATTATAACATAAAACCTGGGTAATTCACAATTACAAAACAAATAGCTTATACAGGAACGTGAGACTTTTTTTCACCATGGGTAGTGAATATTCGCTAGCAAGATTTATTCTTATAAAATGCAAGAATTTTGATTTATGCATTAGTTCTGAAACATAGATTATCTGATTTGCAAGCCAAATGATGACTTCTAATACTTTGGTTTAACTTACCAGTGGACACCTACTGAGTGACTGGCTGTTGCCAGATCTTCTTAGTTGTTTTAGCACAACTTGAGGTTATATTTCTACAAAGTTGTGATGGGCAGGGAGCATTCACAGCACTTTACGTTAGGCTCCTAACTCAGGTGATGAAGTGAAAAATTACTTTCTAGATCCCTATCGAGTCAGTAGAGGGAGAGAAGCTTCTCAAGACTTCAAGTCAAAGCAGGTGCTTATTGGAGGTACTGTAAATGGCCAAAGCAATCTTTCACTTTTGGTTGTGACTTTACAGTGAAAGACTTGACTTGAAGGAAAGACATTTAAAGCTTGAATATATTATGTTAATAAAAATAACAAAAAATATGTCTTAGACCTTAGTGGAATGAGTTGCATAGACCCAGCCTGCACACTTGATTTGTTTGAAGGGATTGAACGGAAATGAAATAAGACAGAGTGAGTGATACTCATAAATCATAGGAATTAAGGATAAGAAGGAGAAGCTTTGATTTCAATTCCACAAGCAATATAAAGGGAAATGGAATTTTTAGGAATCCAAGAACAAATCACCCTAGAAGAAAATAATGATTTTATAGAGAAAGATTCTTTGCTAGCCTTTGATCAATGCATCTTCTTATTGAAAGAAGATCACTGGATAAGAGCATTGCAGCAGTAGTTTCTGGCTTCTAGGATATTGTTCTAGGTTGCCAGGAATCCTGAGACTACAATCTTGAAAGTTGGCCAACACCTAGTTGTGGTTTGTATCTTTCTTCTTTTTACTATTCTTGTCTTGTGTTTTTTACTAGCTGAGAGATGGACAAGGTTTTTATCCTCTGATTATAGAGTGTGAAAGTGCGCTGCACTTATGTAAGTCTGAATGATCCTGTAACACCTATCCAAGGAAAATTCAGACAAATGTTTAAGTATTCTTGAAAAAAATCTCATAAAAATACTCAAAAACCAGGCTTTTATTCTGGTATTTATTCCTAAAAAAAATAAAGCTGTCAACTCCTGTATTTCCATTGATCAGAATGTTCTTTGAAGACCCATAATGTAATATTTGTACCAAGGGGAAAATTAAGGAAAGGATTAGCCTTCACAATATAAAGCTTTCTATTTGGCTCTGATTCTGTTCTTCAAAAATAAGATGATAATTTGATTTCAGCAGAAAAATACTCGGTCATCCTCAGTTTACATCTGGTTGACCCAGTTAAAATGATTTTTTCAGGGTTTCTGATTCCATCGAAGCCATGCTCACAAGTTGCGCTTCAGTGTTTATAAGACTCATTTGTACTAATCCAAAACTAAATTCCAAACCCGTATTAAGACCAGCTTGTTCATTTCCTCATGATCTGTTCTGTATTGTTTTATGAAGTGTTTATTTTGCTGGTATGACTGGGAGCCTCATGATTGTGACAGCATTTTCTTAGTGTTAATTTTTTAAATACTTTAAATAAAATGCATAAGAAGGACTTCACGTTTCTTCCATCATTAAAGAGTTTCTGGGATTGTTCAGACTCCAGCTAGATATAAACCAGCTAACCTGAAAGCAGTGGAAATTCACATAGAATTAACATCCCTTCTGTTATGCTGACTACATCTTCAGGATAGGCCCTGTAGCTAATGTTCAAGGAGTAGAAACAGAAACTCAGATTCAGACTTGCTTCCCTGCCCTGCTGAAAACATACATGAAACTTTTTTTCTCTAGCACTACACTAGGCCCATACCAAGTAGTATCTCAAACACAGCAGATATAAAGACAAATTTAATCTATGTGTAGCTAAAAAGGGAGAGCAATGGGTGCTAGCAGCATTCATATTTTGCATACAACCAGTTGCCTCAGGCCACTAGAGGCTACTGCAGGCTAGTAGTAATACACATTTTCCAGACTATTCTGCCATTTATTGTTTAAACAGAAAGGATGTGGAGATAGGAGTTAACACACCAAATATGTTGAAGTTGAAGAAATATAAAATTAAGGACATTTCTCTGAGGAGTGTGGGTTTTGTCCACACCAAAAGACTCTGAACAGTGGCAATAATTAAATACATCAAGTGTTTTGTTCTAAAACTCGATTAAACACACTTCGAATTATCTTGTGCTCAGGGTCATAGAACAAATTTTAGAATTTCTCTTTCCTAATACTCAAAACCTCACAGAACTTTCCGCTTTGTTCCCAAACAAGTTTCTAAACAAACACAGCAGAAACAAACTCACTGTTGCTATGGGTTTTGATGAATCCTTTAAACCATAGGGAATGATATTAGATTAGAATTGGAACTTTGCCTCATCTATTTTATATTCCTTCTCATTTTCCTAAAGGTCATAGACACTCAGACTTATATGTGTTCCATAGGCTTTAGAAAATTTGTGGTTTGTCTTTCCTCAGATATTTCTGTACATAATGTTATTTAAAAAGAAAAAGTGCATCTTCAACTAAGGAAAGGTGTCCTGACTAAGAAAGTTCAGTGTATTTCTAATGCACGTTGGCACTAACACTCCTCACATCTGAGAACTGGACAACAGGTTATAACAAACAAGTGAGAAAATATATCATTAAACTTTGGATAGTTTATATACTTATCTGGGTTATGATTTCAGGCCTTTGGCAAGTGAATAATAACTATAATATAAAAGTAATCATTAGCAATATGTGGAACTCTTCATCAGTTCACAAATTTATTTCACATTAGCTCTTAAAGGAGATTTCTTACATGAGAGATGAGTTGCTGAAAAGGAAATTTAAGGGCACATGGCAAGAAAAGAATAGGAACTCTAAAGCTGAAGAATTAGCATCAAATTTTAGTTGCAAATCTACTAGTTACTTGATCAAAGAATTTGCAACAAATTCACTTAGAAAAATTGTTTTAGAAATTTAACCATGTTCTATATATTGAAAACGTTGATGTCAGTGGTCATTCCAAAACCAGATTTTCTCCCTGCATTCTGTTCGTACAGTGGCCAGCACAACAGGAACAGAATTGTGAGCTGAGATTTTGAACTCTACCATCTTGCAAGGGGATAATTCAGCAAAGGTGATAGTGAAGTGCACTAGTAGAAGGAAAACTGAGTCAGGTTGTGTAAACTTTTAGGTCATTGAATCACAGAATCATAGATTGTCCTGGATTGGGAAGGACCCACAAGGATCATCGAGTCCATCTCCTGGCCCTGTACAGGACAACCCCGACATTCACAACACATGTCTAAGGGCCTTGATCAAATGTTCTGGAATATTGCCAGGCTTGGTGCCGTGACTGCTTCCCTGGAAGCTGTTCCAGAGCTCCACCACCCTCTCGGTGTAGAAGCTTTTCCTAAGGTCCAACCTAATCCTCCCCTGGCACACATTCCTGCCCTTCCCTTGGGTCCTGTCATTGGTCACCAGAGAGAAGAGCTCAGCACCTGCTCTTCCTCCTCCCCTTGTGAGGAAGCTGTAGAAAGTGATGAGGTCTCTCCTCAGTCTCCTTTTCTCCAGGCTGAACAGACCAAGTGACTTCAGATGCTCCTCATGCGTTGGTGCCTCACCAGTTCAATTGAAAACAATTAACAGATTTTAGGGACATTATTTTTTAAAAACTGCCTGCTCTCAGTTCTCAGTTAGTTAACTGTTGTTTCAGACGTTTCCAATTCCACCTGAAGCAAGTGGGCTTTTTTCCCCCCCAAGATTGTTTTATCTTATCTTTGTTTACTTCCTGTTTTCCAAATAAGCTGTATTTTACTAGTGGTATTTACAATCACATTAGTATACTTTAAGATATGGAGGTAATCACATCATAATATAGATTAGGAGAGAAACTGGACCACAGCTTACATAGGGATTTGTAACCGCCTCGGACTGTTAGCAGTGAGTGGCTTCAGAGGAGCCACATCTTCCTCCTGGTGAACTCCTGCTAGCCCAGGGCAACACAAACCTCAGCCAGGAGGGTGGGTCGTGCCCTGCTCTGCACAAACAGATGCTGCCTTGCTGCTCTACCTACTTTGGGCTGCAAGAAGCAGGCAGGTGCAGAGAGGTGGGCATCACACACCACTGGCAACATTAGGCTGGAGAAGATCCAGAGACGGCTGATGGCTTAGCTGATCCAAATGGAAAAATCCTACTGAATGTAACAGATGTTAGTGGGGCAGGAGGTTTGAAACAAAGGCTATATTTGAATATAAGTTGTGAATAACACATGCTCTGATTAGGACGATAATGAATTGGAAGTCTCCAGGGCAGAAACGTAATCTTAGATTTTGAATTAAAAACTCTTTCTCAGGTATCTATGAACCGTCCATTTAGCAAGTTTCAAGGACATTAGAGACCACAATCTCTGGTCCTGTGAATGAAAAGGCACTGAAGGAAAAGGAGTTGCATGACATTTTACTAGTAATGAGTGTGGCTTTAAAACATCATTAGCATAAATTACTGACACAAGTTTCATAAGGGTTTTTCGAGCCTTGATGCTACTGCATAGCAAAGAAATGAGAATAGTGTTAATATATGTCATTCTCAGAGTATAATAATAGCAGCTTCCTGCTCTCCTGGGCTCTCAATCCTCAATCTTTTGGTGGACCAGGCTGGGCTGGCCAGACTGTTACTGAGATACTCAAATGTCTGTCCTGTGCCCAAAACGGATTGTGCTGATGGAAGAAGCACTCTGAAATTTTCATTTTCCTGGAAATGAATTAGCAAAAGTGTCCATGAAAGTCACTTTCACACAGAGTGACAGAGTATAGAAGAACGAATTTCCCAGTCTTAATTTGTGACTGAGTTTGAGGTTTGCTTTTTTTTTTGTCATTTCAAGTTATATGGAATTTTGTTCTGCTGTGCAAAGATTTTAGCCACTCATTGCAACTAACGTGGGGGAAAAAAAGGCATATACAATGGTCTGCATTTTCTTGTTAGCTTCAGTTAAAAAAATTGTCACCAAAACCTGTATTTTTAATGCAAATATATTCTTGTACCACTCTATTGCAACAGAGATGAGACACTCTTCCACAAGGAAAAGAGGGGCTTGCCCAGTAGATAAAAAGAACAATACATTATCTTAAAACGAGAAAAATAAGCAAAGCATCTGGAAAGAGTAAATCATGCAAAGAAACTCTCCAGTCAAAACAAAGCTGTCCTTTTGTAAGTTATTTTGTTAAATTTAAAAACAGATCTTATGTTGTCTCAGTTCTTGTTGTTGTTTTAAATACCAACTTCAAAAAGCATTAAGTATAAAGTATATCTTTTGATTTCAGATACTGAACATAAACTGAACATGGAAATAAACAAGAAGACTGGGCTGAAAGAGAATGTAATTTCAAAGATCTGGTGTACTCCAGCATGAAACTAGAGGGCTTATGGTTTGTTTGTATGGATTACTGAGAACAGGATTCTGTTCTGTGGCTTCGTTTTCCCTTTTCGTGCAACTTGCACAAGCTGAAATGCAGTTTTAAGCACAGGGGAATGACAGAGGCATTTCATTCTGTTTCATTCACTTAAGAAGTCCACCTCTATTCTGCAAAATGCTCAGGCACAAATATAACTTTGAAATGTCCCAATGCCCTCACCGAGCCCTAAGCTTTGCTGAAACACTTTGCTAGAGACGGACAATCTTAAGTATGTGCCTAACTGATTTTTCAGGCTGGGATAGATTCAAATGTAATCTGTTACAGCTCCCTGAGAGATAATGTTCATATTATAAATAGAACATAGATCTAACTTATAATGATGGCTTAATCTTTGTAATGTTGTGTCAAAACAGGAGTAATTATTACAGGTAAAACTGGAGAACTGCTGATGAAATATTTCTTAATTTTTTGATTTTTTGTTGAACTTTAATCTCAAAGTATAATACCCTAGTTCTTGCTAGAAAAGAAAGAAAATCTACAGGCACTGGGCTTTTCAATAGATCACATAAAGAATGATAGTAATAACTGTGATTTCAAACATCTTAATAACCAAGTCTCATAGACTGTTAGAAGGTTACATTCTAGGGTCTCAATAAGGAGGAAAATAACACACCTTAATCATGTCATTCAAATGGCAAATGTGAAACAGATTCAAAACCTTATATCCATTTTTTTTAGGAGTTACGTAAACAGTCCTCTAATCTGCAAAGGTTCCTGATACAGCAGCTGTGATAATTATACAAGTCATGGGCATATTAATAACTGTAACTGCATAGCCAACCATTAAGAGCCGATCATGTTTTTAAGAGGTGACAAATGGTTTTGAGTATCTTAGTATTCACAAAAAGGATGTTTCTCAAAACCACTAATAACTTTTTAAAACACAGGTGGATAATAATAATGCATTTAAAGTCATACTATATAGCTAAAATTTGTATTACACTTCATGATTGATTCCGTTGGCCCAGGCGCAGGTGCCTGGAAACCAGACTGAATAGGTCCACCACAACATCATCTCCCTTATTAATGCTGAAGTTTCATGCTGCACATTCTCTAATCACCAATATTTTCTCCTCACCTTGGTTCTTTACTCTTTTTACTTCCTCAGAATCTCTCCTTCTCATAACTTGGAGGTTCACAATATCCAATATTTCCCATAATGTAAAAATTAGACCTATGTAGTCAAGAATATATTTTAGTACTTCCTGCTCTCCTTTAAACAACATCATGAATAGTGAAAGCTCATATTTCTTTCTGAAATGTCATTATTGTTCATATAAAAGAAAAAAATCTCTTTAGAGACTACTGCATTTTCTATTCAATTTGTCTGATTTTCCATTATTTGTCCCTAGTAATCACGTTGCTCAGCCCTAATTAACTTGATTCATAGATTTTAAGATATTTTAATTGTTTATAACTGATTTTCATGTCTTATTAATCATGAATGTTATCTCCTTGTAAATTGATCTCAGACCTATGTTCTTCACTTAATGCAAGAATTTGAATGCTTTACAAAAGACAGTGCCTTTCTGGGACCGATGGCCCTGTTACATGCAAATGGTTTAGCTCTTTTTTTTTTCCTTTAGAATGCAAATTCCTTAATAATTTTTCAGTTGTTTTGTAGATGGATGTGTTTGTTCTTCTGGAGAGTCTTCCAATCTGCGGGAAGTTTGTGGCTTCGATGACCTGGAGAAAGTAATGTGGCAGAAAAGTTACAAAGACTTCTGGGGGAAGAAATGAAGTCTTACAGCAAGACATGACCTAGAGCAGTTCTGATGCTTATCTGAAGTACTTTGGGGTCCAAAGTGTCCCTGAAACATCTTGAACACCAGAATTACATGTATGATTGACAGGAGTATTTTCTAGCCTCTCTCCAGCTGTGCCAAGTGTAGTTGATTCTCTTCCAAAGAATCTGAAGAACAGAACTCTCTAAATTGAAGATGATGTCTGTTTCTACTTATTGTCTCTGGATAAATTATCGTTTTCAAAGATCATTATTTAAGATCATTCAATGAATGCTTAATCTAAACCTTGTTGTCTTCATAGACTCTGCATGAGATTCAGAACTGGTCCACAGTCTCTATTCCTTAAAGTGAATGGCCCCAACTTTCTTTTTTCATTCAGAACTTCCTCTATTGTCACAAATAAATTTTATTTTCTTACTAAAGGTAGTATTGGATGCTGACCTGAGACAGTTATTTATGAAACTTGTCTTTTGTAAAGTCCATGGGTGAATCAGACTCAAAGGATTCTGCAGCTGAATTAATGAACGATGAATGTTCAAAAGTTTTGCCCTTCTGTTTCTCTATCCCTTCATAATAAACCCATTTCCTAAATGATTAAGAACAGCTAATTTGAATCACACTCTGAGCAGTACAAAGAGAACTGTTCACCTTTTTTCCCGAAATACCCCATATCGCACTAGTGCCTCTTGTACGTGGTTTTCTTTTGCAATTCTTTTCTTTAAAAAAAAATCTGTGACGTGATATTTTCAAAAAGGAATACTTGTTGCATATTCAGAGCAGTTACAGGCAGCAACTTTCAAACTGTGGCTTTAATGTCTACTTTATTTATACCTCTTTCCTCAAGGACTGTACTTCTTGCATGGTAAATAAGCAAGGGTTCTTGTATTTACGTTCTACTTGTAATGACAATCACAAGGCAGAGGGCAAGAAATAATTAGTCACAAGAAATATGGTTACTGTATAATGACTAAGTTTCATAGAATCACAGAATCATAGAATGGGTTGGAAGGAACATTAAAATTCTCCAGTTCCTCTCCTCTGCCACGGGCATGGA
Organism: Tapera naevia; assembly: GCA_033556795.1. Lineage (NCBI taxonomy): Eukaryota > Metazoa > Chordata > Aves > Cuculiformes > Neomorphidae > Tapera > Tapera naevia. Next base: position 926,404 of record JAUMJJ010000025.1, on the reverse strand, counting down.
CAACTCCCACTGGATAAGGGCGCTCAAGGCACCATCCAACCTGGCCCTGAACACCTCCAGGGATGGGGCAGACAGGTTCTCTGGACAACCTGTGTCAGTACTTCCCCACCCTCACAGTAAAAAATGTCTTTCTAAGATCCAAGATAATAAATAAGATTTCTAATAAACAGATTTCAGATTTGCTATATTGAAATGAAATAGCATGATTTACATAAACAAACATAATGAAACACTAGTAATTGACATAAAAGGAGCACATCCTCTCAGATTTTCACCGAAGTGTTCCATCAGTAAAATCAAAATAACGAGTCTTTTGTTTCCTTTGTGCCTGTCGTTTTACAGTTTTGACAAGTAAGCACAGTTTAAGTAAAAAAATGTAAATATTAAGAGGCTTGGTTTTGCTGTTGAGGCTGCTAAGTAACCAGATTTACTGAAACAGGCAACGATCTCATATATTACATTGCATGGTGCCTGTGCTATAGACATTGAAAACTGAAATGGCTGTTAGAGTTAAAAGTGATATTTGCTTGCTGGAAAGCATCAACAGGGCAATCACAAGGAAAGCATTAGAACATGCCAGTGGGGCAGAGACAGTTAACTGCGAGCCAGCAGGGCCCACCCAAAGAGAGATTTTGCAAGTGGGAGGATGAGTCACAGAGTTGCACAATTCGAGTTTTCAAACGGGCCCAAAATGTAGAGCAAGTGAGAGAGATTGGGAAATAGCTCACAAACACGGAAGCAAAGCCAGTGCCACTCGGGCTAAATGAAGGCTTTTACTGCAAGGTACTGGGGGGGAGAGAGAATACACAAGGACAAAGCCACATGGAGACTAACATGTGGTCACATAGTGGTGCTGAAGAGAGGAAATTAGAGGGTAGCAGTGCAGTGGGATTGCTCAGTGCTGGCTGTGCTGGCTCAAGGAAAACACCTCCTGCATTACCAGAACAGCATGTCTAGCAGCTCACTACATCCTTGGAGAATACGCTCATAATATGTCACTCTTTGACACTACAGGCTGTCAGATATAAGGACATGGTTTGCCCTCCCCTCTTGCCAGGCTTTTTGGGACTCCAACAGAGCTGTTCCCTCTGGCTCAGAACAGTGCGTTGGGATATTAACTCTGCCTGGTGGATGCCTACGCAGGGCCTTTGGTCCTCTGCCTCGCTGTCCTCTTTGGATGCACCTGTGTGGAAACAGGGGCAGTTGTACTTAGGGCAAGTTCAAGTGGATTAAAAAATACACTTTTTAATTTATTTATTTTTTTTTTTTAAACAATGCCACAGGGAATCTCTATTTTGTGTAGAAATCTCTTCTCTGTTGGATATTTTTATCCAAAACCCCCTCCGCAATCAAAACTAGTCAGATATACAAATTAGACTGTCTTTGTAGGGATACAGCAACCAATTCAGTGGCCTGACCAGCACTGTATGCAAATGTCCACTATTAACCCTTTTCAGCTGCTCCTCACTGTGGCACCAAGGATTTTTTTGAATGCCAGTTTCATAAAGATATGGCAAGATGACATTCACGTTTAATTCCAGTGGGCCAAAATAATGGGTCATGCGTTTTTACCTTCCATAGGCTTGTAATTATTTTTACATCATTTCACAATATAGAGTATAGTAACATCACAAAATGTTTTATTACTGTCATTATAATAGAAGAAGAGTTGGAAAATTGCTATTGGATACTGAGTGAAGCAATTATCTTTTTTCTAGACTGAAGGCAGTTTTCTTTGGGTTTTTATTGTTTCCTTCATGGTTTTGCTTTTTTTAGTTATTATGGCATTTTCTTAACAATCAGTTTAATTTTTACTGCAAAGTAAAAACTGACATGAAAGCATTAATCATCAAATTATATATTTTCTAAAAATTTCTACATTCTATCAAAACTGATGCTTTAAAATGGGGATATTTCTTGTAAAATAAAACAAAACCTAACGTTTTGGTCAGCTTTAAACTTCTCTTTGTCAAAGAGACACAGTCACTGAACGGTACAGTCACCAACTGTCCACACGAAGAGACATTTTATACAACTCCATGCAAACAGTGCTGGTTGTTTCAGCTGTTTGTGTATATGTTCATACTTCTTAACTTCGCAGGTCCTTAGTCTGATTTCATGTCAAATGCCAGTGGCTGGACCTAAACTTGGAGCAAGGGAGGAGAAAAATGACACCTGCTTCAGGCTGCCTTCTAACTTGGACTTGAAATGAGAGTGAACATCTGCTACTGCTAGCTTTTCTTAATGTGCCTCGTTAAGCCTGTCTAGAAAGATAGTAGTGTGTATGGGTCAGGCTTTTTTTCTCTGCTGTTTCTATCTGTGAATTGCTTTTCTAAAGATTGCCATATTCTAGACTGTATTTAATTATTCATTACATAATTTCTGTGAACAGATCTTCGTAGCTCAGGCACTGTTCTTTTTGACTGGACATACGGGTCATCCTTGATTAAGTATGTCACTTAGTGTCAGCCACTTTGAATAAACATGATTCTCAATTAGAAACTCGCCCTCCATGACTCTTTTGTGATATTTCTTTTAAAACTGTAGGAACAATAAAGACACTTGTTCCTAAAAATGAACACAGAGAATCAAACATTCTAATATTCATACAAACCAATACCAAGGATAAAAATTAAGTATCCCTACAGCACTATGTTCAGCCTGCTGTTGTGCTGACTCTGACTCTGTGATACAAATATTTGTACAGAGTCTCATACAAATACTATCAGATTCTGAACAATTTTTCCTGTACAAAACAATATTTAGGATAAAAACAAGTATCATCTGGACACATGAAAATATCTGAAATGTGACAAATACTAAATTGTGTGTCTGAAACTTTTAAATGACATGCTGAATTTTAAAATATTTGATTTGATTGCTGAGCACGAGTTTTTAAGATTTGGACATGATTTTTTGCTTGTGAGGACTTTCTAATGGCTCATCACATTGGATACCTTATCACATAATTTATTTGATTTGTAACACAAATAATCAGGTAGCAGAATGACTTTAAATAAATATGTAGCCACACGAGAAAAAAATGTATAGTACTGAGCAGGATTCAAGAAGGGAATGATAGGAATATGTACATGAATGATACATTGATGATGCACAGAGGGAACAACAACCCTACTCTCACTGCATGGAAGGATGACTGGAATTGACCCTGATCCAAGATTAGCAGTCAGGCATGTCATCAGAAACTTTTACATAACCTTCTGACAGATGTCAAAGAGCATACAAGGGATGAATGCACCCTAAGAGTCAGGATAAGCTGCAGCTCGTACAGATGTGCAGTCCTTATGTTTCCTGTGATTAAATAAGATGAGTTGCAGGGTGTGCTCAGTCGTTGTGGCATACATTTGAATGGACTTTCTTTTCTTTATTCTCCTTTCATGCAGTTTAACACCAGTGCTCTTACTCTGTGTACTTACAGCTGGAGGAAATTTTTTCTCCATTCCAGATTTTCAGATCTTTTTCAGTGATTTGCTTTGATTGTTTTTTACCACAAAACACCAATGTAATAGGGAATCAGTCACCTCCAATAAAATATTACCATCTCCAGGAAGATGTTATTCTACACCTGCAGAGCTTCCTGTCAGCATCCTAAACATCAAAAAAACCCTGGTGAACTTAGGACCTTAAAAAAGTGATCACATAGGCAAGATCCCGGGAATTACATCCTATATCTTGAGAAATGCTTGAAAATTCTTTTATAAATTAGGATTGTTTTATAGTTTATGCAAAACTATAGTATTTCCTAAACCCACCTCAAACACAAGATTTGGGAATGAGATTATGATTAATACTGACTGAGTTTCAAAATTATAGCATTTGAGGCTCTAACTTCCTTTTACCGCCTGTCAATAGCAAATTAATCAAGGGATGACAACTTCAAAATTAATTTGCCAGTATTTTACATTGGTCAGTGATTTACCTTGCACTGCTACCCAGAACTCTTTGTGGAACAATTTTTTTCTCATCCATAATAAGAACAAATAAGCAAAAACAACAGCAAAGGACTGGCTGCTTATAGCAGGAGTACTTAGAAGACTGCAGAAGGTGTGAATGCAATATGAAGCTTAAAACTTGGCTTGGTCTAATATGTTTATTATTATATGTCATATTAGTCAGCCTCTTGTTTTTTTTACTTTAACATTGCATTTTAAGCTTTGCACCCTGAAGGTGTTCAAAAACACGTAGAGGTGGTGCTTCAGGACATGCTTTAGTAAGCACAGTGGCATTGCCGTTGGTTGGACTTGATGATCTTAGAGATCTTTTCCAACCTTAATGATTCTATGATTTCACATATGAGATGTGGACTTTTTAACTTTGCAAGAAAAGTTAGATTTGAGTTACTCATGCCATTTAAACAGCTAGCAAAAAACAGTAGTAACTAAAATTTTGTTATCTGAATTCTATATAGACTCTTTCTCACATCTAGCAACAGGTATCCAATAATAATAATAACAGAACAAATGGACAGCTATGAGAAACCCAATCTTAGTAAAAAACAGGAGTCCAGCATTTTAAATACATGGATTCATGCCAGTGCAAAACTGATTTCTGAAGAACTGTATCAATGCAATCGTCTTGACAAATGAGACCATAGTCCTACAAACAAAAACAAAGATTTGTGATAAACCCTCAGCATAACAATTATAATGCCATGTCTGGAAAGAAAAGTATTTAAATTACTTCTGCTATTCCTTTTGATAAAGGAGATGAACCATGGGATATTTAATACAAGCAAGAGCTAAGCATTTTTGAATGATGAAGGTCTCCCCAGCATGGGCCCAGTTGAATCAGTCATGCTAAATAAATCAGAAACAGAAAATTTGAGAGCTGATACCAGCTGTAACTGCTATGGTCTAGCCAAGGAAGGAGAGGGAATTCCTTATTAAGGAATCTCAGAAAAGGCCTGTGTGAATAAAAAAAACACTTTAGAAGCAGTATCTACTTTTCCATCCACACATCTCATCAGAAGTCAATAAGCAGATGTCTCTGTTGGAGGCTCCTCTGAATGAATAAGTGAACAGCCATATTCTGCAGTATATTTCTGAAGCACTGGCTTGTTTGATAAAACTCACTGAACCCTTAGAATATTTAGAGTCCTTGGTGGAGAACTTCAATTACAAGGAGTACAAAATGCAAACAGAACTGGAGGTACCTATTCTATATAGTAAAATGTAACACCACAGACCATAAAAGCCTCTAATATATTTTAAAGAAAATTCAATTTTCAACTATGAAAAACGTTTCCTGTCAATAATGTTTTTTTTTCATTTGAGGTGGTAGGAAATCCCAGTATTGCTAAGTCTTAAACACCAGACCTGGACTCTTGGAGTAAGTCCTGGAAGCAGTCCCACTGACAATTGTTTTTTAAGATTCTCCAAAGACTCAAACATACACAAGATCACCTATGAAAAATGTTTGAAGACCTTATACAAGTGGCAGGTGAATTAATTTCACTGTGTGAAAATCTAAATCTTATGGAAAGAGAGATACACAGTTAGGTGAAGTAAATGGCCCCATCCTTGTTAAATTCCACTGAGATGGCTCTCCTGGTTGGGAAAAATACCATACAACAGAAAAGCAGGTAGAATTGTAGAAAGAAAACCCATTTCTTTTTTAGGTTACAAGTTAAAATTTAGAATGGGTTGAAATGCCAGAGGTTTCTGAATTCTAGCCAAGACTCCTGCTTCTTCTCGAGGTTATTGACCATGTTTTTCCACTTTTAGTCCTGTTATGGTCAATGATGGTTAATAATCAAGCAATTCCTTAAGAGTAGATAACAATTGAAATAATCAACAAGAACCCTTGAATTTTCTTCATACTTCTATCACCTATAACAAACTGAGCTGGTCCTAAGTTTGTTCAGGACTGAATCTAAACTGACTATATTATTTGCACTATTTTCCTTCCAATATGCTACATCAGGAAGCCTCAAATTAGACTTTTAGCCCTCCCATCCAATTCATACATATGCTGAGCATCCTGTAGCACTCTCATTACCATTGCCCCATGCATTACATGTTCTCTGTCGCACAGCAGGAGACAGGCTGAATAGCTGCACAGTTCCTCAACAGCATCGTTATTTCAGGCAGTCTTGTATATGGCAAATGATGTTTATTAGGCTTGTGGGTTGTAGCAGTATCTAAAGTCTTCAATGCCCTTGAGAAACATGGAAGAGAAAGCATCTTCCTATGAAACTGGCATCACACAAAAACAAGGAAGAGTGGCCAATTTAAAATACAAAGGAATTCTGCTTTCTGCTCTAGCCGAGCTGGAATTTTAGCAATGCCCTGTGAATGTAAATCATATAAACTCTTAAATTCCTAGGCTATGTATTCCCCCTCTGTGCAGTCGTAGTGGAGATGAAACAACGTGAAATTACTTAGGGCTCTTCCCTCTTTAACAAACATACCCACACCCCTCCCTGTGAGCCTCTCACAACAAGGTAGAGAAAAAAATCAACATTGTGGAGCACAATGTAGCTTTGATGATCAAAGATACATCAAGGTCTGACCTTCCTGGCCCATCACACTCATCTTGACTTGATGTCGCTGTTGTTACAGAAGCTGAATAACATTCTTTGTGCCTTCACAGACATTTGTCTTGTACTACACAAACCCATGCAAAGCAGCTGAAAGGAGCTTCTTTCAGAATTTACCTTAGAAACCCCTGTTATTTGGAGAGAGAGTGAAGCTATCAAGATCTCCTCACTTCACTACAACTTGACTTTGCCCCCCAAAGGAGAAAAGCACCTTACAAGAAAGGTCTCTATGACCTTGGTGGAGAAGGAAGGGTTGCAATGTTCTGATTGTAATGTCAAAAACGAGAGGGATAGATTTGTCTCCTCCTTATCTATGAAGATAAAGATGAGATAAAATTAACTTGCCTTGGCATCTTTTATATTTTTTAAAGCGCTTATCCCTCTGCACTTCAGTTGGATTGTTATTCCCCATAGAATGCTCTGAAGCCATTAAGATAAAATATTTAAAAGTGTAGATCTAGTAATTTTTTATTATGAGTTATGAAACCTTTATTTAGGTTCTACCTTTTATTAACCTCCAGGGTTTTCTTACTGTCCCTAATGACATTTTACTGCATCCAAATAAACCCAGTGCTTTTCTTGTGACTTGGTAATGCTAATTTTTAAATTCTGAGTCCTCTTACTGCTGATTAAAGCCCCAAAGACTACAGCAGAATTTCCGCTTCACTGCTAGAAAAGAAGAAAACCAGCACAGCTTGTACCAAAGAGATCACTTGAAGAATGTACGTAAGGTTACTGCATTTATGAATAAAGCAAAGCATTATCATTTTTAATAGGAATTAAACAGCTAGAGGGAGAAGCAGGGCAATGCTGTGATCAGTGCAAAGGAAAACAATCTAACCATTTTAATTAACTGTATTTTAATAGCTTTAGTTATAATTGAATAATTTAAATACCAGGGGAAATAGTTAAATCTCCTAAAAGCCTTCTTTTTATTTACATTTTAAATACAGTTCATGGGAAAGGGATGGCACTGTGAAAGCTTAAAATAAGTGAGTGGGGAAATCCTTACTGATTTCTGCAGCTGCTGGACCAACAGAAAATATTTATGGGATCTTAGACATTGCTGTCTGCAAGAGCTCCACTCCAAATCCTAATATATTTCCTCCCCATTTCCTCAAAATATTACACCATCTCTGGTGCTATTGCCTTTGACTGTTATAACCATAAAATGCACAGGAAGATAAATGTGAAGCAAGGATCATCTAATCCAATTTTTTTTACATATGCACCAGTGAAGAGGATCACTGCAGAAAATAAAACTTTTGGTCAAGGCAGAGTTTCATTTAGACAGATCGTAACGAACTGACACACACACACATTTATCTTACATATAAAAACCAATACCACTTGTAAGCAGAGCCCTTGCCTACTGTATTTCTCATGCCACTTGTAATGATGGAGATCATTAACTTACGTGGACAACATTGAGGAGATCTACTGTTTTGCAGAGTTAATCGGTTACAAGGCTCATCCTTCCTCTTACACAGACTTTACTTCTTCATGGTTTCACCTGCATTACACTACTCTAAGGGAGGGGGACAGCAGCCCATGTCTCTCGGTCCTTCCGTCAGTTGGAGACATACCAAACCATCCCTCACTACAAAAAGGACATTGACATACTGGGGCTTGTCCAGACAAGAGCAAAAAAAAAGCTGGTGAAGCCTTATGAAGAGGGGCTGAGGGAACTGGGGTTGTTTAGTCTGGAGAAAAGGAGGCTGAGGGGAAGACCTTATTACTCTCTACAACTACCTAAAGGAGGTTGTATTGGGTTGGGGGTTGGTCTCTTCTCCCTGGTAGCCAGTGACAAGAAAAGGGGAAATGGCCCTAACATGCATCAGGGGAGATTTAGGTTGGATACCAGGAAGACTTTCTTTACTGAAAGTGTTGTCAAGCATTGGAGGAGGCTGCCCAGGGAGGTGGTTGAGTCCCCATGCCTGGAGGAGTTCAAAAGATGAGTAGATGTTGCACCTGGGGACATGGTCTAGCGGCAGGCTTAGCAGGGCTGGACTGATGGCTGGACTCGATGATCTTAAAGGTCTTTTTCAACCAAAGCCATTCTATGATTCTATGGTCCAATCCACCGAGCCCAGAGTCCCGTCTGCCACGGTGGCCAAAGGCGAACTCCTTTGCAGGCATCACACAAGGGTGTCTGTGTGATATAATCTCTTGGCACTCAGCAATTTTTGCAGTGTAGGGACTTTCTGAGCTAGAGGAAATATTTCTGAGTTTAAATAATACAAAATAGAGTTGTCTTCCAGCAACGTGTCTATATGACTTTCTAAAATGATTAAAACTTTTAATGTCAAAAATATCCTACAGAGAAGCCTCTCTGCCGTACCCTTGACAGTAAGAAATGTCTTTCACTGTTTTGACCCTGCCATTAATTGAGACCAGTTAGTTCTTGTATTAGAAGAGACAGTAAAGGATAATTTTCCAATCATTTCTCCACACTGGTTGGAATTTGATAGACCTCTGTCATATCCCCCCTTACCGATTTCTTTCCCAAACTGAAGAATCCTAGTATGTTTAATGTCTTTTTTAAAAAGCTCTTCAAGGCCTTTGATCATCCTTTCACATACCTCTACTTCTCTAGTTCTCCTAAAACCTTTTCAAAAACAGAGAAACTGTAACTGCTGACAGTATTCTGTTCATAGCTTAGCAAAATAATATTTCTGGTTTTCTTTCTCTGCTTTTTTTTTTTTAGATTACATGTAAAATAGATTGGATTATGGACACACAGCATTGGCAAGACAAAATTTGTCAGTAAAATCATACCTGGAAACAATTAAAATATATATATAAATTAAGATAGTTGTATATTATTCACCAAAATACGTAAGGCCAAGCACAACCAACCAAGGAACAGACCTTACTACTTCTTCTACCATGTGTTAGTAATGACAGTATTAACTAAGAGTTTTCAGTCAGAATAGAGTGTTACTTAATGGAAATTTACTAAGTGTTCAAATATCCAGGCTCCATTCTATAAATTTTGATAGGCTCATATTTCTAATTCTACCTCACGTGTTTCTGGAAATACAAACAGAATGATATTGAGTCTCAGTATTTTCATTTTTACTGGGTGCCTGAAGTGCATTAGGTGCCTCACACACAAGCAAAGAGATTGGAGTCTATCCCAAAGCAATTCCAATCTAAACATGCAAATTTGATTAAGAGATTGCAGGGTGGATCCAATATAAAAACAAGGTCTGGTGTGGTTGACATTTTTCATTAGTGGACATTTGGCAATACTGTAACTTTTGGAATTCATTTCTTCTAGACTTTTTCACATCTTTGCCTCCTAAAGACATTAATCCCCCCATAATCATTGAGGTTAATGTCATCTTCAGCTTTAGTTCTCTTTCCCTTATTGCTGGAAAACTCATGACATGCCACCTTTATGTAGGCTGCTGACATTTGAGCAAACTCAGGGAATGGGATGTTTTTGTTGCCATGGATGAGAAGGTGAACAACTGGGAACTCTGACAGGATTCCAGGGAACATTTGACTGCCCCAGCACACAGAATATGATGTGAACATCTAATCTAATTTGCATCTTATGCCTTCTGTTACTGAAATAGAAAATAAGAAAAAATAATAACATGCTTCCAAAGTTAAATCCTGACCTGAAATTCTCACTGATTTAATTGGAAGCTTTACTAATTTTTATGAAATACTGGAAAATTTCTGAACACAGATGAGCTTTTGGGCAATCAGTTACAACACCAGCTATTGACTCAAACTCATGTAGATTTAAGTTTGCATATGTTCAACATGGAAAACAAGGGAAATTATGGTCTTATCCTCATTAGCTCCCCAAAATTCGCAATTCACAATAAAAAACAGAATCATGAAAAAAATAGCATTTTATTAAACTTTAAAAATTTCATACCTATATTTTGTTAGGGTCTAAGTGAATTTTCATTGCTGTTTCATGTTTAGCAAGAAATTTCATGCATTGATTAAGAATTACACTTGGTAACAATGCACTCATGCTACTTATTTTTAAATTCTAAATTCACTCTGATTTTTTTTTGTCTTTTAATTCCCAGTCAGGCTTTGTTTCTGAGAGGTGGAGAGAGAAGGCCAACAATAGAGGATTATTACAGTTCGATAATACCATATTTGACAGAATAAAACCTCTAGGTTCAAGTTATTTCCACAGCTGGAGAGTACTAGTGTGAACAAGGATGTTCAGCTGGTCATTGGGTAGGGAATTTTCACACTTATAAAAGATGGTCAGTAAGCCCCTGCCAGAGCAGGAAAGCAACTTTAAAGGACAATATCACCTTGGAGTTATCACCATGAAATATGGCAGCAGGAAGAAATTCCATATTCTGGGAGCAAGAAAGAAGAGAGAGGGAAATCTTGAATTCCTCAAAAGAGTTGAACATCTGTCTGAATAATATTAAAAAACAATGAGTAAGTTGAGATAAGAAAAAGGATAATAGCACTTTATTGTTGAGTGTCTGGCTATGTATATTAAAATAATTTGGACCGAAACCCTGTGAAAACCGCAGCTGTGCACACAAACTGAAGACAAAGCTGCCTCCACATCTGGGGCTTTAAGAAAATAGATGTTCATGTGTTTATGCTGCTGAGGAACATGAAAGTGACAAGTCAGCAGTAGCCCTTGGGGCTGAGGATTTCTGTGGATATTACAACACATAGCCCACATCCCTCAATCAGATCATGACATTCTACCAATTACATTATGCGTATAAAAACAAACACAGCCAAAAACTGAAGCAGGGGATGCACTCTAGTTAAATGGCTACAGTTGACTTAGATGACTCAAAGTACAAACAAAGTCTGACATTTTAATATAGGTACCACAGGTTTCTGATCCACTATTGTATTGATTAAAGTTCTGCAATCTTCCCCTTCTTCACATCCTTCAAGTTGTTTTGGGTATCAAACCAAGCACATGGTGGGGACCTGGCCTAATCCCCAATGACACTTCTGGTAGGTGTGGGTGGCACTCATTAGAATATGGTCTCCAATAAGAGATCTGCTGAGGTTCTGACAAAATAAATGCTTATTTTCATTATCAGTGACTTACTCCCTGCCACTTCAAATGCACGTCCTCCAAGGTGTGGCTTCAATCCAAACTGACATCTGAATTATAGTCAAGAGCGATGCCAGATTTTAGTTAACATGAAAGTGCACATGTAAAAGTTGAAAACAGAAATAGCTAGTTACAATAAAGAAGCAGCCTCAAATGCAGTGGCAACCAAAAGGGTGGAATTGTAATTAGTTACATAAATAGAAAGTTTTCAAGAAAAAATACTAGAAAAGAAGAAGTACTAAGAATAAATAGCAGCAGCAGTTTGAAGAGCCCAGCTAGGGACAGTTTAAGAGTCCCATCTATCAGTGCAAACAAAGAATGGAAATAGAGTGGCAAGAGCTAACTGGCTTCATTATCAGATCTTCCAGCAATCTGTCAGCAATATGTACAGCTGATTCCACGCAAAGTCTACATCTGCCTGAAGCCTGTCAGTAAGCAGGAAAGGGATGCAAAGAAAGGACAATACTGCAGTGTGGAGATCTGTAGTTACTATTAGTAGGGGAAGCTGGACATGACAAAAATAGGTATATGATGCTTTTTGACGTGAGACTGAAAGTAATGAAAGAATGGTTACAGTATGACTGATTCTCGTAGAGAAGAAAAAGCTACATATGATCTAAGCTGTATGACAGATGTCAAGAAGACTGATGTGTGGGTTAGGAAGATTCTTTTAATGACATGCTTGCAGCAGTTGGAAACGACTTGTCACATTAATAGTAAATCTTTTCACTGCAGACCAGCCCAAGGAAATGGATGTTCTGCCTAGGAAAGTACAGGAGAAAGATTTGCCTCACCAAAAGCAAACAAATCACTTCACTGGTATGAGAATAAAACACATGGAGTGAAAGTTTTCATTTCTGTCACCTTCAGAGTTCAGAGCTACATGTTCAAGTTTATCAGTCAAATACTTCGGACCACCATATTTTACTCATCAGTGATAGCCATGCAAGGTACCTATGCTTCAAATTCAGAGAGCAGATAGGGGATGTGAGATCCTACAGTTTAGAAATCAAACCATAGACAGACTAAAGGACTTGCCAAGGTCATACACCAGTTTATCCAAGTCTCCCGAGTCTCATTCAATGCCCGAGCTACATTGCTGTTCATTTCCCTTTGTATAGAAACATGAGATTCACCTGGTGTGCTGTTGTGTTTGAAATAAGAACCCACACAGAGTTTCTTGCAGTGTCAGCCAAAACCACAGGAGGGAAGAAAGCAGAGGAGCAGGGGTTTTGTACTATGGTCCTTCATGGGTCAGCCTGCTCAGTTCAGAGGAACTCTCAAATCACTTCAAGGAATAAAATTAAATAGAACTACAGCAACCCATAGAGAGTACTCACAATAGGTAATGCTTGAATCACAGAATGACTTGGGTTGGAAAGGACATAAAAGTCCATCCAGTTACAACCCCTTGCCATTGATAAGGGGAGGGACACTTCCCACTGGATCAGGGTGCTCAAAGCCCCATCCAGCATTGCCTTGAACACCTCCAGGGATGAGGCAACTCCTCTGGGTAACCTATACCAGGGCCTCCCCACCCTCACAGGAAAACATTTCTTAAGATCATATCTTAGTTTTCCCTCTTTCAGCTGAAAACTCCTATGCATCAGACTCTTACAGCAAGAAAGCAGAGATCTTTATTTACATTTTAACTCTTCTGTTTAAATAAGAACATAGACTACCTACCATGGTAAACAGACTAAAATTCCAAGTCCTTAGTTAATTCTGCTTACTTATGTTTCCACTGTTGCAGCTGCAGTTGCTGTTTTACTCGATTTCCTTTCCTACTTGGTAGTTTAACATTGCAACACAATCTTAAACAGATGGCTGAGCTTCAGAGACAGGTGACTTCCTGGAAAGGTTGGCACTAGCCCACAATCCTCAGAGATGGAAACAATTATTTAAATGTATTCTTTTCTTCAAAAGAAAACAAATGCATGATTTCTGCAGACCTTTTTGTAGCAATTTCATTTTGGAGTCCCCTCTCACCTTGTATTTCAGGGGATTTGCTTTCCTTCAGAAGGTAAAATTTCTATTCCTTTCTCACACCATATTTTTTATTGTGAGTAAATGCCAGAGCACTCAGGGCAGATCAGGGCCCTCTCATGCTGATCTCTGCAGGCTCTTCTCTAAAGAAAGACCAGTAATAGGTAAACACATCTCAAGAATTAAAGGATTTGTTCAAGTCAATGAAACAAATCAGCAGAGGAAGAAATAAGATCTGAAGTATCTCAGTTTAGGTAACTAATTATGGATGTAGTCATTAGAAATACATAGAGAGTGTATCTGTATCCTACACCTGAGATCATGTCTGGAATGCAGTTTTCTCCTATTTATTTATTTTAAGAGGACATACAATAATTTTTTTTTTTCAAAGAATCACTTGTTTTTTAAATCAGTATCTTCAGCAATTTATTCTTCTCCCCCTTCTTTTTTTAATATTGAAAAGGACTACTTTAGCTTGGGGAAAGTAAATAAAAGCTTTATGCTCAGATGTACATTTTAATGGCAGTCTCTGTAGCTATGATCTGAGACTCATTTGTGCTATGATCCATTATTATGTACCACTGAAATTCATTACTCTAATGTGTAAAGCATGGATTAAAATGTGACAGGAAGCAACTACAAAGTACTTAATGCATCGAGTCAAACTGGATTAAATGCTAGTGTAAACAGCATAAAAATAAGTTTTCTGAAAAATTAATGCCTCCTTCCTTCCTTAGCTTTGGGGTTTATTTTAGTTTGTCATCATTTCTGCATAGTGAACATTTCTTTTGGGGCAAAATCTGTTCCCTAATAAGTTTACATAATGTATATTTGAAATTGGGGAATGATAATGCAGAATGACTTCTTGGTTTTTAAGAAATGGAGTCCTTCTAGCTGGCTATCATTTCAGCTGTAACATTTTCTTGACCTCAGGCAAAATAGCTCACGTATAGACCGCAGTATCTGGAAGATGAGTCCTGTGGTCATAGCATAAGATGTAAGCTATGGGGCTCAATGTTTTATAACAAGTGATACCATACTAGTCACATGTGAAAATGAATCAGACTCATGTCCTTAAGAGCTAATATTGATCATTATAAGCAGAAGTTTTTTGAACTAGAACATGAGTAGATATTCTATATTTTAAATAGGTTTCACAGTAACTGGGAACCACTTAATGCTACATTTTGATGAAGAAGGTAAAGGTGTTTGGGATATGTTAGCCAATGTTCCCAGCAGAAGTAGGGAAGTATAAATTGCATTGTGCAAAGTATAGGTACAACTTACTCTGCTTTGCTGCATCACCCATGTTCAAAGATTAATTTACACGCAATGAGTATGCAGAAAGGTTTTAACATGCCTAGGAAATGACTTGGAAGATCCTGCCTTTCAAGGAACTTGAAGAGAGCTCAGCTTGTTTATTTTTTTGAAAATTAACAGCTATGATTATGGTCTATAAACATATCAAAGGAGTCAAACTGGTCAACAGCAAAGCCTTCATTGTTTAAGTACCAAGTTGGTATGAGAACAAGCAGTAGTAAATTGAACAGGAAAGTTTTGGCAGAAACAGATACCTTCTAGTCATTACAGAAATGACGTTTTCTAATGCAGCAAAGAGATGGTTTAAAGACAGAGTTTGATGTCTGTGAACAAGGTTTTTATGCTGTAATAGCAGCAGAATGGACTTGATGACCTGGAAGTTCTGTTTCTGCCATTGCTGTAATTTCTCTGTAAACCTGTAAAACCAGGATAATGTTCTGCTGTCTCCTCTTTGAGTAAAAAAACCTCAAAGACACAAGAGAAGCATTCAGATTCTGGTTGTATTGACTGCTTCTCTAAATCATAAATTAGATTTGCAATAACTTCTCAATACTAAGATAGGCAAACTGGTCAGCCTATTATATTATGCCCTTTATTTACTTCAAACAGATTTTCTAGTTCAGAATCATCAAGAGCAGAAACTCACTAAGTTCATTATGGCAGCATAAGTACCTCCCTAAATTACCTTACCCTATCAACTAATAAATTGCTGACAGGTTATGAAGTTTGCATTTTCAATACTTTATCACCTTTATGGACAGATATGCAATATAAATTCTAGGACACTCATTATTCCACAAAATGACTCAAACTTACTATTCATGGTTGAAATTTTACCCTCAAGCAGATTTGTATTATCTAATATAAAAATAACTGAAGTCAATAGGAAAACTCTCAAAGTTCAGAATAATCAGCACAAGGAAGAGCTTTTATTAATATTATTTTTCTTTTTTTTTAACCACATGTAGAGGAAAATATCCACTAAGGTAAGGTCCATTACGCTAGCTGATCTGTTGAAGCAAAAAAATAGGGCTATGCAGTTTTGAGTGTGACGATTATTTGATGGGATTGTTCTACATTGTTTATGTTAAGCTTTCAGTTGAAGCTTGTAGAATTAATTTATGGAAAATGCCTAGAGTGTTTGACAGATGCTATAAAATCAAAATGAAATAATTAACTTGAGATGAGAATAATAGGTCTAAGGACAAAGACATGAAAAGAACAAAGTGATTCAAGGTGGGCAAACAGGGAAAAGAAAAGCAGTAGGCCCCATCTAATTAGAGTTTTCAAGGGACAACTGAAGAGCAGACTCATTGAAAGGCTTTGCAAAGGTAACAAAAAGGCTTTAAAAAAAAACCCAGCCAATATTCAGGTGACTAAAAGTCAAAAAACTTTGCTCCAATTGTAAATCTTCATCAGTGGCCAACTATCATGGCCAAGAAATACTCATTTGTTATGTTCCAATGAAGACAGAAAGCCTTTCTTGAACAGACACACTGCTCAAGTACAAGTTAAAGTAAACAATTTACTTAACTGACTACACTTAACTGTGTAAAACCCAACTGTTTAAAATAGGGGAAGGAGTATAATGTTGTGCTAGAAGGGAGCATTGCAACCACTTCTTGCATAACAATGGCATTGTGTGAATCAGACAACAAACTCCTTTGGATTTAGGTGCAAATTAGTCTATGATCTGCTCAATTTACAAGCCTCCTGAAATGCAGGACAGCCCTTCTAACAGGATCTGGGCATTAAATACCCCTGTAACACCGACAAGAGTCCCATGTTATTTTGACAGCAGCCGCAAACTTAAACAGGAGGTGAACTGCTGATGTAGTCAGTGTGGCAGATATTTGAGTTTCTTGGCAATAACCGCAAGGCAGAGCTTGAAGACCACGTAGCAGAATTTGTTAAATAATATAAAATGACAGGGAAGCTACCATCACACAGCAATTGCACCCTACGGTTCTTACGAGGCAGAACCAAATGCCTCCCTGGCCCCTGCGGGCATGATTATTTCATCATAACCATGCCCACACCCTGCAGCTGCTGTTTGCCTTATAAAATATATTTCACTGTCCTGTGGTGAAGAAAGGAATTGTTGTTCTTTACTAATTAAAAATACAAAAGGTAGTAGTTTAAGCTGATAAGTAAGAGCTATGGCAGACTGAACATATAACATGAAGAGTCCTGTAAAATCTACTGCCCCTTCCATCTTACAGGGCTCTGAGTCACTGGTGCCTGTACTTACAGCCTAGTAACACATGAGATATTAGTCTGGAGCCTTCTAAAATCAGGCCCTGTAGTGTTGTGGCATGCTCTGAGTTTCTTTTCAGTAAAAGACCTCTTCACATCTTGCAAAGACACTTAGAAAATGATAAAATTAAAGACCTGGGTTATTGTATCCTTAAAGCATGGAAGGGCAAGAAAATAAATAATAGAATTATTACGAGTAAGGGAGACAAAATGCTGTCAAGTGCTGCCTGACTTTCATAAACAGATTCTGTCCTCTGAAAACATTACATAGCCTTGCTGTTTTATCAAGTTCAATAAAAGGCTTGCACATGGGCTGTGCAAGAAGGAGCCACTTTCCACATATCAGTGGCTTAGTAGCTTCTATGGTTTGCAGACCTTCCCCTTTGACTGCTTATTCAGGATGTTTGTAAAAGCATTCTGTCAGTTTCTTCTCTTGAACCTGCTATACAATCGAAGTAGACCTTTGGTATCAATCATTTCCCCAGCAAAAGAAAGTGAGGGTCTACTTGCAGGATTACAATATCTGAGCTGCACAGAGTAAGGCACAAAATACTCTGAATCCAAGAAAAACATTCCATATTGATCTAGACATATACAATAGCAAAGCAAATATAAACATGGAGCAGTGAAACTTCAGTGAAGATGGGGAAGGGTTGCAGTTATTCACTTTCGCCCCAAAGTAAAAACCTTGTCTCAAAACAAACATAAAGAATGAAAGAAAATGCAATGAAAAAAAACCTGACAGAACAACAGGTTGGCAGAAAACAGGCTTGTGTAACTGGGGCTGCTTGAGGGCATCCACACTATTCCAAGCATACTGTTCACTCTTTCTTAAAAAACAATTAAGCTCACCTAGCAGATACAAATTTGTTACCCCTAATAAATAAATTCTTACCTTTATAACTGTTGAGCTGTGTGATTGCCTATTTGTGAAGGTCTAGACTCAGTACAGCTATTTGTTCAGGGAGCAGGATACCTATACCACAGCCAAATCGAGCCAGAGCACAAAAGGAATTAACAGGAATAATTTCTAATGCTATTTTTCAAAATCCCCTTGGATCAAATCATGATAAGTCTTCTGTCCTACCACAGCATACTACAGACTGTATAACCACACCTTGGAACTTGAGAGCTGCTTTTAACCCATCAGAAGTTTAATCTTTCAGATGACTAATGAGTTCTCTCCCTCCTCAACCTTTCTTGTCATTTCTTAGGTAACTTTACTGCCTCTAATAGAACACTGCATAAGAAAGCAGCAGCTTTCTAGCTAATCAAGTTTTAGAGAATTACACCCAATATCATTCAGACCTAAAGGAAAAGTGTAACTTGACAGAAAAAACACTGAATTTTACACCATCATAATATGAAGTTTCATGACAAGTCACCACCACCAAAGGTAAACCTGAGACCAGCTTCCCCAGCTTTTAAGAGGACAATTGGCTGGAAAGCCTTTACTCCCTAATAGAAGCAAGACTTGAGAAAAACCTCTTTGCTTAATCCTGCTAACAGGCTAACTCAAACATACACCCTATCCACCCATATAGAGGAGCTTAAAAGGAAAATCTGAAAGAACTTTGTTCAAAGCTTGAGTCTAATAAAGGGGAAAAAAAATGCAAGAAAAGGAGAAAGCTTTTCTTCTTAGCTCATGTTTTCCCCTGCTCTCCCTCACAAAGCATCTAACCCCTAATGCAAGCCAGACCAGCCCCTCGGAGCACCTCCCTTTTACATAGTGCTGAGGAACTACTTAATTCCTGACAGCTGGGTCAGCCCAGAGGCTGGAAATCCCTGTGCTTAGGGGATGCAGCTGTGGACTTCCCCCGAGCCAAGGGAGGGTTAACTCTTTCCAGGCCCATCTCTGGCTGGAATCCATGCATGGTATCTGCTCATAAAGCAAGATTGCACTGTGCACATGTCTAAATGCTGGAGCTCTCTGCACATACTCTCTTAGGGAAGTACTTCTTCAGTTTATGCCACATAGATATCTGTCAGATTTTGTCCCCTGCAAAGCAAAGAGATTTTCTGGGAGACTGATTTACACTTTCGTGCTCTCAGAAGATATTCAGCTGAAATCCAGCCATGCTGATTAATACATTAGTCAAATATGCAACACTAAAGTCTCTGTACTGCTCACATTTGAAGACAAAAAGAAACTATTTAAATCCATAAAACACAGAGGAGGTAATGACAAAGGGATACTGAATCAAATTAGCAACCTGGGGACTAAAATTTGCCTAGATCCATTGCTCCATTAAACTTTTTGACTGTGGGTTTCAGGTCGATTAAGCAGTCCAGCCTATTTAGTATTATGAAGGGCAAAATCGGATTGGGAAGCCAGCAGCTGAGATGTGATGTATGACACAGAGCCCTTTCATTTACTCATTTGGTCAAGGCACAAGAGCAGGAGAAGGAATACCTCACCCTCCTCACATCTTCATATGCACCTAGGCTGACTCCAACCACCCCAAGAACAGTTTCCCACCATGCACTGCATATTGCATGTACTTTTTGCAGTGTTGGCCCAGGTGAACACCTGTATATGGTCGCTGTGACAGGTTCTCTAGACCATTAGGAGGCTGTGTAACTAACCAGAGGTGCACAGACATGGTGGTCATTACCCATTACACACATCATTACCCATGCAGCAGGAACTGCAGCAGGCTGCTTGGCCCGCTCCTCCCACTGGCTCTCCCCTTGCTCCAACTGGCCCAGTTACAGAACTCACTATTGGTTATGAGTTTGAAGCTGTGGGTGCAGAGTTTGCCGTTTACTGTAGCCAGGTAAAACTTCTGTGCCTGTATGCAGTGAGTATGAGACTGGAATACAATGATATAGGTATGCAATGAGTATTTTTTAGATAAACATATTACATTTATAAATAAATATAGTGCATGAGAACTCAGCACCTTAATAACCGAATTTCAGTTTAACTGCCTTCATAACCAACAATGATTACAAGCTATGCTGAAGAGTGCCACATCAATATCATACATGCTGGACATGAAGCTTATGAGAATGACTTCCTGGGTCACTAAATCCTCTTTATCTGGAGTATCAGCACCCATTTCACATTGCCTTTTTCATAAAAGTTTATTAGATGTCTAATCAGTTTTATTTCACCTACAAGGCTATTCCAAGACCTCTCCCATAGGTAGTAAAAGCCTTTTCAAATTTCCAACCTGTTTTAATTCATAGTAAAATTATTCATATTTATCTCTTTTGTCTCCATGTTTACTCCTACGAAGTATCTATACAGTGCAAAGGGGAAAGAATGGACTAAACTCAACCCTTTATAGAAAGTACTCAAAGCTATGTTCTTATTCCTTGTGTCAGCTCTTGGCCTTTAATAAAACATTGAAATGCAAACGGTTCACACAGTTTTCAAGGCTAATACAGCCCAACCTCACAGACTAAGAGCTGTAGCTCCTTGCCTCTGTACAAGCCATGTGAAATTTGAAGCTGCTGAGACCTTTATGATAAAATAATCCCATGTGTATAGGTACATTCTGGAAAAGTTGATATTGCATTTGTAAAGGCAGCAGTGAGACACTGTTCAGGAAAATTCCATTTAATCAAATATTTTATAAAGAAAAAATGTAAATCAATTGTCAGCCATAATGAAAATCTTTGTTATTTAGAAACATGCTGTGGTATTTTACTAACAGACAGCAGAGAAACCCTGCTATGCTGTACCTACTTTACAGCTAGGGAATCTGCCCTTAGTTCATTAGCACCTTCCCCTGCTGATTAATGGTTGTAAATTGGTGCAGATCAAATCAGAACAGCCAAACTGTTTCATACTATTCTTAACAATATCAAAGGTTAGCTCCTTCCTAAAGGCCCTCTGGTTACATTGGCCTGCAAGCTCATGAAAAGAAATGCTCTTAGGATTGCCATACTCCCCAGGAGACAAAGCACAGAGCAGGGAGCTTTTATTCAGATGTTAAAAAGACGGCTGTGTTACCCAGTACTCAGCCATTTGCATGGTGATGGAGAAAATGAGAGAAAGCCCCGTGGAAAGCAGTTCAACAGCTCCCACTAGAAAACTGTTGTCTGACACTTAGCATCTAAGCTTCAGCTGTAGATTTATGCTTTGGGTGGATTGTGTTATATCTCTGAATCTCCTTCTCTTGGGAGGGGGTAAAAATGGGATTGGATTTATATCCCTGTGTTTTCTGAACCAGACACTTGCTAATAACATAGGAGTCCAGGTACAGAATGACATTAAAGGCTGTGAGGATTTGATGTTAATCAATGGATGGCTGCCTCAGTGGGAGTTTGCTCATTTCTGCCTTAAGAGAACTAAATTGCTACATCTAGCTATGCTGAGCAGTATTGAAACAAGCAGTCAATACTTTCCTCCAGAATCAATATATAAAAAAGTAGCTCAATGGAAGCGACCTGAGAAAAGTTCTCGGAGGAGAAAAGTGAGAAGCAGGCTGCCTCACACACTGTACCTCACGCTGGTTAACCAGACAAAAAACATACATACACCTGGTAAGAGGATTCAGTATTTCAAAGAGAGGTTGCTTGACCCAGAATTTTCAGTGTAAAGTCTGGAACAGTAAGACTGAAGATTAAAAGCAGAGCAGGCAAATATTCCTCCTTCTATTGACACCTGACACAGAAAAGCACTTCATCATTAGCTTAAGCCTACCCCAACTCAGCCAAGATGTTAAGCATATGTTTAAGTGCTAGAAAGTCAACAGGATTTAAGCATGTGTTTAAATGCTTTGCTGAAAAGGGGCGGGTTTCAGCTCAGGATGTAAAAGATGTGGTATGACATGCTGCTTTCTGCGTTGACCATGCACAATACCAAACCTGGTTTTCAAGGGGGAAGTGGGATCCTTTCCATCCTTAAAAGGAGGGAATGTTAAAGATGCCACAAGTTGTCCCCTTTAATTGCTGCTGAGACTTAGAAGTCTTCCTGATTTGTCTCTACAGGAGTAAAATCTCTCCATAGGAATGAGAAAGAACAGGGATAGCCAAAATTCTGTGCCAAGGTGGAAGATAGCCTTGCTGAATCTTCTTACCTCTGCTGACCTCACCATTAATCCAATATTTGGGGAGCACTAGAAGGGACTTACTGCTGTTTTGATGGGGGGAGAAAAAATAAGAGTCAATCTGATGTGCAATGGTGCATTTCCATGAAGCAGCTGAAGTACAGTGAGAGGTGCAGAATTTGATAAATTTGAGCACAAAAAAACTGGAATAATGTGCAGTTACATGACAATAGTGAAAGTATGCGGTATGGGTTTGTGTGTTGATGTGCAGGAGGGAGCTTCACCTGTACCTCAGTCTTAACATCTGTTTTATTAACAGGTCATTTGTAGTCTTTACATAAACAGTTGTGTTGTGCGATTTGCGAAATGTGAGTCCCAGGAGTTTCTTAGTGGCAGAGAAGAGATGTACCACACTGACTCCCTGATCAAATAGTAAACTCTGGGTGGGAAAAAAAAATAGTATTATACTTCTAAAGTAGCTATGTCTTATCATACAAACCTAAAGGAAATTCTATTCATTTCTTATTGTCTTCAACCAACCAATTAAAGTTCCTGTATCACAGGTTCCTCTAAATTAGGACCGAAATTGAGAGTTTTCATGATGTGCTTTTAATATCATATCCACTGACTTCTGGTAAAAACTATTATTAGACAAATAGAAAGGCAAGACCTAAGTGTACTCCAAGAGATAGCATCCTCGAAATGGGGAACACCCCAGTCCCTCTGACTCCCTCTCCCTCCTGTGTCAGAGATCTTAAGTGATAGCTAGGATTTGGGGTCCATTTACTCTTAAACTGATTTTGACCTATTTTTTTCTGTAGCTTCTTTCTAATACAGTAGCCAAAATAATGGTTTGCTGGCATAAATCTTGATTTTTTTTTTCTTAAGCTTATCCATTATGAAAAAGGTATAAGAGCACGGAGGAAACGTGTTTTGGTTATCGCTGCTTCCGTGGAAGTGTTTGATCTCTATTGGACAGTGAATGCAAGCAACTCTTCACCTGAATCAGCAATCTGAAAATAAGCTCAGGAATCTCAGGAATGGGAAAATGTCTCCTCAAAACCTTCTAAGGCTATTTCAGGTGCTAATAGTCTCAGGCAGCATGTCCTAGGAGAAAAGCATGCTCTGGGCATAAACCATTACACTTCTGACAAGAAGCAGTGACAAAAAGAGCCTCAAAAGTTGCCCATGGCTGCTGAAAAGAAGTGAGTGTTATTGGATATGACAGAAAGTGAAGGGGAGCTGGTTGCTAACCAGGTATATAGGCTGGAAATAGATGATTAAAAACGCTGTGAGCCTTAAGTATTGCATCAAAGGAATAGCTGGTTTGTTTTTTTTTTCAGCATCTTTTCAAGTAGAGGAGATGCAGTTTTCTCCATGTGACAAAAATAAAGACAAATTTATCTTTGTTAGATCCTGTTTAGCAGCAGTCTTTATTTAGGACTGTAAGAAGAAGATGACACTGTTTTCTGGCCTAGTCTGTTGCCTCTTATTATGAAAAATCTAGCTCACCTATGTTCTTTATGCTTCTCTTGTAGATGCTACCTGTCAGTCACCTGGGATGCAGGTTTAAAGCAACCAGAATACATCATGCTCTGGTTGAGATGAGCAATCTGCCAATTTAGGAGAACGTTTTAAAAATAACCATCTTTAGGTAGGCATTTTTTTCCCCTGGTCTTTGACTCACAAGTCTTGTGGAGCTTTTCAATTAGCCTTCACCTCAGCATTGTATTTAAAAAACTAGCTTAACTTCAGGATCATGCTTAAGTAACGTTAAAGTAAGGCATACATTTAAGAGTTTGTTTTGTACTATCTATTAAACAGTTGGACTCCACAAAAATCTACAATAATTACGTAATCGTTTATCAAACCAGCTACCAGAATTTTGCTTTAGAAGCCATTTTTAAACCTCAATTTCATACAAAATTAGAAAAAATGTGACATAATTTTAATCATTTAAGCATAGTCAACATTGCAAACATTTACCTCTTTTGTTATGCCCTGGATGTCTGTACACAAACATACTCAAATAAAAATATGCGGTGTTTTCTGAAGCAAAGTTAAATCTATTTCCCAGATTTTTATGGCAATTCTGCAGCTGTGTATTCAAATTTTATTTAATGCATATCATATTTTGAAAACTGCAATAATTTACACCAAAAATATAGCTTGCAAATTAAAAATTTACTGTAAAAATTATCTTAAGTAACCTCATAACTGTTTTCAAGCTCACAGTAATTAATCTCTTCTCCACTTCACAATAGTTCCTGTCTTACCTTTGTTTTCAGGAATGGTGACAATGGGGACACAGACAATGCCTACTTTTGATTATTTAGGTGCTTTCAAGAAACTGAAATTTGGGCCCTAAATTACCTGTGCAACATTTGCACTTCTAAATGACAGTTCACAGCATCTGAAATAGACACTTAAAATATGACACAGTAAGTAGTCCCAAAAGTTTCAAATATAATTCAAGAAGTTAAGTGAAATTGTCTCTGATCTTCAAATCCAAACTTGCATATTCATAGAAAAGCTTTCAAACCTTGAAATTGATATTTTTTTTCCTTTTCATTTGGATAGAAACCCTATTAATAAATAAACCCCCATAAATAAATCCAGCCGTAAATCAAAAGCTGTGGCAACACCAAAGTTATGGTGTTTATGTGACGATTTTGGGGGGAAAATTAGAGGAAGATGAGTGGTGTAAAAGGACACATAACCCAGCTTTCTACTGATTTCACCCATGCCTCTCTAAACTGAGAGTTGTGTTGATAAGCAAGCTACCTGGGTTCAGCTTCACTCTCAATATAACAAAATGAGAACTCGGTATTTGAGACAAACGGACTTTCCATTGTGATCTTTGCATTTCCAGATTAAGGCCTTGTAGTATTTTAACTGTATCACACCTCATCATTACTCTTATAGTCTAGAAATGAGATCAGTAATACTTCTTTCATTCTTCTAGAGGCTTCTACAAAGAATCAACGTAAAAAATAATCTACAGCTACCTGAGAAACAGGTCTTTATCATGTGCCTTAGGGCACATAATTGATAATTTGTATCCCAAATGACCCTTATTGCAGAAAAATGTAATCAGCTGCACGGCAATGAAAAATCATGATAGAACTTTCTTTTACATATCAGTGCAGCCAGAAACATAACCTGGAAGGTCCCATTGGCCATTAAAAACAGTTCTCACTGCAGTGAGGTCGTGTTAGGTCAGCATAGATGCATATATTACTTTGAGTATACATTAACTTGAAATCAGATCACTGTAGCCTGCTGGAGATTAGAATATGTGTCTACACTTCATACAGTTGGAAAGGAGAATGGAAAGAAGTGGTTCTCAGAACTATAGTTCCCCATCCAAGAGGAACAGATAACTGAGAAATACTAAACCCAACATCAACATCGAGACACAAAGGGTCTAACACCCTCCTCATGTAAAGGCACTGGGAAAGACAAACAGAGCCAGACACTAAATTTAATGGCATCTTCCTTCTTTGACTGCACATCAAACAACTTCTATCAGAAATTAGATCCAGTAATTTCCCAAGTTTACAACGTCACTGGGAAGGAGTCAAAAAATTTGAGTGAAAATATACCCAAACTGAGAAAATCTTCATACAAAATGATTTTTCAGTCATAGTATCAGTAAATTAGACTAATTAAGAGTTAATAGAATTAAATTAATCGTGGCTAATTGATTAAAACACAGGTGTTGGTCTAAGTACATATGAATGGGGAAAAGTTAGCAGAGGAAGGAGACATTAAAGGTGCAATGTGTTTGAAGGAAGTCAGTAAACCCTAAGAAGTAAATGCAACTAAATTCTGGGGTACTTAATATTTTAAAGTGGGAATACTGTACTGTGTAAATCTAATAGGACATTCTCAGGTCTAGGTGAAAATTGTATTGTTTTGGGACTGGCTAGTGTAAATGCTGGATATTCAGCAAGCTCTGTTCCATTTCAGTTGCAGTTCACCTGTTATCACAGACTGTTTAGAACTCGCTGCTCTTTGAGTATTTCATAGTGATTTGAAACTTTCCAAAAAATTAAACACAATATGAATAAAATAATTTATTGCTTTTAACCTTTTAGAGTGTCCCATTTGGTTACATTTTCATGCAAAAGGAAACATAGACTTAATATCACAATTCAGCTAGAGATAAAAGCAATCATTTAATTAATTAAAGGTCATGTCACTCAAAGGCTGAGTGTAGAAATCACCAGACCATTTTCAAAGGGTTATAAAGCTTTTGTAAATACTTACTGTAGGCTGATTTCTTTTGCAATTTTTAGCATAAACTTTTTTTTTGGAACTCTAAGAAATCCATCTTCCATTTTGATTTTAGGAATTAAAAAGACAAAACTTTTAAAAACGTCAGTTTTTGAAAACAGAAAGTTATGAAACTGACTTCGAAATACTAATATTACTCCAGAGCTGTATAATTTACTGTATGTTTAATTTATTCATATCGCCAAGAGATTAATATATCTCATCCTGTGCTCAGGCCAGTGACCCCTTACACATTTCAGTTACAGTGTTTATCTATTCCAGTTTTCCCCTTCCTAAGTGGAAAACATGTCTGCACAATGGAAGCAGAGAAAACAGTAGTGGAAAGGACCTTGGGAACAAGAGCTAAACTTGTGTACTACCTGCCAAAGACATCTAACTTCCTATAAAGGCAAAAACCTCATTCATTGCTTCAAAGCCTCTAGCACTAGCAAGTCTGAGTTATGTATATAATATAATGCAAGCTGCTTATGTTATTGGTTTGGTTCCGAGCAGTAGTACAGGTTTCAAATCAATATTATGTGTTATTTCAGTTCTCAGGGCATTTCTGGGGCTCATAAGTTGGAATCCATTTGGAGGAGACTAATCTGAAAGATCTGCTAAAGCCACACATTTGATGGGCACCAACAACTATGGGGAAACTGCGGGTTTGAAACGATGATTCAATGATTTGACAGGCTGAGAGAGCTGGGTTTATTCATCCTGGAGAAGAGAAGGCTCTGGGGAGACCTTAGAGCAGCCTCTCAGTGCTGAAAGGGGCTGCAGGAAAGCTGCGGAGGGGCTTTGATCAGGGAGTGCAGGGAGAGAAGTAGGGGGAATGGTTTTAAGCTGGAAGAGAGGAGATTGAGATGAGATCTTAGGAAGGCATGTTGTCCTGTGAGGCTGGGGAGGCCCTGACACAGGTTGCTCAGAGAAGTGGTGGCTGCCCCATCCCTGGAGGTGTTCAAGGACAGACTTGGTGGGGCTCTGAGCACCCTCATCCAGTGGGAGGTGTCCCATGGCAGGGGTGGTTGAAATTGGATGGATTTTAAGGTGCCTTCCAAGCCAAACCATTCTATGATTCTATGATTCTTTCTTCATGCAGTTTCAAACTTCACTGATAGTTACAATTTTCACACCTGGGGATCAAAGTAAATTTAGTCTAAAGAAAAACACCAAAGTGTGTTAGTGGGGACATAAAGGTTTTAGTACCAACTGTTTACATCTACTGCCAATCTCCTATTACGCCTAATTACCTTCTAATGTAGTTACAGCCTAAAACCTTTTTGCTTTAATTTAGGCCCATTACTTCTCCTTCTGGACAGTAAAACAAATTATCCTCTGAAAAACAAATTATTCCCTTTCTCTTTTAAAACAACATTTATGGACCAGAACGGTATCCAGGTCTTCGTTCAGTCTTCTCCAGACATCAAAACCTAATCCTTCTTTCTTTCAAGGCTTTTCTCCTTGCTTTCATCTGGAGCTGCTCTAAGTGCTCTCCACTCTCTTAGAGGTGTGGGACCCAGCCTTTATTGGCACAGGGTGAAATGCAAGGTTTATTACATGTATTTTACAGAAGATGCTCCTCTTAAACATTCCAAGACCTACATTTTTCCAGTGTAGGAAATGGAAACAATGATGATTCATATTCACTTAAGATCTATTAGAAGGCATGGATCCTTTCCTACAAAATTGCCACATAAATTGTTCTCCAGTGTCTGTCTGTGAAGCAGATTATTGTTGTCTAAGTGCATCATTTCACACTGAGTTGCCTAGAAAGTTCATCAGTAGAGCTCTGCAAAATCTAGATTTTCCATTTTATGAGAATTTTTGCTTACATTTTCTACAATAATTTATTAGAGTTTAATTTCATAGGAAATATCACCACATTTAGGCTTTAGAAACAGAAGAAAAATGTGTTGTGCATAAATGATTGAAATACTCATTTCAAAGGGAAACATGCTTTTTAAAAAGTCTAAATGAAACACTTTCAGTAGTGTGTTTAGCAGCTTTTGAAGAAATGCCATCAAAATGGACGTGCTTCAGCGAAATGTTTAAATGAGCTGACATTTTCCTATGTAAAAATGTATTATGTCAAATAATTTGTGACCAGCCACTCTCTGTGTGATATCAAGGATAATTTTGTTCTGGGTATTGATTTGAGAAAATACTATGCATTAAGAAATACCTCAAAGGTTGGTAACCGTGAAGGGCTGGCTCTGTAAAACGTGGAGGAGAATATCTCCAGCTGAGACAGGACTGTATTTCACATGAACAGATTAAAAAGTTTAAAACAGTTCAAGCTGGTCAGTTATTAAATAATGTGATAATATGCTACAAATGATCAGTGTATGAAAAATGGAAAAATGTCACTGAAACAGTTCTGCACTGCAAACTGTTCTGAATAAACTTTCTTTTTTGACAAAGTTAAAAAATACCTCACAACACAAGGTGTTATTAAATAATGTGAATAAAAATATCATTAAAATGCATAGAAATAATGAAAAATTATTTTTTTTCCTAAAACCCTTGTCCTGTATTTCTTTTCCTTAGAAGATGTTGCAAACACATATTATTCATTCTGATTACTCTTCAAAAATCTCAATAAATGCTAGTAAGGCCTGAATGTTTCTCCAAGAAATGTAAGTGCTCACTGTAAGAAGCAGAAAGCTGGTGGTACCCAGATGGTCTCCGGATGCTGTTCTGCTCCAAAAGCAATGACAGTTTCAGGTAAGAATATCTGAATCTTGGTGTTAGGAAAATTCTAATCTGGAGTTGTAAGGTGAACCCACTCTGCTAGTTATCTGTTGTATACAGTAACAGTATACTCTGTTAAAAAAAAAACCACCTGTGAGCAGAATTCATTCATCATCTGTCCTCAAATCATGGCATAAGCATCGCTGATTTAATGCCTTTAAGCAACTAGATAAGCATCCTTCTGTTTCCTACATGAATAAAAATCATACAATCATGGAATGGTTTGTGTTGGAAGGGACCTTAAAGCCCATCCAGTTCCAAACTACTGCCATGGGCAGGGACACCTCCCACTGGATCAGGGGGCTCAAAGCTCCATCCAAACTGGCCTTGAACACCTCCAGGGATGGGGCAGCCACCACTTCCCTAGGCAGCCTGTGCCAGGGCCTCCCCACCCTCACGGGAAAACATTTCTTTCTAAGATCCCATCTCAGTCTCCCTCCTTTCAGCTTAAAACAGTTCCCTCTCATCCTTTGCCTGCAGTCCCTGATCAAGGGCCCCTCCGCAGCCTTCTGGAGCCCCTGGGAGGCTGCTCTAAGGTCTCCCCGAAGACTTCTCTTCTCTTGGCTAAAAAATAGGATGACTTACTTTCCTGTGATAGTTACTTTTTGACAATTTAAACAACAATCTTCTTTAAACAATTATTAAAAGTGACATATGTTAATTAATATTTATATATACCTAACATACAGCTCGTTAGTATCATTCATGGCTGCTGAGATTAGAGGCAGATGAGATATGTCCACACACTTTGTTCTAAAGCAGAATCAGTCACCCAGAACACAGAAAGAAGCACAACCAAATTTCCTCCCATACATTTCTCCTTTAGACTCTCAGTCATGATCTCTCCTTTTAAAGTTTCTATCCAATTTCCTTACAATTTTGTCTGACTTCTCAAAACCCAGCTAAGCTCTATGCTGTGGATCTCACCTGGGATTTGTTTGCACCAGCCTGTGCACTGCTTCCTGGTTATGTATCTCCCTTCTGCATATATTTATTTTACAAGTGTGAGTCTGCTTCTCTCTATGCAGTGCCAAGTACTATCATGCCCTCTCTCAATCAGCAACCATGAAAATCTTTCAATGGATCTGTAGCTCCTGTACAATTTTCAGAAAGCAAATCTGCTGCTGTGTGTTAAGAGAAATACAGCAAAGCGCTACCGCTTTGGGATTCACTTTTTTTCTGTTCTTTAGCTAGTTTACTGTGCACTAAGATAGACTACGGGTCTGCTTCTCAGTTATCCTAATAATGTTTGGACAGTACAAATGACCTTGAAGTAGATGTAAACCAGTCCCTGAAAATATGCCTTCTATGGGAAGCCCTTATCCTGCCAGCCCTGCACAGCATCAACAAGGCTAAGGGGTTTCACAAAAGCATTCCTTCCAGAGCCCAAACAGGGGCAAAACGAGGGTCTCAAGCAGTTTCAACCTGTGAGTTATACATTATTTCAGGAAATCTGCTAAAGTATGTAAAGAATATATGCATTTTGTCAAGCTTCAATCCTCAGCACACAGGGCAGACCATCATTGGGAAATGCATGCAAACTGGAAGTCAACAAAAAACTTCATAATATTAGTCCTTACTTCTGTATTTGGCCAGGGACAACAGAAAGCAAATTCATGTATAGAAAGCACAAGACTCAATTTGTGCCAGGATATAGGTGTTTTCAGCCCTGTCTATTCTTTTCCCACTCTATTAGCTGTATTTCTTGACATTCAGGTGCCAGAGTATGAATAAAAAGATCTGGATTGAGCTAGTGTGTTTTATTGAATAAAAAAAGCCACCTGCAAAAATAGGTTATTAAAAATATCTGCTTAGAAATATCAATTTGAAATGTGATTACACATTTTTATTTTTTTCTGTGACAGTTGAATATGGCAGTTTATGGAATATACGTGCTTTTCCTCTTCCAAATTCCTCCCAGTAACAGAGGAGGTCACCTGTCTTTATTGCTAGCATTTGATCTACAGCAATTCACCGTCCTTTAGCAGCATGAAAAGCTTCTAATCAACTGGTAGTGAGGACCCCAGCTGGAAAATGTTGTGTACAGTAGTGAAGATGGTACCTGTTCAGAATGAAAATGTGCTGCTGTACTTTCTTAAATCTACAGGCAGCAAATCACTGCTTCTTGTAGGTTAGAGAGTTTGGATTTCATCGTTAGAAAACTGGGCTTCTGAGAATTTGCAGTTCTTGGAAAGAGACAATGTTTGCAAGATGTTGACTAAAATGACCAAGAATTTGCATGCAATAGTCTTTTTTTTTGCTTTAATTTTTTTCTTTTGGATAATTCATGGAAAGAAAAAAATATACACTTCTAAATGTTACCCTATTTACCCGACAAAGAAAAGAGCAGAATATGTAAAGCACGCAAACATTTTTTTTTGTGTGTGTATAATTTTAGCACAACAGTTTTGGCAATCTCCCACAAGCACCTCTTCCCAGGCAGAAATTAGTCACCAGGAAATACACAGACATGATTGTTTACCAGTAAGGGCAGGACCCAAGACATACTCTGTATGACTGCAGTGTACGACAACACTGGTGCCTGAAGATGTCTTCATAAATACACTTAGCAGATCTATCAGATGGGATACTTCACACACTAATTCCTCAAGGCATTGTACAGAAGAATTAATCAACTGTATGCAGAAAGAAAGATGCAGTCAGCAACTATAAAAAGAAGGCACTCAGATGCAGTTCTTAGATTTTTATAGCTTTTAGCAACTGCGATGAATGTTGGCAGACACCAGAGGTTACCTCAATAAATGCACCCAGGAAAGCAGTGAAGGTAAGTGGAACTGTGGAAGAGGCACTAGAGCACCTAACAGGGAAGAGCCTGCAGGCTGAAGGTGAGGATTTGCATTAATATAGTTTACTACTTTAAAAAACCCTAAAAAAATCAAATTCCATCAGCTATGATTAGGCCACAGTACCACAGCCATGCTGGTGAAAAAGCAAAGAAGAAGGGTACAAAGACTCAACCAGTTACTTTCATTCATACATGAGGCAGTGCTTTGAGAACTGTGGCCCAAATTTCTGGCCAAACACACGTGGGGAACTGATGAAACACCAGCAGAAATCTAGCTGTCCACACCATGGACTCGGTCTACTCCACATAAATAGTGAAATCTGATTATTCCTGGCTGCTAAAGCAGAGTGCAAATTTTGCTAAGCTATACTAAGATGTCTTGGCCAAGAAGAAACCAGAGTAATTTTGCATGTGAAGGCCAACTACCTATGCATAATGCTTTTTTTTTCTTCAAAGGAGGAGAGGAAGACACAGATGCAACAGGGCAACTTGTGCTTTCAACACACTCCTTATCCAGGTGAGCTCTACCCTGACTCCTGAGTGGTACTGCTGCCTTGATCAGTCAGTCGAGGAGCAGATCTTCGTGCTGCATCTCTGGCTGATAAGCTCATCTGCTCTACTATCTGCAAAGCTTTTTTTCCTCTAGAAGTTTGTCAATACTTTATTAAAATAATTCAAAAAGCTGCC
This sequence comes from Tapera naevia, assembly GCA_033556795.1. NCBI lineage: Eukaryota > Metazoa > Chordata > Aves > Cuculiformes > Neomorphidae > Tapera > Tapera naevia. The sequence goes on along the minus strand of JAUMJJ010000025.1, from coordinate 893,687 downwards.
TTAGAAACAAAGCATTATTATTTGTTCAGCCAAAGCACTTGGAGCAAAAGGATAACAGGCAGGACTGTAAATATTTTTCCTTTACCAAATACTTGATCTTTCAAGCATTATTACCCTCTTTTCATTACAGCTACTCCCATCATTGGCCAGGAGAAACATGTGGAATACTGTGTGAGACCACGACACCCCGTCAGCATTCACAGACACTTTCAGGGCAGTGCTGGGAAACTACTCAGCCCCCTTTCTCCCCTTTCATCACCAGGGCAGGTCTGGGAACTGTAAAAGTTTTCTAGAAAGTTGGAAGCAGGATAGCAATACTCCACCCCGTTAATAGCTTCCCCATCATTTCCCTCAGGACATCGGGTACTTTCTGGATTATCTTTCTTATTACTGTATTTGGAAACAGGGGAGGGAGAAGTTTGTCCCAATAGTCTTCATTGCTTTTAACTCTTTACAGAGACGAAAATGTTAGCCTGATCGGCAGCTGACTGAACATGACTGAACAGTGTGCCCAGGTGGCCAAGAAGGCCAACAGCATCCTGGCTTGGATCAGCAATAAGTGTGGCCAGCGGGAGCACAGAAGGGATTGTCCCACTGTATGCAGCACTGGTGAGGTCGCACCTCGAATCCTGCCTTCAGTTTTGGGCCCCTTGGTACAAGGACACTGAGGGGCTGGAGTGTGTCCAGATAAGGGGAACAGAGCTGGTGAAGCAGCTGGAGGACAAAGATTATGAGGAGTGGCTGAAGGAGGGAGGCTTGTTTCATCTGGAGAAGAGGAGGCTGGGAGGACACCTCATTGCTCTCTGCAGCTCCCTGAAAGGAGGTTGTGGCGAGGTGGGTGCTGGTCTCTTCTCCCAAGCAACAAGTGATAGGACGAGAGGAAATGGCCTGAAGTTGTGCCAGGGAGGTTTAGATTGGATATTTGCAAAAAATATCTCTACGGAAGGAGTGGTGAAGCTCTGGCAGAGGCTGCCCAGGGCAGTGGTGGAGTCTGCATCCCTGGAGGTGTTCAAAAAGCATGCAGATGTGGCACTTCTGTACACAGTTTAGTAGGTACGGTGGGGTTGGGCTGAGGGTTGGACTGGATGATCTTAGAGGAGTTTTCCAAACTTAATGAATCTATGATTCTATGAAAGGTAAACTGAGGTACACACAAGAGAGAGAAAGAGATATAACAATTTTTTTCATTATTCTCTCCATGTCCACATTTCCCCTGACTTCTGTGACTTTGTCAAAGGAACCCTGACATGCAGTGTACAAATAGGGATATTAATGAAAAATTGTTTGGTTTAAAACCAACATAGACAAATGCCTAAGAGGGAAGTTGTTGTTCTCTTTTTCTTTTCTTTTTTTTTTTTTCTTACTAATGATCCATAAATTCTTGTTTATCTTTAGAATAAAGATAAACTTTAAGAAAGAATGACATACTACATATTTTAAATAACTACTGTAATAATCAATTCCACGGGTTCTCCAAGGTTGAGAGCAAATTAACCAATCAACCTCCACTTTAATCAACTCTTCGGTGATTAGGGCAAGTGATTTGCAAGGCAGCACGAACAACACATATCAGCTTGCTGAGTTTCTGCTGACTCAAGAAGCCTTCTGTGTTTGCATAATAGATCTAATAAAGATTGAGAACTACAGCTGTGGAAGGCTGCCTAATATGAAATATTCTGCGAAGGATGTTATGATGATAATCTTTCTACTGCTGTCACACAAATAGCTCAAGTTGGATATATGTTTTGTTTGCACACATGCCTCATTACTGGCTAGTACCACCCAGAGTGCAGCTTTTCAAAACAATAATAAAACCCACAGGCTGCCTCTATTTAATGTTAAATACCTAATATGATTAATCAGGCAGTTCTGTTCGATGCCATTGTCCTTCTTCCTCAGATAAAGCTCTTTTGACTATCTTAAATGTCCTCCTGGAAAAAAGTCTGAATACAAATTCTGAATGTGAGGAGTTCCTCAGGATCCAGTCCTTACCTGGTGACTTACAGATATGAAAGGTACCTGGTGATGCTGTACCAGTAGGTGACTCAAACGTGCAGGATATTTTCCAGGGAACTAAAGTGCCAGTATATCCCATGTTTAAAAAATGTCCTCTCCAAATGTGAGATTCGACTCGGGGAGAACTGCCACTTTGAACCCTGACAATTTAGAAGGGTTAAGTTCAGGATGCAGTCTAAAGCTTTACTATGCTGAACACCTGCAAAATCAGGTGTTCTCCCAAGAAACATGCAGATGTTCAGTATTCCTGAGGATGTATCCTAATAATATTAATAGCAACAGCAATTGTTTGGGTACTTTCTCCAGAGAGAACATGTTCAGATAAATCAAATAATTACACAATGGAGTCTAAGTATTTAAAATAGCAGAAACTACTTGTAACTACTCAGTGCCTGAGGTAAACATACTCAGTTCCTCAAGGCTGCAGGGACAGTTATGTGCTGCAATGTAAGAAACACAACTGGTGCTTTAGCTAAAGCTATCTTTTCTCTCCTGGCTAACATTTATACCTCCTACGTCACTGAATCATGGCAGTATATTCTTGTCTCTTTTTGCCTCAGACATATTCTCACAGTCATCATCCCATATAAATAAATAACTAAGTGCTGGCTGGTCAGGTCTCCAGTCCACTTAAGTATATGGGAATTTCATCTTCACAGGCTGCTGTTGTTCTGGGTTTCAGTGAGAACAACGGGTTGACAATGTGAGCAGATTCTCACAGGACAGTATTTGTCTGAATTTTCAGACAGTCTCAGCAGAGAGAATTGCTGTAACTTCTGAAGCTGGACCAGAAATTTCCACACCTCTAAGCTAGCTAAATCCTTAAGCACAAGAAACTGTGAGATAGGTTTAACACAGGCTCCCTACCATAGCTGACACGGAAGATTTGCTGCAAGTTACTACTGCTTAATGTCCAACCAAACTTTGCATGTCTTGTGGCAGTTAACATTTTTTGACAAACGTGACTGGTATCTTGCCTCTAGCTTGAAGCCTCTAAGTTAGATGTGACACAGGGCCCAGTTTAACACCCATGGAAAGCAATAAAGGCTCCAAACTTTAGAAAATGAACAAAGGGCTAAAGTATAAATTTCCAGCCAAGTCATGCTTTTCACTCTGTATACAAGCATGCAAAACATGTTTGAAGAAGCAAATTGAGATTCAGAAATGTATAACACTTTGACCATAGAATCATGGAATGATAGAACAGTTTGTGTTGGAAGGGACCTTAAAACCCACCCAGTTCCAACCCCCGTGCTGTGAGCAGAGACACCTCCCACTGGATCAGGGTGCTCAAAGCCCCATCCAAGCTGGCCTTGGAACATCTCCAGGGATGGGGCAGCCACCACTTCTCTGGACAACCTGTGCTAGGGCCTCCCCACCCTTGCAGTAATCATTTCTTCCCAAAATTTAATCTCAATCTCCCCTCTTCCAGCTTAAAATTGTTCCCCTTCTTTCTGTTCCTGCACTCCTTGATAAAGTGCCCCTCCCTAGCTTTCCTGTAGGTGCCCATTAAGTACTTCAAGCACCTTTAAGAACCAAAACTGAAGATATGCTGTGTAGTGTTATAAGTATAGTACTGCTTTTATGTCAGGATCTCAAAATCTATAGCTAACTGCTACCACAAGATCAGGCTGAATTACCAAAGGAGAGATAGGAAGGGAAAACAACATGCCTTCTCCAGTCTGGTATCCTTGCTTTACTTATTAACTGTGTTAAATACGATGTGAAGGACAGGAGCAGTAGAAAACTTGTGATACTTGGGATTTAAGCTTTAGTACCACCACCACAGAAATGGGCTTTCATGCCAGCTGTGTAGTTCCCAGGTGGGATGCAGGCAGTCCTGATGTCTCCTTACATCAAACATCCTGCCAGGCAGTGCTGGGCTGAGCTCCCAACTCTAACCAGGGCAGTCACCCTACTCCCCAGGTATGGACCTTCAGCCTTCTTATTCAGTCCACGGAGGCTAGAGGAGTTATATGAAGACCACCCATAAAGTATATGGAAAGGATTTAAAACCTGCTGGTCTTTTTTTTTCTGATTGAAACAATCTAGTCTCCTTAGAATTACCTTTAAAAACACACAAAAATATAATAATTTATTTAAAAAACAACGAAGCATAGATAGCGTAAGGGAAACCCTGGTTGCATAAAGTTTTTCTCATCCACTTCCATGTATTATTATTCCAGATATTACTATATTGACAGATCTTAATTTAATATGAAAAACTACATCTTTAAAAATATATTAAGATGTGCTTGATTTTAAGTAATATTTCTGTTAGTGTACATAGAATTGATATGTATTTATGTAGCTTTTAAATTGAACTGAGTTCTTAAAGAGAGTAAAAAATCCAGCAAAATCAATCTGTGTGAAATTTATAGGATGTATTTCTTACTGGTCTTCAGCTTGCAAGCCAGTAGCCCACCAAAGGAGCTTATAATAACCTTCATTTTGTAAAATAATATCATTTATATGAAGAATCCATCTTATAATGGCCTTCCCAGGTATGCCTTCAACAGAAATTAGCGAGATTATAGGAGGATTCAAGCACAGATGACATCACAGTGCACAGAGTGCATTAAAATTGTGCAATCCATGCTGCTAGGGAACCTCACACATATCAAAACATCAAATGATCTTCAAATCTGGAGACCTTGAGTCTTCTTGGGATGAATATTGTTCCTCAAAAAATTAAAATACGGATAAGTCTGTATAAAACTATCAAGTGGAAAACACTTGCCTTTTCATGAAAGAAATCAATGGAAGACATTCTTTTAAAAGTCACTCTTTTTTATGTGTATTTATGTTCAGAATGGCTGTTCTCAGACTTAATCAGATCAACATGCTTGTAAATGTATTTTTTTCATAAACTTGTGTGGGCTACTAATCTCTATAACCCTAAGAAAAAGAACTGTGTGGCAATTAGCTCTGACCCACCCATATATATAAGCACTATTACAGACTGGGAGCAAATTATCAGGGTAAATCATTAGAGTTATAACAACAAGATCTGGAATATATTGAATATCTTGTTACACTAAAACACAATCCAGCATACCTTAGGAAATTAAAGGAAACATTATCCAAAGAAAAACAATCACTGTTTATTTCTATTACAATACCTTCATTTTTAAAGTCTGTTCTCATTTTCTTACACAAGACATTCTAAAATCAAGCTGTGAAACAAGAAATACTAAGTGGCAAATCTCTCAATCACCGTCATTCTCAGAAACTTGAAAAACAAGTTGCTTGTAGCGTTTCTCTGTTTGCATTTTGAGGAAAAGAGTAACTTTCAATTAGTGTTTTGAAAAAATAAAAAACAGACAGGTACCTGGGTGAGCCTGAAAGGAGCTGGTGCAATAAAATAGCATCTGTTTGTAGAAGTCTTCAGAGCCTCACAACTGAGACTACATAACAAGCTGTCATAACAACAAAACCAGGAGATGTACTCCCCATCTGTTTTGTAAATCTTTGCATACACAAGCAGAAGAGCTCATGGTGGATGGACCTGTGGCTAGGACATTTGGGGTTTGGCCACAACACCTCCGCTTTCCATCCTGACTACCCTGTCGTGGTGTAAGCCTGCAGTCAGCCAACACCATGGAGGTTACGAGAAGCACAAAACCAAGAGTGGACTGGGATGTCTTTAGGCTGTAGGAAGAATCATAGAATGTCCTGAGTTGGAAGGGACCCACAAGGATCATCGAGACCAACTTCTGTCCCCGCATAGAATATCCCCAACATTCACACCTTGTGTCTGAGGGTGTTGTCCAAATACTTCTGGAATATTGGCTTGGTGCTGTGACTGCTTCCCTGAGGAGATGTTCCAGTGCTCCACCACCCTCTGGGTGAAGAACGTTTTTCTGATGTCCAACCCAACCCTCCTCTGGCACATCTTCCTGCCCTTCCCTTGGGTCCTATCATTGATCTCCAGAGAAAAGAGCTCAGCACCTGCTCTTCCTCGTCCTCATGTGGGGAAGCTGCAGACCACGATGAGGTCTCCGCTCAGTCTGCCCTTCTCCAGGCTGAACAGACCAAGGGACTTCAGCTACTCCTCACAAGGCTTCCCCTCTAAATCTTTCACCAACTTCATTGCCCTCCTCTGGACACTCTCCAGTAGCTTTATATCCTTTTTATAATGTGGTGCCCCAAACTGCACCCAATACTGAAGGTGGGGCTGCCTCAGTGCAGAGTAGAGCGGGACAATCACCTAACGCTCTTGGGAGTGAGCCAGAGGAAAGGAAGGCCGTGCAAATCAGCACAAGAAATTACTCCTCAGTACAGTAATCACCCACAGGGCTCTCAGGGTTAATCAATTAATACTCTGTGTAAATCACACATGAACCTGTCACCTGTTTGCTGGCACTGTGGTCTTTAGCAGCCTGTCTGTTACTGGATTATTTTAACATTCTCCTGAGCCTCGTCACCCTACTGTTGTACAGTTTCAAACCACGCCTGAGCTCAGGAGCACTGCAGAAGCATGAAGAGATATGTACCTTTCAGCATCTTCAACTCACTAATATTCCAGGCCACAGTCTTGTGGATACATACCCAGAACTGCTCATTCATTACTATTCTGCTAAGGGTGTTATAGTAAAACACCAGATATCAATACAACCAGACTGCTCAGGTGAAAAAAGAAACAGTATCTTTTAAAATACATTTCAAAACCCCCCAAAAAAAAAACATTATCACAGTTTAATTACTTATTTACAGCATTTTGAATTAAAAGTGTTTGTATCAAGCTGTTTACTTTATTTCTACTCCTAAACTCTGTATCTTGGAATTATAGAATGATTTGGGTTGGAAAGAACTTAAAGATGATTCAGTTCCAATCTCCCTGTCATAGGCAGAAACATCTTCCGCTAGACCAAGCTGCTCAAGGTCCCATCCAGCCTGGCCTTGAACACTTCCAGGAATGCGGCAGTCACATCTTCTCTGGGAAGCCTGTTCCAGTGCCTCACCACCCTTGCTGTGAAGAAATGTCTAATCTAAATCTTCCCCCTTACAATTTAAAGTCTTTCCCCCTTGTCCTACCAGAACATGGCTGTGTAAAAAGCCCCTCCACAGTTTTATCGTTGGCACCCTTTAGGTACTGGAAAGTTGTTATATCCTAGTTATTTGAAGCTTGCATTACTTTGAACCATGCTGAAACAGGAAGTAATGTTCTCAGTGAAGAGATTCAGGAATAAGAGTTGAATTCCGTAGCCAGACAGGCATAGGGTGATAATTTGCTCTGAATACAAACATGCCACCAACTATAAATTATCTTCTTTGGAAACTGTGTTAATAAGCCTAGGCCACAGGCCATGTCTCCACACCTGATTGAAAGTTCAGCCTTTGCTCTCAGAAGAGGAATTTTACTCTTTTGTTGAGAATGACCAGGTCTCAGCTTCTGTCCTGAAGAAATGTATTCACCAGAGGTGTTTGATTTTCTGTTTGTTCTCAATGTTTGCTTACATATGTAAAGGTAATCATGTGCCTACTCTCTCCAAAGTTTGAAACCTGTACTATTTGCCCCAAGAGGACAACATTCAGCCCTTATAAAGTAATTATATAATTTTTTAATGTAAAATGCTTTTAGTTTTGTAAGTCTTTTTTGATCATATCATATATAAAGGAAAGTAAGCAGAAGTCTTTTCCTGCGATGTACAGAATTAAAGTAAAATTTTAACAACAGTGTTTAATGCATAGACCTTAAAACAAGTCCAAGAAGCTATACATCTAGCACCTTTGTTCTTATTGTATTAATGCATTCCCACCCAGTATGAAGCCTGAATTAACGAGTCGCTAATGCTGGATATCATAGAATCATGGAACTGCTTGTGTTGGAAGGGACCTTAAAGATCATCCAGTTCCAACTCCCCTGCAATTGACACGGACACCTCCCACTAGACCAGGCTCCTCAGCGAATTTTTTACTTCATTGTACCGTGGTTTATATTGATAGCATGGTGCTGCAGAACTAGAGCAGACACCTAGCCTAGCTCAAAGGCATGCCCTTCACATGATTCAACTAATAATGGCACAGAATCACAGAGTGGTTGTGGTTAGAATGGACCTCTTGGATCATCCAGTCCAATCCCCTGCTAAAGCAGGTTCACCTAGAGCAGGTTACACAGGAGTGCATCCAAGAGACTTTTGAATATCCCCAGAGAAGGAGACTCCACACCCTCACTGGGTGGTCTGTTCCAGTCACCTGCACAGGAGTTTTTTAAACATAAATGTCTCTGGTCCATCCTCACCATGCACTCAACATTGGTGATTGGCCAAATCAGGCACCAAGTCTAGAGATACCTTTACAGAACGGTGTTATTTCTCACCTGGACCACACAGTTTTCTCTGAACTACCTAGAGGAAGGGATTAAATAGGTTAGTTGCCCAGCTTCCTCTTTCATGAGAAGTTCAGTGTAGGCCCTTGGGAGAGGACTGAGCTCAGGAATGCTGATGAGATTCCACATTTATATTTGTGCTGAAGAGGTTGTTTCTCTGGCCTCTTACTTTCATGCTGTTTCAGCCTTTTCAGTCTTTTACGCACTACTTGCACTCAGCCAAGGTACTTGTAAAGACAGGGATCTCACTTTTGTTCTCTTCCTGAGACGTGGACTTCAGGGGGTTACGTTCTTTGTCATACACAGCAGAGCTCCTCTTGGTCTCTCGCTCTGAGTGAACAAGCAGTGTGCCCTGTTTCCCCCTCACAGCCGACCTGGACTGCTGCCAGAGGGATAACACTGCTGCCTGCATTCCAAACAGCAAGGGAGACTGAAGAAAAGACTCCATCCCTTATCCTCAGGAGGAACAGGAAGAGATGTATGGGACTCAGCCTTTACTCCTTATTCTCACGGGCAATCCCTTTTTTTGTTCTACATAACAGAATACAGAGTAAGACTCAATGCAAGCAGATTTCTAGATGGTGATACCCATTCAAATATATTTTATTAGAGTTTTCCCATGTATTTTCTTAATGGCTTTGTGAGGAGAATGTTTAAAGACACTATGATTTTGGAAAGAAAAATACATTGTCTTAGCATAAGAGCAAAAAAACACAGAACTCCTTAAAAACCTGCTGCTGTAACAGCTCCAAATCAGTGTTTGATGAAATCATTGCTTCCTGCGCCAATTCTTCCTAACTAAAGACGTTTAAGACGTTTATCCATTCTTGCCATTCTTCAAGATCTCACAAAACTTTTATTAGAGCCACGGAATTAAGACAGAAGATTAGCTCCTTTTTTGTCACTAGTTGTATATTTGTCTTACCGTCTAACCATCATTTTTTGTTTTCATTACAGTCTATAAATGGAAAATTAAAAAGAAATGTTCAAATTCACTCACTGAAACTAACTGAAAAAGGAAACTATCTATGACACAAGAACCTGGCCTGATGCTGAACAAATATGGTTGTTAAATAAGTCAGGCTTATCAGGCTTCCAGTACTAGACAAGACTGAAAGCATCAACATGTCAGCTCCAGAGAATGACTGCCCGGAGAGGACCTGACAAGGGCTGGAAGCTGTAAGTATAAGAAATAAACCACTATTCAGAACAAAAGAGGTACCATTTTACAAATTCTATTACCTTTCTACTAGATTTCTTACAAGAAAAGAATTCCCACTTTCTCTTATATTCTGACTACTTTCCCTGACAGTTTTTTTGTTCTGTACACATTGAGGATGTTTGCACTGGCATTCTAAGTCTCACAACAACAACTGAAGAACAAATAATACAAACACAGCATACTAATTAAAATATTTATTCTAAATGACTTCTCAGAATCTAACCTTCTCTTGTTTCCCTTGACTTTTTTATCAATATATTAGGCCATATAAGGCAGAATATCTATTTGAGTCATACCTTGCCTATAGTTGTAAACTATGTCTCCAACTTGCCTCCACCAAACTGAAGCACCATCCAGTAATGGAAACTGTAACTACACAGCAATTCAAAGTTGTAGTTTACTAACCCTCCTGAGGACTTCATACGATTAGTTTTTCTGTTAGTGGAATGATTTTATGGGGCTAGTCTTAAACAGGAAAGGACTTTGTTTCAAAGTCCATAAGCAATCATGAAGCAATCTAGCTGCCCAGCCCCATTTAAAAGCCAACAAAGTTTCTTAACCCCTGTACTATTATAGGACAACTGCTTTGGAACCGGCCTTCTAGTTTTGAAAACATACAATGCCAAATTGTGCTTACATCAGTGGTATCTTTAAAGAATTTGTTTTATTTTCTGGAATTTCCTTGTAGCAGAAAGAGCAATAATGTAACAAATAAATAAATAAATCAGTTTTCTTTTATAGGGTAAGATATGCATTCCCCTGCTCATCCCAATGAATATTTTCTATTACAACTTGAAACCATCTTTCTTGCTTAAGAGACAAATGGACTCACCATCCTGAACTTACTGCAATGCAGTTATTGCCCATACAAATTATTTTACCAGACACATCCTCAGATCCCACCTTTTCCAAAATTGTATTGCACTGGTGACTCATAGTTCTACTGTGAACAAGTAAAAAGCCCAGAATTATTCCTTCCCCCATTGTTTCCGTTTGCATGACTTCTAGATTATAGTATGAATTCTTGCCTTACAATTTGAACATTAAATTAAATCCCACCTCTGTTAACACAGACCAGCATCTGGTTCTTTTGTGACATTCTTATCCTTCTGTTAGGCAATGCCTTTCTTATCCACTCATCAGCTACCATTAGCTCACATCTAATTTCTGTGCCAGGGTCATAAACGAACTTGTTAAGATTAGTCCTAAGAGTGGCCCTTGAGGACCTACTTGCCTGTAGCCTTGCTTCCCCTTTCAGAATAACCCTGTGTGGATTCTTTTTAGCCAGTGCCTTCTACATTTGACTAATCCCCATCTTGCCTGCCTTCATCAATCATTTCCCATGGGGCACCATATTGAATGCTGTACTGAAGGCCAGAAAGATGAGAATCACCACATTCCTTTTGTCTTCAAACAAGCTATTCAAGAAATCTTCGAAACAATGGTTAAGTTTAGATAAAAATCTTGGTAAGAAACGGGTACTGTACTGGAGGGATAACAGGAAAGAAAATACACATGTTAGGGAGAAAAAGGTAGGCATCAGGATGCCTTGAGCCTCTGAATGAAAATAGGTGGTATTTTGAAATTGAAAAGTGAAGAGTGTAATAAAAATTATTTTTTTTTCAGGATAATACAAGTGAATAGGATTTGGGAAGTACAGAAAGAAGGTGAGAGAGAAACTCCCCATGAACAGTCTTAGGCAATTGCGCTGCAGAGGCTGATGATGAGAGATGAGCCCCTGGTGTTCCATGCAGCTAGCACAGGTTTTCCAATCCATGGATCACTAACAGTGATGAAAAAATTTTCCATTTGTGTGACGTGGTTATACTATTAAATTAAGCTAATTGGGGTGCCTCTTCTATGTTTTGCTCCTCAGCTCCTGAGTCATCCAAGTAGATGTGACTATAATTCTGACAGAAGGAGATGCTTCCTCTCTTGCTGCCTCACGGGCTGTATCGCACACGTGCACAGGGCCTGGCTATAGCGGAGGGAACAGCTTACACCAAATAACTCATACAGGCAACTCCACCTCTTTGTTTTTCCTGTTAATGATTTATATTCGCATAGATGAAGAACTTACCCCTGGTTCTCATTTTGGACTTGTTGATCAGATACATTTTAGACTTAAAGCCATTCAAATTATTATAGTGGATGCTCACAATTTTGCTTTCCATTGCTGAATGGATAAATGGTGAATAGGACATCATTATCAAACTTCATAAGTTTTTAGTAAATCACATTTTTTAAACGGGCTTTTGGAATAAAACCAGCATGAAGAGTATGCTTTTAGAGCATATTCTTTTCAGTGAACATTTTCAATGCTAATTAAAATTCAAAAAAAGTCCAAATTATCTTCAAGAAGTGACAGGTAATTTGTGAAATAAACTTTTTCCATCTCATTTGGTTTATTTTGGACAACCTGACTTTCTGCCACATAGTCAAGTTTTAAAAAGAAATGTGCACTTGTTTTCAGCTGTTAGAATGGTACTTTTTTCAAATGGTAAGTTCATCTGAAAACAAAGGCCCTTCCTATCAGCTCATGCACACAATAGAGCAGCACAGGATATTATGCTCTGACAAACTATTTAAATTCATGCATCCTGAATGTTACAAGTGGGAACTTCTTTTCAAGCCTGAGCAAATTGGCATGGTAGAGGCACTGGGGAAGTGACTTATGGAAGGAATCCTAGGGACCAGCCCAGTAGCAGAGAGTGGCCTCAAGCTTTTTTTTTCCAGCCTCAGGAATAAAATAGCAGATGTCAAGAACTTTTGTTATAGCCCTGTTGTGACCTGCCTATAGATTGGGATGTATGAATTTCATCTCCCTGCCTCCACCAAGAGTCTGTTTGAAAGCCTGGTGACATTGGCTTTGTGTGGGTGAGATGCATTTCCCCTATAGTGCACAGTAACACTTGAAATACAGAACACAAATATTTTCTTAACAGTGTTAAATGTCCTCATTATTCAAAGGCATGGAAACAGGCCAGAAACTCTGTTCAGATTACCAGTGAGTCATTCAAGTCAGCTGTACAAAAGCAGATATTATAATACATGAGAAGGTACGGGGAGAAGTGGCTACTTTGTTGGCTGCAAGAACAAGAGCAATGACAGTATAGGTCGTTTATAGGACTGCATTCGTGTAATTTCAAAGGTGGAAAACACTCAAAAGGACTGTATTAATTGAAATATATATAATTTTAAGAGTACACATGCTGCCGTAATGAAGAATGTATTTTAAAACAGTGGGTAAAATGGAAAGGAATAATTTCATACCTGACACTGGAATCATTTATCCCAGAAAGAACAATGTCTCAGATGCTTGTGATCAAGAAATGGTGCAGACGTAGGGAACTTAGGGTTCTCTCATGTCCTTCAAAAGACAATCAGTGTCATTTTAAAGAAAACAGTATTAAAAGAAATGAGCCTCACTAGGATGAAGAGCCTTTTTTCATTCCGACATTCCTGATGTTCTTCATAATGTATCTTTCTTTAAACATTACACCCCTCAATTAACTCATAATTGCTATCTGTGCCATATGAATTATGCAGCATTTGATGTAAATTCAGATTCCCTGGCACTGAACAAATCTAAGGGTGTTTCAGAACCTGGTTTAATTACAAAAGTAATCCCTGCAGACTGAGAAATAAAATAAATATAAACTACATTTTTGATCCTGGTTGGTTTGTATGTTACTCCCATGATAAATTCCCCTTGGGATGCCACGATAGTGCAATAGCAATGAAAATCATGAACTCGTGCAAATGAGCAAAGCTCAGGAGAACTTGATGGAACAAGCCCAGTTTGCATCAGTCGTGCTTGAAGCTCTATCCCATTTCTCCTGATTCAAATTTTAACCTAAGTGAGTTCTTCGCTGAAATTCTCTTACTGAACTAAAACCCAAGTGGAAAATACTCCTGACAAAAGCAAAACAAGTCTTGCAATACACTATGCTTTGAATTATACAGCTGTTGAAAGATCCTGGAGAAGCAGAGTCAAGGAATGCTCAGAGGAACAGGAAGATCCGCATAAATAAGGAGAGAAAAAAAAAAACAAGGAAGGGAGAGAGGACACCAAGAAGACATATGAGCAGTATCACAGGTGGCTGGCACATCAAATCAGCAGATCTTAAAACCTGCAATATTTCAGGGTGCATTTGCCCCAGTGAAAGGGGATTTGGGCTAACACAAAGATTTGCGCTTAAACAAATCTGACACTAATCTTGACTAAATTCAATCTTGAGATTTCACAATTTATTCTTCCTTCAGTACGAGAACATATAAAACTGCAAGACAACACTGGAGAGGATTTTAGCTAGAAAGCCTCAAATCCCACACTGGCAGTTGACATATAGAGATCCCTGCACAGGTCAAGGAAGGAAATTCTAGTAAGACTCTCTTCAAACATGTTTTTCCCTTAGTTTAATTAAATATTTTCAACACAACCATCAAGATAAATAAAAGCAGTCCCCTTTTTAACTCCTCCAGTTCAACTGTAGCTCATATTCAGTGATTCAATGATATTATTCTATCTTCTTAATCAATTTAACAAAGTTGTGCTGTAACCAGCGCAATTACAAGAAAGCACAATTTCTGAAATGCACCAAGCACACCAGTAAAACCAATATGATTATGATCTTTAGCAACATGGTATTTGCTGTGCCCAACCACTCTAAAAACTTCTGAGGCTGCACAAAAAGGAGGGATGATGGGTTATAAGGCCATGAAGAGCTTGTGTTTAGCATCTTGCTGGTGACTGCACTGTCAGAGGTGTTTATGCAGTCCTTCTGATTTATTAACCGAGTAGTTTATGATATTTAATACAAGGTATGTATGAATATTTATTCTTTACAGAAGAAAAGTGAGGGTCAAGAAAGAAAATGTGATTTCCCTGAAACAACACAGAACAAAAGTAACTGTGAAAACAAGGGAACTGAGTTCAGCATGGCCAAATTAGAGTACAGGTTAAGTGAAATTCTACCTCCAGTTTTAGCCTGGCCATCACAGTCATTTATCTAACAAGTGTGAGGAGGAAGAAGAATCCAGCTCCTTTGTCAATATACAGTAAACACAGAACTTTCTGCACAAATAAAGATGTGAAAAGTCAAACTGAATAGATATTAAGTGCCATAAAATTTACAAAGTTACTTCAAAAAAGATTGCTACCAATGCTCCTCATCCTTAGCATATTTGGCCTCTGGGTGGTTGGTATTTCTTCACTGCCTGTAGAGAGAATCATTAATATTATCCTTGCTTTGCTGCCTCTTTGTCTTCCCCTCCCCCTTCTTTTATCTCTTCATAGAGAGACAAGTGCTGTAGTCTCTACTGAAAACTGAAGTATAACCATCTAGTTGTCACTCAGCCAGCAGAGAGTGGCTGATAAAATGCCAGGATGACTTCTGGTTGAGACCATAATAAACCAGACAAAATTCATCTCTGGTCTACTCCTATTATAACTTCTCTTTCTGAGTACCTGTATTCTTAAAATCATATTTTTAAAATCAAATATCCTGCATTTTCAATAAATGTTGTTATTACATCTTGGAAGTCAATTGTTGGTTTGCATTAACTTTAACAGCACCAACAGTTAACGACTTGCCCAGGGTTGTACAGGAAGTCTGTGTGGGGACGAGGAAGATTTTATTAGCAGTGTGCATTAACACTTCTGCTCTTTGGCTATGACAGCTATGAAATTTACTGCCAGTTTCTAGGCAGTGGTCTGTATTGCTACCCTGAAATAATCTGAAGCAAAATTATTTGCTTTCAGGTTTTTTTTTTGTTAAATTTCCCAAAATGGTGAAGGAACCTGAATATACTTCCCAAAACTGGAAAATAAAAGTTGCATTGCTACCGAAACAAAATTGAAGAGCAATTATGCTTCTGTCTAAATATTTGTCAGTAAAGATTTTTAATTCCTGCCTCCTCCTTCAAAGTCTGCTGCATTCAGAATAGTTAGTCACACCACGGAGCACAGAGATTCCTTTCTGAACGTTAGCCATCCAATCCAGCTTTTTTTAGAAGCCACCAAGAAAACGGTGACCCCTTCCGCACACACATAATACAGACAGTCACTCATGCATTAACAGCCATAAACCCCCAAAGGTCGTTTCCATGACAACCCCAGGGTCCTTAATGACCCTGACAGTTCAATGATTTTGTTTTGTTTGAGAGTGAAGGAATAATAAGTCTTCTCCCATCACCCCCTCACCCCCTCCTCTGCACTGATACGCTGTTCATTATCTGATCCCAGGCTCAGCCCTGGAGACAGAACGGCAGCCAGCTCTGAAAGACAAGAGCCTCGCTGCAGACAAAGAGCAGAGAAGGAGCTGAGCGTGCTCAGCATACTGCAGCAGCACCAGCCTCATTAATTCCATCACTAGCCCAATGAGTTTAAGCGAGTGCCAGGGGTATTACAATAGTTTGTAGCAATATGTTGCATAAGTGAGCCCCAAATCACTGCACAGTTATTTAGAAAGTACATTTTGCATACCACTAGCAGGAGTGCTTTTGTTAACGATGTGTACCAGAAACACAATAAGATGTTGCAGCATAGTCTGCAGTAAGACCTATAATTTTAATGATGTGATGAATAAGGCAATTAATGTACTTCAATCTGTTTCCCATATGTATCATATTTAACGTTGGAAAACTAGAGAGATATCCACGAGAAAGTATAATAATGCGTCACTAAATGCGTAGGCTATTCCTAATGCTTTGAATGCACGTTTCTTAGTTGTCCTCTTCAGCTGAACCTGCTATTCTTTAATTAGAAATCAGCTACAGGCATATGCAGAATTCCATTCCCAGTATGTGCTCATTAAGTGGTCTAGAAGCTGGCCTGTTGTTGATCTGATGTTGTTCTTTACGGAACTCCACTAAAAGCCCCTTCCGTCGTTTACATGAAATTATATACATTCATTTGATCACGTTCCAGCATTATCTCATCACAGCCATGCTCTTGCTAGTACTATATTAAACTAGCTCTTTGGTGACCTGTTTAATGGATGGATGGATATAAATCGCCTTTGTTTTCCTTCACTTCATAGATTAACTGTGCATTGAACATAAATGGTATAAATTGCAGCTTCCAAAAGGTTTGCTAACTAATATTAATATCCATTGGCCTTACAACTTTCAAAGTGGCTACCAAGTCACCATTGTGCAGAGATACCACAGTTGGGTCTTCCTCCTCCTACCTCTGCAGAGACCTCGGGGCAGTAAACTGAGACTGAAAACACCCAGTGTAGCTGAAAGTTCCCTGTTTTTTCTTTATAGGTAAATAAAATACGTTACTGTTAGGATTTTGTACCTGGGATGGAAGAGATGGTCCAGCTTTTCTAATGACAGAGAAGTCTTTAATGTCCTTTAGATCAAGTTTACATCAAATTCCTCTGTTTTCCACTTCACTGTGTAACATTCAATCTTTTGATCTAGTGAAGTCCTTAAGTCGAGATGGCTTTAGGAGAAACTCAGTATGGTACAATACCTCAGAGTGTGCTCAGGTGCCATAATCTAGCCCTCCAGCGTCTATCCGTAATTCTTTAGTTCAACACTTTGCCTTTTATCCAAAAAAGTATTTTAGACAAATGAGTATCCCTACAAAAGCCACCTCCCTCAGCACCTGAACTCAATGAGCTGCTTGAATGTTTGCTGCTAATCACACACATTCAGTCCTTATCTGGGAAAAGTTTCTCAGTATTTGTGGAATAGAAAAATTAAGAAGGAAAACATCAAAATTTGCTTTATTCTGAAGAGTGGATATTAATGTGAATCAAACCAGTTACAAAGGAAGTCAGAGCCAGGCGTGGAGCACAGGCACTGGAACCTGCTGCACTTTCCTAGCACTCAATTTCCGCTCCCTCAAATACAATGATATGCCTTTTAATCTTGCCTTCGCTCAGTTTGTTCCCCTTCACTCCAACATAATGCAAGGTCACTGGAAAGTGAGAGTAAGAGGCAGCACAGCAACCTCCAACCCTCATGCAGGAAGGAAAAGAGATTTAAAGAAAAAAAGTTAGCATCTTGCTTCTACAGCTAATCATTCTCAGCAGCATCTCTTGATTGTATACCACAAAGGAAATCCAGACTATCAGTTACAGACATGCGATAGCCTATGTGCTCCCCAGATATGACATTTCCTCCTGCCTGCCATCCATGTTTCTCTCCGAGCTGGTAGAGCTTTCCAAATGCTGCAGAGCTTCCCCACAGAGCAAAATACACGCCTTCCTCAACATATCCTTTGCCTCTCAGTTTTATTACCATGTTCTATCAATACCCTGTGTTATGCAGAAGACATCTTGACCTGATAGCAATTAAATATGCCCAGAGGCATGGATTCTCTCCTCCGAGTGTGCATGCAGTTCTCATTAATGTTAATGGCAGCTAGGTACCTTATCATAAGGATGAGCAGGAAGATTCCTAAAAGTGCCTAACACCTTGGGAAAACCTGGCTGAGGAGCACAATGCTGTTGTGTGCACATACATAGCATGTGGCCCCCTGATTCCACTGAGGTTTCATAAACAATGCAAATTCTTAGGTCACTAGGGAAAGAAATTAAGCATGAAATTCATCAGGATTTTCATACAGCCTCCAAATGTAACTACACTGTTTCTGGCCATTCAACAGTTCAGCTATGAAACAATGTGTAGCCCTGTAGAAATTTAGAGAGTTTCTATTATTTTCATCACAACTAGAAATACTCAGAGACTGTGGATGAGATTAGGACTCTACTGAATACTCTCTCCTCGGAAAACGCATCGCGTAAGTGTCTCTTCCCTAGGAAGCTTAGACACAAAACAGGCACGACAGACACAGGAGTGGTTATCTCCAGTTTACACACCAGCAGCAGAGGCAGGTACAGACGAGGCCACTTGCCCAAGTTTACAATAACAGGAAGCAGGAATAGACAGCAAATTTCCTGAGACCTGTCCCAGCTCTTTCCCCCAATCTGAAAGCTTCCCCTCCCATCTCATTCACTTCAAGGCTTCATGAAACAAAACTGCATCCAGCAGGATTTTTTTCTGGGATTCCCTCTTTACTTTTCATCTTCAAAGTCCCTTCCAAGACAAACCATTCTATCATTCTATGATACAGCACATAGTAACAAACAACAGCTCAAATCACTTTCCCAGCAAGGAACAAGAGACTCCTCCTGGACCAGGTTCTACTGTCTCTTAGGAGGAATACTCTGTCTGGAAAGGGAAAGACTGAAGCAATCTCTGACGTGTCCCTGCAGCTTTCACTTCTGTTTGTAATCCAAATTTACCAGGGACAATTGTAAAAATGGTTATTATACACAATTAAGTACAAAGCAAGCGTGGTGCGGAAAGAAGAGAAGAAAAATGTGGTTTAAATTGAAGGACCATGTGGGATGTGGCACATCTGAATATGTATGAGGCCAGCCTTTCCCAAGAGATTGCTAGTAATGAGGGCAAGAAACTCAACAATACAGTGTCTGCACACTATGATTCATCCCTTCCAGCACCACAAATAATAAGTATAATTTTACTCATTTATTTGGAAAAATTAAGATTCCAAGTTTACATGTATATATTATTTTTTCAAATAAATAGTCACAAAGTAAGAAAATTTTAATGGCTAGTGTAGAGATCTAGGAGTGAGAACTGGAGGTTTCTATTCTTTATGTGGCTACAGAACTCCTATATGCATCTGAGCTATCACTTCATCTAAGTTTTTGTAAAGTATGTCCTAAATGTCTCTGGCGATATGAAATGCACTTGGAATTACAAAACATTTTAAGATAACCCAGGTGAATGATGATTCAAAATGAGGATAAGCATAAGGCAGTCTTAGCAATGTATAATTATTTGCAATAATGCAGTTCTCTCTCTGCTTATATATAAAATAAACTTGTTTTGAATCAAAGAGAGAGATTTCTTGAAGTGGCGTAATTTAAGGAGCCATTTGAAACACAGAAATATGCATTTCCTTTTTTTTTAATGGTACTGCTCGTAGCTATCATTTCCATGGTAATGAAAAGACAGGCACATGAAATGGAAGTGTTAGAATAACAAGCCTTTTCCATTGCATTGTTAAGAGCAGGACAATAACTGCGGAAGTTCAGACACAGCAGACCTGAAAAAAAAATTTCTGTATTACCTGGCTTGCTAAAAATCTAATCTGTGGCAACTTGCCCAGGCCTCCTAAGGTTGAATCAGAAGACACTACTGTTATTCCTCCCAGTACTAGTTGTTTGTGCAAGTCTAGGCACAGTTTCATGCCAAGAAACAGGCTTCTACTGACAGGAGGACAGGTATTTAACACTGGAATAAAATACATCGAACCACAGTAAACTCAAGCTTTGATGCTCTGCCTCTTCGTGTTGGAATTATCATGAAACTTGGACATACGCTGTTCTCTTATTCATGCATTTTGCCAGATACACTATAATGTCTTTACTTTTCACCAACATAAAGTGGTTTTACATTATTTGCAGAATCGTTATCTGGTTAGAGACGATTTGTTTAGTTTCTGCAACTAAAGAAAAGCAAATATTCTTTTCCTTATACAACAAAAGCATTTAAGATTAAATCATAGTCCTTGGCACAGCAGGAAAAGAATGTGCCAATTGAGGAATAAAGTGTTTAACAAAGGTAAAGTAGAAGGTGTTTATGTGCTGTAAATCCTAGGGATTATATTTATCTATTTGACCAGGAGCTAGAATTCTCTTTCCAGAAGCAATTTTGGCATTTTGAAGGACAGATGTCTAAAAGTTCGTGGTGCAGTTTTCAAAGGGTGTAAGCATATACATGCCTACTACCTACAAAAATCAATAGCTGAATTGCATAAATATCCCACTTAAGGAAGGTTGTCAATGACACATATTCAAAAATCAAATATAAATAAAAGAATCTCAATTCCAATCTAACCCCAGTGACAAATACATTTCAAAATCACCAAAGACTCCTGTGAACCTTGGACAAGCAGAAAAACACTGAATTTTTGACAACATCATCAAAAGCTGTACCTGCTTTCAGGTAAATGACCTGTCTCTTACCTAAGTCCCACAAAAAAAAAAAACATAAATCAGATATTTTTTCTCAATCTGTTTTACCTGACTTACTCAGAACTTGTACAATCCCTCACAGAACACGGAAGGACACCAATTCTTCATTCATTTTACTCAGTAGATTTTGACTGCTTTTTAAGCACCACGTGGAAGGGTAAAGCCATCAGCTCTTCCTTTCAGTGTGTTTTTGAGTGAAAGGCAGTATGATTTCCCTGTTTTGCTTAGAATTCATTCCTAGCAGTCTATATTTGTTTTGCTCAGTGCTTCTGACATGCATCTTGTTGGGAATGTAGACAGAGGAAAGCACAGTTTGAGGATCTTGAATGAGTTAATGATAAGATAGACTTAACAGTTCCGTTTTTTAAAAGATGGAGGATGTTCCAAATGTGAGTAGAGGCATCATGTTCATTATGCACATCCAGGAAGAACGAGATACCTGGACAGTGGCAGAGAAGGGATTGCGTCTTTAGGGTGAATACCATGAATTCTGTCAAACTTCAGTATCAAGTATTTTAAAGTCCTTGAAGCTCTAGGTCTATGCTTTTGACTTTATGTCAGCCATTTGCAAGGTAGAGTGCTGAATCCAAGTCCCAGCTACAAATCCAGCCTTTGAAAATGTCATACCCTTACAAATGTGGCTTTCGAATCTTTATTATTTTTTCTCTGCACCCAGTACTTCCTGCCCTGTGTCCTATTAGCAAGATCATATTTTCTGTTAAAAATTTTAAGCAAGTAATCAAAAGTTCTGTATGTCCTACGAACACTAGACTGTGAAACCAGCTCTTGTTCTTCAGCTCAGCTGAATTCCAACCTGACTGCAACACAATGTACCTCAAAAGGAAATAATTCTTGAGAGCACATTTCAAATCAGCTGAGTTCACACCAATTTCAAATTTTCTGAATTTCTTTTTGTGATAATACAGTTGCTTGAAATTTCCTGCTTTATTTGAGCCATCAGGATGCACGTGAAGGCAAAACATTCCCAAGATGACACAGGTAAGCCAGTAATGTATTAGAATTTCTGATTATCATATGTATGGAACAAATTGTTTTAAGAGACCTTTGCTTTCTTCTGATTCTGGGACAAGAGGTTGTTTACCTGTTCTCCTAAATCAGTTTAAGAAAACTATAAGTGTTTACCTAAAAATCAAGAAGTTTTACAGCCATAAGGGATCATACTTGGTACAGGCATCCTGTCCCAACCAGCCCTTCAAAATACCATTACCCTTAACTGTGCTCTGTACAAGACACAAGGAATAAAATACAACTTCAGCTTCATTGCCACACAGTGAACCACTGGATCAGAGAGATTCAGCTCTGGTCTGCTTTATCAAATCAGATTCAGAAACCCTAATAAAGGTTTTTCAATTGGAAAAACAAGAATGGTTCCTCATCATGAGAACAATTATAAGCTTTTCTGATCAAGTTATGTATGATTACCTACCTAATTAATTCCCAGAGAAGTGGCCTGAGATTTTCACCTCCCACACCTAAATTAGGCAAAGAAAAACTGTATATCATATGCTTTTTTACTTTTCTTTTAATTTTCTATCTCAAATTTGTTTGCTCTGCTTCTTTTATGACTGATGACAACAATATTGGTAACCCCACTTGTCAATAGAGATTAGTTAGGTGCCAAAAAATCAAGAGATGAGTTTCAAAAAGCAAGAAATTTTTGCTTTATATTGTGCAACAAAAAATTTTGAGAGCTGGCCACACAGCGATAGTTTGAACACAATAAAGTTTTTCTTCGTTTTGCAGATAGTTGTAAAACAGTTCTTATGGCAGAATAACACTAGAAATGAAGGAGGCAGCAAGCAAGCCAAGAGTGTGAACAATTCCAATTTAGAGGTAGGATCTTCTTTACTGATTATTTTTTTCCTACTTTCCATCCACTCTCATGCTCTGCAGCTCAGCTGAACAAGGAACCCTTTTACCCGTTTCATATTGTACTTCCCAAACATGTATGCTATAACATCTTTCATATTTTAACACAAGACATTCAATGTTTCAATTAATATGTATTTCAATGATAAGTCTTTTTAGATTTCTTAGCACAAAAATATATTTTCTAACATATTTGTGTCTGGTTTTGCATGTTTCCACATCTATCGATTGACATATGTTTTCATAAGAACACATATTTCACTAGAAAAACATTCTGGTTAAAAGATTCTTAGATTACTCTCCTATTCTGTCATACCCAGGACTGAATTTACTGGTTCCATTACCCCGTGAACATTTCAGTGTGCTGCTACCAATTGCCATCCTGAATGCATTTTGTAAGCAAGGCCACGCTACACTTGAGGACCAAATGGTGTATGCCAAATGATTATGCAGGCCTTGAGGCACTCCGAGTGTATAAACATTTACAGTACAGCACATCTTTGGCCAAGTGGCCAAGTAATTGATTACAGGGCTATGAATGTCACTGGATTTTATTTATAAAATTCCCATAAAGCTGGCTCTGCTTCATGCAGAACCGGTACTGGCAGATTTTAAAAGTAGACTGTCTTTAGGTGAATTCAGAACCAAGCAATCTTTGGAATAAATCGTGTAGAACAAACAGGAGCAGGTCTCACCCTAGCTACCATTTTTCCTGAACTGATGATATTTGACAATTAGGCAAATTTATTACAAAGATACCCTCTCTTTCTATAGCATAAGTGAATAAAAATGATTTCTCCATAGGGAATACTAGAGGAAAAGCACAAGGACATTGAGTTATGTTTAAAATAATTTAAGAGAAAATGATATAACACCTTAGAAACGTTTTAAAATAAAACCAGTTAAATGTTAGCTTTAAATACAGACGTTGAATATAAAATGTCAGATGCTAGACAAATGATATATTATTATAGGAAGTATTTTTTCAGTTCTATTTACTTTTTTCATCAATTCTTAGTTAAATGTTTTGAAAGGTAAGGAATAATTTCTGTGGGAAAGCAGAACGACATAGTGAAAATCAGATGTGTAATCCATATTAAAAGTCAGAGGCACTGTTTGTATCTTCAGAGAAAGAATGTATGTGTGCTCCCTAATCTGCTTCAGAGCAGACATGAAGGGTAAACTCACTTTAAATGACTGATAGACAAAAGAACTCGAATGGCTTTAATCATTCCAGTTGTGCTTAAAACCTATGCCTTTGCAGAGCTTGTGAAGAATGTACTACAATCCACAGCACTTGTCACAAATCTACTCAGTCTACTTCTCTCAGAAGTACCAACTCACATACTCTAAAAGTGATCTCCAGGTGCTGTTCCCCACAGGATAAGTGATTGCAGATCCTCCTCTTTCTGCTTCCCTTGAATCTCTGCGTTACAGGCCTAGTTTCCTTTTAAGCACCATTAGAAAGATGTGTTTCTGTGAAGGGGCAGAGGGAACTGTGAGATTCACTGTATTCAGCAAGACAGCATTGGAGCAGAAAACTCATTCCAGAGTTCCACCTTCACCAGGTGGCACCACCCCACTAGCTGTCTCCAAACCAGACACACTCTGAGATAAAAAGACTCAGTGTTCAAAGTGAGTAAACATCAAACAAACCTACACTTGTAGAGTTCTTTCTATATTTGTAAATGGCAAAGAATAAATACAGTGAAAAACTGAACACATAATCCATAGAATAACAGAATCATATCATAGAATGCTTTGGGTCAGAAGGGACATTAAAGTTCATCTGGTTCCAAATCTGCTGCCACTGGATGCCTCTCACTGGATCAGGGTGCTCAAAGCCCCATCCAACCTGGCCTTGAACACTTCCAGGTATGGGACAGCCACCACTTCTCTGGGCAACCTGTGCCAGGGCTTCCTGATTCACACAGGAAAACTCTTCCCCCTAAGATCTCATCTCAATCTTCCCTCTTTCAGCTTAAAAACATTTCCCTTTATCCTATCCCTGCACTCCCTGATCAAGAGCCCCTCCCCAGCTTTCCTGTAGGCACCATTTAATTACTAGTAGGTTGGCTCAGTTTTGATTGCTCTGGTAACCTTTGTCTGAGCAAAACCACCTGGGAAGGATGTGATTCTGGGCTTAATATACAAAAACAGTTTTCTAGAACACTGATACCAAATGTTACAATTCAAAATGGAACAAATTAATTCAATTTACCCATGATTCAACTACAAAATAATTTAGGAAGACACGTGGTATACAATAGTGACAGCACAATGGCACCCAGAATTACAGTAAACACTATTCGAGTGTTCTGTGACTGTTAGAAGAATACAAAGGTGGGTTTGGGTTTGCTTCGCTTCCCTTGAGGTTCTGACCTGAACCAAGGCTAGCCAGACTACATCCAAGATCTCAGAACAGCTGATATGTTTTTCTTTGTGCAGGATCTGTAATTGGAAAGCTTTTGTAGCAGCAGGAGGGCAACCATGCAGGTCTGAGAGACAAGATAGCACATTTCATCTGTCACACAAATAAGAAACAAATCACTTCCAGTGGTAAGAAGCCAACAGCAGCATCTCTAGAATACATATGGAACAGAACTGCTGCTGTTAAAATGATAAAGACCTATTGATCTGCTATCCCAGCCACCTGCAAATTTCAGACTGTACTCTACAAGGTGTCTAGATGTCTGCTGTTTTGTTCCCAAACTTGTTTCGAAAGACTACATATTGATGATTGCACCACTTTCCTTAACGTTTTATTCCAATTTTCACATATCTCCCTCACAAGTGAAGGGGGAGAAGGGAGTTGCTTGATATCCAGCCTAAATGTTGGCTTCCTTAGTCTGCATTTGGATGTCTTTTTATATAATGTTTTGATTTCTTGATGTTTACATCCCTACAGAAAAGGTTCCTTTTTATCTTTATCTATACAGCTTTGATATTGCCTCAGAAATCAGTCCTCCCCTGAACGGTCTTTCTGGTCAAATGACCAGCACTGATTATTTTCTGGTTTCCCTTTCCAGTTGCTTAGGCTCCTTCTCTCCAGGCTTTGTGGGCAGCATAATTTTAGCAATCAGTTGTCCAGGATGACAGGCACAGAGAAGAAGAGAAATCCAAGAGTGGAAGGTCCTAATTAACAGAAAACTAAGAGAAGCACGTAAATGCAAGGTATCAGAGTTTAAAATGAGAAGGGGGAAAAAACATGTTATTTTTTTTTTTAGAACCTTTGTAATTGTTTTATGTCAGAAGTGCCCAAGGCTAACCAGCCTTTAGTGGATTGATAAAGGACCAATGTGTCGGGTCTTATTTAGTGGAAGAACCCAATTAATTATTATACAGAATTAGATGCCATTTAGAATTGCTTATATTACTGATGACTCGCTAATTTGGCTGGCTCTGATGTAATTACAATTAATTTACGTCCTTAATCCTAATGCTCTAACCTGGCTTTGATTTAATCAGGCGATGTGAAGGTATCACAATCAAAGCAGCATTGAAGAGCTCACTGCTAAAAAGAGATAATTACACCTTACAAAACATATCCTTCCTACCACTCATGCATCTCAAAACACTGAATCGGAACAGCGAAAATTCTCAGACAAAATATCATAGAGAAAAATCTGGTTAAAGTGCAGAGAATAGCTAAGGATACTGTTCAAGATTCATATTCTGAAAGAAGGGAAAGAAGTAAGATCAGTTCTAGTTGTTTAGCTGCAATCTGCAGATCTCTAGATAAGCCCAAAACCAAATAAAACTTTGTACCATGTCATCAAGAAAGATAGTACAAGACAGTAAAGCCGGTTGCCTACAAAATATAAAACATATCAGTGCAAATAAAAATAATAGCAATAGAAAGATCAATTCCCATTTGCCTTGGTGATAAGGCAAAGAAAAAGCAATTAATGACCCCCTTTTTCTGGGGATGTTGGTCTTTCGCACCATTATGCATCCCTGATTGTCAGCTCCCCTTGCGCTTTACCAGTGCTGCAGCTTGGAGATAGCTGTTCCCTCTGTCTCATGCCAGAAAAACTAGCTTTGCAAGGAATCCTAAAGATGGAGAGAGACAAACAGGTCTCTCTCAACCATCTTTATGCTTGTTAGAGAGGTCTCTTGCTGTTGGCTTGCTCTCTTGTGCAAGGGAGAGAAGCTAAAGCTACTTGAGTCAGTCTTAGTCTTCAGGTGCTTTCTGAGAATCTAAGGCAAGCCTGGATCCATAGCATGTCATTTCGCTGTGAATTTCCTTCCCTCTTCACCTCGCTTTCTCATTTCCCATTGCACTGTAGATCTGTCCCACAACCCTTACAACATGATGTAGCCTCTTTATTGTCTCCAATTACTACTCTCTTTTTATACTGCTGTGTTGCACGGGTCTGAGATGTTTCCTGCTCGTTAGAGTTCTACACTGCTAAACCATGAATCCATAGGTCATTAAGCTAATTTCAGTAATTCTTGGGGAGATATTTCACTTCTTCACTTTTTAGCATATAACTTATATGTGCTCTGCTATGAAAAGCCTCTTTGCTGCTGCTGAATTGAAAGGCAAAGAAAGGCGCTCTCTCTCTCTCTCTCTCTCTCTCTCTCTCCCCTCCGTGGAGGCCAGCCTGACAAAAAAGTGATTTCAACAGAATAAAGACTACCAGAGCAGAACGTACATGGGGGCAATGCAAACCTGCTTTTTTCTCTACAAACAGTACATATTTCAGCCCAGAATATCATACGTTAGTGAGATTATTACAACACTGGAATTATACAGTTCAGAGGATGGAATGTTTAGTTTCCAGTACAGGGAATTTAATTTCAGTTACCTTGGTTATGTTGCTTTGCAACCACCAAACTGCTCTATTTTCCTATAGCCACGCTGTCATAAGTTGGAGAACAGTTACAAAATGCTAAGGTTACTGTTACTGATGGTGACTGCAATACCTTACTGTCTTGTGTCCTGTTAAATAAAACCAGAACGCTTCTATGAGAAGGGACATTAACTTACAGTTGTGCTTGCCTGCTGTAATACCTTCTACTCCATGCAGGGCCAAATTTGCAAGCCTATGTGAGTGTGAAAGACTGTCGTTAAAGGGTCCACATCTTCATAGAATCATAGAATGATTTGAGTTGGGACATCAAAGCCCATCCAGTTCCAACCCCGCCCATTGGATCAGACTGTTCAAAGCCCCATCCAAAATGGTCTTGAACGCCTCCAAGGATTGGGCAACCACGACTTCTCTGGGCAACCTCTGTGCCAGGGCCTCGCCACTCTCACGGGAAAAAATTACTGCCTCATATCTCATCTAAATCTCCCCCCTTTCAGTGTAAACACCATTCCCTTTATTCCTATCCCTGCACTCCCTGATGAAGAGCCCCTCCCCAGCTTTTCTGGAACCCCTTTCAGTATTGGGAAGTTGCTCTAAGGTCTCCCTAGAGCCTTCTCCAGGCTGAAGAATCCCAACTCTCTCAGCCTGTCCCAGGCTCTTCCCATCTCTCCTTTTGTTAGTTCCTTGTGTACAGCCAGAGGTAAGAGACAAAAGGTGATCAAGACTTCCTCCTCATCCCTGCACCCCTTGTCTCATACATATCATTGCATTAAGGCTCCTGCACACTCAAGTCATCTAGTTCAGCACAGCACTTAATCTTAAATTCTGCTAAAATAAAATAGAACCATAAAATGGTTTGGGTTGGAAGGGACCTTAAAGCCCAACCAGTTCGAACCCCCTGCCATGGGCAGGGACACCTCCCACTGGATCAGGTTGCTCAAAGCTCCATCCATCCTGGCTTTGAACACCTCCAGGGATGGGGCAGACACAACTTCTCTGGGCATCCAGGGCCTCCCCACCCTCATTGTGAAGAAGTTCTTCCTAATGTCTAATATAAATCTTCCCCCTTCCAATTTAAAGCCATTCCCCCTCATCCTATCAGTACTTGTCCTTGCAAAAATCTCCTCCTCAACTTTCTTGTAGGCCCCCTTAACCTTCCCTGTAAATTCAGCATTCATTTGTACACTTTGCTCAAAAGACACGGGCTGCTGTCGCACAGCATCAGAGAGCAGCCTGCATCCTCTTCTATGTACAGATCAGGTTCAAACTGTTGCAAGCACTTTCACCAGCTGGCCTCTAAGACAAGCCTAACTTTATCAAGTCGTCACCGATTGCACAGAGGAGAAGGAAGAGAGGGTAGTTTTGAGAGGGAGGAGAGCTGTCCCTTCTCTGTGTATAAGAACCTCTCCCCAGCAACTGAAAGGACTGCAGATGTGTTGCATTGAGACGCCTTCTCTGTCTCCAGTAGGCATGCTCCAGAGGAGATAATGGCTGCTATCCCACCGAGAGAGCTGTTATATCATCCTGTTTCAGTTATTTGAAATATGGACTTCACTCAGAGGATTCTAGGAATAGCTGCTCCAGCTGTTCTGGAGAGATAGAAAGCTGTCACAGGAGACATCGTTAGACTCCGGTAAAATCAGCAGCTGCACTAAAGACCTCACATAAACTCCTTAATGGTTTGTACCACTCAGTCAGGAGTCAAGGAGAAGTGAAATGTGATCTATGAGTATAAGGCAGTTTGTATTCTGTGCATCAAGGCTGCGCTTGAATTTGACAGAATAGGAAAGACCCTAAAAGGATCCTTTTATCAAGTGTCTGAGCAGTTACTTGATCTAAGAGGTTTGTATACCTGCAACCAGCAATGTAAATGTCTGAGACAAATTACAAGGCAGCAGCAGTGTTACAGTGAAGGATGAAAGTGCACACAGAAAGGCAAACAAGCAAAGTATTACAACAGCCACTTAATGGCAAACACATTTATTAACATCAAGTGCAGTGTTTGTAGGTTTTCCCTGCCACAACCAGCTGTGGATGCCAACTCCTTGAAAAGATGAAACAGTGCAGTGAATAAAACAGAGGGATTTTTTTTCTCCTCTTTTTTCAACATAGTCTGCCTGCATTCTTGGCAGTGGAAGCAGGCTCCTAGCTCTGTCTTCGAAGGAACAAAAGCCATGCTGGCACACAGCGAGCAACTTGATTTCACAAGGCCTCCTGGGAAGAATGTACAGGAGCACAGCTCTGTGTCTGGCAGCTGCAGCCTTGAATAAAAAGAGGAGGAGGAAAAGGGCACGAAGGAAGGAGCACATAAGGTCCCCATACCATACATGAGACGCTTTTACACACAATCAGACATCCTTGCCCCAAAGTATTCAATAAAAGAAGTGTTCAAGGTGAATCACTCTACTGACTGCACAGCATAACAGCACATTTCACAGGCTACTGTGCTTTTATTAGGAGTGCTTCTCAAAGGTTTTATTGCCACCCATAGATTCTAAGCATTCGGGGCTTTTTAAGCATAGGGAAAATAATGAAGTGGTAGAACTAAATAAAAATTTGAAAATTTGACTTTGTCAGGCAAAATTAGCATTCTTTCCTTTTACTTTTCGCTTTTCCCCAGGAGAAACAGGCAGTCAAAACACGAGTGGGGAATGGTCATATTGCAGTGCAGTCTGTCAGTTTATTTCAGTTGAAGCAATTAACTCAAAATAGTTATTTTATCTTGGCAGTAGCATGACATGGACAGAAAACAACTACAGAAAAGAATACACGACCCTGTGAAAATTCAGACAGAGATAAAGATATTCATATTAGTGCTGGATTAGCTCTGAAATCTTAGAGTGAGAGGAAAACCTTCCATATTTATGGTACTAATATGCATCCAGACCTTGATCTGAGATCTGAGTGAGTACAGTACAAGTTAAAGCTTGCTCACTTCAGAACCTAAAAAATATTATGGAGTTCAATGGAGAAAGGACACCTTTCTTAAAGTGTAAGTGGAGTTGAGGATTTTCTGTGTTTCAAAGTTCTAGGCAAATTAGAAAAAGAAGAAGAAGAAAATACTATTACTGTGATAATACTGGTATCTCGGCACGTTTCTAGGACTGGTCTTTTCATTTAACTCCAGTGTGTTTAGACTCATGCAGAGAATTAAATTAATCATTATGCAATGGAAATCAGGATAAATTTCCTTAAGGGCATACTGACATTTTATCTCTCTTGTTCATTGGCATAGACGTAAACAGGAGCTGCAAAAGAGAGAGAACCTCTTCTTTTGCCTATTTCACATTCGTAAATCACAGTTGTGCTTAATCTGACATCCCTATTCTTCCAGCAGGGAAGAATGAGGGAGGGCATTCACTCCCTGAAAGTAAACTTCTGGCAGTGCTGCCAAAAGAAAAGCAGTGTTCCATTTTCTAAGCGAGAAAGTAAATCTAATAATAATTTTACCCATTAGCAGTACCTGGTGAATTGGATTAATTCTTTTCTCCTCTGAATCTTTTTTTAGTCATAAATAATTCTACTGGCTTGAGAAGGACTCCCGGCAACAAGAAACTGAATTGAAGAGAACAGAGCCTTTAAAACAAATAAACACCCACTCCCTCAAAACCAGTCCTCATCCATAACCTGTTAGTTTAATGCTAGTTAGGGATTGTTTTCTGTGTTAAACAGGATTTTCTAACAGTTTGATGTTGCAAATATTGCTGTGAGTTTATGACAAACATGTAAGGCAAACAAACCAGACCAAGTTGGACTGCACACAACAGTCATCTCATTTGTATGTTGGCTGATCACCTTGGGGTTAGTGGGTTAAGTCCCTTACTCTCAGCAGAATCAAATAATCCTATCTTGTCACCCACTTTACATCTTAGCAGTGTTTCCTTATTCATCTTTAGCCCAGTTGATCTGAATAATGGGAATCTTGAGCCTTTAACCTGTTTTTAACTTGTTTCTCTTGAAGTTTGAGTGAAGCATCTTATTGCAGCTTCTGTGTCAATAATGGTCCAGTCTTTTGTTGCTCTTGACAAGCCATGCAAAACATACTCCATGGTTCTGAAGATAATCTCATTCTTGCAGACATAAACTGAATAATCATCTTTCTATTTCAAACATAGGCTCCATAGCAATTGGCATATTTATTTCTAATCAACTTCTAAAATGGCATCGTTCAGAGGTGCTTAACCACATTACTTAATTTTCAGTCTATATTGATATTGATTTCTAATATTCTCTCCAAATACAGAACATCACTCAATAAAGCATTTTGTTTACATAATATGTTATCTGCCAGCCAAAAATCTGGGAAATTCTCATAATATGTCTGTAAATTTTGGATTACACAAGGATTTGATAGGGCTGTTTACTGTCATGATGTATACATATACACATAGTATTTGTCAAGTAATCTCTAACCTAAAAATGAACATAAAGTACCAGGTAAATTGACTTTGCTTAACAAAATAAGGAAAAGAAACCCTAATAAAATATTTTTCCTTAAGACAGACACTGGTTTAATGTTTGAGTTCCTCTTATTTTCTTTCTATTTAGACCAGAGACATCCTAGGGTGAAGCATGTTAGTTCTTGATGATTTGCAAACAGAAATAATTAGAAGATACAATTGGGAAACTGAGGAAATGGGAAATATTACAGTTCAATTTAATTATTAGTTATGAGATGGAAAGAACTGTGGATTTATCCAGTGAGGAAAGGAGAAACCGGAAAGAACACAGACTGCTTTTAGATATTTATCAGTCACAGCCCTGATAAAAGCATGAAAAGAGTTTGCTGTGAGAAGTTTTCTGTACAAAGTTTTGAGCCCACTCTCTCTAAAATGTGTTTGAAGTGGACCTCACAAGTGGTACACAGGGTTTTCAGCTCCAGCAGTTCCCAATATCTGATATAAGCAGTTATACGGAAATCTCATTTTCCACTGAAATACGAGAATATGTCTATCTCTCTTTGCTAGGAAAAAGATCACAAATGCAGATTGAGAATTCAAACCTGAGAACTCAAAATAGTAAATTCAAATAAAAAAAATGCTTACATTTAACAGTCTTACGATGATATTTTTTTTAAAAAAAAAACACCTAAATTTTGGCACACAGAATTCATCATTTTTGAAAGCCTGGTTTTGCCAAAACTAAACTGGTTTCAATGAACTGTAGAAGAATAATCTGCTTACTTATTACAGGAATAATCAGAAGACCTATTTGCTTACTTTTAAATAAAATAATTCTTTTACAAAAATAAGATCAATTCAGTGAATTTAAAACCTCTGTGAATTCACTACCCACAAGTCCTCCAGAACTCAAAATCTCATCAGAAATATTGTAAACTGATATAAAATACGTACATTCACACAGCGAATATTTAAATAGCCATTTAGTGTGTGCATTTGACCCATTCTGACTTCAGTGTTCACTGCATGATTTTTACATTCCTACTTCAGACAAATGGAAAGTCTTATTCTGATCAAAGTTGGAAAGCCTAAATCAGCAAAATCAATTATTACCCTCTACAATATATCAAAAGTAATGTAAACACCCTTTGATTAAGAAAAATGCAATATGGCATTCCTCTTAAAAGAAAGACACAGGACAAATTTCATAGGATTTGCTTGTTCACCTAACTGAAAAGAAGAACTGAGCAAACAAAACCCTTTCACCTACAGGGACTAAGCTGTATTTAAATACGTTTGCTTTCAAATTCCCTCTTGTGAGAACTTCAGCCAAGTTGCTTTGGTTTAGAGAGAATGACAATCATAAGTGAAGTTAATGTCTTCACAGATAATACAACTTGATTGTGCCACTATGGAAAACTAGTCCTACCAATACCTATGTTCAACCAGGGGAAAAAAAGTCACGTGTGTGTGCAGTCAAAACAATTCAAATTGCAAATATCAACAACAAATAGCAAATACTCCAAGGACCACTGACAGAAAATTGTTTGTCAGCAATTCACTGCCTGAAATAAATTAACAACAAACATTTGCTGAGCAATTGCAATCAACAAATTTGTTGAAACACATCCAGTTGACAGATAATTTATCAACAGGAGAGAAAAAATTAACATACGAGCAAGTCTTTATAGTTCTTTCACTAAGCTTTGTGGCTCAACAATACAAACTTGAAATCTGGAGAGTTACCACTGGCCCTCCTGCATCTGCTGTGCTTATACTGATTTCAATGCTACTTACAACATCACCAGCCAAATTACTTCCATACAGCTAGATAGTCTGTGTCTTTGGATCAAACTCTGTACTGCAAGACCATCACAGACAATACTTGCTTTATTTGTTTATTCTCAAACTGTTTATGCTCCTTAAATTGGGTCAGGTGAAGCACTGGAGAGATGGAGAAAATTCACTCCCCGGCAAAGAGCAGAGCCTACTCAAGGTCAGAAAGTTAAACAGCCTGCGGGAAGTCACAGGAGAAGAGAGCAAGAGAATCATTGCAAGGAACAGGGGTCCTGATACTCACAGGCAGAAGTGGGGAGTTTGTTGGGAGTGCCAGGGAGCAGATAGTGATGCATTAGAGGACAGCAGTTTTCACAGGGGACTGGACAGGCTGTTGCAATGCAGAGAGCAAGAACAGCGTATCTACAGCAGCATTTTAGTAGCTCGGAAGTACAATTTAAAGCAAATTTCCTGATTTTCCATGCTTACCATGTTTTGATCCGCATCATGAAGCTGTTTTGAAACATGCAAGTTGGGTTCCTTTTAGTCATGCCAAACTTGGTATTTGCCCTTGCACTTATCTAATTTATAGGCACAGTCCTGCTCATATACATACAGCAATGGGAGAGAAGCAAGCTTATCTAGTCCAGCATTCCTAAGGTATTACCAGAATTCCAGCCATGCACAGTAAGCTGCATTCCATAAGGAAAGAAAGGGGATTAAAATCTTGCTTACATATTAAAGAATGAAATGAATTCCCATAGGCATAATAAATACATCACTGTACCCAGAAGTGGTATTTTTTTACTGCTGAAATGGGGGATGTTTATGTAGAAGAGAACAGGTACATTTGGGAACAAGTGAGGAGTATGAATAAAACTAAAGAAATAGGAGAAGACTTGGCGTAAATAAGCCAGTTACACAGGCTCTTAAACTGAAATCTTTAATAATGTATAAAGTAAAACACATACGTTTGGCAGAGCTAATGCTTGTAAATGAGCAAGCCTGCAATGCATAAACATTTTCCTAGAGTGAGGATAAAATAAAGAATACGGTACCAAAAAAATACCCCCACCCCAAATCAAACCAGGCATAGAAAAATAAAATAATCTAATAAAATAAAAAAGGATTAAGAAAAAAGTCTATTCGAATTGCATTCAGAAAGGTTTCAACAGAGAAAAGAAGCTGAAACCTAGTGGAGACAAATACATCATAGTAAAGCTACTGTAAATAAACGAGCATGTTTTCTCACAGCTCACTTTGTTAGCTCAAGCTCTTTGCAACCCATCCTCTCCAGTGTTATCCATCCACTCAGTCCATATGTGTGTACCCAACTAACTCTGTCCACCAGGGTTCACAGAGACAGCTCTACTCTTTCATATTTCCTGCTAAATGCAGACTGCTCTAAGGTGCTGGAACTACAGCCCTGAGGCCTAGGAATCACTCTACACTTGCAGAATTGCTGAAACAATGTAAGTTTCTTCACACCAATACAGAAAATCACATTTTCCTGTTCATAAGGTTTTACAAGTTAGGTGGGGCCTTTGAGCACCCAGATCCTGTGGGAGGTGTCCCCATCCATAGCAGAGGAGAGGAACTGGATGGGCTTTGAGGTCCCTTCCAACAGCAACCATTCCACGATTGCTTAGGACTTCTGAATTGAGAAGCTCCAGACTATACCATTAGTCTCCTAAGCAGCTTTGGAAAACTTAACCTTACTGAACCTCAGTTTACCTATTTGTTAAACAGTGGAAATGAAAGTGTTGTTTACACAGCTGTCCAAGATCTTAGACTGAAAGTGCCATATAACATTGTCTGATTGCTATTTCTATTTCCTGTAAGCAGGTATTTTTCATTCTTAATCTCATATTTTAATCTTATTCAAAAAAAACCCCTCAAGGTGCCAAAAAAAGCATTCAGGTGTGTTACGACATGTATCATCTGAAAAAACTTATGCAGAAAGGAATGAATTTCTAGCCTATGATAAGTCACTCCATATGTTCAAACACACCAGGATAGTTCTGGCTTGTGTTTTTGAGGGAAGTAAGGATGGCAATTTCGTCATCATCTCTTAGATAAACACCTTAAAATATGGGGCAAAAATTAGAAAAGGCACTACAAAAAGAAATAATGAGGACCAAAAAGATAATTCCAGACTCTAATATATCTAAAAGCCACAAAAAAGGAGACATTTAGAAGGGTAAGGAGAATAAAAAGCTGTGGCAAGACAGAAGGAAATATAAGAGAGAAGACTAAGTGAAATGATACAGAGAATTTAGGAATTGTGCAAGCTATGAAAAGCCATCAGAAAAAAAATCTGCTGTCAAGCCAAGACACATAGCAGAGATGTAACTGTTCTTATCTGCACTTGAGGGCATAAAATAATTCCATTTTTAATTTTGCCTTTTTAATCCTGTCAATTGGGGCTGTCACTATGGATGTAATAGCGAATATCCCAATCACAATATCAAAGACTTTCCGCTGACACTGCTTGAAATAGCATTAATATCTGCTCACTAAGGGTAGTACATTCAAATGTTCTCATGCAGTGTCATAGCTCCCCTTTAGTCAGGTATCAAGCTGCTATTTCACGCTCTGCTTGTAAAATTATTAACAGCTGGCCTAACGTTAGATCAACGGGAGTACAGTTTGCTAGAACAAGACATTGCTTAATAAGACTATTTCCTACTCTATCAAGTTATTACTGCCTCTGTATTTCCAAGTATCAGAAATGGTCTTTGAGCCCAAAGCAGAATCTAACTTTTCAAGAGTGACAGACCTGAACTAAGATGTAAGACTTCAATTTAGGGGAAAGGTGAATTTAAAATACAAACTTGGATCCAAAAAGGTTCTCTGTAAATAGCAGAGTCAATAAAATCCAGGTTGAAATACCACATAACCTTTTATATTCTGTGTTAAATAACCTTGATGTGGATGATGATAATGCAAGAAGATTTTCCACAAAATATTTTCTCATCAGAAAACTAAAATCTTTCCCACTTCCTCCTTCCCCAAACATATGAGATCAGGCCTGTCCTTGTCTACAGTGGTTCCAGTCAATGTTGAGTCCTGATGGTGGCTCAGGACCTAACAGACTAACATGAAAAAGCCTCAAAACCCAACTTTCAACTTAACCTTGAACACAGTTATTAAATTCCAAACCAGCACGTTCCTGTGGTTCTCCTTCCCAACACAAAGAAAACACATAGGGCAGCAGGTTTGGGTTAAAACTCATTCTTACTGAGGAGTGAGTAAAACCAGTCACAATAACGAAGTCCTTGCCCCAGAAAGCTTACCCTCTTCTTAAGTGTCTGCTTGCTTATCTCATATCTGATTCCACCAGTTCCTGTGCCAGTTAAATGGATTCTGCTATTTAAAAGTGAAATAGTGTCCTTACTCAGTAGCAACAGGCTAATACCATCAATACAGTGTGCTTAGAGGTGGTGCATGCTATGATAATACAGCAGCTCTCACACTGTGTCTGAGGATACCTACTGACTCCATATTAAACCACATTCATCCCTGAAGTAACTCAGAAATTCAAATTATTGGTTGTGCATAGGATTTTCACCTCAGATGACCTCTAATATTGATATGTTTCAATAACACAAATGTAACATCAGAAATAAGAAGGTGGATATGCAACCTTTCCACTCTATATGACTCACTGGCCAGAAAGGGAAGCCTAGCCAAGGTTTATACCATACTAGGACTTTGACTCTTTCACTCAGGAAAAGAAAACCGAGGCTGTAGTTCTACAATAAGTTTTCTCAGAGATGCAGCCACCTCATTTACCCCTTGTACCTGCCCCTACATAGTTGCCCGTGAAATAAGCCAGCCAGAGTGGCTCTGCTTATGCAGCTGCCTGTAGTGAAATAAACCAGGTTAAAATAACAGCAACAATCATGGGGGGTTTTACCCACAATACCACAAAATTTCTCCTATCTCTCACCCTGTGGGCAAGTACTGCAGAGATACACTAAATGTAATTTTGCAGTGGTTCTGTGCACTGCTGAAGCAGATTCAAAATGGCAAGATAATGATATATTGCTTTTAATGCCATTTTCAGCTTTATTGTTGCAAAGGCTATCCAAACAGGTGGGCAGGAATTCCATCTGGAAACAACTGAGACATACAAACTCAAATGGATTCATATTTAGACATCAAGTCTTTAAATATTTATTGCCTCAGTACAGAACCTGTTAACACAGAGGTAGAAACGCATTATGTTAGTATCAACCCCTGAAAAGCAAATTCTGGATATTCACCTCTTGTGTTTGACTCTCTGTAAAGCTGAAAAAAACAACAGAACCAACCCACTGACTATGCATTAATGTATTTTAAACCCAAATGCTACGATTTAGTATTCTGAACTACATATAGAACGTTGTGATGTGACTTGCAGTGATGGTTCAGCCCTTTAGCCACTTCTATCAGAAGAGTTGCTATGTTTGCTCACAGCTAAGTGGTAAAAAGGAAATGTATTGTGGAAGCCTTAATATGCACTGCTTGCAGTCAAAATCCATCTGCATTTAAAAATATGTTCAGACCCTTCTGCTACTCTAATAGTGCTTAAGTATTTTGGCATGCTTATTACTTCTGGAAGAACAATGAGATTTGTATTGTTTTTTACTTAAAAACAACCATGTGATACTGAAGTGTTCGACAAATTGAACATAGTCTGCAAATGCACACACCATGCTGCAGTCAGCCCATCAAGAAGAAATGAAGGAAGAAAATGTTAGAAATTAGACAAAACCTTGGCTTTTATTTCTTGGAAATTTATCCTGCTTCCTTACAAGGAACATAAATTGTTCTCTTATCTTTAGAGCTAAGGTTCTGGAAGAAGTGTTCTAGGTGCTTAAATGTATCTTAATTCTGCAAACAACTAGTTTTTTCTTTACTCTTATGTTTCCTTGACATGACCAGCATGGGAATTACTAAAACATCGTCAGAAATTATTTTTGCTACAGAGGCAGGAGAAGAAAACACAAAGGCAGAAGCCTGGGAGATGTGTGTTAAGATCATAACTCATATATGGATTCTTGTGACACAAATACAGTTTCCACTGACTTCATATGGGAAGGAGACAACTTATGAGGCACTTGTGAGTCTTCTGAGCTGAAAATGCACCTTCTGCAAATATTACACAACACACAGTTTCAGATTTCTTTCCCTCCATGTGACCAGCCTGGGTCCCATACTTGTGTTGGTGGAGGCCATGGGCTAAGTGAGAGAAGAATGAATACACAAAGACCAGCATGAAAAGTGGGGTTGAAGAGAAACAACCAAGGGGAATGAGGCCATAGTAGGAAGCAAAGTGGGAAAGTTAAAATCCAATTTATAA
The DNA here is from genome assembly GCA_033556795.1 of Tapera naevia. Classification (NCBI taxonomy): domain Eukaryota; kingdom Metazoa; phylum Chordata; class Aves; order Cuculiformes; family Neomorphidae; genus Tapera; species Tapera naevia. The sequence continues at coordinate 854,867 of JAUMJJ010000025.1, read as the reverse complement.
GAATACTTCTGGAATATTAAATGTAAAACAATGACACAGTATGTAAGCCTGATTCTTCTGCTGAAAAGGTCTTAAAATACTATGGTAGTTTGATGTAATTTATACCCACATTGCTGGCCTCAATTTTCTGAAGGCTACACCATCCATTAAGAAATGGAAGTCTTTATAGCAACCTTCCAGTACTGAAAGGTGCTCCAGGAAAGATAAGAACAGACTTTTTAGCAAAGCCTGTTGTGACAGGACAAGGAGTAATGGTTTTAAATTACGCGAGGGTGGATTTAGACTGGATATAAGGAGAAATATTTTACAATGAGGGTGGTGAAACACGGGCACATGTTCCTCAGGGAAGTAGTAGAGATCCATCCCTGGAAACATTCAAGGTCAAGTTGGATGAGGCCCTGAGGAACCTGACTGAGGCAAAGATGTCCCTGCTCCTGCAGGGGGGGCTGGACTGGATCACCTCTAAAGGTCCCTCCCAACTCAAGTAGTTCTATGATTCCATGATTCTAAAGCTTTTGTACAAAATATTAATTTATTCATGTTTCCAGTACTGAGTTATAAACCTGTAGGAATTACTAGACCAAACCTCCAAAACCACCCACCCAACATTATAAAACCTTGTGTCTCTTTGACGTAGTGCATCATGTATTGGTGGTCTGAGTGTGTGAAACTGTGACCATCCCTAACAGATAAAATGACTTACCATCTTGATTACTGCTGTTACATTACCACCCTCACACCTTTGCTTTTACTCCCACCTCAGCATGCAAAGGGAACAAGGGATGTGGAAATTTAAAAACTGCAAAATTTCATATAACAAGTCAGTAATTATGAAATTCATGGACAATTATGCAAGACAAAATGAAATCACACAGTATTCTGAGGTCAAGGTGGTATCTAGAAAAGAGTAATTTTATATCTCAGTGTTAAGTGGGCTCCTTCAAAATGTTACAAGCTGTCTTTAAAATGCAGATGATTAAGATTGAACAACCTGTACACTCATAGCTACTTTAAGGATTTAATCCCTAATTAGTTCATTGGATAGCAAGAAACTCAAAGTAGGTCTCAGTTCCGTTAAACTTTCAGTATATATTAGAAGTATAGTAAAACAGATTATAAATTTACTGCTTATATGAAATATTTGTCTAGATAAACGATAAAGGGAAAGATAAAACATGACACTCAGAAGCAAGTTAAACAAGTATATAAGAAGAGACAAAACAATCTATACTAAGTTCATTTGGAAAATAGTATTATACAGTCACATCATTGTTATTATTTCTATCATTGTAATTTTGTTAGGAATTTCATAAAACTTCATTAAAATTTGGTGTTCACTGAAAGTTTTTCTGTAGGAGAATGGATGAAGCACTTGTGACATTCAGTCTGGGTAAGCACTGTCTTCTTGGGAATTGTAAAGCTGAGTGTGATCTCATGTGTCCAGTGGGACTAGAGGAATCTCTTTTGTGGTCAAGTACTGTTTTAAAATAGAAAAAGTAGTCAATTCAGTGCTCTCACCATGATCTCTTTGAAAATCTAACTAATTCAAAATTTCCTTCATCGCTTACTGAGGTAGAGAACTCAGTTATCAAGAGACTGATATCTTACACGTGTTACAGAACCACAAGAAGCGCTAAGGAAATCAAGGAATAAAGTGTAAGAGACACAACTATCATGAACCACTGCAACTGGGGAGGTGCACAAGTTAATCTGACAAGAAACATCATCTGACAGGGAATGAATTTGCATTCATTTACTGATTTGTAATGCACATTTCAAGTTGATTGACATAGCTCCTAGCCAGGAAACTCAGTCACTTGCTTAATTTAGTGCTCTGGAAGCATTTAAAAAAATAAATATCACAGAGTTAACATCTTGGGAATCCAGCCTTCCTTTGAAAGAAGAAAAACTTCAAGAGAAATGCAAACAAGTATTAAAACAAATAGAATTGTAGAATCATAGAATGTTTTGTTTTAAATCCCATCCAGTTCCACTCCCCCTGCCACAGGCAGGGACACCTCCTGCTGGATCAGGTTGTTCAAGGCCCCATCCAGCCTGACCTTGAACACCTCCAGGGATGGGGCAACCACAAATTCCCTGGGGCAACCTGTACCCGTGTCTCACCACCCCCATTATGAAGACTCTCTTCCTAATGTCTAATCTAAATTCAGGGAGTCGTATATGTATATATAAAGTGGTATATATAAGTTTTTTGATAGTGTGCTCTGGGGAACAAAGCAAGCCTCTAGATATTGTGAATTACACCATCTAAATTCTGAGATAGTAAAATTTGATAGTTACATATCACGAAACAGTTACATGTGAAGTAGGATACCTGATTTCCTGATATGATACCATTTTTGTTTCATTCATATTTAAGTAAAATTTTCAACTGAGGCTACCATTCCTAATTCTGCAAAAACACGGTGGAAACCCTACAAGGTCAGAATCTGCACTTCACCTCTATGCCAAAATACATTGCAACGTCAATATGCTGCAAAACCAATCCAGAACTGATTAAGAAAGGCATTAGCATTCTGCTGTGACCCCCAAAATACTTCTGTTTCCCATACATATACACCACCTGCTTTCAGCTCTGCCTAACATGGCAGAGCTTTAAGATCTACGCATGTGAGTTTTTTGCGCAGGCTGAGTTCAATGAGAGCTCAGGAACTGCACTGAAATCTTTCTTCTCTCCACTCTGCCTCTAACTTCTCTCTGGTCCCAGACCTTGGCAACCCACTAAAGTGTGCTCATTCTTTGTTTGTCTGTAGATGATAGAAATCACTATTCATCAATATTTAAAGTTACCTTAGAGGAATGTGAATAGTGCTGGTTGCGACCAGTTGGGTTTTATGTATAGAGCTTCACCCAGGCTGGGAGTAATCAAGGTCTGCTGACCAGATAGTAAAAAAACTTACCTGTGACTCATATTTCCCACACTTTCTTAAATTTTCTCTCTCACAAAAAGAAAATATGTATCTCAATAAGGCTCTTCCTTATAGGCTGCATGCAACTTTTGAAGTCATGACTTGACAACCAGTGCAAGATCTTGCACTATTCTGCCAAAAGGAAAACATGTAAAACATACACATAACAGAAGAATTAGTCTTTTGAAGGAGCCACGCAGCATTGCAAATAGTGACATTTGATCATTCTCTGGATGTGAGAGAGCATGATCTGCAGACTTGTAATTTGGTGACGTTACATTGCAATTATTGCACTGCTAGCAGGCAGTCAGCATGACTACAAGGACAGCTAAATACCATAAATACTACAGGACTCTTCAAATTTTGACTCAAGTAGCTTACTAGAAAGCTGAACAAGCCCACTGGGTTATTTTTCAGCTTGGAATGAAGATGTCTGTGACCTTATCATGGCTAAAACATCGATGTCTCTAACACTTGGAAGCAACTAGCATTTATTGACCTCAACAGGAACAGCAAAAGTTCAGAATTAGAACTCCCTGAACAATAGAAAATATTTTGTCAGAAGATGTCCATGAACAACGTTCTGCTAGTGTTGTCCCTGCTTTCTCTGAAAAAAACATTCCATAGTTGTCTAAATTTCCTATTTAGAGGCACTCAAAATCAGTCCTGTGTCATTTTCAAGTGTTGCTGTTCTACAAGTTAAAGTATTCATTCTGCTAAGGAAGTGAATCCATACAAACACAGTTATAATACAACTATTATTGAATAAGGAGGTGGTATTAACAACCAATGTAGTCTCTACATAACAGTGTTCAAAAGGCACGATTTGGCACCTGGGCCCAGGTCCAAGACATAAACTGAAGAAAACAGACTCCAGAAATTATATCAAATAAATTTAAACTATGTGCCTTGGATGGGAGGTGATGCTGTAGTTTTCAAGACCAAAAAGATGAAGGAACTATCTGCTTCTAAATGAATTAAATTAGCTGTATGCGTGAGGAATGTTTTTGCATCCCTTAAATCTAAGTACACAAAATCGACTGAGAATATAACCATAAGCAGGTATTCAAGCATTAATGAAGGTAACTGACCCAAAGGGATTTGCTTGATGCTCAACTTTGTAGCTTATTGTGAACCTATGGTGAAATAGAATATTTTTTATGTGTGTTTACAACTTACAGCAATGATTTAATTTGATTATACATTACAATATTGTCACCATTCTCGTCTCGCTTCGACAGCAAACTCTACGTTCTTTTAAACAAAAATCTGGTATGATAAAATGAGAGGTGTCTCTTGGAGCAAGTTCTGCAAAGCAAGACTTATCAGGAATATGAATACAGAAAATACATGAAACCAAAAGATTATTTGCTGTTTTTAAATGTCACTTACGATTCCCATACCCCTGCTGTGCAAAGCCCTTACTGAATATTAAAATCAGTATATGCTGGGTAGAAAACATAACCATGAATCAAGGGTTTATGTTAATATTTGGCTCTTAAAATACATCTTTTTTTGTAAAAAGCTATATTTTAGTTTAAAATCAGATTTAGCAAAACATTTTCAGCTACTCACATTCAAAATTTTTATGTTTTTGCTTCAGGAGTTCCTGAGTGTTTTCTATATATGCGTGAAAACAAAGGGTCAGACTAACAGCACTTTAGATTTTTCAGTCTTGACCTTGATATTGAAAAGAAAGTAATCTTCTTATATATTTAAAACAGTGTGTGGGGGGGTTGTTGCTGTTGTTCTTGTATACCTACATGATTATCCCAAGCAGCTAACAGGCCAATATTTACTGTTACAGCAAACAGGGTTTGCGATGGTTAGGAAGGCATTTCATAATGTGCTGGACCATGTCATGCATCATCATATGGACATCATCAGCACAGCAAAGATGAGGTGTAAGGAATATTCATCAGCAGAACCTCGACTAGTCACAGGTGGAAGACGTGACAGGTTATTCAATAGAAGAACACGTTTAAACTTCCATGATGTTGTCTTTAGTGCCTTTTCAGTGCCCTAGAATCAAAGCCAAAAATCCAAAATTCCCTTGTATAAAATTCGTCTTTTGAAAGTTCATTCTCTCATCTCTATTAAACTAAAGATATTTACTGACTTTACTGAAATTTTTTAAAAATTTTCTTTTTTTATGCACAGACATCTTCAAATGAATTGATCTTCAGCTTTGAGCTGACAGGTCATACTAGCATGTTTTTTTTTTGTTTGTTTGGTTTTTTTTTGTTTGGGTTTTTTTTATTTATTTTTTTAGTTCTAAGTATCACAGAGCCAAAATGATTGCTAGTAGGCAATCTATATCAGCAAAAGATCTACCTCAGTTTCATTTTTATCACAACTGTAAAGATTTCTTCCTATGCTGAATATAGCAAAGAACACTACAAAGCTCAGAATTCTCTTATCCTTCAGGACTAAATTAATAGCACTGGAATTCAGGGATGTTTCTTCTTCCATTGACTGCGTCTATAGAATATGGTTTCTACATATTTCCAAAAAGATCCCCAGAGGACTGGCACTTGAAGCTTATGGCTAAAGCTTGAACAATGAAACAGGTCAGCTTGTCCTAAGAAATCAGGTCATTCATCTGTATTTCATGTTATCATTTTGACAACAGGAGGTGGGGGAACAGACACAGTTGTATGTCAGCTCTTTGGAAGAGCCTCTTACAGAACACACTGAAACAGCAACACTTCTATTGTTAAACGTAAGTTTCACCTTTAATACTCAGTCCAATTACTATGAGCGTTAGTCTCCTCATTTATTTTTTTTGTCCAAGTTTTTCTCTATTTATGAGAAAAGTAACAACTGTAATTTTGGGTTGATGAGCCCATGTCTTGGGGTTTTTTTTCCGGAGAAAGCACCACTGTTCATATATTCACTATGAAGGATATTTTATCACTGTGGGTGTTAGCAGTAAAAATTTGAACAATTACATACTGAACAGTCATGCATTTCATCAGAGAATTTCAGTTGTGGTGAGATACCCACACCTGAGAAGTTGTTCAATATATATGCACTGAAAAAAAAGATATCTATACGGTGACAGAATCCCCTTTAGAGTTCATATGAGATTTTCTGTGCATACATCGGCAAATCATAGAATCTTCTGGTTGGAAAAGACCTTTGAGATCATCGAGTCCAACTGTACCCATCTTCTGCTAAACCATCTCCTTCAAAAATTCATCTACTCATTTTTTAAACAACTCCAGGGATGGCGATTCAACCCTCTCCCTGGGCAGCCTGTTCCAATGCCTGACGACCCTTTCGGTGAAGAAATTCTTCCTAATATCAAGTCTGAACCTCCCCTGGCACAACTTATGGCCATTTCCCCTTGTCCTATCACCTGTCACTTGCGAGAAGAGATCAACACTTGCTCTGCCACAGCCTCCTTTCAGGCAGCCATAGACAGCCATTCCTTTGTAGGACTTGTTCTGCAGCCCCTTTGCCGGTTCTTCTCTGGATGCGCTCCAGCACCTCAATGTCCTTCTTGTAGTGAGGGGCCCAGAACTGAACCCAGTACTCGAGGTGCAGCCTCACCAGTGCCGAGTAGAGGGGCACAATCACTTCCCTTGACCTGCTGGCCATACTATTTTTGATATAGGCCAAGATGCCATTGGCTTTCTTAGCTACCTGGGCACACTGCTGTGCCCAACCTTCTCCATACAGCCATTGACGCTACTCCAAGATGGCCAAATGCATAATTCTGATATAATTTCTAAGTCTTCATCCACAGCTATCGTAAAGTAAAGCCGGTGGAGCTGTTTGTTACATAGCCTCTAATGACACCACTGCACAGATGGCAGAATCATGGAATCATGGACTGCTTAGGGTTGGAAGAGACCTTAAAGTACAGTTCCAACCTCCCTGCCATGGGCAGGGACACCTCCTGCTGGATCGGGGTTCTCAAAGCCCCATCCAACCTGGCCTTGAACGCTTCCAGGGATGTGGCAGTCAACACTTCTCTGGGCAACCTGTACCAGGGCCTCCCCACCCTCACAGGAAAACATTTCTCCATTATATCTAATCTAAACCTACACTCTCTCAGCTTGAAATCCAGTGCAGAGAACAAACGAGCGTGATACTGAACAGAATTACAGTGATGGTTGATTGCTGCAATGTCCCCCATGGGTGCTGAAAAAGAAAGCAACTTGGAAATGAACCTGTGATATACTGACAAATTGAAACAGAAGGAAACTGGAGAGCTCTTTGAAACTCCTAAGAGTTTAATTAAAGCCAGTCATTTTCAGAGCTCTCCCAGCTCTGTCGCTAAAGGTTATATTTGGGTCTAGGTCTACTAATTGAACTGTTTATAGTCTTTTTGAAAGAATTGTCAGCTGTGTCAAAGTCTCAGTTATGTTTCTGAATACTATGTCTCTAAAGCGGTGGCAAACCTATAAAGGAAATCACAGTAAGAAAATAAGAATTTTTATTTAGTGGGAATAGGTTTTTAGCACAACAGACACTGTTAGTGGATCCTAGAGCTGACCAGTTACCACAGGCACCATTAGAACTCAAACACTGGTAATGAAAACCTTAAAAAAAAGAGTTTTGATATCATTACTTTTTGGAACCTCTGTTGTATCTCCTGTTGACAGGAAGCTTATGCACATACACATAGATATATACACATATATGTTACTTTTCCAATGCTTTTCAAATACATGCTCCTTTTCTCTTGAATGAGCTGCTTAAGCTCAAAAAATAGGAAGAGTAACAGTTCATGTAATTGCTAGTGAGAGAGAGGTTAGGTCTGTTTGACACGCTTTTTAATCAAATGCGGTTGATACTCCTAAAGTGTTTCCAAACCCCTAACTGAGCAGAAGCACAACAGAGTCATAGATACATCCAACACATCAACTGATTCTGGTTCTTGGCTTACATCTACTTGACTGTAAACAACTACAACTGAGAACTGGGAAGTTATGAAAATGCTGTCAGGGCCCTATACTGGCCTAGAAATTGTAGATTTTGTCAGAGGAATAAAACAAGTACTATAAGCAAACAGGATCAAGCATGGCTTGAAGAACAGCATGTACCTGGTACCCAGCTCAAAGAGTTACTTGCAAGCTAGAAAATTCTGGACAGGACAAGAGTAGAAAATCGTGTGCTATGGATATCAAGGACTTAGTATTTATGTCATATATGAACTGGTAGGTGGCTAACCAGCTACACACAGCTGTAGAGTGTTGAGCTCAGTATTGCACATTAAGACAGGAGCAGTTATTTGCCTTCTAGTCTCTGGATGAGGGTGGGGAGGCCCCGGCACAGGTTGCCCAGAGAAGTGGTGGCTGCCCCACCCCTGGAGGTGTTCAAGGCCAGGTTGGATGGGGCTTTGAGCACCCTGATCCAGTGGAAAGTGTCCCTGCCCATGGAAGAGGATGGTACTGGATGGACTTAAAATCCCTTCCGACCCAAACCATTCTATGATTCTATGACAGTCAGGTCCTTCTGCATTTTTCTGTGACCTGAAAGGCACAGTACATAACTGCAATTCTTCTCATAAAACTTCCCAAATAAATAAAACCAAACTAACACTCTGTGTACTAAGTCAGGCATCTCCATTAAGGATCACACACTTTTGGCCACTGGAAAGATCTCAGAAGGAAAGAACAGAATTTAAATCTTTGCTTTTTATAAGAATGGTCAAGTATATCAAAAGAAGTGCCTCACTGCTTCAATTGAAACTCACAGTTTCAATAAGTAAAGTAGTACTGATATAAAACAGTTTGCAGAACTGCCCACCAAGATGCTGACCTAATTTTTTTAGTGGAAGAACTTACACACTTATCAAAAGGTTTATCTACCTATCTACCTATGTTGCCTTTTCTCTGTCTTTTAATTCTGCCAATTGAGTTTTACTCAAGAGCTTAAATTTAAATAATAACAACAGCTTTCCTCCTGTCTGTTCCCAGATGTACTAGAAACTTCAAGAAACAAGCCAAATTCCAATTTGCAGTGAAACTGAAGTAACAGTTAGTCTTTACTGGGCAGTCAGGCCCTAAAATGTCTGTAATCTTTAAATCACCACCCAAAATCAGTGAAACTATGCTTAGTTACACCACCAGAAAATATGCAAATCCACATTTCTTCTACATCTGGTGCACTTTGATACACCATTTTCTTTTAATAGCAACTTGCTCTATATTTCATCGGCCATCAAGCATTTAAAATGCATGTTGTTCAAGAGACGCTCTATTAAAGAGGACAAGAGGCAGTTGCGTTGTGGCAACTCAGCTGACATTTGGCAGCAACCACTGCATTTATTTCCACAAACTTGTCTTTTAAAAGTCTTTTCTTCCCCCACTCCCCTGCAGAATCCAATATGACCATAGTGATATACATAGAGAATACAAAATACCCTTCAACGTAGCTGTGAAATTCTAACCCCAACTCAGAATAAAAAAGGTGCAGAAAAAACATCTGTGGAGCTACATGACAAAGTCTTCTTAACATCACAAACACTCTGGTTAGAACATTTGGAAGATGCATTATCTAGATAAGCATTAACAGAAAGGCCTATTGGAGAAATTTCACCCAAACTACCACTTTTATTAAACCCAGGGGAGATGTTAAAATCACCCCATTATTGTGATGGCTTTAGAGAGCCTGTTTTCTCTGGCTAAAACATGCTTGAATGTAACATGAAAGAGATCTGCCTTAACACTAGCATTAAAATATGTGGAGAACCGCCTTAATGGCACAGCCAGAGTGAAGGAAATATTTCCATCTTGGCAGACTCCACAAAATCAGGAGTAGTGTCTTTTGATCAATGTCAGCCTAAATGCCAGCTGCTTGGCTAGCATTTGAGGACTGAGCTCTGTCTTAGACAAACTTTAACCTCACCCACACTGGCACTTATTTAAAAGCCAGGAATCCCTCGTGGGATTTTGGAATTCTGAGGTCTGGAAAACTGTGCAAGGTTAGAAAAAAAATGTCCTATATATGCAAAATATTTTGCAAGTGGAGAGAAAGAAAATAAAACATTTCAGAAAGATACGTTCCCTCTGTATCCAAGAGATAATGATCACTGTTTCATTGCAAAACAACGTGAAAATTATTAACAATACAAGAATTTGAGATGACACTTATATTTTTAAAGTGAGAAAAACATGATGTTCACAACCTGAGTCACAAATTATTCCAGCCTAGTTTTAAGACATGTTTTCTGTTGAAGTCACAAAAGAACATTTGGCATTTTCTCTGGATGCTTGTATTACATAGAGTTATTTACACCTTTAAAATGAGAAAATGCTTAAACATTGAAACAATTTTGCAATTTGAGTAAAAAAGTATTTTTTATTTTAATTTAATTGACTGTATGCACAAAAAAAGAATATTTGCAGATACCTATGCTAATGTATGTAAAAATATAAACCTCTTACATGGGAGTGTTTGGAAATCGACATAATTTCTTGAAAATCCTTCTTAATGAATTAAAAAAATGTAAGAACATTAATATCAGAAGAATGTGATCTTATCACATAGCTTAAATTTTGTACCTATCAAAACCTCTTCTAAATCATGACAAATTATTTGGAATGACCTCTCATTCAACCTACTGACAGAAACTAATTTGATATAAAGTGGACTGAAGTTGTATTAAAGAGAGTATTGGAATAATGTTACATTTGGTAAAAAAGTATTTATTTATGGGTATTTATTTATTCATCCTTCACTTCTATTTGAGGAAGAAAGATAAAACTTAACCGTCAAGCATAATATTGCATGTGAGCTTTCATTTCCTCAAAACTCCAGTCTGTACAGCTCAGGTTGGTTGCAGGATTGTGTGCCAGAGAGAGGAGGAGGACTGCTCTTCCCAGCCTTATTTCTTCTCCATCATCTGCTTAGATCTTGGACCTGCAGGCCTAGGTGTCAAGGGCAACATCTACTCTGTTTCCTTTTCCATCAGGAGTGCAGAAGGGTGCAGACTTGGTTTTGCAGCTGCAACACACTCCAATTATGTTATTACAGAAATGAGAAACGAGTTGTGCTGAAATTGGAGAGATTGTAAAGATTTTGTTCTATATTGTGCCATCAGCTTTTAAGCCAACGATTCAGCTTATCCAACAGATGTCCTGGTAGTGTGATTTATTACACGATTTGACTACAAATAAACTGACAAAGTTGACCAGCCCTTCAGGTATTCGTGAAAAGTTCTCATGTTCAGAACAGCTCCCAACAGGAATATTTATATATTGCTGGGTTTATGTGTATATGTTACTGCCTCCATTCCTGATCTCATAGCCTTTTAGATACATTAAGTTCCCTCTCCCAGAACAAAGTGCCATCATCTCTGCAAATCTCAGCTGTAAAATGTAGGAGTGAAAATTGTGCTATCAATTTTTTATGATCATATCCTATTTGCTCTAAAGTTCAGGGGTCTGAGCTGTGTAGGATTCAGTGGGATGTATTTGTCAGTTATGTTCAGATCTGATAAAACAGTATTTGTGACGTGAGCCACAAAAAATTTTAACTTCATTTACAGATGTGTTGTACTAAATCACTGCTCATGACTCTAGAGAAGGGCTCAGGAAAGGAACTTTTCAGGTTTGTGTAGTTGTATTACTTTTATTTTGGTGAGAACACACCATTCTCTGTAGGACTGTGAACAGAGGAGTATTTTCTTTTTATGACTGAGATAAGAGCTACAAAAATCAGACACTGCTAGCAACCAGGAGCTGTGTACAAACAGAAGGGGAAACAGAACTTCAGAACCAAGTCAGTGGGGTTCTACTGAACACAAATTTTCTACCAAAAAAAGATCCAGCCTGTCAACTGAAAATTTCTCTCAGTGCGAGAAACAGTATCACAAGGAGGAACTGCTGAGTTCAACAAGGCTATGATAAATGATGTTTGTTGAATAATAATAACAATTACTATTACTATTATCATTATTATTATTAGTGGTGGTGTTATATTTTATTATTATAATAATAATTATAATAACAATTTTTAAACTTTCCTAGGTATTTTAGGACTTCACTTATCTAAATAATCTAAAGTTATGGAATCCATTGTACCTTGATGTTTTTTAAGCATGTCTGATTTTGCCATCTTCCTTTCGTTGTTGTATTTCAGAGTTTGATGTAGACAGAAGATTTTCAGTTCAGCTTCTGGTTTCAAAATTATAACTTGTAAATGAGTTCATTCTAGAGAATTTATAACTCATGACATTGGTTGCAGTTAGAAGATAAATACATGTATTTTCACAAATCTGTCGTTTTTGCTGCCACAACTGTTTTTCCAGCTACTGCATTAATTATCTTTACAAATAACTGTGATAATCAAGTGATGAAATATTGCCATGCACAATAGAGTGAGGCAAAATGCCTTTGTGACTCTTGTTTCCTTATAAATGCCATAAACTTTAAGGATAATCCTGTTCCCATTGTGTACGCATTTTCATTCTTACTCTGCTGCTTTCAATAACACCATGAACTAGAAATGATGCTTTGGGAAAAAAAAAACCCTGTACACCTGTATCCTTTGTCTGTATTTGCTAAATACCGCATGAAATGTGAAGTTCTGTTCTTGGTACCCTTTTTATGACATATCTGGGGAACTATTCACATGTTTAAAATTAAGCACATTCTTAAGTTTGTCAATGAACTCATGCTTATACCTGGGAAACATTTTTCTTGCGGAGGAATCAGAGCTTGGGGACTAGAAAATGGGAATCACTACAATAGAGAAACCATTAACTTCAATACAGCATTATATTTATTACAGTTTATGGATCACTCACCCCCAGAGAAACTTGAAAACAGGACTGAGCTAATAGATATAATGGCCACACCTGCAGATGTGGTACAGGTTTACAAGCATCCCATACAAATCTATAAATCTCCCTCCTGAAAATTAATACCAGCTATAATACAGTGCATGTGCAAAAATTTCTGCAGGCTGAATAGCACCCAGAAGTCCAGATGGTTTAATTCAATGAAACGTTAAAAACAACCCCAAAACCTGAATGTGCGAAAAAGACCGGCATGCTCACTGCACGCAGACATTGTAACTGACAAACACAGAATAAAACCATCATAAAATGGTTTGGATTGGAAAGGGTCTTAAAGCCCATCCAGTTTGAACCCCCCTACCATGGGCAGAGACATCTCCCACCGGATCAGGTTGCTCAAAACCCCATCCATCCCGGCCTTGAACACCTCCAGGGATGGAGCCACCACTTCTCTGAGCAACCTGTGTCAGGGCCTCCCCACCCTCACAGGAAAGTATCTTCTTTTAATATCTAATCTAAATCTTCCCTCTTTCAGCTTAGAACTGGTCTCCCTCATCCTGCCACTACATTCCCTGATAAAGAGACATCTTCATTAGCAATTTATACTCTCCTCCTTTTCGCTTTGGAGCAGAATTATCCATGGTTCTTCCTGACATAATTAAACTGCATAAACAACTTTTAATGCATCAAACCTAGTACTCTCCTCATCTGATCCAAGTCCAGCTACACATATCCAAAAGGCACTGTCCACTCCTACTCTCTTCTCCATCCCCTTGAAATAGCATTTTTTAAACAGCTTCAGTTCACTATTTCTCTTTTAAACCAAGTTCTAAATTTCTTCTATTTCTATATTTTTTGTCCACCTTCCTCCCCAACTCAGTCTTTCTTTGGAAATAGCAGCTGGATGCTTTAGGACAGCATTTGAATCAGGTCAGCCAAATGGCTCCAGTTCCTGTTATGCTTCTTCAGCCAGGAACAGTTGAGACTATTTTGGATGGTCCATACAAAATACAAGCCTATTACTATGGACTTATTTTTCTCAGTTCGTTCTTTTCATGGATCACAGATACCTCATACATTGAGAAGGCTTAGATTTCATACTGAAAAATCTCTATAACTTGCTGTATGACTTAACAGTCGTTTGGGTTTATTTGTAATTTTCTCAGCACCCATATGTCTTTGATAGACATCTATGTTTTCAGTGGCTATTACAATATACTTCAAGGAAATTCATATTATGCAGTTCGAAATCTGTTTCTATCAGCTTTTGAAAGATAATCATGACAAAGCTACAGAATAGATTGACTCATATGCCTTTAAAAGATTTGTTTAACTCATCTATAACCTTGGTTAATAAAGCAAGCCTGAATAGAAAACTGCAAGATTTCCTCTCAAGCTAAAAGGAGCTTTTGTGTATTGTTTCCTCCTAATCGTTCCTAAAGAGTTTAAGATCATGAAAACTAGATTTTTGTCTGCTGTTTCAATGAATTGCTCTGATTAACTACAACTCAATGCTACTGTTTCAGTCTCTCTCCACTGTCAAATTTTCTGGAAAATTGTGCAGAAGCACTGTGGCTCAAGTCAAGTAATGATTAGTAGGTGATTAACTGTATCTAACTACAGTGGTAGGACAGATGCCTAGTTCCGAGCAGCTTTGTCCTTTGGTATTCAGTTGCAGCTCAGAGATGACACAAAGGTCTCTGACCTTACTTCATAATTACACCAGGAATTAGGAGAACTCCCTTGTTTCAGGGAGGTGCCAGGAGTCAATGCCTGGCCAAGCAGAAGAGAAGCACTGTAGAAGACATTCTGTTGATGGACTCTGTGTAGCACAAGAAGCCCAGATAAGTATACGAGGATATCTTGGCCATCAGCTCATTTAAGTGAAAGTGGAGAAAGAGAACAAGGCATAAGGAAACAATTCTTGGCTACCAGGCATCTTTCACTTACCAGTCCTTCCTTGCCACTCTCAATGTCGCTCTGTTCAATGAACACATCACAGCTAAACTCATACTGTTGAAGGAACTGCTGTGCATCAGCTCATTTCAGGACCAAGCCAGTGTAGGCAGGTTAATTCTGCACTCACAGTTGTGTATCTGCAAGATGCTCTACTATTAATTCAGTCCTAGGGTTCTGCACAGTGTTGCATTACACCATGAACATATACTAAAGTAATTTTACAGGCAAGAAAACTAGGTACCTGTAGGTTAGCAGGCACCTAAGCAATGAGGCGTAGCTTATACATAAATTGCTTTTGGTCCTGGACTCCTAAGCTGCAGCCCAGATGGAACTGAGGTATGTGAATCAATTTTTTGAATCTGGATCTTTGTGTCTTATGATTTTCAAATTTGCAGGGCAAAAACACAAATTAGTGCCATAAATAGGATAGGAGAAAACCACTTTTCAGTAGTGAAATACCACAACAGTGAGGTTAAAAGTGAAGCAAGTATCCAAAATCAAAGAAAAAAAATGAGAAGTGTAATGGTGGGAAAGGAATAACTTGCTGTGTGAAGCTGCAGTAAAGCAAAACAATATGAGTGTGCCACAGGTAGCTTAAACCAACCAGAAAAAAAGCATGAGTCTGTCAGTGAGAGTTTTCCCCTACACCTTTGATCCTCAAATTTAGAGCTTTCAGGCTACAAGCAAAGGGAACACAGGCTGTTGCAACATAGAGAATTTTTTAACTCAAGCAGGTTTGCTTTTCAGTTATAAGGTGTTTCATTCTGCTGCACAAGAAACTCACTTTTAACTACCAGAGAAGTACATTTATAGAGCTTTCTAGTTTAACTTGTGATCAGCCTTTTTGCTGTCAGCTACTGTCTCCCTGCTCCTTGATTTACATTAACTCTTTAACTACTGCTGCACTCAAAGCATCTTTGAGTGTACACATTTTCTTCTTGAAATAGCCTCAATTTGTCATTCCAAGAAGAGAAAAAGGGTAGGCATTGGAAATAAACACCACAGGTAACATTCCCATGTAGCTTTTGAGTTTCAGAGAAGACTTTTATGAGTGTTCCTGTTTGCCATGGCAAAGACTGTACCAGGACACACCATATCTAGTCTTCTTTAGAGAACTACTCAGAGGATGCCACTATTATTGTCTGTGCTGAGGCAGACCTGGTAGACAAATAATACAAAAAAAAGAAACCTAGCTAATGACTTTCACATCCACATCAATTATTTTTCTGAGATTTGGTTGCGATTTGAACACTTTCCAGTTCCACCTGACCTCTTAATCAAGCTATGAATTTCAGCTTGCCAGGTATTCCCACTTTACAAGTAACATTCCCCAGGCAGTCCTGTGAGAGCTCTCGCTTTCACTGGGGTAACATGAGGGCTCTGGGGGTTCTCCTCAAGGTCACTGAGGTTTCTAAAAGGATAAACAGGAATCTAGAGGGATTTAGCAGCAGCCTGCCACTCACTGATTTTGGTGCAAGTCAGACTTTTAGATTGTTCTGAAAATCCCAGTTTGAGCTTGTTTCTAGTTGTAGGCACCTAAATCTCTTTAAAATAGGATTGCATAAGAGTGCAATCTAAGGTCATTTAAGGAGATTAAATGAGATACGAGTGGCATATGGTTATAAAGAAAAACAACAAAAACAGCTGTTAAATGATAACAGCCTTTGGACATGAACTACTATAGCTATGAAGCTTTTTAACTGGTCATTTAGATAAGACAGAAGTGAATAAAACAGTAGTAATAAAAAAACCCAGAAAGCTCTCTTCTAAATAGAAATCCATAATGAGATGGATTAAAAGTCACAACAATGAACTTTTTCTGTTATCTCCAAAACAATTAATTATACACTATTAATCTGTTAGTTGTTGGTAAAGAAATTATTTGGACACATTTTTAAGTGTCAAATCACAAACTAAGTTGGACAGAGAAAGTCTCTGCTGATGAGGTTGTAATCTATGTTCAGGAAAAAGCAGCTCTGGTTATCCACAGTTGGATGAGAGCCTTTGGGTACTACAAATAATGTTCAGTGAAGTTTGGCCCAAACGCTGGGTTCTGGAGAACTCCCCATCACCTGCAGGAGCCAGCCCTTAGCCTTCCCTCTTTAACTGATAACTCCTGCTACAGTTGAAGAAGTCACTTCCCTGCTTTCCTTACTGCAGGAACCCTTTATCTTATGCTCTGGGCTGCTGAGTAAGCAGGGAGAGGGAGTGGTTAGACCAGGATTGGCTCTCACACAGAGGTGAAGCAAAATGGAAGAATGGTTAAGTCAACTCTGCAGCTGCAAAAGAGAAGGGAGTATGAGTGAGGGCACAGAAACACCTCTCTGCCCAGCAACAGCTGTTGCCACATGTATCTTGGCTTCTCCTAAAGGAGAAAAGGGAGTAGATTAGCTCTCTGAGATGAGTCCTACTTGACCCCTGTTTTCATGGCAAAGAAAAGGCAAGCAGTCTGATACTGCAGGCAAGTTCTTAAAAGTATCCCTCAGAGAAAGAGGCACTTGAGGAAAATGGTACAGGCAATAGCTCCCAAAACAGTGAAATATAGCATTTGTACAATTAATGAATCAGCCACAAGAAATCACACTGCTAGGTCATTATTTGAGACAGTTCTGCATATACAATCACTTTATCATCACCTTCTATTCACTTAGGATTGCCCTGTGAGACAGGGAGAGTTGTAGCTCCTACTAAGACAGAGAATGTAAGTGACTTGCCTGAGATCACAAGGATGGCTGCAGATAAACCAGCACTGGAACCCATGGCATCCCATACCAGCACAACACGAGGTGTTTGTCCTGTGCCTTCCATCACGTTGCTTTTACATTGGCCATAGCTGAGTTTGTACCAGGATCTGAATGGAACAATAGAAGTTATGTAAAACTCACCAGAAAAAGTGACCTTGTTGAGAGTTATAAATAAATCTTTTATTCTTTAACCTTCACTGACTTGAGCTCTAACTTCTACCAAAAGCAGAAACTCATTCAACAAACCCTTCTGTGCCAGATGGATTAATTTTAGTCAGAATTGCAATGAACCTGTAATATAAAATTAAGGTGTGCCCACCTTTAAACACCAGCAGTGCTACAAATTCAGATGAAGTGAAGCACACATTAACAATAACAAAAAGTTTTTGCATTTCAGTTTTCCTAACCATCGAGGAATGCTCCTTGGGTTTTCTGTAAGGACATCTGTAAAGTGCATGTAACAAAATATACAATTATGATTTTAATTATTGTTTACTTTCTATTTTTCCTATTATTTTTCTGAAGAGCACCTAATCTTTCATTATGTTTCCATAAAATTTGTAATTATATTGGCATGAAATTTAAATTCCCTTGCTAGTCAACATGGAAAGCTTCAAATTTTGACAATGCACTAAACTTGGAGGAGAACTTCCCCAAAAAAATTTCAGAAAAATGCCCTTTGTGATCTTACCAACTGCAGGCCTTGCATCACTGCCCACTGCCACTTCAGTTCTACCAACACTGCACACTGTATGGTTGCATTGCAGGGTTGAAATAATCTTTATTTAAGGTCAGACTCTATTTTTGTAGAGGATTGGGTATTTTTATTGGTTGTTCTAAAACTAGGAACCTTGTAGCAGACTGGTTTGCAGTTTACTCTCAAAAGCTGTTGTACCTATCCAATTGAAAAGGCAATGAAGTGCAGCATCAAAATGAATGTCTGGGGACAGAGAGAGGTAGGAATGTCTAATCCAGCTTCCTTCATAGAACTGACACAAATATGTTGTTTTTATTCAAGAAAAATGCTGATCCTCTAAATAAGTATTTGTATTTATTTTGGGTAAATTTTTGTCATTTCTAGTGATGCTAAACAACTACTGAAGTATCTAATAATTAAGAAAGGACTTAAAGTGAATGAAAAGAGCAACTTTTCTGGCCATAAATCACTGCTTTCACCAGTCATTTTCTTGATTTGAAACAATAAATATCAAGGATCTCAACAATAAAGACACAATTTTATCAGAGAGGTTACGAATTCTGGTTCTTCATGGGACTCAGAAAACTGGAGCATGTTTCAGAAATCTTGACCTACAACAGCTTTAATTTTCATGTAAATCACAGAGTGGTTTGAATTGGAAGGGACTTTAAAGTCCACCCAGTTCCAATCCCTCTGCCATGGGCAGGGGTACCTCCTACTGGATCAGGGTGCTCAAAGCCTCATCCGACCTGGTTTTGAATATATGAGAGTTAATTTTTAAACCATTCAACAATGAATAAACTGTGGGTTAAGAAGCAGTTTTGCAACAAAATTCATTTTTGTTTTTAAATTTTTTTTCAACTATTCCCCATGCATGACATACATAATACAAAAATACAGATGAATCATAGAATCTTCCAGTTGGAAAGGACCTTTGAGATCACTGAATCCAACTGCACACTTGTTCTGCTACATCATGTCCTTCAAAAACTTATCTACCCGTTTTTTAAACACGTCCAGGGATTGTGACTCAACCCTCTCCCTGGGCAGCCTCTGCCAGTGCCTGAGAACCCTTTCAGTAAAGAAATTCTTCTGAATATCTAGTCTGAACCTCCTCTGGAGCAACTTATGGACATTTCCTCTTGTTCTATTACCTATCACTTGTGAGAACACTCACTCTGCTGCAGCCTCCTCTCAGGCAGGAAATCACAAGGATTATTATGGTTTAAAAGAATACACATTGTAGATCCCTGATATGCTGGAAGATTTGGATAACCTTATTTATAAAGGTTTCAATTTTCTCTTCTACTAAAAAACCTGAGGCCAAGTACAGGGCAAATAAACCCTGAAAGGTGCATTTAGCATGTCTCATCAACTGATAACAGATGCAGCAACACCTATAGAAATCTGACCAAAAACGCCATCGTTTTGCTGAGACTAATTTGTAATATTCATTTTACAAATATACACACAACAACATTTCCATATTAATTAACTACATTGAGTACAAGTGTAGAAAAAAAAACATCAAACAGCACAATTACCACAGCTCCAGACAGACTTTTTGTTTCTGTCACATCTTGACAGAACTACCCAAAGTGAAGTCTTGTTAAAATGCATAAATCCAGGGTTTCCCCTATCTCCTCTAAACAGTCTACAGGTCTCTCTCAATCACTTCATTTGGATGAAGCCTCAATTTATGCCACACCTAACTCACTGCAGTTAAGCTGCAAGGCAATTATTAGTAATTGTTGTTGTTGAATTTGTTGCATAAACATACCCTTCATTTGCCTGGTGTGTAATTACATGTACTATGCCACTTCCTTCCACTTATACTTCTATTACTTCACTAATTTGAATCTCTCAGCATCCACAGGTTTCTAGACTTTGAACCTACTTCTCCCTGCTACCAACTTCTAAAAGAAATAATAGTTGAATTAAAAATTAAGAAATGAAAGAATAATTTTGTCTTCCTTAAATGACGTTTTTGTACCTCTTATTTACCAGAATTATAAGAGAATTCTTTTATACTGCAATGTTTAAACATTTGTACATTTAAAGTTTGTATGAAACCCACCTCCATTGAAACAAGTGATAACAGGGCATCATTTACCCCTAGTGACCCATTTGAGCCTAACTCACTTATTTTCAGTTCAGTTCACTAGTTTTCGTGACCAAGTATTTCAATATCATGCATAATGACAAAGTATTTACAAAACATTTCTTTTCAAAAAGCTGATTTATTTAAATTTACCTCTAGGGAAGTTTTCTTTTTTCTTTAACTGGCTGGTAACATTGCCGACATTAGATCAGGTGTTTTGTTACCCAGGTTCTCCTGGAACCTGACAGTATCATGTTTACTCTATATTTCTCAACAAATTCCAAAGCACTTTGAACATACATCCAAAATATATCTTTGCAAAACTCAATAGTTTCATGTGCCAGCTCAAAGAATTCCTCTAAAACTTAGCCACTTATCCAGCATCTCTTTTTCACTAAACAACTATTAGCTACTTCTCCAAAAACTCTGTCATGTCAAATTGAAAAATTCTCTTCTACTGGTAGCACAGGAAATTAAAAGCATCTCACAAATTACTCCAGTCTCTGCTATAACTTAGAAGTCCCTCTGGGGCCACCTGACATACTCCTCTTTGATCTCCCCTTCTCCTTGTAATCCACCACGCCCTTATCCCCCAAGTGAAAAACATAGAGCTTTTTCATCTCCAGTCTCTGCAATGGTTGCTCACGACTGAATTGTGTGCAGAACAAGAAGAACTTTGATTTGCTGGAGCGCATCCAGAGGAGGAAGGGTCTGGAGAACAAGTCTTATAAGGAGCAAATGAGGGAACTGGGACTGTTTAATCTAGAGAAGAGGAAGCTGAGGGGAGACCTCATTACTCTATAATTACCTGAAAGGAGGTTATAGTGAGGTGGGTGTTGGTATCTTCTCCCAAGTAACAAGTGACTGGACGAGAGGAAATGACATCAATTTGTGCCAGGGGAGGTTTAGATCAGATAATAGGAAATATTTCTTCTCAGGGGGTGTTCAAAAAGCGTGTAGCTGTGGCACTTTGAGACATCATTTCATAGGCGTGATGGAGTTGGGCTGATGGTTGGACTGGATGAGCTTAGAGGTCTTTTCCAACCTCAATTACTCTATGATTCTATGAAAGGAATTCTATTACACAATGGTGTGACCAAATTGTTCAGTGGAAAGATGCTTCTCTCTTTGTGAGTGATCTTCATTCACATGTGGTAATTCCATTGAACTTCTGGTTTGAGAATTTCTGACTGATTGGTGGGGGTGATTATTATTTAGCTGCTTACACTTTATCTGTTTAAGAGTTTAATGAAAGTCAGAGATTATTAGAGTTTATAATCGATCATGTTATCCAGTAAACAAATGGATTCTTCTTCTTATACGGGAGTCCAGTGCACTGTACATACAGCAGCTGTCACACTGTCCTTTCTCTTGCCCATCAAGCCCAGAAACTCCTCTCCTGCAGTGGCCAGCCACCTCCTCATACATCAAACACTTCAGGCTATTTACACAGTAAACGAAATTTCCTTTCTGACCTCTGCAGCAGCTCAAGTCTGCTGGCAGCTGTCTTACTAATTCTAGTGACAGTGCAGCTTTTGACTAGGATGTTTTCCTAGTTTTTACAACCTAGGTATAAAATTTAGGCTCTACAGTGTCACACTCTTTTGTAGTAAAGGAGTGGGGGGAAGAGCAGCAAGACACATCTGTCCTCTTGCAGTGAAGCAACAAGCACACTTGCAGTCCCTGTGCACTGCTAGGTGCATGCTTTGCTAAAGTCAGGTATTTCACCTTCTCTGCTGTCTGAAAAAAACATGCCTCCGGGAAAAGGGAGGGAAGGAGAAAAGATGTCAAGTTTTCTTTATATTTCTCTGAAATACTTAATGATTCTGGGCTCTTATAAAACAAAGATTCAAATTTTTGAAAGAATTCCAGCACAGCTGTGGCAAAAATCATCCAAACAGGATAACTACTCATTAAGCTTTCCATAGTTCTGCCTAATATTCAGCATAATACCACATCTCCTCCAAACCCTCTGGGCTCAGGGCTAATGGAACAGTTGCAGATATCTTTTTTTGAGTACCACAGTGATGAACCAAATGTTATTTTGCTTTTTAGTATTTGACTTTCCATCTCAGGTCAGTGCTCTAACATCAGTCAGGCTCAAGAGAGTAACTGGAAGTGACATAATTTGCAAAATATACCCTGCAGCACAATGAAAAATGATGTAGTTAAATAAAAACAAACAGTGTGCTGGGTAATTTGGAGCTGAACTTATTTATTACAAATTGAATGACTCCACAGATCCAGTTAAGAGCAGCTTCTGAACATAACTAGCAAATAGAAAAGGCATCACTGTTGTCGGTAATGTACTATGTGCTAATTTTTCTACTTAAGGTAAGTTGGGATCATCAAAAGATGCAGAAAGGAGCATCAAACATTGTTTCCTGCCATGACCTACCCAGTTGCTAAGCAGACTCTATCATAAGGGCAGAACTATCAGGACTGTCTTGTTCCTAGCCTTAAAGGGGTACTGCAAATCTGAGCCTTGCTCCAAGGTCAGAAAAATCCTGGTCTCCTCCTTTCTTTTAGGTGCAGAAAAGTGGTGCTGAGAAGGGGTCTTATAGCATTAAATAATTGGAATATGCTTCTATGTCCAGGGCATCCTCCACTACTTTGTTACACTGACCACAAGGAAATCATTCCAAATGTACACCACTGAAAACTAGTTGCATACTCCAACTCAACCCTAATTCAGATAGTTTTTATAATAACAATTGACATTAGAGTTTCTTTATTTTATAACACTAACAAAATGGTCTTCATTTACATCTCTGTTCAATATGAATTTTCACTTTGAAAACTATTAGCATTTTCAAACCAGAACAGTTAATTTACAAAAAAACACACACATGCCCACCGAAAGCTGAAAAAGCACTCTCTATTTCATACTGAGACAAAGTTGAGTATTAATGAAACGAAAAGGTAACCCAAAACAAAGCAGAACAACTCAAAATGTGGTGGTGTGCTATTTAATACCAGGGTAGAAGTCATATTGACAAAGAACTTTTTGACATTATAACAATGGAAGAAAAAAGAAGCTACCAGTAAGGCGAAACTATTAGCAAAAAATATAACAGTTCTGTGTCATGGAATATTTTAATATCAAGACCTAAGTATTTACATCTGACCATAGAAGAACAATCATGTGAGTCAGAAAATTATTTTGTATTCATTGTTTACTTGCCCTGCCTTTATTTATCTCTGCATGAACAACATCTGATTGGAATGACAGCAAAGGGCATGTGTTTTAGGCTCACACCAGTATGCATTCTTTGAGGAAAGTAAACTTGATTTTGGTGCCAGCAGTTAACTATTTCACAGAACTCCCATCACTTAAATAAATCGGTCACATTTCTTCTTTTCAGAAGAAATAAAAACACGGCACATTCCTAAGTTCACCACACTGTGTCAAAAGCATAGTAAATTGATCATTTTCTCCCCCCTCTTTGTTAACCATGCTTAATCAGTAATTGCACAAAAGTATTGCCATGGTAACCTACAGCGATAGCAACAACAAAGAGCAAAGTCATAGGGAGAACATCATTTATGTATGGTCCAAAGGATTTTACTCATTTGGAAATGAGTTGTAAAAATTAACGGAAAAAAATAAGGGAAAATTAAGGGAAGTTGAGTTATTCTGAACAACAAATTACTTAAAATTTGCAGAAGAGAGAAAAAGAACTCTGGGAATTTGTCGAAGAATTCTCTTCCCAGTCTCTTTCAATCTTTATGCATTTATAAACCCTTTCTCTCATTCTCCCCTGTTGTGGAGTGCAGAAACTTTCCACATCTGCCACCTGGTATGTAAATCAGGAGTGTTCAGGATGTCCAAAAAAACTGGAAATGCAGTTAGTTGCGAAACTATAACATCTAGGTGAGAAAATCATTCCTGCAGAAAGCGACATAGCAACTCCAATGTTTTTATGAAGAAAACAGATCGGCCTGAGAGCTGATAGGCTAGACGGGAGGGAAAACTGAATTTATGCATCCTGTAACTCAAATATAACTCAGACAACCAACGTGAGAAAAGCTGAAGAAGATTACTTTTACTGTTGCTATTCAAGGAGAGAAACTGGATGTTTGACCTTAATGAAGATTTTCAGAAATCAGGCTGGTCTTAATGGATATAAAAATAACACAAAATCAAAAAAATAAAAAATAAAAATCCAAGATCTGCTTCATAGCTTTTTCGTGGACTCCTTCCAAACAGGGTATAGATGTACAGAGGTGACACAGACGTTGACGGCATCACTTTAACAAATGGAAATAACCACTACATTAAGGTGTCTCCGTACAGATTTCAGGACAGCAAAGCATTGTTTCCATTAGAAATGCAATACTCGGCCTGCCTGATATCTCAGAGCTCAGACTGTGAAATGACTGAGGGCCCTGCAAGGGTCAATTTGGTACAGAAGCCTTTATAGTGATATTAATTGCAATGGTGGTCTCCACGGAACTCAACAATCTCACTGTTGTAGGGTTTAAATGATGGACAAAAATAAAGTAATGCCCAAAGTATTTCAATAACTAACAGGCTGAAATTATTTCTGTTGTAATTCTCTTAGTTTTTACAACTCCAGTGCTTTCAAAATATAAACCACTCTGCTTTGACAAGGGAAGAACACACTGAAATTCTTCCTATTAGTCTTGGATCCAAACATCAATACAGAAGAAACACTTGACATCAAAGTCAAGTTTATTACACAGACATATTCAGAATTTGTTCAGTACTCAAAATCAACACAAATCTTTCTCTCTCTGGCTTGGTCCCTCTCTGGAGAATAGCTATTTCTCAGTGGGTAGAATTATGATGTTTGACTTGGCAGTGCAGTGGAAGCATCACATGGCTTATAATGAAGGCCCTAGGTGCTGTTTCTATTATTGGTAGCTGCTTATGTCACCAGAATGTTCTCACATGTCAAGAGCAGGTGTCCCAACTGCTGCATTATAAATAAAATCATTTTCAGTCAGAATTTGGATTTAAAATGAAAGTAACAGCAAGCAAACAACTATTGCACCTCTAAAGAACAACATCAAGGCAAGGAAAGAAAATAGGCAATCTGAAAAGCAGGTGAAAGAAGTTTTAAAACCAGAACATCTAGCAGTAAAGCAGAAAAATTTGAAATTAATAGCATGTAATAAGGGTGTGAGCATTAAAGACATCATTCAGAAATTAGAAGGATCAGAGAAAGTCTCTGAAAACCATATAACGCATAATTAGGTTGAGCGTGTGTATTTGGAGAAATTCAAAGTAACTCAGAGCCTATTCTTAGATTTTATATTAAAGCCAATTAAACTTTTCCACAACTTGGGAAAGTTTTGCTAGCATTTCCATTCCTCTGGGCATTTCTTGGTTCAAGAGGCTGAGGATTTAATATAAGAAAGATAAACAATTTTTCTACTTTTGTAGTGGAGAATTTGAGTTGTCTATTCATGTTAAACTCAAAGCAACCAAGTTAGTTTGGAAACCAAAAAGTCTCAAGTAGTCCCCAGTTCCATACAATAATTCCACTAACTTAGGCTTCATCAGTAGTAATGAGAATTAATCAGTATTGTTTTCACTCTAAAACTGTCACGCTAGGTTCTTGGGTTGAGGATGGAACTTCTGGACAAGTCATGGGAGAATGATATCTCAAGAGTTTTTATCTTGATAAACGTCCAAAGACCTTAATTAGATATCAGTGGAAAAGGAAAACATGCAAAATCATCATTTTTCCTGCCCAAATTCTTAAGATTCTAATTTCTTTCACCTTTCTGTGTTGCTCAATTCATCAAGCTTACAGTGAATTCTGGGATGTTTCTTTCCAAAGCAGGAACTAGAAGTATGAAAATTTTTATCTTTGCAAAATAAAGGAATAAGTACATAAACGTGTAAATAAATAAATAGATAGATAAATAAATGTCATTAATTTGGAGGTAGCTGCCATTTCCATAAGCCTCTAAACTTAACTGAGCAAAACAGTTTGACATTCTTTGTTGTTGTTTCTTTACATTGAGCCATGATGCACTCTGCTTGTCCACAAGCAGCTTTAGATAACAGTGCAAGAGTTGTTCTCTCACAAATGCAGCTGCTACACCAGGAACAGATAATGTTCAATAACATTCACCAACCACTAAACAAGCCAAGTGTCAGAAACGAGACAGCGAGATGGTGTAGTCCTGACAGCCAGGTTGCTACTGAATCTCTAGAGCATGATTCTCCATCGTATGTAACATGTTATGTGTTTATTTGCATAGCAACTTGGTGAGGAACACCCCTGACCACCAGCCTGCTGTCAGAACTCCAGGGAGGAGAAATCAACCTTGGATACCCAAAAAGTAGATGTTGGAATGAGACAGGAAAGGAGAGTGCGAGTGAGAAAATTGAGAGGGGACTCTGAAGGAGGAACAAAGGATTAATTGAATGCCTTCACTATAAAATTAAAAGTCATATAGAGACTGATCAAATTCCAGATCCTGGAAAATCAAATTCAATTCCTAAAACACAAGCCCAGATGGCTGAGCGATATAAATAGGTGCAACTTCATTGGCTTGAAGGGAACAGTATCAGTATATATCAGCTGAGGTTTTGGAAAATCCTCCTTCTGAGGTTCAGTCAAAACTCACATGTTCTCAGGTCAGCGGTCACAGATTTATAACATTTATTCCCAACACACTGTGATGACAAATATATATAATTCCATTTGTGAGGTAATGAGGAGATCATTGCTCACCACAATAAATTTTCACTTCATTTTTCATGCCAGAAAACTCTACACATTAACATCACCAATCCTAGATTTTGGCAGACTCTGAGGCTTTCCACTGAATCTTGCCTGACAGCTTCTTTCTGTGACTTACCACAAAAAAGGCTGTACAAAGTAATGCAGAGAGAACTTCTGATAATTATCTGCATCAAAGAAATACAGTTGATTTGAATTCATTTAAGAACAAGAATATGATCTGCATCAACAGCTCTGTAATTAGACATCTTCTTAATGCATCAGTACCACAGAGATCTGTCTTTTGTATCTCAGCTGTAGGTCTAACCTTGGCTTGGAATAACAATTTTTAGCAGAAAGGGAGGATTTTAGTCTCACACATTCATTTAGTCCTTGGACTGTGCTCCGAGGATTCAAATTATGTTCCTGTTTGAGTGACTGTTAGAAATACACATGTAACTTAACAGATATCATTGAGCAACCTGGTCTAGCATGAGGTGTCCCTTCCCATGGCAGGGTGGGGTTTGAACTGGATGGACTAAAAAGTCCCTTCCAACCCAAACCATTCTATGATTCTACGTCTTCTTGTCAAGTCAGTAAGTTCATTACAAACAAGTAGCACATGAATCCTGAACACCGAAAGCATCATGTCCTATAGCTTTCATTCAGATCTTACATGCTCAGAGAAGTCTAACAAGTTGGTCAAGGATCTGACAGATGGCAAAGATCTACCAGACACATCTCCCTCTGTTAGCTCCCACCAGCACACCTCATCATTACCCAGAAAGGAAACCACTCAGTGCAACCTGAGCAAACTAGCTTTAGGTGGCCTTGCTTGCGTGGGAGGGTTGGGGGTAGAAGGGAGAAACTCCAGGGGTCCCCTCCAGCCTCAACCATTCTGTGCTTATCAGGATCCATATGCTTCTGTCTGGGAGCTGCAGAGATTTACAGGGTTCTCCTAGCATCACTTGCCACCTGACAACAATCACAGTACTTTGGCATGGGAAGGTGCTCTTACAGAAAATCCGTATCCTTTCGAAAAAAATCTTCATTCATTTTTATTTCGAGAGTGCATGAACAGGGAGACTGAAGACATTATGAGAGTACAGAGAATGAGTGTATATTCCCCTAAATTGGGTAGAATTGCCAAAACAGATAATGGATTGCTAAAATGTATAACAGATTAACAACAAAAAAAAAATCACTAAATTATGATTTTCATTCAGACAAAGGGAAAATGTATAACAGGAATTTGTTTCCCTACCTTGTTCACAATGCATTTTGTAGCACATGAACAGTTTCTAGGGACCTGTGCAGTTTGATGGGGTTTTTTGCTTGTTTGTTCTTAATCTCAACAAAGGTAACAAGACCTGCCAAACATCCTCATCCTAAAGCACACATGCACAAACAGGAATTTATAAGAACCTTCACCTTTCTGGCTTTTTAATGTTTTATTTCTTGTTCTCTTTTCAGGGACTTATTAAAACCAAATAACAAGTGTTCAAAGAAAAGAGCAAAGGCAAATTCATATTGATTTAAATGTTTTAGGAAGGTGTGAATTCAAAGGCTACGTGGTTTGAGCTTTCAGTCCTCCACAATTAACACCGTGTAAGCTGCCATTATCTAGGAATATGTTGAGAAACCCTGTGTTCTGCAGACATAAAATCTATTCGAACTGAATCAATTTCTGCCACAAAACTAACAAAAAACCTTGCTAAAAAAACCCAGCTTCTAATCAGAGAACAAATAGAACAGGCAAGTGTGTACGTATTATTCCTAAAATTCCTTTTTGTCTCAGATTTTATAAGATCATTTGATCTAATTCGGATCTGATTCCAGCCGATCCCTTGCTCTTTTCCAGTCCTTTATACCCCTCTGTGCAAACAGACCATTCTCCTGTGAACTGCTGAAAGAGGTTTTCTGCCTACAAAGCTCAGCATGGATCTCATGCAACAGCTAAGAAGCAAGGCTTGTGAAAACAAAAATTGGATAAACCAAGGCAAACTCTACCAATTTGTTTCATACCTTGGAGATTTATTTCTCCAAATGGGTTATATGTGTTTTTTAAAATATTCTCTTTTGGAGATCTGCAGTAGTCCTCTTGTAAGACAACTAGACCTGGCTTTCCAGAAATGTTCTAGATCAAATAATTTATTTGATATTTATGTTTCTAGATTTTTATTATAAAATTATAATCTCATATTATAATTGCAGAGTGGATCAGACCACCCACTTCAGAGATGGCTACATTAGTGACAGTATTCTAACAGTTGCCAACAACAAGTCTGAATAAAATGATTGAATACCAGATTATATAAACCGTATTTCCTTGTTTCTGGAATTCAGTAGTTTGGGGAGTTCCTAAGCCAGAGGCTTTATTGGTACATTGTCCTAATAATTACCAGTAGAGGAAGTCTTGCCACTCATCTGTCAATTTATTTTACTATACACTGGCAAAAGGATGCTTAGACATGCTCTTAAAAATTTATGCAAATATCATTAATACACCAACGTTTTGTTTCCTTAATTATTCCTAGTCAAATTTTACCTTTGATCAGGTGTCAACCAACCCATTTTAAAATCAATGCAATACTAACATAAAAGGGGCAACCTGAACTTCGGCTGGAAAACTAAGCACAACTATCACAACTATTTGTGATTGTTCTCCTTGCACATTCTGCACCACTAAGCGGTGTTTCGATTGAACATACTATCAGGTAAGCTTCCATGGGTCTTTGCAAACGTGTTTTAAAGCATGATAGCTGCACGGATAAGCTTAGAAACTAAATGAAGACATACAACAATCAAAAAAACCCACAGTATTCTTCAAGACTACTTAATTAATTCTGGTTCAAATAGACAGAAATTGGAACTCTCAATATTTTTTCAAATTACCTAATCTTCAAATTTCAAATTATCTTTCCTCCCGTGTTCTGTCTGCTTGAAGAATTCCTTCATCACACCGGAAGGGAATTTTAGCAACACATTAATCTGTCATTCAGTGGTTTTTACCATTGAAAAGTTACTTTAAAGATAGACCTACTTTTCAGGTCCTGATGATTGATGGTAATCACCATTCATTTACTCCTTGTACATGGAACAATGTATTATGTTTATACACTATGTTTTTATCTGAGTCAAGTGACTTTTCCAGCTCGAAGAATGTGTGAGGCAGCCATAAAGAGAGATAAGAACAGCCTTGGGCAACTCTATAGCTAAACAATATTCCTGACATCCTAAATGCATCCTGGGACTACCAGAGTTCTGTAAAACCTCCAGACATCCACAGGTTTGTGTGCATAAAGACTGCAGTAGATAGGCTTTGCTCAAAACAACTGTCTTTCAGTAAAACTCTCTGATCAAGCCTCAGATCTTCTATTGAACTAATTTGCAGTACCTGGTAGCTTACCCAGCCTCCAAAGCAAAACAATTCTTTAGAATTGAGAGCATGAGACCACTCAGTTGTGACCTCTTTCAGTCAATGAAAACAACACACCGCGGCAAGCTTAATGACAGTTACGGTGGCTGGATTGCACTCTTAGTGCCCCAGGCTTTTCAGGAGAAAGTGAAATGGACAGCCTAGCATCGGTGATAGAATCATAGAACCCCCCAAGCTGGAAGGGACCCAAAACCATCAGCAAGTCCAGCTCCTATCCCTACACTGTACGCTCCCAACATACACACTGCGTGACTGAGGGCATTGGCCAAACGCTTCTTGAATGCTGGCAGACTGGGTGCCGTGACTGCTTCCCTGGGCAGCTGTTCCAGTGCTCCACCACCCATTGGGTAAAGAATCTCTTCCTCTTCTATTTACCATCTACAACATTTTCTTCCCCTGTGTGGTGCTGCCCATTCCACTTTTAGCAAAAGGAACCAGTCATGCCTATCTGCACAAAAGAATGAGTTAAAGGATATCAGTCACCACAAAGCCCTGGCACTACAGACCATCGTGCTCTTCTGAAAAGTCTTCGCTTTTCTGCTGGCAATGTTGCAAATAAAAGATAAGTATTAAAATTGCATATAGCAGCTGATATTTGAAAAGCACTGCACTTTCTATTTCCTCCCTACGGACCATACCTCTTATCCTAAGGACTTCAGAACTGTACAGCAGTGTTTCTGACTAAAACTCCTTAGCTCCTGGAGGCAGCCTGCAGCCCAGGGAAGCTGGATAAAATATGTTCTAAAGCAACATTAGCAAACTTTTAAAGTGTGCTCTCTAAACTCAAGAGTCCAAAAGTAAAAGTGCCAGGTGTTTGATTCTAAGCTCTCAAAGTTTTATTACATGACAGCACTTTCTCGCTATTTAAAAAAAAAGCTTTATAGGGAAAAAAAAAACCCTCACACACTTTATTGTATTTTCACATGGGATTTACTCTTCATTGGTATTAAAGAATAAGCAATGGAGAGATCTTCCTCCTGCAGAACCTTTACTCTCGCCAAAACTGTGCAAGTAAAAAACTTTTTGACTGAATCACAGTAGACATCATAAGGAATTCATTTGATATGACCCTGTATGCTCCTCCAGAATAAGTTCCTTAAGTTTGTTATTTTGTACAGAAACGCAAACAAAAATATTCTATAACCAGGAAAGTACTCAAAACTCACAAATAGAGCTTTCTGACAAAGCAAAATTGCCCTTAAAAGTGGATCTTTCAACAGTGGTCTTTTTCCTATTTTAACATTTTTCTCCTTTTTGTCTTTAAGACAGCCAAATAAAAGGAACAGATGTTACCATACTTCAGCCAAAATTGAAGTATGAGCCCTTATGATCAGGGCTGACAACTCAGGAAAGATACCATCATAGCACAAATAATTCCAAAATGGATAAATGAACACAGGAACATACAAAACTACAAAAAGTCTCCAGGACAATCCACTTGGTAATGGACAGACCCAAGTCTTGTGCACATTGAAGTATGTTATCAGAGTAATTTTCTTTTCCATGTTAAGGATGGGCAAATGTGAGTTATTCATCAGTGCACAGATCTCGCATCAAAGAACATGGAACCAGACATATAGGAGTGACATCCATAAAATCCTGGGGTGACCTTCTGGAATTTCTAAAGAGGCTTCAAGGTATATTTTAAGGTCCATGAAGGAAAGCCATGAGTTTCAGGGAAGTTCACTGACTAAAATGTGTTTCACTTCGATAGAGCCTTCTGCAAGAAACTGAAATGTCTTTGACAACATTTTACAGCATCTACCAAGAATAGTAATTACATAAAGGAGAACTTGACAGAATTACCTTTTGTATGCATCCCCACTTCTGCTCTAATACTACAAGAATCACCGCTCTCAAGCTGGTCTTGCAGACGTAAATGTACATAAGGTGCTTGAATCTGGCATATGTGTGTTCAGATATTATCCTCCATAACACAGAACTTAATTTTTTTGTGTTTTGCTAATTACTAACACAGTAAAGAAAACTAGACTGAAGCACATTTAAAACAAAAAACAGGCCCATCAATAAAATAGCTTCATACACTACAGGCATGCAGGACTTCTCACAGCCCCTCTTCTAAATCCAGACCTCCTTACATAGTTCCAGACCTATTTGATTTATCTCTTTATGCATCCACTGTATGTCATGTGTATATATAAAGCACACACATACATAAAAATACCTATAAATCCTTTTTATAGAGTGAAATCTCCCCAGAGGCAGCATACTGTAGACTCTAAATCAATTTATTTTAATCTCATCTTCATCTGTAATGGTCTTCTGGGCTGCAGCCATTAAGGAAACATCTTGGCAGGTGGGAAAGAATGAAAACATGTGACATTTGTTTCTAATGGTTCCTATGCCCCATGTAGTTTTGACTTTCCAATACAGAAATGCCTGCAAAACCCGTGAAATATGACTGTGCTTGAATGTGAACTCTGATGTAAACTTAGATCTGCACAGCTGAGAGCTCTGTAAAATATGAACATAAAGACGTCAGAAACTCTTTAAGATATCTTAAAAAAATCATTGAAGCAAAGCTGCAAAATGGACTTCTCTACTTAAAAGGCAAAGCTGAAGTAGAATTATTCCATACAGCCATTTCACCAAATTGGAGAATTTTTGTGTATTTTAAGACTTTTTCTTTTATCTTTATAACACAAGTTCAAATAATCCAAAGTAGTTTTCTATCAGGAATTACTTAGACCACAAACCCTTAGGAATCTCCCTGTATTGTCAGATTTCCACTCTGTGTTGCCAAACTCACTGCCTTCCTAATTGCCTGGGGGTGCAGTGCCTTGTTTATAGAAACAAATTATATTCTTGATGGACTAACAGGATTTGCACCTGCAGAGACTCAGCTTGGGACGGCTGGCAAGCGATCAAGTGGGCAGCTGGGGAGCTGCCCAGCAACCTCCAGGACTGGCCTCTGGAAACCTGTCGGGTTGCACATCAGCTAGTAGGCAGCTAGCTGGCAAGGTGGCTGGGTGAAAACCAAGAAACCAGGAGAGATTAGTCCATGTATCTCCTAATCTGGCTTCTGTCAGTAACCCTGATGAATCAGGGAAAGGCAACGAAGCTGGTGAAGGAGCTAGAGAACAAGTGGATGAGATAACTGAGGTTGTTTAGCCTGGAGAAAAGAAGGCTGAGAGAAGATGGTCTACAACTCTCTGAAACAAGGCTGTAACAAGGTGGGTGATGAGAGAAAAAGGCCAGGGGAGGTTCGGATTAGTTATCAAGAGAGATCTCTTCACTGAAAGGGTTCTCAGGCAGTGGCAGAGGCTGCCCAGGGAGGTGCTGCAGTCACCATCCCTGGAGGTGTTTCAAAGGCAGGTAGAAGTGCTCATGGATATGGTTTAGTAGTGGGCAGGCACGGTTGGACTTGATGCTCTCAGAAGTCTTTTTGAACCAAACAATTCTGTGATTCTATGATTACCCTCAGAATATTTCAGATCTGTGGCATCAGCACTGAATAATGAACAAAGCCTATTGGGAAAAAATTATGCTACCCACAAATTTCCTAGAACCCTGAACCCTCAAAAAGAAAATCAGCTCAAGGTTAAGAGAACAATTCTTGCAGATGTTGCGCTGTGGGAAATAACTGAAAGCACAGCAAGAAGAAATCCCCAGCTGTATTCTGGTCATATGTGATGCAACATCTGCACTGCCCTGGTCAAGATTGCTCTGGGACTTGTTTTTTGAAAGGCCACGGCTGTAATTCACATTTGTTTGCACACCCCATAAAATTGCAGAGCCCAGTTACTTGCAGCATTAACCACTTATTCTTTTGTCCACTACAACAATAAGAAATCAGTTTGATTTTAATTTATTAAGTGAAAAGAGGTTGGTGGTCACATTTTAGTCTTCTCTGGAAGCCACTGCAGAACCCAGTACTTGGTCTAGCACAAATAGCTCTACTACCAAACTTTCCCTCTTGCTCAAAGTGGCACTTTCGAGAGCCGCAGGCAGCTTTCTATCAGAGAGTCAGATCATGCCAAACAGGAATATGTGTACAGCCACATGAGAAAAAGGTTTCATCTCATCTATTACTTCAGTAGGTTTGCACCTGGCCCAGCCTGCTGCTTTTGCCAAGATGATCTGACTGTTGTAGCTGGCAGGAGAAGGGAAACTGCTCAAGTTTTCACTGAGCTTTCTGGTTGGCTGCTTCTCTCAATTTAGACTGGCATAACGTATTCTGACTTGAAAAAGCAGCTACCAAACATGGAGTTTTCTATTGCATTTCTTATATGAACATTGTTAGGTCAAATCTCCCTCAAAATTAAACCCTAAATGAATAAAATATGCATGGGAAAGAAATACAAGTCACAGATTAAATATATGCATTATGGTTCAGTTTTAATTTTTGAAAGTGTTCTTAGTGAGCATAGGAGTTAGAAGACAGCTATGTAGTGTCTCCTAAAACCCCCCTCTCTCAAAAAAAGCACTAATCTCACACTCTGTTCTAAACGTTTCACTCACTGACTGCAAACACATTCAAATTTAACCTGTAAGGACAATAATTGCCAAATTATCAAAACAAAATACAAATTAGGAAACCACATCAATAGATAGGAATAAAAATAATTGAACAGAGCAACTTTTCCAGTTTCCTTCTCTTCATCCTTTCCCCTGCCTCTAAATTGGGTCAACAAGGAATACATGCCAAGAAAATGTACTACGTTCAGATAAGAAATCAAATTTATCAACAAACATTTTGGTCACAGTCACATCACAAAGTATTGACCCAGCCACTCCTCAGTCTCACATGTCCTGAAATAATATGCCTTTTCTCCTAGTACACTTAATAAGATAACAAAATTGGAAGAGAACTGACTTCCAGTTCATGAGAATTAAAAATTTACTCCAAGACAGACACGGCTTTTGGTCACATTGATGGCAAGATTCACTGCAATCATGTTAAAAAAAAACATAAAGGTGTATATGACAGCCCCACTGCCTTTCCAGAAGAGTTCTCCTAGAGAAGAGCAGCCAGATAAGCTGTTCTACAGAACACATAACAACTTGAAACACAAACTATATTATTCTACATCTTGTACTTGAACAGTGGTGATATAAGAATTCTAAGTAATAAAAATAATGGAAAATGATAACTGTTACTCAGCAGCTATTGGTTATGATTCAGAGTTCTGAATAAAGGAACAGAAAATAACAGAAGTAAGGCCATTTTAAGGACAGTGGTTTTAAGTACAAACAAATGAGGTGAAGCAAGAATGAAAACCATACAGAATCATAGAATCACTGAAGTTGGAAAACACCTCTAAGATCATCAAGTTCATCTATCAACACAACCCCACCATCCCTATTAAACCATGTCCTGAAGTGCCACAGCTACACGTTTTTCCTCCTGAAAATACAATCACATTTTAGCACTGTAGGCAAGACACTTGCATGAGTACCAGCTTCTACTTCTGACCCTGATATAGCTCTGTTAGGAGCTTATGGACAAGAAATGTCACCTTTCCATAACTCAATCTGCTTTTACATAGAACAGAAAATTGATTGTAACCTACTTTGATAAGGTCACATCTTTCCATTATTATTTTAAAAATTCAACCTGCCAAGCAACCAGTTTCTCATCCTCTCTGGACTTCTTTTAACTGCCTCGGGCAATGGACATCATTAAGTCTCTTTTTTTGTGTGATTTTTAAATCTCAGAACCTGACGTTCCAGTGTTACAGAGCAGAACACTTCAGATCCCCAGTGGTGAACAAAAGATTCACCCATATCATCAAAAAAAGCCACCAGTCTTTAATGGCATAATATTGGGTTTGGACTTTTCTTTCTGTTCCTCCTCCTACAACAATCTGTTCATTTGAGATTTACAGCAGGAACACCCACCTAGATTTCAATAAAGGAAACAGTAAATAATCCCAAATTTGCTAATACTGCCTGTTATCTATTTTTAAAATGCATTTCCCCTTCTATCTTATAACTACCAAAGAATGTATGAAGTATTGAAAAAGCTGTAGTTGTAGACACAATACTGACTTGACCTCAGTAATTTCATTTTAAAGCAATTGCTTGTAAGTTTATCATGCTTAACTATTTTTGTTAGCTACCGTTACATATTGAGTACAGTAAGAGGTACCATAACTGCAAAGCAGTGAGGTCTTAAAACACTAAGAATTTACAAGGCTTTTCTTTTTTAACTCCCAAGCTTACTATTAGTTCTTACATAATATGACGGATCTTCAAGAATTTATTTCTCCTTATTCCTTAAATCTGTGCAAGTTCTAAAAATTATTAACTAATTTAGTGCTCTAGTGACCTCCAAGCTGCCTGTAGTATGTTCATTTCAGATCATAAGCCAGGTGAACAACAACATCTCTTTCAACTGTACTGCCAGGTCTTTCATCCCAAAGCATCAAATGTAGTTTTTGCACAGTGACACAAAATTTCAGGGTCTTCTCAAAGTCTCTACTTACATTTGTCAGGTAACATGAAGTGAAAAATGTCCCAGAGTCTGCTTTGCCTTACAAATGTTGTGTGCAGTATAACAAGCTGTTTGCCTGCACTCTCGCTGAAGACTGGAACAGACTCACTAAGTCTTCCTGGCTATTAAAAATGAAGGCTGGATAACTTCAATCATATCCATATTAGACAAGGAGCCCCTGAATAACTGTGACAATAAAGCAATAAGCAATTTCCATTCTTTTAATTTCTCTAAGATACTCTCTCTTAATATATTTATAACTAAAATAAGAACAAGTTTTTAGCATTTTACCTTTCCCTGAATATAACCGTATCACTAAAAACATGTCAGAATCAACACCCTGGAGCTGAGAAAGAAGAAAGAAAGCAAGCAGATAGCCTGTTTATTTTGCTAGTAATTAATTTCATAGTAAAGTATCTCTATTCACTAGTCCATGAACATCACATACATTTACACTCCCATTTCATTCCACAGTACATCAATCTGACACTGTCTCTCAAGGGGAACAGTCTATATGCAGTCCAAATGGCTTTTCAGATGAAAAATAAGGGCAATAGCCTTTTATCTCAGGAGACCTGGGTTCAAACCCTTGATTAGGTCACAAGTTAAAATTAGTTTGGTGCTCTCGTCCTTCCTCACATTTGTGAATCTCATACAACTCCTACTCGTTCAGGCACTGTCCAATGGGATTTGCAGTCCCTGCTCAAAGGAGGCTGCCCAGGGCTACAGAGAAGGAGGATAAAGTCCTGTTCACGTTGACATCAATATGGAGGCAAAAAAAGGAGAATGTGAAAGGGGAGAATAAAAAATATCAAAGAACTCAACATTCTGATTTTGGGGTTTTTTTGGCAATTTTAAAAGCCAGTT
Source organism: Tapera naevia (assembly GCA_033556795.1). Classification (NCBI taxonomy): domain Eukaryota; kingdom Metazoa; phylum Chordata; class Aves; order Cuculiformes; family Neomorphidae; genus Tapera; species Tapera naevia. The sequence goes on along the minus strand of JAUMJJ010000025.1, from coordinate 817,218 downwards.
TCTTTTATTCCAACCCTATTTTTGTTAAAGTACCAACTGGTATGTTGAAGTTAAGCTGCATTTCTGGTATTTAGCAGGCACTGAAGAGCCTTCTTAAGTGCCTTAGTTACCTATAGACCATATACAGCATCTGCAGCTCATAAGTGGCCACTCACAGAACAAAAATCATACTTGAAACATTCTTGTGATCATGATTAAAGAACCATCTCTTTCCAGTCCTATACACTGAACCCCTTGACTTTCAGAACTACCTGACAAAGAACTGCTACCTGTCAGGAGCAAAAATATGATGAGCTGGTAGTAGGATTACAGCGGTGCAACGGCAAATGGGCTTGGACTATTTACCTCAGGCTCTCTGTGGTTTCCAGCTTTGAAGATATTCAGTCAGCTAGAAGGACGGACAGACTAGACTCTTGTTATCCCTGCTTGGAGCTGTCAATCCACACTAACAATGAAAGACTTTCTGTACTTTGTAGAACATAGCAGTAAATCAGTTCCATCTACATAGAACACAGCAGCACCACCGTCTGCATTATCAAGGTCTCGCTGAAGTACAGTATTGCTTTGTGCCAGATCAATAGCAGGAAATTGTCAGAAATTCTGCTGACACCCAAGTGTGTGTTAATTTTTAGCTTATCCTACTTTCTGCTATACCGAAACTATCTTGCTATACATATAGACATATAAATAAATAGCATTCAGCTACAAACAAAGTGTGTTTTACAGTCAATCCACGTAAGATACATATCAGTATCTCCAAACTGAAGAATTTGACTGCAATATAAAGTGTGATGTGTGTATTCACAACCTATACTCGTAAGAAAAGCAGTGCTTTATCCCCACTTTATAAATGGAAACTGAAGTGCAAGGCAGAGTAACTTGCCCAAACCTGCTCAACAGCAGTTCTGAGACACAGCAGAAATTTGAACCAAACAAATCCTGCTTTAGCCTCTCTCTCTGGCCTCTCTGAGCTAAGCTCCTACTAGACGACAACATATGAAAGTCTGATTTAAAAAGGTAAATCAAAAGCATGCTGAAAAAGAAAAATCTGATAGCTACCATGAAGAAAAAGACAATATTCAAAGAAATAATCTTTACAAATCCTTACATTTTTCTTTGTGCTTGACATCACTTCTGGGAAAAGGGTGTGGCAAGAAAATGGCATAGATTTGATTTTCCCCTAAACTTCCTTCATTAGCAATTAGATTTTATTTCACTTATACTCCCACTTGACTTGCACGTGTTTGTATATCATAGAATCATAGAATGTCCCGAGTTGGAAGGGACCCACAAACATCATCGAGCACAACTCCTGTCCCTGCACAGAACAATCCCAACATTCACACTGTGTGGCTGAGGGTGTTGGTCAAATGCATCTGGAATAGTGTCAGGCTTGGTGCTGTGACTGCTTCCCTGGGCAGCTGTTCCAGTGCTCCACCAACTCTGGGTGAAAAATCTTAACCTAATATCCAACCTAAACCTCTCTTGGCACTTCTTCCTGCCATATCATTTCCTGTACAGAATTTGGAAAAGGAATAGATGTTTGATGAATTAACTAACACTTGACTTTCCTAGTGCTCCTGTTTCTAGCCAGCTGACTGCATACTTAAATATTCATTGTAGGCTTGTGCATACCACTAACAAAAACATTGATTTTTTAATATGTAATCTGCAATTAATTACATGAACCACTGGATATGCTACTTACACTAATTAAACTTCAATAGGCACTATTTTGCAATACATGGATAGTTAACATGCAACACATTTTCTTAAATAAGGCACTTCATTAAGGAATATTGCCAAGATCATTGAAGTGTTTTATCTTCAGTACTGGATGCAGTTTACAGCAAAAGAAATATCATGTGTTAACGGTGTGAATTCTTGGGATTGTGCTTAGATATTTCATAGACTCACAGAATCATAGAATAATTTGGGTTGGAAGTGATTTCGAGGCCCACCCAGTTCCACCCCCCTGCCATGGACAGGGACATCTCCCCATGGATCAGGGGGCTCAAAGCCCCATCCAGCCTGGCCTCAAACATCTCCAGGGATGGGGCAGCCACCACTTCCCTGGGGAACCTCTGCCAGGGCCTCCCCACCCTCAAAGGAAAACATATCTTCGTAATATTTCATCTCAATCTCCCCTCTTTCAGTTCAAAACTGTTCCACCTCATCCTGTCCCTGCATTCCTTGATAAAGAGTCCTCTCCAGCTTTCCTGGAGGACTCTGATTAGAGACTGTAATGATGGAATATTAGCCCTTTGTTCTAACTGGATAAACATGGTTGATGGAAAAAAAGTCACGTATAGTTTATTCTGATTCATAGCTGAAATTCTGCTCAGTGATAACATGGAAAAGTTCCAAGAGTGGTTTTTCATAAAGTGTAGGTATTGTTAAGGGTTATGTCAAATAGCAGAAACATATATGAGTTCTGCAAATATTTTTGGGAAGACTTGATCTTTGATGAAGAAGAAATATATCAGACACTTACGTGGATCAACTTTTGTTGTTCCCGGACATAGAGTGTATATTGCCTCTTGTCCTGTTCCTGCACTCCCTGATCAAGAGCCCCTCCCCAGCTTTTCTGTAGCCCCCTTTCAGTACTGGGAGGCTGCTCTAAGGTCTCCCTGGTGCCTTCTCTTCTCCAGGCTGAACAACCCCAACTCTCTCAGCCTGTCCCCCTAAGGGAGGTGCTCCAGCCCTCAGATCATCTCTGTGGCCTCCTCTGGACCTGCTCCAACAGATTCATGTCCTTCCTGTGCTGAGGACTCCAGAATTGAACACATGATGCCAGGTGAGGTCTCACAGAGCCAAGCCGATGGGGAGAATCACCTCCCTCACACTGTTGCTTGCACTTCTTTGACGCAGCCCTGGATATGTCTGGCTTTCTGGTCTGCAAGGATACATTTGGTTGACTACTGTCTTGCCTAGACCTTGCCTGTTAAGCCTTGCCAGATAAATATAAAAATAATGTGTGGTATTTGAATAGAATTTGCAGAAAATTCTCTCAAGTACCGTGGTAAACAATAAACTTTGGAATCAATGGAGTCATCTTGCGCGAACTCTTGCAAGGCGAGGTTACATTTCTCTGAAATGTTTTTCTGATCCTACTTTGAGACTACACTCTCACATTTTGATGTGCCATTTTTCTTTATGAAGAACATTCAGGGACAAATTTTCCAAAAGCTTTTAGGCATCTAGTGATGCAGACAGGCAGCTTGGGTTATTTTTCAAAATCACTTACGGCAGGCTGGACAGCTAAATCCCACTGAAATTAGTGAGAGTCAGGCATCTGACTTAGGTGCTTAAAAAAGTTTAGCCAATGCCTATTTGCATTTTCAGGCTTCTAATCATCTTTGAACATCTGTGTCATAAGTCTTGATTTATTTAGGCTGGTTCCCACTGCAATATTTTCTGTCACCTCACTTAAAGAGTGCACTGCATTAAGCGAGTGGCATATTTTTCTGTCAGACCGTGTTAAGAAAGCATATGAGTGAAAAAGATGACCAGTTTTTCTTCTATAATTTGATTTTTTGTTTCCTTTAAATATGTAAAGAGACAGTGCGGGCCAGTGGATAATGCAAAAGGGCTGTTTTATGCTAAAATCTCCTTATTGGTTCAATGACCTTTTCAATAAAGTTTAATTTGTTTTAATACAAAATAAAGAATGAATTTTTTAGAAGCTTGAAAAATACAAGACTCAATGCAGAACTCGATCAAATTATTTTGCTCCTCTTACAAAAAAAAAAAAAAAAAAAGATTGGTTTCTCCATAGTTAAATGGAGAAATATTTAAATTTGCATTAAATTTGAGAAGCACATGCCAAATACCTCATTTAATCACAAAATATTTGTCTCTCCAGATCTTTGGCTTATAGCTTTTCATCAAATGAGGAACTTTGAGTTATGAGATATTTCAACAAGACTAAAATATTCCAAGATTGAAATGTACCTGCTTTAACTGTGAAACATATTCATAGTCATACTTCTTATGATCTGCAGAAAACTAAATATTTTGGCTTGCTTAGTTTTAAGATGATGTTCTATGGAAAAGTGATTCGACAGTGCAGGTCACAACACTCCAGTAGGTCCATCACTCCAGCTTAATAAGTTTTGAATCCACTAGCAAATGCACACCATATCTGATTTAATACAGGTGAGATCTCAAAGAGTGGAGTTCCTGTGAGAGCAATGAAAAGTGACAGCTGAGACACAGGAGAGACAGCGCTAATAAATATTGCCACTCACAAAAAGACTACAGGTGAGTTCTATTACTTGCATTCCCTTTGATCTGTGGACATCAGTGGTTGATGCCCAGCCAGTGGAGGACTGAGGGGGCTTGAAGGCACTGATGAAGGTGGCTCTCTGGCACAGTATGGGGGACAGCAGTCCTGTGTGGCCACCAAGGTGGGAGAAAGGTAAAAAAGGAAACACATCAGCAACCAGGCTTCAACAGCATGATCAAACAGCACGACAACATGATTTTCATCAAACAACTTGAGATCTTCTTGAGAGACTACTTCTGGCTGACAGATATGTTTTTCAGTCTGTCACAACTCTGATTTTTTTTTATTTCATTTGCAATCAAAAAATACCTTCAACTATTTCTGAAATAACCCAGAGACTATCTGGGATTTTTTTTTTCAAACTGTTGTTTTGCCTTTTTTTCAAAAGGTTTTTTTTCCAGTATACAGTTCTTTTCATTAGAGAGAATGAAATGAAAGAACTGGCTGCCTCTGATGATTCATAATTGTACATTGTGTGGCTTCAATGACAGGATTTTTTTCTTTTGAAACAGGCATTAATTTATCAAAGGAACACAAGTCTAAAGCTGTCTCTCTATGAATGTATGGTGCAGTTTATCTCAAGGTACAAATTTAATCATTTCCCATCTTATGTTTACATAAAGGGAACAGCAAGGTCCAAATGTAAGACGTTCTATATTGTAAAATAATAATCACTCTAATAGGTGGGTGCTGAAGTTGATTACTGACTTAAAACTTGTAGAATAAATGTACTGGGAGAAGTCTAGAAGCAAGGAAAGATACATAGAATACATCAAATTTAATCAGGCAAATGTATCCCCCCAGGCTACTTTGCCTGACCTAAGCTTCCACTGGGAAACTGAGTTCAGAACAGTATTTCTGCAATGTAATTTCAGGTGCAACAAAGTCAGGTTATAAAAGAAGCATGGAAGCTATTTCTCATGCTGTGATTTGCATGGCTAGAGAAGCAAAAAGCAGGCAAGCTGTTCACCCCAAATCTGTAATAAATTAATTTATTTGAGGCTGCTTGAACACCTCTAATTCCATTTGCCCACAGCTGTATACAGTGTGCTCTAAAGAACTGTCTTTAATAGAGTCATATCTCTGACAGAGACAGGAAAAATGTCTCTGAAAAATTAGGTTTTCTAGGTTTCCGCTGAAAGTGTTTAACATGCCTGAGCCAAACTACTCGAGTTGGAAACAAGTTTCTATATGGTATCTAAAACTGCTGATTTAAACTAAAATGAGATCATCCTTCTTTCCCCAAGAAGTGATTTTTCAAGCTGGCTGGCTGGCTATAGCTGCTGCAGAAAAATAATGGGCCATTGCTATGGCTGTTGGAGGGATTTCTGCAGCTGGGGGCCTAGAAAGGAGTGTTTGGGTGGGTTTGTTTCCAGCAAGAGGAAGGTTGCACCCACTCCTACCCAAAATGTCCCCCAAACACATAGTCTTAACTCTGAACTTATATTTCTGTGGGCAACGGCAAAGTGCTGAATTGAAATTTGAAGGGAAAAAGACAGTTAGTGAAACACCCTTATCTGGTTTGAGGTCATCTTTAAAGTTACGCATGTGAGTGAGACCTAGACAGAGGTATTTAAGGGGTTATCATGTACATTAATACAAATAGAAGCTGGTCTTTCTCTCTCTTAGAAGTTGGTCTTCCTCTCTTTTTCCATGTCAGCTCTGACCACCTGGGTAGTCTAGGATAAAGAGGCATCTTCCTCTGTGCAGCTGCAGCATCAAGCCTTACCCAGTGTGAAAAAATACTTCAAGCAAAAAAACTGGAGCTGCTAGCCTGTTAATTTTCATGTAATCATGGTATGGTTTGGGTTGGAAGGGATCTTAAAGCCCATCCAGTTCCATGCCCCCCTGCCATGGGCAGGGACACCTCCCCATGGATCAGGCTGCTCAAGGCCCCATCCAGCCTGGCCTTGAATATTTCCAGCCAGGGGGCACCCACAAATTCCCTGGGCAACTTGTGCCAGAGCCTCACCACCCTCATCCTGAAGATTTTAACTCATTAAAGAATCCTTTTTTCAATTAACAAGATCTCTGATGAAGGGTTTATACGCAGTTTAAGGCCAGTAACGAGTGGTGTTCCCCTGGGTTCAGTGCTGGGTCCAGTCCTGTTCAATATTTTTATTAATGATCTGGATGAAGGGATAGAGCGCACCCTTAGCAAGTTTGCAGATGACACCAAGCTGGGTGGCAGTGTTGATCTGCTTGAAGGAAGGGAGGTGCTGCAAAGAGATCTGAACAGGCTGGATCCATGGGCTGAGACTAGTGGGATGAGATTCAACAAGACCAAATGCCGAGTCCTGCACTTGGGGAACAACAACCCCATGCAGTGTTAAAGGCTTGGGGAAGAATGGCTGGAGAGCTGCCTGGAGGAGAGGGACCTGGGGGGCTGATCGATAGCAGGCTGAATATGAGCCAGCAATGGCCCAGGTGGCCAAGAAGGCAAATGGCATCTTGGCCTGTACCAAAAACAGTGTGGCCAGCAGGATGAGGGAGGTGATTGTGCCTCTGTACTCGGCACTGGTGAGGCCACACCTCGAGTACTGTGTGCAGTTCTGGGCCCCTCAGTACAAAAAGGATATTGAGGTGTTGGAGAAGGACAACGAGCCTGGTGAAGGGGCTGGAGAACAAGTCCTACAAGGAACGGCTGAGGGAACTGGGGTCGTTTAGCTTGGAGAAGAAGAGGCTGAGGGGAGACCTCATCACTGTTTACGGCTGCCTGAAAGGGGGCTGTGGCAGAGCGAGTGTTAATCTCTTCTCTCAAGTGACAGGTGATAGGACAAGGGGAAATGGCCATAAGTTGCTCCAGGTGAGGTTCAGACTAGATATTAGGAAGAATTTCTTTATTGGAAGTGTGGTCAGGCACTGGAACAAGCTGCCCAGGGAGGTGAATCACCATTCCTGGAGGTGTTTAAAAAAAGGATAGATGAGTTTTTGAGGGACATGGTTTAGCAGATAATGGGTGTGGTTGGACTTGATGATCTTAGAGGTCTCTTCCAACCAGAAGATACTATGATTCTATGATTTCTTTTATTCAAATTTGCTTAAGCAGAGGTCTGTAAACACCTCAACATTGCATTAAGTAAAGGGATGTCACAGTAAATAAACACAAATACTACTGAGCAAAAAAGTAAAAACAGCCTCTGATATTTATCTTAGTATCTTGGTGAAAGTAATAATTTCATCCATAAATTCCAAAATCTGTAAGAACTCCTTAAAATTCCCTCTGTGTGGATAATGTAATCATACCAGTCCATCATCCTCCCAGTAGCCCTGTGTTTGGCAAACAATGTGTAAGCCAGGTTTTCCAATGCCCTTTGAAACCTGCTTTATTGTACACTTCCCCTCCTCCTTCTACCCCCGCTCTGACTCAATTTATAACAGACGACACTCAGAAAAATCCTATTTGACTAGTCAAGGTTCTTTCCCTCTCTCTCTCAAATCCAGGTTTTATTAAAGAGAACACATTGCTCATGCAACCTCACATTCAGCTCTTGGCATAAATAATTTAACCACAAGCTAACTTGAGTGGCTATGCTTACAGAATTGAAAGCCATTGCATCTAGTTTATTATGGATGGAACTCCAGAGAGGGGAAGGACAGAGCGGATTCACCTTACAGTAAGAGTGCCCAAGAAGCTCCATCTCTAGTTTTCTTTACAGAGTCTCTGTGGATCTAATGCAGAGGAGTGACCTCACCTCATCAACGCAATTTCCACTGCTTCTGCTGGTGTTCTGAGTGTTGCTACATCTGAGTCCCTGCCATGAAAGATCATTTCATTTCCCAGAGGACTGGAGCTCAAGAGGTTCCTGAAGACAAGTTTGAACGTTCTTTATCTGGGCATAATTTAGCATTCACATCAACGTTAACATCTTGCTGCACAGCACCATTTCCAGGGTAATTGCTTCTGCTGACTTACTCTGCAGTTAGAAACTTCTGTAACAACCACAACTGAATCAGAATAGTTTCCTAACAGACTAGTTATTATTTTGTCTATAGAATCACTGTACTATGCAGAGCAGGGCTGAATATTTTCCTTCTAAATAGAAGTTTTGCACAGAAGTAAAAGATTCTTTTTGCTGTTCAGCATATATAAGTGTTCCAATAACCAGATGCTGCTTTTTATATTTCTGCATGTATATCCTGAGAAGGTGTTTGACTTCCATTCACAGAGAAGTTTCTCAGGGCAAACTGTTTTCACAGGGATCCCAATTCTTGAAGAATAAAATAAGCAAAGGAACAAAGCCTGAGCAATGTATCATTCAGCCATCATTAATCAATGCAAGCATATCTTGACAGTGTTCTCCCTGCCCCCTCAGCCTGGCCTTTTCCTGTAAATCCCAGCCAAGCAATAACCACCAGAGGTGATCACAATGGCTGGTGATGGTCACAATGGCTGCAACCACCTCACAGTTATTTGGGGGGAGAAAGATAACAACACAATAGCCAAGGACTAATCTATGGTAGTGCACCTGGGCACAGTGCTGGTCAGTGTCCAACTCCAGCCAAATTCGGAAGAAACCAGCACTGTGGTTTCAGAATGTAAATATAAGTCAATGATCTAATTTCATAAATAGTGAACAGCCCTTTGAGATTTCCCAAAATGACAGTGGATTTCACGTCAGGATTTCCCCCTTGAAAGGGACACATCTCAAAGTTACAAACCCTTGGCCCTGAAACTCTGTGATCTTAGCTAAGAGGTATAAAGGAATTGATTGTGCATATGTAATCCTTTAGACACAAACTGCTGATCAAGCCTGAGACCAAGCCTGGATACAGCTGCACCTAAATGCTTCTCTGAGAAGGCATTTACAGAGTGAGGGGGTTCTTTTTGAACCTTGTGACTAAATGGGAGGGTCTCACTGACAGTTCTGTCTAGCCTTGTCCTCTGCACAGCAAATAATCAAGTGTACCTTACCATTGAACCGCGTAAATCACTGTCACACTTATTATCAAACTTTGTTAAAGCTCTACTTTATATCAATAAACACATTGCTGCTTCTCTCAAAAATGCATTACTCTACCTCTCCATCCACTACACATACATACGTGTGTTTATTTCCATGCAAGCACACGTTTATATGCACATGCATGTACAAAAGCTGTCCCAAAATATTTCTGCACAAAACCCTGTACAAACCTGCAGCAGACAGGACAACTAACAAAGACATCCAGAACCTGCAAACAGCACTTGGGAAAAGCTGTTCAGTGCAAAGAAATGTTGGTACTCTAAGTTGATACCCACCACGACACACTTTGTACAGCTGAAAACCACCAAGGTGTCAGGTGGCTAACAAGCACAGACAAATGCTACCCCTTTTCCTAGTGGGTATGACAAGCTTAGATTCCTCCAGAGAATAGCACTAAGCCCAACTCATGTGAAGAAGTCCATCAATAACAGGTTGCCACTTCTGAAGGCTACAGTAATATGCTTTCCAAACTCCTAATAATCAAACCCCTAGCTATGAGGTTTTAGTACATAGCTTTGCTCTTGAGAACTTTGGACTGCAAAACATCAAGACAAACGGTCCCTCCAGTTGTATATCTATCAAACACAGATGAGAAACCCTGACCATATGACACAGATGTTGACAAGACTGATTCACCTCAATGTGTGAGGCACAAAGGTATTACGATGAAAGATGTAAGGAAAAAAAATACACAGTGGCAGGCACTGCAACTGCCTGATGAGAAGATTCTGACAGTTCTTTTCAGTGATGAAGATTTATTCAGAGGTTCAGGAATCCATACGTTCAGATGCTTGTCTGAACTTCCTCATTTGTGAATAAATATTGGATTTCTATGGTCACATCAAAGAGAACACAAAAGTTAGAGGTAAGGGAGCTGTGGTGAAGATGAGAATCTGATGGTATTTTGATATTCAGCTATTTATCCAGAGTTAACCCAGGAAACAAAGAGACTGACAGCTTGTTAAGCAAACAGAACTTAGCAAAGACAAATTGCATTCCCTGTTGAGATTGCTGAAGATTCTAAATTCAATACGAGGTTTTGGTGAAAAATTAATTTAGCACTTATTTACTACCATCTGCTCCAGATATTGCAAGTGGGTACTAAAAATCCATCATTGACATGTGAAGGATCTGAAGCTGTAGAGTAACCACTATGGAAGATGATTCCTGTCTCCAGGAAAGACAATCTGTCTCAAACACACCATATTCAGCATTTCTGCCCTTCTGCAAGAATTCAACCATGAATTAAATACAAGATATGTTGGTTAAACATCATAGCAACTAAAACTGTATGGTTTCAAAGTCCAACTACTGTTTTCATGCTACCTGGTTTGCACTGCAAATATAGTAATAGTAAGATACTTTTAAAACAAGGAAGCAAGAAAAGCACAGAGGAAGCATGCTCAGTATGTTATAGAATAAAACCCACATTCTGAGTCCATTTTACCATCATGTTCAGAATTGTCATTTCCATTTAGGTTAACAGAAATTAGGCAAAGCTAAGTGCAGAATTCAGCCCAGTACTGCCTCTTCAAAAGATGACTACACACTTTGAAACACCATAAAAGAGGCAGCTTAGAGAATATTAAACACACAGGCACCCAGAAACTCCACAGCAACACTGTGTTTCTAAATGTACCAGTAACCAGCAATGCCAACACATTTAGACAGCAGCACAGCATTCTCAGCACTAGTCTGGCTTGGTATCACCCAAAACAATCTACCCCAGCCCAACCTTGTCCTGTGCAACATGCTCACGATCTTCACTCTAGCAAGGGAAAGGGCTAGACACAGCCTTGTCCTCCTGACCGGTGGTATTCCTCTTCCTCCCTCCATACTTCACACAAACACCTTTTGATCCCACAAAAAAAAAAAAAAGAACAGATCATTGTTACTCGTTACTTGTTTTGGATTCATAGGGGGACCGACTTCCCAGGGCTAACAATCAACAAAAGGCAATTTGAGTGCTGGCTACTGCAGCTGTGTGCACAAAGAGCTGCCTGACTGGGAACAGGCACAGGAGTGAGATGAGACCCTGAGATTTCTCCAAAGGACTTCACTGCCCTTCGTCTAAAACATTAAGTGGCATTACAAGCCACATGCCAGCATCATGAAAGATTTAATTAGTGGAGCCTTATCATCACCCTCACTGCCATCAGTTTTTACTTAAGTTAGGGACATCTGGCCTGATAAAATATATAATAGCCATCCAATTTGAAAAGGAGCAGTTCTCTAACTTCAGAAGACAAGTTAGAGATTGCATCCGAGACTACCTGATGGGAACTGTTTGGAGAAAGATCTTGATTGGCTAAAGCTTTTGCAGATAGCAGAGGTTTTGCAAAGTGATTTGATTTAGTGCCTAGAAAAAGAAAATGAACTCTAACCACTGAATGCATGGACATCTTTTGCACTCATGGTTGGGTCTGATTTTTAAGAGAATTCTACTTTGAGCCCATCACACAAGTTAAACAGCTCTTGCTTGTGTAAAAGGAGCTCTTTGCTCTACAAGAAATAATGATATCCTTAATTTTTGTGTGTTTATTCCAATGATCAGCATCCAACAGCAGACAGTACTTTGCAGGGGGGTTAAATGTGCCAGAATCCCTCACATTTACAGAATACTGTAATTAATCTGCCAATAAACTGTAGGTTAGTTTCTCAGAACATATTTAACAACAACCTAAAGATATTTGAATATCCCATAAACCTGACAGCAATGGCAACAAATGCCACACCTTGTAAGGGTGGTTTACAGATCATGACAGTGAATCAAGACCTCCTTGACTTTGTTAAAATTAGGGGGGCAAATTGAAGTGGGAATATTATGATCTTGATAATACAGGGAAGGCAGTTCAAGAAGTTCCTTTGCGTTTTATCCTACTATCCTACTACCTTTCAGGCACCTTCTATTAATTTTTTATTTCGTTTGCCTTCATTGTATCTCACCCATTTCTTTATACAACACTTCTACAAGAAGAAAGAAGAGGTCACCAATACCTAAACTTCTTAGTAAAAGGATGTAATCAAAGACAAGAATTTTAAATCTAATAAAATTTATTGGCTACACCTCATGTAATTTGACTTATGCCATACACAGCATGCAGATTGATATATCAGGTAGCTTTACCCCTCCAACTGAAGGGCATCTTGAATGTGATAGGACTACCTCGTCCTTCAATTGCACAAGAAGTTCAAAGTACAGCTTATAGGTCATACTCACTAATATGTTCAGTCATTTATGGCTTGGCCATTTTCCACTGTTAACATACTGTTTCAATGCAGAAGTTACATAGTTTAGCTATGTCTTAAAAGTTAAAATTCCATTGTTACATTTTTCTTCTTCATATACAGGTAGTTCTGTTTATTCCCAACTCAACAGCCAAGATATTGATTAAGCTGGCTTAGGTCAGCTCACCCTGTAGTTCCAGCCTCAATCCTTACATTGTTTACCAATAGCCTGCTTTGACTTCAAGTTTTTGTTTTTGCCTTCAGCATCTTGCTTTTAGCTTTTTTCTTTGCTCTTTTATTTCTTTTTTCTTTGCTCAAGTCTTATTTCACCGTTGCCTCAAACTGTCTAAAGAAATTGCAGCCGCATGTAAAGATGTGTCTGCTCGGCTAAAAAGGAAGAAACTAAATTAAGCATCAGTAAAAAGGCCTGACACACACCAGTTTCAGAATATATATACTACAATCTAAGTGCATATTATACCACATCAAAAGCAATCTTCAAAACAACAAGTTGCACCATTACCTCTGCTCTGCTAAAGCTCTGTAGGGAATCACTGATCCTCTCTACACCGCTCATTTGGTGACTTTTGGTTATCTTGAGTCCTATTTGTATGGGTGAATTAAAGACAGCAGGTCTCATTTTATGCTATCTCACACTTTGTTGAATTATATTTGTGCTGAGAAATCTGTAAAATCTCATTATTTCTATTGGGGATCATTTTTACTCACTTTGTTGTGTGGAGAATCAGGCACACAAATCATACTTGAGCTGATTATGGGAGACTCCCACCTGTGAATCTGAGGACAGAACTGGACTTTTACAACAGAGATGGTTCTGATATATGAATTTGCATTTTCTAAAGATCCAGTAGTGGTTACATTTGCAGTTCTGTTCTACACTTCTGCAGCTGAATTTAGCATTCAGTCAACGTACTTAGTTTGTTCTATTTATTTTACTGGAAAAGCATGAGTGATTTGTGTGTGAATAGGTCTAAATATATATATTTTCATTGAACTAAAATATTGTTTGGGTTGGTCAGTAAAAGCTTTCAAGAAAAGTATGCTTCTGGATGTGTTTATTTCTGCAAAATTAAATATTCTATTATTTGTGTGGCTGACTGTCAGCTTTGTTGTAGTTCTAGATGAAAAAGAGAGTATGTTGATTAGAGAAAATACAGCTATGTTCCATCTTCCTCCTCTGCTTCAATAAGAGAAAAGCATTTACATATTAATTCCAGGACTGAGCAGCTGCATTCCCTAGAAATTACCATTCATTGCAGCAGAGAAACCCTGAAAGCAAGCAGAAAATAAAGAGAGGAGCTGGTATAAAACTTAAGGCGGAAAGAGGGACTGATTTTGCAATTCTTCTCTATTTCCGAAAGGAGTACTCTTGATTTCAAGAAGTGCGTGTCAACTCTCCCATACAGCCTACCACAACAATATCCCAACTATCTGATGAGCAAAAGGAATGCTATTATTTTCATTTCAGCACAAGGCAAACAGAGGCATAAAGGGATTATTTACTAGGTTTAGAAAACTATTTACCTATAAATTTAAATCTCTATTCTATGCGGAGAGCTGAGTGATTTGCCCAGAAGATCCATGGCACAGTCAGAAACAATTTCCATCTCCAGCTCCCATTTGCATCCTTTACAATAAAGCTTCATGGGTTTTTTTCCTTCACTCTTCTGTTATATAACTTTAAAATGCATTGAAAACAGAGATATATTGTTGTTGGTTTTGTCCAGAATGGCAACAAAAGTACAGATCTGTTTTGTACACCCGTAAAAATCTATGAAGGTGGAAGGTAAAGTCTGCTTCTGTGAGGCACTGAGCATTAACAGCACCAGAATTATGATTTTTGAAACGCAGAATAGTGTTAAGAATAAGACAAAAAATGATAAATTCCTGTCTTAGCTGGATTTGTCACTCATGTTTCCAAAATCTGTGAATTGTCTCTGCCATAGGTGGTATCTCCTGTGATCAAGATATGAACGAAAATAGGTAGCCTCCTACCACGGCTTCAGATGGAAAAATTGGTGAGAAGCAGGAAAATCTCTCTTAATTCTCAGGACATTTCATACTTAATATTTCTGGCATGAAAAATGTCAAGTTGAATCCAGAAACATTATATTAGAACTGACTGGCAGGACTTTTCCTGATGAGAATAGTAGCACTTGACATTAGAAAAGACATAAAAACAGGCAACTGAATGTCCAATCCTGGAAACATTCATTTTGACTGCCAGCATCAGTAAGACTAAGCAGACTAACAGAGACTACTTTTACAAGCAATAAGGCTGTAAAGTTTCACAGAATATTAATCCAGTTTAAGAAGCTTTCATGCTTCCCAAGTCACCACATCACTTTGGTAACTGACTCCTGTTCCTATGGGTACAGCTGCGTTGGAGCCATGTGGCAAATTCAATCAGTGCAATTACACAGGTTAAAAATAACTCTCCAAAACACTGTTGTTTTTAATTCAGTCTGCTTGAATTCAGTCATTGGTGTTCTGCTTAATATTCAGTAGGACTACAACAGCAGAATGGTTCATGACAGAGTTTTAAGGGAATGCCATTTATCAATGTTTTAAGGGAGAAAAAGCAACATTATTTGTCTATTTAAATATCATTCATAATAGATTCATGGAATGGTTTGGTTTAGAAGGGACCTTAAAAGCCACCCAGTTCCACCCCCTTGCCATGGACAGGGATACCTCCCACTGGATCAGGGGGATCAAAGCCCCATCCAACCTGGCCTTGAACACCTCTGGGAATGGGGCAGCCACAGCCTTCCTGGGCAACCTGTGCCAGGGCCTCCCCTCCCTCACAGGAATATACTTCCTCCTGATATTTCACTGAAATCTCCCCTCTTTCAGCTTATAACTGTTCCCCCTCCTCCTATCCCTGCACTGTCTGATTAAGAGCCCCTCCCCAGCTTTCTTTTCAGCACTCAGAGGCTTCTCAAAGGTCTCCCCAGAGCCTTCTCTTCTCCAGGCTGAACAACCCCAACTCTCTCAGTCTGTCCTCACAGCAGAGGTGCTCCAGCCCTCAGATCATCTTTGTGGCCTCCTCTGGACTCCTTCCTGTGCTGAGGATGCCAGAACTGAACAAAGGGCTCCAGGTGAGGTCTCCCGAAAGGGGAGTCGAGGTCACAAGAAGTGGTCTCTTGTCCACAAGAAGTAATTGACAGTCTTAGCAGGTTACAACTGCCTTTTCCTCAACAGGTTCAGAGCCACAAAGCATATTTGCCCAGTCTCCCAGCCATGGAGTATTTTGCCTGCTTCACAGCCTGCAAGGAGTGGCAGAATACTGTCTTTTCTATAACTCACAGAATCCTGTGCACGTTACCTGATTATTTATGTTTTCTGAAAAATGTACACTACATGCTAGCATTACAAATTAGGAACTTGCTCGGCTGCCTTCTGGAACTTCCAACAGAGTTTTTATGCAGACTTTTGCTTATTCCACCTCCCCCTTTATGTTTTTCTTCTTCTAAATTAGAACTTAATAGAACTTTCAAAAGATAAAATCAGAAGTTAAAGGCAAGACAGCTTTTTTTTTAAAGCTTATTCAGCTGTAGCTATGAGATCACACAGCAAACTACCAGGAACTGAAATCATGCAGAGGAAAAATTTCAACTAACAGAAAATGCATTTGAAAAAATAACAGTCAAAAAGAAAAAGAGGAAAAAGTAAACATAAAAAGGATTCTAGCATTTCTAGAAATGCTACCACCTTTATGTCAGCCTACTGAAGGACTCAGATGACACCCTGTGCTACAAGAGATTACAGAATTTTTAAAGAAAACATACTTTTGTCTTTGCTTTTTTCCTTTCCCACCATTTGGTAAAAAGAAGACCTGCTCAGACTGGCAATTACCAGCAATATTAATAGTATGTCATGCTGTGTTCAGGAAGGCAAACCTGGCGGTCGAAGAGAACTTATAGACAAAAATCATACTTTCTGCTGAACTCTTTCAATGATTATAGAATGGTTTGGGTTGGAAGGAACCTTAAAGCCCATCCAGTTCCCACCCCCTGCCATGGGAAGGGACACCTCCCACTGGATCAGGGGGCTCAAAGCCTCATCCAACCTGGCCTTGAACACCTCCAAGGATGGGGCAGCCATGACTGCTCTTGAGAGCATGTGTCAGGGCCTCCCCACCCTCACAGGAAAATATTTCTCCCCAAGACCTCACCTCAATCTCCCCTCTTTCAGCTTAAAACTCTTCCTCTTCATCCTATCCTTGCACTCCCTGATAAAGAGTCCGTATCTTTTGCTGTTTTTCACAATACAGAGTTCCATCTCCTTGAGCAGGTTATTATGAATAAGAAAGGTCCAAAGCAACCAAGAGTCAGTGGGTCTAAATTCAACACACTCAATAGTTATTGTGCCATTTACACAGCTTTGTTCCGCTTTGGTACTATCCTCATAGGTTTAAAAAGAGGTACAATCATTGTGACTGTCACATTTGAAAATTGTGTCCTACACTTCTAAAAGCTCTTCCATGGATTTCCTGCACTAGAATCATCCAAACAACTTCAGCATAAGTTTTACAAGTAGAGTAACTCTCATCCAAAATGCCTCAAATTAGTAGCATAAGCCTAGCTTGGAGAACTTCAGCATCAATTATACACTTAACACTACAGAATTTTAATGTCTGGAGGAAGCTTTCATTTTCATCAAACATAAGGCTCAAGTGATGTCTGACTGAGCAGTTCAAGAGTGCTTTTACCTGGAGTATTGAAAACATGGGCTGCCAGAAACTTGGATATAAATAACTATTCACTACTTTATTTAAATGAAAGACTTTCTTGCTCAAAATACCCTTGTCACAGTCATGATGCCAGCCTAGGTCTAATTAACAGTATTTTTTTACTAGTTACAAATGTACTTTACAGCTCTTAGAAAAGCAAACTAATACTTTCAAAGAAAAATAAGTGTATTGTTATTATGAACTATAGTTAAATTTTGTAAGGACACCATCATTTTATGTACAGTCAGGTTTCTATAAAAATATTGACAAAATAAATTTTACATAAACCTGTGTCTTTAAATCACGAAGCGTTTATCATCAATCTTCATTTCTAAAAGTACTGACTCTACTTAGGGAGTTAAGAGGTCATGAATAATTTTTCAGACAATTTGTTTCATTTTTTTTGTTTGTTTGTTTGAGGGGCTCAGCACTGGTTTCACAGAGTGCTGTGCCCATTACTGGGTTCCTCAGTACCAGAGACATGTGCACATACTGAGGAGAGTCCAACCAAGGGCCAGGAAGATGACTGAGGAACTGGAGCATCACACAAGTGAGGAAAAACTGAGAAATCTGGGACTGTCCAGTCTGGAAAGAGAATGCCCTGGGGGATCTCACAGATGTTTATACATATCTGACAGGAAGATGCAAAGAAGACAGAGCCAGGCTCTGTTCAGTGATGCCAAGAAGCAACGGGTACAAATTGAAACACTCCGAACACGACAGAACAATTTTTTACTATGAAGCTGATCGAGGTACAATCACCTGGCACAAGTTATGGAGTGATGGTTAGAGTCTCCACTCTTGGACTTGGTTCCCCCGCTTGAAGAGGGTGAAGGGGTCTGAAGATGGAGCAGATAGCCTCTAGATTTCCCCCCATACTTCAAACATTCCATGTACCTGAAGAAAGACTTGTGAATATCTGCAGTGTAAACCAGTAACACCTCTAGTGGAAGGACACTGCAGGGCCTGTCTTTTGAAGAACATAATTGTTTCATACTCTGCCTTCATGTTCTCTCTGGTGGACTTGTGACAATTTTATGGGGTTGGATTGACTGAAAGAATAAAGCCATTTTTAGCTTAAGATGGGTAATCAAATGATCAGGCTGTTCTTCATATTAGAGCAAGGGCACATGCCTCTCTCTAGACCACTTTCACAGTTTACTGTGATATGAAGAAGCAGGAAGGACAAGGAGATGTCAATATATATGGTGTTTGATGATCTCTTGGCTTCTTAAATTACTGTATATGTTTAGGAAAAGACAGTAACACAATGTCTAATGCTGTGTAGGCCAACATTGATAGTGAAAGTGATCAAATGAAGTTGCTTCCAGAAAGCAAGCACTGACTTGAAATGACACAGACTACTATTTCTCTGGTTTTGGTTTGGCTAGGTGGTAGATTTATACTAGTGTCAGAGAAAGTATTTAACTGTTATCTTTAGCAATGACCTTATCTGAAAAGTATTAGAGAAGATCAACCACATAAGACAGGGCTAAGTTCCTGCCAGACTTTTGAACTGAAGCCACTGAGCCACTGAGCACAGAGAACTAACTACAAATTAAACATGACTTCGTTTTTGAAGGCAATAATTTACTGCTTTCTCTGGACTAATCCAAATGTGCTATATATACCTGGACAGCTTTTTTGGCAGAGAGTGAGGGAAATGCTTGAAATATTATCTTCTTCTCTGCCCCAATTGCCCACTTTTTTGTATTGGACAGTTTCTCGAAAGAGTGCTCAAGCTAAGGGAGCGCAATGAGTGCAATCTTGTATTCACAGCTTCCACATGCAGATAGCTGGCATTAAAACAACTTGAATTTGGAAATCATATAACTTCTGGGAGGCAGACTGCATCAACTCAATCTCAGTGCTGCTATAATATAAGTTACCCGGCAGGGTAAAAGTGTGCTTGCCTTTCAAAAAAAAAAAGCACACATACACTTGGGGTTTTTGGTTTTGGTTTTCTCTTTTCCAGGACTGAATGCTAAAGGTTAGCTTAACAGAAATTTGGGAAAAGGGATTTGAAAACAAAAAAAAAAAAAAAAACAAACCCAAAAAATACAGAGAATATCACATATACACATACAGACATACAAGATGACATTAAGGTAAGCAGAACCATGGCAAAGCTTTCAAAGTCAGAATAAAAGGAATTTTAGTCAAGCATAAGAAATTAAAAGGTCAGGAGAGATGCAGAATCTTCAGCTTCCACCGAAAGATGCCAGTTCTGTTTAAAACCTTCTGGACAAAATTCTGTGTAAATTCTGAATTTCCAGCATCAGATACAAAGGGGTGGACTTCACTATTCTTCTTTGTGCTAATTTTAAACTCAATAAACAAAAGCTAAAGGTATATTTCTCACCTCTGTTCAACAAAATTTTTTTTACTATCAACGCAATTATTGATAAACATACTTTCCAAAATATAACAACATGTAGAAAACCACAGCAATAGGGAAAGAAACTACTTCCCCTCAAGTCTATAACTTTTCCTGCCATGTGCGTAATCATAAGCAGATAGTGAAGGAAAAGTTTAGTGGTGTGTCAGTGCATCTCTACATGTTAATCCATGTTGAGTAGCAATATAGATGAACTCATTTTATGTGAAGGCAAACTGTAATAAATCTTAGAAAAAAAGAAATCATTCCCATTCTAACTTGGTAGTATCTGCCTATAATTCCTCTCTTTGCTTTAATAAGGTGGAGTTTCCCATTTTGCATGCTTTTATCCCACAGTTACATGGAAATGCATAAGACATGAGGGAAAAAACATTTTAAATCATTCAAAAAGATAAAAGGAACTATGGAACCCAGACAAAAGAGAGCTGGGCTGGACATGAGAGTGACTCAGATACACTGCAAAACTTAAAAGAAAAGGGAATCTCCTATTAAGTGACCAGTTGATGTAAAATTATATTATTTTTCCTTTAATAAATTAACAAGAAATAAATACGGTCTCATGAAAAGCGAAACACATTAAATGTGATCTGTTCAAAGTATGGAGTTATGTTCCTACCTCTTCAGAGTTTTATCTGTGGTGGAACGATGGATGGTTGCCTCTAGCACATATTCTCATCACACACCACTGCCGCTTTCCTTTCTCTCCACTCTCTTTCCACTCACCCTCCATATATTTTTCATTTTTGTATTCACTTCTCTCTCTAATCATGCTTCCTCACACACACCCCATAATTTTTCTCTTTCCCTTTAAGTTTTAATCATTTAATAGTTTTACAGTTTTACTGGCTTTCTGCCCTGTATTTCCTGCCATCGTAAGATATACTGCCTAGAGTAGAGAAACAACTGAGACATTTTAACAAGCTGAGCTGCTTGAATAACTGAAGGTTATTTTCATTTAGAAGCCCATCAAATTTTAACATATTGGTTTTCTTTAAAATTTCAGTGTTATTAAGACTTCACTGAACCCAGAGGTTTTCAAGCAGCTGTTTTTGCAAGTTCTGTTTCTCTGAACACAAAAACATGAGAAAGTGTTTTGCATAGCTAGTTAGAAGTTTATTTTTTTTCAGCTCTCCTAAACTGAAAGATCACTTTCAAGGCATAAATTAATTTCTTGTAATTATTTTCTTTCACAGCAATCTTGCCAAATTCTCCTGTCTGTATAAACTTTATTTAGGAACTTCTTCCTACTTTATCTTATCTGCCCCACATTCCTAATATTACTCAGACTCACGAGAACAAGGTGCCTTCCCAACACACTTCACTACAAAAAAACACAACTGCACGAAAATTCGCGGGTTGATACCTGTTAGCACTAAAGAAAACAAGAATCTGTCTTCCCTCCAGATGGCAATCCTATATATTTTTGTGTTTGATCAAAGAATCCCATTTTTCATCTTGAAGTAGATGGAAGTTATAGGTAGTCACCGAAGAGGATGCATGTAATTGCTTAAGCAATTTCTCTAAAGAGTCAGGATTTACCAGGGTTAACAAACAGTTGCCTCAATTCCATGTATGTTTAAACAAGCTTCATGGTACCTGATCTGTACTGTTTGGCAAGTGCCTGAGAAATAAGCTCATGGGTTCAGGTGCAAATCAGACATGTCCCAGGCTAACTTTATCCACCTCACTTCTGAGCTACTTGGTCTGAGTTACTGTTCTGCAAGACTGATTTACTCAATATGGAATTAATAACAAATATCAGCCTTCTTATCACAGTTTTCATACCATATGGAAAAAACTATGGTATCCACCCATTAAACAAACAGAAATCATTCTTGGAAAGAAAGCTGAGAGAAGACATAAAAAAGCAAAGGCTACTATCATGTTAAATTATGTAAAGATTATAAAGTGCTGGTACTAATTGATAATTCAGGCCACTGTCAGCAAATCAAATTTATGGATCCCTGTGAAGCCCAAACTCAGCTGAAACATATTAAGAACAAAACACAAAAATGTACTGTAAACTCAGAGGAGTCTTGAGGCTTGATCCCAGTATGAGAAACAGATTCTGCCACTGAGGTATAAAGATGCTATAATATAGCCACACCTAATTTATATGACCTGGATGCAAAAGAAAAAAATCTCTCTGAATTCCCTCGATTACAAGAATATCTGGATTTAAGTTTATGACAGTAGTTTAATTAAGCTTTCCTAGTGCTTTGGAAGTAATCAGCCACAGCAATAGAATTCTGACACGAGGCAATGACTTAACTTCTGATTGAGCAGTAAAGTGCAAGACAGATTGTGTTCTGGGACACTGTAGATAGGTGTTTCCCAGTGTTCATCTACTTGTAAACAGTGTAAGTATATTTCAGAAAACTGAAAAATTTTGATCCCCTGTAACAGATCCATTAGAGCCTCAGGTCAGCCAGAGTTAAAAAAATATTCTATGGCCACCCCTTTAACACCCCTCAATTTGTTTTACAAGAACAATTATTTGAAAGCAAACGTTTTCCCAGGCCACTCCTATGTGTCAAATTCCAGAAAACTTAAGAATCAACATGCTGTGTCTTCCCCACCACCACAATCCTCAAAAAATCCCCATGTTCTTATTTGTTACAAATTAATATTTACTGGAAATAAAAAGTCAACTCAAACATGGAATTGAGCAGATTGCCTGGCTTCTGTGTCCAAGCTATAAAACCACAAGAGCAAATCTACAGGTGAGTGGATATTCCACCCCGTTATTCCAGAGATGCACTTAGGATGGGTTTAACTTTACTTGAAACTTAACACGACTCAGATTTTGTTACTCGGAGCAAGTAGTAATCCAACAGCCCTTGCCAAAGCATGATTACATTTACAGACTAGATTATATATGCTTTGCATTTCTGGAAGGTCCCAAAGATTTCTTCTCAAGCATGTGAAAATATTTTCATGCTAAATTACAGCCTCATTTGAAGTGAAAATATTATAATACAAAACAAGATGCAGATGTTATATGAATACACTGGAATACATCTCAAGAGAAGAATGTTTTTATTTTTTTCTTTTTCTCTTTAAGAAAAACACAAGAAATTCTCAACTAATTCCTCAGCAGCCAGATTCCTGAAGAACACATTATCTGTCACTTCACTCAGGTCCACCTACTGGAATAAATTAAGCTTTTCTACTGCTATACTCAATCGACCCTGTACTGCTGCTCCTTGTTTCTCCTAAGAATTTATTTCCATGTCAGACTGAGAAAATCTAAAGGTAATTTTTCAAAAATGTTCTTTTCACTGAACTAAGTCCTTATATTCACGATGTTTCTGGAATATGGGAAAAGGAACAAGGAGAGGAAGAAATGTGACAATGTGATGCTTTCTCAAAAATAAAAAGATAGTCAAACTTTCAGAGCCTACTGAATCAAGGAGCAATGGAAATTAGATGTGGTTATTTTCCAGGCTACTTGCCATTTCCTTTTGCCCCTGGAAGCCGTACATAGCCTGCGGTGTCAGCCTTGACAATCCATCAAAGTTTAAATTCAGCATCTCTTTTTGCAAGAGATATTTTGCAAGTACAAAATAGTTCAAGTTTATTGTTTTTTTAAAATAGGCAACACATAGTAAACATTTTTATGCTCATTGGATCCACTTTGACCCAGGATTAGTTGATTTCCAACCCAATAGAAGAATAAGACGCAATACAAGCAGAAGCTTAAAAAAGTGAAATATAGATGACTTCAACACACCAGAATGTCATTGCAAATATACATTTGCATTCCTATACTAACCAAGATTTAATTCTTGAGTTCGTTATCAGTCCCATAGTGTAGAAAGTTTACAGACTTTAACAGAAGTCTATTAAACTGAAGAGATATTGGTACCTTCTGAGAATGGAAATCCATCTGAAAGAAGAGACATCTAACTCACTAAATTATTTCTGTCCTTATAAAGCAAGAAGCTGTGGTATAGGAAGAGGTAAACAGGACTTCTGTTTCCGAAATAAATCTCAAAGCAGCGAACCTGAGGGTATCTCATCATGGTTGTCAGTGACAAGGCAGAGAGGAAGCCTGTAGGCCTGGGTGTATTGCCACGATCAACTGCAAAATATCAGCAATTTTAAAATGTCTGAAGTGCATGCCATTTATATTTTAGTACTGCCTTTAGTACCCGAAATCCATTTTAAAATAAGTCTTTTATCTTTATGTATTTACTTCACTGTAATCTGAAGAAATTTCTTGTTGCTGTATGAATAACAAAGGGATAAATAAAAAGCCTTATAAAAAAAAATTCTTCAATTCTTAAATTTTGCTTCACAAGGACTTCTGTCTTCAGATTCTTTCAGGGTCCGCTGACCTAACTTGCACATTAAACGAGTGAAGAGAGTTCCCTCAAAATTACTGTTGTCTGAATGGCATATATGTGCTTCCAAGTGCATCCACATATTCCTATTAATCTTGTGATCTGGGATGTAGCAAAATTTAGATCTGGACTCCATAAAGCAATAAAATCACAAAAAAAGACATTTATTACAGAGTTTCTAGATAGAGTGATCTGCCTCGTAAATAAAACACATACCTTTCCTTCTGTCCCAAAGTACGTTTTGCTGCGTTCATTTGTGATCCCTCAGCCCATCTACAGTGTCTATCAACACATCTACTCTAAATATTAGCGAGTTTACTGACATCGTGCACGCTATTTTAATGCAGAAGAAAAGTCAGTTTATAACTTTTAAAAGGTATCTGAGACATAAGATGTGCAATTCTACCACCACTTACCTGAACACTTCCCTCCAAATGTTTTCCCTCTTTTTCTCCCCCCAGAGTTGTTTCTGTAGTGATGTCTTGTTCGTTATTACCACATGGCAATCAGCAGTGTTGCTCAGAATCGGAATTTAAGGTTGATGCACAAATATTTTGTATTAGGAGCTTCCTCTTCATCCCCTCAGCTTTTTGCCAGGCCATCCCCCACCACAGTGATGACAGCTCACAGGGAAGGGAGGTCACCACGGTTGTCACTCCCATACCACAACAGGATTAATACCTCCTTCCAGAGACACATGAGATCTGGTCTTAGGAGATTTTAAAAATAGATTGACAATGAAGTCATGTAGTTTTCTGCTATAGGCTGTGATAAATATTTGCAAGATGCATTTTTGCTTTTTTTGAATTAACTCATGGGGCTACAGCGCTGCTTCCATTACTTTTCAGGAAAGCTTTCCCTTCTTATTGATGATTCCTGTTCAAACTTCTTACATTCCTTATTACTTTCTGAGTTTTCTGGTGAGAAGCACTTAACTGGCTTTGTCTTCATTTCTTCATAGCATTTCATACCTGCTAGCCCATATAAATTACCACCAGTGGGATGTGGGGATGGTGCCGGCTGGGCTGCTACAGCCATCTGGGCCAGCAAAGTTCCAAAGGCCAGAAGCAAGTATTTCCTTTTTCTTCCTCAGAGAGGGGAAAAAAAGAAAAAAGCCACAAAGAAACCTCTCAACTACACGTCTACTGTTTATATAGATCCCTTTACAAGAATATATAAACACCAAAAATCTGGAATGCTTGAGGATGGAAATAAAGCCTTGTCAATACTGCCACAAAGAAAAGATAGCAAGAGATCTTTGATAGTGGGTTTCAGTGCGTTAATAACACTAAAATCCTTAGATTAGAAAATATAGTGACACCAGCACAGTGACTGACTGTTCTTTTGTCTTAAAAGAGCAGAAAAGAGTGAGAGAGGCTTCTTTCAGGCTGTAAAGAGAACAGTGCTACAAAAAGATTTAGCTAGCACCCAGTACACCCAGCCCTTACACAGATGAAAAAAATTCCAACTCGAAAAGCCAATTAACTGTATCCTGTCCTATTAACAAACTTAATCTAACCTAAACCAGATTTAGATTTGACGCTAAGAATTATAATGTATTGATTTTGAAGTCTGACCTCTAACAAATTTCTAATGTGTCAGCTCCTGCTGTCCAGCTGGTCATTTTCTAATGGCCCAAATCAATAGACTATTTGTTTTTTTGTTTTAAATTGCATTGAAAGATTCTCTTTTTCATGCTTTAAACTGCCTGATAGCTAGATCAAGCTACAGCTGTCATGCACTGGAAAACCCATTCCTTACAGATGACAGTCACAATGAGAAAACTCTTCACATGTACTGATGAACGAACAGTAGTGCAAATAAACCACAGTCCCAGGCAATTTAAGACTCTGAGACCCATTCTGAAAAGAACCATCCTTATGACAAGGGAAGACCTTATAGCAGCCGTCCTGAACTTAAAGGGAGCTTACTGCAAAGCTGGGCAGGAATTCTTTATCAGGGAGTGCAGGGAGAGGACAAAGGGGAACAGGTTTAAGCTGAAAGAGGGGATATTTAGAGAAGAACTTAGGAAGAAATGTTTTCCTGTGAGGCTGGGGAGGCCCTGGCCCAAGTTGCTCAGAGAATTTGCAGATGCCCCATCCCTGGAGGTGTTCAAGTCCAGGTTGGATGGGGTTTTGAGCAACCTTTTCCAGTGGGAGGCGGCCCTGCCCATGTCAGGGGTGTGGAACTGAATGGGCTTAATCTACAAAATAAAATTCCTCTGTTTTACCTACACAAAGCTGATGCTTGCACTGTAGCTCAGTAGCAGCATCTTCAAGATTAATACTTGGAGTTAGAGGAAGGCACTTACATCACATTTTAGTGCTAAATTAAAGAAGTGAACAGAAACTTTTGCCTCTCCTCTGTCATAGAAAAAAAGACCCATCAAACTCTAGCTTCAGACCACCTCTGCTATTCTCTTTCTAATGCTAACTAGAAAGTCATGAAAACCTTTGAAGATGACCTCCTTGATCACTTTAGACTTGAAATCCAAATGCCACGGAGACACTATAAAAGAATAATCAGAGGTTTGGCTTTTCTCGTTCAAATGGATACAAAAATAATAACATTGCTGATTCTAAACAATAACTACAGTGAAAATTTTGACAATACCTAGCAATACCTGACAGAAATCAAAACCAGCTAAAGGATCTCTGCATTGAGCAAAAAAAATAGAGAAAACAGATGTTACAGGACACAGAATATTCTGGGTTTAGGAAATGAGACACAGCAGAGATCACAACATTTAAATTAGACACTACTTCTTTCCTGATTATTTCATTTAAATAATGCATTCATTCTGTTATTTGCCACCTCCTTCCCTTTGCCTTGCTGCACACACAGCTGCGTCATAATTCTATCTTCTTAATTAGTACCTTTAAATGAATTTACAGAGGAAAGTCATACCAGTAACAACTCAGCTGCTAACACTGGAGACCTCAAGAACAATGTTCAACAGGAACACAACTCTGACTTGCTTGTTTATGTCTGCCAACAGGGTCTAGCACCGGTAAGAACTCCTTAATTAAGTTCTCCTTTTCTCAAGTGAATAAGTAAATGAAAAGCAAGGAGACTAGAGAGAAATCCAGTCTGAGTAGAGGACACGGAAGGAATAAGTAAGCAGAACCTAACCAAATGGTACAACTGCACTTATTTCAGTGGTTTTCTGCAACCTCTCCTTCCCCTCTGATGCAACATTGAAGTCGTTTCCCCATAATACTTTTTTCTCTGCACAGAGCTGGTACCTCCTGTAATAGGTTTAGTAAAAGATGACTTATGAGTTACTACACCAAGTCATTTTACGTCTGCTAGTGGTAAACATATGCCTATCGTATGAGTACACAGAAGACTGAGGCAAGCAGAAAACTCTGATAGAAGAGGAGGGGAAAAATCTGCAGAAAAAACATCCCCAGAAGAGCCCAATTAGGAAATTTTTTTCCCCTTCTGGTTAACCTAAAGAGATCCAGTTAAGCATCAGGATTAAGAATAATAATTGAACTTACCAGAATATCTATGTACTAACGAAACATTTAACTCAGCAGAACACTACAACCAATAAGATTTGAAAAAATAAAGTTGAATTGAAACACTTTTCCTCTTGAATAAGGGTGTTGTATACTTCTCAGAGGTTCTTGGATACAGAGGTACCTGAAACAAACTATCTTTCCCAACGTGTAATTAAATCGACTGAAATAAATTACAGGGTTTAAGCCTTAATAAAATAAATCCAAAAATAAACCCACTTTTTGTGTTCCATTCTTTCTTCCTATCATCATCCAAGGGGCTTTCTTTTCTGAGCATCTGGGAGCCATCATGTCAAGCTCCGGATATTAAACGTACATGAAGTTCTCTGCAGGCCTAATAAGTTACAATGGGGGTCACATTCTTTACTGCCCAAACGTAATTTGAACAATTCCTTGCAATAAGAATTGTGACACACCTGTGTATAAACACTTTTGACAGTAAAAATTACTGTAAATTTTGTCATTTCTTGTCTTTTCTACAGCAAAAAGAAAGGTGATGTAGTGGGGTTTCCCTTATCACTGCTAGCATCCATGACGCTTTCGTATTTACTGATCCAATTAACATTTTTTGACCAAGTTTCACATAGATTCATATGCAAAAACGCATGATCTGTGAAATACATTCTGAGAGCTTGGAAAGGATCCAGATTGCTTCCAAGTTGTACTCTTAAGGCTTAAGATAGCAATAGCTTTCTCTAAATCAACTATAAACAGTGCTTGCTTTTAAACTAACTTTTTTTTTTATCTGCTATAGCTGTGAAATTAAGATCATTCCTCATATTTCAGAGAAAAGTAGAAAACATGTTCAAATACTGTTGGAGGATATAAAACATTCCACATATGGATAAATGCTAGCTTGCTAGCATGGCAGGAAGACAAGCTGAACAGGATCCTTTCTGCCAAAACCATTAGCAAACTGCCTTACGGTGATTGGCTTGGCTGTAAGTCTTAGATTCTTAGGTTTTATGGTTTGGGATTTTTTTTTTTCGCCTCCTCTGCTATGTTTTGATTTGGGGTTTCTTTGAGGGGAGGAGAGATACTGGGTAGGGGGAGGATGAGGGAGTTACATTAATCCACACATAGCTTATATGTTAAGTCATTTCTTCTGGATATTTTGCTACTTAAGTACATCTGGCTTTGCTTAATGTCAGTTTTTTAACTGAATCGCGTTTTTGTTGCAGTAATCTACAACACTGTAATGAAAAGCTTGAAGGAAGCAGAGACCAAACACCTTGTGTTCGTTTCTTCCCATTCCATACTGCTGCCACAGTCACTGATTGTGTGAACACATTATTGTCTTTTATAGCTTTTCTGGAAACTGGGAAGCCAGAAACATACGATTTTACAAACACAGATATATGCACATACATACATATAAAGAGAGAACATTTTCACAACACCTATCTCTTTCTGTTTTTCAGAAACTCCTCTTTTTTTTTTTTTTGCTGTTTAAAGCCTCTTTCTCCCCTGCATGACATCACTTGCCATTATGTATATCCCCTGCTGGCAAGCAGCCAGCACAGATTGTGCCGAATCCTCTTTCTCCATCTCACCACAAACTCACAGTTTCAAGCTCTTCCTCAAAACACTTAATCCTCCTCCTGCTATTGTGAACTGAGCATTAGGAAGGAATCTGAAGCCATGACAACAGCTTGCTTCCTGAAGACTCTGATCTGGACCACTCCGGAGGCATCCCCATTGCCCAGGCCAAACGGTTCAATGCTCTCAATAACGCAGCTTCTCATCCCTATGGGGCACTGACTTTGATGTCATCATCTATTTAATGAAGGAATCTCCAACTGTCTGAAATTCGGGTTTGACTCGGCTAAATGCATAAACATTCAGAAGTTTCTTTGAAATTTGCCAAAGCTTCTAAAAGATTCAACTGTATTTCCAGTTTGGGCAAGAGAAATTGGTATTATTTCTGGCATTTTTAGATTCTGGGATATGAAAACAGTGCAGACATGTCTATTTAGCAGCATTTCAATTCTTCCGGTTTGCCAATTTTCAAACAGTTCAAATTCTAGATATTTAAACAGATTCAAACAGAAAACCGTGATCCGCAAAATGCAGGTAAACAACAGCTTAAAAACAAAACAAAGGAAAATGGCAAAAACTGGTAACCAGGACATGTAACTGCCACACTAGGTGCTAACTCCAGTCACAGTACTTTGCACTGTGATGATAATACAGAATACTGCACATTAATAGATGGCAAGAAATCCTTGGTTGCAAATTCAATCAGCTGAATTTACTAAACGTCGTTTCACCATTTTCTGAAAGGACCACCTAAGTACAAATCCAGCATAGTGACAGAGAGTACAAAGTTTAGAATATGTCAGAACATCATCATGAACACTGGTCAGTTTTTCCCCATCTAAAAGCAGCCTCTGTCTAGACCTTTGAATATTTAGGGTAGCATATGTTTGACTCCTCTTTCTTTGCCCACTGGCTAAGCACTAAGCAGAGGGGAGGCTGTTTTCTGTGAGAACCTTATTGTTTTCAGACCAGTTAGAGTCAGAATACAAACACGTTTAGAAACATGGGGTCAACATGTCCAAATGTCGGGTACTTCATTTTGGACACAACAATCCCATGCAGAGCTACAGACTGGGGACAGAGTTGTTGGAGAGGAGTCAGGCAGAAAAGGACCTGGGAGTGCTGGTTGACAGGAAGTTCAACATGAGCCAGCAGTGTGCCCAGGTGGCCAAGAAGGCCAATGGCATCCTGGCCTGCATCAGGAATAGTGTGGCAAGCAGGACCAGAGAAGTTATTGTCCCCCTGTACTCAGCACTGGTCAGGCCTCACCTTGAACATTGTGCACAATTCTGGGCCCCCCAGTTTGGGAAAGATGTCAGGATGCTGGAGTGTGTCCAGAGGAGGGCAATGAAGATGGTGAAGGGGCTGGAGCACAAGCCCTACGAGGAGCGACTGAGGGAGTTGGGGCTGTTTAGTCTGAAGAAGAGGAGGCTCAGGGGAGACCTCATTGCTCTCTACAACTACCTAAAAGGAGGTTGTAGTCGGGCAGGGGTTGGTCTCTTCTCTCAGGTGACCAGTGACAGAACTAGAGGGCATGGACTCAAGCTTCATCAGGGAAAGTTTAGACTTGATGTGAGGAAAAAATTCTTCACTGAAAGGGTGATTGGCCATTGGAATGGGCTGCCCAGGAGGGGGTGGAGTCACAGACCCTGGAGGTGTTTAAGGGGAGACTGGATGAGGCACTGAGTGCCATGGTTTAGATGATGGTGTTAGTGTTGGTGTTAGTGTTGGGTTATAGGTTGGACTTGATGATCTCAGAGGTCCTTTCCAACCTTATGATACTGTGATACTGTGAACAGCTTGAAGATTCTGCACCTAAATATGTTATTTGTGCTACCAAGTTAACAAGACAGCATACAAAGCCCCTATCATCCAGCATGAACATTCCTTTTAAAAATCATGAAAAAAAACAAACATGCCTTCGCTGCAGAGATAGGCGCGAGGCTCAGTATCACAGGACTAATGACCTGCCCTTTAAAAACAAAGAGAAGTGGAAAGGCAGTTCCCTTTTTCAGAGCCTGACTCCAGGCAGCGTGAGAGTTCAGCGTGCACAGGCTGCTCTGCAAACTCCGCTGGCTGATTGGATTGTTTGTTCTCTCTGCGTGAGCAGCACTGAAACTGGCGCTCAGGAAACATAAGGTACAGGGAGCTGGTTGGGGAGAAAGCAAAATCAGGATATGTAAACAAACTAATGAGATTGGTGTAAACAGCAATAGCACACTGTGTTACAAGAAGCTTGTAACCCACTTTGTGTGTTCAGGCTGCCCTTACAACACCACCGGCCTCCTCCACCTCATGGGGGCTTCTGGCTTGCAAGCAGCAGAAGTAGATGAAATATTAATACTTTGGCTACAGAAAACCCCTGCTAAGTTAAAAATCCCAACACTAAAAGTAGTCTGTAGTATGCAAGAGCGTACTGCAAGTATTTCAATGCCTAGAGGGCAAATATTATGACAATTTTTCATATTTGCTCATGTTAAAAAATGGTTTTCCTTCATATTCCTGTTCCTCTTCCCCAAACTGGAATTCAGATGATAAGGGTTTTGCTTGATACATAAGATGACAGTAAAATTTCTGTTTATTTATGTTGTCTGTTTGGGAAGGCAACCAATGGGAAAGCTGATGTCTCATTATATCCTCTCTCATCCCAGCTGACAAAGATTTCACAGTATACGTTATGAAGACCAGAAGACTGGAGAAAACTTGCTAAACTCAGCCTGACTACAGAAGCATATCACTCAAGAAAACGTCTTACACTCATAGGAAAAAAGAAAGAAACAAAAAACAATTGAATTAAAAAACCCAACAATGGGTGCTGTAGGTTTTTTTTTCAAATGTTTCTTAAACATATAAACTTCAGTTGGGCTATTTTTGCCTAAGATGCCCTGTAAAACACTGAGTACTTTTTTTCGTTTATATTTTGCCAGTGGGCCATATGACACAATAAAATAATTACTAGAGCCTGTGGGACTAATAGCAGCCAGCAAAGGACTTCTGTTGCCCTGCCCTGAGCAAGGGACATGACTGGGCCCATTCCACCCTTCATATCAACTTCTGTAGGAACACAAGGACACAGAAATAATACATGCAAGCATATCTCACTGTTTCTAGTTAAAAGTGATTTGGTTTTCCTGAGATTAAGCACATTTACAGGCATAGTACAGTAAATTTCAATTCACTCTGGGGAAACTGAGGTTTACTTATATCCCATTCTATGTCCATAATTATTAGAAGAAAAATATTTCCAGAATTGCTTATGTGCTATACCACCATACTGACTCAAGGAAAATCATTTCAATTTAAAATCTTTTGCTTGTTTTTAATTTTAGTCTAAACTAAACCCCACATACAGATACACTCACTTACATTCTTATTAAAAAGAAAATGAGCTACTCCATATGGAACACCTACCAGTCCAAAATTTATTAGAAAATATTAGTTAAAATCTGAAACCTAACTGATTATTCACAGTCTATTGTCTCAGTTCTGGTTGAAGCCAACTTCTTCATGGGAAGATCTGTGCCTGCTTTTCTTTCTCTTTTCTTACTCATAAAAAATGTGGCTAAGTTGTCAATTTTAAGTGAGCTGAACTTATTTACATGCACACAGCAGAGAAGAGGGTGTTTATAATAGCTCGATACAGGCAGCCCCATGAAGCAAGCCAAGCATTCCTGCTGGTCTTACATATAATCAATGAGCCTGCAGTGAATTCACTGATGAATTGGACAATGAGACTGAGGGTCTGAGTCATATTCAATCAACTGCATTTCCAGCAACCTGTCAGAGATGATGGCAGATCTATTTTGCAGTGCTGTACGCACATCAGCCCATTTGAGAGAGTGTATTTTCATGTGTTTGTGTATAAATGTGTGTGTGTATATATATATAAATAAAATTGTGTGCATGTATATATATAGAAATAAACTAATAGATTTTTCCAGGAATATATTTTAATGCAATTCCTTGATTACCTTTTCTTAGCAACAAAAGTAACTACAGTACTAGCCATCCTGAAGGGATTTTTCCTGACACCAAGAAAATTAAAATACAGAGAGTCGTATTCAAAAAGCTGTGGTCATTCAGACTGAAGATAAAAACATTGCAAGAAGATGGTAGATGCTCAGCTAAAGAGATGTGTCTCAGGGGCAGACCTCTAAATGGTCTATTAGATAGGATGAGACAGTAAATCTAATTTGCCAAAAGACAGGCGTGCTCCTCAAGGTTTCATGCTGTCAATATTCTATGCTAGCTTGTGGTCTTGATAGAGCTCACATGGTAATGAACATGGAAATTTGGGAAGGATTTGGCTATTCTGTAGCCTGTCACCCTTCGTCTCATTAATGAATTAGTACTCCAGAAGGTGCTACACGTGCTGCCTGAACAAACAGCACTTCGGGTGGCAGAGCTGTGGTAACTGATCACTGACAGCAAATGCATCACTGTTCCAATACACACTCTCTGTGCTGGAAAAAACGGTATAAGTAATCAAATCTAAACTACCTTTGCCTTTTAAAGCTACAAACAAAGCTTCATTTGGGAAATGGGCAGTGCCTTGGAAGCAGGTAGGCAGATATTTTGTTTCCTTAAACTTGGGAATTTTCTCTGTTTCTTTAACATTCCTTAAACATAAAAGTTTTCATTCCTCAAGCCTAAGCCTTCACAAAAGCCAGGTCCCTTATCTTTTCACAGTTCTGCTTATCAGACCTCAGTACTCTGATTTCACACAGTTTATTTAAGACAGCATCCACCTCAATGGAATACGCAGAGAAAGATTTGACACAAATGTAAACAATCACTTCTAGCAGAACCAAAATACAAGCAAAATAAAAGAATAAATACATAGAGAGAGCGCACAGGATACAGAAGCACTACGCCCACCACCCCCACCTCTTGTTTCTGAAGGAATCCTGAAGGAAACCTGTTTGTTTAATTTGAGAAATGTGTGCTTTTATGGGCCAGATTAACAGCACACCAGTGCCAAAGTGGGTGACAAACTATTATTTGGCTCAGATGCAGATGATGAGCATGGTCCAAATTGGGAAGTTTTTCTCCATCCTTTGGACAACAAGAAGAAAACCAAATGTCTCCGCCTGGACAAATCCAAGGATTGGCCATTCTGATGCCAGAAACCCAAGAACTGGGGGCATACCGAGTTCCCTGCACTCAGCAAAGAGAAGTTCATGTGATAGATGATGCTCAGCTGTCAGCATTTGTAGATATCAACATGGGACTTCCCTGTGAGAAGCACATTCATCAAGGTTGAATGTAGGAGGGTTTCATTCCACCTTCTTCATAGGATTAAGTGGCAACTTGCAGGCCTATTGGAGAAAAGTGAAATGTAAATCTGTTCCCATCCAACAGAAATCAGACTTGAAGCAGAGGCAGTCCAATGACTTATGACAAGAGAAGGCCTTGTCCTCATGGGTAAAAGATAGGGAAGAAAGATATGGGATGTTAAGGCAAAACTGAGGACCAGAATACCACAACATTATATGTTAATTGTCCAAAGTGCTTCCAATAGTTACTACAAATGGCTGATTTTGGACTAGCGTAACAGAGAACTATAACATCATTAAAAGTGCAATGGTTTACCTCTGGGCAAACCTACATGGAGTGTCATACTAGCTTTTATGAACATCTCGAGTACCTGACATTACTTGACAATTAATTTGAAATTTTTTAAAAAAAGAAGTTTAATGCTGACAATCTCCTTGAGGCTTTGTACTTTTTATATCAAGGTAACATTTTTTCCAGTAAAGACAGCAATCAACTTGATATAAAATCTAAGACAAAGCAGTGGCGATACTGTCTCACTAAGATAGTTACAGCGTTAAATAAAAATCGCTTGTGCTTTACTCTTGCTGAAAGGACCTCTGACACTACTGCAGGACTGAGTCTGCTGAGAGCTGCACTAAATGCTGTTTGAGCTGGGAGAAGTCTTGTATGCTTCGCCAGCATGCTGTGCTAAAAGGTAAGAAAAATGGTCACTTCATCAATGACCTGCTTAACTCACTTTGAAACAAGCGGCTCACTTCCCTGTATTCTCCTAATTATGTTTCAATCAAGCAAAATCCTTTCACTTTAAGTTTTTGGAAGCTAGCACAGATTTTTCAGATTCTACTGGAATAGATGGACAGCTTATTACTGTACTAGAAAACTCAGGTTCTGCATGGTGAAGAATATGGAAGATAAAGGTAGTAGGTGGTGAACAAAACAGTATTCCTAAGAACAAAATTATAACCTTAAATAGAAGAAGGCTTTTACTCACTTCTGTCTTATACTGAAATCAGCAGGAGTTTTAATGGTCATGAATTTTGCTCATATTACCAAAGCAAATAGTATCTTATAAAAATAATATGCTTTTAAATGCTTTCTTTTATCCAAATATAGCAAAGCATATATTCTTTCTGGGAAACCTGCAAAGAAGCCCTTGAATATAGAAGCAATTACTGCGCTTGCAGTTTGGGACAGCTCTGCAGCAAAGCAGTTACAGATTTTCCTGGGAGACATTGGAACAGTGGGGAGAGAATGGATCATACTTTTGATACTTCAAAGTGAGTAAGCAAGAAGCACGAGCCGCAGAAGGACAATTAAATAAGTAGGCAGCTAACATCCATTTCTGATTGAGCTACAAAGAGAAGAGAGTTGGGTCAGCAAACCATGTAAAGGTGGCAGCAAGGAACTGTTTAGAAGTTACTTGATGCACTGAATAAGGTATGGATTTGAGCTTGAAAGGTTTATCTTCAAACAAAACTTCAGCGTCTGTGCAATAAGCATGAGGTTCTAATGTTCAAACCTATTCGAAGGGCGTTTGAAAACATCTGATGTTCATATTTCAGCTGTCAGCAAAGCTCTGAAGCTTTGATCCTGCACTTTTATCTTTACCTGTTCTTCACGGAGTTTCTAAGAGCACTCATTTTGCTGGTATACAGTTCCCTGCCTCTTTCTTTCACTGAGAAGCTGACACATGCCCTTGGATTGAACCATTTTCTATTACTGCCTGAATAGGGTTTGGGGGATTTTTTTCTGGCACAAAGCACTTATTCTTGTGTATGTTCATTGCTATGCAGACTACTCAAGCCTCGTATAACCTCCCCCTCTCTCTTTTTTCTATCCCCATTTTTGATTGTGTCACAGCGCACCTAACACAGGTATTGCAAACTTGCTTCAGAATCATTAACAAATACATGAAGCCACTTTATCCCAATTACATCACCACTGAAACCAACGTACAAATAATTGAAATTGTACATAACTAGCCCTGAATTCCCAGTGTTCCTAAATATTTAAAATACTGTTTATTCATTTGTTAAACTACACGTCTAATTACATTCTCTAGCCTGTATACTCATGCCTTGTTGGGGAACCTTCTAGTTATACAGCTCAACACAAAATTCTGCCATCATTTCCATTATATTTAGAATGCTATATTCTATTTTTTATATTAAGTGATACATCAGGACTAAAACCTGCCTTATAATTTTTCATCTTAGGGCATTTTCCTTTTCCACCTTTTTCCCTTCCCAAAGTACAGCTAAGGAAAGAGATACATTTGATTTATTCAAGGAAAATTAGAGTCAATTAAATACTTCAGATTCAAGGTGTGGAGGGAGAAACCCTTAAAATTCTTGCCAGTTCTTTGTTGGTTTTATATATGCGAGGTTTTTTTCCTATTTGAATCTAAGCAGGAATATATTTTTGTGATATCTATAGTATATGAAATACTGTCTCACATCAAGAATTTTTTATATATATAGCAGAAAATCTCATTTTATATTTTGGCTATTTTTGAAGCACCATTTCATGTCATTTTCTTGCCCTAACCAGTAACAGAAATAGCATAATATTACAAAACTACGACCAGTAATTCACAGTTTCCTAAGATTATATTATGCCCAGGGACATGGTTGAGTCACCAACTCTGTAGGTGTTTAAAACATGGGTAGAAGAGTTTCTGAGGGACGCAGTTTAGTAAGTGGACAGGTACAATTGGACTTGATGATCTCAGAGGTCTTTTCCAACCAGATGATTCTATATTATACTATGTCTGGCCTGTATAAGTCCAAACTCTATGGCTACCACCTTTGTAAGAACACAGTCCTGGAGTAATTTAGGAAGGTGTTTACATTGTTCACGTAAACCTTTTGAAAAAAACACTGAAAGGCTCTACAACCTTTGTTCTCAGCAGAAATGTCTCTTTTACTACAAGAAGCAAGATATGGAGCACTCTGTCCCTGTGAGAAAAATTATGGATGCTACAGCATCATGAATATCAGCTGCAGAAGGAGAAAACCTGGGTGCTTTCAAGAGTTACTGCCCCAGAGCTGACAGACAGGGAGGTCTAAGCCAAGAGTAACGAAATGGGTTTCACAGTTGTGTAGTCTCCAACATGTTTACTGCTTCGACCTTTAGTAAACCAAACTTGCTGCACACATCCCCCAAGATGGGGTTGCTCTGTTTCGTAAACAACTCACCTCTCAGTATCACATGATATTGTGAAAGAACAGAGAGCCATCATGTGTCTCCTCATGACACATGTAGAAGGAAACCAAGTTTCTAAAAAGAGATGCAGGAGTTGTTACTAAAAATTCTGGCAGGCAAATTTGACGTCCAGTTGAAAAAAAAATTTTGTTGAAACGTGTAAACGAATGTCACTACAGCAAAAGCAGAAAGCCTTCATCAATAACAGGAATTACTCTGAAATCATCATACTAGAAAGCATTCAAAGGTTTAATGGTGTCAAGAAGCTGTGGAGACTGTCACGCAAGAAACAAATCCAACAGTAAATGACAGACATTTGATTTAACTGCTCCATCTACTGGCAAATAATTATTCCTACTGTGTCGAGATATAGGTGTTGCTTAAATGAAGCTTTATCTACTGAAAAGACTCAAAGATGCATTTTTCTGTTCTTTGAAAAGGTAACAAATGCTTTGTCATTAACATCATTCCTTTCTACGGTTTCCATACACTGTGGTTTATATTAGCACCATGTCCTATTCAAACAGCACAGCTCCAAGCTGAGCTCTGCCTGAAGGGTGTGAAAATACTTTTCAGTATAGTTCATAAGCACATGAGTTTTATTTGACCTGTATCACGATCTCCTTAGCTTTTATTTGTAGTCCATCCTGTTCATTCTTACTTTGATTGCCTGGGAACACGTCACTCAAGGCTTCACCTAAACAGCCTTCATCACAGGCACACAGGAGTGTGTTTAGACAAAACAGCTTTACAAAGTACAGACTTTCTTTTAATTTCTCATGCAGACAGTATATAGTAGGAGTGTTCTGAGAGACTATATACTAAAACCTGGATCTACAAGGTGCTTGGTCTGTTCAGACAGGAGACTGAGCGGAGACCTCATCACAGCCTACAGTTTCCTCACAAAGGGAGGAGGAGGAGCAGGCACTGAGCTCTTCTCTCTGGTGACTAATGATAGGACTCAAGGGAATGGCAAGAAGATGTGCCAAGGGAGGTTTAGTTTGGATATTAGGAAGAGGTTCTAGAACAACTCCCCAGAGAAGCAGTCACGGTGCCAAGCGTGACAATATTCCAAAAGCATTTGGACAATGCCCTCAGACACACAGTGTGAATGTTGGGGCTGTCCTGCGCAGGGACAGCAAGGGCCTAGAAGAAGTATAAGGGACAGAGCACCAACTATAGCTACATCATTTGTTATGCATATTATTCAAAACCAACAAGTTAATTTTGAAAAACATTTTTTAAATGTTTTTTCCTCTATGTTATTTCCACGCACACGTTAAAAGAAATGCTAGATGTGTACCTTAATTTGCTATATCATTAATCTGACTGTTACTCATGCTCAGAGGCAGACAACATTCTGAAGTTCCAATTTCACTGAAAGTCAAGAAAAAAATGCAGAATTCTAAAGGAAATAAAATGATTCCAGAATGAATGAAACACTCAAAATCTTAGATATGTTTGATGCCTTATTTTTTTTTACCTTGAAGGAGCTTAGGTGTCCACAGACCTCTAGGAGGGGTGCCATGAATTTGAGTTAGTGCAAAACTGCTTCTGGAGGCTACAAAGAACTTTTTCAGTTGACCCTTCTGCCCTCTCACATCATAGAAGCTATAAATTTCACCCAGTAGTTTCTACGTCATGATCAAACATCAAATTGAACAGCATTTCTTTCACAAAAACAGTCAAGCTTTAAAGAATTCAGTAACACGTGCTAAAGGGAAAAAACCTCTACCCAAACCACAAAATCAAAACAGAGCCATTAAAGACTTCAGAACATGTAGCTCATTCCACTACCCCTAAGGCAGTTTTTACTTCGGCCTGAGTAGCTCTAGGCTTATGCGTATCTAACTGGATCTTAAAGTCCCTGTGGGATGGTATTTCCACAATCTCCCTTCCTTAATTTAGGAGACACATAGATGGGTTCCAAGCAAAGAGCCAAACGTAACCTGTATCAATGGCGTCCAAACTCATCCCTTTGGTAGGGATCTAAAAAGAATATGTCCTTAATTTAAAATGTTAATGATTTGGGAGCTAAGTATTTTTGTTTTAATTATTCAGACATCTTTAAAATATTTAACTGGTTACATTTGTTATGAAAGGAGAGACTGAAGGTAGGTTGGACAGAACTGTGCTTTTTTTCCCCCATTATGAACAAAGCTCTAGTAAGTTTTTTTATTGTTCCAACTTAAAATAACAGTCCTCTAAAAATTAGAAGGTACCAGGACAAACACTTCTGAATATCTCATAAGGCAGTACAAAGCCATCAAGGTCTGAAATATCATCATTCCATGTAGAATACCTGAAATGATTCCATGGTACTGTAAATATACTCTACAAAAGAAACCCTATTTCCAAACAAAGGCGTCACATTCTATTGTGAATTTTGTTCCAATATGCTTAGAATCACAGAATGGTTTGTGTTGAAAGCTATCTTAAAGTTTATCCGGTTTCAACCTCCCATGGGCAGGGACATGTCCCACTGGATCAGGTTGCTCAAAGCCCCGTCCAACCTGGCCTTGAACACCTCCAGGGAAGGGATTCATGCTGTTTTACACATATTTTAATCCCATAAAGTATCTAACACTTAGTGGAGAGAAAGCTGAGTTAGAATTCAGACCTGGGTTTGAGTACTTGTACCGCTGTTGGCCCATGGAAGGATCTCAGATACCATGCTCATCTCCCCATTGTCAATAATAACACTTCAGAAACCAGAGTTTTCCAAACACAGAGGACAAAGACAAAAAGGAAAAAAAAAAAAAAAACCACAGCAGTTGTATTGCTTTGAAAAGTTTTTTTTCTTCCTGCCACTCAGACAGACTTTAAAAACACACCTCCCCCTTTTCCCAGATAATGGCTTTATCTATGAATTGCATCACTCAGACACTGAGATTCTTCTTTTTTTATTTTGCTGCAGCCCCAGACAAGCAGGAACACTACAACTTTCAAAGGGAATGTTTGTATTTTAAACTCAGCTGTATGCTGCAATCTTTTTCGGTCAGATCACTTAGAACTGGAGGGAGGTATGTGGAGGGGGGAACAACAAACATTTTTTAACTGTCAGTTGGAACTGAGAGAAACAGCATGAAAATAGGCAGCTTAGCTATTGGTTTTGAAGTGATGGCATTTGTCTATGAGTGCATAGCGTACGAAAGGCGACAGGTTCTAAAATAATGGTACTGTAGCAGGCACTGAAATGTAAAACATATGTCATGCTTTTCCCTGCTCACGGTAAGTTTTAAAATATTTATAATGCTGCACCTTTCCCTGAAAGCTTTCTACAGCTTTCCAGGGTTCATGGATAGGTGAATCATCTCCTGAGAACTGTACTGCAATGCTTGCACAGTCGTGTTCCTCTGCATACAAAGAGGGGAGCAAATTCTAGGATGCAAAGGCATGGCTGTGCAATAGCCCCTAAATAACATTCACTCTGATGCAGTGTTTGCTTCCACGTCACAATTTTTTTTGAAACTATTATTTCATTTACAATCCAAGCTAAGAAAGTGATGTTTTTACTTCCTTATATAAGAACACAACAGATTTCTCAGGAAAGTGTGATCTAGGGCTTTGAATTAGGTAAGAGGAATACTGTGCATGTTTGTGTGTGTCCGTGCAAGCATACGAAAAGAAAATACAAGAAGAGTAATATGATATTTTTTGGTTTGTTTCTTCTTTAATATTCTTCAGCATACAATTGATTAGGATTAGAGAATAAAATGTTTTTCAAGAGTAAAACTAAAAGGGATATAATCTATTTTTTCGTCTAAACAATTAGAAGGTCTTACCAACAATCTGCTCTCAAGAGATCTGAACTGTAGATGAACACATTTCCCTAAACCCCAAACTACAAGGAGCTAAAGGAGAGGCCTTTACTCACCACGTGTGCAAGAAGACATAGAGTTCCAACTAAAAGTTATTTAAAGATGTGATAGCATTTAGGTATCAAAACCCCCCAGGAAGTCAGTGAAACAGAGGCAAGTCAGATGTATGTGCAGCCTGTCACAGGGATACATGAAAAACCTCCTTTTGAAATAAAATTAAGCAAAGACAGAATGCTTCCTACTAAGGGCTGTCTGAAACCAAAATGCTTCAGATACATCAGGTCTTAAACTTCCAGAAAAAAACTATCAAAGGTATGATTCTGGCATGTCTCATTTGTAGCAGAGATCTTGTTTGATTTGGAAGTAGAACACCCTGATGCCACAGGGAGCTGTTACTATGCAGGATGCAAGTGTCTGCACTGTGCCACTTGGTCATTCCAGGTGCAGTCTCATTCCTCAGCTCTTTCACATCACGTGAGGTAAAGCTGGCTGCAAGAGACAGTCACACAGACCAAACACATCAGGTGCCACCCCTCAGCACCTGGCCTGGTGCATCTCGTCCATGGCCAGCTTTCCCTGCTCTCTCTACCCCCAAAAAGGCAAGTCACTGAAAGAGCAAGTCCTAAAAGACTAAATCTCTCTGGAGGACTGCCTAAAAATCATAAAATATCTCAAAATTTTTGTTTGACTAATGCTTTTTAATAGTTAGGACATATTTGGGTCATTTTTCTCAACCTTTTTTTTCTTCATAAATACATAAGCCCCTGTAAATACATTTTTAATGATATCTGAGATGCTTACATATTCACCTTATATTAAACTGCTACTTATTTAATTTAAATAAAACCAATCCAGAAACAAACTACATAACATAAGACTCACAATAAAAATCACATGAGTTGGCAATACTGTTACTAGATTTGCAAAGATTTATTATTT
This sequence comes from Tapera naevia, assembly GCA_033556795.1. Taxonomy (NCBI): domain Eukaryota; kingdom Metazoa; phylum Chordata; class Aves; order Cuculiformes; family Neomorphidae; genus Tapera; species Tapera naevia. Next base: position 774,931 of record JAUMJJ010000025.1, on the reverse strand, counting down.
TAGCAATGTTTTCATTTTCTCTTGTGCCTTAAGAATTACTAGAGAAGAATTTTCCCTCATTAAATGCTATATATGATTCAGCCAAGATGAAAATACTCAAGTTTCCTCTTTAATGTTTCCAGTTATTTTTAATGCCTAAACTCAATGGGAAGCTCTCCACACAACTTAGCACTGCTGCTTTGTATTACCATAACTAATTGCACCTGGAGGATTGCTGTGAATTCAATGCTAAGAATATGACATAAAACCAAGGCTTCTCAAAAGCTAGAACACAAACTTCTTCAGAATCAGACATAATATTTTGCCTACCACCAGGAATAGCTGAGGAAAGACTAGGCAGAAAGCACTGCTGAAATAGTAAAATACTTTCTGCTGTGCCTGGACGTGACTCAGTACTGAGCTGGAAGCTGCCACTATGCAGCAGAAGAAGGTGAAGTTGAAGATCTCTTGGCTCTTGGCTGCACACACATTACTGAGTCAACACATTCTCCTGTCAAAGTAGCAAGGACCACTCTACCTGTGACAGCGCTATGGGAAAGTTAAGTTTAAGAAGTCTTGAGTTAGATTATTGCAATACCAAGAAGTCTTGTGATCCAAGCCTTCCGCTTACGTTATTTGATACTAACAAGACTGAACTGGAGACTGCATTTTCTTCCAGACAGAACTTTGCTTATGTATGTGTTTAAAGGGAAGGAGGAGGAGGAGGTGCTGATCTCCTCTCTCTGATGACCAATGACAGGACCCAAGGGAAGGGCAGGGAGATGTGACAGGGAAGGGTTAGGTTGGACATTAGGAGAAGGTTCTTCACCCAGCACTGAAACAGCTCCCCAGGGAAGCAGTCATGGCACCAAGCCTGACAATATTCCAGAAACATTTGGCCAACACCCTCAGACCCATGGTGTGAATGTTGGGCTTGTCCTGTGCAGGGCTAGAATTTGAACTCAATGATCATTGTGGGTCCCTTCCACCTCACGACACTATCATTCTATGATTCTATTGAAAAAGAGAATGTGTTTGCAATCACAATAATAAAACTTCTTGAAACCCTCCTGTAAAGATTATTTAGAAAATGAGAATATACCGTAATATTCTATAAGGTTTTGATTAATTTTTGTGAGTCTCATTAAATACCCAGTCCTATCTAACTCCTTTATCTAATAATGTATATATAATAATATATGTTTTGATATTAGATAATTCTAAATAACTTTTCTCCCCATTCAGGAGAAAGCAATCACACTTTACAGCTTGAGTTGGATGTTCAAGTTTCAACAGTACTACATTGACTGTGGGAAAGTTTTGCATGAAAGCGTTCCAACTCTCTGCATGTTAAGGTGTCAGTCAAATTTCAACATCATCATTTCAATTTTAAACCACTATATTGTGTAGATAAGGAACAATGCCTTCTATATGTGAAACCTGGGATTAGTTTTAATTAACTTGAAATGAACTTTAAAAAATAATTCAGATTACATTCTGTCTAGAAGACGTGGTCACATCACCCATTCTCACAAAGCGAGGCGATATCACATCAGTTTCCAGCCAGCAAATCTCAGTGATGGACAAACTTTCCCCTTTTCTTCCTTTCTACCTGCAATCAAAGGAAGAAATAGTCCTTGCATGTTCTGACATGCCAAGCAAACAGCCAAAATAGGAATAAGTGAATGACACAAAATTGTGTCCCAGCATATGGACTTAGGATCATTGTACTAACCGAAGCAGGGAAAAGCTTTAGGAAGCTCTGGGTGAAGAGTGAATTGGACGGTAGGCATTAGAGTCAGAGATAAATGAATGATATTAACACAGATATTAAGAGTACGTTGTACCTTCCTGTCTGAAAGCCATTGGAAAAGAGCCCTGGGCAATTCCTCTTTAATTCTGTGTTATCAGCTAGTGTCAAAGGGGTGAGGTCATCAAGTTTCATGAGCAAAGGTAGGATTTCATACACGTAAGAAAAACTGCATAGAAAATGTTACCATTTCCAAACAAATTGCACAACAAGGCAGAAAATTATGAACCAAAAGCCTTGGCGTCTGTTGAACAAGAAAAAATTAAGCCCACGCCTTGGTAGGGCAAATTATATGCAACAGACCACTAATTAGGTATGTTTCAGTTTCTCACTTCTTTCCAGCCTGTAAAAAAAAGGTAATGGCTTCCACCTCTTAGAATCTTCTTGATTGAATACAAGGGAAAGGAACAGTGTAATGCTATGAGTTTTGCTAAGTAATAGTGTAGTTGCTCCCCTGTACAAGATGAAAGGAGGAAGAAGGAAGTTATGCAAACTTAAAATATACTTTAAGCTTATTCATTGTATGAGCACTGTTCAGTACTGTTTTCCTCTGTAAATTGCCAATGTTTACAAGTTTTGGGGCCATAAATTGAAGTTTTACATTTTGTATACTTTTGTGCAAAATTCTGGCCAATGAGACAGGTATGGAAACTTTAGCATCAAAAATATATGCAAACACCAGACAGACATTTAAACATCTAATTATCTGTTCATATCTCACTTCTGCCTAAATTCTGCAAGACTGGAAGTTTGAAAAATAATTCCATCAAAATTCATAAGTCCTACTGACGTTAGGACTTTTCCCAGCTTCCATAAAAAATAATTCTTCATATTAATTCTGATTTTTAATTATATCACATTTTTATGCAACGCTTTTTCTTGGATTCTGACATTAACAAATCTACTGAAATACTGCCAGAAAAGTATATTGAAAGATTAGCTGGGATGTACTCAGTTGATTACTTCTCATAGTCAAGTTTTCACACAATACTTGCATTAGTGCAACTCTCAAGTTTGTATTAAACTTAATTTTATGTAGAAATTTAGAAACAAGAATTTTGAACCAAATTTAGAAATTTAGAAAAAAGCTCACTTTATGTGATGCTAATCATCTTCAGAGAGCGACAGCCAACTCCATACTCAGACATAGGCTATCTGCAGTCTCTAGTTTTCTAATTATAAAAAAAACAAAAATAAACACTTTTTCCTGTTTTCTCATCCCAGTATACTCACTTTTTTATGTTATTCCACACGCAACTTGTATAAACACACACATCCTTGTTTTAAGTTACACTTTGCTTCAACGAAGGATCAAGAACCTGAAGATCTTTTCAAGCGCCTGGTTCTCTAATAATGTTTACTAAACCATTTCCTTCTCTCTACGGTGAATTAATTCTGGTGCATGGTAGCAATTTTGACAGCAGACACTCTTTTGTAGATAATTAGCTGAGTGGATATTCAGTAGAAGTGGGTCATGCTGTACTTATTCACAGATGGTTCAATAGGATGGATCTCAGCACAGGCACTTCTCTAAATGCATAGAATTTTGAAAGAGGAAGGAAAAGGAAAAGACTATTTTAAAATGTTTGGGAGAGGTTGCAGAATACGTGCTTTTAGTGGAGGTGAATATTAGGTAAACAAAGCATTTCATTTACGCAGTGAAGACACTTCAGTGTGTATCAATAGACAAAAAATGTCCACTTTTAGGGGTTGGAACTGGATGATCTTAAGGTCCCTTCCAACTCAAACCATCCATTAGATGGACAGAAATTGTCCAATCGGAATTAAACACATGGTCCAACTACTGAAGTAAGTAAACAGCAAATAATTTAGTTATTTGTCCTAACTGCCATAAAGTGCTTGATTATTATGTTTAGTTATTTGTTCACTATACCTTTCCTGATTAAAGAGCGCTGCTGCGTGGTAGCTATCTTTGCATCCTGTACAGAATTTTAGCCCAGATAATCTCTTATCAGATGAACATTCTGTTGCAGAGCAATACATAGCTCTTAAGGACAGGCATGGTGTCAAGAATGTGTGTAAGCCGGGACTAAACACTCCCCCAGTCAGAAAGCATGAAGTTACAACTCCATTGTTTAAGGTTTCACTGTTCATACACGGGAACACAATCATAATTTCACCCTTTCTGACATAAAGACGGAAAGTGAAAACGTATGAGGAGGGAGAAGGGAGGAAGTGTGCCTGTTAGGTCAGCAATTTCACTTCCAAGACAATAAGACTGAGCCTTAGAGCTACACTCAGACAGAGCAAAAGATTTAAAAATCTATAAACCAGCGATTTAACAAACTGCTAACTAAAAGGAGGCATCTGATCATAGGAAATTGCCAAGCAGATGCAAAGAATGCTACTATGGTTCCCAATCATTTACTACCTACACTTCACCCCAAATCCATTCCTTCTTTCTTACATTCTCCCAGAAGCTCTAAGATCTAATCAGCTCAGAGGCTGGGAAAAAGTCTGGAGAAGGAAGAAACGAATGGGATTTGAGAAACCAAACCAGAAAAACCCACCACTTCCAACTCATTTTCTCTTTCCAGTATTCTTCATCTTTACAGTTCAAGAAACAAGTTATTTCAACAACTTAAAGAACCAGCACCTAAATCAGAAAGCATTGGTTCAAGAAGAGAGGAATTAATTAAAATTAACATGTCGGTTAAGTTAAAAAGGGAAGGCAAGGAATTAACCCAAAATGGCTTACAACCCATTTAGGAGTTTGACTATTATACGCATTAATAATGCTTAAAATTCACCAGTCACTCATTTATACAAATGTTAGCAGAACATGGATAGAAATCTAAAATTTAAATAAAATCAGCTTTCAGCGAGACATCAATCCATAATCACCCATAATTGTTTCAAATATTACACTCTAAATTGTTTTAGACATGGCTAAGATGCAATAAGGCTGACAGTTTGCAAAACAAATTATCAGTGTATGCATCAGGCCTGGAAGTTGTGATTTGCAGTATGAAAAATACATGAAAGCAGGAAGAATTCAATAATATGCCATTGCATAATTCACAGCATTTGTCTGCATTTGGTGCCACAGCGTGTATACTCTACAGGACCCTGCATAAACCATATGCACAATGCAATATTATAACACTGTTATTCTGAATTAAATGTTGGGGAACTATTTATACAAACTTGATAAATAGAACCACACATAGCCACAATCAATACGAAGAAATTTATCGTGCACAATGACTTTGCATGTTCCATACTAATATGCAGGCAACCCTCTGAAACTCAAGACAGTCACAACACCAATTAGTAAGCTCGAGTCGTGTTCCACATGGAAGGTTGGGAGCACAGTTCTTCACTTGCAATCCCACTCTTAAATTTTTTGCCCTACTGTCCCTCAACCAGCTGTTCTTCATTTTATGCCATGCAGCAGTCTCCCACTTCTATCTGTGTTTCAGGGACTTCTCAGCAGAGCAACAATGGCATAATTTGCTCAGCCTGCTGGTCCCACTTCTCATGCAGCTCAGGACATGACTGGTTTTCTGGGCTGCAAGTGTACATTGCTGGCTCATGTTGAACTTCTTATCCACCAGCATTACCTAGTCCTTCTCTTTAGGGCTGCTCTTAATCCATTATCTGCCTAGCGTTTTCATTTGTGCTTAGAATTGCCCCTACCAAGATGCAGGACCTTGCACTTGGTCTTGCTGAACTTCATGAGGTTCAAATGGGCCCATCTCTCCAGCCTGTCAAGGTCCTTGTGCATGGCATCCTTTCCCTCCAGCACGCCGATTGTGCCAAACAACTTGGTGTCACTGGCAAACTTGCTGAGGGTGCACTCAGTTTCACTGTTCCTGTCTGCAACAAAGATGTTGAACAACACCGGTTCCAATACTGACCCCTGAGCAATGCTGCTCATCAGTAGTCTCCACTTGGACATCAAGGCACAACTCTTTGAGAGCGGCCATCCAACCAATTCCTTATCCTCTTTTTTATTCCCCATGTAACCTGTGTTTGCATAGAGGCATTTATGTTGGGCCCCCAGTGAACCACAGAATTGCTTTGTCAGAATAGACCTCTGAGATCATTGAATCCAGCCGTACCTGTCCACTATAAACCATCCCTGAGAACCTCATCTATCTGCCTTTTAAACACCTCCAGGGATGGGGACTCCACCACCTCCCTGGGCAGCCTCTGAGAACCCTTTCAGTGAAGAAATTTTTCGTGATGTCTAATCTGAACCTGCCCTGGCACAACTTTAGGACACTTCCTCTCGTCTTATCGCCTGTCACTTGGGAGAAGAGACAAACACCCACCTCGCTAAAACGTCCTCTCAGGGAGTTGTAGACATTGCTAAGGTCCCCAGTCAGCCTGCTTTTCTCTAAGTTGATGTAATGGCTGTAGATTCTTTGTGCTGCTCTTCAGGTGCTCTCCTGCTATGCTACAAGATGCTTTAAAGCAGTGCAAGAATTATGCCAAGAGAAGGGAAAGGAGGGAGGAAGGTTAACTCTGTTTGTGTTCACAGACAAACCAGATGGAACTGCAGTTATTCCAAAGGGGCTCTGTAAAAGTATGCAGAAGCATTCTACCTTTTCATGGACAGTCTTCATTCCCCTGTGTACATCCTGCACGGCGCACATTGGTTATTATACAATAGGAATACTTCTGGCACACAGGCTGCTCAGTGCTGCTGCTCAGTGAAAATGCCAATCAGTGTGCATGGTGTATCCACGCTTTCTTATCTAATGCTTGCCTCTTCTTCCAGTTCTGTGCCTGCAGTCGGTCACTGACTGATGTTGGTCTTTGTACCTTGGCTACCCAGAGTGAATGCCATTGCAAATAACCTATTCTACTGTTGCTTAATGCAAAGCTGACAAAAAAAAAAGCCAGCACTTGATTTCCCACTGTTCTCAGCTGCTATTCTGGGGAGGAATAGGAGTAAAACAGCTCATTTCCCAAAGGACACATGCATCACTCACCAGATTTTTCTGAGACTTTATGGATACACAGAAGTAAAGGGAGATAGGCAAGGAAGGGGAGTATGGGAAAACAAGAATAACGGAGTAATATATGCTTCAGCTTTATATCTTTTAAGAGCAGTAGAAAGTATCATGTCTTGAACTGACCCACAATACGAAAGGCCATTATACTTCATCCAGTCGTCCCTGCTACTTGCTCAGTTGTGTTTTGTTAAAGCTTATCTTCCAATTTTGACACAAGAAACCATCAAGTCTCTTAGTATTCTGCTCAAATGGCTACGCACATTATCTGAATCATAGATAAGGTAAGGATGGATCTCTACAGTCAATGTACATAAAGCAACTCTAACACAGACCTGGCATTACAGAACTCAATATACATCAGCCACCTGCAGCGCCTTGAACCGGTTTCACAACCCATAATGATCTATAGGTTGCCCATGCATTCTATTAACTGCCAGTTACAGTATAGATATAGCCAGGCACTTATCCAAAGGCATAAAGGAATAATTGCTAATTGCTGAACTACTGGAAACACCAAAAAATACACAACACAAGCACTGAAATATTACGTCCATTTAGGGAACCTTTCTCCCAGATGTTCATATAGCAGCTACTTCAGGAATGGTCTGCTACACTCAAAGTAAATTCACTACACACAGACACTGAATACAAATTTGTTTAAAATCAACTAATTGGTGCCTGTAATTATATTTCAGAATGTCAATTTAAATACATGAAATTACATGCAAAACTGTTACAGTTAGATGACTTGGAAAAAAAACCCAAAACTTTAAATCAATGAAATTGTCTGCAAAATGCTTGTTTTCACACACAGGAGTGACTCATGTAGAAGATGTGTGTAAATGAATCCATATATATATATATATGTATTATTATAGAATGAATCAATTCATCTTGCTCTCAGACCACAACAAAATGCTTTTATCTCAGAGTAGTGGGGTTTCCACAGCACTTACAGAGTATGCTGCTTCCATCTCCAATATTCCCAGTGGAATTACACACTACCAGGTGCGCAGTAGATACCACTCAGCATCCTCATGCAGTGTTAAAGATGCCAGAGGTCTTACTCCAGCTTTATCAGTGTACGTTATAAGTATTTAAATAGAAATCAAGACAATGGTAAAGAAGAGCAAGATAAAGTTTAGCTCAATTTTGGTCTACACTTAGGAGCACTTCTGACTTCAGAGCTGTCACTTAATCTTGTTATTCTGAAAAATAGAAATAAATTCATTACTTAACCCAGGATCTGCTGATTACTTTGTTGTGTCATTATATATAAACGTAACTCTGTAGTCAAGCAAGGCCTCTGAAAGACAAAAGATGCTGAGAATTGTTTATTTATGGTTCAAACCCCCGAACCACTGTGCCTATATTTCAGTTCTGCTCAGAGTCCCCAGCTGCCTGTTGCGCTGAATTTACTTCAATATTATATCTGATTAGAAAATTACTTTGTAACAGTGTAACTGCATTTCTCTTTCAAAGGAAAAAAAATAACAAAATGGGTTTTTTTGCTTTTAAAAAACCCAAGCAAACAGAAAACCCCAACAAAACAAAACCAGGAAGTCTAAGAGACAGATCTGATTATACTCAGTAAGGACAAATACAGGATCTTTTATCATTATGAAAACAATTCCACATGCCTGTGATGACTTTGAATCAACAGCAACAGTTTAAACTACTAGCAACCCAAAGACACTGGTACATTGAAATGTATTGACGTTACCCTAATTATACAAGGTAGAAAGGTTTGTTTCATTTCAAGTACATATTTTCTGTGTGCAAAGAATGAATTTCATCTTAATTAATATGTATAAAATTAAATTGTCATTGGATCTTTTCTTAAACAATTTACACTAATAACGAAGAACACAAGCACACACCTTTTATAAGTACTGCCTACATGGAGTTCAAGCAGAAGAGGAAAATGAAATGAAGGAAAGGAATTTCATTTTCATTCAAAAGCATAGGACATGAATGAGAAAAACCTGGTTATTGGTGTCCTCCAGCAATGAAAAGACACAGTGATTAGGAGTTATTTTTCTACTATACAGCTGTACAGAAGCTGGGCACAACTCTGCTGAAATAATAAACAAGACCTCAAATTAAAAATAAATCTATGTCCAAGAGAGGTTTGCAAACAGATTGCTAACATGACTTACATTTATTCAAAGTGATTGGTGAAGTGGTTTCAACATCTTTCCCCATTAATATTTCTATATTCCCAACGTTAAAAACACCCAGAGAAAAATGCTCCAGAGAAAAATGTTCCATCATGTACTAGGTATATGAGAGGGGACCGAATTCTGAGCTGCCCAGATTCACTGGTCAAGTAAGAGAAGTATGGAAAGTCATGAAATGTCTCTTTCACTTTATGACCACCTTCATGCTCTAAGATAAAAGATTGTTACTGCAATAGTGAGTTTTGTTTCATATAATATTTTGTAAACAACTTGATGTGGCTGTCCTTAAAGTCATCACATGAAATAGCTTCTCTTGGCTGGACTCAAAGTCAAGTTTTCTGCCCTTCTAATCATACGTGGCTTATATTCTGAATTTTGTACGCCCAAAACCAATTGGAAATTAAAAAAATTGACTAGAGGGTTTTCAAATTTTGTTGGAAAGCCAAGCGTATGAGAATAATACAAAGTAGTTTTAAATTCAGATGGGAAACATTTGACTATCCTTCCTATCCCTGTACACTCTTCTCCCCTCCATCCTACTGTACATGGAAGATAATGGAAGAAAATACCTCTACTTGAGTTAATTTTCTAACATTAATAAAGATAGAATTGCTGAAAAAACCCACAAATAAATGCAAATACGTGCAAAGGTATAAAAACATATTCTGGCTAACTTTTTCTTCCTTTCTTTATCTCTAATCTTTTCTGATTTTCAACGTCTCCACGTACTTTGGTTCACTTGTTCCACCAGGTCTGTTCTTTTGAACGACAGTGGAAGTTTGAATAACTAAAAAGTGAATTTCACCAGTCTTCCCAGCCCTTGGGGACAGCTTAGAGCAGGATGTGCATGGGAACTGTGCTGGCATGTCAGTCAATGTGCTAAACCCTCAGACCTGAGTTGGCAGTCAGTTTTATAAGCAAGGGAACACAGCGCCTGCAAGACAGCAATAACAGCTTTTAAATGATACCCGTATGCACGCATATATGAAATGAATTTCAGAAAGGCAGAGCAGACCTGAGAAGGTAAACAGATACCCTGCAGCAGTCAGAGCTGCTGTGAGTCAGTATTTCCAGTGCATAAAGCAGTATAACAGAGATGGCAGCAGCAGCAGGCTGCAGGTTGGATGGCATCAAAACTGCGTCTGTAACCGTGCCTCCCTTTCACTGTTCCCAGACCCAAGGAATTCAGGATCACATATCATGATCCTAAGTCCACTTACTTAAGAGTAGCCTACAAAATCTTCACAATCAATTTTATTAAGAAAAAAATGCTGCTAAGCCTTGAAGAGAGGGACAGCTACAGAAAAACAGTGACTTATCTCAATAACCTATTTTTTCATCCATGTGTAGGATAGGGAATATGGGTATAATCACCTACAGGAGTGAAAAACAGTACCAACCATTACTAAACTCCATCAGTGACTGCACAAAAAGCACAGATGAAGCTACCTTGGGCAAATCACTCTATAGGTCTCACACATCCTTGGGCTACAGCTGGAGCCAACCAAAGCTTGCACAGAGCGGGAGGTTCTGTTGGATGCAACCAGATGGCAGGAGATGGAAGGCCAAGATAATTTGGCTAGAAATGAAACCTCTAACATTCGTTTTGGAAGAATCATTCAGTATATTCTATCTGTGCTGACAAACCAAACGACAAGCGCTGCAGTGGGGTGTGATGCACCCTGACTGCCGCTAGCTTCAAAACGAGCATGACTGCATTCATGCAGCTGGCACCTCAGCATTTGAGGACCTACAACCAAACCATAGAAGACAAGAGAAGAAACCACTGCTACTTCAAAGCATCATCGTACCAGAGTCAAGACGTGAGCAGAACTGCTTCTCATGGGAGATTCAGGGATTCTTTTTCTCAGAACCCGTGTGACACACAGCCTGCTGCCAGCCTCCGAGCATTCAAAGAAAAAAGAAATCTCTAAATTAAATAACTACATGAGAGTTTTGTAACACAGCGGACACGGTGATTTGGCTGAGGCTTTATACCAAAAGCCCAGTTTTAAATAGTTTCAAATAGATTAAAAGAGTCCAATAGTTACAAAACGAAATCTCATTTTGATCTGTCACGTACATGCAATAAGAACACCTTGAAGTTTGTTCTACGGTGCAACATGTATGAAAAATAAGTTGTCCAAGATGCTTTTCTCAAATATTTTAAGTTTTTCCTGAAAGGTAAAATTCCTGATATGGAAAAAACCCACTAAAACAACGTAGGTCTGTACATCAAGACACATTGTTTTCAGCATTGCATTAGCACACATGAAGAACTTACAAAGCTCAGGAGCGGTCCATGATGACGAGGTTCATTCAAACTGCACAGTGGCAAAATCTTGTTTTCCACATGCAAAGTATAAGCCCTGCAAAGCAATAAAGCTGAGTGGCTTACAACATCAAGCAGAACCTATCCAAAGCCCACCCAAATCTGCACTGCTAAGCCATGAACTTCAACTATGGATCTGAGCACAGGATAGATATTAGGTACAGGCCTGAGCCACAATGGTGTCAAAAAAATTCTAATTTCTTTACATGAAAACCAAACCATGCTGTAAAAACCAAAACACTGTACATGATTCTTTTCAACACATTGTTCATTTTAAGATGTATGAAGTTATAAATCTATTCTGCTGAAATGAATAATTAAATCATGTCCAAATTAGTGTGTAGTCTTGGATTTGCTTTTGTATCATTTTTTTTTGTGAGATTAGTTTTGTCTTTGGCCTAGCACTCATGGAAATACATTTATTTTAGCATCTCTCAAGAAGCTTTATAATTGTACAATTAATTATGAACGTGTATTAAAGTGGTAAGTAAAGGCAGGTGATTTTATTCATTTCCATGAATCTATACTGAAGCAGACAAGTTGAGACTGGCTCTGTGTATGTACACATACATATCAAGCACACAGTTTTTTCTCAATCTACAATTTAATTTCTATTTTATTTCCACTTTTTTATGATTCTCTTGTTGGAAGTGCAATATTGGCCAAGACTTACAATATTAACGCTACTGTGATGAAGCCTTTTAGTATCTGGAATGAAAAAACAGCATTACTGTAAATCTGTTTTGTAATTTAAACTTAACAATAAAAGTTACAAGACCACACACTCCTTCCCTCTGCCTTTTGGGAAATCACTGGTTTATATTACCTTACTGGGCACTTAATTCATACTTGTAATCTCAGTTAAACAAGAGGCAGACACCACAAAGTGTTAAATACAACAGCATGCATATTATTTTTTAATTCTCTTTGTAGGGATAACAGTTCAATCTCTCTTGACTGTTACAGTGTTTCCTGTGCCAAGCAGCATTCCTGAGCTAAGAGAGACTTTCCAAATTAAAGAAAATAAAAATCTTTTGCATGCCTGGAAGAATACGTAGCCCGTGGAAAAGGAAGGGGAAGAGAAATCATCTACAATTTAGAACAAATTTATTCACCAGAAAGAAAAACAGATATATGATCTGAGAATTTCTGCTCTAATCCACTTTGTATACCCCAAAATGTATTTGAAATATGGCCTGATGTGTTAACAACTACCTGTTTTCCCCTCTGCCTTGCTGCTCCCTGCATAAAGCCACCACTGTTGCGTTACACGCTGTGTGGGTCTCCCCAGCACTGAAGCCCTGCCTGGAAACATCGCTCCTTCTTGAAAGTGATGTCCAGAGCTCTTCCTCCATGTCCATTTGCTTATCATTGAATCATAAAATATCTTGAGTTGGAAGGGACTCATAAGGACCATTGACTCCAACTCCTGTTCCTGCACCGGACAACCTCAACATTCACACCGTGTGTCTGAGGGCATTGTCCAAATGCTTCTGGAATATTGTCAGGCTTGGAGATGTGACTGCTGCCCTGGGGAGTTGTTCCAGTGTTCTACCACCCTCTCAGTGAAGAACCTTTTCCCAACCTCCAACCTAACCCTCCCCTGGCACATCTCCCTGTGCTGGTAGCTAGAGAAAAAAAACTCAGCACCTGCTCCTCCTCCTCCCTGTTTGAGGAAGCTGTAGACTGTGATGAGGTCTCCCCTCAGTCTCCTCCAGGCTGAACAGACCAAGTGACTTCAGCCACTCCTCACACGGCTTCCCCTCTAAATATGCCATCAACTTTGTGGCCTCCTCTGGACGCTCTCCGATAGCTTTAGATCCTTTTTATCCTGTGGCAACTAAAACTCCATCCAGTACTCAAGGTGTTCCCACACCAGGACAGAAAATGTACCTGGCCGCTAAGTTGGATGGGTAAAAGCAAGTCACTTTCAGCAGGAACTAATACTTTCCTTTATTTGAAGAAAACATCATTAAACAGCATGCCCTGCAAACACAGTGCTGTTTTCCTCCCAGTTCATGGCCAGGGTGTGGGAGGACGGATGCCTGACTGGAAAAGGTGAAAAGAAATAAACACTATGTAGAGTACAAGTGTGCCCACACACCGAGAAAAAAAAAAAGAAAAAAAGAAAGGATCCTACTTTGGCTGCTTGCAACAGCAGCCCCGCGTGACCCTGCCTCATGTTGTTAACACTGAGCTTCAGAGAAGGCTCATGCTGGATGGCATTTCCATAATTTGCTTGTTTAGCTGATTTTTTTATTGCGCCTTTCTGGAGATCACCAACGTGTAAAAGAGTAATAATGACGCAAAATGTCACGCGCTTTACCTAAACACTGTACTTATGTAGCTTTATTCATCATCCCCTCCTGTTGTACATGCCCAATTAGTTACACCAGGCACTCCAGTACAACAGGAGTGTTTCCTGTGCAGTTTTGTTTGCTAAATACCTTTGTGACAGTTTCTTGGCAAGAACTGCAGCAGAGAGGTTAACATATGTTAAGAATACATACAGCAGGCATTCCTAGTTAGAAAGGAAGTAAATAGGAAACACCGCAGCAGTAGCATTTCCCAAGCCAGTTTGTTTCAGTAGTTTGAGTCATATTTTGGCAGCAGAGTTTACCAATACAGAAATAGATCATTGTCCAGGTGGTCAATAATGCCAACAACATCCTGGCTTGTATCAAAAATGGTGTGGCCAGCAGGAGTAAGGAAGGGATGTTCCCCTGCACTTGGCTCAATCCTGTGTTCAGTTTGGGACCCTCACTACAAGAAAGACATTGAGGGGTCAGAGCATGTTCAGAAAAGAGCAAAGGAACTAGTGAAGGGTCTCAAAAACAAGTGTTATGAGGAGTGGCTGAGGGAACTGGAGTTGTTCAGCCTGGAGAAGAGGAGGCTGAGGGGAGACCTTAGAGCGGCCTTCTAGTAGTGAAAGGGCTGCAGGAAAGCTGGGGATGGGCTCTTGATCAGGGATTGCAGCGACAGGACAAGGGGGAAGGGTTTTAAGCTGAAAGAGTGGAGATTGAGATGAGATCCTAGAAAGAAATGTTTTCCTGTGAGGATGGGGAGGCCCTGGCACAGGTTGCCCAGAGAAGTGGTGGCTGCCCCATCCCTGGAAGTGTTCAAGGTCAGACTAGATGGGGCTTTCAGCAACCTGATCCAATAGAAGGTGTTCCTGCCCATGGCCTGGGCTTTGAGTTGGTTGATCTTTAAGGTTCCTTCCAAACCAAACCATTCTATGACTCCATACTTAAGCAAAAAATGAAAATTAAATTTAGAAATAATGCATTTTTCAAGATTATATGACTGAGTGCTCCTTAATATTTACAGACTTTTACTTTATTCCAGGTTTAATACTGGAAGAGTAGTCTAGACAGCTCAGATTGATTTCTTGTCATTATCTGTGGAAGCATAGAAAAAAAATGGATCTCTTGAGGAAGTTCTGGGCCAGGCTTGCATTTTCCTGGACCACTCTGGAAGAACCAGTGTCCTTTGCAAAAAAAAACAGCAGGAAATGAGCAGAAAATATATTATGACACAGAAATGCTCGTAATGTTTTCCAGAGTGTTCAGCTTTGTGATGGCATAACACTGGCGTTGTGAAGGGAAATTGTCTAATTCTACAGCCTTTCTCCATGACTCAACTTCTGTCTAACTTCTCACTCCAGGAACAAAAACCAAACCCAACTAGAACTTTCAAAAAAAGCCCACCAAGTCAGTCCTTTCTTCTAAATCGCTGACTGAGGGTACAGTCATGTCTATGCTTGCATGAACTTACACCCATTACTATTGGGAACAGTGTCTTTCATCCCATTACTCATCCCCACCCCTCACTGCTGGAAGTGCTTGTGCAGCCACCCAGTCAACCGGAATGGAGCCAAAGCTATAGAAACTTTTGGGAAGGGGAGGGAGGGGACGTTATTTTTAATAGAATCATAGACTCATTAATATTGGAAAAGACCTCGAAGATCTTCAAGTCTGACCATCATCCTAACACCACCGTGCCTGCTAAATCATGTCACAAAGTGCCACATCTACACACTTTTTTAACACCTCCAGGGAAGGAGACCCCCACCAGTCTCCTGAGCAGCCTGTTCCAATGCTTCACCATGCTTTCTGTGAAGTGATATTTCCTAATGCTGAGTTTAAATCTCCCCTGGTGCAACTTTAAGCCATTTTCTCTCATCCTATCACTTGTTATTTGAGAGAGGAGACTATCACCCACCTCACTACAATCTCCTTTCAGGGACCTGCAGAGAGAAATGAGGTCTCCCCTCAGCCTCCTCTTCTCCAGACTTAAACAGCCCCAGTTCAGATGCTGACTGGAATATTGTGAGGCTTGGTACCGTGACTGTTTCCCTGAGGAGCTGTTTCAGTGCTCCACCATCCTCTGGCTAAAAAAACCTTTCCTAATGTCCAACCTAACCCTCCCCTGGCACATTCCTCCGCTTCCCTCAGGTCCTATCATTGATCACCAGAGAGAAAAGATCAGCGCCTGCTCCTCCTCCTCTTCACCTTCAGCCTCAGTAGGAAAAGATCAGATTTCTTGACCAGATCATCCAGCAGTCACCATCCTGTTCCATTCTAGTCTATCAGGTTACTGAAAAAAACGACAGCTATACTTAACTGTACTTAAGTTTTGTTCATTTTGCTCTCCCTTTCTGTACTTCTTTCAGCTTAGACGACACGCACCTCATCCCATCTCTTTGTTTCAGGCATGCAGAGACTCCCATGGGGAACCAGCACCCAGACATCTCAGAACAGGAGCCTTTCTCAGGACAGATAGTGAGAAGTCTGAGCACTCTTCTACAGCATCTGCAATGCTATTCCCATACTCCCATTTTCTGGCAAAGCATAATCTCCCATCGGGTTCGCCAGAGCACCAAAAAGCTCAGACAAACTTTGCATCACTTGAATTCATGTTATATTCCTGATTTGTTTCTTTTCCATTTTAGGAGACATGGGGACAATCCTTAACACCCAAGCCAGGCTTTTTAGAGAACACAGGAGGGTTCACCACAAGAATCTTTCCTGGAGAGAATTCTGAACTAGTCAGGTAATTTAGTAATTAATTACTGCAGCAATCTAATCCAATAAAACTCCTAAGAATCATAAATTAGATAAGAGAAGAAGCAGCAGTATTTAGGTGTATTAGCATCCGCTGAGTCAAAGTTCATTTCTGACAGAATACATACTTTTATAATAAAACATTAAGTTATGTAATCCCTTTGAGGTTACATGAAGTAGTTCTTTTGGCCTACAAGAGCCAGATCCCTTCCACATATAAAATAATTTCAAGTTATGCAGAGAACTGTACTAACTTCTAGTAAGATTGTGGATTTATCCTCAATTGTGATCCAGCTATGAGCCAGTGTTTATGAATTTCAGGGAACAAAACTCCTGATGAGTACCAAAGGCTTCCTCTCTCTAGAGCCTAACTGAAGGAAACCAGCTGAACCTGAGTGTTGATTCATTTAGACAGGACAGCTGACCTCATTACTCTAAACAAACTCAGAAGCAAAAAGGAAGACAGACAGGAGGGCCTCTCTCTCAAGCCTCCAACTGTCCACGAGCCAGCCCATGGAGCTCTGGGAGGCAGGAACTCATACTTCACTGGGACAAAGTTTGCTGTGGAGATTTTTAATACTGTTAACTTTATCAGCAGATATATACGCACTGAGGATCTGCACTCCATTAAATTTGTTTTGAAGTACTGCCTGTAAATAAAACTAGAACGCCAGAGGTTCTTTCAGTTGGACTCCCGGTGAATACTTCTCTAGCTGCACTGACCTCAAGGTCCTTTGCAGTCCTCTTTTAAAAAAAAGAAAATAAATTAAATTATTCTTCCAGATGGTGAGCCCGGCAACACAGGCACTAATCCCTCAAGCTCACATCAGCCCATTCACAACACATCAAAGCACAGATCTTTTTTCACTCCCCAGAAAATGATCAAGCAAGTGGAAGAGCTAATACATGTGCTTTTTTGTCAATCAAAATGCAAAACATTAAAATAGACATTTGAAGAGTAGCAAAACCGAGTCTGCTTCTTACATAGATAACAACTGAGGAAACAATAAAAACAAATTCTGAAGCTAAAGCAAACTACGACTGTTGTTAAAATACTACTGCAACATATACCACGACAGTGGGAATCATATGGAATTTCTGTATACACACTGCTGTAAAATTCAATATCATAAATATTTCACAGTTTGTTTTTCAAGTAACTTTCCTGTGTCTGATACACAGCAACTAAAGGTTAACCAGGCCTGCAAGGAGGCTCAAGGCAGACAGTGTGTTCTGCAGCTGACATGAGGACTAAATCATCAACGAGATTGTTACAGCTAACTGGTTTTCATTTAAAAGTGTGGGTTTGCTTCCTTTCCTGTCAGTGCCCTTCAGCAAGTAGGAAGCCAGGCTGTTCTTTTTATTGCTATATGCTACAAAGAACACTTACAGTTAAAAGTGAACACACAAAGCGTGGCTCCTTACTGGGTATTTATTGTTATTGAGAAAGAAGTTTTTGTCACACTAGCTCTCTAAACAGTTTTGCTAGAGAGATGTGAAGAGAGTTATACATAAGCAAACAACTCATCAGAACTTATGTAACTGCAAATAGCAACAGATTGGAGAGACTCCAGTTGTAAATGGCTTGAATCCAATACTTACGTTTCACTACTCTTCTACTACTCAGACACTTGTTTAAAGAAATCTTGTTTAGCTACAGAAAGTTGACTTTATTTTTTAAGAAATGTATTAAGGACTAAAATCAGAATCATATTAAGAAGAAGGCACACATTGTGTATTTCATAAATACAACTAAGAAATAGTGCTGGCAGTTAAAACTCTCTTTGTGGGATTTTTTTATCTGCATAGAAAAATTATGGTTATTGGACATTATCAATACAGAAACAAAACAATTTAGTTTAAGAAGCTACAATCATCAAAGTAGTGCCTTTTCTTAAATGAGTAAGTTCATCTCCAGGCTTCCTGAAGAGAGAAAGAAATGGAAGTTTCTTATTTTGTAGAGGAATAGGTATGAAGGCTCTCGGGAATTTCAGGAATATTCACAAAAAGCAAGTAGAAGATATTTGTCACAAACCCACAAAAGAGGCTTTAGTATATTAGATAATGTAAAGGAAGGAAGAAATGGTAAACACCACTACTATTAACTTGCAACAGACTAAGGTGAATGCAATACCTTTAGAAGATTCAATAATAATATCTTGTGTCCTGGCAGTAGAAATACATATGTTATTTTAATAATTAAGAAAAATGTCAAGCTTTAGTTAAACTACAGACATTAAGGAATGTGTTGATTATTGTCCTCCAATAGTTTTCTGATATTATTCCAATGATAATACTGCATTTTAAAAAGTCCTTACACTACACTTAGCATATTATTACAGCTGCTGAGACATATAATACCCTGTGGAAATTATTTAACTATTTTTTCTTTCATTCATGCTTGTTATCTTTTTGGCCATCTGATGTCAAGCAGCTTTAAGTCAAGATGTTTGCCTTGACCTGTTGCTTGTGTCGATTTTCATGACCACGTGCAAGCTCAAAGCGCCCAGTTAAGTCTGCAAAATGGGGCTGGTACTAGTTGCACCAGTTTATAAAACATAGCTGGTTGTAAAGTAACCGGTACTAGTGCTGTTATAGCATACATAATGCAACACATTCCTGAGTCAGAGCAGTGTGGCTGGTGTAAATATTGCCGTTAATTAAACCATTCATTTCCCCAAGCATTTGACAAAAAGAGACTTGTGTTTACTCAGACAGCCCAAAGCCACAGTCTTGCAATGTTTTTAAGTAAATCATAGAATCACAGAATGGTTTGAGTTGGAAGGGTCCTTAAAGATTATCCAGTTCCAACCCCACTGCCATGGGCAAGAACACCTCCCACTGGATCAGGTTGCTCAAAGCCTTATCTAACCATTACTGTCAGAAAAGTAGTACCATCTACTTAAGTCAAAGTTATAATTAAGGACCAGATCAACAGCACAGTGAAGTGTTTGCTGTGACTGCAATGTATTTATGTATTATTATTATTGTATTAAGGAAATGGCCATGTCTTTACTGCACTGTACTAATGTGAGCAACTAATGAGTCTTTTGCTAGCACTCTCACTCATCCCCAATACCAGACTCTCCAAAAACGCACACCTAGCTCTTAGAGATGAAACGCACCCCATATTTGAATGATTCATTGTCAATTGTATGTCCACCTGGTAGACTCCTTAAGCCCTTGCCTTTCCTTTAGAGTGAACAGAGTCTAAAGGTACAGGTCATTAAGGCCTAACTTGAAAATACACTCCAGAATGGAAATATGAAATTGTTCAGACACTTGTGAAGAGTCTCTGTCCACTGAGCAGCTGAAAAATAATGCTGTCCTCATGAAGCTTTTTCTCTTCCTAATTTTGTTTTAAATTTCAGTACACATACATCTTTGAAAAATTAAAAATGAAGACATAAGCTAAAAGATGTTCTGACAGAAATCAGGAAGTACTTTGCCAATGCAGGCGTAAAGACTACAGGATTTTCTGAAAATAAAGTAAAAAATGCTCATTCAGGATGGTTTGTATTTCACAAACATTTAACAGCCTGTATAGAGGAATATAAAAAAGGAAAATGCAATGTGTGTGAAGAAATGATGCTTTCTGTTTTCCTCTTACAGAGATATCCCCGCTTTTGTATCTATCACTGAATAATTTTCACAACACTGAGCCTTTGCTGCCTTATTTGCTTTGACCACCTCTTTTTTTTAACCACAGCTTTCCTAAACAGCTGTGGTTTTAACTTTGTTTTCGAGTTAAAGGCAAGACTACACGGAAAACGCTGCAGGAAAAAAAAATTCAGTCAAGTTAACAGTGACTAATAAAAAAAATAAACACTTAACGGATGAAGGATTTTACCAACATAAAAACAAATATTCTGGTGTTGGCTGGTAATTTAACACCCACACTCTGAAACATCTACCAATCTGAAAAATAGAGCAATGTCAACAAAAGGAAACGTAAAAGTAGCGTAAACCCCCAAATATACTCTAGAATGTGATCCATAATTGCTCTGAAAAACATGTATTCCTGCTGGCAGTAGGCATTCTTAAGGAAATCCTCCACATGGCAGCAAACTCAAAAGGAACTGAAAGTTAGGACCTTCAATAGCAGAATGTGGCTTTGGTGTCATGCAATGAAGTTTATGAACCAGGTGTGTTTCCTGTGACAGAGCCACTTTGACAAGCTGCCGTCACTCCCACCCATAAAACAATAGTTTGCTGTGTCTATAAAAACCTCCAGTGAGGTCACCTTGAAAATGTGATTGACAGAATAGCAAGCTAAAAAGACCATCCAAAACTAAACAAATAGGCTGGACTTTTACTTTATCCTTGCCTGCTCAGCTCTAGTCCAGCGGGGCTCTAACTGGTCAGGAGAAAACAGCTGCATGAAAAAAAGAGATTCAGTACTCCAGAAACCCCAGCAAACAGCAACTTGATAAGATTCACAATTCACATGGAAGTCCATCAAGAAGCATTTGGCCAACGCCCTCAGACACACTTTGTGAATGTTGGGGCTGTTCTATGCAAGCAAAGAAGTTGGACTTGATGATCCTTGTGGGTCCCTTCCAACTCAGGACACTCTATGGTTCTATGATCACCATGAAAAAAAACCCAAACAAACAACATCTCCCCAAACAAACAACAAAAAAATGCATCCAAACCAGCTTAAAAACTGTATCTCAACAGATCATCTTCATGTGTTGTTAGAAAGGCTGGAATTGGAACAAAAGAAACAAAGTAAACTGAAAACATAAATTTAAGGAAGACAGAAAAATTACCACATAGAGTGAACTGTGTTGCTGACTGTGATACTGTGATTTTTTTTTGCAGGGTATAACAAAAAAAAAAAAGTTTGTGTTGCACTTCTTGAGATATTGACAGCACAAACTTCTTCCTAGTTTTGAATGTCTAGCGACACTGCTGCAAGATTTGCTAATGAAGTACATACTTTGGTATGAAGTACCATCACCAGCAATACAATTCAAAAATAACAAAACTATAGAAGTACCCGTTGCCTTGTCAGTCCGCCTTAGTCACATCAAGACTAGGTGATGTAGACTGAATTTTTCAACTCCCTATTTTTTGTTTTTTGTTGTCCGTTAATGAACTTTTGAAGGTCTAATCCAAATAGAGACAGGAAACGGCAAAAGAGAGACGTACAGCACACCTGCTCATTAAAAAAATGGATGAAATCAGATGCAAGCTGAATTTTTAGAAGCGCAGACTGCAGTATCTTCAGGGAAATCCTGAAAGAGACTAATATTTTTTTTCCCCATTACAGAAATCTGTAAATATTGTTAAAAATATGAAACTCCTTGAATAATTATTGAATAATAAAATAAAAATTTTATACTCATTTAGGGAACAAATAACATGCAAAGTCCTTGGAAGACTAAAGTAGAAGCACAGCTTCTCATTTTCAGCACCAGTAAGAGTCTGGTGGAGGTCAGCAAGCAGTAGGAACTGTTACCAGTGATGGTAGTTCATGCAATATGCTACTGACGTGTTGGTCTGAAGGCAGAAATCAAGGACAAAAAGCATTCAGGAGGGAATTCACTCTCATCCTTAGACCTCGGTCCTGCCACAAGTGGCGTGGGATTTGCACTGGTGGGACACTTGGAGGAAGAAGATTAATAGTGGGAGAGGGAGAGCTGTAAGAGGAAGCAACGGCAAAATTAAGTGATATAAGATGGGAAGTAAAAGTCAGAGCTGAAAGTTACATCCACTCTTAATACAAGAGGATCTGAACAAAGAAAGGGAATGCAGGGATCGATTCTATGAATGTTCTACCTGCTCCCTAACAAGGCACAGCAATAGCGAGATCATTCTGCGGTTATCACCCAAAAGAGAAATATTTTCTCACTGTCGTATTTGTTGAGTGAATATTGATTGTTTTAGTGTTGCCAAAGTCATAGAAACATAGAATTACTGAGTTGGAAGGGACTCAAAAGGATCATTGAGTCCAACTCCTTTCCCTACACAGGACACTCCCAACATTCACACCATGTGACTGAGGGCATTGTCCAAATGCTTCTTGAAAGCTGGCAGACTCAGCGCCGTGACTGCTTCCCTGGGGAGATGTTCCAAGGCTCCATCACCCTCTGGGTGAAGAATATGTTCGTGATATCCAATCTAAACTTCCCCTGCCATATCTTTTTGCCATTCCCTCAAGTCCTATCATAGGCTGCAAGAGAGATCAGCACTGTTTCACCTCCCACCCTTGTGAGAAGGCAGACATGAAAGTAAAAAGTGCTCAGAGGTGAAGCTTCTCAAAT
This sequence comes from Tapera naevia, assembly GCA_033556795.1. NCBI lineage: Eukaryota > Metazoa > Chordata > Aves > Cuculiformes > Neomorphidae > Tapera > Tapera naevia. Next base: position 752,313 of record JAUMJJ010000025.1, on the reverse strand, counting down.
GGAAGAGCTGAATTATTTAATAATCACCTCACTGATCTGACTCAATTTAAGCTGTGACTCCGAAAGCCTGGGGATTCTGCCAAGCCAGACTTAGGGACCAAGTGCTGCACCCTGTTATTGTAACTTCAACAGACAAAAATTTCTTCTTGCTATTTTTTCACATTGGAAAGAAAAAAAAAGAGAGAAAAAAAAAATGAGTCAGTGTGTCCCACATAGCAGAAGTCAAACACAGAGCCGGGGCTGCTGAGGATTCCAGCTTCACAGGATCATCCAAAGGAAAAAAAGACATGAGTTAAAAACAAAAACAAATCCATATGCTGCCTAAGGGAGGAGTGCTAAGCAAACACATAGCAATATATTAAAATCTTCTCCTCTCCTCACAACCCAAAACTCACCCAGCTAGGAAATGTTGAATTTGAATCACTCTGATGTATAACTGTGAATCCACAATAAAGACCAAGCAAAAAGAGGTATTCACAGAGGTAAGATTCACAGCCTGTTTTCTGTACCTTCATACACAGAGTGGAATCAATAGAAGTATATCATGGAATCATAGACTAGTTTAGGTTAGAAGGAACCTTGAAGATTATCCAGTTCCAACCCCCCTCCCATGAGCAGGGACACCTCCCACTGGATCAGTTTGCGCAAAGCCTCATCCAAGCTGGCCTTGAACACCTCCAGCGATGGGGTAGCCACCACTTCTCTGGGCACCCTGCGCCAGTGCGTCTCCATCATCACCCGAGAATATTTCTTCCTAAGATCTCATCTTAATCTCTCCTTCTTTAGCTTAAGACCATTCCCCCTCATCCTATTCCTGCATTTTCTGATCAAGAGCCTCTCTCCAACTTCCCTGCAGACATATCTCTTTTCCTGTAGGTATATCCCTGATATACCTGAAGAGTAGCCAGCAGCGTACTATGCAACACTAAAAGATGTTAAGTCCACAGACTGCATCACCTCTTTGGCCTTCATTAAGGAATAGGCAATTGAAATTCATATAAAACAAAAAGTACAAAAGTGCATAATATTAAATCTCTTGAGAGAGATGAGGCCACATCACAGCAAGTCCGACACAAAAGAGCTAATTCTTTCCACTCCGGCAGCACAGCTCCCTAGGCCTGCACCCCTGGAACTGCAGCTCCATCCTAATACTCAGCAAACCCTCCTCAGGGAATTATGTTCTATACACATTGAGGTTTATTAAAGTATTATTCAGGATGTTCATTACCTATTACTTGAGGCCCACACCCACCACCCCCAAATCAGCATGTTAACTGCCCTTAAGTGTCATAAGAAATCAAACAAATGAATCAGTGAAACAACTTCTGTATGTATTCACTTCGTATTTAATAGATGTCCTCGCTGAGAGTGTGCAACTGGAACCTTTCCCACTACATAGAGGGCACAGGACGGGGAGACAACAGAAATGGAGGTGAGGGCCTCTTCTTGTGAGCATCGCACGTTTGAGTACCATTTCCAAGCACCCTTTCCAGCAAAAGCAGTATTACCTCAATATGAACCAAAAACTCTAATGGACACAAAGGGAATTCCACCTTGAGTAGGAAAGCAGTGGTAAGTCTACTGTTTGGTCTGTTCCACCCTCCTCACTGCCAAGATCCTCAGCCAGGAAAGCGGCTGAATCACCCTCCCTGGAGAGTTTTAAAAAATGGGCAGAGGAAGTGCTCAGAGATTTGATTTAGTAGTGGACAGGTATGTCTGGACTCGAAGTTCTTTTCCAACTGAACAATTTTATGAATCTAAGCAGCTGTCTGAAATGTTGCTTTCACGATTTTTCTCTTCTGACATTCAGATTTGAAGAGAATTAACTTTTTCCAGGCTGTGGTAACCAGGAAACCTACAGCTGAACCTGCAGGCCAGAAGTGGAGTGCAATCTGTTTCTACACTACTAACCTTTTACAGAGATTATAGCTCCCTCATTTCTTAGCTCTCTGTCACTCCATGGAATAATTTTGATGTCCAAAGGATTATAGGTTCATTATGCAGAAAAGCTGATTAGAAGCCATGCCATTTTGTAAGCTACAGTGTTCCAGAAAAAGCAACTGCAATATCTCACTTTTAGAAAATGAATTCTGCAACTTCTGTCTCTGAATTTCCCTTAAGATATGCATAATTTATTACATTTACTATACTGATTTCCCACAAACATAACAAAATCCTGTAATGTACTCTGCTACATTTTCAGCAATGCTGGAACAAAATTTCATTTTCTATTTAAAGAACAAGTCTACTCAAAACAGAAATCACATAATGCAGCAGCTTTCTATTCAAAAGATTTTCTCCGAGTGTAATTTTAAGTGCAACAAAGCTTACTTAACAGACAACAGCAGATTTCCACCATGCTTTCCTACTTCACATACCACAGAATTAACATACCCAGAAATATGAGCTGAATCCCCTGATCAAACATTTTGTTCTTGAAGTTCCAGCCATTTACTAATGCCAGAGTGCAGAGGAAGAACTTCCCAATGGTGCTACAGGGGTCATACCTGCAAAGAAAGTCCATTTCCCTACTTCCAGTACCTTTACGGTGAGGGAAATGACAATAATTCAGCTTAATTTTCAGATTTGAGATTCATGTCATATGATTGGCAATAAAAAGAAATACCATTTTTTAAGTATACTTGTTGAGCTATTAGAGGATAGGAGTTGAAAAACATGCCACAGAATGAAAAACATTCTGTAGAAAAATAAATTTTTAGAATATATTTCAAAAACGTTAAGGCTTCTATTTTTTTCATGTTGTCTTCAATAAGTCAGTATTGAAAATTAACAATGGGAGAAGAAAAGAAACACACACCATCTCATAAAAAAAAAAGCCCCAGAGACTTCCAAGGCCTTTGAGTGTGTTTTAACAAGGCTAAAAAACAAACAAACAAACAACTAAAAAAAAAAGAAGACATAAAACAGAGGAAAGAAACACAAGATACAGATTTCATTGTTTTTCAAGTCTGGCCTATATATAGTATTTTTTCATAGTAGCCAGCAAATGTTGCCATTTCTCAAGATGCAAAAGAAGCTCCCCTTAGAATGTTGGGTAAATACTCGTCCACTTCCACTTTCCAGTGATACCACCTTCAAAAATAAAAACAGTAGAAGTGCTCAAAAGGTCATAAAAACTGGCATAATACAAGTCAGTTTCAAGTTTAATTTCTCTGTCCAAAATATGCAGTATTAGACTGTTGGACAAAAAATATTTCAGAATAATCACACCGTATGTCTAAGAGGGAAGACCTTAATATGCCTTTGCTGCAAAAGGAGTTACTCTCTGATTGCCTTAACAGAAGCATCAGATATGTGCCAAGGAGATGAAGAGATATGCACAGGCACTTTTCCACAGAAGTATGCCATGAAAGTGAAGTAGTAGAATCAGAATATTTCAAAATCATTCAGCACAGTGCATAGAACTCAATCGCACAAGAATACCAATTTTTGACCAGGATTTAGGCAAATGGTCTAGAAATTGTTGACATACAAATATATTGTTTTCCTCTTTCCAAATAAAATTTTCAGGTTAAAAAAAAAAAAAGACCTATTTTATAAAACCCTAAGGAATATTTCTATACCTGATTTGTTGTTTATGGCAGTTCTTACCCAATTTCATGTCTATGCCTCTGAACAGAAAAATAAACAGAATGACTGAAAGAGGCAAGGAAACAGGAAGTTTTATATGCTTCTTAGCTGCAAGTCAATCATCTAACCAGAGGTTTCTTATCTGAACTATTTCATACACAAAACAATAAATCCCTCATAGCATAACCTGAGGAAGTAATTCAAAAAATATTAATGCTGTACATGTCAAAATTATAACATGATTTCACTGTAGCAGGAAATAAGTATTCGTTATACATCTATGCTGCAAAACTAGAAGATTTGTTTTCAAGACTGCTGATGATTATCACAATAAATTTTTCAACATATCTTTTCTGAATAAAAGGGACAAACGTTTGTAGAATAAAAATCCTAAATTTAGTAGAAATAACTGAGTATAAAGGGACATATTAACTATAGCAACTAATTTAATGATCACTTTAAGACTGGCTTGGCTATTTTAGACAGGAAATACTAATTAAGACCTGAACAACCACAACAAATAATTCCTAGAACCCTAATTCTCTCACTATGTCATAAATTTCAAATCATCCAAGAGTGCATACTACATGTTGAAATTAAGTTCTATGCACAGAGAAGGCTCGGGGGAGACCTTAGAGCATCCTCCCAGTACTGAAAGGGGCTCCAGGAAAACTGGGGAGGGGCTCTTCAGCAGGGAGAGCAGGGACAGGATGAGGAAAATGGTTTTAAGCTGAAAGAGGGGAGATTGAGATGAGATCTTAGGGAGAAATGTTTTCCTGTGAGGGCAGGGAGGCCCTGGTACAGGTTGCCCAGAGAAGTGGTGGCTGCCCCATCCCTGGAGGTGTTCAAGGCCAGACTTGGTGGGGCTCTGAGCACCCTGATTCAGTGGAAGGTGTCCCTGCCCATGGCCGGGGGGGTGGAACTGGATGGGCTTTAAGTCTCTTCCAACCCAAATCATTCTACGATTCTGTGAGTTTGCAGAATCATGACCCAGGTGCTAAGGTCAAGCTACTTGAAGAAAAAAACATTCTGAACAAAAGCAGAGCTGAAGCACATCTGCTTCGTACAGTAAAGGAACACTAAACTGCATCAGGTACTAGAAGGGAACCTCTACAGACTTAATTTCTCCATATGTTTTGTTTTAGGAGCTTTGGATGGGAGAATGTACAAAAGTATAATAAAACCATTACCTCCCAGTTCCACTCCTATCTGATTTACAATATATTAATTTTATATGCACTGCTGCTGAGTTTTTATATTGGGGTACAGTTGAGTGATTCTGTAGAGATTTAATGATTTTTATGGCAACATTAAAATGCGATAACAATGCAGAATGAGTTCTAATTAGCACTAATGAACTAAAAAACCTCATCAGGTTGAGGCTTTTTTGATAGTAAATTCAAGCTTAAAAACTGTTTGGATGTTTATAAATCAAAAGGATCTTCCAAACAGAGTAGAAACAAACAGCAGACGGGGTCAATTCTGCAAAGCAGTTACTCTGAGGAGTAATGCTTTTATCGAAGTGACTGAGACCAAAAATTTCAGAACAGACTCAATTCTTGCCAAATCCTTGTGTTCATCAAAAGATATTGGAACAATTTCCAAGTGCATTTACAAAGAAGAAATTCTTAAGGGTCAGAATATGCCAAAACACAAATAGTTGCACTGCAAGAACGGAGAAGAAAACATCATACAATTTTCCCATCTCTGTACTGGTGCCAACTTCAAGACAAATAATTTTTATCTCTGGGAAAAAAAAAAAGAGAGAAAGTAGGGTTTTCTTCTTGTGTATGTGAACAAAACAGCTGACACTCACATCCTGCAGCATTGGGGATTGAAGAGGAAGCCACTGTTCAACTTAAATGGAGAAGGAAGATGCAGTCTACTTGGATGATAACTGGAAACGTGGGCAGAAGCTGTACCTCCCCTTCAATCTTGTGTAGCCTCTAAACCTGAGCTTGTAACTCCAGCGTCTATCTATACCACATGTCAAAGAACAAAAGCTAGAGATGAGCAAGCACCTCCTGAACACGTTACAGTTTGTGTACATGATTCACCTTCCTCAGAAGGGATGTGGGCAGCAGAACGTGGGGATGGTAAGGGAATTGCTTCTAAAAGCCTTGAATACACAGTGTGATTTCAGTTGTTTATCAGGTTTAGTAAACTGAGGAATTTTGATATTCCTGCTGCTACTTCTCACTGACAGGTGATTTCTGAGTACAGTGGTAGGAAGCTGACAGCGATACCTCTAGTGTTAAGTCATCAAGGACTCAACACAATAGCATTTCTAGCAGGCACACAAGTACACTCCAGCATGACACGTCTAAAAACATCAACATCAGGAATTAATTTTCTGTTCACTTTACATACACAGAATCCAAACGGACAATCCATGGCCAAACTGGCAAGGTGAAAGCCTGCTTTATTACTTAATACAGTCACATAAAAACCTGGGAGCAGAGAATTCAGTACCTGTCTAGAACACGTTCCTACAAAAGCAGGGCAACAGAGAAGACTATTTGCCACCACCTTTTCCTGACAGAGTAAGATCATGGAATGTCTTGAATACCCACAAGGATCACTGAGCCCACTTTATAGACAGAAACTGAAGTGCAAGGCAGAGTAACTTGCCCAAACCTGCTAAACAGGACTTCTAAGACACAGTAGAAATTTGAATCAAAAACAAATCCTGCTTTAGCCTCTCTCTTTGGCCTCTCTGAGCTAAGCTCCTACTAGACAATATTAAATATCATTTCCTCAAATACTATATTGTAAACAAGAAACAACATATGAAAGACTGATTTATTTTAAATGGTAAATCAAAACCATGCTGAAAAAAAGAAAAACCTGATAGCTACCATGAAGAAAAAGACAATTTTCAAAGAAATAATCTCCACAAATCCTTACACTTTTCTTTGTGATTGATACCACCTTTGGGAAAAGATTATGGCAAGAAAATGGCATAGATTTGATTTTCCCCTAAACTTCCTTCATTAACAACTAGATTTTATTTCACTTATACTCCCACTTGACTTGCACATGTTTGTATATCATAGAATCATAGAATGTCCTGAGTTGTAAGGGACCCAACAAGCATCATCGATTCCAACTCCTGTCCCTGCACAGGACAACCCCAACATTTACACTGTGTGTCTGAGGTCATTAACCAAATGCTTCCTTATTATTGTCAGGCAACATCCACTGTGGTCTAGCAAGTGTGTCTCTGGCACAAATTAACCCAACTTCCTTTGCGAAACTTCTTAAAGTAGCATCCCCAACAAAGTTCTTTTTTGAGTAGCATCTACCATCAGAAACCAGGGCTCGTCACTGATCCATAATTTCCTTCAAGAAAATTCTTTCTTTTCCTTCTCAGCACAACTCTTTCCTCACCAACCAAAGCAGGCAAAGGTTCCACATTCCTCCAGCATACTTAGTGAAAAACAGCATCCTAAAACTAATCTCCCACTTCCATCACTGTACAAGATTAATTTGTCAAAAAAAATCACACAAATCCAGAGTAAGAAAAAAATCCCTTGCTCCCTCATCATCATTTCCACTAGTCTTATTTCTCCATTTCTCTCAGCTGCGGTTTCTCACTCTTCTCCCTTCCTATACTGGTTGTGTTATGATTGTTTTTTAAGAAGGCTTTTTCTATAATATTTCTGATGGAACATCACTCCCTTCCCCTCCCTACATCTTTACACCAGAAATATTTCTTTTCCTCATTGTGTTTTCTTACTTGTTAATTATTTTCTTTTTCAGTAGTGCATCTTCTTAATTACATTTTTAATTGTCTGTATAACGTTGTAGTGAACTCTCTAAAGGTCAGTCTCTGAAAACACAACAGGAACCTCTGAATGAAGAGCGTCAACATAAAAATGCAGATTATCACCACTTACCTCACACTTGTCTACTGTCACCACATTACTCATCATTTTAACAGAGATCCAGTTGACTAAAACTCCAAGAGAATACAGTCTTAGACGAGAACAGAGCAGAACGCTGTACGAGTGATATCCCTCATCACTTTAATCTTCTTGTCTTTTTCCCTGTCCCATTGTTGTTGCATCCTGGTGGCATAATAGTTTGTTGACAGAGGAACCTGCTAACCATGTTTCTTAATTGATACTGAGAGAGAGGAGCAGGTTGCAAAAATATCTCAAATGGTTAAGCTTACTTCCTTAAAGGTTACATTGCTCCTTTCCACAGAAAATGGCTGCATGAAATCAAGCAATCTGATAGCCAATATTTGTTTCAGACAAAATATATTCACAAATAAACTGGATTTAAGTGAATTTTTTTATTTATAAATTCTTTCCCATTAAGACAGAGTCACCAGACTATTTACAGGAAAGATGGCAGCTTCTATTTCACCATGACTGCGTTTATAACAATTATCTGCTGCCTATACACAATTCCAATATTTTCCCCTTTTCATATGCTTCCACGACCAGATTCTCCAAATATTTCCTGAAAGAAAAAAAATTTAAAAAGGGAAACATACAAGGCTACCAAGCCAAAGATATTTTCCAGCAGATGGTGAAACAGGGAACAGAAAACACTTGGCAGTAACAAACAGCTTTCTAGAAGTTTTCCAGAAGTTTTACTATTTAGTTCAGATACCTTCTCAGAACCATCCCGGGAGCAGTCTAAGGGGTCACACTTCTTGATTAAGTCCTTTAAGTTCTGGAAAAAGGCCTGAGTTATGGGAAGAAGTTCAGGCTTCCTGCACATTTCCACAGAATCATTCAGGAGCAAACAGGAACCATTAACACAGGAGGAATTACACCCCTTGCAACCGCTTTCAAACCATCAAAGAGTGGAAATAGTGCAGCTAGAGCCATAAAAGTCAATGTGAAAGGTCAAGGGCAAGAAAGTAACTTCCTTCTTTAGAAGTTTAGGACTCTAGTCATGGAGTCAAATATCAGCCAAACATCTTGAGGCTTGCGTTTTTTAAACAGCATCATTAATCTTTTAAGATCTAAATGCAGTGAAGAGTCTAAGGATCAGCCATCAAAGATTTCAGATATTAACAATAATTTAAACTAAGTTGAGAGGTCTGATGAACTGTAAAGACTATGATCATTTCTAGCTGAAGTAGTTCTACATCAAGAGGTTCAGGCAAACCTTCTGGAAGAGCAATAGGATAGTTTTAGTCTCTTATTGTGTGAAGAACTATAAAACGGTACTTTTTCTGAGTGGCTGGCAAATTGCTGATGTGCAGAGAGGCTGCATCTCACACTGTAATGATTCTACCTTGTTCTTAGCTGGTTTTGCAGATATCCCAAGAAGCTAATCTCTTTGTTGAAAAGCCAGGACAATTTTATAGTTAGCTGAAGATAGGGAGAAACAGGCTCAAAACTGCTAATACAAGCAGAGCTGAAAATTGCCAACTATTTCATCAGGAAAGAGCAGTGACAGAAGAGCACTGCAAAGCAGAAGGAGGAAGAAATACATTTAGGGAGGCAACAGGACACATGAAAGAGTAAATGAAGGAGCAGATAGAAGGTATAAATGGATGAAACGGTATCAGCTTTCCAATAAATTGTTTGCAAGCTGCAGTGCAACTGAAAGAATGACAGACAGATTCTCTCTCTCTGCTTTAGCACAATCTATATTCCCAGGACTCACAGACTTCTTTCTGCAAAGTACTGTGCCAACTTGGTTTCATTGGGTCAAATGACTGAGGATATACTCTAACGTACACTCAAAACAGCTCTGGTTTGTGGCTTGAGGATAGCTGTTTTCCATTTACTCTGAAGAATCCAATATGTACATTTCACAAAACAAATGAAAACACACAAACATCAGCAAATGAAACTATTTGTTTTCCCTTCAGAGCCTTCTACATATCAGCACCTTAATGCTCACCTCCTAGAAGTTTAATGGTTGAGCTAGGACAAAATGTTCCCACTTTTCTTTTAAATTATTCCTTTCTCCTCTGTCACCCTCTTAGGGCAAGATAATTTTAAAGGAAATTTCAGACTTATTGATAATTCTATGTTCTTCTCTTTCACAAAAAGAAAAAAAGAAGCTTAATGGTATTCTATCCACAAGAGACTGATTGATCCACAAAGAGATGGTTTTCCTACAGGAAAGCTGCGGAGAGGCTCTTGATCAGGGATAGAATGAGAGGGGAGGGTTTTCAGCTGAAAGAGGGGAGATTGAGATGAGATCTTAGGAAAAAATATTTTCCTGTGAGGGCGGGGAGGCCCTGGCGCAGGTTGCCCAGAGAAGTCATGGCTACCACATCCCTGGAGATGTTCAAGGCCAGGTTGGATGCGGCTTTGAGCAACCTGATCCAGAGGGAGGTGTCCCTGCCCTTGGCAGGGGGTTGGAACTGGATGAGTTATGATGTCCCTTCCAACCCAAAACATTTTATGATATTTTTTAAATATATCTGCAGTTAAAATACTGAACAATCTTAAGTATCACCCGTTCAGTGCTTTTCAAACCATTTTACAGGCATTAATGTAGCAAAGCTGTTGGTAAACTGAGGCATACGGATGACTTGGTTAAGATTGCATCAAAAGTAGTAGCAAAAGCAAGGACAAAATTCAAGCATCTCAAGTCAACTCCATCCAGCAGAACACACTGAAGCAGTTTGTATGAAGAACATATGGTATGACTTGATGAATCTGTTTCAAGAGAACAAATTGTCTCTAAGGACGAAAGATGTTACGACTTTGCTACAGTTCTTGATTCAGGGCACGAAATACTATGGGTTTGGACAGCTTAAACAACCTTTGTTAAAAGGTATATTTCTAGGAGATAAAAAAAATAAAAAGGAAGGGAAAGTGGTTGAATTATTTAAAATACTAGAGCACTTTACAACCTATTCTATTATTCTATTGTTGGGGAGGGTTTGCACATGGTACCCCTCCTGTCTTCAAAAGGTGCTATTTGACTATCATTCAATAGAGTGATATTAAACGTGATGAAAAGGAAACACAAAACTATCTAGGATGAAGTGGAACTGCTAAAATCTGAGCTTCCCTCATTTTAATCATTTACAGAGAAAACCAGATTTAGAAAGCAGATTTTGTCTGTTGCAGTGGTGCCTGTTTCCTCACGTTGAAGCACTAGCATAATTTGAAACTGTTTTTCAGGGAAGAACTATGTATGTCAGCTTAAAAAAAAAAGAGAGAGAGATAGGAAAAGAAGAGAAATAAAAGGGAAAAATAAGACAGAGTAACACGATGACACAAGAGAGAGGAGGATCTATCTTTCTTTAGCCAAATTAAGCCTGATTTCTAACATTCCTTTTTTAATTCCACTTCTCAGGATTTTATGTTCCCATTTACTAGTCACAAAAGCAGCATATCCTTATAAACATATAATATCAATAAACCTTCTAGTCTGAATTGATACAGCCAGTCTGCCATCTGTCTATACCTGATAAATTTATTATCATATACAGCTATGATATCTTATGAGGATTTGTGTTTCTAATTGGGATAAGTTCCTGCAAGAGCCTCTTTATTACAGCCTATGTAAATACCACATAAGAGAAAGTATTTAAAATACAGAATTCCTCCCTCTCCCTCTTCCTTGAACATCAATCTTAATGCTGATTAGCAAGAGCTGGATTCATTGATTTGTGCTCTCAGAGCACTCAGGAGAAATTGAAGACTTGGATGGCTTTCCCACAAATAAAGTTACATTTGCAAGAAGTGCTATTTTCTCTGTCACAGAATGCTTGCCAGAAGGACAGTTATTACTTTGTAAGCTGTTTTCAAGCTACCAACTACAAGATATAAAAGATAGTTTTCAATATTTACTTCTCACTGTTAAGAAGATGTTTACATCAAAGGACAGATGAGGATACAGGAAAATACTGGTATAACCCCAGACAAGGAGCTGGATGCCTCTGGTAACCTCCTTTGCAGTGGTTTCTCTAGCTGTAAAACTTCAACAGTGGTACCAGTACTTCTAACATACTGAAAAGTAGGATGTTAGAAGTAGATTTTACTACCATTACAGCATCTAAAAGCAAACACACAATGGATCTGTAAAGCTTAGGGGAGGGAAAATCAAATTTGTAGTTCTTAGAATGATAGAATGGTTTGGGTTGGAAGGGATATTAAAGCCCATCCAGTTCCAACCCCCCTGCCACAGGCAGGGACACCTCCCGCTGGACCAGGGTGTTCAGAAACCCATCCAACCTGGCCTTGAACACCTCCAGGGATGGGACGGCCACAACTTCTTGGTATTAGTGATGTATAAAGATGTTTATTTTATACTTTAATAAAAGCTGTTCAGATTTAGATGAAGATCTACAGAACTCTAAGACTGTATGAGAAGTAAAAACAAATAGTAACTGACCATTGTATTTTACAGTCCACTAAAATGCAAAAATAAACTATTTCCAAATAAGTAAGGCATCATATAAAATTATGGAGAGTACAATTTTTTTAACTGCTCTCAGTTTTGATAGTTACCACCCTATGAATTAAAATTATACCATATATTACTTGTTATAGTAACTATAATTATTGACTGCTCAATGAACTTCAAGAGGAAGTGTTTTCTTGTTCTCCCAGTTGGTGAACTATGTTAATTTCTTTGGTAAGTGGTTTGAAGATAAAGATAACTAAAACTAGAGATACGAATTCATTGACAATACTAGTTATAGAAAATTATTTATATTAGTGTGAGCTGAGGGTATCTGATCCAGATTTAACCTAGATTTGGATGTGGACTGAAGCACTAGCTGCTGCAGTGAGGTGTGGGAGAATTAGCAGGTTTAGCTTAGGAACAAACAATGAAATACTATTTATAAGCTGTTATACGAACACATAAATAGAAAAAGATTAGTAACTGTGAACACAAGCCAATCTTAACTTCTTTTCTGACAAGAAAAGAGACCTAAAGGATATGAACAATGTGATGAATGCTGAATCTCATCTTTACAATACTTTCACTGCTGCTTATTATAAACGAATTTGGGAAACAGGGGCTAGAAATTATGAAAAGATATGTGCTAAGCTGGCAGGACCTCTGCATTAAGTGAAAGTGATTTATGTCAAAATTTATCAGCCAGGGTCTGTCCTGAATCTGGTGCAACTTAATATTATCACAAAAGATTAAAGTGATAGTATAAAGAATATTATTTACGCAAGTCATATCTAGTTGTAAACATACCAGAAAAGAGTGGTAACATTCAGAATGATGGTGGAAATGAGGTGTAGCATTCAAAAATATAGTAGTTCCAGCAAGTGCAAGCAGCTCTGGTACCTCTTATCTGAGAACCACATCTTAAGACATATGTGACCATTTGGTACGAGTGCTGAGAAAAGCAATGAACAACATTATTCCTACGAGGCAAAAGTAAAATTTAAAAAATGCATTTATTCACTGAAAAGAGGATTAAGTGGGAGAATAAACACAGTCTTTAAATAAAACACTACCACAGAGAGTCATGATTCATTGTCGGTAATCACGGTGGCCGGAACAAGAAGGAACAAACCTAGACTGCAATAGGGAACTCTTCTAACAACCCAAAATTTAGGACACTTGGCACATATGAGAGACCACTCCTGAGAAATATAGCTTTACTTTCTGTATACCTACCTGTCTCTCTGAAAAACACCTGTATTCCTCCCTGTGTAAGGAGGACCCACTTCCAGCTGGTGAAAGTACATGTTTCCTTCTCAAATTTTGGTGGAAACGTATTCTAGCAGAGTTTGTGTTACTAATAATGACACACAGTTAGGAAAGAAGAAATCATTCAGATGGCCTATTCCTTGCTTCAGAATACACTCCAAAGATATTGTTTTCACAGAGACGTTGATTTTCTTCCCTTTTTATTTTTGCCTAGCATCCAACGAGCCACTGCTGTCACTTTTCACATCCCTAAACAGGGAAATTTTCAGTACAAGATGGAAAACAACAGAAAAGTGTAGAGGAACTGAGAAGCTAATTCTAGTCATGTGGAATGTATTTTCTAGGATAGTGAAAAGTAACAGGAAAAATCTATTTAGAAAACTTAACTATGCTTTGCTCCAATACCTTTCAGCCTACACCAATCACATAGAAACATGGCACTCAACAGGAGACACATGTGCCTTTACTTGGCCTAAGGCAATAACAACTACTTGTCTTCAGATTTAAGGCTCTTCATCATCTATCTCTGCCCTACTTAAAATTTTTCATTCAGTAGGAAAATGTCACTTCAAAATGTCTGTCCAGGCAGTAATGGCAGTCTGGATCTACTCATGATTTTTTATAACTGTCAGCATCGTGCTTCCTCCCATATCAGGCTGTGAATATCTGTTTACAGTTTTCAGCCCATCTCTTTCAAACATCTGTTTAAAATTTTATCTATATATAAAGGAAAAAAGTTCAGTCATAGCTAGCCTAAGTAACTCCAAATAGGTTAGAAAATGCTTGCTGTTGTGCTCTGTTTTACTTTCATACCTATCTATTGTCTCATTGCCTCAGTTTGGACTGTATGCTCTTTGGATGAAATACGGAAGTCAATTTTCAAATATATACATATATCATGGAATGGTTTGGACTGGAAGGGACCTAAAAGATCATCGCATTCCAAACCCCCTGCCATGGGCAGGGACACCTCGCACTGGATCAGGCGGCTCAAAGCCTCATCCAACCTCACCTTGAACATCTCCAGAGATGGGCAACCTGTGCCAGGGCCTCTCCACCCTCACAGGAAAACATTTCTTCATAACAGCTCATCTAACAACCCCTCTTCAAGCTTAAAGCCACTCCCCCTCGTCCTTTCCCTTCAATCCCTGATCAAGAACCCCTCCCCAGCTTTCCTGTAGCCCCTTTCAGTACTAGGGGGCTGTTCTAAATTCTCCCCAGAGCCTTTTCTTCTCCAGGTTGAACATCCCCAGGGAAAAAACGGCCCCTGCATGACGGCAATAGCAGCCAGAGAGATGAGAAATAATGCACGAGCAAAAGAGCTCTGCAGGCAGGTTTCATTTCTCATTACCCTACTCTGATTTGATTGGTAATAAATTAAACTAATTTCCCCAAGTCAAATCTGTTTTGTCTGTGATGGTAATTGCTGAGTGATCTCTCCCTGTCATTATCTCAACCCACGAGCCTTTCATTATATCTTCTTTCCCCTTCCAAACTGAGGAGGAGGAGGGACAGTGCAACTTGGTGGGCACCCGCCATCCTGTCAGGGTCAACCTGCTACACTTCTTCATCTTGCCATGCTTTCATGTCCTTAACTATGAAGAGAAGATACTGTTGGTTTGTTTCTTTGCAGTGTAACAGTCGTGTAAGGGTTGCAAAGTGTCACTGACACACAAAATCAACAACCACCAAAAAATCTTTAAAGACCAGGTGCAAAGCTCCTAAAAGCCAACATTTTTTTTTATTGATTTCAGTTGGCTTTGAAACAGTTTATAAAACCATTTTATGATCCTGGAAGTTTAGCATAAATTGCAGACATACAGCTGGGATGACACTTAAGAACATATGCCAAAAGTTTTTTGGGAACACAGAAACTTCCAAGTTACTATGTGCAGTAAGAACGATGTGTCACTAAAGGAATGTAGTTATTCACTTGGAATGTGATTTAGAACCTATTTCCATTTCACCAAAAAATGGCATATTGTTTTCATTAGAGGAAAATAAGCATTTGAGTTTGCCGTATGTTTCTTTCATAATATTTGTATTACCAGGTTTTCAGAGTTTTACATTTGGAACCATACAAATTATAGCACCTGTTTTTTCCCCACAGATGAACAAATGTACAGTGGGGTTTATGTTGCTCCAAAAGAAAAGAGTAATCCTTTTAACCACTTCAAACTGAATCACAGAATCGTAGAAAGCTTTGGGTTGCAAGGGATATTTATGAGTCATCCAGCCCAACCTCTCTGCAGGAGCAGGGACATCTTTAACTTAATTGGGTTGCTCAGAGCCTCATCCCACTTGACTTTGAATGTTTCCAGGGATGAAGTCTCCACTACCTCTCTGGGCAACCTGTGCCAATGTTTCACCATCCTCATTGTGAAAAATTTCTTCCTTATATCCAGTCTAAATCCACTCTCCCTTAGTTTAAAACATCACTCCCTGTCCTGTCAGAACAGGCCTTGCAAAAAAGTCTGTCCTTAAAACCAAACACCAAAGCAACCAAGCTTTGCTTTGCTTTGGTGAAGGAAGATAGGTGAGATGCAGGACAGGGCACAAAACATTTACCTCATTAATTCTGTTTGGCTGACCTCTACTTCTTATCTCTGTCATTCTTTTCTGACTTTGCTTGAGATAAAGAACAATTATGTGTTGGCACTGCAGCAGCAACAGTGCTGGAAGCTAAAAGGACTGTAGACACGACAATGCAGATGATCAGAGACTATAAATGGAAGAAATTTTTATGCGCTTAGAAGAAAAATTATCAAAGAGGTATTTACCCATGTAATTTGTTCCTCCTCTTTCCTTTCTTTCATTAAATCCTATAGGGTTGATCGGCACAAGGATTCATTATTACTCCCTTTCTGATAGTCAATCCTGCAAAATGGCATCATGCTACTGGAAGGCAACATAGAAGAGTTGGTTTATACCAGAGACAGAACTGATTTTGTTTGACATTCACAGAGTTATATGTGGACAGTCCAAAGAAACCACATATATATCATAAGTAATTTTGTGCTTTTACTTTCTTATGTCAATTCTTTAAAAATCTCACAGGAGAACTTAAAGACAAAAAGAGGTGACAGACCTTACTTTGGGCACAGGCTCAATTTAGTAATTAAAACCAAATATTAAGTACAAATTTCATTATAAAAGTATTAAGGGAAAACAGTAGTTACATAAGTAATGATAAAATTTGCTCTAATAGATGCAAATATACTGGGTAAATCTTTCGGTATAAATCAGCACAACTTTTTTGATTGTAGAACATGCACCACACATGAAAAATAAGCCACCTGGTTAAGAGGAAAAGCACAATCATACTGCAAGCCAAAGATCCATTAAGCCTACCCCTCAGTGGCGAATGCCCACGCAAAGTCCAAAACCAGAATGTGACCTCCTCTGCATTTCCTACTGCCTTCCCAAAGGTAACTCAGGGATTTTGTAATCTAGATAACCCATCCAGTCTTTTGTATTTAGCAGCTAGCTGTAAACCTTTCTCCTAAGTTGTTTAGGTAGCAACATCATCACATACATTGAGTTACACAACAGAATTCTTACACAATGTGAGAAAACCTCATTTTGGTCACATTAAGCCTAGATGCCTTTGGTTCTTATACTGAGAGAAATAGTGCATGATCATTCTCTAATAGTCTCTTCAGGGTTTGGCTTAGCCTCTCATTGTAGTCTCCATTCTGTAATTTCCTTTCAAGCTAAAGAGTCTTAGCCTTCCCTTATACAAAAACTGTTCTACTTTTCTACCTTAACCTTTTTAATCCTTCTTTGTAAAGTGTACTGTTTCTTCCTCTGCTTTATTCATCCTTTGATGGGATGAGTGGAACTGAATGAAAATTCAGAAAGTGCCTGCACCCTATAACAATAGGTGTTTTCTTTTTTCTGTAGCACTTACCTAAGTAACATTAACATTGTAATCATACTTTTGGGCCTCTGACAACTTCAGAGCGCTAAGCTGATGTTTTCACAAAACCCTACCTAAGAGATAAGTCTAAACTGCAGGACCAAAAAAGAAGCAGTTTCTGGCTCCAAGGTTTTGGTGAGCATCCTCACTGCATCTCAGCTAAGTACACAAACAAGAACAAGGTATGCGTTTGACCTCTCAAAGAAAGTTGTGCTTAAGCAGGAAAGCAATGAAACTCTACTGCAGTAAGTCCTTTAGCCTGCACTCTTGAAGAACCAGAGCCTTAGGCACAGTAGGGAATACAGTTGCCTCACAGCTAATTTGTAAACAGGTCTCCACCATCACTTGGCCATTGGAATGGGCTGCCCAGGGAGGCGGTGGAGTCGCAGACCCTGGAGGTGTTTAAGGGGAGACTGGATGAGGCACTGAGTGCCATGGTTTAGATGATGGGTTGGTGTTAGTGTTGGTGTTAGTGTTGGGCTGTAGGTTGGACTCGATGATCTCAGAGGTGCTTTCCAACCTTATGATACTATGATACTGTGATACTTCCCTGAGTGTAAACAGCAGCTATAGACATTGCTTTATATACATACACACAAACACAGAGGTTATTTTTTCACCTGAATATGTCTGTTTGCGCTTAGTAAAATTAATTTCATCTTCCAATTTATGGCTCAATCACAGCATTAGAATCCTTGATCATTTTCATCCTATACGCAATATTATCTGAGGTGTGAATGCCACTGTTTTGGACACAAATTATAATCCTCTCAGAACTGTGAAAGAAAACCAAGACAATGAAGCAGCAAAGAGATCTGCAGAATTGAAGGCAATGAACTCTGTACAGACACAAATATATGCCCATGCTGATATAATTTCAGGATCTTGTATTAAAAACTGCCTCCTTGATAACACAGTAGATGGGTTCTTTAATGTTAGGTATTATTCATTTGATAAATGCACCTACTTTCATCCAGATGAAAGAATGAAGCTACACTTTCAGATAGTTTTACATAAGAGTATTGATGTTAGGCAAAATTAAAATAACTGTCAATTAGGGAACCTGAAGCAATCGGCCAAGAGAAACAGGAGTTAGAGAATCTTTTCCCAAAAGGCTCAGAGATTTTCACCTCACAAGATGACTTAATATATACAGACCATAGTTTCAAATCTACTTAACTCTGCATCAAGCTCTGTGCTAACTATACCTACTAAAAACACATCCAATGCTCACTGGAAGATTTCAAGTGACAGACAACCCACTGCAGCTGTAGGTACACTCTTCTGCTGATTAATTGCTCTCACTTTTAAAAGCTTAGATCTATTCTTAGACTTATTTATCTTGCTTCAGCTTCTAGCCACTAGTATGGCCTTTTTGCACTGGATTAAATAATAATAAAGGAGAAAATAGAGAGCAGGCAGGAAAAGCAAATAACTAGACATTCTATTTACTTCATCTTGCAGCTCTTACTTCCAGGTGTTCCTCTAAATTATCAACCATTGCAAAGAACACTACCCGTACTCAGCTACCTCCTCACAGTTTTCCTATCTCAGTTCCAACATTACTGACAACATTTCTACTTTTATTTTCAAAGAATCATAGAATCACAGAACAGTTTGAGTTGGAAGGGACCTTAAACACCACTCAGTTCCAACCCTCTGTCGCAAGCAAGGACAGCTTCCACTGGATCAGGTTGCTCAAAGCCTCATCCAACCAGGCCTTCAACACCTCCAGGAACAGGGCAGTCACGACTACCCTGGGCAACCTGTGCCAGGGTCCCCCCACCCCCACCATAAAAAAATTCCTTCCTAGTACCAAATCTGAATCTCCCCTCTTTCAGCTTAAAACCATCTCTCCTCATCCTGCCCCTGCATTTCCTGAACAAGAGCCCCTCCCCAGATTTCCTGGAGCCCCTTTCAGCACTGGGAGGCTGTTCTAAGGTCTTTCTGCAGCCTTCTCCAGGCTGAACAACCCCATCTCTCTCAGCCTGTCCTCATATGGGAGGTACTCCAGCCCTTGTACCATCTTTGTGGCTTCCTCTGGGGACTTTCTCCAACAGCTCCAAGTCCTTCCTCTGCTGAGGACTCTAAAACTGAATGCAAGACTCATTAGAGCATATTAGAGGGGCAGAATCCCCTCCCTCACCCTCCTGGTCACACTGCTGTTGATGCAGCCCAGGATACAGTGTATTTCTGCTCGTGTCTGATGTACTGCTTCTCAGCTCTTGAAAGAAGAATTGCAAGCAAGAGAAGAGTAGCTAAATTATTTCAACAAGGCAAATCAAGTGACCTAATACAGACCAACAGCTTGTCCTGTGCATTGGCTACTCTGTGCTATCATGTTTTACTCATTTCTCTGAGAAGACTTTTTTTGAGGAACAACAAATTATTTTCCCCCCATCCAGAGTGAGTATAGTGATGTGTCCAGCTGTGCCTCCTCCCCTGTGCTCTGAAAATCTCCCACATCAAACTTGCCACTGCCCACAACCCAATCTCTAACACCAGAGTTACTGTTAGAGAGATATCAAAATCCTGAGGAAGAAAAGAGCCACCAAACCGCTAGCTTGTCAAAATAAAGTGTTACACTGATAGTATAACATAGCCTATGCCCATCTATAAATATGTCTTTCACTATCTTTGGTGCTTCAGATACTTACGAATTACTGGGATCTTGCTTGCATTACCGAGTTTGATTTGTTTGCTGCCTGACAGGTTAGGAATGGCAGTTTGCTGGTACAAGTCAAGCCCTTTAGATCTGCACTAGGCAGTGAAATGACAAAACACCAGCTATAGTCATGTGAGGAGTGGAGGAGACAACCCCAGTGACAAATCAAAGCAGCAGTTGTGAAGGAAGCATGGTGGAGGCTGCGGGAGGTAACGGTTCACTTCTCAGTCCTGTACTAAATAACATGACCTTTACAACTCACTTGTGTTTTCTTCATAAAACAGAACAGAAGAGGTGAAACAGCTGAGGGACTCTGCAGGTGGATTTCTGCCAGTTCCGGATGCCAGAAGAAAGGTACATCCAGAAGGAATTTGGTAAACGATGCATAACTTGGATCCACACACGACTATTCAATATTCCAAGCTGCTAATAAAAGATAATTCAGGTGTCAGGGTCTGTATTTGTGCCATGCTGTGGTTCAGCAAAATTAACTACACTTAACAGTGACTGAGTACTGCACCAAAAAGCCATGCCAGTACTCCAGAGGCAGCTCAGGTAACTTGACACCCAACTATTTTGCAATATATTAATATACATCATAGTACCAAAAAACCCAAACAGCCAAACAAAAGAAATTCACTAAATAAACTACAATACTGAAATGCTAAGATATCATAAGAAAATTCCTTGTTGTGTCATACCAAGGGTCAAAGAAGTAATTCCAAATGCACTGAACAGCACTGGCCTCCGAAATAGCACCTCATTACATTTTCTAACAGGAATGAATCACAATACAACATTCAGCTGCAGTGCACATTGTTTTTAAAATTCATTAAAAAGTGTCTGAGGTATTAACAGTCTCCATGGTAGCTTCTGAGCAGGCTGGAAATTAACATGTTTAGATTACTGAGCTCCTTACTATTT
Organism: Tapera naevia; assembly: GCA_033556795.1. Classification (NCBI taxonomy): domain Eukaryota; kingdom Metazoa; phylum Chordata; class Aves; order Cuculiformes; family Neomorphidae; genus Tapera; species Tapera naevia. The sequence goes on along the minus strand of JAUMJJ010000025.1, from coordinate 731,608 downwards.
GGATTCCTCATTGACTAGTTGGATTGTTAAGAGCTACAGTTATGTCCTGTCTTCATTTTCCAATTATTCTATCTCTGTCTGATCTCTTACTCCTCTGATAGGAAGGGAATAGTACTGTTCTACCTGTTATGCTCCAGACAAATACTGGATATAAATACATGCACTGAATCTATATTTACACATGCACCTAACAAATATGTGTTAGTACGTTACCAAGATCTCCCAGAAGCATCTGTAAGTCAGGAATTGGCAGCATGGATACTGAGAGACTGCAGATATTTATAACTGAGTGAAATGTCAGGATAGGGGGTGAGGTTGGGGAATGGATGCACTGCAAAAGGCACACCCTACATTAGGTTTTTGCCCAGAAGGGGTGCAAAAATCTTCAAAAACATCCACCGAGCGATTAACCTAGGGAAAAAAAATGGTAACACACACAATAATTCTCAGAAATAGCTACACAGCTTTGAGATATTCCATAAAGATTCTGCACAAGGCAGAGACCCTGAAGAGAAAGTATGAGTCCAAACAGTTAATATTTAGTAAAGCTGTAAGCAGCTGAAGACAAAGCCTATAATGGTAAGATTCAGGCATCTTAATAGGCAGGAATATAAGAACTACCTATAATAAATGAGGGAGGGACAGGAGAAGAGAGTATAAGCAAATTAACCATAGCCTAGAAAACTCAAACAAGTATCTCACTTTGCTGAAAATCAGATTTTTCTTACTAACAAGCACAGGATTTTTACATGATGTATTGAGAAATATATTTTTTTGCAATGCTGGTCTATCTCAGAGGTATCATAAGTATAGAACCACGTAATGTTGCTGTTACTATGGAAACAATTCCTTTTTCTAAGAAAAATCAGAAGGTATGTCAACTAAAATCCCAAATAATTTTGGTGACACAGGTTGGACATGTTGTTAAGCTACAGTTTTAACTTTTGCATCCCATTTCTGTCAATTCTTACCTATAGCTCTACATGTTTCACATAGAAACCAGCAATAGTAATTTTTCCCCACATTAATTGAGGTAATATATCCTGGCTATGCCGCAAAATTCTTCACCTCAGCAGTAAATGCAGAACAGACGAAGATGGGCTTTGAGGATCTCTGCTAAAAGACACCTTCTTCACACTAGAATCTGACTCAACTAAGAATTGGTGAGGTGGTGCACAGGTTCCTGAGGGCGTAACTTTCTATATTCCACGCTGATCAAAGAAAGATAAATGGCCAAAATAAAATGGGATGCCAAGTTAAGGCAAATTATTTATTTTGCATAAATAAAAATAATTCTTTAAAGAAAGACAACTCACTATGGTGAGTGTAAGGACACTCAGGAAAACAGAAGAGAAAATTTTAGAGAATGAATAGCTGAGATTTGCTGTTACAAATTCCCCTCTCCCCAAAACATTAAAAGACATTTAAAATTTTGAAGGAATGCTAGAAGATGTCCATAAAATCTCTCCAAATAAAACCCTCTAATTAACTTGTGAACAAAAGCTGTAATATTTAAAATCATAGAAACATAGAATCATTAGGGTTGGAAAAGACCTCTAAGATCATCCAGTCCAACCATCAACACAGCACCACTGTGCCTCCAGAACCATGTCTGGAAATGCCAAATCCACATGTTTTTTGAACACCTCCAGGGATGGAGACTCCACCACTGCCCTGGGCAGCCTCTGCCAGTGCTTCACCACTCTGTCAGTAAAGAAACCTGGGCAACCTGTGTCAGGGCCTGAAAACCCTCACAGGAAAATATTTCTTCCTAAGATCTCATCTAAATCTCCCCTCTTTCAGTTTAAAACCACTTCCTTTCATCCTGTCCCTGCAGTCCCTGATCAAGAGACCCTCCCCAGCTTTCCTGGAGTCCCTTTCGGTACTGGAAGGTTGCTCTAATGTCTCCACAGAACCTTGTTCAGCCAACTGGGAGACAAACCCTCTCATGTGGCTTTGGGGACCAGTTGCAATATCAAGCGTCTGTTACTGCTCAGTACCTGGAAAGAAGCTGCTTGCAGTAAATGAGCATGCTAAAAAAAAAGAAAACAAAGAAAGGGGTTGAGTAAATTTGAATAATACATAAGTTGAAAGAATGTCATCTACTAGAAAATTTCCATGCAAACAGAAAAAGGAACTTCAGTAATTCATCAAATAAGCTATTCACCATGAATAATTCACTTGGTTTTACTACTAAAGTTTCCAAGTGCTTCAAGTCACGCAAATCTGATAGGGAGATATAAACCTGGGAATCAGGGTTGTGAAGGTCTTGTCTGCTCTTACATTTTCTAAGACAGGAAATGAAGATAGAATAATTATATTTTTCTATTTTTATCTTGGCTATTAATCTCTTGGCTGGATTACTGAGGGATGCAATGTCTCTGCTTTGCCCTTTCAATGGCCCGTTTCCTCTAGAAGAGCTAAGGGGGACTTTTTCCTTTCAGCTGCACTTTTCTCCTTTGTGAACAGAGTCTCTAACAATCAGAAGAGTCTAGAAGTGATTTAAAGTGTAGAGCAGAAGACTTGTTTTCAGGAGAATACCCATATTCATGAAAACAATCAGTCCAAAGAGAAACAGCGTCAAGAGAAGTTTGATGATAATGTAACAAAGAAGGGAGAAAAGAAGTATTAAGAGAAGCGAGAGCCACCTAAAGAACAAAACAAAATAGTGATTAAGATGGAGGTAACTAAAATGTAGAATCACCTGTCCTTGAGTTATCATTTAAAGAAGAAAGGGGTAGAAATTCCAAAACACATCAAAATCACTTTAAAAACCCTCAAAAACTGTGATTCTGAAAACAGGCATCATAATGGCTTTCCAGTTCTGCACCAAGAGAAAGAAAATGTCCTTCCTTCATCCCTACAGCTCTCCTTACTGCAGGAGGCTACAGAAGGCAGCCTCTGCCCGTGAACAGAGCTGCAGGTAAATACATCTTTCATATCTGACAATAGCCAATAGCCTAGTTTAGCCTAGACTTCATTTAGTGAAGCATCACCTCCATTTGCTGGAGCTCTAGAAAGAAACTCAGTGAAATACACTGTGGGTGTGAAACTACCCTCATAGTGTGAAAACAAACAAAGCAATTCCCCAATAACAAATTGGATTGTTCCAACTCGTGCCCTATAGTTGTAAACTGCCAAGAAGTCTCCAAAGAGACATAAAAACTGAATGGAAATGGATTCTGACCTAAGCAGTTCATCGCAAGGGAAGTATTTTGGTAGAGTGCTTTGGGGAAGCTGGTGGAGAACTGTCCAATTTGATGTATTTTTCATAGATTTTTTTTATTTTCTCTTTTGTTATATTCCATATTACAGTACAACTTTAAGCTAGTAAATATGTATTCAGGATTTTTATCACTTAATAGTTGTAAGGTTGACAGTTATGGGTAATGACTATATTTACCAGGTCAGTGAGATTGTGAAATGCCAAGTTGAATAGTCTTAACATATACCAGTTCTACTTGTGAATCTATAAAAAGAACCTCACCAGAAGAAATACTCAAACCCAGATCAGTATTGATTTTGGTCCCTGAAAAATGGACTGGACTATGACAGTGCAAAATGATAAATGTCTAGAGAATACTTGCCAACATTGATGGAAAAAGAGGGATAATCTGGAATCCTATGATACACCAACTCTGAACTAAGAGCAAATGTAACACCATCAGTGTCTGTAGTGCTAAGAATCATAGAATCATCTGGTTGGAGAAGACTTTTGAGATTGAGTCCAACTATACCTGTCCACTACTAAACCATGTCCCTAAGAAGATCATCAACCCATCTTTTAAACTCTTCCAGGGATGGTGACTCAACCACCTCCCTGGGCAGCCTCTGCCAGTGCCTAAGAACCGTTTCAGTGAACAAGTTTTTCCTAATATCTAGTCTAAACCCAGGAAACACTGATTTCTGTGCACTCTACTTATATTTAACAGAAGAAAGAGTGCTTGAATTAACTGAGCATGCAACAGGAGGTCAGACTAGCATTTACTTTGTCTCATTTGTTTTGCCCCTGTTCTATTAACAGCAGGGTTTAGATTCATGGGTTGCAGTTTATGTTTTCTTTAGATACACACACTTTCCACCCACAGTGAAACTTTTGCTTAAACTGGAACCAGGGAAGTAGGAAGGAGAGTGCAGCAGAGTCGACCAAGATGGACTGATTTCATGCTGTCACAGAAGTGCATCATGACTGACAAGAGGTAACAGCAGTGAATGGATGTGAATAACTGACACCAAATTTGTTTTCAATTTGTACTTGAGCAATTTTTCTAAAGCCTCTCAGTGAGCAGCCTAATCTCTGAAACACGTTGTTTTGCAATGCCTTGCCACTAGCTGTGGAGTAGCTCTAACAGCGGGAAAGTCCTCTGTGTTTCAGGAGAGAAATACCACACGCTTACACAGATACTCTGTGCAGGTAAGTCCTGATTAGAGAAAGATAATTTAAATATATTAGCAAGTTATACATCTTAATTTACAATTATTAAGATTCTTTATTTCTTCCATTTTTGATATGTTAGAGAATGGTAAGTGATTCCTGCCTGGCTTGCACAGAGGAACTGCTACAAGAAGCAATTAAAATATATTAGAACATTTAAAATTTTCTTAAGAGCATCAAATAATTTTAAAGGTTTAATGTACATATATAGTAACTAAAACTATTTTTTTACAGTTAAAAATATTAACCAAGGTTCAGTTGGTTTCAGACCACTAAAACTCCAATTTTCAGTAAAATTCTCTCTGTTCCAAGATGTACACCAATGCCAATTTTCACAAACCCGTTAGTCTGGCAGTTGGGTAAGCTCTGTGGATATTAATGGCTATTACACCCTTCCTTGCCTGCACATTTCTTGAAATCTCTCTCATGTCATTCCAGAGTTTTAGGGTACTTCATATCTTTCAGAAAATTTCACAGCAACAAGTGAACTGGTGAAAATATGGAAAAAGTTTCCCAATTTCCCATTCAAATTGGAAACAGAACGGTTTAAAAATATTCCAAGAATACCGACAGCACAGTACCTGCATTTTATCATAAGAAAAAAAGTTACTGAGGACCAGGCATAATCTCTTTTGTATCAGGCTTAAAAAGAAAATTTTGCCACCACTTGACTGACAAGAGAAGAATCTGCAGGGTGAGGGAGGGGATTCTGCTGCTCTGTTCTGCTCTGGTGAGACCTCAGCTGGAGTCCTGCCTTCAGTTCTGGAGTCCTCAGTGCAGGAAGGACATGGATTGGTTTGAGAATGTCCAGAGGAGGCCATGAAAATGATCTGAAGGCTGAAGAACCTCCCATATGAGGACAGGCTAAGAGAGTTGGGGTTGTTCAGCCTGGAGAAGAGAAGGCTCTGGGGAGACCTTAGAGCAGCATCCCAGTGCTGAAAGGGCTGCAGGAAAGCTGGGGAGGGGCTGTTGATCAGGGAGTGCAGGGACAGGATGAAGGGGAATGGTTTTCAGCTGAGAGAGGGGAGACTGAAATGAGATCTTGGAAAGAAATGTTTTTCTGTGAGGGTGGGGAGGCCCTGGCACAGGTTGCCCAGAGCAGTGGTGGCTGCCTCATCACTGGAGGTGTTCAAGGCCAGGTTGGATGGGGCTTTGAGTAACCTGATCCAGTGGGAGGTGTCCATTGCCCATGGCAGGGGGGTGGAACTTAATGGGCTTTAAGGTCCTTTCCAACCCAAACCATTGTATAATGACATTTAGAAATGGCTCAGGCAGCCTGATGCCATCCAAAATGAAGGTCACAAACTGTTGCTATAATGGGATTATAATTAAGCTTTGTGGTTCTCTGTACTAGACCTGACACTTACTGCCACAGCTTGGCATGTTTTCAACACTTTTTTTTCAACAAAGACATCCCAAGTCTCAAGAAGTCTTGCTGTTCTTAATAATCACTAGTGAAAATTGCTGTTCTAGAACAAAGTTGCCACTTCCAAGTAGTCAAAAGACGGTTTCCACCACAGTTTTGCATTACTTGTAAGAATTAGAATAGAAACACAGCACAGAGAAAAACCTAAAGAATTATTTCCATGCAGCAACAGGCTGACAGCTACTTGGTCTGGAGGGTGGTGGTGTGTGAAGGAGTTTAGTTTTTCTTTATATCATAAAAAGACTTGTAGTATTGTCCTTTTCACTTCTCCTGACAGCTACTGTAAACAAACTTGTTTCTTCTCCAAGCACCACAGTCCGTGGGATGAGAAACACTATTCTGCCTCTAGAAACAATTGCTGGCCACCAGATGGTGGGAACACGCAGTTTCTTCTCTATCCACCCTGTAGCGCTCAGGTCTGCTGCTCAGTCCTGCCCTGAAGGAGACAGTTCCCCTGGCAGAGGATGTCATTGCTGCTGCTGCAACAATCAGAATTTGGGCCACACTTAGCATCATCAATGAGTAGTACCACTAAAGTGTCAGGTTATCCATAGGACACAAGTATGAGGTCGCTGTTACTATTAGCTTTTTCATAAGGATGATATATTTTTACTTATATATGTTTAAAAAAGTGAATTTATATAAGCACAGAACTTAAAAACACAAACGTCAGGGGGGAGTTCGCGAGCTGCCACTCGCTCAAACGTCCTGCCATGCAGCCACGTCTGGTGTGAGGGGTTTAGGGAAGTTTGGCAGTGAACGTGCTTACGGTCCATCTGCTCACAGCAATACCAACAACGCGCCAGGTTTCTAACTGTATTCTTCAGTAATGCTGCGGTGTTTACTGCTCAAGTAGACTGTTTTCCTACTGCTTAATACTGATTTGTAAGCTCTGTCTCTTTTTAGTCCTGTTTTCATGAAAATGAGAGGAAACACAATAAATGAGCCTACCAGCTAAGCCTTTCCTTCCCTGCGCCACAGTCTGAAGGAAGGCAGGGGAAAGTCCATTATTGTTGGCTACAGCGAATTCACTGAATAAGAGAAAGTTCTACATCTAGTTTTGAATAGGTAAATAATCCAGTTAGCAAGAGAAAACACGTATCTCTCTACCATGTATTTAATTTCCACTTGCTGTGCTCTCCCCCATGCTGCTTTGCAGCTCTCTGAGTCTTCAGTTATCATCACTGAATCTGTCACACTGTGTACACCCCGGCTGTCTCATGGATCGGCATCAAATTCACAAGAATACTCTCATGTCTATGGTTCAACTAGACCGTTTCTATGGTTATGACAGATATATTATTGCTTTTCCTTAATTATATACCTTGTACTCTTTGTGATCCAGTCCCTAGCTTAGACTCTTTGCAACAGGGTCTGCTGACACTAACATGAAGAACTAATATGGTTGTCTCTTTTTTTTTTGGAGCTGAGGAACAAGCTTAAAGAAACGGTGTCATAAATGTCAGTGGCCACAGATGGCAAATGGACACAGATTTACAGAACAACTGAATAATATGAGCCCTAAACTACTCTGAGCACAAGATTTTGTGAGATACAAGTGTTCTGATGAGTATGGGTCCATTTTTAAACCACTTAATCACCATCTGAATCTTTCCATTGGTTTTGCTATGTTTTATATCCCCGTGTATCATAATCCTATACCTAGCACAGCAGTAGCCGCCTGCTCTCAGACACCTTGCATTTTATGAAAATTTTACTTGCTTAAGCAAAAATATAAATCTGTTTGGAGGGATAAAAGCAATTTCCTTCTGATACCCCAGAGGTTTATGCTGTTCCAAACCTAGGTAGCCCCATTATCTCAATGTTGGGCCTGGCAGGACTCACACAGGTTATATCAAGTAATCAGCCAAACTCCTACATGATAACCAAGCACTTAAGACTTTACTGTAGGTTCAATCCAGTGCACAACATCAGCAACCAATTCATTCTGTGTGTCATTTCAAGACAATTATCTTGCACCAGGAGCCATCAGCATCTATTCATTGTGACACAGTACATTTTAGAAGAAAACTTTCCTTATAGAACAAGATTTAAAGCTCAGGGAAAAAGGTACTTTCCCACTATTTCTTTCACCATGACTCCCACTCAGCAGCACGGAACAATCTCCTTCCTTTTGAAAGGCCAATGTTCTAACAAAACAGACCACCTCATTTCTGATCTTCATCTGTGTACTTCTACCCCCAACCTCCAAACCACTTTGGGAGCACATGGTTAGTACCAACTGTTGATCATTACCAAGAGACGGAACTCGTTACAGCATCCATTCCTGCACCAAGGCATGTAATTTGGAACAGTATTAAAAAAAATTACAGAATCATAGAACAGTTTGTGTTGGAAGGGACCTTAAAGATCATCCAGTTCTGCACTGATATCACCTTGAATTGCATACGCAAAATAAATCAACAGATAGACCTGGCCTTATGCCTGCTGGAGTCTGTGTGGAGCCCTGAGAGTCTGGTCTGCCTGTTGAGTCCTACGCAGTGGGGGAGATTATTATGCATACATAATCATGAAGTGAACAGGATATATATGCACATCATTCACTTGTAGAGCAGATTGAGTCCTACACGAACGAGAGAAGTTCACTATAAATAGAATATATTTAAGCACAGAAGAAAGACTGGAGGTAAAAATAGGAGAGGGGAAATAAAGGGGGGATGGAGAGAGATCAATACCCATCACAGGAGAAAGGAGAGAAAGGGAGAGAAACACACATTCTACAAAGGCCCAAAGTGCTGCAGAAATGTCCTATAGGACGAGGGCATTCAAGCTATTGGAATGACAGTGAGAAGCACTGAATGAGAACAACCTGTAAGTCAGTAAAGGAAAATCATAAAGGAGGTATGGCTAATATGTTAGAATAATGATAAATAGTATCTCAAATTTCCCCTTTGTCCCAAAGCACATCAGGCAGGACAATATAGCAGGAAAGCTGCAGGCTGAAGCACAGGGACTGCTTAGCAATGCACACAATAGAGAAGGGCAGGAAGAGAGGGACCATCGCATTCAATTGAAAGGGTAAGAAGAATTTAGAAAGACAGAACGTAATTACTTAAACTGGAGTCTTGCCAGGATACTAGAGATACCAACCTTTCTATAAAGACCTTTAAGAGGTAAAACATCAGGTACAAAAGAAGACTGGGAAGATTATATACTGAAGTCCCAAGAGTACTAAAAGAAAATGCACTGCAGAGGAAGAAAGCAAAGCTACACAAGAGGTTAAGCTAAATAACAAGAAATTTTCAAGTGAATTAAGAATACGAGGTCAGCGAAGGAGACAGTATGACAGTCCTATAAGAGGTAGGAACTATAATTTATTCAGAAGAAGGGGAGAAAGGCAGTAATTCAAAGCGTGCTGGAGACAAGAATCCAAGTGTAAAGTTCAAAAATGACACATTCTGTCAAAGGGGTTTGAAAGAAACACACTACAGCCTGTCAGAACATCAAAATGTAGGAAATTACTTGGAAAAAAATCCACTAGATCATTATTGTTTTTATCCAAAACCTTAATTGTAATGGGTAGCTGTGAGGTAAGTGACGATGTTGATGAGACTTTAAATAAAGTTGTAAATTCCTAACAGAAGAAAAAGAATGAAACTCAAAATAAACAATGCACAAATTAAACATTGCAATGGACGACAGAGGTCAACAGGAAACATTTTTCACAATTAAAGGATGAAGTAGACTGAAAGAACATAAGAAAGTGCCAAATCTCTGTTCTTAAGAATATGAGGCAAAACTTTCCCCCAACTACTGTTGTTTTATATTAATAATGAAGAGATACATGTAAGGGCATAACATTTAAAATAACAACAAACAGGAAAAGTCAAGAAGGGGAAGGACCCTGAAAATACAGTCATAGTAACTTTTTGGTATGCACAAATGGAATACAGTTTGACATGACCAGATATTTTGCAGAAAGAGACTTAGTGGGGACCAAAACTCCCAGTTATGAGTTCTGAAGTAAGGCATTGGAGAATTCAGATGATCTGGTAATGTAAAAATTAATGTTATTCGGGGGAGGGAGGCACAGAGGAGGAACCAGACGTGATCACAGCAACAGAAGGAACTGCCCCAGCTGCAAAATATCCTTTTGCCACCTTCCTTATATTTTTGAGAAATAAAGTACATAAAGAAAATGTGCATTTGTGCCTATGAATAGCAAACAATCCCAGAAGGAGCCCTTTTAGATGAACTAAGTGGAATGATGATTCTATGAGCATTTCCTCACTAAGGAATCCTTTTTCTTATCCTTCTCAGAACTCAAGTGATTTTCAAGCAACAGAAATCAAAATAATAATAAATAAAAAAATCTCTCTTTTTCCACATAGTACATTCACAGCTCGAAAAGATATTGTTAATAAAGATTTTGCAGTACATGTGCATGGGAACCCACCCACAGAGACCCACTCGTAAAGGAACCTGTTGTCTTCCTGAATTAGAACCCGCAGATTTTGCACAGGATAAAATAAATAAGAACTTAGAAATACAGATGGTGAATCATTCAATTAGTTTTAGCTTCGCATTACAGCAGCTAAGGGAAATTGTGATCAATATAGTGAACATTCAGCTTTCTAAACATAAAGCACATTTCATACAAAGCTGAACATTTTTCTCCTTGTCACACAGAATTATCTTAATTATTGTTTCAAGGAACAGCTTCACATAGAATCATCTAGTAGTCCAAAATGCTGCTCAGAAAATCATCACTGGAATAATTTATGATTTTTTTCTTCCTAACATCTTGGGCTTGTTTGATATGCTTGCCATTTCTAGCTGACAGGGAGGTCGATTAAATCACATTTATATTGTAAACGTATGCATTGCTTTTTACCCTAGGCGGTGGATGAAGAGATACAGAGCCCCATGGGAAAAGCAAGCCAATCCACTTTCATATTGCAAATTTCTGCTGTTCGGAAGAAATGAATGGTTGCCAGGGAGAGCTGGGAATTACTCGAGGATGCAAAATGTTATTTTAGAATCCTTTTGAGAGAGGTTTTTCTCTTCCCCCACCTCACCATTTTCACATCTTCTGCTAAGGCAGCTCACATCAGTTTCTATGAAAACGCTGAAGGAATGCACTTCACCAGCATTCTTCAGAGGATCTGTATAAATCGGGCTTTTGCTCTGCCTGCATAAAGCAGGCCAGTTCTTTACTTTCAAAGGGAGAGGGGAGCGGGGATTTGTAACATTTTCCAAAGCATTATGTCTCCCAAAGATCATTCGAGATGAAGAAGGTCGCCACATGTTTTTGAACTAAAAGAAAGTGTTAAAAATGTGGAGGGTAAAGGTCATTGCTTAGGGCCATGGAAAAATGAGGCTGCAGTATCATTAACCTAACAGAACTAATTAGGAAACATTCAGCTTTTATGAATTATGCAAAGCATTCAATTTACACTTTTTCAGATTTCTACCATAACAGAGATAATTAGGAAACATTTACAGCAACAGTGTAACCTAATAAAGCAAGTCTTTCATATCAGGACACCTTCCCACTAATAATTTCATGCCTACAATAGTGAGAAACAAGTATTATTACCTAAAAAGCTTTATGGAAACTGTTTCATCTGTGATCCCACACCAACAAGAGCATGTTGGTATTTCCCCTTCACTTAAAGCAATAGCAAAAAGTCAGTGAGCCAGTCAACCAACGAGGTAAATAACTGCCTCTGTACAACTCTAAGGGCTTCTCACTAGTTTAATTATGGTAGGAAAATAGTTTATCTGATATAACATTAAGAATACATGCCTTGGCATTCAGAGATTTTGGAAACTCAGGGACAAAATCCTGCAACGGTGTTCATTCCCACCTAGAACACCTGAAAAAAACAGAGAGTTTGGGCATTTTAATATTAATTTTATCAACATTAAATATTCTGAAATATCTGCTTGATTCTCTGCTAAATTTTAGAGGGCTCATATTGACAAAGTATTAAGAAGAGGGTGCTCTAACAAAAAATAAATAAATAGATAAAAATCCCTGAAGCAGGAATGTTCAGCCATGGATGACATCTCCACAGGACATGAAATACCCAAGTTACTTATTTTTACACCCTCTGTATCTGTGTAAAGCTAACCAGATCTTTTTCTTCCTTGCCTCGGAGAGAAAGAGGCAAAGAGAATACATAAAACATGGCAAAACAGAATGGAGGCCGAAATCAAACTTGGGGGGGAGTGGGGGGTGGGGAATGGACAGGCGTTAGATAAGAGGAAAAGAGGGGGAAAGGATAAAAGTCTCATGAAAGGTAAAACGCATAAAAATTCAACTAGCTGTATTATTTCAGGGCGTTACAGAGATATGCAAATACACCCTGACCTTCAGATCTTCTAGTTGTGATGCTTTAGAGTGAGTTACAGTGTGATTCAAAGCCCACTGAAGTCAGTGGGAAGATTCCCTTCACTGATCTTTAGATGTTCTGTAGGAAATATATCCTGATTTGGCTACAAGATGTTTGAAGGTTGCACAAAGGACTTTCCATGTAATCATGGAGATTCAGCTTGTGAGCTGTGGGAGATAAAGAGCAAGAATGAATTCTGGTATACTACAGTTTTCAGCAAAACTGCAAACCATAACTCAGCAGAGAGTTCTCCTTTATATCACCCATCTTTTTTCCTCCCATGAACCGCACAGTCAAAAATTATACACTGTATGCCTGGGAACAACAAAAGTTGATCCACAAAAGTGCCTGATATATTTCTTCTTCACCAAAAATCAGGTCTTCACAAAAATATTTGTGGAACTCTGCTATTTGACATAACCCATAATACCTACACTTTATGAAAAGCCACTCTCAGAACCTTTCCACGTTATCACTGAGCAGAGCTTCTGCCATGAATGAGAATAAAACATACATGGTTTTTTTCCATCACTCATGTTTATCCAGTTAGAGCAAAGGGCTAACATGCTGTCATTGCTGTCTCTAAGAAGACGCCTCCAGGACACCTGGAGAGGACTCTTTATCAAGGAGGGCAGGGATAGGATGAGGTGGAAAAGTTTTGAACTGAAAGAGGGAAGATTGAGATTTAGATTTAGATGTTAGGAAGATCTTCTTAGGAAGAAATGTTTTCTTGTGAGGGTGGGGAGGCCCTGGCACAGGCTGCGCAGGGAAGTGGTGGCTGCCCCATCCCTCGAGGTGTTCAAGGCCAGGTTGGATGGGGCTTTGAGCCCCCTGATCCAGTGAGGTGTCCCTGCCCATGGCAGGGGGGTGGAACTGGATGGGCTTTGAGTTCCCTTCCATCCCAAACTACTCCATGAGTCTATGATTCTATGATTTCTGCTTGTCTTCATTGCTTCTTAGGTGCATTAGGCAATGATTATTAATTCTGCTGGGAATTAGCAGACACTACTATAATCCAGATAACAACACTAAAGATAACACAAGGGCCTTCAAAAAGAAACTTTCATGATATTATTTCTGTACTTTTGTTTACCTGATGGAAAGATGCTTGCTAGCATGGTGGGTGTGACCATCAGGCATTGGTAAACCATAAGAACAAGGTGTAGATAGACAGACACATTGGACAGCAGGATTTGCAGCAATGGAGTTCTGGTACAAGTAACTCAAACTTACTGAAACTCTGGTTTAAAAGACAGTCTTTGATACTGAAACAAAACAGAGAACAGAGACCCCAAAGAAGCCATGAGAAGTATTTCATTATTTCCATTCTCCCTTCACACCATAGAAAAGAGACTTCCCACCATGTGTCCTGAGTGGTAGTGGAGGACAGAAAGTAATGTTGCTCCATTTCACAAACAAATGGTTCCAGCAGAGCTGCCAGAGTTGCTGACTGAACTGACATTACCTTGCAGCTATCTGTAGTGGATTGACTTTTGATCCAAGGAAGTATTCCCTATCTTCCTTTAACATAACCCGACATATAAACAGGGTGTAGATAAGAGAGTACACTCTCCTTCTTCCAGCAAGGCTGGGGAGCAGAAGGTCCCTGCGTTGGTCCTGTCTGCTTCCAAGCATGCAGAAAAATTTTTAATGGGTCAGATCTGGCCATCCGGCTCTCCATGGGAGAGGTGGTGTGATAAGATTTCATTAATTCATTACTTTGTTAGCTACTGTAGGTTATAGTTGTATGCCGGGTGTTATATATATCCTTTTTGTCCTTTTTTCCCATTTCCCTTCCCCTCTTCCCTTGCTCCTTTGCATATCCTTGCGGTGTAGTTTTTTGTATTTAGAAAAATACAGAAATATATATATATTTAGTGTGATTTTGGTTTCTTCCATAGTTTTTCTTCCTTTGAAAGGGGGGAAGTTTTGGGAGAGAGACAGACTGAGCAGTTGGAGAGCTTGGGAAAGCTAGTTCAAACCAGTTCACTATCATAAAGGATGAATTTACAAACCTATCCATCTTTCAGAGGTACTTTTCCATAAATTGCAAGCAGGCAGAAAACCAAAATAATGTTGCAGCTTTACAGATGTAACACCTTGAAAGCTCAGCTACAACACCCTATTTGTAGTTGCAAAGACGTACCTACAGGTTTGTCCACTGCTTTCAGATTAACGAAAGGCACTGCAGTGGCTATAACAAAAATGTTTCATGTGAATTAATCTAATCTCACTGCACCTCAATCCCATACATTTTTTAGTCCTAACATGATCATAGAATCGCTTAGTTGGAAAAGACCTCTGAGATCATTGAGCCCAGCTGTATCTGTCCACTACTAAATCATCCCTGAGCACCTCCTCTGCTCATCTTTTACATCCCTCCAGAGATGGTGGCTCCATCACCTCCCTGGGCACCTTCTGCCAGTGCCTGAGAACACTTTCAGTGAAGAATTTTTTCCTGATGTCTAATCTAAAGCTCCCCTGGTGCAACTTGAGGTCATCTCCTCTCATCCTATCACCTGTTACTTGGGAGAAGAGACAACACCTCCCTCACTACAACTTCCTTTCAGGCAGTTGTAGTCAGTGATAGGGTCTGATAAATACTATCTATTTTGTTTGTTCTGCCCTTGAAGAGCAAATGGCTGAGGTAGTTCTCCTTGAATAAGTACTTTTTAAATTCTACTAACCTACTGCTATTCCAAGGTGGCAGAGACCCGTGATCCAAATCTACCATCCCATAGATGTTCAGTGACAATTTCCTCAGTAAGAGTTTCTTAATCTCTAGAAGAACTCTAAAATTGTACAGATACCTGTCCTAAATTTTTCACCAACATCAGTGGTATTGGAATAATCTTCACTAAACTCCACATAAGTTACGTGGTCAGAACCTGGCTATTCTGAATATAAGCCCATTATCCTCATTGTTGAACATACGAGCAGCATTTTGAAAATAACACAAATTCACCAAGATTCTTTCAACCTTAAAAAATTTAAGTCTCAAAAGAGTCTTTGAGTAACTCCCCTCATTTAGGGGTCCATCTAGTAATCTTTTTTTCTTGAATAACTCTCAATATCAGTACAAATATATGGATAAGAAACATTTGCTCATGTAAATAAATGCCGCCTTGCCTGGTCCCTTATTACTACAAATTCACCCATCCGTTAGTCTCAGCTTTTGCATGAAAGGAAAAATACAAGCTATATTCATTACAGTCCTCATTATGACTCCTGCTACAAGAGCAAGCTATCCTAATTGTAAGACAGATGAGAAAGACAGTGGCATCCTGTAGTAGCGTGACCTTTCCAACATTTCATATTTTGACTTGCTGACCATTCCATCTGCTTGTTGCACACTGCAGGGAAGAACAAAATAGTCATGCATGACAGTAACTAGGAGGAAAGTTAACCCATTACTGTAAACCCATGTAATCTCATTAAAAGTCATGGTTAGGTCCTGTCTCGACTCCTGCTAAACTGCCAGGGCTTAACCTGCCTTATGTTGACAGTGGCAATAAGCATGTTCATTAAAATAATAATATCTCTTTGTTCTCATTCACAGATCAAGCTTCTTTTGTGCCAAAGCAGTGACGGACTACTATACAGAGTAACACATTGCAACAAGTTACAAATCACATTTAATTCCTTTGATATTCATTATCATCACACCAATCCATCTGTCATTGAGGAAGGAATAATATGGAAGCCTGTATTCTTTCTTTTGCAATTTAGTACAAATCTTGAACAGCTTCTGAGATCTTTTTATCAGAGATCCCCAGATACTTTCATATCACATAAATTACTGTAATACTACTGTGTCACTAATGTCTCAGCCTTTTTATAACTTGACTTGAAGACAGATAAGACCTAGTGTTTCTATACTTGCAGCATCAACACCTGGTAACGCCATTACTTCTCTAGAATCTGAGACAAAATTCCTTATTGAGCATAAATCTTTGGGGAAAAAGAAGAGAGAGGAGAAGAAAGTAATTGACAGTTCATATCAGGAAGGATGTGATAGAGACTGCTGGAGGAAGTCAGAATTTTTAATGCACAAGTCAGGACAAACCTATTTCTAGCAGTGACCGGAGGAACACATTAAATAGGTACATTTCATTAAATAAAATGGAAATTTCTTTTAGCAGAACAAAGAATTACAATAAAAAGGATTTCAGATCAAATACCTGTACAAAAACATGCTTCCCCTAAAGACTGACCAAGCCACAGAAGCGATCTGAGAAAGACAAACCTCCCCAAGGAATCATGGCCAATAACCGAGAAGAGGCAGGAGGAGGGAACAATGGCATGGGGACAACTCAGACTACAATAAGAAAAAAAAATACAGCATAGAAGAAGGACACGGATCTGTTGAAGCAACACCACAGGAGGTCACAAAGATGGTCTGAGGGCTGGACCACCTCTGCTATGAGGACAGGCTGAGAAAGATGGGGCTGCTCAGCCTGGAGAAGAGAAGGCTCTGGGAAGACCTTAGAGCAGCCTCCCAGTACTGAAAGGGGCTACAGGAAAGCTGGGGAGGGGCTCTTGGTCGGGGATTGCAGGGGTAGGACAAAGGAGGGCAGTTTTAAGCTGAAAGAGGGGAGACTGAGGTGAGATCTTAAGAAGAAATACTTTCCTGTGAGAGTGCTGAGGCCCTGGCCCAGGTTGCCCAGAGAAGTCACGGCTGCCCCATCTCAGGTTGGATGGGGCTTGGAGGAACATAATCCAGTGGGAGGTGTCCCTAACCATGGCAGGGGTGTTGGAACTGGATGGGCTTTAAGGTCTCTTCTGATCCAGGTATTTGAGAATCTAAAAAGTAGCAAATATAGTTGAAACTTATGGAAAACAAAAAAGGCAACAAATAGGGTGCTGAAATAATGAGCAAGAGATGGTTACAGCAACACAGAGGTCACTTTGAGGAATAGAAAGGGAAGAAGAGCTGCAGGAAGGCAATTGCATTTGAGATGCTAGTGGCCTAAAAAGAAATATTCGCTATACAGCTAAAACACAAAACTGCTAAAGTGGTAAAGTGTGACTGGGAGGCCAAGAGGTAGATATAAAAGCAGAGAATATCAAAGTTAAAATACTACCTTTTCAAGAACACATGTAAAGGTGTACACATCACCATGGTAAAACTGATGCAAATATGACTGTAAAAGCACATAAGCCTTTAAAAAACAAACAAAAAAAACCAAAACAAAATAAAAAAAAAAACACCAAACCTGGGCAACAGCCCCTTATTTTCGTTTCCAAAAGCATGAGAAAGCTACACCTTTCTAATTGGTCTTTGCCTGACTACTATGCAGTATGTAAATAACTCCAGTCATAAGGAATCAATAATTCATAAGCAATGATGTTAAAATTAATTCTCCCGTGTCTAATTTTCTTTTTTAAAAAAAATACATAATACACAGTGGAAATGAAAATTTTACACTGGTTAAATGTATTCATGTTTTCTATAGCGCACTCGCTCTTTGTTTGAGAGCTGTTAATTCTTATTAATATTATTATTTAATAAGACTAGTAAAAATTAAACTCCATCATTAAAAAACCCAGAAAGATAGTTTCTTTTGTTTACAGGTAATTAGGTAAGTTTAAAACAACACACAGAGAAAGAAATTAACTAGAGAGGAGGGAGAACTAGAGAGGAAGTGATTGGTACAGCATGAGGAACTATTAAAAGGCATGTCGTGTTTCTTTCTGTATTTCAGTTAAATAATAGTGTGTAAAGTACATTTTCAATGTTCAGAATTTTATACGGCATTAGCTAGCTCTCCTGTGAAGGAAAACATTTAAATCTTGTTTTACAAATAAAGCAAGGACAGACTGTAGCATTCTCCCAGAGATATTTCAGGTAGCTTTATAAAACACAAGGTGGCAGGTCGGTGGGCTGGAATGCAGAAACTCCTGAAGCAAGACACATTGTAGCATCTGCAATTATCTAAAGGACTAGTATTCATATGGCACATTTAGTTTTCTAAAAAGCCTTTGATATGCAGCCAGTATTGGAATATCTGATTTACTGATGCTTATCATGTAGTAAATTAAGTGTAGCTGTACCTACTGAGGGCCTGATCCTGATTCCACCTAAATCACTGAAGTAGGATTCAACACAAAACATCATTGTTACCCACAGCTTACAAAAAGGAGCATCCAATTTAAATAAAGCAGCTACTCCAATACATTCTAAGGAATAAACACACTGAGGGCAACAGGTGTTCAAGGCCAGGCTGGATGGGGCTTTGAGCAACCTGATCCAGTGGAAGGTGGGCTTTGAGGTCTCTTCCAACCCAAATCACTCTATGATTAAGAATGCAGGGCACGTGTAACTTACACACTGAGTAATCATACTGGCTCTGATATGTAATACTGGCAACACCTAATCAGTTAAAAGTATCACCACATTCAGTTTTAATCATCACATTCTGGGGTTTCTGTGTTGTTGGTTCTGGATTTTGCTTTGTTTCTTTGATTTCTTTTTCCTTTTGGGGTTCTGGTGGAGTACTCACAAGAAAACAGAAAAATATCCCAGCACTTAAGCTGGGCAGCAATCTCTGTTAATATATAAATACAAGCAAGCATTTACTAAGTTGCTCTGTCAATTGAATATTTACAGGAAACTAACATTAAAAGCTGGTACCAACACGTTTGAACACCACTAGATACCAATATTTTCACTGAAAAGATGTACTGAAAAACACAGTGTGAGAGGGTGATAAGTTGTGTGAAAATGCTATGTCAAAGAGCGTTCAAGAACCTACAAGTTATTAATTTCACATCCCTACAAAACACCCAGATGTGGTCAAATTAAAGATAAAATTAACAGCAGTAACTCATTACGTTGTCAGAGAGAGTCTGTGATATTAATAGTTTAGAACACAAAGCCACATGAAGGTCTAAATGATATAAAGATATCAGGGTGCAGAGTAAAAGGCCTATAACTTCACAATATTCAAAAAAAATCATAGTTTCAGTCTCAGCTTATGGAACTACACAAGATAAAAAAAACTTAGTAAATGAAAGGAATGCACCTCATATCTTCATATTGTATGCCATATAACGCCTTTTATCTAACATTGCTATTTACCATTATTAACATGCCATTTGTGCTGGATCATCCTCAGTCAAGACAGCAAATGTCAGTTTTTACCTGAAAGACCTTTACTTTCTTGCTGTAAAATATCAGTCAATTGGTGACACCAATTTAAAGAAACACGGGAACGACCACGTTGCCTTAAAAATTCATTTTTAGTATTTGTACCCCTGTTATCTTAATTCAACTCTATTAATTATAGTATTTTTTCATTAATAAACTTGTTATTACAGAATTAGAAATGTAATTTTCAATATTAGTCAAGTAGTAAGTATAAGATTTCTAATTCACAGCTATTGGAGAGACATAAACACTGCAGGCTTGTAGAATTTTTTAAAAGGATTTTGCTCTACCAGTACCATGAACTTGGCAGTTTCTGCAAGAAAAATTCACATCAGAAGCGTCTACAAGGCTGCACATAATTTTTAAGATAGTGCTTGCTAGCTGCCTAATCTAGAAGTCATTTTTTGATATTCAGATAAGATATTTTAGCTTAGGTATGACCACTTTTTTCTCGAAGGCAACTAAGTGAGTGTTTTCTTCACTTAACACCTTCAATGCCGACAGCCTGCTCATCTATCTCCTGACACTGTAGTTCCCAAGAGAAATTGCATTCAAAAGAACTAGAGGATGGATCTAAGGATTACTACCATGGCTTTATTTCCTGGGTGGACCTGGTGGAAGTCTATCAATATTAGAGAAGCTAATTAGTCAACTGAGAGCTAGAATCTCACCAGGCTAATTTTTGCTGTCAGGGATAATGATAGATTTTTCAAGCCTTAAACCAACAATTGGTGCAAAAGATCAACTCACTAATGATTGTCAATTAGTCGTGTGACTGTTGACTTCATTTTTCTGCCTTTGAAAAACATGTCATACTCATTCAAAAACAGCCCATGCCACCTGTATTTTGCAGCTGTGAAAATACAGATATTCCAAATAAACCCCCAGAGACACCAGAGCTAAATGTTTTTTGGTAAACAGTAAATGCCTTTTTTGTTGTGATGTTATTAACTGTGTTCATTTGCCTAGAAAAAACACAGTGCAGCAGTCATAACTGCAGAATAATCTAAACATTTCTGACTGTAAGTTAAACCATTCATTATAATAGCTTATGGCTATCTTCACACAAAAAGTAAAACCGAGACTGTAGTTAAGAAACTGAAAGTTAACTCTCTGAGCAAATACAGATTACGAGTTATCTCCAATAAACAAGAGAACATCAAACATTCAGAGTTTGCATATTCACACACACACATCTTCAATTGCAGCAGCAGCAGAGATGGCAGAGAAGCTCCAAAAAGGAGAGTAACTCTTCAGAAAGCAGGAAAATAAAATGAGCTGAAAGAAATTAACCTTCATTGCAATTCAATGCTTCCTTTAACGTAGCAAATGTTTTCTTTCATAGAAGCACAGAATAGTTTGGGTTGAAAGGGACATTTACAGGTCACCTAGTCCAACCCCCCTGCAGGAGGAGGAACATCTTCACCTCAATCAGGTCTCTTGAGCCCATCCAATCCGACCTTGAATGTCTCCAGGGATGGGGTCTCCACTGGGCAACCTGTGCCAGTGTTTCACTGCTCTTATTGTGAAAAATTTCTTCCTTATATCCAATCTAAATCCACCCTTCTTTAGTTTACAGCCATTACTCCTTGTCCTGTCAAAACAGGCCTTGCTTAAACATCTGTCCCCATCTTTTCTGTAGCCTCTTTCAGTATTGAAAGGCTGCTTTAAAGTCTCCCCAGAGCCTTCTCTTCTCCAGGCTGAACAACCCCAGCTCTCTCAGTCCTTGTATGGCAGTTGCTCAAGCCCTCAGATCATCTTCGTGGCCTCCTCTGGACTCGCTCCAACAGCTCCATGTCCTTCTTGTGCTGAGGGCATATGGAAGAGCACAGTTCCATGAAGAGTTCGAAGTACCACCTGACTACATAATCTCGGGAATCACAACCCAGGAAGCAGCAGGAACTTCTAAAAGTCTTAATAAGTAAGCACATGCTCATCCACAGTAAATATAACCTTCCGCTTCCACAACAAACACTCAAAATGGTACAAAGTCTCCTTGACACTAATTTGAGGGGGACCTTTAACTGAGTTGCCTGTCGCAGAAAAATAGTAGCTCTACCACTGCTACCAGAAATCTAAGGAGAATCAAATTATTTTTTTATCCTTCCTTCCTGTTTAGTAGTGTATGTTATTAGCAACAAAGACGAGGAAATAATACTGCAACACATGAATGAAAACATCGACCACTGAGAAGTATTCTCTTCACGTGGCTGAGCACACGACAGGAAAAAAGGATGAGGAAGTCTTAAAAGCACAATGCTTGATTCTGTCTTTTCTGAAAGCAACAGGGATCCACTCAATATGGGAACCTAGATATGCAAAATTCATAAAGATGTACCATTTTTAAATGCGTAGCTTTGGAGCCTTGGGATTTGATCAGCAGTTTCTGAGCTTCACCAAATCGCAAGTTCCCCTATCAGAAAAGGTTAGGCTTATTTATTTATTTAGCAACAGCAGCTAAATGAATGGTGCAATTTCCTGATTCTAGTAGCTAGCATAGAAAGAAAACCACTGAAACCCATGACAGCTCTAATGAAAAACTCCAGAACTGATATTGCCCACTTTTACAGAAAGCCTGTGAGGGCCAACACTCCAAAAATGATGAAAATACATGGCTCAATCAGAGTGGGAGTTCCAAAAAAAGATATAAAAATATATTCCCCCCGGCTCCCATCATTATATCACAGTCTAGCAACTAATTACTGTATTTCCATACAAAATGCCACAAGGAAAGGCAATGTTAAAAGTAATTCTTTAGTTATTATTTTCCTAATGTCCTAGACCTCCCAGTAATGCACATGCTGGACTATGGTTTTTCCTTGTTCAATTCGCGATTTCAGACAATGAGTAACAGTTGGGATCTCCCACATGGTTCTTAACTCTCTTTGCCACAGTTCCAATGTTGATTTCTTTCACCAACTTTTGCTTTGTCATTGTCAACTTAGCACAGTCCTGGGAGCAAAGATTACATTTTGTTTTTTGTTTATGTGGAAAAAATAGTATTACATCCTCATCAAGGTCTTCTATCCTACTTAGGGACCCAAATTAAGTAACTTTTGTCTTCTTTAGGTTTCTTTAGAAGTAGACAAATGCAATAACCTCACCAATAAATGTAGCAGCGCCAGTGGAATCTTTTAACTTATGGGCTCCAGAAACCCATGTGTGTGTTTCAGTACTAGGGCACACTGTAATGAGGTTTTATTTTTTTTCTATTTATTTCACATTAAACCTTTAGCTAGACTAGACAGAACATCATATCTGAAAGGGAAAAGAAAACTTCATGTCACTGGAATTGTGTCTCTGTGGGGGCTGAGAGCTTGGATGTTCTTTGGTTATTGCTATTCTGAGTATTAAGATGGCTGTTAAATATTTTATCACTCAAGACTAAAACCAAGAAATGTGCTGAAAACAAGGGCTGAATGATCTCTGTTTTGAGTCTCATGCTGTGAAGATACACAAGTAGATTTTCTGCTTCTACTTCTTTTTTAATTTCCCCTGCTTTTTCTATTTATGTTTCTCCGAAATATCTCTCCCAAAGCAGCTACTCGGAGGGTTTTCTTTGCCACAGCAGAGGCTGTGGTACAGTGCACTTTATAAGGGTTGACAGTTAACCGAAGTAAACATAAGGACACGGCAGCATTAGGGATGTCAGTCTGCAAATAGAATTTCGTTGTAATTCTCTGCGTGAGGTCTGGGAGCAGCCGATGGCTGAATTAAGAGCAGTGCTTTTGCAGATTTTATGAGGCTGATGCATGTGACTATCCTCCCTCCCTCTGTCACACCAGAGGCTCAGAAGATGGAAAATCATGTGGTATCTATGCACGTATGTGTGCATGCACAGCAAAATGTGTCTCTCTTTCCAGTTCCTTGCTTTTCCTGTCTCTGGTCTGCTCTTTTCAGTGACTCCCTAACAGTGAATACACTGATTTACTTGTAGTGGAAGGGCACCAGAGCTAAGAAATGCTCCTTTCCCTCCTCCCAGCTCCCTTCCTCTTTGTGCCCCCTCTTAAAAATGCTTTTTCTGCTGTAAACACTAACTTCCAGCCATGAATTTATCTGTGCTTTCCACTCTGCAGTTTGTGCTGTCATCTGCTAATAACAGCGTTTTTTACCACCATCTGCAGCTCTGACCTCCTCCTGTGGTTTCTCTCTGCCATTTCTAAGAATTTGACAAATAAATCACAGTCGATCAGTGGACCAAACACGAAATATCCAGGCGCTGCATTTCAGCTCAGCCTTTGTTTCAGGGAATTTAAGTGACAGATGAGTTTCTCCTCGCACGTAGCTGCCCACGAGGGAACAGCGAGAGAAGGGGTGAAAGCATTACCGGGAGATGATCGAGAGCCAAGGTTACCTGAAACCAGAGTGGTTTGACACCGACAGAGCCCTGCCTGATAGGAGAAAGAGAGCAGAGCCTGGATTGTGCCTGGAAAGGGTCCATTTTTGTTTCATAAGGTGGAGCCATTTCGTTAAAAGTTGATGGGTTTAGATAAGAAAATGAAGAAACACAGTAAAGCGCCGTGCTCAGCTGTGTGGTCTTTTCATTTATCAGAAGTCCTGGGCTGGGAAAATGTCTGCAGTGGGGGCTATGTTATACTTCCTCCGAAATCAGAAGGTATTGATTTTTTTTCTAGCAATATTCTCTCCCCTCCTCCTCCCCGTTTCCCACATCTTGCGCGGTGGTAGAGCAGCTGCAGCCCAGGGAACTGTGGGAACGGCTTTCCCATCTGAGCCCATTAGTCACCAGATGTCACCTTCTGCTGCCAGTGCCTCCAACAGCCCGCCAGACAATGTCCCGTGCATGCTGAACATCTGAACGCCAACTCCCTCAATAACGGGGACAGCTCAGTGGGTTGCACTCACCCCCTCATCCCCACGGTTGTAGGGACACCTACAGCTGGACCCCCATGAAGGGATGCTCTGGGAGCCAGCACAGGGCAGCAGGGGAGAAAGGGGGCTTTTCCCTCTCCCCCTCCCCTCTTTTCTGTTGGGTTTTAAAGAAACACCTCTCTCCTGAAAACGTAATTGACTTTATTCACCGGAGGAAATACCAGCTTCTCAATCGATTTCCACATTTTCTGAATTTATTTTGTTTTCTCCTTTGTGCGATACCATAAAATGTTATTAAAAAGGTGGCGTAGCTCAAACAGAAAATTATTTGGTTTTCCCTAGTTCAGTTCTGATTTTGATTTTTAGTTTGTTTGCTTTTTAAAACGACCATATTTTAAAAATTTCTGCTCAATTGCAGGGAAAGAAATTATTTAGCATCCACAACCACTATCTGGTGCTCGTTAGCAAGTTGTTTATGAGGCTGCAGGATGCAGGAAAGAAGGCTGCTGCACAACCCACAAGCACATCCCTCTCCACATTAAGAATTTCTTTTATAGCCTCACCAAGCTCCTCCATCATTTTACTACGAAGGGCCAAGCAGTTATTGGAATAAGATTTTTTTCAGTGCTATTTTAAACAGTAAAGAAAATCCCACGGCTAAACATCTATGAAAATTAACAGTGCTATATAAAACAACTTCATTAAAGCTCTGCTGAGTTAAATGGGAGCATGTTTTCGTTTTATTGTGCCAGAGTGTGATACTCTACAGTCAAAATTCATTTAAAAATACTAGAGTAATTGTTCGAGTATTTCTAAGGTGAAACCAACAGTAAAAAATCCAAACAAAACAGACTTTAATTGAAATTTTAGGTGTTTCCAATTATAACTATTGGAAACAATGCTGTGTTATCAACTATGATGCATCTTAAGATAAAATTTAGACGAGGTTTTAGATAAAATTTGGGGGAGAAATGTGAGAATTAGAGAGTATGAGCACACCAAAAATTTAAGCTAAGTACATGCTTTTACACAGAATTGATATAATAGTGCACAAAACAAATATTTTCAAAAATATCAGAAAAACATTTTTAATTTCTTAGAATGTATGTCTCAACGCTGAAACAGACAGTTGTATTTTTTATTAATTTTTAGGAAGTTAATTTCCTCTAGTCTCCTTTCTTTATGTTGTGAGACTGTGGTTTTCTTTGGGGATTTTTATCAGATAAATAAATTCACATTTAATTATGATCCTGCAAAAAATGAAGAATATTTTTCCACTATATTCAATGGGAGTGTACTCATGGTCTTTTAATAAAACACAGGGAGTTAAGCAAAAATTTATCCTGCAATAAAAGAAAACGGAGTATTTTAAAACAGAAGATAAATAGCTCTTACAATTAGTGCCTTCTAGTAATGCCATTTTTGCAAGACGTTGATTCTCGAGAATGCCCTTCTTGTGTTTTGATATGTCTGCATGTATATACATACACACATATACACACACATCCTATCTGTGTGACATTTTACAAAAAGGTCTAAATAATAGGTTTTAGATATAAGCATCCTGTGAGATTCCTGTTATTGCTGCAGGTAAGATCAGATAACCTTGTGGCATGGAGACCCAAAAGATGGGAGTTCCTTTAGTTGGATGCACTAGCTGAAAAATCATACAATCATAGTATGGTTTGGGTTGGAAGAGACCTTAAAGCCCATCCAGTTCCAACCGCCCTGCTATGGGCAGGGGCATCTCCCACTGGATCAGGGTGCTCAAAGCCCCATCCAACTTGGCCTTGAATGCCCCCAAGGCTGGGGCAGCTATCATTCCCTGGCAACCTGTGCCCTCATCATGAAGAATTTCTCCCTAATATCATATCTAAACCTTCCCCCTTCCAATTTAAAGACATTCTCCCTCATTCCATCACCATTCTTATTAAAACCTTGTGCTTGAGCCACTTTCCTTGTTCGGAATAATTTCCTTTAATTACTATACTTCATAACCAGATCTGCCTGTCCAAGGGAGTTTAACTACAGAGTTCTTTTTTTTCCAGGGACACTCTGCATCCACATAATCACAGAAATGGAGTCCCATATGTAAGTTAATACATGACAGTCTCACACTGATGAGAGAGTATTCAGCCTATGCAGTTCAGGAGGATATTGATGTTTTTTTGTTTCCTGTACAGGTTAGCCCATACCAGAGCAACATTGTGGAAGCACTTTTGACTGCCCAGCCTCGGGCTGCATTTTGTAAAACATGAGCAGTAATAGTAATACTTCATTACAACATATGCTACATTTTTAGTACTCAGCTCAAGAAGAGACATCTATATGCAGTACGTCAGAAAAATTAGGCCCCTGTGGTCTGCAGTGAAACACCTGAAGTTACTGCAATCTTTCTGAAATTTAGTTTAGCACTTCCAAAAGCCCCCCTCCAAAATCAAGATTTGTTTCTGGAAACAGCCATTAACACATTAGCACTGATCCTTTTGGGTCCCTTCCAACTCAGGTAATTCTAGGATTCTAAGTATTTATGGACAGAGCTCCTTGACCACCATGTACCTTCCTAGCTACAGGTGAAGGGCTTGCATAAAACCAAGGCAATTAGTAATACGTTGAACTCTAACATCAATAACTTCAAAGACAATGTCCAAAGTGTTTAAAAAAGATTTTCAAAGCATTAACATTTGTAAGGCTTTGGAATCTGGAAGCACTCCACACAAAATGTTGTTAAGTTTCCATTACCAACAAACCTCAAGACTTCATAAGCCAGGCTTTTTAAAACAACATGCTGAAATTTGGCATTTTCATTTTGTGCTTGCCTGTTCTTGAATGGTGGGCAATGTATGGAGGACAAAAATAAAAACAGAAAAAATCTAGCAGGAAGGTCATTTTGAAAATTAAGAAGAATCAGCGTTGTTGTTGCTGGTCAAAAGGTGCCCCAAACCATGTAAAATTGATTTTGTTTTTAAGCAGTAATGATCAGAGTCTAGGGCACTGGTGCTGAATTAATGATTGGTTGGGTGGAGGTGATTCCATTAACCTCAGGTGCTCATTAATCCCTAGGAGCAACTTCTGCCAAGGTCATTAGTGCTACTAAATGCTAAATATTTATCATACAATTGGAGGGATTTATGCCTTATTAAAGACTTTCAGCAGAAACACTTTGATTCCAGGTGTCTAAGTGCACTCATCCAGGTCCCAGCACCACCATCTACAGCTTGAAAGAACTCACACCCGAAGTATCACTACATCTTCTTACCTTGTTGTGAGTAAAACTGATTTTACGGATTGGGTTTGGATATATCTGAATGTAGACAAAATCTGCGCTTAAGATATGTGCTACTTGTTATTTATACTGATATGCATAAAGAGCAGAATTGGCAAAGGCTCAAAGCCATTCACTGCTAAGAGGTAGCACTCGAATCAGAACGGCAAGGTATCATTACTCCTTTTGCTATATTCCCCTGAGATATTGTAAATAATCTGAATAATATCTTTTATCCCCCACTCCACCCTTTGATCCCTATAGTCTGGAGATGCTTACTACTAAATTTTCCTATTCAAGCTCTGGCCACATTAAATCATACTGGCTTTATCTTTACAATTTTTGCTGAAAAATCTGTTTAGTCCAAAGCAAAGATATTTGCTTGCTCTGCACACAGCTCTTCTCTGTATATTGAACGTAGCTATACCACGAGGCCAGCAGCTTAGTAATGATACACATGATTGGTTTCCTCAAAATACCTATTGCAGTTGGTGTTATGGAAGTGCTGTGAGATGCCTTTGAGTAATGGAATGATTTCCATTCTGTCTTTTGAAAGGGGAACTATCTTCCCAGAAAAGAACACAGAGCATGTAGGAAGCAATCCTGAAATGGACCTCCTTTTTCACTAATTCCCAGTCCCCTGCTATCAGCAGCACTACATCATATAACCTTCTTGGTTATTTCTTGCCTCCGCTACTTTAATTAAAAGGTTACTCCAAAGCCTGACTGCTTTAATGGCAAAGAACCTTCTTCTAATTTCCAACCTAAGATTTATTCATGAGCAGTTTTATACCCATTTGTTCTCATGCCTCTCCCTTAGGTTAAGTAGTTCATCTCTTTTCCCTACTTCCGTTTTCTTTGATGCATCCACAAACAGCACATGGATCCCACTCAACTTCATTTCCCTAAGTTAAATGAGCAATCTCTTCTCAGTCTCTTCTCATAAGACAGGCTTTTCATTAACCTCATAGCAATTCTGTTTCAGTTTGTTCATCATGGTCAAGAAAGATGAAGTCAAACTTGTACCTTGTGTTTGAGATGGAGTCTAACCATCACATTGTGCTGCTGAACTAACGCTGTCCAGCGTCAAGGGGAAATATTCATTTGCCAAACCCCAGGGCTGTGTGTTTGCTACTGCCCATAGCTGGCTGCATTCCAAAGTGACTGATTCAACATGCAAGGCTTTCCCTTCCACTGCCATTTCCAGCTCATGGCCTCAGCAAGAGAAAGTCAAATATCTATAAACAGATAGTAGACAGAATGAGGAGGATGGAGAGAAGAAAATATTTATAAAATCTCTCTGTTATTAGCCCTTCACTGGGCCCTCTTAGAAAACAGCAATGGCCCAAAAAAAGAAAGTGAACGTAAAGTTAATAGTCAAAGTCGTGGTGCATTCATTGCCTTATTGCCATTGTTCCTTATGCACGTGACAGTAAATTAATTCATACATTCATATTTCCAGTATCAGAATGCAAAGAGTCTCAGGCTTAGAAGGTTTTGCTCTCCAAACAGCTTGAGTGCCTCAGCATCTCAGACAGAAAATAAAAACCAAACTCATCTATTGATTCTGTAAGCTGTAACATTCTCTTTCGTATTTAACTATCAACTAAGTAATGAAAAGGACTTGCCCATTTCACTGCTTACAATGACACAATGGAGTCCTTAATTAAGAGAAACTAATTTTGTGAAAGTTTTTTTCTGGGACTGTTACAGCTCTGAAAGAGAAAAAGTTTCATGTATATCTATTTCATCGTTGCTATAACCCACTTGCCTAAATGCAGCTGCTAGGTTAAGCAGCACTGTCACATATAGAAACATAGAATCTTCAGGTTGGACAAGACCTCTGAGATCATCGAGTCCAACTGCACCCCTCATCCGTTAAACCATGTCCCTCAAAAACTCATCTATCCTTTTTTTAAATACCTCCAGGGGTGGTGACTCAACTGCCTCCCTGGGCAGCCTCTGTCGATGCATGACCACCCTTTCGGTAAAGAAATTCCTCCTAACTGCTTTAATTGCAGTCCAAACCTCCCCTGAAGCACCTTATGGTCATTTCCTCTTGTCCTATTACTTGTTGCCTGGGAGAAGAGAGAGATCAAACACTCGCTCCCCCAGAGCCCCCTTTCAGGCAGCCTTAGACAGTGATGAGGTCTCCCCATAGTCTCCTCTTCTCCAAACTGAACAACCCCAGTTCCCTCAGCTGTTCCTCATAGGACTTATTTACCAGCCCTTTCACCAGTCTCATCGCCCTTCTCTGGACGCGCTCCAGCACCTCAATGTCTTTCTTGTAGTGAGGGGCCCAGAATTGCACACAATACTTGAGGTGCAGCCCCCCCAGTGCTGAGTACAGGGGCACAATCACCTCCCTTATCCTGCTGAGCACACTCTTTTTGATACAGGCAAGACACCATTGGCCTTCTTGGTCACTTGGGCACACTGCTGGCTCATACTCAGCCAGCTGTCAACCAACACCCCCAGGTCCTTCTCCCCCAGGCAGCCTTCCAGACATTCTTCCCCAAGCCTGTAACGCTGCACGGGGTTTTTGTGTCCCAAGTGCAGGACTCGGCATTTGGTCTTGTTAAACCTCATCCTGTTGGTCTCAGCCCATCGATCCAGCCTGTCCAGATCTCTCTGCAGCACCTCCCTTCCTTCAAGCAGATCAACACTGCCACCCAGCTTGGTGTCATCTGCAAACTTGCTAAGGGTGCGCTCGATCCTTTCATTTTATTTATGTTTTATTCAGCAAAACAGCCCATCAGTCCTAGTGCTTCTCCTAAAGAACACAATTATATTTGTCACTAATTGTAGTCTTAAGCTTGGTTAAGTGACCTGAAGTCAACTCAAGCTTAATTTCTGTATGCAGACTATGTGTATCACTAAAACTGACAGTGGGAAAAGAAGCCACCACTAAAATTGTCACCTTCCTTCCTCTGGCAGCACATAGGGTGAGGGGGAAATAGCAGTTGGTTGGGTCCTTTGTAAGCTAAACCAAGCACCAGAACTGACACACAGAGAGAAGCAATTCTATCCTTGGGGAAAAAAGCGATGCAGGTGCCTTTCATCTTAAAGCAACAGATGAGACAAGCAGCAAATTGTACCATGTACCATTGTACTCTGCCCATCAGCACTGATTTCCTGTGCTACTCAGGTAGCACCACTGTGGCCAACATGGGATCACATGGTAACTACATGACTCCTTCAAGTCAAATAGAAAATGTAGGTGGTGGGCTGCTCTGAAGTTTGCAGCTGAATGAAACTGCTCAGTGACTCTCTACACTCATAATCTTCATTTCTGGCTCACCCAGACATCCGTTCATAAAACCA
The DNA here is from genome assembly GCA_033556795.1 of Tapera naevia. NCBI lineage: Eukaryota > Metazoa > Chordata > Aves > Cuculiformes > Neomorphidae > Tapera > Tapera naevia. The sequence goes on along the minus strand of JAUMJJ010000025.1, from coordinate 700,819 downwards.
GAGAAGGCAAGGAAAGTTGCTACGTAAATTAAGTGAGGATATGTAGTTGTAGAGATTTTGAAAAGGTAAAGAAATTATTTAAATTTTTAATAAAAACCATTAAAGCCATCTGCATGTAGAGGGTAATTTGTTAAAAATATACCTCTGAGAAAAAACTTTTCCTTTTATCGGTGATTCACAGATATCCCAACAATCAAACCCATGTGCTATTTAGTAGTGATGTGATTGGGAAGTAATTGTTAATATTTCACAGATGCTGCAGAACATTCAGTCCTGCTTCTTCATAAACAAATTAAGGATGAGCAAACTGACTAAGAGCAGGAATACAAACATTCATTCTGATTAGCAATAGTAAATAAGGTCTGAGCATGTATGTGGTGTCTTTCCTAAGAAAACTCTTTCTGTCTAGAGAAGTTCTTGCTCTGACAACTCTTCAAGCATACATGATTTTTTCTTTTTATTATAATGGTGGTACCAGACAAAATACAGGAGCCAGCTAATACACAATACAGTCTTGTTAAAAAGTCTTCTAATGTCAATTTTGTGTCACTGAAATATCAAAGCGATTCTGTCATTATTCCACAATTAAACTCATGAAAATTAGAGGAAAACATAGATTTAATTAGAACAAATTATTCAAAGCAAACACACATTCAGCAATGGACTTGTTTATAGGCATCTCCCTTAGAAGTAAGAAATAGAACATGAACTGCTACAAAATCCTGTCGTGATCAGGGTAAAAAGACAAAGACAGAGTCTCACTGATTTTTTAACTCTCTGAAAAAGCCTTCCTTCCACTCCCAGTACATTTTTGGCCAGAGATAGCAGAGCTGTTTAGCATATGAGGTAAAATAGAAGCCAGGATGAAGAAGAATGCACCAATTTGCGTATCAAAGTGTAGTTCTACTAAGAGAGTAACTAATTGCAACACAGCAGACTGGTTGGATGCTGTTTCCTAGCATTTTACCTAATCACATCTTATGGAAGTGTCATCAACTACACAAGCCTTCATATTATTTCTTTATTCTCTTACAACAGCATGCAGAGACCACAAGAGTTTGTAGGAACTTACATACATAAGACAGCAAGTGTCTTTAATAACTTACAATTTAACTGAGCTAGACAAGCAGGGGTTAGAAAATGTACCTTCAGCCATACAGTAAAGGTGTAGAGATTTCTTGAATATCTGTACCAGAACAATAGAAATTTGGAAGGAAATATCCATTTAGCCAATTTGAACTGAAAACAACGTGAACAGATTATCTGACAGACAGCACAAGGTATCCCTATGCATTCAAGTAACTCAGTACAAAAAAGGAGACCGCAGAAATTTATACCAACCTCTTTTTGCCATCATAACACCTCTTACCTGTGGGCTTTCCACTGCAATTTCAGCAGCTGCCCCCCAAGGATCAACAAAGTCCAGCAGCTTTCAGGTGGAGCTAAAACGCAGAAGGCAAGCAGGAAACAGATATTTACTTTAAATACCCTGCTCCCTCAGGCACTCACGAGAAGACAACAGCTATATTTATATTGTAGCCCTCCTTGAGCTCTCTAGTTACGTCCTATTCCCAGTGGAAATTTAATCACTGATTTTATGAAGTACAGGATCAGTCAGAGAGCACCTCATCTCTACGTAGTCTAAGAAGTAGCCCCGTAGACAGGTTTTCAAACAAAGAGCTTGTATGTCTCTGTCAGCAAGAGCCTCATCATTCCAGTAATGGCTTACTTCGTACATCCCTCCAGCAGCAGAGACTTCAGGTACTGGTGTGGTAAGAGAGAGTTTCATTCACTTTTAAAGGAAAGGCTCATTCTAATCATATCACTGAATGGTTGAAGTTAGAGGGAGCCTTTGACTATCGCCTGGGCCAAAACTGGTGAAGGAGGTGATATTTTCTTTCTTACAGTTCTCAGAAGCCATCCCTACTCACTGTGACCTTTCAAAGACGGTCAAGAGTGGCTTTGCAATGACATCAGCCAGCTTCATTAGCAACTGTGGCCATATCCAATCAAGTCCCATGGATTTATGTAAGTTTATTTTATTTAAGAGTTCCATAAAATGATCCTCCTCCAACAAGGGAAAGTCTTCCTTGCTCCAGACTTTGCCACTGACTTCAGGGACCTGGGATTCCTGAACACCAGTCTTACCAATAAGACTGGGGCAAAGAAGGCATTCAGTACTTTTATATAACAATTATGCTGCGATTCAAGTATTTCCTCAAGTATACTTCACAAGGACAACTCACTCTAGAAAAAGTAGTCAAGCCATTCAGTAAGGCTTATAGGAATCCATGCAGGACCATACAAGCTGTGTATTCACTTTTAAATGAAACTCACTATGGAGTACTTGGCTAATGCATCACTTTCCACTGCTACATCTTCCCACATGAAGCACTTGGGTCCTTTCAGCTGCCTTGTCCTGTCCTCTCAGTGGAGCAATCTGTTGCCCATATCCTTGACCCAGCCTCTTGCTGATCCTCCTTACCTTGCAGGATATTGTCAGTGACTAATGGCTATAACAGCACAATAAGAAAACAACAGGGAGGGGAAAATACGATGAAACAACCAGGCAGTCCTCCACCAGGCAAAGGAGAGCAGCCGTTGAAACTATACAACTCCTCTAGGTCCTTCTCCCTACCAAAAAGCTACCTCTTCAGCATTAGGGGCCATAAAAATCCCATCCACTCCAGTTCGGAATCTTTCTCACTGCTCACCCCTTGTGTTTTATGTGTGTGGATTCTTTTCTTTCGTGAATCAAGTGCTAACCAGTAGTCTAAGAGACTACATTGCCTTCTGTTTGAGAACCTGTTTTTCATAGAAACACAGAATAGTTTGGGTTGGAAGGGACCTTAAAGATCATCTAACTCAGCCTCTTTTTGTACTAGCATTAGTCTTAACAAGGCCTTCACAATAATTAATTCTTCTTAATTCCAGTATCACAGATGCAGGGAGGGAGAGTTACAGATCACAACAGTCAAAGAAACAAACAGCACTTTTAAGGGTTCATTCTTTGTGTCCATATTATTTTCTTGAAAAATAGTTTTAATTTAAGCTAAGTCTTTGTTTTCACCCAAGGAATGACCACTAGGCCCGTGAGGCATTTTACGTGATCCAGTGCCTTCTCCTCAGTATTTTAAACTAATTACACTTTAGAAATTTCAATGCTTAAGAATTTTGCCAATTAAGAAAACGTGGCAGAGATGAGCTTACTCATTATATGAGCTCCCACAAACAGTCCCGATAAATAATATTCCCTTTCGGCTTTCTAATGTGCCTAATTTAATCAATTTCACAAATCAGGCTGATGCACTCAACTGATCTTTTTCACTTCTAACATTTTCCTTCTCGTCGTCTTATACTTTTATTCTGCCCTTCCCTGTTATTTCATCCTACAAACAAGCCAGAAACATTTTCTTTACAAGAGAAAATTTCTATTCTATCTCTGCATTTAAAAAGGTTTCTAAGGAAAGGAGAAAGCAAACCTTGGATAAAGCCCATATTGACAGCGAAGCACAGCTAAGCCACGTATTGCATGCTGCTAGTTTTCTATAAGGCATCAGACATTAAAGTTGAACTTTTGCCTGGATCCTGTCATTTGAGCTAATCTATTTCTGCTAAGAAACATCTTGGCAGTGGCAGGTGAGGGTCTTTATGGTCTCACTGAAATAACAATATCCCCAGCAAGGCTTTAGAGAAAAGCCAAGTATTGACCACGAGAAAAAGGAGAGAAATAACAGATTGTAAGAGCTGACAGGAAACCCAATTTCCCTTACCACTTAGTTCTGTGTATAAAAAGGTCAGAACTACACTGCAGAATTGTTCTGAGCCTTTCAGACAAAATAAATAAATAAACTAAACTGCTCTGGTTTCCCCCTCCCCGCCCCGAAAGCATTTCAACTCATTGTTGTAGGTAGATGAAAAATTTGCTTGCATTTTCACTAGGAGACTTTCTGTTCTACCTAAATGATCTTTGACAGGGCCACCCATTATGGGATCGCCTTCTGCAGCTGACAACAAAAGGGGACACATATGAAGTAAGTGGACCAAATCCTAATGTAACTTCCTTCCAAATAGATCCTTTGTTCTGATTCATTTAAACATCACCCAAGCCCGTAATGTGACAAAAGGCCCTTCCTTTTTCCATGTGGTGGGGAGTACCTTATTTTAAGTGACTATTAAACTAGGCAATGTTTGGCTATGGCTCCAAAAATACATATTATTCATTCATAGCTATTAATAAAATTCCTTCTATTAACTAGGAGTTATTTTGCAGAACAATTTTCTCTTTTCACTCTAAGTTATCTGTTTTACACCCAGCTTGAGTAAAATCAATTAGGACAAATCTTCTCCTATAAACGGGGCAGATATTGCTCAGCAGTGTGCAGTCTCTAAGTGAAGGAGATGTGCACTTGTCAATAAGAGTTGTGGAAGAGAGTAAAGAATTACCCAAACTGCCTTGTAAAATTAAGAAAATGAAAATTCCTTCAATCCAGGTCTCCCCTCTGTTTGGTTTCCGTTTGCCTAGGGGGAAGGATTGTGCTTTAATTTCAGTCCAACAACTCCCTGTTGATTCTTTCCACACCAAATTAGTTTGTGTTGGAACGTATGTGTTAATCTACTAATAAAGAAATTAGATATGTACACCTAAATTAGTTATGGTAGGTATGTAATACACATTTATTTTTTGTGTGGAAAATTGAGTTATTTTACTCGATGTATTATTTCTTTGTTTTACAATGCAGAGGGAGTAAAACAGCAGCAATCATGAGCTGGCTTCACATTTCATTGCATGCCCATTACCTGTCATCCCTGACTGGGGGGGTGTTTACCAGTGCCTCTGTGATCCTCACAACAAATGTCCAGTCTTTTCATAGCCATTGTTTAAAAGATATCTACTAGGAAACCAGTCTTCACACTTTACTGTCAAGTAAAGTATCTTTCATGGAAAGTCATTTAACTTAAACTTTGACTGCTCTCCATGGTCTATGATCTACTAAGTAAAAAAAACCAGGTAATATAAAGCTTAATCTTAATGACTCTTTTTTAAAAAAAAAAAAAATCACATGTATTTTAAACGTAGTCAAAATATCTTTATTATCAGCCTAGTAATGATTTTCTATCCTGAATTAAATCCAAAGCATTTCAAAAAACTGGTCTTGAAATTACATCATACTTAGGAGTACATTTAGGTATCTATATAGAGAGAGATACTACTTAAAGTTTTCAGCTACTTGAAATTCATAAAACTTCAGTAATTTAAGCCAAATGCTAAAACTGGTGCAGTAGGAACTAAATTTCAAAATCAATTTCTACTTCTCATCTGTTAAATTTCACACATGAAGCAGGTTTTCTACTGTGGGCATTGGAAATATAATTCAAGTCATTTACATAATCCATATGCAACAAGGATAGCCTCATAAAAACACATGCATTGCAGGAAAGAGGTTTAAGGTCAGGGAGAGCAGATTTTTAAATTTGTATCTTTCCCACAGGTATGCTTTAGATTTCTTTGACACTTCGACAAGAAAACAAACAAATCCAGAAAGAAGTATGGATAGCATAATTACTGCCCTTCCCAAAGAATCTCTACTACTGCTATGCAGTACTGCTAAAGAAAGTCGAACACACAACACAACAGCCACAATTAGAATCACAGAATCATGGAACAGTTTGTCCTGAGCCAGTTCTAAATATTATCATACAATGGTTTGGATTGGAAAGGACCTCAAAACCCATTAAGTTCCATCCTCCCTACCATGGGCAGGGACACCTCCCACTGGATCAGGTTCACTCAAAGCCAACCAAGCTTGCACCTTGCTTGAAAAACATCTCTCTAATCACACTGCACAAACACTGACAGAATTTGTGCTTCCTCCTGTACCTTTTGTTTGACCTACTTAGAAGTGAACTAGCCAATTACAACTTTATTTCTCTACATATTTTGTTTATGCTGCACCTTGCCCAAAACTGCTTAAAAAAAAACATTAATTCATCTTTTCTTTGCTGTTTGTAGAGAATGAAAACAACACTAATGTCCTCAGAAGTCTCTCAATTACAACCTATTTGGGAACCCTTCTTCTCTTCACCCAGTTTTGCAGAAATGTGTACACCATTATAAAGTTAAACATAAATATTTGACTATTGAAAATACTGCCCATTTTGCAAGCTTCCTGCATGCACTGACACAGGGTGTTTGAAACTGCACCCAGGGCTGCATTAAATATGCATTGCAACAGCTGCCATAGATCCAGTAGTTCCAGCTCTTTTAGATAGGCTTTGCTATCTGCATCACGAATACAAGACCAACATCCTGACAGCATTGTGCTCTCCAGTCCAAGCTGAGTACAGCCATCAGTATTTATGCCAGCACTGCTGCAGGATGCTCTTAAAACTGTACTTAGTCATGTTAGCACTCTCTCAATAAGAGCTTTGCACTATTTTTCATCCTAAATTTTATCAGAAAACGGTAACACTCTTACTTTACATCCGGGAATTTTCCAGGATGCTAATCAGGAAGACAATATTACAGATGACAAAATCCCTGCCCTTGGAGCAGGGTTGTGAGTCTAAGAGGAAAGAAGTAACAATACAAAAGAGCTTCAGAATAAAGCCACTTGAGTATAAGGTAAAGATGAAAGAAAGGACAAGGACAGGAACAGAGCTGAGACATCAACAGATCTGCTTAATAGAATGTTATGTAGGTGGGAGACATTTCTGGTTTTAACCAAAATACTAAGTTTGAATAAGATGGAGGAGACAGGAGATGAACATTATACACCCTGTCTTGCAGGCAAAGCAACTACTTTTAATGAACTACATTCAAAACACTTGAGGGGAACTCAACCTTGGAGACAGTCGACTGTATTCATTATATGCATCTTCCTTATACTTTATCCCTTCTGCAAGTTGTTATGACTGCTGTGACACCAGTCTAGGTAAAGGCCCTTGTATATACCAATGACAAGGTTTCAGAACATGGAGGTCCAGCATTGCCAAGTAGTTGCTTCTTAGAGTCTCCATTAAGTTCTTAAATTATGTACATAAAACCCAGAGGTTTAGGAGGAAAAGGAGCAAAATCTCAAGAATAACACCTGGAATAACATAAAAGAATCCTCAAGTTTGTCATCTGTCTAATATGTTATCCACATAACATTCTGTCCTCCTCAACTACCACCCATCCTTCTCAGCACTTGTCTTATTCAGGAACCCCTTTCCAGAGTAGGAAGCCCACTTCTACCTCTGGTAGCATCACTCCCACAGTATTGCTTTCAAGAAATAGCATTCGGGGTGTTTAATTATTTATTTTACATTTCCAGTCATCGTTTCTAGAACAGATATTCTTCAGCAAGTTCAAAGCGGTTTCTTTCAGGAAACAAACGTTTAGAAGAAAGGTTTGCTGAGTCTTAACTACAACAAGGCATCAGAAAAAAATGACACCACCGCAGTTACTCTACAAGAGCTTTTGTTTATGTAAAACGCGTGTTCCTGCAGTTCATCTGTACTCCTTTCTGTCAATTAACGCAGTCTGTTCTCCCACCTGCCTCGTGGAGCCAACTTCTCCTCAGCCCCTTCGCTCTGTACCATCACATATTTCTTGATCAAAGCTATATGTGCTTAAGCAAGGGGAGAGTAGAAAGACCCAGCTTCACAAATAGCTGTGAGTCGTGACCTCCTCATTATTCACATATTCAGGTTGCAACATTTATTTTTATGGGTATCTAAGAGCCAGGAGCTAAACAACATTTTTCTTGAAGAGAAAGAGTATTTAGGCATTAATCCAAAAAAACACTTAGGGATATATATATATAACTTCAATTATATCAACTTCAATGGGATCACACATAACCAGTTTGCTGGACTAATTTAATATATAGTCAGTGTTGTTGACTTGAACTAATTACTGTTTGTTAATTACTTTTTCAGCATTTAAACATTCCAGTTAAGACTTGCCAGTACAGTGGTTTTTGCTGAACAGTTTAAGATAAAGAGACCATAATCCTGCAACAGATTTTCTGATAGATAGAAACAAGCTGACAACGGTTTCTCGGGCACTTAGAGTCTGAAATACATAGAGGTTTCTAATAGGCCCTTTTCTGGGACACTAAAAAAGAAAATGACACTGGTTTTGAAATAATCTGTTTTCCTGACAGATCATCCACACACTCCAATAATTTAGAAACAAGATCTTTCACTACATTTTTAAGTTCTCAATGAGCTAATAATCAATATTTCTAAACACACTATATGTACAAATTCAGAAACCAAAGGACACATCTAAGAAAAAAGCATGTTTTAAAAGATTTATAATTTTTGCTTCTTAGAAGAGCAAGGGATTTTTTTATGAAAGCCTGCAGGCTAATTAAAACTATGAATCAATTCCCACAGATTAAGGAATTAAAAAGATAACAAAAAGGCAGTCTCGTTCTTTGGATTTATTAGGTGCCTGAATAGTCACAGCAGATATAATTTTATGTAGGGCCACGCAACAGGCAAATATGTCCCTAAAAAATTTAGCTGAGCCATGCCAGGCCTGGAAACACAGTACGGCAACAGGGCAGTGCTGCTATCAGCCTCCTGTTTTAGAGGACCTGAACAAACACCATCTAAAATCTTACTCATTTTTCTCAAAATGCACCATAGCCACAATCATTTATGTGTACTCTGAAAACTGCTTTCATTCATATTATTTGATTGCTCCACTCATTACCCCTCTCAGATTTAATGTCAGAAATGAGTACTATTCTGCTCATAAGAATCTGAGAGAAATTCCAGAAAAAAAATGCTGGAATACTTATTCCTTCTCTCTAGAATTATTGGAACCAGTTTCAGCATTTCCAGAGAAGCTGAGTGTAGAGAAACCTATTAACTACTGCCAGTTTTGCAGCAGTAATATAGCAAAGTGTTCAGCGAGAGCTGGACTGTACTCTGGTTCAGGCAAGAACAGGATATCAAACATTTTAAATGTTAAACTAATTGAAGACATATTAACAATACTTTCCACTGTCAAAGCACAGACACAAAGAGAAATGTTAACTGTATAACAACCATCACACTCCTTCTCTGTGTAATTCAGCCACTGCGAATGGGACGTTTATTCTTTTCCTACAAAGAATATTGCTGTATGATGTGACCTCACTTATTTGCTCTGGAAGCCATTTTCAATTCTTTTGAGCCATAAACTGAAATTATTCAGAAAATCTAGACCCAGTTGTACTCATAATAATAAATTATATGATATTTCTAAAAGCACAAGTGTATATAATGTGGTGTTCATTACTTATAGAAAACAGCCAAGTAAGAACATGACTTGGCTTAGTTATTTTAGAATAATTAAGCTAACAATGTTCTTTGTCTGCTATTATACAAGAATCCAGCAATCTATTTTTATTTTAGTTTTCATTTCATCAATACAAAGAGCTATCCAAGAAAATTATGCACCTCCACCCCTGGGACGGAGCCTGTGTGTCCTCGCTGTAGTACCCACTATATCACATGCTGATCACTCCTCCTGCCAGTTCCATTGAATAACAACTTCTGGCTTGATGAATTTGTGATGCACTAAGTTTCAAAACTCAGTCTTTTTAGATTTGTTACTGATTTATTGTAGCCACAAGAAAGCGGAGGAGGGGCTCTTGATCAGGAAGTGCAGGGATAGGAAAAGAGGAACAGTTTTAAGATGAAGGAGTTTTAAGATGAAGATGAGGTCCCTGAAGACTGGAAGTTGGCCAATGTGATGCCCATCCACAAGAAGGGCCGTAAGGATGATCCAGGTAATTACAGACCTGTCAGCCCGACCTCAGTCCCAGGTAAAATCATGGAACAGATAATCCTGGGTGAAATCATGCGGCACATGCAGAACAGCCAAGAGATCAGGCCCAGCCAGAATGGGTTTAGGAGGGGTAGGTCCCGTCTGACCAACCTGATCTCCTTTTATGACCATGAGACTCACCTGGTGGATGAGAGGAAGGCTGTGGATGTGGTATACCTGGACTCTAGCAAGGCCTTTGACACTGTCTCCCACAGCAGACTCCTAGGGAAGCTGGCAGCCCGTGGCTTAGATGGGAGCACTCTGTGCTGGGTTAGGAATTGGCTGGATGGCCGAGCCCAGAGAGTGGTGGTCAATGGTGTCTCATCCAGGTGGCAGCCGGTCACCAGTGGTGTCCCCCAGGGATCGGTGTTGGGTCCCGTCCTGTTTAATATCTTTATTGATGATCTGGATGAGGGGATTGAGTCCATCATCAGCAAGTTTGGAGATGATACCAAGCTGGGAGGAAGGGTTGATGTGCTAGAGGGTAGAATGGTCCTGCAGAGGGACCTGGACAGATTGGAGAGCTGGGCTGATTCTAATGGGATGATGTATAATAAGTCCAAATGTCAGGTATTTTATTTTGGACACAACAATCCCATGCAGAGCTACAGACTGGGGACAGAGTGGCTGGAGAGGAGTCAGGCAGAAAAGGACCTGGGAGTGCTGGTTGACAGGAAGCTCAACATGAGCCAGCAGTGTGCCCAGGTGGCCAAGAAGGCCAATGGCATTCTGGCCTGCATCAGGAATAGTGTGGCCAGCAGGACCAGAGAAGTTATCATCCCCCTGTACTCGGCACTGGTCAGGCCTCATCTTGAATATTGTGTCCAGTTCTGGGCCCCCCAGTTTGGGAAAGATGTCAGGATACTGGAATGTGTTCAGAGGAGGGCAACGAAGATGGTGAAGGGGCTGGAGGAGCACAAGCCCTGTGAGGAGCGACTGAGGGAGCTGGGGCTGTTCAGTCTGAAGAAGAGGAGGCTCAGGGGAGACCTCATTGCTCTCTACAACTCCCTAAAGGAGGTTGTAGTCGGGCAGGGGTTGGTCTCTTCTCTCAGGTGACCAGTGACAGAACCAGAGGGCATGGACTCAAGCTTCGTCGGGGAAAGTTTAGGCTTGATGTTAGGAAAAGGTTCTTCACTGAAAGGGTGATTGGCCATTGGAATGGGCTGCCCAGGGAGGGGGTGGAGTCACAGACCCTGGAGGTGTGTAAGGGGAGACTGGATGAGGCACTGAGTGCCATGGTTTAGATGATGGTTGGTGTTAGTGTTGGGTTATAGGTTGGACTTGATTATCTCAGAGATCCTTTGCAACCTTATGATACTGTGATACTGTGAGGGAAGACTGAGATGAGATCTTTGGAAGAAATGTTTTCCTGTGAGGGTGGGGAGGCCCTGGCACAGGTTGCCCAGAGAAGGGGTGGCTGCCCCATCCCTGGAGGTGTTCAAGGCTAGGTTGGATGGGGCCTTGAGCAACCTGGTCTAGTGGGAGGTGTCCCTGCCCATGGCAGGGGCTTGGAACTGGATGGGCTTTGAGGTCCCTTCCAACCTAAACCATTCTATGATGATTCTATGATATTACAACAATTGTAATAACAGAAAACTTCAAATGCACCCGCGTAAAATGCTTTCAGCCATACATAGGTTTGGCAATACTGCAGGTACTGCTTTGACTGCAGGTCAGCACAGCCGCTTCACATGGACTACATACAAGTTAGTCTGAGGATAAGCTTTCAAAAGTTTCAGTGTAACACCACCACTGTGGACATATCAAGTAATTTAATTTCCCACAACTACTTTCAGAAGGAAGGGGCATTTGCACTACAAAGCTGACGTCCTGCAGGTGCAAGATTTCACTTCTGAAAGCTACTCAGGCACTAGAAATATCTTTAAAAACCCTGGGCTTTAGTACTTTATTCAAACTTTTCTCAGCATTTTTAAAACAGAAGCAGGTAATAACAACTTAAACAAAAACTCCGTTCCCATGAGATTCTCTGATACTTCTGAAACATACCCCACCAATAGCATTATAATCAACATGGGATCTAATATTTTACAAACTTTCACACTAACGGACACTTTCCCTTTCCAAAAGGCACAAGAACTGTCATGTCCCTGTCACCATGCTTGGGTCATTTTAACCTTGGTGATTTCTTGATGGTGCCTTGGGAATTCCACTGTCTGTTTGCTAAAAAAAAAACAGGGCATATCGTTTAACCACAGTTATCCAGTTACTGACTTTCCACTTTAGATATCAGGCTCTTATGTAGGCAAAGTAATGAAGAAAGTCATACACACAGAGGGAAAGCCTCATCCCTTGCATTCCCTTCTGTTATATGGGAAGAAACCCACTCTGAAAGTCTGGACTAGAGATTTTATTAAGTGCAAGTATTCTTATGTATGAGACCATTACAAGGTTATGTAAGCAAAAGAAACGTTACATTTCATAGAAACATAGAATCTTCAGGTTGGAAAAGACCTCTGAGATCATCAAGTCCAACTGTACCCCTCATCTGCTAAACCATGCCCATCAAAAACTCATCTATCCTTTTTTTAAATACCTCCAGGGGTGGTGATTCAACCACCTCCCTGGGCAGCCTCTGCCAGTGCCTGACCACCCTTTCAGTAAGAAATTCTTCCTAATATCAAGTCTGAACTTCCCCTGGCACAACTTAATGGCCTTTTCCCCTTGTCCTGTCACCTGTCACTTGAGAGAAGAGAGGGATCAACATTTGCTCTCCCACAGCCTCCTTTCAGGCAGCCTTAGACAGTGATGAGGTCTCCCCTCAGTCTCCTCTTCTTCAAACTAAACAATCCTAGTTCCCTCGGCCATTCCTCATAGGACTTATTTTCCAGCCCCTTCACCAGCCTCATTGCCCTTCTCTGAACATGCTCCATCACCTCAACGTCCTTCTTTGTTGATTTTGTGCTTCCAGGAGGGATTATTAACTCACTTTCATATTCTAACTTTGCTTCAATTTTTTTTAGATAATTTTTTATTTTAAAGATGTCACAATGAATGAATACAGCACAAATAGACAAATACTAGTAACAAATAACACTTCTGAAATAAGCTGTTGTCAGGAATGACTGGCTCATATGAGATCTCTCATCTCCTGTACAGTTACATTATAGCTCCTGTAGGGAAACTAGTTTTAGGATGTGAATTGCGGTAGCAAAAGACAAGGGTTCTTCCCCTTACCAAATAAAAATCTCTACAACTGCTTAAGCTTCTAATACTGCTACTGCCAAGATACCCTTCCTTAGGAACATCATTTATTGGCTACCACTGATACAAGGACATTAGATTGATGGCCAGTAGCCTGCTGTAACTGTTATTTAAATACCACTCAAAGCCATTAGTGATGTATTATTAAACTCAAAGCTACAATTCCACAAGTAGTTAAAATTGATGAAACAAATGGTGTTCTAGTACCAACATCAGATCAGCTCACTCAGTTATCCACTGTGGCTTAGGCTATGTATTTCATGATAGAGATAGCTGTATATTACATTAAACCAGATCAGCCTAATTTTACTTATCATGAGTCTATATGTAGCATTTACTGCCAACTCTGCATTATCAATTGGTTGCTTACTTGCATTAACGTTCCTCAAATTTTCAGAGACAGCTAATGAAGCAGCCCTTTAAAAGAAAAGAATGGATCCACAGCTTTTGCTGACTGGCCTAAGTTTGATAGGTTTAATCTAAGGATTTGTTTCATATGGCACTCATAACCTATGGAGCAATATCACTCTGCTGGTTAATCCAATCGGTTTCACTAGGCCTCTGACTCTCCAGAAGTAATGAAATCTATACTCAAAGCAGAGTTATCACCTCAAGCCCCAGCATTTGAGAAACAAATAATTCATACACTATTAGCGGTCTCTGCTGATAACACAGTGCTTGCTACAGGTCATATAAACATATATAATCTGGCTTTACATTAATTAGGTCATGTAAGGCCAACAGTAATGAAAACAATGTAAAATTAATTTGAAATGCAAAATGCTCATGAATATGAAGATATAATAGAAGCACTTTTGCACACTGCAAATCGGCACCATTACTACCTCATCTCAGTCAATTTCAATAGGAAAACAGAAGCAAAATATTTAATTTCTAATGATGAGCTTTCTAAACCATCAATGCCACATACACACGTCTTTCTATAACACGTCTTGTAGAGATTAACCTGCACCATGATCAAAATGGTCTTGAACTCAGTTAAATGCATTCTTAAAGTACTTAAAATGTACTGCTTCATCACTGATATTTTTACAAGACTGTCAAAGAGAAATATCACTTTTCATCCTGCTTTATTTCATTTTACTTCAAGATATAGTAATTAACAAGAGTCTTTAGATGCTGGCAAAACTGTCCCTTTTGAAGTTTCTACATAGCTGTCACCCTGGAGATAAAGGCAGATTATTCAATCTTGACATTATAATTGTGAATACAAGATAAAAGACTGGATTAGCAACTTCATAACTTCATGCCTAGGAAAAAATGAGATCACCATGAGGTAATTTTACTTCTAGTTTTGAGGGTTTAAAGAGTTCCTAAAGGATGAAGAGAGAGAGACTATCATGTCTTTAAAGAGTTTAAAATTAGTTATACATCCTTCTGAGCACCTCAGTAAAAAATACTAGCATTATCTTTTCTAAAATCATACAGTAATAGTAGGGAAACCATCCGATAGGCAAGTTATTCCCATCTAAATGCTGGGTACTCTTATATGTTGCAGCTACATCTCTTCTAGTATAGCTTTCTTTTCCTTCCTCGGTATGGAGACAACAAGAAACGTGGAACTGAGCACATCAGAAGACTGATTACACCAATTGTAAAACACTACAAGAACAAACAGACTGAAAACCAAAGAAGGGTGCATCCTACGACTGTTAGGTGGTTTCTGTGGTAGACTTCACCTCCAACAAAACGCTTCAACTCTTTCTCATAGAAAGGACAGTTATAGTCTGTGGCTGAGAATCAGCAGCTTGAATCAGCAGGGAAAATTAATTGATGTGTGCTAGATGCCTTCCCAGTAGTCTGGTACACACTAATGGAACAGCATAGGATCCAATCTCTTTGCCCTTGGAATACTGTTTATCTATTTTTTTGGGGGAAAAAAGGAAAATACATCAGGGAAATAACCTGTCAGGACAGAAATTAGACATAAAATCTACGTGTTATCAAGGAATGTTTCATGGGCCTGCTAGTTGGAGGCCCCACCAGAAGAGTTGCAACCTTGCATTGCAACAGACTGACATGCTGAGTTTGGTTCAAAATCTCCCCCATCAAGAGTGTCCCTATCAGCCAGCCTGAATGGCAGACTGAAACCAGCACGGTTCACCACAAGGGGAAGTTAGCCTCTTTGAAGCAAGGGTCAAAAATTTCTTCTTAATGTCTCATCCAAATCTCCTCTCTTTCAGTTTAAAACTCCTGGAGCCCCTTTCAGCACTGGGAGGCTGCTCTAAGGTCTTTCCAGAGCCTTCTCTTCTCCAGGCTGAACAAGCATAATGTTCTAAAGTTTTAATATTAATGTATCTAAGTAGAAAGAAATCCTCTTATCAAGACATTTTTAAAAAGTGTGTGTAACACAGACCAAACCACAGAGGCAAACAGCAATGCTGATGTAGAACTGACTAGATTCAGTGAATGAAAGCCAGAAAATTTCATGAGCTTTATATATACTTAATAAGCTCCTGAACCGCTATGCGATATTTATGCTGAAGGAATGAGAATAGGAGTAAAAGCAATCATCTCCATCCCTGTTTGTACAAAACACTCCTGCAGCTACAGCATCTGATTGAGTCCCACAAAATTCCCATCTGGTCATTGCAGGTGGTACTTCGTTCTTAGCTTATTTCAATAAGAGGCTCAGAAATGAAAACCCTGATAAAGAACACAGAAAAACCTCCTCCTGGGAGTCATCATCCATTTGTGTCAGAGGAAATATTACAGTGTCTCCTCATGCTTGGCACTGCTGGGGTTTTTTTTCCAAGGAGGTGACTGCTCATCCTAGCATGCTGCTACTACTTAGGTTTAAAGTATTTAGACAGAACTAAAGGTTAAAAGAGTGAGACTTGAGTGGTATAACTTGGTAAACTGATGTATTATCTCATTATGTATCTCTACAAGATCTTAGTCTGCAAAACTATAAAATCATTTTAGAGCCTTCATGACAATTATTTATTCCTGTCAGAATTATTTATTAGAAAGCAATCCATAAAGATGGCTTTGTTTAGTGCAAAACCAAGGAATTTCCCCTTAAAAATTCATTCACCTTCTAAGTTCAACACCATAGTCCAGGTAAATTACAATCAAAACAGTGATCTGAACTAGTAAGGAGCATCTCATTCCTTTTTAATGGATTAATTAGGGTTTTATAACTGATATTTTTTAGAAAAACGAGAAAATACACAGGTAATCTTCAAAGGGAGCTGTGTACCATTTAAAGCAAATCTCATACTACGTGTTTCAAGAGGAAAGACAGAAAAATCTGCAGTTCTGCTGGAATAAATAGGTATTCACTGGGATATAATCATTACAGATACTGTTAGCATAATAAAAAAAATGATACAATGATAAAATTCATTTTGAATACAAAAATTTTGCATGAAATCTGTCTGCATCTGTTTCTTGGTTTCTTTTCCTCCCCACATAGCTCAGGCATTCGTAAGAGTGATTTATATTAGGTTAATAAGATCTTTATGGCAGTTCACACTTTAAAAGTCATCATTCCTTTTAAAAAAAGGAGTCTGTTTTTAACTGAGCCTTTGCCCAATTAATTGAGACAACAACTGCAATGCATTAACGTCAGCTTTTTTCTGCTTGGCTTTTCCTACATACTGATTGTAGTGACACAGTAAAGGTGTACTTTTCTGTAGCCATGATGTTTAGTGTATGTTTAAGGTGCCTAGATGTTTTTTGTAATCTGTAAGCAAGAAGCATAAAGTCTGAGAAAAAACAGGTGTAGAACACATGTTTTTTTTCTTGCAAGTCTTTACTTAAATTTCTTAGCATAAAATGCAGGGCCTTGGAAAAGGAGAGCTCAAAATCTGAATTTTAAGAACTTTGCTCATTTAAAAGCTAAAACCAACAAAGCCAGCTCTGAGCTGATGCAAACCAGTCCAGCTCCTGTAGCCTCAGGTACTTTAATGATTTTTACCAGCTCCCGAGTAAAAGAAATGAAAATAAAAAACTAGCCACAAAAATCATTGCCTTTGGAACAGACGTGAGACCACTCCAAGGGAGAAGTATTTTCAATGTGACATCAGACATTGTAGACTGGAGAAAAGGAGGCTGAGGGAAGACTTTATTGCTCTCTACAACTCCCTGAAAGGAGGTTCTAGGGAGGTGGGAGACAGTCTCTTCTCCCAAGCAACAAGCCATAAAAAGAGAGGAAATGGTCTCAAGTTGCACCACAGGGGAGGTTTAGATTGGATATTGGAAAAAATGTTTTTACTGAAAGAGTGGTGAAGCACTGGCAGAGGCTGCCCAGGGCAGTGGTGGAGTCTGCATCCCTGGAGGGGTTCATGAAACATTAGACATGGTACTTCAGGACATGCTTTAATGGACATAGTAGTGTTGGGCTGACAGTTGGATTGGATGATCTTAATGATTCTATCATTATAACTTCAGGATTATTTTTAGAGTACCCTAAAAAAGAAAAAGGAAGAAGGGAATATCAGAAAAAAAAGTACCATTACAAAAGTATTTGTCCTAATTCTCTATTATTCTTTGACTTGATATGTAAATTAAATTACTGGCTGGCAGTAAGTATCTGCTACTATCGCCAAACATCCAACAGAAATGAATGAGATGCCTAATATTGTTTTTAAATATTTTAAATATCTTCTTAAGAAGCAGGTGTCAAATTATAAAATCAATCAGAAAAATTATGTGTTTTCCCTGAAGATTTATTAATGCAAAAACAAACACGGGAACCTAATATGATTTCTGGGGCTTTAAAAAAATATTGTAGAAATTAAAAGATAAGTACTACCAAATATGGAAGTACTTAGCATTTTAAAGTGCTATACAGCATGTGAAGAACCTCTCATCTCTAAGTGCATCATTCTTACCTACTAGGTTAATTCAAGCTGCTGCTATATTGACAGTAAATCTACAAAGACCACGGGTAGAACTTCTACTTCAGTTAAGGATTTGTGTTTGTGTTGTTGTTGATAGTTCTGATTAAAGTTTTTGAAGTTGGTTGGTTTTGTATTAAATATGTGGAAAGTGTGCTTTCCAATCTAGCATAACCCTCCAGAGTTAAATATTTGAGTCCTTAACAAATTATTTGAGAACAAATTCTTCCTGGGAAGGTTTGCACATAAAGGCAGTTTCCAATTATTTCAATGAGATCAACAGCTCATTCTTATTCTTAGCATTGGTCTTGAAATGCATCTTTTTAAAAGAAAAGGAAAACAATATTCTAGAAAGCACCACTAAAACTGATCTGACCTTCCCTTTAAATAAGATTAAAAATGTGGGAGCAAGGAAAGAGTGAAAAGGACTCAGTAACATAACCACAGCATTGATAAGTATAGTTCCTTTCTGTATTCAGTACATAAAAGAAGCAGATAGACAGGTTTAACAGTCAATAGCGCCAATTCAGTCCTTACTCTAATGCTCATGGGTTTTTAATGCTCAATGGAAAGGTTCATGCCAAGGCATCTGCACAAAAAATGACCAACGTGCAGTTTGCAGCAAGTCTGAAACTCCTGACAGATGAAAGTTCTCTACAAGACACACGAGCTTATCAGGAGATAGAAGTAAGAGAGGGTGATTGTGGAAGGTAAGGCAACAGGTCCAACTCCCAAAAAAGGGAATTACCTGTCACTCCCATACCGTGGTTTGTGTAGCTGGAGACGAGAGGCTGAGTTTTACGTGACAGGGTGAACACACAAAACCATGAACAAGTGAGAACAACCACATATATTCCCCTCACCGTAGGTAAATCCTGTTACCCCGAGGCTTTGCTCCTCTGCCACAACTTACTTCCCAGAAAATCTGATTTTGGTAGTTCAAACAACCTCTCTGGTTCCCCATAAAAACTGAAATAATTGGCAAAACCAACCCCCTTTAGCTAGAAGGGGTTTGCTGAAAACATTCAGGAGAGTGGAGAAAGGGATTTTCCCATAGTGTCAAAATATTTTTACATTTTCCAGATTAAAACAGGTCAATTTTTCAGTAATGAACAACCTTCTATTTTCAGTTGCAGGATTTGCCTTCCAATGCTTCTGGAAACACTATCCAGCTCCATCCTTCTGGACTGATCTGATCCTGCTTGTTGTGGCCTCCAGCAGCCCCTACATCAGCCTAGAAACAGCAGCAAGCTCTGCCACTTCCTACAACACTCACAGGTGCCCAAACATCACAGAGGCTTATCTAGAAAGGTTACTCTGATTGCTCACTCTAGAGAGATTACTCTGATTGCAAGTTATTGGGGGGGCCTTCTGTCTGGGGAATCACTACCAGTGGAGAGTCAGGAGATTTTTAACTCCTTCAGGCTTGTAAAGGAACTGAAATAAGGAAGAAAATCAGATCTTACATCTAAATGCTGCTCTATAAAATAATCCGTGCTTGATGGTAGCCAGATAGATGTGTAAGTCCACATGCAAAAGAAGTTCGAGGACTGACCCAATAATGTAATCCAGTACATTCAAATAAGATGCCATTAGAAAGAGCAACCTCATAAGAGACTAACATTAATCTTGACATCAATCCAACAGCGTGTGACTTGTCCTACACAGCTGCTCAAGGGGGAGAGGGAGCAGCAAGGCTTTCTCTTTCACCTTTCCCCAGCAGGGAACTAATTGAAAATGCCATCCTCACACTTCGCATGGCGACTTGGATAAGAGCTTGTCCCAAAGAGCATGACAGAGACACAAAACCTCCTAGCTTCTGGAATTAATACTGGGATTTGTTAGAATAACACACTCTGGAAACAAAGAACACCACTACCTGTGGGGAGCAGGGGTTAGATTAAGGAAAGGTGAGAAAATGGTTCTGCTCCAGAGAACAAAAATAATTAATTAGGGAAAAGAGCCTGCATCTTTCAAATGGATTACAACCTGGGTGCCCAGCCTGACCTGCCCTCAACAACCCACGAAGAAGCAATTCTTACCAGACATCGTATTGCCCATATACCGAGATTTAATGCAATTTGTTGTCCAAAGGCTGCCTGAGGCTAGAGCTTGCAAGAAGGCAACTTCACCAAGCACTAGCAGAGAAGGCCACTCCTCTCTTCCTGTCCAAAAAGTTGCTCTGTATCACCCCTCCTGAAGCACATACTCAAGGCTTGGGTCTTTCCTGAGCCTCCTACCCTGTGGTTATTAGCCTGCAGCGCCAGTCTAGCCCACTATAGATATGCTAATGTTGCTAAATCGGAGTGCTCCCAAAAGAAACTTTTCCACTTACAAGAGTATTGTGTGCTTAAATGCCATGAAAAAAATTTAAATTGCTCTACTCCGACCCCAGCAGATTCCTTGACTAAGCTCCAGTAATTAGTAAGAGCTGTTAATGAAGTAACCTGACCTCTTCAACTAATGCATGAGATTCTTAGACTGAAGTAATATTCAAAGGGAAGCCGAACAGTCTAAAATAAGGAAAACATTCAGAAGGTAATCTTTTTGTTACTGTGGATCATATTATTTCTTCCAACTCCAGGGATACCAGTCTCGATCCAATATAGAACATATTTCTAGCACTGAAACCTTACAATTCTTGTTCAGCTTATGCAAACTGAAAGCCTGACATTGCTCTCACAAAACTAATGCATCCTTTCTTAGCAAATGCACAAGGCAAGAAACTGAATATATACAATAATCCAACACTGTTAATCGTTGATTTGCTATATAATCACATATTTGGAAGAATTATAACTTACACGTTGCTGGAAAGCTTGATTTGGGAGAAAAACTCCTGTGTAGTAGCAGATGATAGTAAAATCAAAGCATGGTCATCATTTCCATCACATACTACTCAGCTTTTTGCTACTTAATTGTACTTTGATTTGTTTCAACACTGTTGTAAGTTTCAGTTTGTAATTACAGAAACTGTCTCCCTACATCTTTCATACAATTGGCCTATAATTGAAGCTTGCAGCCAAAAAAGGGGGAAAATTAATGATCATTCTCTTACAGGTGGTGAAAAATTGAAAAGTTCTTTTTTTACACAATTCTGATCTGACAGTATTCCAGATGCTGCAGTCATCTCAACACACCTGTCTACGTTTTCTATACTGTTGGTGAAAACCTAAAGTTTCATGATTATTTACTCTACAAAAAAACACAGTACAAGCAAAAATGCATTTCCCAAGGCTGAAATTAAATTATTCTTCCCACCCTTCTAGTCAGGCACTGTTACAAGCATCCTGGTTCCCAGTGGTGAAAGAAAATTAAATCAGAGGCTACCACTAATGTCATCAGAAGTAGTAGATTTTCCATCCAAAGTGCTAAATTGCCAATTAAAAGAAAAATATTCAAATGAATACTCAATACAAACAGTTTGGCTTCTAACTATATTCTAAAACTATATCCTACTCTATATTCAAAACAAAGAAATACAGAGCAAACTGTTCTTAAATACAAAATGTTATGGAAATCAGCCTATTATTACAGAAGCCATACAAGTGAAACAGAAATAAAGAAAAGGAATGCATTCACTGAGTTACTTCCAAAATGTTTGCCTAACCCCAATTACTGTTCTTCATGCTGCAGGTAGAGCTGTGCAGATTCCCTCTTAGAGATTGTTTTAGGACTTCTCAGTGATGAAGTGGCAGGTTAGTAGAGATAGCTAGGGCCTAGGAGTTACATGTTTACATATTGGCCTTAAGGATCCCTGTTTTCAAATTCTGTATCCCATATAGTAGTAACTTAAGTTATCCCATATAGTATAAAGTTTTAACTTAAAAATCACTTATTTTGGGAAATTAAACTATAAAATCATTACTGAGTTATTTAGGTTACTTACTAGAACAGAATCTAGGATTTCCCTGCAGAGGGATTTTTGCTCTTCTACAATATGACCTGGAAATCTTGAAATATGGAAGAAAAACAAACAAAAGAACAGGATAATCTATAAGTAATGATTTATAATGTCGAGGCAGCTTTGGGAAAAATGTACAACTCCGAGGAACATCACACTCTTAAAAATAAAACTAAACCAAATAAAAAATAAAGCAGATGGCCTTTTCCATTTTTCTTTGGAAATAAGCTTTTTATGTTTGGTCTTTCCATTAGTTTATGTATGTGTATATGTGCCTAGAGATTTGCACAAACTCTCAAGTCAAAACATGTACAAAATCAACTGAAAAACCCCATTCATCCAAGTGACTTGTAGACCATTCCATTGAGATCCAAATTCATCATTGCAGTCTGGACAATGTCCCTATGCCAATACCACTATTTTAATTATTTCACTTCTGCAGACATTGTACCCAAGTGTAGCCACAATACACCAGTACAATCTTGCTTTGCACCAAGATATCTTGTTTCCCCTTCCATTATAGAATGCATTCCCTTCCCTCCAAGTATTCTCTTTAGCAAGACTCTGTAGGCAGAATGGGGGGGGGGGGTGGTATTACTCTTTTAACCGATTAAACTTTCATGTGCAAATAAGCCTCAGCACAGGAAGGACTTGGAGCTGTTGGATTGGGTGCAGAAGGGGCCGTGAAGATGATCCAATGGCTGGAGCACCTCGCATACAAGGACAGGGCTAAGAGAGTTGGGGTTGTTCAGCCTGGAGAAGAGAAGGCTCTGGGGAAATCTTAGAGCAGCCTCCCAGTACTGGAAGGGGCTACAGGAAAGCTGAAGGAAGAGGTCTTTATTAGGGAGTACAGGGATAGGATGGGGGGGAAGGGTTTTAAGCTGAAAGGGGGGAGATTGAGATGAGATCTTAGGAAGAAATGTTTTGCTGTGAAGTTGGGGAGGCCCTGGCCCAGGTTGCCCAGAGAAGTCGTGGCTGCCTCATCCCTGGAGGTGTTCAAGACCAGGTTGGATGGGGCTTGGAAGAACCTGATCCAGTGAGAGGTGTCCCTGCCCATGGCAGGGGCTGGGAGCTGAATGGGCTTTAAGGTCCCTTCCAGCCCAAAGCATTCTATAATTCCAACTACTGAATATGTTGCCAGCAGCATAAAGTCCCACCTGCTCATGTAAGGTTGCAAAGAGCTTCTCTAATTTCCAAGGACGTATTGTGCAGGAGCTGGGTGGTGGCAGGATAAGAGAATTGCTGCAATTTTTGAATGCCAGTAGAGCAAAACAAGAAGATTTCAAGCACCTTCTGAATAAAGCATACAGAAAGTGGGTGGAAACAGGTCCTGAATCTACTGTGACAGTCAAAACAGGTAAAAAAAAATTGAAAGTAATAGTTTCAGAAAGCAATAAGTTATTTCTAAAGTTGCTATAAATGTGATTCCACTGTTTGTTCTAAACAAAAGATGGCAACAAGGGGAGGGGATTAATAAAATTTTTCATTATTTTCTTTTTATTTTTAACTCTTCCCTGTTTCATGCAAATTTCCTTCCCATTCATCTCTTCTGCATTCAAAGACAGTTCTGATGGCATGAATTCCAAACATAAAAAGATCACTGAAAAACCTTAAATAGCATTTACAGAAAAGAAAACTGTTTTCCTTCAATATGTGGTTGGTCAGCAAGAAGTTCTGACCAGAAAACAATTATTATTTTTTTTTTCCTAAACTCATCTTTGCCCTGAAACCAGGAAATAACTCCCTGGAAACACTACACAAGTATTTCTCACAGTTTGCCAAGAGCTGTGTTTCTGCTAAACATAAGTACTTCCTAGAATTTAATTGGTATGGCGTCCATTCTCAGGTAGTAGCAAGACCTGAAATCCCGTTTTTCTTCCTTCTTCAGGATAAATCACAAGTTTTGAGGCTCTTCCATGCATCTCCCAGCAAACCTACTTGAAGTGGGTGAATTCCATTGCCTTCAGCTGTCCCCCGCGTCACTTTGGAAGAGGCTGCAGACCCCAGAGAGATTTCCCACACAATACAACCAACCATAAGCCAAGTAGTCACTTTCATCTCAAAGATGGTACAACGTGGTAGATTATTTAATTTTGTTTAATGGAAAATTCAGTGTAAAGATAATAAAGGTTCTCTTAGCTTTTACACTGCTGTTTTTATTAATATAAAAATTCACACAACTTCCCTATTTCTAAGTTACTCCACCCAGAGCACAGCAAAAACCACAAGCAGTACCAGCCAACAGGTAGACCACCAGGATGAGTATCTGGACTTTGGTTATCCGACCAGAACATGATGTGCAGCTGATCTGAAGCACAACCATTGCTAATTAACACAGTTAGGGGGGTAGGAATGCTTGAGAGATCCTGATGCCTTTAGAGAAAGCAAAATAAAAACCCACACAGTACACCTGCAAGTCATGTCTGAGAAAATCAAACTGAGAGGAATTTAGAAATAAAAAAAAGCCTGTTGGTGTTCAGGAATAACACAAAGGAAATTTTCGGGTTTTTTTCACCATGTTGCATCAAAACAACCAACTCCAACTTTCACTGTCAAAAGTGCACAAGTATATATTTAACTTGAGTGGAATTTGGGCATAAGGACACAAAGAAACTCTAGGGATGTATTGCTTCACTGCAGGGAACTGATGCTTCTTAATTTGCTCGCACCTGGACTTTAAATCAGCCCCCACACGTTGCTAATTAATGTTGGTGCACAGTAGCACTCAGTAACAAAACTGACAGCTAGCAGGGAGCATTTCCAGTACATACACCACATTGACATGGCAGATTCACTTCGGGGGGCTTGCTCATTACAAATTATTACCAAGTTTTACAACTATGTAAAAGTGGAAGTGTAGATACTACATTGAAAGTCAAAATAGCCAATGCAAAGAAACAACAGCTCTGGAGACACCGTTGAAACGCCCTTTCCAAATATGCATACACACACACAATTCTGCTTTCATTGTGCATCATAGATCTCAAGACAGCATGACTTTTCCAGAACACTAAGTAAATAGCATTCCTATCAGAAATAAGGTTGAGGTGTACGACAGAAGAGCAAATTTATACTCACTTTTGGTGTAATTTTTTTCCAGTATACTACACAGCAGCAAAAAGACATTAGTCCTTTGTTTAGTCAATTGTCTTGATTAGGTTATTTATATTGCTAAACATATTGATAAACAATAAGTTCAAAGCAAAGTTATAATCAGAAAGTTCATGGACTCATTGAGGTTGGAAAGACCTCTAAGATCATCCAGTCCAACCATCAGCCCAACAACACCCTGTCTACTAAACCATATCCCAAAATGCTATATCTTTTTAACCCCTCCAGGGGTAGACATATAAAAAAAACTTATAAAAGCTGGACTGTGTCTACTGGGCCTAGTAAGAGTTTCGAGGGCGAGTCCATTTGCACTGCCTCTATTGAGCAAGCTGTTTGCCTGAAAATTTAAGTTAATAAAACGTGTATTTGGAAAGAGTTTCTTCCTAGAGAGGGTACCAACAAAATTATATACAAAGATGATCCAGTGAAAATTTTCCTTTTTTTTTTTCCATATTGGTTGAATGTAATTCAAACTTTTTATGCATAAGGGTGGCACATGCTGAGGTGAGGCCTCCAAATGAGCCCAGGTGGGCTTTCAGATGTGCCAACTTTTACACTTCAGCTGCTACGGACAAACTTAATTGCTTTTCCCTCATGCCTTACTCAAAGCATCTGATCTAATCGCTGTTAAATCAATATCATTTCCTCTCTAGTGATCACCAGACAAGCCAAAATTTATTTCAGGCTATGAGGTAAAAATAATAGATACAAATAATCAAGTAAAAAATGTACTCTCTGGAAAATTTAAAACATTAAAAGCATCAAAACTATCAAGTGCGACAAAAAAACAGGGTGAATTTTATCTAATATACATTTAAAACAGCTGTATAACTACATTAGCACAACCTTTTTTAATGTATTTATTTAAACTTTGTACACCTTCCAATAGGAAAACAGCTCACAGTGGCACCGAAATTTTCTTCCATCTTGTCCAAACTACTTTAGCCAAGAAGAAATTTCCATGAACTTACTAGTTTTAGATATATCACGGGGTTTTTTTGCAAGGCTAAGTACGATCAGGACAAACTCTAGAGGCTGTGTAACTTCTGGTTCTGTTGCATCTATAGCAACAGGAGTTGCTCAGCTTCACTAAATATGATGCTGTTGGCATTTCAAATGAGGCACACAACACACTTATCCATGTCAGAACTATTAGTCTGTGTCATTGTGTGCCATCTCCCCTCCCCACTTTGGTTTTTGACCTCTGTTGCCAAGCACATGGGACATTATCAGCATATACTGAAATGGGCAAACCCACTCAATTCTTTGCTGGTCACAGGAGCAAATCTTAAATTGCTTCTCTAAAGTTGCTAGAGTACTGCAAATACTCTCTTGTTGTTAATATTTCTGTTTGATACCAATGGCTCAAGTGACCCAGTCTCAAGCAGGTTAATAGAATTTAACACCAAAATACATAAACCATAAGGAAGATAAAGAGAACAAGACCTCCTTAGGCTTCTTTTTTTTGTGAATCTATGCTGCATACATATATAAATACAACCCATTTATGTATATGCTGGTGTGTATTTATAATACATAAATCATTGTACATATGCATTTGAAATAAAATATTGACACAAATTTGTTTACTTTTTAAATTTCTTTCTTCACTGAGTTTGAAGATATACTAAGACTCAGTCACATTCATAACTTTAGCATAAAAGAACCCCAAAAGAATCATTTAAGTCTCTCTTGAGTGAGATCATTTAATGAATCTTCTAGATGTTAAAAGGTTTTATATGCCTTAAAAAAAAAAATCATTTCCCAAATGCAATGCCATGATATTGCCTCTGAGAGCTCAGAGATAAAGTGATACACATATGCTGAACACATGGATATGAAGGAAGTGGTTACCTTGGCAACAACAACCGTGTAAAACCTTCCTTCTACTAAATTAGAATAGTGACTATTGGAGAAAAGACGTTTCTTCCCAATCAGATCCTGAAAATAAGTTATTATATTTCACTGGTAGATTTTCAGAGCTTTAGACTTTATGCAGTTAAACCACATTTGCTTTATCCCATGTACCTCCAAGTTCTAATACACAGCACTTCTGTAGTATTTGGTTTCAATTGACTGCCAAATTTTTCTTATCCATATAAAGCTGCAGACTTCTTTAAATAGACTGAGTTTGCCAGAATAGTCTGCAACTACAGATATTCTATATACTGCAAGTGTAAGTAAAACAAACAATATTTTAATATGTTTTAACAAATAGCTCTCAAATATAAAGGTACATGTAAGAACCTGTTGTTGAGAAAAATGTATTTGCAGCCACTATGAACAGTGTTTTCAAAGAGAACCTAATGAATCAAGGCACAGAATTTCGACATTCCCAAATCCCTCTCCCAAATCTCCCATTCCCCCTTTGAAAGGCACAGCATCATAGAATGATTTGGGTTGGAAGGGACCCCAAGGCCCAGTTCCAACCCCCTCTGCCATGGGCAGGGACATCTCCCACTGGATCAGGGTGCTCAAAGCCCCATCAAGCCTGGACTTGAACACCTCCAGGGATGGGGCAGCCACCTCAGGGCAACCTGTGCCAGGGCCTCACCAACCTCAAAAAATCTTGCATCACAGAACCTTTAAAAGAAATTTATATCTGGGAGCATTGCCCACAGGACACCCTTTGCCAGAAGCAAATATGCCCTGTTTGGCTTAGAATAGTCCAAAGCACATCTTTTTCACACAAAATACTTCCTAAATCTGATGCATTTATGATTTGTAACAAAAGACCCAAAGTCACAGCTCAGTGTGTGACATGAGGAGAGCAAGGAAACGTCAAGGACGCAGTTGACACTTGAACAGTCATCACTGAAGAACACAGCACTCGTGAGTTTTGTGCCATGCTTGTATGCAAATATGATAAATGCCTATTCATACAGTCACATCTTCCTCAGGCCACGCAGGTTTCCTACTGCCTAGACCAGATTGGGAATTTACAATTATCTCTTGGATGCAAAGTACATCTATTCTGGTTAAAATTCTGGCTACAAAATAATGAACTAGACAAACTTCAGGTCTGTGAGATTCCAGACATCCTACTGTAACTAGAGATAAAAAAAGGTTGTCACGTCCAGCTTGTTCAGTTATGGTTTCCCTCCAGGGTCAGATGATTTAAAGGAATTGGGCTTGTGAAGGCAACTTGCACCTGCGAGTACAATTCTCTCCCTATTCCAGTTTCATATAGACCTGCAAGCTCAGGAGCAGCAATGGACAGGACTAGAAATCTTTCTTTAGTTTACAGAGGTGCATAGTAATTGTT
Source organism: Tapera naevia (assembly GCA_033556795.1). Classification (NCBI taxonomy): domain Eukaryota; kingdom Metazoa; phylum Chordata; class Aves; order Cuculiformes; family Neomorphidae; genus Tapera; species Tapera naevia. The sequence continues at coordinate 672,644 of JAUMJJ010000025.1, read as the reverse complement.
TGGACTAAAAAATTAGAGCATCCATAATTGGTTCACACTCCACTCCTTTCCATGGGAGAGAAACCTCAGTGTGGATCACGACAATGGATAGAAGGCACATACATATCAGACTATGATACAGACACAGCCAGCACTGTCTATAATATGCCTTATTATTCCAACAGTAAGAGGCACTGGAGACCTGGGTGAGGAATGTTCCCTCCGGTAAAAACCAAAGTAGCAACAGAACTAACAGTACGATGTCAGTCTAATCAGTGTCACTCCTACTTATTTCTCATCAGTAAAGTTAGAAACACTTAAATAAGAACTAAATTCTTGAGATAATCTTGGCCTTAGTGTTTCAATAAAACTCTCCTGCCTGAGATAAGGCAGATATATTTTAAGGATACAATACATGAAAAAATCCTGTCTTCTGTAAATGCTTTCAGTTTACTTATTTGGAGAAAACCTTGAATCCAGCTTATACCCATTGCATCACTTCTCAAGCTCAAAGCTTTCCTCCACTATGCCAAATTATCCTTATTGCTCACTGATGAAGCCCCACTGGTAGCACATGACACAGTTCGATTGTTGCCAAGAGAACGGAAATGCTAATTTATGATTTGCTTACTTCCATTTCCTGGCCATTTGGAAAGTACTTCTAAATCTTGGTCTGCTGGTATCATTTATTTGAGCAGAAACACCATTATAACATCATTTAGTCCTAACACCTCTCCCACAGAGTTAACTGTTTGTGACCACACCAGTCAATTACTGTAATTCATTTCTAGCAGTGATCTGCTGCTGCTTATAGGCTGCACAAAATGTAGAAACTTGTCTCCTGGCACACACAGTTCCAAGGAAAGATACACTAAATAGGATACAAAGACCATATGCTAATGAATGAAAGATGCACTCTATATCGAAGTTGTAAAGAAACAGAAAATTAAGATTTCAATTGCTTCAAGAGTTTAAAACAAAATTCTGTGAGATGTTACAGATGTTTCTTAAAATAATCAAAGCAATCCAAGTAGAAGAGTTTCACACCATAGTACCATAATTAGTTTCAGCCTCCTGGTACAATTATAAAAGCAACAGCTGCCCTCCAAGTGCATCAAAAACTTCCTTAGTTCTAACTCTGCCTAGAAACTGGATGTCTACTAAGGCTTTTCAGCCTGCAATACACTGCAAAACTTAAGTTTTGCCAACTCATTCAGTTCTCATCATACAGCATTCATATGGATGATGGTTTGTATTTGTCTTATTCTGAAAAGGAAACAGTCACAAAATACTGGAGGCTAAGTAAAAAAACATTATGTACATATAATCTGATCCAAAGGCAACTGAAAATATCCAATGATCTTATGCCAGAATCTAAATGCTCATATAACTACTAATTACTGGACTAAGATTTACAGCCTTTTAAAAGTAAACACCAGGGAAATGTATATCTGCGAGCGTTGCTCAAATTTGAGATTAAGGAAAAAATGTAAGCTTACTGTACATAGCTTTGAGGTAAGAAATTAGCATTTTTTCCTTGTATTTGCGTGAGTATTTCACTCCTCATACGATGGTCTACTTCAGTATGTTTTAACAGGAAGACACTTTGTGCTGCATTTCTCTAAGTCAGGGTAGAGATGTCATTCAACATGTAAACCTTTGACTAACTCAACCAGTTTGAATAAGGTTAGTGTAAGTTTCCTATAAGAAAATTCAACCAATCTGAGTTAGTTTCACAATATCATCTCAAATCTGATAACATGTCAATTCCTAGCACTTCACCTGCATGAACCAGTGTTATATATGGGTGCATATGCTGGTTCAACAGTACATACATGATGTGCTTCTTTTTAAATGCAATCAGCATATACAAGATTATACTAAATGATTTTACGTTACTGAAATGAGATGGTACAATTTGGTGAAATACAGCATTTCCAATGCTGCTATAGATCTAAGACTGCTGGAAGAGCAGAGAATGCAAGATTCTACTACAACTGTTCTTTGAAGAAGTCTTGATGGTAAGTATTTCTGGGGCATGATTTTTGAACAGAAAGGTCATGTTCATGAGTCAGCAGCCAGCATTACCTGCATCTGTTAATATGAGATTATGAGAACTCCCATACTAAGTTGAAATAAAGACCTATCTATCCAGCACAACTACAGTAGCGTATATGTTGTAGAAAAAGAACATAAGAAACAGGGCAAATACAGGATAATCTTTTGGATACAGTCACCAGTCTTCCAGCAAGCAGCTATTTAGAGACTGAGAAAAGTAAACACTAGAAATTATAGTCTGCCAACAGCAGTCTCACCATGCCAATAACGTAGTTCAGGATGTTAATCAAAATAGCAAGCTCAAGATTTCATCCTATATTTAACATGTAGATTTGAATATAGTTTATAGAATAACAAAAAAACCCTTTTACAGGGAATTTAATGTTCAGTTACTACAGAAGAAATTTATGGCAAACAGACCCATCAAGTGAATACGTAACTATTCCTCCCTTCCTATTCTAACCCTGGTCCAGAGAGTCTAAATTGACCACCTAGGCGACAGTGAGATAAGAAAAAAAAGTGTGGAGAGGTGGATTGATTTGCTCCCTGACACTTCCCAGATGGATGTCAGAAGATATAGACAGAACTTAGGCCCTCTGAACTCCAAATCAGATCCTTAGGCTAGGATTTACACTACGTGTCTTTCCTTCAACGTGTCCCAGCAAAACTCTATAGTGCATTTAGAGACTGCTGGGTCTACAAGGTCATTACATTTGCATAAAAGACCCACAAGACAAAACTACATATGAAGTAACTTAGTTCAGGAAAAAAATTGGGTGTTGCATTTTATACCAAACAAAACAGATGTGAAATTAATATGCTGCAGGAAACAGAAAAAGAAAGAAGATACGAGATAAAGTCATTTATATCACATTTTAGCAACTGCATGTAGCTCCTTGCTACCACAGATCTGCTTTCCAACAGCAAATAATAAAATTATACTTTTTGTGCTGCTAATTATATGCAAATTAAAATTGCGTGCACATTAATGCAAAGAGGTGAATATCCATTTAATCAGATCCTCCCTGCAGGGCCCAATGATAAAAGTGACAGAAGACTTGCATTTCTAATTCTGAACTTCTCACATCTTGTACGTACTTACCTTGTAAACGAACTGCTACTGTGACACCTGCCTGCTGGGCTGAAGGTTTGTGTTGATTAGGTCTATAGGAGCTAGCAGTAATCCTCCCGAAGGGTAAGTTCAGTTCCCTGAGCTGGAAAACCTAAAGAATAAATCCCCGTAGCAACTGAAATCATTTCTCTGCTGAAACCAACAGCAACAAGCCCCTAACACTGAAGATCATTTGATAAGGAATTAGGCTGTAGCCTAGTCTAACACGCTCCATGGTGAGGCCAGATATCTGTTGTTCAGATCTTGTTTCCCTCTCTCATAAAAACAAGGAAGTGAAGTGTCTCTAAACTATCTGGTTACATGTACAATCTCCCTCGAGTTTTCTTCCCTGAAAAAGAGCTGCTGAATATCTCCCCTTCTCTGTCTCCATCTTCGTTCTTTTTTCAGCTTTCATCTTCAGTTCTAATTCTAGCATTGAGAGAAACTTCCCAAGGAACAGAAGGGCAAAAACCTCTTTGATGTAGATTCTCTGTATTAATAATGGTGACAAGAGGGCCCTTAACCTTGTTTAATAGCTAAAAAGACAAGTGGCAGGGGAAGAAAACAGAAATTTATACGAATGAGACCATATTCCATTATGCTGCCTCACATGGTGACAGCGCAGACTCATGAATTTTCATCTGACATGATAGTTGAGATCGTTCCCAGGGTCTTCCTGCAGAGAATGCAGATTTGCCTTTCTCCCTGCATCACAGGACTGTTCAAACCAGCATCGCTTGGACTGGTTTCTCATGAAGTTACCCTTACAGAGAACTATGAAAATATTTTTTATTCTCCAGTGCGCTGCTAGAGGAAAAAGTTATCCTTCCTGTTGCGATGTAAATCCCACCAACCTGAAGAGAGGTTCCTTATTTTTGAGCTGCACAGCTTTGCTCCAAAACCCCAGGCTTAGTCATTAACACAGGGATAAGACTGAGTTAGGGAGAGGTCATTTGAATTGTGTAGGAGTAAAGGGTTAGATGGATCCACCCCCTTTCAGTCAACAAAGACTGATGAGAAATCAGCTGATTGTAAGATGGAAGATGCAGACATCAATTATGATGGCAGAAAGCCCTGCTGGAAACCCTCCCCTCCTGGGTACTGGTAGGGAGAACTTACAGAATCATAGAAGCATTAAGGTTAGAAAAGACCTCTAAGATCATCCAGAACAATCATCAGCCCAACCCCACCGTGCCTGCTAAAGCATGTACCAAAACGCCACATCTGCATGCTTTTTGAACTTCTCCAGGGATGCAGACTCCAACACTGCCCTGAGCAGCCTCTGCCAGTGCTTCACCACTCTGTCAGTAAAGAAATTTTTCCTAATATCCAATTTAAACCTCCCTGGCAAAACTTTAGGCCATTTCCTCTCTTCCTATTGCTTGTTGCTTGGGAGAAGAGACCAGCATCTGCCTTGCTACAAACTCCTCTCTGGCAGTTGTAGAGAGCAACGAGGTCTCCCATCAGAGCAAATTGCTTCAGAGAAAGTACACAATTCCTGCAGACCTAGTGTCTTCTCAGCAGAGGTCTCTCCAGGACATTGCACATCCCAGCATCTAGAAGACACTCTATTATTGTTCTTTATCAAGCCAAACTCAATTATTTTTTCTGATGCCATACAGAAAGCTTAAAGGGGAGCATTTCTCCCCAGAGCTGACAGCTCAGCCCACAGTCTGCCTTTAAGAGAGATTCTCCCTCTGCTTTTCTTCAAAGGCATGAGATACACTGAAACATGCGTTTTAAATCTAACTCATTTCTCTGCTTTAGTGGTTGCTAATTTAACATTGACTTAAATGAGCATAAGGTATTTTATTTAAAAACCTTTTACAGTATGTTATACGTATTTTGAAATCTCTTTAATTACAGATGGGATAAATACATAATTACATAAGACCTCACAGTGCGTATTCTTTACTACTAAATCATGACCACAATATTTTCTACAGAGGATATATTTATTTTAACCAGACTGCCCACAATGACTTTTTGGGTGCAACTTTGTCACTTACCAACAGGATTCTTTATTTCATAGGTCATTGATCTAATATGGTGTAATGGCTCCTTAGATGCTTTATTATTTCCATTTAGTCACTGCTGTGAGGAACAGTATTGCAGACCTATTTTTTTGAAGGAACATCCGTTTTTCTTTGCTTCATCCTTCTGTAAATGTTTTCTTGGTATCTTTTATTTTTCTCTCATAAGGAAGGTTAAATTTTCCATTTTAATCTTCCTTATCAGTCGTATTTAAGCCACGCTTTTACTTAAACTAATATTTATTCTTAACATTTCAATCTACTAAAATGGAAATATTTTCTTCACTGGATTAACCTTATTATTGAGAATTTTAAGTTGAAAATGGAGAGATAGTGTTTTTTTCTACCTGTGAATGTAAAAAAAGCTGCAGAAAACTGTGAAATCTGTAAGATCTAACATTCTGAAAGGTGTGGAGAAAGATATTCCAGGTCGTTTGAATATCTAAAGATGCCTTTGAGTGCCCAATTCCATTTCTAAACTAGTTAGACAATGCTTAACTAAACTGAAATTACATGTCATTTGGGTGTCTAAGCACTTGAAGATTCAATGCATGCTGACCTTAGGTAATTCACAACATGTAATACCTGTTCTGCTCAGTGACTCCATCCAAAATAGGAGCCAAAATTTTAAGAATGTACTTTTTTAAAGTGATGTATCCATCTCATTACAGGTTCTTCTCCTTAAGTATCATAATGAAACATTTAATTTTCATTTCATTAAGCAAGGCCTGCTTCTTGAAAAAATCCTAGGTAATAAAGTAGCTTCGAAGCAGATAACAAATACATCCTTCATTCTCTAATATGATAAAATGCAAAAATTAATAATATGAATAAACATAAGATAAATTATTTAATTACTTACACATATTTTTTAATATTCCCTCCTTCTTAGCAAAAAATATTACCAATTACTACCATAAGATTATATCTAGTTACAAATCAGTGTGTCTTAATTGTTTATACTCACCAACAGGACTGAAAATTTCTTTAGGAAAATAATTAAGTACAGATTAAAATTAATTATTTAAATAGAGGTTTCCTGCCTGCTGACTTAAATCATGATTAAAATTGGCGATTTAAATTAAGACACCCCTACTGTGACCTTCCAAAAAAAGTTTTCTGAATTGTAATAAATAATATGCAGCATTCAGTATTAATTGGACTCGTTTATGGTTAGGCCTGGTTTCTTGAACAAAACATATAAGTGCTTCCATGGGAGTGAATTCTTAATTTCTTGTTTGTCCTTTTATTGCATATATCAGTGACAGAGTTTCATGGCATAACACGTACAGTTTGATTTGTATAGGAGACTATACAAGATCACAATGCATCAAACTGTACTGTAAGAGACAGCATTTCTGAAATAATTGATATATATAAAATGAGTACCAGGCTAACAGAGATGCAGGCATGGCCTATTTGTATAATCTAAATATATAAAGTGGTTCCCCTCATTGGGCCTCATTGGTCTAATTTGTTCATATCTTTAGATAATCTGTGACCTATTATTATAACTGAGTATCTCAGATTCCATTCCTTTCTAATGGCTAAGAAAATAATCTTCTTACAATAAGTATGTATGTCTGCTGCCCAGCCTACATAGTTCCTCTAGGTGTTTCTGTATTTACCATCAACATGAACACAGTGCCTCCCATACACGGTACATATGCAGTTTCTTGGAGCCCTAAATATACATTTCCCCATATTGTTTTGATGTAAATCACAGTAAGGAGGATATCTAAATTCCTATGCTGCCCACTATCAACTCCACTTTACATCTTGGGGGGGGGGGTGGGAATCAAACTTTTCTGACACTCTGCACATATTTAATTTTCAATCTCATCATGTTTAAGCAAGCTTACATTTTGGTATCTATCATTTGTATAGAGAAATTTAAGACAGAAAAACAGGTTATTAAGAAAAAATGAGATGCAAAAATACAATTCCAAACAGCATATTGAGACAGTCTCTACCAAGAAAACGTCTCCTCCTCCTCTAAAAAACCTCATCTCTCTTTGTCAAAGTGTCAAGAAATTTTTTCACTCTCATAGTTCTGTCTTTATGATTAAATAGTTCCGGTAATCTACAAGGTAGGCCAGATGATCTCTTTACATCTCTTACTACAAAAAGAAGGTAGGGAAACTATTACAGCAAGAAATGTGATTTTATCACATAACAGACACTAAGAGGATGCAATGATTATACATGACAAACGATTTATAGTTTAATCAACATAAAAAAGAGTCGCATTGACCTTTGGATCTTTAGTACTGTATGGAAAACAGGGACACAGAGTTGGTTTTCTTAAATGTCAGTCAAGTTTTGGTTTAATACATACACAAAAAAAAGAAAAACAGAAAGCATCGTTCCACATCTTATACTATTTGAGATTCCCAAAGTGCTGGGAAAGGGATTTGTTTACAATTCTGCTACGTCTCAACATTCTTCTGGATTCTTCTTCTTAGGGCAGCAAAACAGTGAACAACAGAAAATATTTTAGCATCCCACACCCCTCCGTTGAAAGCTGCAGTAGATCCTATAAGCTAGCAAATGGATATATACTTGAATGACATTGTTTAACCTTCATCTTTAATTATTTTACAATTGCTCTGGAAAAAAAAGAATATATATCTACAGTAAAGCTACTGAATTCCATCCACAATCACAGCATCTGCTGGAGGCCAACTGACAAGCTAATGCAATAGTCAGTGGTGTGTCTCTTTGAAGTTAATCAAGCCAATACCTACACCCTAGAAATTGTGAGCTGGACTTCAAAAGATTGTAGAAAAAGAATAAAGAGGTCCTGAAGGGAAAAGTATGATGGGTGACAAAGAGTTGTCCCTTTAGATAATTATGTAAATGGTCACAAAACTGTGCCTGTGAAACTCTGAGACGCTAAAGGGAGAAGCACTCACAGGAATAAATTAATTCAATCTGAAATGCAAGAAATCACAAAATTTGCACAGAGATCATGTATTTTATAATTTAATCAAAAGCTTCCTTTCTCAACGTAGTAGTTTTTAAAACTTAAGAGGAACATCCAAGTTAGAGTTACCACTAGTTCTTATTATTTCAGCTCTGCTTGCATGCTGATGAAAGCAGTTAGTTTTAAACTGGCTAAGAACTCGATATTCAAGGCATCACTGGGCATCCCCCATAAAGCTTACTGGATAAAAAACATAGCTACTCCCTCAGAATAAAAACAAGGGTGAAAAAAAGAAGAAAAATATACCACGTAATTTCCTCCCTTGGTTTTTCCAGAGTAAGAAAGTCATACCCTCCACGGATGTGTTTTCAGGGTCTCTGAGGAACCTGAACTGTTTAGAACATGGTCCATATGCATTTGCTCTGGCTGTGGGCCAAGACAAACTTGGTGTTGAAAGATAGAGTGTTCCTCTGCACCAGTCCTCATCTCTACTTCCCGTGAAAGACAGCAAAAGAAAGACACTACTTCAGATTTCATTTTGTACCTTCCAGGGTAAGAAATCTCTCGTTTTGCTCTTACTACTCATTACTCTCCAGGCAACAAGCATTCTCTAACCATTGCTATTACACTAGCCATGATGACTTCCATATTATCTTGTGTTTTCCTTCTGGCTCTTGCACTCTCTATGGCCTCAATGTATAATACAAGGACAATTCTGGCACCTGGTTAAGCACAGGGCCCCTGGTATTTGAAAAGTTCTAAGCTGTCACAACGCGAACAAAAGTTGTAGTTAGTATTATTAAACTTCCAAAGGACTAAATCTTTCCAATGCAAAACTTGTTTCACAGTGTGAAACTATTCTTGAGTTGTAAGAATGGGATGTTACACCTCACTAGCAGCCTTCCCAAAAAACCTCACGCACAAAGTAAAAAGCCTTGAAACGCAGCTAAGTTGCCAGAGCAGGGTCAGTCAGAGGATAAATCACAACTCAGTGACTAATCTGCCCTCCTCCTCTGAGCTGTAAATCAGGAAGAAAAATGAAGAAGCTCTCAGGTTGGTCATAGCACAAATGGTAAATCTCAGTTTGTTACCAGCTAATAGGGAAGAAAATATTAAAACACAAGTGTCTTAGATTATTTTAGGCACTTAACTTTCTTTATCATTAATATTAATGAAATTATTTTTAAAATGTGTGTTCATCTATAAGCTTCTTATTTGCAAATAAAGAAACTGACTGAAAATAATCGCAGTTCAGGCTTCAGACACCTTGTCTCTACTTGCTGCTTGTCCAGATTGGAAAGCTTTAGTGGTTATTGAAACTAAGAAAACTATAAAGAGAAGCTGTAGTGCAGGAGCCTGTCATCAGCCCAGCCCTTCTCTTACAGGATTCAAGATCAGACCAATTAGGTATCACCCATCTCATTGCCCCATCTCTTTGTGGGAGTAGGACATACATGTACAGACCAGCAATTTCAGGAATGTTGTATTCATCAATATCAGAACACACTAAAGACAAATAACAAAACTACATTCAAGTGAAGTAAACGGAGTATACCACCACCTTCCCCCCAGATTCATCAGCCCCTTGATCATGGGAGGGAAACAGAATGTGTTACCATCTCACAGGGTGCCTCTTGCTATGTCTAATTCAGTCAGGTCTCTTCCATTTTCCACCTTCTCCCTTTACTCTGTTTTACCAATGCACTCAAAGAACAGGAGCACAGACTGCCCTATGCATCAGCCTTCCCTTCCTCTGACATTGCTGCACTAGGCCATGACTCTATCTTTTGTTAAACAATATGCCAATAAACTTTCACTAAGTCTTCACCAAAACATCATAGAATGCTTTACCAGTGTTTTCAGAGTAAGCAGAATTGAGGCCTAAAAAAAGCCATACTGTCTCGCTTTACACTACATCTACTGCAAACTGAGATGCTTTGCTGGCAGAGACTTAGCTGGTTACTGTCTCGGGTACGTGCTTACAGGGGCAGGCAGACAGAAATAACTTCCATCTTCATACCACGTGATCTGATATTTCACTAACACCAGATACCACCAAACCAGCTTCTTCTGAAGTGTAATTGATCCAAAGATCCCTTGTGAAGGGCTACAAGCTCCCCAGGTTCCGGGAGACAGACATGCATCAGCTTACGGAAAACATCCCAGATCTTAGGGCTTTCCCTGTTAAGATTATCCTGCCTTTTAAAGCTACATCTTCTGCCACAAACTCCAAGAGCAAGCTTCAGCTCCACTGAACAGCACTGTGAAGTAACTACCTTGCCCAAATCTGTCCTCAGGAATCCTGCACTCCAAGAAACCTTTGCAGCTTCTTCTCAGTGTAGGACCGTAAAAAGTGTTCTATCCTGCACTTCAGTTTATATTACTTGTTCTTTGGTTTCTGGATTTCACTAGTTAGAACCTTACTAACAAACCTACAGTCACAACCATGCTAGTTCATCACAAAAAGCATGGCAAAAACTGAAAAAAAAGCATAGCTAGTAGAAAATAAGGGAGAAGTGTTTTCAGGAAGCAGAATGCAAGCAAGGCACTTGATAAGAATTCATCACTTCCAGAGACTAAAAGAGCAGAAGAGGAAACATGACCAACAATCATAGAACCGTAGAATGATTTGATTTGGAAGAGACCTTAAAAAAATCATCCAGTTCTAACACTCTGCCACGGGCAGGGACACCTCCCACTGGGTCAGGGGGCTCAAAGCCCCATCCAACCTGGCCTTGAGCACCTCCAGGGATGGGGCAGCCACCACTTCTCTGGGAAACCTGTGCCAGAGCCTCCCCACCCTCACAGGAAAACATTTCTTCCTAAAATCTCACCTCAAATCTCGCCTCTTTCATCTTAAAAACATTCCCCCTCATCCTATTCCTGCACTCCCTGATCAAGAGCCTTACCCCAGCTTTCCTGTAGGCAAATGAACATCAGGAGCAAAATACTCAGATCCTGGGAGGCTGAAACACAAATTTTTACAAAAACTAGGGACAGTCTTTTTGGCAACTTTAGTGCTTGAGAAAAAACAGCTGGTGAATGCACAAATCACAGACATAAGGGAAGCAGCTACTCATGACAATATGGTTTTCACTCTTTTTCTTTTCAACTCAGGCAAGGCTAATAGGTACGTTATAGGTAGCTGGGTCATCTTTTGAATCTCATTCTGCAGTTTAGAAAGCAAACTGAGAGGGCAGTCATTTCAGAAGGATACAAAGAACTTGGCAAGAAGGATATTTTTCACCATTTTGTCTTGTTCTGCTGATAAATGCAGGCCACTACCCTGGGTGAGGTGGTGAATTTATAAGGCTTGGCAGGTTTGCTGTGCTCCTAAGGCTACCATATAGTGCACACACACCCCAAAAATCAAAGATCATAAGAGATAGCACAACCTACTTCCATTGCACGTTTGGTAGACCCACCGTGGAAAATCATTTTTGCCCAGCCATTACAGTACTACAGCACACAAAATACACCCATAACTGTGCTCATTTGCAGAATTAAAACTGCTGCCAGTGAAGTCAGAACATAACACGAGACACATCTAACCATCTTAATAAGACATAAGACATTAAAGGCCAGGCAGATAATACTGGAATATTATAGCTTTGGAAAGCTATGTCAAGGAGCAAAGAGATCGCATGTAGATTTACCTTAGCAAGGTGTTGAGAAATGTATTGAAGAAAATTTGAAGGGTAAAGATACCACCAATAGAAGAGACTTCCAAAGGACTACAAAGACTGAATATCAGCGGGAACTAGGTATCAAAATTTCTTAGGCACTCTTTAAAAATTTCAGCCAACTTATACGAGTCTGATGTGAATGTTTGAATCAGTGCAAAATCGTACTGTTTCAAAGTGAAGCATCCATCCTATAGACAACCTCAAAGTGTCACTCTTTGCTCTCTAGCTTACTCCACCTAGTGTTTCTGTAGGTGTTAGGAACTTGAACTCATTCATATCTTCCAGCTTCATTTTATTATTTCAATATTGTGATGGTTTAAATGTCAGTGTGGCAATACAAACAATAATGAACTACCTTCTGCTCATACTTCATTACAGAAGAAGTCACATTTTTCAGTGTTTCTATTGCCCATAAATACTTTCAGTTAATACTTTTCATCTTAAAACTCTATCAATGTTCACTGTATTTAGTAAAAGGCCATATGTAATAAATAAAAAAAGAATAAAAGTACTCTGAATTCATACTAAAGAACATTTCAGAGGAACCCAAATTCAGATTGTGGAGACACATTCACAAGTTTAAAACATAGATGAATGATTATTGAGTTTAAAAGGACCTGCAGACACACAATTCTGAATCCCCCCCCATGGCATTTATCTGTACTTAGTTTGTCAAATATCTGAAAACCTGGCTTTAATTGATTTAGATGAAAAATGGAACAAATTTACATGTAATAAGAATTTTGACTTGGTTTTTAAAACTGCTCACGGGGTCGCTATTCTCAATTAACAGGGACTGTAGATTTATTCAGACAATAAAATAGTGTCATAATAGTCTAAAAGTAAGATTCTTTCTAAATGCTTGTAGCTTTTGGAAGGAGGAGAGGGGAACTAGATGGCTTCACAGTCCTGTATGATGCTGGACCACCTCACCACATATGCCAGAACAGCTCCAGTTTTGGAATACCTAGTCTGGCTAAGGTCACATTTAAAATGTGAGGTAGGTTAAAGAGGTTGGATGAAAGGATGAAAGTAAAAAGAGGCTGGCCTACGACATGTCAGGAGAGCAACGAAGATGGTGAAAGGGCTGAAGCACAAGACCTATGAAGGGCGAATGAGGGAGCTGTGGTCGTTTAGCCTGGAGAAGAGGAGGCTCAGGGGAGACCTTATTGCTCTCTATAGCTATCTAAAAGGAGATTGTAGGCAGACAGGGGTTGGTCTCTTCTCTCAGGCAATCAGTGACAGAACAAGAGGACATGGTCTCAGGTTTCGTCAGGGGAGGTTTAGGCTTGATATTAAAAAAAAATTTTCACTGAAAGGGTGATTGGCCATTGGAATGGGCTGCCCAGGGAGGTGGTGGAGTCACAGACCCTGGAGGTGTTTAAAAACAGATTGGATGAGGCACTTAGTGCCATGGTCTAAATGACGAGTGGGTGCTAGTGTTAGGACATAGGTTCGACTAGAGGATCTCAGAGGTCTTCTCCAACCTTGTGATACTGTTAGTGGAAATAAAACAGTCTGAGAAAGCCAGCACAGCCTTGGGCTTAGTCCCCCAAGCTACCACTTCAAACTCTGCATGCCCATAAAGACACTAAACTTAATAAGATAGGAAGGAAAAAAAGGTAGGCTTCATTTCAGTGAATATTTTATATCATTTCCCTGGTTGGTTTTTCCAGCACACTTAATTCCTCTCTCAGATACTTTGCTTACACTCAGCATGCAAAGTGACACAGGGTTACTGTTAACAGAGCAGCGAGGGCTTCTCTGAAGATTTGAGTAAATACTCCGACACACAGAACAGCACTGATTTCCAGACAAGGGTTTGACATCTGCTCCATCATGTAGGAACGAGACTTTAAAAAGCCCAACTTCAATTCATTTTAAAGCCTCATTTGAAGATGCCATTTTAGACCCTCTTGCTGTAGATTTCACTTCCCTGACTGCTTAACATGCACGTTGGAGCCTCCAACACTGAGCCATATAGATTTGTCTTTGTCTTTTGTGTTAATTATTAGCTGCTGCAGAGCTGTCTCTGTGGGTGAACACACACAGAAACAAAGGCGGCAAGGTTGTAAAACCTTTTATCTCTATCAGGGCACATTATTTGATAAGGTGCTAAGCTAATAGCAACGCATGTCAAATTGTGTTTAGACAGATCAGTGTGCTGGGAATTGGAGGTTATATTTGCCTCTGGAAACCAGCACCTGGAGAAGCAAAGAGAAATTCATACCAATATTCACAACACTGTGTAAACTGTAAACTACTGCAAGGCGGTTACTTTACAAATGGCTCCAAGATAATGAACCCCTGTCATTTCATTTGCTTTGTGCATATCCTTTTGAACTTCAATCATTCATATTCTCATAAAAGCAGTGAAAATAAAAAACAGAATATGGGGCAGTGAGCAATGCAGGCTTATGTTAACATTACTTAGCCTATGCTTTTAAAAGCATCTCTGAACATCCAAAAGGCGGTGCTAACTTCACGGTAAGATCTAAACATCTGTCCCTGAGAAAGAGGCAAGGATGTGCATCAAGGCTCCTAAAGAGATAAAATCCAACATTTTGGAAAAAAAACAAACATTTTCTGCATATTAGAACAAGAGGTATGATGAGAACTACAAGAAAAATAATCACTTAAAACATCAAAGGTTTGGAGTTTGGTTTTCATTTGAGGGCTTCCCCCCCCACCTTGCAAACATTTCTCTTCTGGTTTTCAGCTGTCTAACTACTAAATGCAAGGCAGCATCTGGGCAGGATTACTTCACAGAAAGGCAACAAAAACATTACTTCCCCATGAGTACGAACAGCTGGTATGATACCCAATCAGCCTGGCAAACACACCATGGTTCTTCCTCCCAGGACCCTGACTTTTTCAGATAGCTTTGTCCACTAGCACATTTGACACCAGAGTCTGGCTAATCAGCACTATATATGCTCATTGTCATAGTCTGTTTTAAAACATTAAACAATTCTTCGATGACGACAACCTCAAGACATCATAAGGAATTATCCTTGGTGTCTAATTTGCATGAGGGTTACAACCTTGATTATCTCAAAGTCATTGGGACTAATGAATACATTTAGGTAATCAGGATTTCAGGTACTCAAGGATAGTTTCAGCACAGTTAGTTTATGAAACATCCATCTACTAAGCTTGAAACTATTAAGGGTCAAGTAATCCGAATTATTCCATGCACAAAGTTTAGATTATTTCTCCTTTCTCTACAAACCCTGGAGTAATACTGGAATAACAATCTAGTGCTTTCAACAGTTCTGTAATAAAAGCTGCACTTAAAGAAATGCAACAAATTGAGTTTATATGACTGTGTGGGACATATATATAATAGGACACATGCATTTTAGTTCTTGCACAGGTTAACAGATAAAAAAACAGTCAGAATACCACAATTAAACTAAAAAGACAAAAAAAAAAATCTGTTTTTCCTTGAGTCCTTTAAGGACAAAAACTATTTATGAAATATCTTCAGTGTGAGTAGTTGTTTCCAGCGTTCCCAATAAACAATTGTTTCATTCTTGTTCTTGGCTTCAAAGATGAGGCTTCCAGAAAAAGAAAACAGGTCTTAATGTTGCCTATGATTGTTATTAATTTAGTATTGTCTCTACTGAAGAACCTTATGTACTGGTTCTCTAATACTGTCTGCTCCAACACCGGTGTCAGCTTCCTCAGCTGGTGGCAAAACTGACAAAGAACCCAACATGCACAAAATCACACTATGTTATCTTAGCTGCTGGCTCTAGTGTGATGATATAGGACACGAACCAATGGCTTACAGAGATGTGGCATTTTTTATGTCTCTTTATATTCTAATTTGGGCTCCATCAGAGGTAAAAAGCAAAATCACCCCAGGCTTCTTAGTGGAGAATGGCGTGAATTTTGGAGCTTATTTTAATCAACGAAGAAATCTTTGAATCCTTGCATTCATCCGTCCCAGCAGAAGGACAGCCTGAACAAATACTTGGAGCTGCTAAAATTTTTGCATATATAAGTGTGTGTGTATATAAGTGCGTGGTTTAGTGGTTTGGGTTTTTTTTAAATACCATAATGGTAAAACACCCATATTTCTAACGGAAGAGAGGAAAGCCTTCCTTTCTATTTGTGAACCCTCTCAAGGAAAAATGAAATTGACTTTTGATAAATTTCATCTAAAAATTCCCTCCTCCTTGATAGTTAGCTGAGATTAAAATGTCCCCATACCACTTTTTGTTTTTAAGAAGATGCTTTAAGTATACACTGATTCTCTTTGCAGTAGGCAGAACACCACTCTCCCTCCTCCACCCCAGAAAAGACAAAAAGGGAAAGGTGTGTGCAAATAAAAAATAGAAAGGGAAAAGAAAAAAATCTTTCAGCATTGTACTCTCTGCAACAAGTATAGAAGGCATCCTATGGTGATGTGACAGGACTGGAAACAATAGTTTACTATTGCAGTTGACTATCGTAAGGTTACTGAGCTCAAGCACCTTTAATCCAAGAACTCTGAGTAATCACAGTGACTACAAGCTTGGATACAGAAAGACAGACTGACACTTTCTCGGCCTGAGCAAAGAACCCAACCTGGTAAGAATATCCATTGAGATGTAGGAAGGCAAACTGATTGAGGTGTGGGTCAGTAACTTGGTGGGAGAAACAGCCATATTTGCAATTAAGAGGCAAGCTCTCTGTTTCTGAGCAAGAGACCATTGGAGCTGCAAAGGACCACATACTTGAAGAATTTCCCTCTCCTTTTTCTCTTCGCTTTGTGACTGAAGACAGAGACCTTCCCTGTACCCTCCAATCTTCAGACCATTAGCAAATACACAGTCCTCAGAGAAACTACTTTCTTGGACATAATATTAAGTTACTCAACCATCAATTAATTTAGATCATCCAGGCTCTTGATTGAGGCACTGAAGAGGAATTAAACAAAAATTCAGGGTGTAGCATGGGTCCTTCCATTTGAACAAGCAGACCAGCAAACAGGCAGGTGGCAGCAGCAAAACAAATGAGAACCAACAAACCATTACACAATGCTTTTCATCTAAACATGTAGAAGTACTTAGACAAAGAATTCATAATCACTATCCTCATTTTAAAGGTTAAGGCAAGCAATATATACAGAAAGAAAAACACCTGCCCCACGAGCCCTGTGGCAGAACTGAGAACAGAGGCAGCAAGTAAACAATCACAAGTCCTTCCTCCCTGTTCTGAAATACACTGCTCGTTCTTAAAAATAAACATAAAGGACTTGTTTGTTTTTCCTGCTCCTGCAAAATATAAAGTTACTTTGAGACTATATTAAATGCATCTTTCTCACTAAGTGTGCTATTAGTCTAAGGTTAATAAACAGAACGCAGAAATATTGAGACAAAGCATCAAGAATTATAATTTTTACAGAATTGATTGTAAAACACCATTAGCTTGTATGCTATGCCATACGAATATATTTTCCAGTCAGGTTGAGATATGCTTGGATAGGGTTCCTAAGCCACAAAATACATCTGTAATTCAAAAGAGCATGGCACTCCGCAAGAGGATGCAAATGAGACCAAGCAGAGCAACCCTGACAGGGAAACCTCATCCACCCACAAAGATGGGTTATGCATGTCGCATTTTCCAGTCTATTTCTCTTAAAGATGTTTTGCACTTTCTACTGCTAAAAATAACTCGGCTACATTAGAAAAGAGCAGTGGCAGAAATCAGTGATTGCTGGCAAACTGCTTTCTTCCTCCTATTATCCTTTATTTTAAAAGGAGAGAGAGAAACAATTTATCTATAACGTTTCAGGCATCCTTAGGTTTAACAACTACACTAAATATGAAATAAGCTGAGAACAATATTTATATCTTTCTTGAATAAGTCTGATCAGCTCAGTTCTGTTTTGACTGACACCCATGTTAAATAAGTGACTCAAAGAAATATCCCCACTGCAAAACTAGTGTGAGAGTAAACTGCTGCTTTAAAAAACACATATGTAGACATATTTATGCATCAGAGTATTTAACAGAACATGCATTTATTGGGCAAGCTACTGTGTTGGAAAAGCTATGCAACATATCTTTCCCCCATCATAAACATAGGTGTCATAAAGGCAGCACCAGTTTTTGCTTTGCCTCCCGTGACACGATGACAAAAATAAAGAGGACATTAAAATAATGCTGCATGTAAAAAAGAATCATTTTTTTTTTTAGAGACTCGTAAGTCTTTGAAGTATTTAACCTTTGCTACATTAAACACTATTACTCCTCCTGGATGTTTCACAGGAGTTGAACATACCTACTAGAAGCATGACTCCAAAAATTGCTAAGATGGGTCTCGTTCATTATTAATAACACCAAAGCAGAACAGTGCTTAACAGACATGTTGAATCTGCTTAGGAGAATACACTACAGTTGTTATTGTTTGATAGGAGAAAGGACACATATGTATATACTTCTTAAAATTGTGTACCTTTGGTAATGTTTCCATAAATGTCAATAAAAAATTGTCATACATCAACATATTCATATGTACTGAAATAATAAACACTGTTTTAAGCAAAAGTCACCAAATAGTGCCATCTACTGCAAACTGTCTAACACTGCCAGCCAGCCACCAGACTCTTCTCCATTACCTGAAATTCACGGAATGAAGTATTACACAGCCAAACCCCCTCTTTCAAAGGAGGGTCTGAAGAGCTAGAGAGAGAAGAAAAGAACAAAGAGACAAACAAACATCGGTTAACAGAGCTCTGCTGGAATCAGAGGAATATAAATAGTTTATTGTTCCAGCATCCATCTGCTTTTGTAGTTCCTCCTGGGTCACTGAATAGGCAGCAATCTGCATAAGGAAATCCTCGTGCAAGCACTGATAACGTACAGTCACCTGTAAATGCCTTCAGCAGTGTGATTTATGAACGGCTTGTTAGTAAGGGTGTTGGGTTACTACTGAGATTCTAACAAGAACCTCCTACCTGTTCCAGATTAAAGGGTTTGCGGTTGAAGAAACAGAACAAATTGCAAAGCCACAACCCACATATCACAGAAAACAATAGCAAACCCTCCCAAAATGCTTAAAAACAACTAAGATAAAACCCCACCATGAACTCTAAAATAGCCAGGATGGTAGGGAACCTTAATTTGAGAGTTTGCCTTCTGTGGTGATGAGAATAAAACAAATATTTAGCTGAAGCATTTTATAATACCTGCAGAAACATACCTATAGTGTGGCCAAAAGACAACAGGACTCATTTTTAAAGTAGCCACAGCTCAGATGGAACACAGCAGGGAGTTTTCAAAGCAATTGAAGCATTTTCATAGCATCCTGAGCAACAGGCACAACAGTTCATTCCCTAAAACATGAACCAGTGCCTCGAGTCAGAGGTGGTTTCCTCACACCCACGCTCATGTAATCCATTTCACCATGACATAACTGAAATGAGCTAAATACATTCTGCATCTGGATAGAATTTGTTTTCTCCTCTTTCATAAATGACTTAAACTCTCTAAATTGACCAAATAGATCAGGCTGAGATCCTAAGGAAAACAGAGAAGGCCTCAGCACTTTCTTTCACCATTTGGATTCTTTACCTGGGGCCAGATGCTTCGTCTCTACAAAGCTTTGCAATGTGCTGCACAGCATTTGTCCACCATCTGTACCTCAGAGGTGACTGAAGGCCCACAGTAGAATCATGCCAGCCAGCCTGGTAGCTTACAAAATGCCTTGTGAATGAATTGAGTGAAAATGAATGAAAAAATGCCATGCAATTATAAATTATTGTTCTTAACCGAACTGGGGCTATTTCTGTGCTACTTCCATTGCTAATTTTTCACTCACATTTCTACATGACTTTTAATTTTGTAAAAACAGATTAATTAGGTGCTGATTGATTTATATTTTCTAAATCTTGATGAAATTATAAAGTGTCATGTCTCAGGTAAAGCTGTTAAAAGCCACAGCAGCAATGACAGTAATGAAAAAGTAACCATATTAATTTCTAGTACATTCATCACTCAGCTTTTTCGTTCCCCCCGCCTTCTTAATCAAGACCCTGCTTTTCTGCATTGTGAACTGACTTCACTCGAAAAGACAGATCAGCTGAAAGTACTGGAGGGCCAGATTCTCATCTCTCCCCAAGGAGCTCCTCACACTGCCTAGCTGTGCAGAGGAACTTTAAATCAAGTAGATACTGAAGTCTGTTATAAAATTCCATGCAGTGATTCATATCCTGAATAACTAAGCCCTCGTATCTTTTCACTAGTTGAGATCTAAACTCCAAGCTTCCCACTCTTTCAAGTCTGACTCCTGTGACCACGTATAAACTTCTGGTGTGCCACCACAAAGGCTGGGGTTTGCACAGAAATTAGTCTTTCCATTAACATTCAAAAGTCCAGATAAACCATTTCTTTGGAAATCCATGTGATGAAAAGGCTGCATTGCTCTCACTTGGAGTTCAGTACTAGAGAGTTCTAGAGCACTCATCCTTGTTGACACTTGGCACCAGTTAGCTCCATGTATTTAAAATGATAAAAGTTTGTAGACATTAACAAATTAAGATTTAACATCCTTATAAAAGCTGAAAGCATTAATTTTTTATTACAGTTGGATAAACTGAGGCAGCGAGACATTAACGGCAGCATTCTTAACCTTGCTTGAGTAAGCAAAGTGTACAAATCCAAATTTATGTATTTGAGGAAACAGATGCCTTTAAAGAGGGAAGGAGCACATGGCTTTACCATTCAGGAAAACTGATGAGAATTCCTAAACCCAGTGCTGCTAGGAATTTCCAATTGAAAACTAACATTTGAACATTCTGTCTGAAGCACCAGTGAAAAAAATCCATAAGAAAGAGCCAAAGAAAACAGAATTCCAGAATTCTAGCTTCCAGATTATCTTGAAAAGGCGAACATCAAGTTTTGTTTCTATTTTTGACTGCACTGGTGACCTGTGAACCACACAGGGCTGTAGCCAAGCCGGTCTCTCTTGACAATTATCACAGCCTTTTACTTTCTAAAGAACGCTAAAGAGTAATATTGTGCAATTTATTAAAAAAACAAGATAGATCACTGAACATAAGCATACAATGTATTATTATATACACCTACAAACATGTCTTATATAAAACCACCCAGGAAACCAGCTGTGTTCTCCTCCCACTTAGTTTGGGATCCAACAGGGCTGAAATGGCTACAGTTGCCTAAATCCGGCTTTATTCCTACTTCATAGAACAAATACAGAATTGTGCTTCTTAATACTTTTTCTCAGTTTCTCACCTCTGGGAATAAAAATTTATTGGTATCCCCATTTTCACACTGAAGTCACCTAAACCCTCCCACCTAGAAAACAATAGCAGCAAGGAAATCAAAGACTATTTTCAGACAAGGCTGCTTTCTATAGCGTGCATGGGGGAGTAAAATCGTATGAAAGCGTTGAAAACAGTGTCTTTTAGATGGAAAAGTAGACAAAATCTGCAGGTTGCAGTGGAGGTAAATGAATTCTTACTACATTGGGCAACTGGATTTCAGAGAAGAAGTTCCAAATTACAATAAGTTTTGCAACCTCCATTCAGACAAAAACACTATTGGCAAAAGTAAATCAGTAGGGGTCTTCCCTGACTGTACACATGCCCAAAGTTGAAAGAAAAGTTGTCAGACTGACTCCTTTTTATAGAAGTATGCCAGGTGCACTTAAGACTGGGAACATGAAAAAACTCCCATACAATTTCTGAGTATTTTCAGTAAGGCACCCTCCATCGCAGCATAAATCACACTCCCAAGTCCTTTATCAGCATAGTGGGCTAAAAACTATACAGCCACATGTAATCCACATTGCCACCACCTCTGCACCATTTCCAAGGATATCCTATACATATCATTTTCATACAAATTCGTATACAACCAATAAATACAGCAGACTATTAGATGCTACCTAAGAAAGTCTTCAGGCATGATCTTATCTCTTATGTTTATCTGCAATCTCAGAATAAACTGAGCTCCAATATGTGCAGGTTGGTACTCTGACTTTAGGATCTGTTAAATGAGTGCAATTTTACAAACCTTCAGTAAGCTGCCACTTAAAACACCATCTACAGTTCTTGTTGTCTATGCAAGAACAATGAATTTTAAAAGGAACAAATTCAAGGAGGATCTATTACAGCGGTCAGAAAAATTGAGTGTCTGCAAAGAGATTTTGCTAGCAAAATAAATGCTGAGAAATAATATACAACTTCAGATGTATGTTTAGAAATAAACACAGAGGAGGGATAAAAACTGCTTAGGGCAGATTAAGGATCAAACAGCTATACTTTAGTCATGAATATTATTCCAACTAGTACCATAAGAGGACAACTTCAGAGTAGCTGGTACAAGGAACATAGCAGTGTTTTTAAGGTGGAGCTCAATAAATTTACGAAAGAGACCAAATGATAGTGCACGAGTGTTTCGTAGACAGAAACTGAATCTTGACATTTGAATCCGTGTCTGATGTGGCCTCTTGCAGAGAGAACCTAAAATGAAACTAAATTACTGTTTCTTTTCATTATGACAGCACTCATGAATCCTGTACATCAGGACATTACTGGTTACCTACAGAAAGCTGGAGAGGATATGCTTTTCCTAGTCAATGCATAGTTTCAATTCTGTGTTAAGGAAGAAAAACAGTAAGAAAACATCTTCCTCTAAACAAGGAGAAATAGCATGCAGCTTAAGAAATTATTTGGGTACCAATGCTTTTAAAGACAGTAACATGCTGCAGATGCATAGTCCTCTTATTGCTCCAATTTAACTTAACACCAGGTTTCAGACTGAAACACTTTGTGCAGATTACCGTGGAGCTGGTTTGTGAAGGTTTGGGTAGACTTGTTGTGGGGGGTTTGGGGTTTCTTTGTTTGGGTTTTTGTGATGTTGTGTCTTATTCTTACTTTGTAGAGCAGCATTTCGGAGAATCGTCTACTAAAAGTTCATTAACACACTCATTGTCACTACAGGGTCACTGATGTATCCTGTTAACTTTAAATATGTACTTGTGTATATAAGACACAGAAAGACTTTATAAAATATTTAGTAATGTTGTGCCATGTAGAAACTGTCTTTCCTATACATAAATGTGTATCTACATATTTATATATGCATGCAGGAGGTGTTCTGTGGATTCCAACTGTCTACTGTACTATTGCAGGAAATTACTAGGCAGCTGGTTGGTGGGGCAATGAGAAAATCCTTCCCAATACTGTGTTTTTATTCCTTCAATAGCCTGCTTATGAGAACAGCATGGTTATGGAGCACACACCTTTTCTGAGTACTCACTGCTACAAGTGTCCACAGTCTAGCAGAGAAATCACCTTGCAGGTAACATCAAAGGCAACTCGCAGGCTGAAATAATTGAAACATTCAATTAGTGAGCTGTCTCCAGATTTCTCATGGCAGAAAACAGAGTCTTTGTCCCAAGATCTGCCCACTTGATTTGCATCCGCCTGAACTTCCTTCTCTCAAGTGCTGAGGTGCTATGTGAAAAACACATTTGAAATCCTGTAAATTTACAGTTGGGTAATTAGCAGCAAAAGCCCACCATCAATGGCAGTAAATTAACCATTTATGCCATAAATCTCATTTACAATTTGCACTGTAAATGTAATTGATGAAACTGTCCAACTTAAGAGTAAATAGCAGTTGAAAAAAAATCACTTTAATAAGGACAGATTGTTTCCAGCTACAAACAGCGTCAGAATAGTTGATTCTAATTGCAGATCTGTATTTACTTGCTACAGATGAAACTCTTATAATATAGCCTTAAAACCACAAATGAACTGTTTATTTTTACTTCTGTTACAATAGCAACACTTGCTGAACACTGGTGAAGGTTTTTTGTGTGTCAAAGGAGCTCATTTTAAACAGAAGTAACTAGTTTGATTCTTGACTTGACAAAGCAGCTTGAGAAGATATAACTCCAGCAGATATGGATGAGGGGATTGAGTCCATCATCAGCAAATTTGCAGATGATACCAAGCTGGGAGGAAGAGTTGATCTGCTAGAGGGTAGGATGGCCCTACAGAGGGACCTGGACAGATTGGAGAGCTGGGCCGATTCTAATGGGATGATGTTTAATAAGTCCAAATGTCGAGTACTTCATTTTGGACACAACAATCCCATGCAGAGCTACAGACTGGGGACAGAGTGGCTAGAGAGTAGTCAGGTAGAAAAGGACCTGGGAGTGCTGGTGGACAGGAAGCTCAACATGAGCCAGCAGTGTGCCCAGGTGGCCAAGAAGGCTAATGGAATCCTGGCCTGCATCAGGAATAGTGTAGTAAGCAGGACCAGAGAAGTTATCGTCCCCCTGTACTCGGCACTGGTCAGGCCTCACCTTGAATATTGTGTCCAGTTCTGGGCCCCTCAGTATGGGAAAGATGTCAGGATGCTGGAATGTGTTCAGAGGAGGGCAACGAAGATGGTGAGGGGGCTGGAGCACAAGCCCTATGAGGAGCGACTGAGGGAATTGGGGCTGTTTAGCCTGGAGAAGAGGAGGCTCAGGGGAGACCTCATTGCTCTCTACAACTCCCTAAAAGGAGGTTGTAGTCAGGCAGGGGTTGGTCTCTTCTCTCAGGTGACCAGTGGTAGAACCAGAGGGCATGGACTTAAGCTTCGTCAGGGAAAGTTTAGACTTGATGTGAGGAAAAAATTCTTCACTGAAAGGGTGATTGGCCATTGGAATGGGCTGCCCAGGGAGGGGGTGGAGTCACCGACCCTGGAGGTGTTTAAAGGGAGACTGGATGAGGCACTGAGTGCCATGGTCTAGATGATGGTTGGTGTTAGTGTTAGGTTATAGGTTGGACTTGATGATCTCAGAGGTCCTTTCCAACCTTATGATACTGTGATACTGTGATACTGTAATAACTCCAGCAAATGTAGGAATGGAATAGGAAGTCAGTTTTATAAATAATTAAAAAGATGAAGACGTGTGTACAGTTTGCATGACTTTCTCCAAGCTACATTTGGGAAACAATAAGATTATGAACAGGAACAATACCACTCCACCAAATGAGGTCTAAAACCTGTTCTTTCTTCTTCATGTGTTTTAAGACTATTGGTATGCAAGCTTTACAAAACCATGCATGAGGTGATCGATTCCAGCTTTTGTTAAAAAGGTATTCTTATTTCAAGTTGAAAGAGGGGAGATTGAGATGAGATCTTGGGAAGAAATGTTTTCCTGTGAGGGTGGGGAAGCCCTGGCACAGGTTGCCCAGAGAAGTTGTGGCTGCCCCATCCCTGGAGGTGTTCAAGGCCAGGTTGGATGAGGCTTTGAGCCCCCTGATCCAGTGGCAGGTGGAACGGGGTGGGCTTTAAGGTTCCATCCAAAATTCCATGATTCTATTATTGCTGCATGAGGGAAGTAGAAGGCTCAACTGTTTAAATATTGCAATTGAACCCACATCACACTACAGCCCTGTTCTCTGTCCAGAACTGTGCAGAGTAGCACTGGGTGCACACATGATATTTTGGTCTTTTAGATGTTCACTCTCTACCGTTCTCTATCTTCTTTGCCCCTTTGGTACTCTTATCTCAATTATTCTCTTTTCCTCCTCTTCCCATCTTCTCACCCTTCACCTTTACCTCTACCAAGCTTTCTCACTTAACACCTTTATCTCAACTTGTACTCCTGTTCTCCTGTTCTCAACCACGCCAACTCCATTTTCATCATGTTTTCTTTACGTTTTCTATTCCACAAGGGGTTTTATCCTCTGAAAGCAGTGATCCACCTAAAGATTGCACTCCTTTGCTCAACAAATATTTTCTCTCAGAAAATACAGAGGGACGTCATACATCTCAAATCCAGTACATCAGCACATACTATCTATGGACATGTATGAAAAATACCCCTTCAAAAAAATGTCCACCCATCTTTCAAGCTAAAAGTGTGCAGATAAACATATTGGAAGTTAGGACTGCAATACACCTATATTAGCTTTGAATTACTCTCCATGTTTAGTGTTCTCCCCCTCTGCCTGATGGCTCGCAACAAGGAAGATGACGTTAACCTTGTGCTCAGTATAGAATAGGAGGTGAAATGAGCATAGGATTATGTTTTCTATATTTGGATATAGGTTTACTCAGGCATATGATGAAGTCTAGAGCCTTGCTGTTTTAACAAAAAGCCCAAACTACTCAAACTAACAGAATTGGAGACCCAGCTCTTAAGCAGCTTGTATTGGAGACAGCCAGAGGGATGGCAAGCTGAAATCTAAAGCTAGTGATGATTTTTACAGTTTTACATCCCTACCCCTGAAAACATCAACAACTGGCATCCCTTTAATCTGGAGCAAAATATTCTGGTTTAAAATTTACAGGTTGGAGGGTTTTTTTTTAATAATTTCCTGATTTTATCTCAGTTCTTCTAAAAAATGCTTGTTACCCAGTCACATAGTCCCAAAAGATTGTAAAGAGATGGCTGATTCTGGCTGTAAACAGAATTTTTCCTTCCCTGTGAAAGAACTGATCCATTTTTCTCCAGTTCTCTGGTTTGGAGCAAAAGAGTCAAAGAATTTATCCAAGTAATAGGAAGGAATTACACACGTAGACGGATTTACAAATCATCCATTTCCTCAGGCTTCTGAAATTAAAAGAGCCTAATGTACAGGGAGTGACATACTTTACAATAAGGGAAATATCAAGCTGTGGAAAAACTGTTCCAGAAGGTAGCTGTAAGTTAAGCAGAGAGTTCACTTCTCTCATCACTTGATCCTCTCTCCTTAGAATTAAGAGCTGAACTTACCATTTTGAAACATGTAGAGTAGCAGCTATAAAAATCCACAAGAACGTTCATACTGGGAGATTTTTCTGCCTTTACAGAAGTTTAAGGGATTGTCAGAGGTCAGAGAGAATTGAACAACCCCGCTGAGACACTTCTATGAAAAACATGCTGTGGAATGGTGGAGGTGCACTTTCTCTTCATGGCTATTGAGAAAGGACCAAAAAAACCAAAAGGAGTGGAGCAGCAAAAAGACTTGTTCAATGTTGACTCATTAAGAGTCAGTAATGGAGACCAACATCAGTTTGCAACAAATAAATAAGGATTTTCTGCTTAAGAAGCAAACCATACTCAAAGACCTTTCAAATAATACTCACACAATTACGACATTCAGGATAAAGCAGACATTGCAGATTGCTCATTGTTAGGATAATCTTGTCTTACAGAAAACAACTACATTTTTGTCTCTTTGTTAAACCCAGAAAAGAGACACTTAAAGAATTTCAAAATATTCTTTAATGAAAACCAGGACTACTTATTGGCAGGCACAGAAGGACACATACACCAACTCCCCCGTCCCTGCACTCTATTACTGCTTCTCTGTCTCTAAAGGTGAAGAGTGCTTAGGATCTCCTGGCAGGGAGCAGACTAATGAATCAGAGTGGAGTACTGCAACCATTTAAAAGCAAGATTAGACCAAATACCTACCTAAACTATTGGAAAGGTAGTGTTTTTGTCTAGGAGACTTACAGGACTTATTCTAAAAGCAGCTTTTAAATACTATGTCTGTTAACACATGCATAATATCTTACATTTAGAATACACTAAGGAAAGACCTATAATTGTAACATCAAGACTCTACTGCAAAATGATATTTTAATGAAACTGTTTTGTAAAAAACAAAAGTACTCTCTTACCTCCCTGCAATGCATTTATGTCAGGGTTGGTGCTAGAAGTAAAAGAACTATGGAATTACTTTCAGATACATTTTTTACTGCAGAGTTTCCTGCATTGAAAAGACTGATGCTTCCCGGTCCTTCCTTAACAGAGAATTTTATAGGCTACCATTAAACCTACATTCATTGTGACATCCTACTCCCTTTGGATGTTTAGAAAGCAAAAGTGTACCATAGAATCATAGAATGTCCTGACTTGGAAGGGACCCACAAGGATCATCAAGTTGAGCTCCGGTCCCTGCACAGGGCAACCCCAGCATCCACATGGTGTGTCTGAGGGCACTGGCCAAATGCTTCTGGACTATTGTCAGGCTATGATTGCTTCCCTGGGAAGCTGTTCCAGTGCTCCACTACCCGCTAGGGGAACAACCCTCCCCTGGCACATCTTCCTGCCATTCCCTCGGGTTCTGTGATTGCTCACCTGAGAGAAGAGCTCAGTGCCTGCTCCTCCTCCTCCCCGTGTGAGGAAGCTGCAGAGTGCAATGAGGTCTCCCCTCAGTCTCCTCTTCTCCAGGCTGAAGAGACCAAGAGACTTCAGCCATTCCTCATACAGCTTCCCCTCTAAACTCTTCACCAACATCATGGCCTTTTGTGTAGTAAGTCCATTCTGTTCAGGGAAGATGTTAAGCACGCAAGTACTAATTCCCCACATTATCTAATTCTCATGACTCCTCATCACAGAAGACACAGTTACGTATCAATTGCCCATGAACTTTCTGCTACTAGTTTTACACTATTTATCAGTCATAAAATTTTGGACTACAAAACTCACCCTCTCAAGAAGAGTTCACAATAAACTGTAACCGCAGCTGTACATCAGTTTCAGTGCAAACTGTCTGCATGTGTAGGACTGCAAGCAGATTCACTCAGTGTTTTCCTGCAGATATTCTTAGAACAAAAATAGGTTCTGTAAGTGCTAATTAAAAGCCTAATCAGAAGTAAATCAGGTAAATAATAAATACTTTCCCATGACATTCTGTCATTGCTTGTAACAAATTAACACAATGTTGCTTCACAACATTATCAAGAATTCTGTGAAAGTTCAACAGGTAATTGCATCTCCCTGATCTTATAAGAGTCCAAGCAAAGCAGGCTCCCTGAAGATCAGGTCAAGGTGTGGACTCACCCCAGGTGGAGCCATTCAAAAACCCTTATGTCCTTAAACTGGAGGGTCTAAACATCCAACTGCAGAGAAGAACTGATAAAACCAGATTCATAATGTCGTCAGCATGATTTCTTGCACAGGGAAGGAAGAAACCTGCCTCTGGTGGAAGAAGGGCAACTCTGCCCCTTTTGGCCCAGGCTACACATATTATTCCATATATTTGAGAGGCCTCTGCATGCAGCATTCAACAAATATGCCTTTTTGCACATCTGATCACATTAGAAAATGTGAATCAGAATTGGTGCACTGCTGTATCTTCGCTTCTTCACTCCTGAGCAGAGTAGCTTAGGAACACTGCAAAAACTAGAAAGGTTTAATAACCACTTGGGTCTAGTAGACGAAAGATGCACAAAGGTCTTTCCCAAAACCAAAGTTACTATCAAATATTTTAATATATCTGAATCAAAACAGCGTAGAAAGACTTGCATAAAGCAGGAGTAAAGCAGAAATGGGATGAGTGAGAAATCTGTTAGTGGAAACGTAACGTTATTCCTGAGGCACTGGTAGGTTGTTGTAGAATCACAGAATGTCATGAGCTGGAACGGACCCGCGAGGATCATCAAGTCCAACTCCTGCACAGAACAACCCCAAAATTCACACTGTTGTTCAAATGCTTCTGGAATATCGTCAGGCTGCTTCCCTGGGGAGCTGTTCCAGTGCTCCACCATCCTCTTCTGAGTAGAAGAACCCTTTTCCTGACGTGCAGCCTAACCTTCCCCCTGAAGCATCTCCCTGCCATTCCCTCAGATCCTATCATTGGTCACCAGAGACAAGAGATGAGCATCTGCTCCTCCTCCTGTTTTCAGACAGAGATTATAACTGCCTTTAATAGTGAACTACACTTCTGTGTCTGGGTTGTTTTTCTTTTTTTAAAAAAAAAGGGAAAAGAAGGCTCCGTAAAGCCCACAGGAACCCTTTAAGACCATTAATCTGTGGAAAACTGTTTCTTATATAGACTAAGAGCCAATATCCATGCAGTCAGGAAGAAATCAACCTACAAGAGTATGTTCTGATGCTGTGTTGCTCCTCAGTGACTGCTGGAGCATACCATTTCTCTACTCTTAGTGCAGAGGTCTGAGGCTACAGTTCACTCCAAGGTTACAGGGTTTTTCAGCCTGGCTAGAGATGGGTAATTGCATGGACTGCAAGCACATGTTTGCTATGACAACAGGTCACATATCATTTTTCTACTACTGCCCTGGACACGCATTGTACAGGCAGATTTTAGACTATGCACTATAGACCTGCAACTACACAGGAGAGTATATTTTTTTAAAAACAGTATTGTTTTATTTAAACTAAGCTTATTACAAACAAAAATAATAAACCACTAAAGCAATTCACATGTGTTCTGCTCTAACTTATCCTACAATAGTAACATAGTCTATATCCAGGTTTTCGCATGCTTAAAGCCAGAGCTGTAATTAAGCAACTGCTGCCTGGTGAGACTGTATGTCTAAAAAATCCAAAAATTCAGACCTAAGATCCACACTAAAGCTGAAGTAGTTCTACTAATTCTACCTTTGAGAAAGCTTTTAAAATTAAAATTACATGAATTTAGAATATGATGTTATTCCTAGACCTTATGGAGTGTATACTTCACTGCCTGCAGGGACAGCTTCAATCATACTCAGCATTAAGATGAATTAGGGTCCCAAAGTGCTCACTGCCCTCCTCCTCTTTGCAGGTCTCTGTTTAGGCACAAGGTCAAAAATGGAGCTGAGCTGAATGCTGCTTGCAAGTCTCTCTTCTGGCTATTAAGGGTAGATCTTGAGTTTTATGGCTGCAAGGCTTATGTCAGCCAACCATAATTAATTTAATTTATTAGGGGGAAATGGTGAATGATATGATTGAAACAACGTATAGTCAAGCTACTCTGACAATGCCCTATCTGCTTATCATAGGCAAACCTCTTCCAATCAGTACATCTATACTGGAAGCCAGTCTTCCCCCATCCATGCAATCAAAACCTTCTGTTCTTTTTCTCATAGCAAATCTCCCTTTGCCTTCTGTTCCTTCACACTTTCTCCTCAACTCTTCCATTTCTTTTCTGCTCTGCACTTTTGGAGGAGTTTTGTACTTTTCCAGCCTTTAGAAGTTTATTTCATTTGCTTGCATGAGATCCAGAAGAAAGTTAAGAACTTTAGAAAGAGAAAGAACGCGATCCTAATGCAGAACTTAAAAATAGTTAGCATCCTTCCTGCTACTGAGGACCAAGGTATGTTAAATAGCTGTGTTTCTCAAATCAGATGCATAATGTAAGATTTGTTTCTAAAAAAGTGGAATTCACAAAAATACTATTTCTGGAGCTCTTCGTGATGGTTCATGGTTCATCATGAAGATGGTTCATCGTTGTTTTAAAACTTTCAGCATGATCCACATTGCAAGGTATGAGTGATGACAATACAGGGGTATAAAAGTCACCTTGTATCCAAAGTATATTCAATCAGACATCAGCAAAGCAAGTTATCTCCCTTCAGTCGTCCCCTTATTTCAGTACAACATTCAAAACCTCCATCTCTGTGATAATCAAATCAGAAGACATTCAACAGCATAAACACAACAATCTGGTATTGTTATGGTTCATTAATTGTTTCTCAGTCACCAGGTTGAGGGAATTTTTTTCCCTGCTGAGAGTCATTTGACACCTTCATTTCTAAAACCTGGTTCTACATTTCTGAATTGCTAACACACTAATGCTTCATAACAGCTGAATTCCTGAAAAGAGCCTTGGAGCACAGAACCACCACAGTTAAACCCTGAATAGATATTTTTTTTAGTGATGAGAAGACCTTCATTTCTACCCATCTGAATTTAAAGATTATTCTCACCTCTATCCTCAGCTTTTATTCTTGGAAATAAATTGCAGTGAAAAAATATTTTATTAATAATTTATTTTTTACAATACACTCTTCTTTTCAAATCTAGAGTCTTCTTAGAAAATAATCTGAAAACTTTGATTTTATGGCCCACACAAAAAGCATGGTATCTTCACCCTCTTGCCAGTATCTCCCAGGGGCTGAGGTACTACCATGTCAGTCAGTGACTATGGGTGTGGTTGGATCAGCCAGATTTAACCCTCACTTAATCTCTCCTAGGCATCCTTTGCCAGCTGGGCTTCTGGGATTCACTTTTCAGCAGCAATAGTACCGCAATCTGAATTGAGTGAACACAGACAACCCCTTAAAGTTTTAATGTCAAGCCTGACATGAAATTCCAAGACTGCTCAGTAGGAATTGGATTGAGGAGAGGTAGGAAAATGAACAAACATTATAAGCCATGCAAAATATATAGCTAGTAAAGAAATTAGAATACTGTGAATCAACATTAACACAATAATCTTACTTTAGGAACTGTATTTCTATAGTAGTGACACACTAAATCTTTTGACACTTAAGTGTCCAAAATGAGCAAGAAACCTCTACATATAAAGCAACATGTGTCCATGGCTATTTAGCAGTGATTCACAGCTTCAAAATAGCACAACATCATAGTTCTACTGCTTAAAATAGCATAGAGACTATATTTTTCTCTCACACACCCCTACTTTGGGTGTACTTCACTCTACCACTAAATCATATGAAAATCCCTCATGGTGTTGAAGTGTGTCACTCATAACACACTTACTGAAGAAGTGGGGATCTGGGATAGTGAAGTACAGAGTAAAAAGCTGTTCCTGAGATTTTTTTCAATTAAGCATCTATCTCAAAGTAAATCTATCTCTTGTGTAAATGGAAAGAGTGCTGCTCATGCAAGCAGGTTTGCAAAGAACTAGTGCATCACAGAAAACTTGTTGACTCATCTCTTTTGTAGTCTGAACTCCAGAAAGCTCATAATCAACAAAAAAGTCAGACAAATTGGTGAAGAGTGATAAATCTCATTTTGATTCCATAAATGTGAGGTACAGGTGTCAGGGAATGGCTTTGGTTGGAGGACAAGGCAGGGTCCATCTGCTACATATTTTGCAGCAATTACTCTGCAGATAGAGTTTCATTTCTCTGCTCCATTTCTCAGTATCCTATGACTTCTGATAGGAGTCAAATTCTGTCAAGGAAAAACACTAGTATTTTATTGTTCAGGTCTTGTCTAGATTGACAACTTCCCTTGTTTAAGGCACCTGAATACTTAAAATAGGCAGGCACTGGGGCATAGCACAAACTTCAAGCAGCAGGGAAAATTCCAGTGATGCAGAGCTGAGAGGCAGCAGCACTGTCTGTATGCATTTAGAAACACAAATTTAGCACAAATTTGGAGGTGAAAACCCCAGCATAGACAACACTTCAGGAATTTCTATGGATTTTCACCACCCCCCCCCATTTGGATTTTTGTCCAAGTTACTCTTTCATGTCTAGCAAATCCTTGAGTCCTTATCAGTTACTTCATAAAGCTTATTAGCAAATGATCAAAAGGCATGAAAGAAATCTGTAAGCGAGGCCCTGGCAAATCTATTAGACCATGGCACACAAATTAGGTCAACTGAACAGGGGAGGGGAGAAACAGCTTTGCTGGCAAATTGCCTTAGACATTTGTTTGGAGAATTAATACAAGCTATTCAAACTAAATGCTGCAATATTATCACAGACACGTTAAAATAAATGCATTAAGCACCATTCTCAGCTTTACCTTTTAGTACTATTAACCTGGAAAGCAAATACGGTTTTTAAAACCGCTTTTTTCATGCTGTGCTGTGACAGCTGATTAATAACTGCGGTTGCAGGAGCTGAAAGGTTAGCAACCAAAGCTGGGAAATTCAATCTCATTCCTATACAGAGTTTCCTTAACATAACAAGATTCCTTGTGTATTCTAATTCTTCTAAGGTCAATCTTTTCAAAAATATTTTTCCAAATACGAAGTCACTTTAAGGTAGATGTGATTCTCCAGCTGGTGGTGACAGAAAGTGTTAATGTACTCCTCGTAAATGAACAATGAGAACAAGTAGAACTCAGAAGTAAACACAGACACTGTGTGTTTCAAAGATGCAAAGTGTATTGGAAATCAATAAATTGAGGACTATTTACGCGTTTACTACATTGTGGAAAATCTTCTTAAAATATTTTAATGAAAAGAGCTGATGTTGTGAAGAAAAAAAATACTTCGCTATAACCAAAGAAAAACTCAAAAGATAACATTCAAATGATCCAAAACCCATGGTCCCTGATTTCATGAGAAAATAATGGTTATTGTTGAGAAGAGAGCAGAAGAGTCAGCGATCTGAGTTAAGTTTCTCTTC
The DNA here is from genome assembly GCA_033556795.1 of Tapera naevia. NCBI lineage: Eukaryota > Metazoa > Chordata > Aves > Cuculiformes > Neomorphidae > Tapera > Tapera naevia. The sequence goes on along the minus strand of JAUMJJ010000025.1, from coordinate 638,784 downwards.
ACAGAATATATGCTCCTCAGTTTTATCTATCCTTCTGCAGTCATCTCATACAAATCTTTCTTCAAGTCAGTCCTCCTTAAAACTTATGACTGTTACTTGTAAGTGACCACCCAGTACGGCCATAAAAATGAACTCTTGAGACTAGTCTACACTGGATGGATGCCCAAGAAATACATAATCCTGGCCATCTAAAGAACACAGTAACAAGATGAACAAAATCATGTTTATGGAAAAGCTTTAAGAGCGTATCTATCTGTCAAAGAGATACAGATAACTAGCAGATCTAGAACATATTAAGCATTCAAAATATTTTCCTAAGTTAGGTTTTGGGATTTTTCCACAAAGAATTGCAAGAGAATAGGCTTATTCTGTGGATTCTACATCATGTTCTTAATTAATGCAGAAAAATAAGAGTCAAGTAAGTATGTATGTATATATATAAAGTATACACAGATAGAGTTTGCAAGTGTGAAGAACACACTAAACAAATATATGTGTTTCTGAAAGTTAAGAATCCACAACATTTGCTCATAGTACCACTAGAGAACCTCACAGAGCCATTCCAACCACGAGTCCCTACAGTTACCCAGGAATTTGCCAGTAATGCAGGCCTGGTGCTCAGACAGATGCTATACTGACCAGTTTGTCAAGAATCTCTTCACCTGGAGGAATGCATGAAGCACAATAACCTTGTTCAGAAGCTGTTTGAAACCCGCAGTGATTTTTGAGGTAGGAGTTTCTGAACAGAGATTAAAAAAAAATGAAGTGGTCTTCTCATCAAGGCATAGGACACCTAGAGTCCTCCATGGAACCTCTCCTCTGCAGCAAAGTTAGCAACAGACCTTTGGACAGTCAGAGCCACACATGAAGTGGCCACCCATGGAAGGCAATACTGTGCACTTCCTAAACACACATCAATTGCATTTACTTTTCACACCTGCACAGTTTGAAAGGCTGTTATCTTGTTCAAAATAGCCTTGATGTTTTGAGTACAACTCAATTAGGATGGATTTAAGTATACAAGCAACAACACATACATTCTTCCCTCTAACCTGCTTACACTATTCTCAAATTCAGATCCCATAACTCAATCCAGCTTTTGTTTTGAAGAGGCTCTCCACATTCAGTGCAAATTTTATGCTGAACACGAGCTTCAGGGAAAAAGTCTAGAATTAAGGAACAGGACCGCCTGTTCCAGGTGTAAACCGGAGCTTGTGTTAAACTGAAAAAAAATGAAGTTAAAACTGCAAGCAAAGACTGTTTCATCCTGGGCTACCTCATATGGAAATCCACCAAAATGCTGAGGAAGGGAGGCATAAAGTAAAACTCACCATGAACAGTGATGCACACGAATAAAAGCTTCTAATGGTTTACTTAACGGTTTACTTTACTTACAAGTCAGGAGTAATTTAAGTATAGCTAGCACAAACATAACCCAATGAAATGTATTTATGTAAACAACTGTCACAAAATCAGCTTGTGCATTGCAAAGTAGGTGCTGGAAAGCAAGAGTATACTTCAATTCAGCAGTAGTTTTACACACACACATCTCTGCCTGCCCTTCTTTAAACAGATACTTTCCCACAGGTTCCTACCATCTAGCAAAAGCTTTTAAAAAACTCTTTGCCATACTGATTCACCATCCATCTTCCAAATGTCATCTGGAAACAGATTGTCCCCTCTTTCTTTAAAAGTCTTGATTTCTCTCTCCTTAGTACCATTTAACTTTATATCTGTATTATCTAACCACGTAAAGCATTTGAGATATCATTTCTGCAAAAGATGCTATAAAAATAAAGTGGCAATACACTATATCATACTATATCACTGTCAGGGCTCTTATCTGAAGTTCACTCTACTCTGCAGTGAACTATTTGTTGCCCAAGATAAACAATAAAACAACTCTGAAGTCTTCTTTGTTTGCAGTTCAGCCTGGTGTGCATGTGTCCAAAAAGACCCAGCATATTGCTCCACTGTTTTATCTACACCACGCAAGATGAATTTTTGTGATTTTGTGGTGAAGGCACTGGACTGACACTCAATAAAAGCAGTATTTACTTTCATTCTCTGTATGCTGTTGACAGTTATTTACTTCTGCTTCAAGCTATGCCTACCATCTATTGTAAGGCAGTCCCAGACAAAATTTCTATCCATCATTAAGACATAAAAGATGATCTATTCTCTTCAAAGAGAAACACTAAAGAACACTAAAAATCATCTCTATGAGACTATTAGAAGGAAGAAGTGAATAAGTTGTTTGCTGAAAAGATTTGGTGGTAGTTTCTTTGAACGTATCACACAGTTTAGGCAATTGTGTTTCAAGATATCACCCCATATGACTTCCTGAAGGGTTTCTAAGATCTTCTCCTACTGTGCATTCACAATTCTGTATCTTACACATTAGTTTATTTCATTTGTCTTGGAGACATTGCCTCTATTTGCCATGAAATGCTCCTGTCTGAACTAGTGACAATTGACATTAAAAAGGAACTGGTCTGCAATTGACATTAAAAAGGAACTCAACAGAGCAGAGTAGAATTGGATGGATAGGGTTGATGACACTGAGTTTTTAATTTCTAGCAAAATCAAAAATCTTCAGTTTTTTTCCATTGTGCATGCAAGTTGATTTGCACCATCCAGAAGCTGTAAGCGTTATCTAGAGGTTATCTACTCATACTCCCTAGGAGTCCAACTGCCATGTTAGTTCACTGACCAAAACTAACTCCAATGATGTTAGGCTTTTCAAAGGAGAGTAAAACAAACGTCTTTGTTAATTGCCCAGCTACAAGATGGAATTGGATCTAGATATCCCCTTGTCAGTGTTGTTTATTGAGCAGCTACTCACACCTCAAGAAACCTCAGAGTTATAAGATAAGGCACAGGGATAAAAAGCCCAATTCACAAGCACCAGTAGAGCTTAAAAAGTCACGTAATACTGAGAAAAGCAGCTCAGAGCTAGACCACAGTAAGGGAAGTGGATGCGTAAAAGAATCTGTGCTTTACAGAATAAAGCATATGATGCAATATCCTAGCTTAATATACTGTTGTACGGAAGGCAAGATTTTTAATCCATTATTAAATTGCCCTTATGAATCACAAGTATTCATTAGTGGCCAATCTTGCTCTCTGGGATTCACACTAAATACACTAAGTGCTTCTCTGCAATAGTTTATCTCCCAATCCAAAAGCAGCTGCAGAAAGCTTGAATATTTCTAGCGAATTCAATGAATCTGAGTCCAGCAGTCAGACTGCAACGTTCTGAGACACAGCAACTTGCTGCTGTTTTCAGAGCAAAGCCATTTGTAAAAGTTAATCACATAGAAATATAGCAAATATGAAAGACTACCTGACCTTAGAATCATAGGATGGTTTGGGCTGGAAGGGACCTTAAAGTGATGAAGCTCTAACCCCCCTGCCATGATCAGGGACACCTCCCTCTGGATCAGGGGGCTCAAAGCCCCATCCAGCCTGGCCTTGAACACCTCCTGGGATGGGGCAGCCACCACTTCCCTGGGAAACCTGTGTCAGGGCCTCCCCACCCTCACTGTGAAGAATTTCTTCCTAGTGTTTGATCTAAATCCATTCCCAGGGAAGAGATAAAAAGACAAACAACAGCATTTAAACCAAGTATATGAGAAAAATTTTTGCAAAAACCTCCTTGTTCTTGCAATTTGGCTAAAGAGTTGGCTGCACTGTAGTTCATTGTGCAACACAAAAAGGAATTGAAACACATGATTCGAAGAAAGGCTAACAGCTGCAGCCAAAGGATTCAAAACAACAACAAACAAAATAAAAAGGGAAACAGCATTCAGAAGAGATTGTTCTGTACTGACTCCATTTCTTTACACTACATAAATAGCTATGTCGTCCTTTCTTAGCTATAAATGATATTTCAAGAAAATACAATTGCACCCAAACAGCCTCCAAGATTTGTCAGTACTGCTAGAATTGTTACACAATTTCTGGGACTCAGAAGACCTGAAAACAACAAAATAGATTATGTAGATGCTGCTTGATTGAATGACTATGGCTCTTTCAAAAACTTCACCTCATATTAATAAAAGAATAAGCACCTGCAAAAAAAAAAAAAAAACAACATTTAAACTACAGGTAAATATTTCAATTGATATATTTTTATTTGCCCAAAAGAACTGAAAACGTTTTGAAGTCTAGTACAGCCAAATTTAACATGCTTATTTCTTTATAAAACAAAATGTGGAGGCTGACACACAGATTTGCTATAGAGATCAGTAACATCTAAATACCCAATGCAAGCATGAATTCTACACATATATTGAAAGACAGAACACTTGGCCAAAATTAACCAACTACTGCATAAATAAGGCCTGAACAATTCAAGGGATAATATAAGACCAAACTCAGGAGCAGTTTACCTACTTACACTGTCTAAAAGAAAGTGATAGGAACCAAACACTTAAAACAGCTTTTTATTCCCTTTAGAAATTGGAATCTGTTTTTAAACAAAGTACATGAGTTCTTATCTCCGGCCAACTCTCAGCCAAAGAAGTTGTAAAGCACCAAACCACTGAAAGAGCCTTGTTCACTGCTGTTAACACTGCAAAGGCATTGGAGAAATGTCTCCATCTTAGCGAAGCTGCAGTTGTTTAAAGAGTATTTAGAGTGAAAAGGCAGACAGAAATCCATCATAACCCCTACAAGGAACCAGCTCCACTGGTCTTTGTTCACTTGCTTTGCTGATAATTGATTGGCACTGTACACACAGGGCATGCCAACTAGCACACAGATTTCAGGAAGGGTACTGAGGCTTTTCTAGCCTATGCTTCCCCAATGCAAAGAGACCACACAATTTTAGTCTTAATTCTTTAAGCATAAAACATGATTATTCCTACCTTTAATTTTGAAGTAGAAAAACTATTTTTTAGCAAGCACAAACCAAACTATGTGATTGACTCAATTTGCTTTTCATTTCACCCTTGGCTGTATTCTTTGTACAAACACTTCATTCCCATCAGACACAATTTGGTTTTGTTTTGCAGATTTCTCATGTCAGCCGATACTAGGAACGAAGATTCTTTTGTATATTGTGCTTCCTGTTTTTCCTTCTTCCTATTCCTAGCAGATGAAATGTATGTCATTGAAAAGGACTTCACCACTAAAAATGTTTCAGCCATGGTGTGAATTCTTGCTCTTTGCCTGTCAACCAGAGTAGTGAGGTCTAGGAAGGTATTTTTACCATGGTAGCTAGATACGCAGGAATTTATGTAATCACATTATTTTCATTATTATTTTTAAAAACATAGGAAGGCAATGTACAAATACATACAGTTAAAAACTCTGCAAATAATGGTACTGCATTGAAACATTAGGAGTAACGCACTCAAAAATGTCTGTCCAGTACTGATCAAACACAGTATCGATTCCTGAAAGATCAGAGCTTTAGGATACCTGGGTAGACTGAAGAAAAAAGAGTTTAACTATAGATAGAAATTCCCTTTACATGAACTGTACGTACAGCGTATGTAGACTTAACACCCTCTGGGCAAGTGAAAACCATCAATTGCTCCCAACTTCTCATTAGCTGTCAGCATGATGCATCTACTGATAAAGATTCATCTGGTGCTCCAGAAGAATTCTCCTCTTCCCAAAATCAGAATGAAGTAATATGCTTTTATACGTTACAGTAAGCACATTTGGAGGCCTATCAGAAATATTTAAGATTTAAAAGATGAATATCATTTTGCATGAATTAGTTGAGAGTGTCAAATAATAGTTTATTCATAAATGGCTAATATATTAGAGGTAGTAAAGGCAATTACAGTTTCTTACAGCAACCCCCACTTCCCATCATTTTCAGAAGTCCTTTCTGACTCATGTATATCAAAGGGGATTGTCTCTCTTACCAAGGTATGCTATTTTGATTTATGTACTTACTCTAAATAGTAAAGTTTACCATGCCCCCAAAAGTCTGTTCTAATTATTTATACTCTTCAGTTAAAAATTTATATCTAGTTCATGGTTTGAATTTGATGGGCTTCCAGTGCCTTGATACAAACCAGTGATGTGTTCCTCTGCAAGCTCAGAATCCCACCTTATCTTGCTGCATACACAGTTACAGAACGCCAGCAAGTTGTTACTAAACCTTCTTTCTACTGAGCTGTTTGGAAGTCCTGCCATTTCTCATCCCTAGAGAAGTTTTCATACCTCAAGTTATTTTGCCTGCTTCACCTCTAACTTCTCTAAGGTTGATCTGGAATCAGAATACTGAAAAACAAATATTAATATATTTGTATTGCCATTAAGCTTAACTAGCAATAAATAGTCAACTTTGTGAGCCTGGTTTGTTACTATCATAAACAAACAGAATTATATTCACTCTCATATGCTTCAATGTAATTTAACTTTCTTTACTGTAAAATTATAGTGACCTATTTTGTCTTTCCTAGCTCCTGATTACCAGTTTAATTTAGAGCCAAGGCTAAGTCCACGCCTAAGCTTGGAACCACCTATTTTGGAAACTTTACTAGGCCTGGTTATGTTTTCACTCAACTTGAAGACAGAGATTTGTTTTTTCAAATGTTGCCTTATGAGACCTGAGGGAAGCATTGAGACCCATCAAAAATAACTTATCAGGTAAAAACAGAGTAAAGAGCAAGCACTACTATTTTGAGTGTCTTAATGTCAAAGCCTATAGAGAGGTTTCCTGCAGAAACTTATTTCTCATCTCCAGAAACGAGGTGATTTTTTACAGATACAACACAAATTAGAGATTTCTTTCATCAGACTGCAATTTTCTCCTTCACATCCTTGATGGATATGCATTTCTCTTTTTCCCACTGGACCATAAATCAGGATTTTACTATGAAATCTTTACTTTGTTTTATCTTGCACTTTGTAACTGTGAATGTGATTCAGAAGTCCTGGAGTTTCCGAGTGTCTTATCTAAAGGGGTGCTGAAATAAAGATATAAATAATTCAGCAAAGGCTCAGAAAGCAGCTAACAAAGGGTAGTTCCCAGAACAGGTGATACTGGGAGCTTGCTGCAATATAGTGTACTTTTATCAGTAAGAAAAGGTGCAGTATTTTTGCTGCTGTTTAAAAAAACATGACTTTAGATTTTTGCCAAACTATTCAAACCTTATTCATGAAAATTAAAGAATTTAAAATATTTGAGAGCAAAACAGAGTCAGAGGAAAAAAAACTTGTTTACAACAGTAAGAAATTTGTTATTGGCCAAGAAGGAACACTAGGAGCACGACTGTTAACTTCCCAATTCCAGTCTTTTCACCATGATATAATATATGGGCTATGACTGCATTTTGTTTATTGCTGCATATTTTTTGGGAAACATGTTGTCAGATAACTGCCTACCACACCACTGAAAACAAGTGATCCACACCATATGTTGCATATCCTCTTTATCAGTAGTTCTGTTCCCCCTTGTCACCCTCAGGCTAGGAGGTGGGACCCTGCTCTTGGGTACACAGGTCCAGACAACACTTAAACACAAAATTTTAAATAAATAAATCGCAACCTAAAGAGGATGAAAACTCACCACCAAGCAGTCTTTTGTTGTACTCAAAGAGCAATACAAACTGGCTTAGATTGCACCTTTATGAAAGGTGCATTTCAGTAATTTGCAGAAGTCTGAGAGTAAAATAAAATGTAAAAAATTCTTTTCTTCCTCCAGATGACTGTTTCACATACTGAATATCTGATGTAATTTATTAATCTGCTCATATAAAACAAATACAGTTTTGCAAAGCTGAGTAAGTAGCTCAAAAACTTTTCAAGTGGTTTGTAAATACAAGTTTATTTGGATCATCCTCCCTTTGCTCAGTGAGACATTTCTTATTAGAATAGGTGATTGAGGAACTGATTTAGAAGTCAGAAACATCCTTCACTGACTGGCTCCACATTCTTCTGAGTTTGAGCCATTCCTCTGTTGCTCTACATTGCTGAAAAGCCTCCTCTTGTTGTCAGAGCAGAATATTTTTCCATCTCTTTTCCATGTTACTAGTTTCTTTGTTATCAAGTGGCCCTTGTTTCTAAAAGAAATGTCAAAGGAAAGACCTTATGCCAGGCTTTTTATTCTACAAACGTAAAAAATAAAGATTTTTGTTTTGAATCAGATTCAGTTTGGAAAGGAATTTTTTTGAATATCACAATCTGCAATCGGTACAGGTCAGTAATTGCTCCACTGAAGACAGTAAGACTGCAGAGATTTGGGGATCAATAAACAAAGTTAAGACCCTATGTTTGAACTATTTATCACATCATATAAAGTCATAAACATTGCCTCAAAATTTTTATTAAGGGACACAGAATAAGAGGAAATAAAAGTTCTGAACAGAAAAATCATGATATCCAACACTTGGGCTAGTTTAGTTTTTGAACCACACAGATTTGTCTCAAATCCCAAATAATTCTCTGTCAAAAGAAAACATGGACAAACCCAGAACTGAAGCTCTGTATATTCTTGGTCCTATGCAGCATAAACATGTTCATCAAAGCATCTTCTGGACAAGGTGGCAGCACGTCAAAGAGTGCAAAATCATAACTCAAAATAGAGTTTTATAGCATCCTTAAAGAACTTCTCTGCAGGGCTGAGTGGGCCTCTGTCCTCATCAGAGGTTGCCACCACACAGCAGCAACAGCACCACACGTATTGATATGCGAGTCACATCCAGCTCTCCACCCATCCAGAGACTGCAATCAGGTACCTGATCATAATGCAAGTCACAGCAGCTGGACTGCTGCCGCAGTGAACTGATTCATGCTGGTGCTTGATGCAAACAACAAGGACAGCAGGGCCAGAAGATGTAGGATCTTGTCTTTATAATACAGATCTCTCAGAGACAAAACATTCCAGTCTCTTGCTTCTCTTACGAGTACGCAGTGTACCTACGATCCCTTTGGCTGAGCCATGGCATTGTGAAACACATTAAAAAAAGAGTGCTGGGAAGTAGGGGCTGGGGAAACAGCCACCATTTAATCACTAAGCTGCTACTGTCTTTTCAGAGCTGTGGCACTATTTCTTAGCTTAAGTGATGTGTTTTACCACCAGCTTTGCCCCTAGGTTAATACTCGTGTAATAGCCTTGAAACACTGAATATTAAGAAAAGGTTGGTCAGACACTCTTAAACTGATTACTGATGAAATAAATAGTTTTCTGTTATATTAAACAAGCATTTCTCAGCTTTTTTTCCTGCTTAAGTTGTCACATTATGTACTTTTATAGAGATTTTATGTGTAACTATGCATGTAACTTGCAAATAACAACAAACAACTAAGCCATGACCACTAATTCCTAAGTTGACACATGATTTTTATTTATTTGTTGTCCTGGCACCTCAATGAAATTGTTAGTGCCAGATCATCCTGTAGAACAATCCTGAAGTGATGTACACAAAGCACAAATGCTCTGCCATGTACTGATGCTACTATTTCCATGAAGCAGGAAGTGCCATGAAAGTTGACTATTGGTAGCATATTGCTGAGTTTTTAAAAAGGCAGTTTTTCACTTCTCATGAGCAAGCATCTTTGTTGATCTTCAGAACAGAATCTTTTCTCCCAAACAAAGCACTGGCAAATAAGGAATCATATGTAGACAGAAGTAGTTTACTCATCACTTACTTCCATGAGGTTAGAGTCAATAAACCCCTCTAAGGCCAGTGAAATATTTTACAAAACTCTGCACAAAGCTGAGGACATAGAGGAAAGGCTCTAAGAAGGAGCAAATGTCATCATTCTGTCTGTAAACCTCTCTAATAAAGAGCATGACGAAAGCACGTAAGGGGCTACTCCAGCAAGGCAGCATGGACTGAGTTCCCCAGCATGTCAAGTTGTTTGCCAGGACTAATTCTCTTCATAAAAGGCTACTTGAGCTGCCAGGCTCCCAGCTGCCAGATAATTGTCTACATTGCTGCAGATTCCAGATTATTTTTATCCTACAGGAGGGAAGCACAGAGGATATGTAACTTGTTCACCAGAACGCAGAGAAAAGGCTGAGTGGCTGAACATCCTGGCTAAACATCCCTTGAGAATATGCTGCTCACAGATGTGTTTCAAAAGAACAGCAGTAGGAGGTAAACAAACACCATACACCTTTCTCTAAGGAGCTTCAGTCCTCTCCACCTGATCTTGAGCTATCAGATATGCAACAAATCCACTGCTTCAACACAGTTTCTTGAAATACATTTTCAAAATAAAATAAACAGTATGTGTGCACACAAGGCACTTTCTCTTGACATTACTTTTTCATAAAACAGGAATGGTTTTGCGTAAGAAATTCAGTTAAATACAAAAAAGCTAAATAAAAAAAAAACAAAAAAGAGTGTTTCTACTCTCCAAATTAAACTCTAATGAAGAGTAATTTTTCAGTGACAGCATTCTGTTGTTTTTTCCCCAGCTGATCAAACATATTAAAACTGAAGAACATCATTAGAGTAATACAATTTCCTGCTTGAGATAGCACTTAAACATATAGGTAATAGAATAAAAATTTAAGTGAGAAACTTGTTCAATCAAGTTATACTTTCTAGTCTTAAACTGAGCGAATTAGTGGGAACAGACTCACCAGTTCTCCTGACACTTTGATCCAACAGTTAAACCAACTTCAACCTGGCAAAAATTTGTGTTTCACATTGGAGTTTTCCTGAGTTCAGCTTTCAGACATCTGTGCTTATTATATTTTTCCAGATAGATGAAAGAGGTATTTATTGTTCTAGAATTCCATCCAAGTGAAGAATTCCTTCCAAGCAAAGGTACCACAATATAGCCACCAAGGTACTCCTTAAACCTCCTGACCACCAAACATTCTACTTCTTAAATCCATCATTGAAGACCAGACTTCAAATATATCATGGTCCTTACCAATACACTTTCCCTCACTCCCCACCCCGAGTCCTGTTCAAAACATGGATATGGCCTGAAATTTTGTATCAAACTCTGCAGAAAGCCATAACATCATAGAATGGTTTGGGTGAGAAGGGACCTTAACAGTCACCCAGTTCCAAACCACTGCCATGGGCTCAGACACCTCCCACCAGTCCAGTTGCTCAAAGCCCCACCCAACCTGGCCTTGGACACCTCCAGGGATGGGGCAGCCACGACTGCTCTGGGCAACCTGGGCCAGGGCCTCCCCACCCTCACAGGAAAATATTTCTTCCTAAAATCTCATCTCAATCTCCCCTCTTTTAGTTTAAAACTCTTCCCCCTTATGTTACCCCTGCACTCCCTGATCAAGAGCCCCTCCCCAGCTTTCCTGGAGCCCCTTTTAGTGCTGGAAGGCTGCTCTAAGCTCTCCATGATGTCCATATTGGATGTTTCGCCACTGCAGCACACGGAGCTCATACAGATCACTAATCCAGTATAGATACAGCAGAATCCCTGCTGGACAGGACTCAGCTCCCAGTTTAGTAACCAGGGATTAGTTAACCCTAGATGTCTGACCTTGCCAGCAGCATGAAAAACATTTGTTTTAACAGACCTGGGTTACCACATCATGTCAGCTGCTCTAGAATGCTGTCCTTCTTTAATGTTTGCAATGCTGCTTGGTCTTCATTTAGGTAAGTACATGCTTGGGATTAGTCTAAACTACCAACAGTCCTACAGTGAGGAAATACATGAGCTTGCATTCAAGAAGGTATATTCTATATTCACCAGAAACAAGGTTGTTCTCAGCAGGTCAGATGATGCTCTGTGCTTCTGCACTGCAATTGCTTCTAATACCTGAGCTCTCTTGTTCAAAGCTGGCAGGTTACCTCTGCTCTCCTCCACAGCCAGCAGCAATTGAATATAATGAGACTTAAAGTGCTTTCCTACATAAGGGGCACTACTCTGATCTTAGCTCTAAGGAGTCCAGCTGAGGATTATAGCTGGAATATAACCCTCCTCCCCAATCCACAATCATTTTCCATCTACCTGTGGGGAAATCCTGTTCACTTTTCCCCATGCTTCCTGAGTTCTTAAAGCCATTTATATACTGCCTCAATTCTCTTTTATTTGTTACCATGCACTTCCTTCTGAGTTCTGCAACAATATGGAAAGATGTGAGAATGTCTGGTGTAAAAAGCTCCCCATTTTGATAAAAAGAAAGTAAAAAAATCCTGCATAATCAAAGAGCAACTGAGTGAGCCAGGGATCCATCTAAACAGATGGCTGAATGCAACCCCTAGGTAACTCCATCTCCTCACTTGTTTACTGAACAAAGCCAGAGAGGAACACCCTCAAAGTCAGATGTCAGGAGCCAGCTGAAAAGTCAAGAACAGGAAAAAGAAAAAGAAATGGAGGAGATCTGGGCACTGATACCGTTAATCTATCAAAGCATCTGAACAAACTGATATACATAAAATACTGCCATCAGCAGATATGTATCTTGCACATAACAACCTGTCACTATTGAGGAAACATAAGCCCTACCAATCCAGTCAGAACAGTGTTGCAGTAGGATCCCACTCCAAGTTACACACCAGGCTATACAATCCTACAGGCTGTTGCTGTCTATTGTACCCATCCACCTACCGCTTGTTCTGCAAGCAATCTGCAAGACTTCAATATCCTGTTGAAGAATCACATGTATGTTTTCAAATGTAGCCTGAAAGAAAAGAAGCCACCTTTATATCTTAACAAGTCTCTCACTTCAGGATGGGGAGTATCAGCTTTTTAAAAGCTGGTTCATACCCACCCACACTCCCCTTCCTTTTCTAGAGAAACAGCAGCTATACAGAGCCTAGGCTCTCGCTCCTCCTGAAGGCAATTAATGCATTAACAGAAAACAAATACATTCCACACAAAAAATTACTTCTTGAAGGAAATAGGAGCAATTGGTATTATTTTTAATGAACTAAACCAGCAAGTAAACATATTATCTACTAACCATTTTGTGGCTCTTGAAGTGCTTTGAGAACATTAGTCAGAGCTCCACAGTGTGGAGGAAGGATCACTGCTCCCATGTTATCAAGACATGACCATAACTTGAATAACTTCCAGTTTATCTACAGAAATACTGTGAGACTACCTTATCTCAGCACAGTCAGGGAAGCAGCTCAGGGTGCTTGTGACTCTCTGCCACTTCCCACTATGACTTTTGAAATGACTTTGCAAAACAGCAATGCCCCAATATCACCTGAAGAAATGGGCTGTACTTTTGTAATACAGTCAAGTGAACATGCTCCTCAGAAAAGCCATCTGTGAGGTAAAAGATGGCATAAAAATGGACTCATGATTTGCTGTATATTAAAGGAATCCATGGGAGAAACAGAGGAAGAACTCAAACCACAACCTTTAACACAAACCCTGCTTTCTTCTTGATACAAAAAGCATCTCAGGTCAGATGCCTTGAACAGAAAAATCACAACTCAACATCCTCCCAACGTAAGCTCAGCATCTGGAAAAAGGACTTACTAGGTCTTACGAGTTCCTGCATGAAGAAGTTTTCCATTATATGAGCTGTTGTGCTGTTTCCAAAGTTGGAGCCCACTAAATTTAGACTGTCAAGGTGTTTTTGCATTCATACACCTGGGTTCTCATGTTCATTGGCCCAAGTTTACTGCAAAATATGTAGATAACAGGTGGCCAGCTGGAATTTTGAGCTAATAGCAATGCATAGGAAAAGTCCTGGGGATAGAGAATTACCCAGAGTCTAAAAAAAAACTTCTTACAAGAATACATGCTCTGAGTAATGTGCATTAAGAAGTACTGCTATGTGAGGTGTTGATTTGAAAAAGCATTCACACATTTTCCCTTCCCAGCTGTAAACTAGAATAGCCTGGGATCTGTCATAGAATCTACAATAGATGGAACACAAGGTAAATTTTGTCTCCTGTAAATCTCTCCTCCTGCTCCCAACACACCTGACTGCATTCCTATGGCCACGCTGTGAGGATGACAGTAGTGGAATTGCTGTGCCAACAAATAAATCCCTTTCCAAGAGAACTGAAGTGTACAGTACAAGAGACTGAATTATTCAGTAATGCACTTGGCACTGGAGATGTGGAACTGACGCTTCTCATTAGCATCAACCTTGTCTATCGACAGTTTCTGTGTTGTACAATTCTTGCCATGCAGCACACGAACCAGCTAGGTCACACGTGTCCTCTTTATTCCTCTCATGTTGATAACTCCCATCTTTTCGGGTCATCTCAGGAATCCGAGCAACCCGAGATAAATTCTATCCCAGAAGCATCTACCCCTATTATTAAATCCCAGCCTAGATAACTCTTCCCATCCCAACTCTGTCACTGGATCAGAACACCCTAGAAAAACAAAAGAAACTTCAGACTAAACTGAGGACTTTATGGAGCTCAGGATTAACCAGGAAGCTCTATAAAACTTGTCCTCAAGCCTAGACCCAGGACTGAGGAACCATTTGAAAGCCAAATTTGATATTTACATTAGTTTTCATAGAAGGCTTCTTAAATGTCTATCTAAATCAAAAAAAAAAACAAGTCATTTGACATTTCTTCCTAAAATCTCATCTAAATCTCCCCTCTTGCAGTTTAAAACTGTTCTCCCGAACCTGTCCCTGCATTCCCTGATCGAGAGCCCCTCCTTTAGGCCCCCTTTTTGAGAACGTTGATTAGAAGAGGCAAAAAGCTATAACTGATTTATTCCCAAAATGGCAGACTGAGGCTAATTATAAGAACAGTATATGTGGCTGAGTTAGAAGAGAAACTCTGTCTTTATTAACGTTGTGTATTTGGAAACCTATACCACTTCTTCCACATCAGATAATTCAGATTATTTTCAAAACAGGATTTCTTGTAATCTAAAAACATAACTATACCAGACTTACTAAAGAAACCAGGCAGATGTCAGATATTTCTGCTTGCATTTCAGCTTGACTGAGAAACCTATGTCATGAGCCTATCATGACTTGAATTTTCTTATTGCCTACAAGTAAAGACCCTGCAGCTACACAATGCTCTGCAAGAGCTGTTTTTGCATGCATGAGAAAAGAAGTGAAAAATTTGTTTCCAACTGAAAAAGAAAAACTCTGAAAAGAGGTTTTAAAACTTTTCTGGAGGCAGTGGATGAGCAGATCCTGAACAGTGAGGAATTTGGCAAAGCACCTCTTTTCCTTCCACCTTCAGTACCATCACAACCGACTCAGCTGCACCGACCAAATTAATCTGGTTAACTCACCCTGACAGCCCAGCTGGGGCAGAGGAACTTTGGAAGGGAAACTTGAGCCATCTGTGGTCCACCCTGTTAAGGGGAGTCATTAGCAGTTTAAGGCACAATCTCTCTCAGGACACTTTCAGCTACTGAGTGTGCACAGAACTAGCATAGGCAAAATAATTACACAAAACTGCAATGATATAGTAAGAACTGCAGTCTGGAGATGACCAAGCAATTAATCCTGAGACACCACCATTCACAAGAAAGGAGAAAGAACACAGTATTCCTCATCAATAGCACACAAAAGAAATACATACAAAAGAGTTTCCATGAGTCAGAGAACAAAAAGGAAGAGGCAGCTGCAACACAGACTGGGCAAGTTTTATTCAGCCAGAAGCCCCACTACCACTCTCCCAGATCTCAGTCTCTCCTGCTCCTCCCCTGCTGTTTCCTATCCCCATTTGCCAATGAACTTCATTAGCCTTCCTGCACAGAAGCACCTGCTAATCCACCCATACTTGTTGGCACTTTGAAAAGCATCTGGTCATCTAGAGAGAGGAAGTTAAAACCCTTAACTCTATCCCTGCCAAACCTGTTCACCACCATGCATTCAGGCTATAAACATCATAAATGGAATATAACTTCTTTGAATATACTGTTTCAAGTACCACCCCAAAATCAAATATGTGAAACCAGTGTTCAGTGGTACCTGAACCTGGAGTACTCTACAACCAACATCTGAACACCCCCATCAGATCCTCAAGAGGCAGAAACAATTGTGCTTTAGAGCTTGAAAATGCAAGTTTAGGGAGACCAAAGGTTTTTCCTAAGACCGAGTGCTTGGTTTTCCCAGTTTGAGTTCTGTGTACAGATGAACTTGTTCAGTCTCTACAATCTATTCACATACTCTTGTGGTCTGCAAACTGGAGCACTTTGAGAAGACAGAGAATGACACATTTCTTCAGTTCATCTTAAAGAGCTCAACTAAACACAATCAACTGATTGTCACAATGATGCCTTGTTACAAGCACATTCGCATTGAATTTTTTCTTTCAGCTGCAGTATTCAAAGCTGGGACAGGGAAAAATAGAAAGAGAACGTATTTTTAAAGAGTCTTTATAAAACCAGATGGGCGAATAACATGATTTCATGACACAGTTTTTTTAAATTATTTTACATACAAGCTGCAGGTGGAATGAGAATTCCATTGAATTATGGAAATAACTACTACTCAAGGCACTGCAATCTTCAACAGACAAAATGGGGAACAGAAGGAGAAGTACAGTCATATTTTCACTGCTGGAGAACTGAGGGGATTATGCTGAACAACTTTCCCAAGTATATGCAGGAAGCCTGCAGCACAGTTGAGACAACAAGCCCTGGTCTGGAGCTTTTATTACAAGGTTCAACTGTGAACATAAAATGATTTGATAAAACCACTTTATCAAGACAGTTTGAAAAGAATTTGATGCTTTGTTGCTTGGGTCTTTGTTTACTACACAGAGCTTGTGGGAGTGAACTCCAACATTTAATGTAGATTTTAGAATTTACCTGTTATAGATTTTCTAATTTGGGTTTTCTAGCTGCTTCTGCATAGCCTTGTAACAGCACACAAGTCAAAATACATCCAGTTCAGAGCAATTTCAACTGCTTGTCACATACCTCTGTTTCTCTGCTGTGAAGCCAAGAGAGATCAAGATATTAAAAAGAAAAAAAGGCTTGGGAACTCAGCTGTCCTGTGTATAGATATATATTTTTTAAAGGTCCTTATATGTGGATCAAAGGAGCACTGTCTCTAAAGAGTATGCGACTTTTCCTGTGATTCATTATGTCAGTAATGTTTGGTTTTCTTCATCACTATAAGAGTTTGGAAAGTTTGTAAACAGACACAGAAACAGTATTTTTCCGGGAAATTCTTGATGAAATACGAAGCTTTTAAATAGCTTTCCCAAAAACTCTTTTCTTCCAGTGTTTTTAGCCAAGCACCTCATATTCTAGCAGTTTAGTCTCCAAAACGTGTAAGTTTTGGATATATACTTGACCCACAACAACAATTGCAAGCAATCAAGGGTAACAGAGTTGAAATCTCTGCTCAAATACACAGAACACCCAGCAGCCCCTCACTGGTGCTACAGAGCATCAGTCAGGCTATTAATCACATTTATAACAGTTTTTAAATTCCATCATAGCTGTGTGTGAGCCAGAAGCAGGATTTAGAGAAGCATACTCAGGATTATCTCAGTAATATCAGGATTGTTAGGAAGAGCTATAATTTCAGCACTGGGCAAACAAGCCTCCCATCTACGTTATTTCATGTTGTCAACTCATTTATCTGTTTATAGAGCTCAAAAAACTTGACTAACATAGCAAAACACATTTTACCAGTTGACCATGGTTCTGCATGTGTAAAAATAATGCCTGAAGGCTTTTGCTGATGGCAAAAATACCTTCCTCACAATGACCACCAGACAGGCAGCCTCCTCTGCCTTCCAACAGTAAAAGGTCTACTGAGCTCAAAACTACAGTACTAATTTTCATTTTCCAAACATCTACACAGAGGCTACACATCTCATAGCATTATAATGCAATGACTTGATTACACAGTTCATCTAGCAAAATTCACTTGCTAATCATTGAGCCACACTAAAGAATCTAACCCAATTTACATGCATTTTCAGTCATGCTTGAGCAGTCACGGCATTAGCATGATATTTGCTGAATTCAAGTAAGCCAGCCACCACCCAGTTACCAATGTACACCTTATCTCCTCCCCTTCTGCCATGTAGGAAGCAAAGGATGGCCAGATGAGGCCACACTGAGCATTCAAGAGGGAAAGAAAAAAAAAAAATCACATCATACTAAAGCTTCCAATAAGAGGCAGATGTGGTATTTTAGACTCAGTTATCCATACAGCTTTCTCAGAATTATTCCCTGACCTAGGTTATTGTTTCTAAAAGCAGACAGGTTACCGAAGACAGGACCTACAGGCTCCTGACAGGGCCCCACTATGCTTCTTTGATATCAAAGTTTTTAACATAGGGTTTTAGTAACAGCTTTTGCTAAGCATTTTTGAAAGTTAATGCAGTTAAGAAGAATCACTTAGCACACACAATCTCAGTATGAAATATGAAATCTCCACCTACGCAGAGATACCACACAGGCACTGCCAGCATGGTGTGCACAACTTCACCAAGCACACATACACAACCGTTTTGTCTCAGACAGAACAGCTCTGGGGCCAAACAATAGACTGGGTCTACATCTCTGGTTTACTCCTCATCACTGAGCGTATCAAGCATGGCACTGCCAACCGGTCAAGGGAGGGGATATCGAGCTCTGTTCTGCACTGGTGCAGCCCCACCTTGAGCACTGGGTGCAGTTTTGGGCACCAGAGGATAAAAAGGATATCAAACTACCAGATGGTGTCCAGAGGAGGCCACAAAGCTGGTGAACGGTCTGGAGGGGAAGTCGTACGAGGAAAGGCTGAAGTCACTTGGTCTGTTCAGCCTGGAGGAGATTGAGAGGGGATCTTATAGCTGTTTGCTGCCTTCTCACAAGGGAAGGAACTGAAACAGGTGTTGATCTCTTCTGTCTTGCAACCTATGGTAGGACCGGGGGAATGGCAGGAAGATGAGCCAAGGTAGGTTTAGATTAAATATGAGTAAGATGTTCTTCACCCACAGGGTGGTGGAGCACTGGAACAGCTCCCCAGGGAAGCAGTCACAGCACCCAGTCTGCAAGCATTCCAGAAGCATTTGGACAATGCCCTCAGTCACACGGTGTGAATGTTGGGAGTGTCCTCCGCAGGGTCAGGAATTGGACTGCATGACCCTCTTGGGTCTCTTCCAGCTCGGGTGATTCTATGATTGCTCCTGCAATAGGGTACACTGGGCAGTTTCTGATTATAAGCACACTCTACATTGTCTGCGTGCTCACATGGACACTCTAGAATAGTAATTTATCTACATAAATCTATAGGGATCTGTGTAACCCCAAGTACAAGTACAGGGTGGGCAATGAATTGATTTAAGAGTAGTCCTGAAGAGAAGGACTTGCAGGTGTTGCTACATGAGAAGCTCAACAGGTGCTGGCAATTTGTTCTTGCAGTCTAGAAAGCCACCCATGTCCTGGGCTACATTAGTAGGGTGACCAACAGGGCAAGGGCAGGGATTTTGTCCCTCTAATCTTCTTTCCTCTGCGTCTCTTCCCTTCCAATCCAAACCATTATATGGCTATGGTAAAAAGTTGTTAAAATGGCACTTCTTCTATGACATGAAAATTAATTAAAAATATTTAAGAGGAAGTTGTTAATACAGTGAGAAGGAGGGGATGGACACACATAAATAGCTGTGCTTCATTACAATGCATGTTCTTCAATGACAGCTTACAATGACTAAGTTACAGAAGTCTGAATGCCAGATGAGACATGGTTAACAAGAAAGCATAATATTAAAAAGAACGAAGAAAAAAATGCTATAAAGGCCACATTTCTTGGTCACACAGAGAATGAGGAGTTTAATGCTAAGTTTTAAGAAAAAGAACTTCTCCATAAAGATAACGCCAATTAGTTCCAAGGAATAAAAAATTTAAGTTAAAAGTTAATATTTTAAGTTAAAATATTTCAAAAGTAATTATCTTATTCTTATTTATCTTCAACTGAAACAGACATTTATTTTGCCTACACAGTATTTAGTTTGCTGCTGACAAAAACTGGGATCGGTATTTTTCCAAAATGAACCATGTTTATTTGGGTTGGCAGCAGGGAGAGCTTTTCTCCTGACTCGCATCCATGCCCTGCCACCTGTGGTAAGAAGCTTGTTTTGCAACAGAACAGTGCTAAATTGTGGATGAGCACTGGAAAATTTAATTAAAACTCGCTTCAAAACCAACACATCCTGTAACCATCTCAGGAAATCTATAGGTTCATCATTAAATTCATTAGCAAGTTTATAAAATCAGAAACAAAACCAAAAAAAAAATCTGTTCAAATATGCATGAACACACACACACAAAAAGCAACCACCCCCAGTAATGCAAATGCTCTTGGACTTGGTGCACTGTGGCGAGGCCCCCGGAGTAAGGCAAACACGAACGACCATCTGTTATTTTTGTCTGCAAAGCAGCGACTTCCCCCCTGATGAATCTTTGATCGCAGCCAAGCAATGGCAGCGACTGCTGTGGCAGGAATTGACAGCCAGCAGCCCCAGCCTCCGTTCCTCTCCTCACTCCTCCTGCATGCTAAACGCCTGCTTCAAACCCAGGAGTAGCTCTTTACGTATTAAAACCAAATATGCCTTTTCTGTGCTTTCATTTAAATTACAGCAAACGAAGGGAAGTGTCAGGGAGCAAGTGAAGGGAAAAAAGAAAGAGTCGGAGAATGAAGAACCCCGAAGGGAGTATTCATGATGCCAAAGAGATACTCATTTTTGAGCACCATCTGTCAAGAGCTACTTGGAGCTTTTTCTTTCTTTTCTATCTTAATACCCTCCCCCCCCCCCCCAGGGTTTTACCATCTCACTTGCGACAAAAACATCCAGAGCCCACAAAAAAAAAAAAAACACTTGGCCTTCCATCACTTGAGTGGCAAAAATGGTACTTTGAGATAGATTGAAATATGGTGAAAGACAACATTATGCTCCAGGTAGGTGTGGCTTGGATGCAGGAGACACCTTGCCTGCAGTTGACTCATAGCTTCTTTTAGCATGACAAAAAAATATAATCTGATTTGCAGCTCAGCTATGGCCTATGTCCCACCCAGCTGCTGGGTAGCAACACTGATCCAATCTCCATCACAGCACAAGCAGAGGAAATGGGATTACCTTGTTCTGCACCACTGTAACATTGACACCTTTTTGCATTTTATTTAAATCTTTACATTAACTGACTTCTCACTCACAGCACTTCAGCAGTAGAGACAGGAGGGTGTTCAAAATAATGCATAGACATGGTTTAGCAGGCACAGTGGGGTCTGGCTCACAGTTGGACTGGATGAGCTTAGAGGTCTTTTCCAACCTCAATGATTCTATCATACTGTTTCATAACTTACAGGCAAGCAATGTCACCTTTACAGCTTCACAGTAGAAATTTGTGTAGAAAATTTACAGTGAAATGCAAGCATTTAGATTAATGACTAATATTTCTATGCCATATCTAAAATATCTCTGAAAACTCCATGAAGAATGTAATAATCATGAGATATTACAAGTTGTTGGCCCTAAGGTACAAGGTGTGATACAGCAGTGATGAGCACAGTAAGTCCAGCACAGATCTAAACCAGGAAATCCAGTATTGCCTGAAGAGCTGGCCGTGTTCTGCCAAAAATTCTAGGCCTTGTTTTCTTTAGACTTAAGTCAGCTCCAGGACCTTTTGAAATATTTATGCAAGCAAAACAGAAATAGAGACAGGTAAAGCTATCTCTGGATAAGCAGTAGATAAGCAACTGAAGACTTTTCTATCAAGATGTAGTAAATATAGCAGTTCTGGAGTAGAATTCACCCTCTTCCTATAGAGCCAGGCAATATCTTGGCCACAAGACCACAGTCCATCAGCTTCTCTTTGGCAATGATTGCAATTTCATGCAATTGGGGTTGACAGAGGAGATCCTTCCTTAGACTGCCAATAATCTGAGTCAAAGACAGAGCAGAGCTTGAACCTCCAACCCAGAGATGCACCCTAAGCACATGTATATGGAGAGGGGTCATTCTCAGTTACTTTCTCACTCAGATTCTACTGAGAAACATTGCCAACACCACATCAAAACTAGCACATTTCACTGAAAATATTCTTATCAAGGAAGTGAGACACAGGTGCATAAAAAGTTTTCCCCAACAGGTTTAACTGGAAGATCCCACAGTTTAAAACCATAAATCCAGATTAAAATAAAAAATTTCCAAGACTGATTTTAAAAACACTGTTTTTGATTTGTCAGCTTATATTTCAGTTTTTAAGATGTATGGGGGTTTGCACTTTCATTATGAAATATTAGAATCAGAAAGCTTATGTTTACCTGAAAATTCAGACTTTCAGCTTTTTTTTAAGCAAATCAGAAGAAAAATACCCAAGCACAGATTTGATCATGAAAAAGCCAGAATAGTTGGTAATAGTAAGCATCAAACCTGACCTTTCAGAAGCAAGAGGGAACTTCAACTACCAACTGTTTTGTCATTTCTTATTTAACCAAGTCAATTCCTCAGGTATTAAAGACTTCTGGCCCTTTAGCAATGTTACTATCCTTTTCAAAAAGCATTTATTCCTCTCATAGCACAGTTATACAAAATGACAACTCCAGTTTGGCCTACTATTCACCTCAATTTTCTTCGTTCAGTGATTCAAAACAACCTGTGGAGATATATCGGGTTGCCAGGTCAGCAAGATGCTGAAACACCTAAAAGGGATTTGAGCATTGGAATATTTTGAGCATTAAGTGAGATCATCCAACCCCATAGAGATGTGCAGGTGCTGTGCTAGGGCCCACACATCTCCCAGAGCACTGCTAGATCCACAGACAACTTTCCTCTAGAACCAATCATGAGAAATGGGGAATTTTATTATTTCCAAAACAAATGTTTCTAAGGAAAACATAGTAAACTCTTTAGTTCAGTAGGAAATAGAAGAAATCTTCAAGTAGTTGTAGCAACAGTCTAGTTGCCTAGTCAGGAGCTTGGTGCATTGTGGCAAATAGTCAAAATACACATACCAGTGTCAAGGTTAAGCA
Source organism: Tapera naevia (assembly GCA_033556795.1). NCBI lineage: Eukaryota > Metazoa > Chordata > Aves > Cuculiformes > Neomorphidae > Tapera > Tapera naevia. The sequence goes on along the minus strand of JAUMJJ010000025.1, from coordinate 615,968 downwards.
AACACTGATATGAAAAGATATTTTGGAAATCAGAGGCATACACCATTTCTATTTTTTTTTTTTTTTTTTACACACACACAATCAATTAATGCATTTGTGTTTTGAGTTTAAAAAAGAAAAATAACTCAATCATTGTCAAGGGTTTTCTTCCACACATACCTCCACACTTGCTAAGCAGGTTTCCTTAGTTATAACTAACTTCAATATTTTTTGCCTTACAAGTTTTCTTATCCTTTCATTGATACAATTTTCCTGCACCTCCTGTATACTCTCTGTTGGGCTGTGGTTTTGGTTTTGTTGATTACTCTTCCCCATCCCGTATACTTATTTTAACATGCCAGCTTTACCCCACCCTGTAAAACCTGACCCAAACTTCATAAACAAATATATACTGGTAGGATTATTTCATTTCATTCATTCAACAAATGGTAGAACAAGAGGAAATGGCCTCAGTTTGCGCCAGGGAGGTTTAGATTGGATATTAGAGAAAACTTCTTCACTGATAGGGCTGTCAAGTGTTGGAACAGACTGCCCAGGAAAGTGGTTGAGTCACCATCCCTGGAGATATTTAAAGGATGCATAGATGTGGTGCTTCAGGACATGATTTAGTGATGGACTGGGCAGCGTTAGGTTTACAGTTGGACTCAATTATCTTAAAGGTCTTATCTAAATGATTCTATGATTTACAAGACATTTACAGAGAACTTATGGACACAAGTTCTTACACATGTATTTTATCAGGTTTCACAAGCATTTTTTGACCAAAAATATCTCAAGCAGTGTATGTTGCTTATCTTCACAGTATATCACACAAATCAGGAAACCCTGAAGTTTGTGTGGTTTCACAAATGTAAATGTTTACATCACATCAAACTCCATAAATGACAGCATTTGTTAAAAACAAGAGTACAGTTCTGCATGCTTTACACTTCTTCCCTCCTTCTACTCAATCATTTTTTTCTCCAAAGGTACACATGTTGTGGCATAAGGAGCAAACTGTTGACAGATGGCATTAAAACACCACAGTCCCATAACCTAGGCTTATATTCAAACATTCCTGCCAGTCTGGCATCTAATTGCCAATAAAACAATACTGTGATATTGCCACATCGAATACTACCCTATTTTGCTGAATTAACACTTGAATCCACCAGTAAGTTCTGTTCTCCCAAAGCAAAATATTTTCTCCATTTGCTTCTGACAGAGGACTATAAATCCATGGACAGTTGTTCAGTGTTAAATGAAAACTTACATCCCCAAAGTGCTCTCACAGCGTTACTGCCAGTGCCAGCATGACATGCTAGAGTTGTGTATTTGGTTGCAGTGTTTAAGTGGTTTAGCCATATCTTACTAAAAGGCAAAACAGCACAACTGACACAGTACACACTGTTTTGTTAAAAGATCCAAGTGAACCAGGGTTAAACCAGCTTTGCTAGACTAATTCTGCCCACAGTCCAAAAATTCAGATGACTTCAACAGTCAAGGTATCTACTTCTAGTTTATCAGATACTAATCATCAAAAATTGAAGTGGATGAAACGGGATACTAATTCTATCTGCAAATGCTTTTAACTAGAGATACACATATGAAAGGTAAAAACAACCTTGTTTCAAAGAGAATGGAGACAACAGCCAATTGTTGCACTTACTACTACAGGTTGTGTCGACTTCCCCCTGTCCAGTACAGTCAAGCCCAAAAAACAGCAAGCATTTCCTGGCAATTCTCCAAAGTAACAAGAGATGGTACAAGAGGAAATGGCCTCAAGTTGTACCAGGGGAGGTTCAGATTAGATATTATGAAAAATTTCTTCACCAAAAGGGTTCTCAGCCACTGGCAGAGGTTGCCCAGGGAGGTGGTTGAGTCACCACCATCCCTGGAGGGGTTTAAAAGACAGTCAGAAGAGGTATTCAGAGATATAGCTTAGTAGTGGACTGGTCTGGCTGGACTTTATGATACCAAAGATCTTTTCCAACCAAATGACTCCATAATTCTATGAAACTCAGATAGATGCTGGAAGTCTTCGTACAAAACCTTGGGTTTTAAGACAAAGAGATTTTACTCACATTAATTTCACCAATGAAGTGAAGCATGAGTAAGAAGCTTGTCCTCAAAATTCCACAGGACAGGACCTTGTGCTCTCAGATCCAGAGATGAGTAGAACACGTCTGTGAGGAGTTGCATAGGCTGGTAGCTGGTGGGCAGAGCACACCAGGCTAACAGTCCTGCTGAGGCTAAGGCAAGCCAGGACACCCAAAACCTGCTTACTACTATTTCAACTCAGTCCAGTCCTGATAGTGATGATTAGAAACATCACAGAAGAGAGAAATACCAATCCAAGATGACCAAGCGCCTTGAGCTTGAATGATACAGGAGGTAGTGACAGATATGGCTTGGAAAAACTGACATATTTACTCAGAAGACTTATTGCTGGATTCAGTTATTTCCCAAAGGGAAGGTAAGAGAGAAATTGCAGGAAAGACTAATGACAGTTTGAAGGGGACAAGAAGTTTCAGGATGTCAGACAGAAGGTAACAGAGCAGGAAGGCCAATTGACAGTGGCATCAAAGACTGGGAGAAAAAAAAAGGGCTTAGTCAAGTCTAGAGAAACTGAAGAATAGAATACCTGTATCTGAATTTCTTCTGCTCCCTTTTCAACACACAGCAAAAAGCCCATGTAGGAAGCATGCATAAAAGTAGATGAGGAAGGTGGTATGTCTAATACAAGGTAAAAGGGAAAAGAATCAGGAAAGAAAAGGTTTATTTTTATAAGTAGGAGATGGCACTGTTCTGCCCAGAGCAGTATTTCCACATCCCTCTCATAACAAAACCAAACATTTCAGTTACATTTAACATGCACCACAATAGGATATCACTTTCTCAGGTTTCATGTAACAGTGAACCATGACCTTGCAAAGTAAGTTCTGCTGACTCACTCTTGTGCCAGAGCTGCCAAGTCTCATTAACTTCTTCATGAAGATAATTAGGCAATAAGAAGTGTCTCTGTAAAGCACAGCAATATCAGAGAGAAGGGAGTCTGAATACCTAGTCTAAGTCTTGTGTGTTTCAACAATTCTAGACTACACAAAGGTTAATCCCAGGACAAGACCCATCTAAACAGTATCTAATAGGAGTGGGTTCAGTTTTGAGCACTTTAAATAGATTGGCTTAATTGAAAGGCCCTTTCCAGATCTTATTTGGGATTGAAATCACAGCTTGTCCTATCCACATCAAAACCCAAGAAACCTCACATATTTTCTCTCTCAACATAGTAATTTTTTTAAAATTTCTGTATACATGGGACATAGAATGATAGAAACAGAATCATTTGGTTGGGAAAAACCTTTGAGATTGAGTCCAACCATATCCATCCACTACTAAACCAGATCCCTGAGCACATCATCTACCTGGCTTTTAAATCCACCACCTCCCTGGGAAGTGCTTGACAACCCTTTTGAATAAATTTTTCCTTATGTTTAATATGAACCATCCTGGCCATTTCCTCTCACCCTGGCACTTGCCACATGGGAGAAGAGACCAACACCCTCCTCACTAGTTGTTGTTAATTCAGTAGGCTTAGCAGAGTCAATTTCCTAAGCAAGGGAACAGCTCAGATTTTAACATCACACCACAAAATCTTAATAATGGCAAGATAGGAACATCTTATTTCACATTACTTCTGTAGGCAGTATTCCAGCTCAGCCAGAAAAAAGAAAATGCATATTTTTTGCCTTACACAAGAGTTTCTCCATAGATATCTAGGAACCAATAGCCTGAAAAAAAAACCAGATTCCAGGTGAATGAAATTTCAATCCTGTTTCCCCATGTGAGATCACTGGCAAATTTCTACTGACTTCCATGAAGCAGCCATAGGTACCACCTCTTCTGAACTTTCTTGCAACAGAGTTGACCACAGTCCTGCCCTTTACTTCATAGAGTCATTAAGGCCTCTAAAATCATCAAGTCCAACCTTCAGCTCAACGCAGCCATACCTATCTGTACAAGATTGTGTAATTCATGCTGCACTTGGTTTTGCAGTTTGGTTTCTGTCATCACAATCATGTTTTTATATTACAACCAGAAACATCTGCTTGAACCAGACATTCGTAGAACTATTTTGCAGTATGTGGGAAGAATTCAAATGATTTCATTGTCAAGCAGGTTCATTCTTTGTTAGCAAATGCTTTCTTGCTAAGGGAATGGCTGCAACAAAAAACAGCCAGGTCACTGTCAGTGGGTGTCACTGCAGACTGTGGCAGCAAGAAATGAATGCAAATGAAGAGAGATGAGCAAAAATTAGGAGAACCAGGTAGTCGTGTAGGCGCCACATGAGCTCCTACAGCTCTATCTTAGTATTAATTGTCATTCAATTCCCCGTAGCATTCTAAAGCCTAGATGATCAGATAATAAGAGGTTGAGTGGTATGCATAATATCAAGTTGATTAAATTTGTTTACTGATAATTCTTTCAGGTTCCCATGAATATCATGTAATTTTCAAGGTTTATTTCAAACAGATTTTATGTAACGTATTATTGACAACATCCTCATGGACCATTTCTACAATGTCATTCAGGATAATTATTTCACAACAGATTTTCAGAGTCCCCAGTTCCTGTTGGGATTCACTTTTGCATAAATTACTCAACAGAATATTTAATCAGTGTCCCCATTAGAACCCTATGGCTTATTTTTAGGAATAAGGAATGAGAGAATGGAGCAAGGGGAAGGAACAGAATATTTGCATGATTGCAGCATGAATATTTTCCTTGGTAATATTTTCTGAAGTGCAGCAAAATTAAATGTTTTCCTGCAGCATCTTTGCTCTTTATTTTTTAGAAATAAACACTGGCATTAATCTTTTGACGCCATTAAGTATTAATGTTAACAAATTGCATAACGTGGAGTTAAACTACTAACATTTAATCCACATTTTCCTTCAAGTTGTTCCAAAAAAAAGTTACCTCCTCTTTAAGACCAAAACGATACTCAAGTCAATAATTACTACTACAGGAATTTTATATATTTTCTACATAAATATATACAAAATACATAAATATACATTTAAAATACATATATTACGTATTTATATATACACAGAAATAAGGACTAGACAATCATTTGTCTCCTAAACATGACAAATCCTTATGTTTCAAAATAGTCACATTTATTTCCTTATGTAACATGCTCTATTGCCTGAGCATCAGAACAGCACATGTGTGCTCACTGTTTACAAAAGTGAAATAACCAGGCAAATACAGTCCCACAATCTGGCAATACATCAATAATAGAAAAACAATCTGAACAAATTTTTCTACTGGATTGCAACTTGCCCGCTGATATCTGCTCGCAACAGAGGGCTTTAAAAATATAAAGCAAAAACTAAAGCTTTCTGACAGATAGGAACCTGGGTTTCCCTGAATAAGGGTCAAATGAAGCATTTCTCCTAACCTATATGCGAGGGCACAGTTATTTTGTCAGAGCACAGTAGTGTTTCAGGCCACCAGAACATACTGGATTACGAGGGAAAGGGGCAATCTTGCCATTGCCCAGTATGAACCAGTATCACCACTCTTGTATTTTACACCTGTGTCAGAGAGGCAAAGTGTGTTGCTGCTGCTGCAGGGGAAGGTACCCAAGTACAGCATAAACTTAAAAATCAACAGCTTGAAGAGTAGGTGGGGTCATGGTTTTATCCAGGGAGGATCTAGCAAAGAAATCACGGCTAGCGCTGGGAGACACAACACAGGAAAGACCACCTCTCACTATTCAAGCACAAACTGCACCCAGGCTTTACAAATAACAAGGGAACAGCAATTCTGACACTTGGATCATTTAAAGAGTCAGTGAGAGCTGAGTGCCAGATTATCTTTGTGGTCTTTTCTCAACTTGGTTAGAGAACTGCTTGGCCAGTTAGACACACACAAATCCATGGGGCCAGATGGGATCCGTCCCCTCCTCTACCAGCAGTCCTGGCTGACTGGGGAAGTGCCACTCAACTGAAAGCTGGCAAATGTAACTCCCATTTACAAGAAGGATTGGAGGGAGAATCTGGGGAACTACAGACCTGTCAGTTTGACCTCGGTGCCAGGGAAGGTCACGGAGCAGACTGCCTTGAGTGCTATCACACAGCACATGTGGGACAACTGAGTGATCAGGCCCACTCAACATGGGTTTACGAAAGGCAGGTCCTGCCAGACCAATCTGATCATCTCCTACGACAAGGTTACCCAGTTAATGCATGAGGGAAAGGCTCTGGATGTGGTGTACCTGGATGTCAGTAAAGCCTTTGACGCCATTTCTCACAGTATTCTGATTGAGAAACTGGCTGCCATTGGCGTGGACAGGCACACCCTCTGCTGGGTCAAAAACTGGCTGGGTGGCCGGGCCCAGAGGGTGGTGGTAAATGGAATTAAATCCAGCTGGAAGCCACACATGGTGTTCCCCAGAGTTCAGTGCTCAGTCCAGTCTTGTTTAATATCTTTATCAATGGTCTTGAAGTAGGCATTGAGTGCACCCTTAGCAAGTTTGCAGATGACACCAAGCTGGGTGGCAGTGTTGATGTACTTGAAGGAAGGGAGGCTCTGCAAAGAGATCTTGACAGGCTGGATCGATGGGCTGAGACCAACAGGATGAGGTTCAACCAGGCCAAGTGCAGAGTCCTCCATTTAGGACACAACAACCTCATGCAGCATTACAGGCTCGGGAAAGAGTGGCTGGAGAGCTGCCTGGGGGAGAAGGACCTGGGGGTGTTGGTTGACAGCCAGCTGAACATGAGCCAGCACTGTGCCCAGGCAGCCAAGAGAGCCAATGGCATCTTGGCCTGTATCAGAAACAGCATGGCCAGGAGGACCAGGGAGGTGATTGTGCCCCTGTACTCGGCACTGGTGAGGCCACACCTCGAGTACTGTGTGCAGTTTTGGGCAGCAAGGCTGGTGAGGGGGCTGGAGAATAAGCCCTACGAGGAGAGACTGAAGAAATTGGGGTTGTTTATCTTAGAGAAGAGGAGGTTGAGGGGAGATCTCATCACTGTTTACAACTACCTGAAAGAGGTTGTGACGCCGTGGGTGCTGCTCTCTTCCTGCAAGTGACAAGCAACAGGACAAGAGGTAATGGCCACAAGTTGTGCCCAGGCAGGTTTAGACTGGACATGGGGAAGAATTTCTTCACCGAGAGAGTGGTCAGGGCTTGGAACAGATTGCTCAGGGAGGTGGTGGAGTCTGTATCCCTGGAGGTGTTTAAAAGACAGGTAGATGAGTTTCTTAGGGATATGGTTTAGTAGGGAGACAGGCATGGTTGGACTTGATCTCAGAGGTCTCTTCCAGCCTTACAGTTACATAATTCTATGATTCAAAGTGGTACAATACTCTTCTATCACATATGTGACTCCTTGAGAGTCCTGCATAGTAACCAATGAAAAAGAAAAGTTTTTGTACATTACCCAAATGTATCACTATTTGCAGAGAGTATGTCAAGAGCACAAGCCACACAAAACTCTGCATCCTTCATAACATTTCCCACCAGTTTAGCTCATGCATATTCATACCACCAGTACTGTGTGGTGAACACTAAGACCTGATCAAGTGCAAAGATGTCCATACCCACGCCTAGCAAAGGAAGGATAAGGATCTGTCGGAGCGAGTCCAGAAGAGGCCACGAAGATGATCAGAGGGCTGGAGCTCCTCCCATACCTGGGCAGGCTGAGAGAGTTGGGGTTGTTCAGCCTGGAGAAGAAAAAGCCCAGGGGAGACCTTAGAGCAGCCTGCCAGTACTGAAAGAGGCTTCAGGAAAGCTGGGCAGGGGCTTTAGATCAGGGAGTGCAGGGACAAGTGCCAAAGCGTATTGTTCTGTGCAATCCATTTGGAAAAGATCAAGACCACTGTGCTTGACTGCTTTGAAATTATTAGAAAAAAATCTCATTAAAAAGCCTTTATTTATGAAGATAATGATATGGATACTGCCTGGAAAACTCCAATAAAATGTATTCTCCCATGTGCACATACTTAAATTACTTTGGTAGATGTGAAACCGGAAGCAATTTTTATCACTATGCCAAAGGTTGCATGATCCTCTTCCTCTGTGCCCCACAGAGGATGGCAGAAGAACCAAAATGCAGAACACAACCACACTGAGTCCAACAGCACTGCAAGGTTTCCTCTCCCACGCCTCACAGCAATCTTGCAGACGCTGAGCAAAGCGCATCCAGGGGACAGCACAGGAGCCCAAACAGCTGGTTAATGCAGCATCTTCTCCCTCCCAGGGCAACAGAGGACACAGCAGCAAAAGCATCATGATGATAATTCAATGCCACAGCTCCTGGAATTGGTATATTCTGCTTCCACTCCTCCAATGTCAGCCTGCAGCTGGGAGGCACCAGCCACCTGGGGCAAGGCCCAGGGCAAGGTGAAGGGGCACCATGTTATCTATAGCATCTCTTATCAAAAAGAAAACATGAAATTTGGAAATTATTTATTTCCTTCCACAACCCAGCCAGGGCTTTTCCACCTGGGATAACAGCTTCCACAGGCAAACAGTTACAGGTATACCCCTGACACTCTGGGGTTTCCATCTGTAGAGCACACACGGCTCATATGATGGGCACTAAGTCACACCAACACCCAGACACGTGCAAACACCTCCTTACACAAATTTAAGCACAGACTTAGTACCAGTACACAAGCAAGAATCACGACCTTAAAATTACTGCCCGACAAGACAGTTCTTTGTCATGCAGGAGAACACACAAGGGTCCACTAACATGTGATGAAGCACACGAGGAACAGAAGTCAAGAACAAAATGAATGGGAAGTAAACATCACTGGATAAAAAGCAGTGATCAATTCTCATCAATTCTTTCCAAAAAGGTGAGGCTTGGTAAATTAGGGTCTTCTGACAACTGAGGCTGGCTGGCCTGCATGTTTCATACGTATTATTAAAAAGGATTAAAGCTCATTATTCCTTGTGTATCCCCTTGGTGACTAGGGCAATGTTTGCCAATAGCAACAGTAGCCAGTTCATCCTGCACTTTAATCAGCAGAGAATAAATTTTTCAGCCATAATTTAAAACAGGCAGAGCGAAAGATCAAACCAGAGACCTACAGAAGACAGGGACACCACAGAAGTTCAGCAGAGTGCAGCTGTAGATCTATGAACTTAGTATTTTCTCCAAGATACAGCAGGGCACATCGTGGGATGTGAAATGGTTCAGTAGCAGAGAGATAGGTATCAGTGACACTGGGGTGGAAGAGAGAGTGCTGCTCCACAGTGGTCTAAAAGATTTCATAAGAACAAGTAGTTCAGATATATTAATCACAGAATAGTTTGAGTTGGAAGTGACCTTAAAGCCCATCCAGTTCCACCCCCGCATCATGGGCAGGGACACCTCCCACAGGATCAGGGTGCTCAAAGCCCCATCCAGCCTGGCCTTGAACGCTTCCAGGCTGGATTACAGGAAGATAAATCAAACAGTTTTACATTACAGTATAGAGGTCATTAAGAGACCAAAAACCCAAATAACTCAACATGTAATTCTGCTGTTGTGTCTCAGAAGAGGACCACAAGAAAAAAAACCACCCCCCTGTAATCCTGCTGTTCTAACTGATCTGCTCAGAACACCCCCATCTGCCTGCGATCTTATCACTCTTCTTGGTATGAAATCAAATCAGAAACTGCTTTATCACCCCAGGGCTTTGAGCAAGTTTTAAACCAGCCCTCCCAGCTGAGTACACGCAGCAGGCTAGAACTGCTCTGCATCAGCCTGGAGCATGCAGAATGCATTTCACAGGCAACACCATTAGCTCCTTACACTGCAGCACTTTGCGCCACTAAGCACTTACGCAAACAGGGACAAGGCTTCCATTTTTTTGTGCTAGAAAAAAGGATCAGCTCTTTGAAGTACTGATCCAAAGCCTAATTAATCCAGCAGAGTTCTCTCCATTCAGTTAAAAGCCGCTTATTTTTTTCCATTCACCCTTACTACAACTGCCAAACCCAAGTGACAATGGGTCCAGGCTTACACCCTCAGGCACCGACCAGGTGCTTCCAGGGCTCCCCAGCACAGATGGGGCACAGCCTGTCCCACCACCCCAGCCAAACAGGACAATTCTAGGCATTTCTCTAGGTATAGGGACAGACTGGTGCCAGGATGTACAGGCAAGACAGCTACAGCTGTGACTGCACTGTTGAGCCCCCCTGAAGTGCTCTAGGGCCAGCCAAGGCTTTCAAAATGGCCCTCCCTTATACCAAGACCTGGTCTTTGCTAACCCAAGGGAAAGCCTCTCAAGCATAAGCCCAATGAAAACCAAATTACAATATTTCTCCAATGGAAAAACCACCACCAATTTTTCTTCACAAGTGCAAGAGTCTTCACCCGATGGCAGTTTATTTCATAGTTTTGTTTATATAAAGTTTCAGGAAACCCTTCTCAAGGGAATATTTCAGTTCAGGTGTTCAGGTCATGGAGAAGTAGTATGATTCAGTCAAATTCAAAGTGACTATAGTGATTGCAAAAGCTGATTATGTTATAATCAAGTTACGAAGTCCACAATATTCACAATTATGCCTGGACACTTGCAACTGGCTACATGAAAGTTGGGAGGAGCTCTTTATGAGGCAGTGCAGGGACATGACGAGAGGCAATGGTTTTAAACTGAAAGAGGGGAGATTGAGATGATGTCTTAGGAAGAAACGTTTTCCTGCAGGAGTGGAGACACCTTAGCACAGGTTGCCCAGAGAAGTGGTGGCTGCCCCATCCCTGGAAGCGTTCAAGGCCAGGCTGGATGGGGCTTTGAGCACCCTGATCCAGTGGGAGGTGGCCCTGCCCATAGTACGGGGGGCAGAACAGGATGATTTTTAAGGTTCCTTGCAACCCAAACTATTCTATGATTCTTTGAATTTAATTCCATTTTTATTCAAAACAGCTGAGAACCCATTTTTTGGATACTCACTATAAAAGTGACCGGGTTTGAGTAACAATAAATACAGACAAAACACAATAAAGAATTGTGGAAATAAGTGAGAGCCATCACTATTTATGATGGGTACGTTTATGGAAGGCAACTCTTGCCAGATTCCCCTCCCTAGAAAATAATGCCATAAACGAAAATAATACTCTCCTGAATGGAACTGTCTGAATAGAAGCAGACATCTAAAAGGCTAGAACAAGAAGTAAATCACAGTTTCCCCCCACATTTGCATATCTGTTAGAGGGATTTTAAATGCATTTTATTAATCTCTACTGACTTTTGTTATTCTCTGTAGGGATATAGTAGTGATACCTCATAGAAGATAATTGGAAAACAGCACACACAAAACAGAATGTATGCAAGCTTCAATAATTGGAGAGAGAGAAGGTGGAAGAAAGAATTAGTGCTAGCAATTTAGAAATAATACAGTATGAAGAAAGGTAGCTTTCCAGAATGGATTAGCTTAAAACGTACCACATCAGTTTTTGTTCTGTTTTCTTCAGAGTGAACAGCTGTGTAAGAAATAAGGGACCATTAAAGCCACATAATACACATTTGAATTTGATTGAAATAGATGTTACTCTGTTAGATATATGAAACCTGAAAGGTAATTTCTGCTCCTCACAGCAGATTCTTTGGTATTCCTTCTCAAGCTCCCCCGCCCCAAAAGCACTTGTGTTATATATGAATATTTCTACAATTTTTAGAAGTTTTTAGAGTTGGGCAGCCTTAATAACTGTCTTTTACCTTAATTGCATGTATTAGTGCACACTAGCATGATTTCCAGTTAAGAATATCTTTAACACCCGCCCCTTTATTCCAGACCTTATTCCAATGTCAGTCCTGTGAAGGGGTCAGAATGCAGCCAGTGCTTCCCCGTTTGCAATGCACAGCTAACAAGCCCAGCAGAACATGCTGCTGGCAGTCAGCCACTGCTGAGTCCCAGAGCCATATCATGGTTTCTGCCCACTTTTCATTGCTGTGTAGCAGCCTGCAAGGTCACAAACTGCTTTGGGATTAACCTTGTTCCATGTCCTCCCCTGAGGACCTGGCATCTGGGGGCTGAGAAAACAAGTTTGGAAGGATGTGGATGCGTAGCCTAGGAGACAGAATAGGGCTCAATAAGGAGAAGAACTTGTGTACAACTCACAGCAGACAAAATTACCTGTAGAAAGCCATTTTACCTCTTTATACACCCGTATTTCTGCTCCACATCGACTGACAAACACAAGAGTTAGAACCAGGAGGCTGGACAGGGATGACTCACATATCATCCAGAAAAAGGCAGTTCAGCAGGTTTTGGCCTTTTGGCATCATCCCTGACAGAGGGAGTATGACAGATAAATCCAATAATGTGAGATAACAACGTGGATGCTGGCTTTTCAACCCACAGCCAGCGACAGTAGTGGAAAACCAGGGATGAATATGAGGCTTCACCTCTTTTAGGAGAGGAATTCTTACTGCAACTCATCATCCCGAAACCTCAGTGATCACAAGACAGAAGTTTCTACAGCGTATTTATTTATACATTTGCTTATCCCGACCTTCATTTTCCAGAGGAAACCCTGACAATAATTTACCTTTCCAGGATCTCTTTACACCTGCTTCTTTTTTCCTTCAGCTTTATTTGTTGTTTAAACACAGGTGAATTCTAGCAAGCTTATAGTTAACAACCTGGAAGGTAGGCAGAAGTTGATGAAAAGAAACACTCCTTGAAGCAGAAAGTACCTAAATTAAAACATTGGATCGGGCACCTTCATGAGCCACAATCCCTTTCTCTCCCTGCTCCCTATCAGCCAGATCATTAGCTGAATAAATGATAGTTAAAAACCCATTAACAAAAGTCAGATTTACTAGGCTTGATCAATTAGGCTTTCCGACTGTAAAAAGATCCTAACTCACGAGCCTCAAGGAGAAAGCTCCTTCTGCTGAATGAAGGAAGTAATTTACAATCACTGCTTCCCTTTCCAATCCCTTCTTCAAACTAAGAGGTAGTGGGGGAGGAGGAGAGAGTAGGTTCTACTTTCCAATATTCGTAGTAAGGCTGGTCTCTTTAGTTTCCATTTTAATTAATTTTGTTTATGTCACTTTCTTTCCTGCTCTCAAACTCTGAGTAGGGAATGAAAAGCAAGATGGATCCTGCTAGATAAACACAACCAGATTTCATCTTCCTGATTCAGTCCTCTTTCACCAGCAGGGTTCATACCAAGGCTGCAGTGGAACTGCTGGCTGCAACCACTCGAGCTCAACAGCCCAGAGGGACTAATTACTGCATTTACAGTAAAACATGCAAGGAAATGTATCTCCCCATCTCCATATAGCCAAGTTTACTGAAGGATAACCTACTACATTACACAGATTAATACTCTAGTGAGTAAATTAATCCTCAGAATTTCAGTCACTGCTTATGGCTTATAAATTTTAATTGGCTCTAAACTGCCACACGAATTTATGTGAATGTATATTGATGAAGTATAAGGGATCAGAAATTACTCTATCAACACTCTGAGTGCAAAGATAAGATAGCAGGATATGTCGGGACCAATTTATAAACATATATAAATGTTTGCAAAGCAGGATTAAAACTTACTTTAGAGATGTATCATCATAGCCTACATATATATATATTTCCACCAAGGAAGAATGCAACAGTGTTAGATGAGAATGAAAGGCCATTTCAGAAAGTGAAGTTTTCCCTTTCTGCAAAAGGCAAGTCCAAAGCTGAAGAGTAAGCAGTGCTTGTGCTATTTTTGATTGTACAATTATTGATCACAGCCAATCAATAACAACAGAACAGCACTTGGAACAGCTTTCTGATATGCTGACACCTTACTACACTGTACAACTTGATATTTCTACAACAATGAAACATGGCATCAGATTTTCAAAAGTATTAGAAGTGCTTAACCATGTAGACTGGCAACTTTAAGAAATCATACATCTTCAGAAAGTTTGATCATCAGGACAGGTAATTGTACACAAAGCCTCAATTCACTGGTTAACCTTTCAACAGTGAAGCAAGATAGAACTGGTTGCCTGAAATGCTACAAGACAGTCTGAAACATCTTTTTTTCTTTTAAACCATCTAACACAATACGGTTTGTTAATCCTGAAACACACAAATTATTATTTGAACAGCAGCAAGTGTTCTACTGCTGCCCATGACAGCAAGAGCATCCACTACACGTTATCCATCTTTGTGAAATACAGCGGCAGTTAGCGAGGTAGAGAATCTGAGAAATGTCTTACTCTAAAACAATTAATGTCAAGACTTCTCTAACCCAGTAATATAAAAGGCCAAGTCTATCTCTTTTCACCTGCCCAAATGTAAATAACTTCCTGAACACCGGGAAGAACAACAGCTATTTGAGGGCTACCTCCCATCCCTGCTTTGCAGTTGTGCATTTTCTCAGTTAACACAAAAGTAATTCTGACATCACACTAATCCATTCCATATACTATGAACGTAAATAATACATGAAACAATGAAAGGCCACTTTTGTTTCATATTTATGTCCACATCTACCCAGGTCCTCTGTAAACATTTCTTAGATGTTTCACAAATTGCTTTAGCTTACAGTAACGAATTATTTCTAGTGATGCTGCTGTAGAGAAGAAAAAGGCCCAAAGGCTAAAATTGCCTATTGTCTCCTTTTCATCTTAAAGGTGGATTACTGAATTGCCCCAGCATATATTTTGAGGAAAATATCTAGTTCAGCTTGCCTTTCAGACCACACTTTCAAGCTCTGTGAGCAAATTACTATATCCATTATAGCGCCTAACCACAACTTAAGTCCCTGTAACAAGAATATTACAGATACAATCCAATGTCCATTTGCAGAAGCCTTCCTTATCTGTTACAACTGGAGTGAACTGGGACTAGAAAGAAGCACAAGTTTCACTTGAGGTAACCTCCTTACAAACAGAAGTACAGATGGCTTGTAGCAAACCTTAGTAATCTCCTAGAAGTCACAGTACTCCTTGTAACACTGAAGAATACAACCTAAAAGGGGCTGCAACCAGTGACTTTACACTCACATATGCACCAAGCTATATAGTCCTACAGGTCCTCATTTTATGGCCTAAAGCTGTTCACAGTGTCACCAAGTTAAAGCACAATTTAAAAGCAACAAAGCAATTCAACTTTAAAATTGTGGCATACACCATACAGAACAGAGACTGAGTAAATAAGAAGAACCTTTGTTTGCATGCTCCAATTTTAGTTTCTAGGCTAGCTAGAAATACTGATTGAATTAGGAAACACCTTTTGGGTCAAAGCTAAGTGAAATCAATTACAAAAAGAGACCTTCCTCCTAGGCATTTGTTTCTAATGTAATTTCTTCACTCACCTAACAGCATGCTCCTTTTACTTTGCTATATTCTCTTTTGCTTGTTTTTGACACAGCAAAGAACAACTTCAAGTTTAGAGGCAACTCAAACTCCTTCTTTACTTAAAAAGAAAAACAGACTACACTTCAGTTAGACTATTTCACTCACATATTTAAATTTCGCTTTTTTTAAGACACCCGTGAACCCTCAGTCATCCACTCCTCACTCACCTTTCTCTGGGCTTGCAGCTTCCCAGCAGTTACTAGAGTATGAAGCCCAAGCCTAAAGGGTGGCAGCAGAAAAAGCCCCCTCCCTCTCCCAGCTCTGATAAAAAGCAGCTGTGTTACCCCCACTGATCTGCTAACCCTGCTGCACAGCAAATCAGCATCAGCTGGGCTGTTACCCAAACAGTACCTGCAGCTGGGTTTGGATACAACCCTTCACATTAAGGCTAGTGCTGATCAACCCCTAAGGCTCCTCAGTCTGCTAAAACAAGTCTGCTGATAAACTAGCAAGGGGAAAAAAGCTATAATTGAATTTATTTCATATACTTCAGTTATATTACACTGTTTGTCCTGTTTCCATTCACATTGTATCTATAGATGAGGCTGCACCTTGAACACCAGTTCAGTTTCGGGCCCCTCACTACAAGAAGGACATTGAGGGGCTGGAGAGGTCCAGAGAAGGGCAAAGATGCTGGTGAAGGGGCTGGAGAACAAGGATTATGAGGAGCAGCTGAGGAAACTGGGTTTGTTTAGGATGAAGAGGAGGCTGAGGGGAAGCCTCATTGCTGTGTACAACTGCCTGAAAGGAGGTTGTAGCAAGATGGGTGCTGGTCTCTTCTTCCAAGTAACAAGTGATAGGACAAGAGCAAACGGCTTCAAGTTGCACCAGGAGAGGTTTAGACTGGATATTAGGAAACATTTATTTACTGAAAGAGTGGTGAAGGATTGGAAGAGGCTGCCCAGGGCAGTGGTGGAGTCTCCACTCCTGGACGTGTTCAAAAACTGTGTAGACGTGACACTTTGGGACATGGTTGAATGGGCATAGTGGTGTTGCACTGATGGTTGGATTTGATGATCTTAGAGGCCTTTTCCAGCCTTAGCCATTCTATATGTTTTGATATGAACTCTTCTTGATAAGATCTCAGCACTTTCAATCAGCTTAGCAAGTAACACAACTAACACCTGTTATGCTTTCGTTCTTTTATTCCCTTTGGAAAGAGAAGAGCATATAATAGAGCATTTTATAATCCTTGGTATACATTCCACTGGGTTGTCCTCCATTTCTGTTGCTGCATGCTACATGTCAGCTGGAATTGAAAAGAAGGCCCTTGATTTTAGTTTCTCTCTCAGATGCTATCTAATCCATCCAAATTGCTCTAGACAGAAAGGATTCAGAGTTCTCTAGCTGGGACTTCAGTAGGGAAAGAGTATCACCTTTTATTTATTGTTTTGACATTTTTTAGGAAAACAGATATAGAAATTAGCTCCTCCAAAAAATGCCAGGCCAAAATATCAAAGAAATAAACCACAAAGTTCTTCAGAACAGCCATAGCTGGAGACATCACACAGTTCAACCGAGCACATTACATGCAGGCCAATAAACTAATTAGATATTAAATATTAGAAGACCTACTCATTCATTAGACTAATTGAGCTAATGCTGTCCAGACATTAAAATATGAGGAATGAAAGCTATATGCAAACAAAATAGATACAATGACTTTCCGATAAATACTTTCAGGCTGAACAAGGTTAGAGAGTATTACTCAAGGGTAGCAGAAAGATTTCCTCTGTGCAGCAACAATAATCTATATATCCACAGAGAATATAAACACTTGATTGAGGTCTGCAGCACACGGAGTTCACTGCAGATGAAGAGGTAATGTTGCAGCTATGTTTCTGTTAGAAAGCAGCATCCCTGAATTCAAAACTGGTCTTCAGGAAGATATTTGGTACTAAATCTGGAGAGAAATGGACACAAGGTGCTTGAACTAAAGGGTTGGCAAGAAGGGGAGAAAGAAACAGTCATTGGATTTCAGTCTAACAAAAAATAATCCAAAGAAAAGACAGAAAATTGAGCTTCTAGGTCTTGTATACCTAGAAGATTAATGCAGTCCTGTTTTTTAAGGTTTAGATTATAAATAAACATCAAATCAGACCACTAACTCTGAGCTAGAATCATTTGCTCAAGACCAAATCTTGATAATTTGGGATTCGTTTTTTCTCTGAAAAAAAGCACTAAAGCTTCCTTCACGCAGTGACGAAGTCCCACAGCTGACAGCAGGTCTCTACTGCAGCTGTAAACGAACATCTGAGTACAGGCTTGTTCCCTGAACTGATTCTGTTCTCTAACTTGTAGGAATAGGTTACCAGAGCATAGAACAGAACAAGAGAGGGATGCTCATTTTGTATTCCTTTTTTTTCTGACAGGAGCTTGGGAATCATCTGACCATTCAAACAGCAGTAACACGGCATGCACTCGTACATGTCTCTACATATATGTTCGTACAACCATACCATGAGCAAGAAAATCACAGCAAAGTGTCAGAAAAAGCAAGGTCCACAAATGTCCTTTGCTAAAGCAAGGTGGAAGATGACTCTAGTTACCTTGGCTGGGTGCAGGTACTTCTCATGTGTCAGTATGTGAGAAGTAAGCCCCTTCCCACTCAGTTGCTTTCTCAGATCCCTGTTAGTGACATTCTGCTTCCTCACTACCTCCTGCGTGGCATGAACTGGAGGGGCAGCCTGACAAAAGCCTTAGGGAAGAATGAAGGAAGAGAGGTGAAGGAATATTATGTATGGAAATGAGCAAGAGTAAAGAAGAGTATTAAAAATAGGGTGGGTAGGGAAAGGAAAGCCGAAGGACAGTGCAGTGATGGATATATGTTCTGGAGTTGGTTTGGAGAGAGAGGAAGGTTCTCCAAAACTGAATCTTTCTTTCACCCCCACCCAACATAATCAAAGGAATGAGATATCCAAGCTTAGAGAGTTTTGCTGGTATCGTGGTCCTGTATGTGGAGACCATGTGACTGCTCTATTAGAACTGGCCACGCCAAATTAATGTTAAAAATACACATTCTGCCTGGAAAGACCCAAATGGAATATTTTAACAATATTTAAGTCAATGTCTATCAATGACTATTAACAAATTCAGGCTGAAAGAAAACAATTCTGAGAATCATTTTCAAGGGGACTGTCCTAAAGCTTCAGCTTTCTTATGATGCTGGTTGCTTGTACTCCTTCACCCTTGTGAGTTATGAGACGTGCACTCAAGTGATAGAAATCCCATCACTTACTCTTTTCTGTGAGATATCCTCTAATTCGATAAGAAAGTGTAAAAATGTTTTGAGAAACAGATCTAGGCAGAATTTACTGAAGATGCCCTTCAAGCTTCTTCCAGTGAAATCATTCATCAAATATGTCAGAACATGTCAGAGTGAGGATTTCTGTGCCTTGTCCTAAATTGCATTTTATATATGGATTAATGAATGAAGTAATAAATCAAGAAAGACTGCTGTGCTCTGATTGCTCTCAGTTCCTCGTATACAACTTCTTTTAATGTCCTACCTACAAGGCAATGGGGGGGAAGCAAGAGGAAGGGACAGCACAGAAAAAGAAAGGACTGGAGAGAATCAGCTTTCCTCTTTAAAGGGATTCTACCTATTGTGTTTGCCCTTTTTTTGATTGTATTTTCATTGTGTTGCCTAAAAGCTGGGCATAAAACAGAATTCTTCCCTCCCTAAAAACAATCAGGTCAGCTTTGGGAATGGATTCCTTCATACATAGTGTAATTACTGGCTGTCTTCTAGAAAAAGTAGATGTCTTACAGCATATTGGTTCTCTGTCTACAGTAAAGTATGGCAATACATCCCACAAACTCAGGCATTATTATAGCTTTTATGTCCCCAGTGAGATAAACCACAGCCTTATTACTGATGTTAGTAGTTAGATATCAACTTAACTGTCTCAGCTGAAACAGAAAACAGCACTGACTGAACTGTCTAATCAAGCTAAGATAACTTGTTAGGAGATGAACTGAAACCAAGTGAGAATATTTACATGGAGGGGCTGTGCCTCTTAACTGCTTTATCAGTTGTTTTTTTTTTAAAATCATGTGAATTTGCCATATATACAGACCTGAAATGTCATAGGAAAGCATTCATTTTCATGGTTTACAGCCAGATAGCTCCTGGCAGGTAGCACACAAGCAGAGTCCAATAGTCTTTTCTAAGACTTCAATAAGGCAAATCTTCCTTCTGTAGCTTGTGGAATCTGTCTAGGTTTATTTTCTTTCAGGCACTATAATGTCTTTGGGAAGGAGTGTAAATGATGTAGAGACATTTCAGGCTCCCAGCAGTGGAGAGCTATACGACTTGTAATCACAAGTGCTCTGACAATGTTTGCCATTCTGCTGCTGAAAAATCCCCCTTGCCCATCCTGAAGCTTTTATTTTCTCCTTATCTCTCATTTGCATTCTCTCTTTCATCCGAACACCACCACAAGTTCAGTGTTTCGACAGGTTGTCATCAGCATCATTCCTATCCTGAGGGCTGGATCCATGCTGTACAATTGTTCTCCACGGCCTCTTTCATCTTCCCTGCGTAGCATTAAGGAGGATGCACAAACATTTCAGTGTTTTAGCGTGCACACCACTGCTGAAGAGGGGGGGAATAACACATCTTAGCATTCAAAAGGGTGGATGCCAGATTAATATGACAAACCTGGGAGAAGCTGGATAGATAGCCAGGAAGAGCTGACATAAGGTGCAGGGAAATGGGTTTTAAATTGGTGCTGAAACAAGCCATGTTAGCGCTGATGTCATGAATTCATAGTGTGTTTGCATAGCATGGCAAGTGTTTGTTTTCTCCTTAGAGACAGTTTGTGTTTGTTAGAGCTGACAGGAAGAAAGGTGAGGAAGAAAGAGCTACTGTGTTTTAAAGCATGATAGGAAGGAAAAAAAATAGTCTTTTCCATTTTCATCTTTCTTGTAGATTGGTTTGCTTTCTGCAATTTAAACAGATCGTAGCTGGGGAAGGGTGGAAGTCCTTCAAAAGGAGGGATATAAGGAAACAAAATGGGAATAGTGGGCTAAATTCTGAACGTTGAACCGGCCAGGATGCTGTCTGACAAAGGGTTCTAGAAACTTGCAGTCAGACACTGGTGATTCAGGAAGCCATTTACTAGTGATTTCAAGGCACCTGTACTTTCATAACCTATCAACATGATGTAAAATTGCTCAGACTGTGTTTTTTCCTATAGCTAAAAGGAGGGCATCATCTGTAAATAGAGCACGCACATACATATTCACTTGCAGTGCAGCTTGACTCCAAAAAAAAGACCTTACAGCAGCCTCCAGTACTGAAAGGGGCTCCAGGAAAGCTGGGGCTCTTGATCAGGGAGTGCAGGGAGAGGATGAGGAGGAATGTTTTTCAGCTGGAGGAGGGGAGACTGAGATATCAGGAAGAAATGTTTTCCTGTGAAGGTGGGGAAGGCCCTGGCACAGGTTGCCCAGAGCAGTGGTGGCTGCCCCATCCCTGGAGGTGTCCAAGGCCAGGCTGGATGGGGCTTTGAGCCCCCTGATCCAGTGGGAGCTGTCCCTGCCCATGGCAGGGGTTGGAACTGGATGGACTTTAAGGACCCTTCCAACTCAAACCATTCTGTGATTCTATGAAATAGCCTAACATTTTTGGGGCGTTTTTGTAACCCTTGTGCACAGAGAGGGTTTAGAAAAGCAGTAGCTGATAGCAACAGTCCCACTTATAACAAACCAGGGACAGTTCATGTCCCTTTCTCATCTGTATCAGATCCATTGAAATAATAAAAGCTAAATCAGAAAGATTTTTTTTCACTACAGTGAGCAGATGTACTCAGTGAATATAAACAGAGGATTGCATAAGCAATAAATAAGTTTAATACAGAGCTACATCTTTAAAAGAAAATGATTACCCTACTAAATCTTTCTCAATCGTATCAGTTTTTTCAAACAAAAAACTAGTTTCCTATGTATTGCAAGGTTCAGTATCTCAGAACTGAAATGCAAAAGGAAATCAGCAAATGCAAAATGAAATTTCAGGGTGGGACTGTCTCTCACTGCTTATTGTACAGTAGCAAGAACAGTGTCATTTCCTGTTGAGGTACAGGAAGAAATCAGAATGTGGTTGATCCCAGAAGTTCACGCTGAAAAGAAGTGAATTAACTTCATTATTTTTTTTATCTGTGCAGAGTTCTCTAATTAGAAAAAGAAATCTCTAACAAATACTCATAGAAATTCACAACTTATTGTCTGTCTTAATCTAGATGTACCCAGAACAGGATCACAATCTTGAGACAACACCTCATTGGGCAGGCAATTCCTTGTTCTCTTCTTGCACCACTGACAACTTCGCAACCCCGCTCAGTAGACAGCAATAACTAGCTGATATTATAGCAAATAACTCAATCTTAAAGAATTTGAAGGTTTGTATATTATTTTTCACAAGTCTTAGCCTCTATTTAGATTTACGGCACCAGGGAATGTGTTTAAGTATTTTATCCATGTATCAATCATTCTCTGAAGAGGGCTTCAGTGTATATCTACAATATTGCACTTGTGCAGTAAAAACAAGCATCTGAAGAACCCTCATGAAAATACGTAAAAGCCAATTATTGTGATTTGTGTTTACATTCCAGCTGTCTTCTAATGAGACTTTTTTCCATGCTGTTAAAAAAAAAAAGACAGCACTGTCAATTTCCGGATTCAAAGATAAAGATCATGAAAATATTTAAGTACGTAGTTCAGGTTTTTTCTTATTGTTGAGAGATTTTCCTGAAAAGATACAGATTTAAATATACATAGAAGCACTTCCATGAATTAAAAACTAGATGCAAGCACATGAGACTGAAATCAATCTCCTATTTGTAGCCATGGGTTCTTTCTCAACTTACAAGTAGCCTCTCATAGTGCAGTCGCTGCCATTTAACGACAAATGCCTGATGTATTTCAGGTCTGAACAATTCAACAGGCTCATGGAACGGTTTGGGTGAGAAGGGACCTTAAAGTCCATCCAGTAGCAACCCCCTGCCATGGGCAGGGGCACCTCCCACCGGATCAGGTTGCTCAAAGCCCCATCCAACCTGGCCCTGAACACCTCCAGGAATGGGGCAGCCACCACTTCTCTGGGCAACCTGTGCCAGGGCCTCCTCACCCTCACAGGAAAACATTTCTTCCTAAGATCTCATCTCTTACAGCTTAAAATTTTTCCCCCTCATCCTCTCCCTGCACTCTCTGATCAAGAGCCCCTCCCCAGCTTTATTGCAGCCCCTTTCAGTACTGGGAGGCTGCTCTAAGGTCTCACTGGAGCCTTCTCTTCTCCAGGTTAAACAACCCCAACTCTCTCAGCCTGTTCTCACACGGGAGGTGCTCCAGCCCTCAGATCATCTCCATGTCAGTCAATGGGACAGATCCGGTTTCCAGAGGGTTTCTTCTGGCTTTCTAATACTCCTAACAGATGATAAAAGGTAAAACCTTGTTGTTAGCTTTTACAGAGTGTCTCTCCAGTCATCCTTCTCCCACCAGGCATGATGATGTAGAAGCTACCTGTAGCCCCACATGGATGCTGATGTCTCAAGAGAGGTATCTTAGCAACAGCAAGTGGCCCACACACATTTAAAAAAGCTGAATTAACTCCTATAGGAAATAGGGATTGAATGTGCCACTATCACACACCCCAGCTGCTGTAACAGGATAGAACGTTCCCATTTCTTAAAGGGTGCCATGCATAGCAAACCCTTCTGAGTCTTAATTACAAAACAAAAAAATAATATGTTCCTCTTACTGTATGTCTTTATTTACCCTCTCATCTGCTCTGGCATTTTAATATCCAAGTTTTAGTTAGAAACAGATGCCTCAGCTTTAGCACCCTCTCGAAATGACTTAATATGCTAGGTATGAGCGAAGGCAGAGGAGAAAGATGCTACACCAAGCACAACTTTTGAGCAAATGGGCTTGAATATTCATTAAACATTTAATTTAAACACCCAAACTCTAAAAGCAGCAACATATGGGCCTGTTTTATTTTACATAAACTGAATAGGAGGTTGTGCCATTAGTTTCTGCAGACATAATGTTCATTACAAATGAAGTATGTTTTCCTTTAGGGAATGTGTCACCATTTCTGGAGCACTGTCGTTCCTCCAAAAGGTTTGGTATAGTTGTCATATGAAGCGCTCCTCTCCAGAATGTGCTTCAGAATGTAAACAAAATTCTCATAGATCTTCATCAACAAAGGGAACCTGAGGCAAATTAAATTCTTTAATGAGAAACAAAGACAAGAGCCCTCTATTTTCATTTTTTTTTCCCATATTTTAGAGATCATCTCAACTACAGGGTTTTCTCCTCAGTCTGCGATTGATCATTTCTGCATCAGTAACTGTGTGATACATGGCTCTACAGTCCTCTGCTGGCTAGAAGATTGCTTTGCACAATCTCTTTGAGAATCTAAGCTGCTTTCTTGCACTCATCTTCACTGAAAAGCAAGGTATTTGCTCTTAAAGGTAGTATAGATTGAAAATGGCTGGATAAACACATTTTGATTACTCAGCAAACTCCACAAACACGCTCCCACACTTCACATCCCGTGACACATATTAAAGTAGCAAAACAAAAAGAGGTTGGGGTGGTAAATTCTTGGAGAACTAAGCTGAAAGGTAACAGGAAAGCATCACCACATTTGAGATAGGAGGATTTGTTCATTGTTGCTGTCACTGAAGTTCTGTCATCACTGCTAGCACAGGTTCTTGGAGACTCTCCGAAGTTTGGCCCGTGCAGCACCCTGTCACGGCTTTTGAGAGCCTTCCCAATGACTTATTGCCAGAATAACAACAAGAACACTGTTAAACTCAGGAAAGCATTTCAAAGCAATCATTTGATGCACATTTTACTTACTCCGTGTCAGATGTTCACTGCTCAGCACTTCTTTGACTCCGGACAACTTGGTTTCACCACATTTTCCCTGGTTTATGGATTAGTGCAGTGCTTCACTGTTAGTGTTTAAACAAGTTTAATGCCAGGCAAAATATACTCTCATTTTAATTAACTCAAAAACATGAGTTTAGTATTTGTGTCTGAACATGAAACAATTTCTCCCAACCCTAGGTTCCTACATTAGTCTTTACTTTTATAAAGCCCTGAAGCAGGGCCCATATCAACCTGATCATCTTCAATAACCAGAAGTCATCAATTCAAATAAATACCTCAAATTCGGACAGCTCCAAAGTTTTATGATGCCCCTCATACTACCTTTAAAAAAAAAAATCAAGAAGGCTTCATTTCACTTCTACCTACAGTAGAAGGAAACAGGAAAACAAATTCTTTCCCCCTTTTGATTTATTAGGTTGGTGCAAAAACAGTTGATACTTTTGTCATTGTAAATTGTGATGTTTATTTTAGATTAAACTTTTCATTTATCCATGTTCACGTGGTTACCATTTAAAAGTATGAAATTCACTCTGCTTATTTATGCTAATGTTTTTTATTGCTTATGCTTTTTTCTATTAAATTGTCAAATTAAACATGGGGAAAAAAGCATATTCAAGCCATTTTACATGTTGTCAGTGTTCAAAAGCTCAATATCGGTTCCAAAAATTTTGTAAAAGAAATGAGAGCCCTGAAGATGAGGAGGGTCATGGAGATCCTTCTGCAACAGACAGTAACCAATTCGGGGCCAGTGTTGAAAGAGACACATGAAAAGCAACCTAAGAGGCTGCAGAACAAAACACTGACCATTCATCAGTGGTTTAACATCTGCACCAAATGCTGAATGAAAATGAAAAGGATTGCAGTTATGGAGTCTGCGCTGCACTTCTTTTGCACAACAAAAAATCCCTCTCAATTGCATTGTGACGTGATGGAAAATATATTCTATAGGACAGTGGCTGCACTGAGATGAAGAACCAAAACACTTCCCCACACCCAAGCTGCATCAAAAGGTAGCCATGGTAACTGTGGTAGTCAGCAAGGGGCATCATCCACTACAACTTCTTGAATCCTGACAAAGCCATCACAGCAGAGAAGGATTGCCAGGAAACTGGCAACATCCACCAAGACCTGCAATGTTCAAGTCCAACAATGGTCAATCAAAAAGGCCAATTCCTGTCCATGACAACACCTGACCACACATCTCACTCTGCAGAAGCTGCACAAACTGGGCTATGAAACTCTCACCCAGCTCATTCACCAGACCCCTCTCCCACCGATCACCATATTGACAAACACCTCAACAACTCACTGTAAGAGAAGGTTTCTGCAACCACGCAGCAGCTCAAAACACCTTCAAAGGATCCATCACTTCCAGGATTCCAGAATTCTATGCTACCAGAATAAACAGACTTGTTTCTTGTTGACAAAATCAGAGATTCTCATGGTTCTTATTTCAATTATTACATTTTATTCTAAGCTCAGATTTACTGCTTCAAAGTTGACAGTGAAGAACAGCAATTATTTTTGTACCAACCTAATAAAACTGTTAAGCCACTCCCATTGCGATTTTCACATTGGCTGTTAAACCAGTTTGAAAATCTCCAATTCTTTACTTACAGCCAATGCTGTGCAGGAGATATGGATCTGAGGTCATTTGTTGCAGAAAAGTTTCATTATCAGTGATTGAAACCTGTTATCAAATCAAGACAAATGACACCTGGCTTAACAAACAGGCCAGCAACAATTGACAGAGTATGATAGCAGGGCAGTAGCTCCAGTACAATCGAATCTGATCATCAGGAAAGGCAGTGAAGCATGTTTCCCCTAATGTGGGTCAGTCTGCAGCCTGGAGAGCTTCATTATATAACGAGCCGCATTTTAACCCGATGAACACAAGTACAAACCGCTATCATCTACCCCAGCGAGGCATTGCACTCACACATCTTTTGGTGGCTGTAAAACATCTACTGCATTATGAGAAGTCACTGATGCTCCCAATGTCCTTCTGCCTCAGCACACTACTTGACCTTAATTAGGATTACAGTGTATGAACAGCAGTAATGGGAAAGGAATATGGAGTTTTTTATTAGAGACACCGGCTGTTGTTGGCCTGTGCTTGGAAAAACACACAATTATCTTCCAGCACACAGGATGCCTTTTCACCACTTTTGCAGCTGTTTCATTAGCCACAGTCTTTACAGACAGCCAAACTTACTGAATGAAGAGCAAACTTACTGAATTCCAGATGAGGATCAAATTCAACAGAGATTTTAAGACATAACTATAGTCCACAAATATTAGCAAATATAGGTTTCCATTTAATCCCTTTAAAATAAAGAAGTCCAAAAGCATTATTGTTCCAGGACGCGCCTACTATTGACCTTGCCCTGTCAAAGCTTACTTAAATCTTTTCATTCTACCTCTTAAAGGCATTTTTGCCCATGGACACACAGTTACACGAAAGTCTTGTTGTGTTAGGAACACAATGACAAAAATATTTCAAACCTATGCAAAGTGCTTCTGCTCAGATAAAACTTTTCCAGCATTTAGAGCAAAAAACGAACTACTTTCATCAGGTCTCTTAGCACCACCAAAACGTCCATCCAAAAAAACCCACTTAATAGATCCAGTTTCTCTTAAAGGGTGCATTCCCAAGTGGAATTTCAAACTCACCTCAACAATCTACTATCAATGGCTGCTACAGGACAAGGTTCTGCCTCCTCCATGCAGGAAACTAATGACACCAAAATTAATTTTGTACAGAACTGATCATAATATGGACAAGTTGATTCGTTCTGACTTCTGAAAAAATACATGCCACACACTCTATTCCTTAAGTGACAGCCAACAGCTTCCTCACAAGGGGAGGAGGAGCAGGCGCTGGTTTCTTCTCTTTGGCAACCCATGGTAATACCTGAGGCAGGAAGAAGTGCCAGGGGAGAGTTAGGTCAGACATTAGGAGAAGGTTCTTCACTCAGAGTGTGGTGGAGCACTGGAACAGCTCCCTAGGGAAGCAGTCAACAGCACCAAGCCTGACAATATTCCAGAAGCATTTGGACAACACACTCAGACACACAGTGTGAATGCTGGGGCTGTCCTGTGCAGGGACAAGAGGGACTGGATGAACCTTGTGGGTCCCTTCCAACTCAGGACACTCCATGAAATCTTCTGTGAATCAAAAGAACACACATCACCCTTTTATTCCTCTGCCTACTGCACAACAGTCTTCTCACAGCACATTATACATTTATTTCAAGTCACTGACAGCATCAGCTTCATTTCTTTCCCTCAACCTTTGTTCTCAAGCCTGTTAAAAGCTGCTCTCTAGACAACCAACCTCATCGCCCAGGTGATACCAAATGCTACCATCTTTCATCTGCACCAGAGTTATTTTCTAAGGCATCAAGAGAATGATCTCTGCTCCTCCAAGCAGCCTGCTTCCATGGCAAATCTTTCTTTGATCTGCTGTGGTTAGTCTTTTGCCTTCTAGATCACAATCTCCTTCAGACAGAAGTCACCATTACCTGGCTGTGCCTCATATCTCACTGAAAAGAGGTGGAACCTCAGCAAGAAGTTGGACAACTTGATCCATTTTCAGTTAAGTCAAGCTCAGAGGCTCTTCACAGCTTTTCAAGTATTTCACAGAAGGACTTCAATTACTTAGTAGCCCAGCTATACAATTTTGAGTCCTTCCTACAAAAAAGCAGGCAACAGTGACTAAAACTACTACCTGCATATGATGGGATGTGCCAAGAGCAGCAGGAAATAAAAGGGTACCTTCAGCACAGTAGGGAAAGAAGTGAAGATTCCACTTCATCAGTGCTTTCCACTTAATTGTTTTGCCTCCCACAGGAAAGGGGATTAACCTAGAAGCTCTTCACAGCATGACATATGCGTTAAAACTTCTGAATTACAGAACATCTGCTCACATTGCTGAGACTCCAGTGCATGAAGACAAAATGTTGGCAGAACAGAAGCTCACACGAAGAGCTGCTTATCTCTCCAGACTGTGGAAGCACCAACATTTCTTATGGCAGCTGTACAGTTGCCTGCAATTTTCCAGGTGGAACAACAGGAGAGAAGTACAGCCACATTCAACACAACTCAAATAGGGTGATCTGATCTAATCACTTAATTCTACATCACTTAATATAATTTTGTCCTCCTTCGTTTTTGGGTGCTTAATGCTCCTTACAACCAGACAAGAAAACAGCTTAATGGGTGTGTGGTTGTAACATAAAAATGCAGCAAAAGTCATTCATTCTATGGAACCACCAGGTATTTTTTTGTTGTTAATCTTAAATCAACATTGGGTATCAAATATCAAATTATGGCACCACACAAGATGACTGCCTATTTCAACCCACCTGCTTCAGAAAGTTACTGTACCCTATAAATGAGCCTGTAATAAAAAGCATTTCAGATTTAATAAAATTGAAAAAAGGAACCTTTAATCCTGCAGCTCTGGATATAAAGTTCTTCAACAGGTACGTGACCCCCCCAGACCAGCACTGTTTACTATGGGAAGACAAAACATGAAAACTATGAGGACACACATACCTTTGACAGCACTTAGGTACAGATCCATTGGTGATTGATTAAAACTAAGGTACAGACACTTCTGAAAAGAGCAACTACAATTTGTGCCAGCACTCCAGAGCTTTAAAGTAATAAACATTCAGAAAACACAAACTGTAGAGTCTTCACTGAAATAGATGGTTCCCATTCAAATAAAAAAAGAACCAGTGTAATAAAAATATCATTTAGAGCCCCAGATTCAAAACCCACCTCTTTTTAACGTGTATTTCCAAAGGAACTGATCTCTTTGGCAGGGGGAAATCCATCTTCCTTTCGGCCTATTTGATTGCTATACAAACCTTCCTTGTATTTGTATTGCTGTGCTCACACCACCCCCTAGTGATTGTCCAATTATATTTAATAGCATGACTCTTCCCTCCTTTGATGTTGGAACATTATTAACAGAAAGAGTTTACTGCAGGTATTACCTTTAACACAGGTTTAGGTTCTAACTCTAAGCCTTGCGTGCCCAACATCGACAATCTTTTCAGTTGTCAGAAATGCACCACCAACTACACAAAATATAACTACAGACTCAGGAGCTCAAAACATATGCTGCATTTAAGTACAGAAATTCCATTTATAATACCATTGTAGCAATTATTCAGAATTTAATACACTTCCAGCCTTTGGGAAGAATATCCAATAGGTACCTATCTTTGAAGGTCTGCCTGCCCAGTACAAAAGCCTTTTCACTTCCACAGGACTTCGTAACTAAGCACATTGTCTCGCCTTGCTACATCCCACTGTTGGCACCAAAATTCCTGAGTATGTCTAGTACTTCACAAACCTCCACAAGACTTCAGAATCAGAACTATTTCACAAGGAACTACTGAGTTTCACCATCTCCTTAGCCTAACATCCCTAGGTCACTTATGTTTAGAAGAAATCAAGTATCTATCTTTTCACCAGGGCAATTGCCTATTCATCTCACTTTCTCACCTCAATAAAGGCAGAAACACTACAGCATGAGGTACAGAAGAGATACTGTACAGTGAAATGCGTGATGTGGCTGCACACAGACAACAGCAACTCCAGTAGTTCAAAACTCAGTCTGAAGGCACTAGAAGAGGCATTAAGAGCTTTAACCATCCCTACCAGATCTTGTATAAAACTGACATATAAGACAGCCATCCTACTTCCAAGGACTTCAACAGTTAACTATAAGGCTGTTGGGTTTCCCCCTAAGACACTGAAAACACATGTGTTAACAAAATGCTGCTGCTGTACAAAGGCAGTACAACTCAAATACTATACTTCAACTGTAAAAAAGTCAGAGCCGTCATCAGAGCTACCAGAGATGCCCAATTTCAGTCCCATTTAAAGTACAAAACTTCTATTTTGCTCATTACTCAGAACACCTGCGCCAGAATGCCCAGACTTCTAGCACAAAGCATGCCTCACCCAGCCTCAAATCCAGCCTTAAATGACTCTAACACCACAACACGAAAAATGAGGGGTGTACTGCAGAGTCTGCAGACCAGAGGTGGACCTGAGTCTGTCCTGACAATTTGGAAACGAAAGGTAAGTCATACCCAACTCCCCCACCAGCAAAAATCATACCTGTGGAAGTATGCAGCCCAATCTCCATCTACTTGTTCTCCCTCCAGCTATATTCTAGAAGTACAGTTAAAATATAGTTATAATACAGGCAGTCAACACATCTCAAAAGGACTTTCCAAACCGAATTTGAACCCCAGATGTCAAAAGCAAATCCAGCTCCATGAACTAACACTGCCTGCTTGGATTTCGGTTATACTACCACCTGCAGAAAGCTCTGATTCTCTTCAAATTGATACTCAAAACAAGAGTTGTTTAATTATGAAAAGATTTTAATACAGTGCAAACAGTGCACAAATCTTGAACCTCTCAAGCTTTACAAAATGTTAGCTTCCAAATCAAAACTAAAAGGGCAAACCAGCATTTTACTGACATAGTTTATTTGATGTTAAAGCCAGATGAGCAGCTTCTTTCCAAAATAATTCTTTTTATACTTCTTCAGAGAAGAATGTAGTCTGTAAAGGAAAAGACAGATCAGTGCCACAGAATTAAAACAGTTTTTACACATACAGAGCCTTAAACACTGGTTCCCAAACAAGTCAACTGAACCATACTGCCCTAGAAGAACGTAAAATTCAAAATTTCATAGTACTGCCATGGGAATAAGTGACACGACTTCTGTCAAAGAGCTCAATAAGCTACAATTGCTTTGCCAGTTTTCCGTGTAGGACATTACACACCAGCTACCAGTCAGACTGTTTAAGTTGCTTTAAAATGAGTAATTCAGACCACTTGTAATAGAAGCAGTTTTGTCTGTAACAGTTACTGCCCACAGCACAGCCAAAACTGCAGCAAAGATAAAAGTGCAGTCTAGAGCTTGTCAAAGTACCAGGGTTGTTTTAAGGACTCTACCTGAAATAATCTGTAACAAAGCAACACTTCAATCAATTTAAAACAATATAAAACACGAACTATCTCCTCCTATGTAAGCCCTGTTTACAATAAAACTGAATAATCAGCTTTAGCAGCAGTAAATCTCAACTGCCTGATTTCTTGTTTCAGTGTTTATGTTCATCAGGTATTTTAGGAAAGTGGAAGTCACAAATTATAAGCTTAA
This sequence comes from Tapera naevia, assembly GCA_033556795.1. Lineage (NCBI taxonomy): Eukaryota > Metazoa > Chordata > Aves > Cuculiformes > Neomorphidae > Tapera > Tapera naevia. The sequence continues at coordinate 584,524 of JAUMJJ010000025.1, read as the reverse complement.
CAGTAATTGTAAATATTTAAGTCTTCGTTAGCCAAACTCTTGCACAAGGATTCTATATCAGCACAAGCACTGTGGTCTTTGCAAAAATCAACATTAGACCCATATGATCGCAATGAGTACTAATTATGGAACAAATACCCTTACGAAGCATTCTAAAGTCATACCTGGTATCCATTTTCCATCTGAAGTATGTTCATTTACTGAAAATGAAAAAGCATTAATTAATCAAAGAATCATTTTAGCAAAGTTCTACTACTGCAGAAGATGATGCTGTGAGGTCTTTTACTGACACAACATGCTTTTTTCAACCACCACAATGAAATGTGATAGGAAAACCTCAAAGTTTTGACTAATGTAGAGACTGAAGCCTTAGATTCCCTATTTGGAAGGCTCACAAAGGCAGGGTGGGGTTTTTTTTTTTCATTTCAATATCCCAGGGCATACAGGTCACTGCTCTGAATGCAGGCACTTGGTGAGGGGCATTCACATCTAGTTGTTGGAAACTTTTACGTAAGCTCAGCAAACTACAAAATGTATTAAATAGCACAAACTACTTTAAAAACCACTCTTGAAACAGTAGGGAAAACAGAGTGGGAACTCATGACCAAGTGAGAAGTGAAAGGAAGCACCAAAGAAAAATTAAGTCAGAAAAATTAATGCGGCTGACATCTGGTTTCAAAGTTCAAGAAAAACTACTCAAGTATGATTCACCATTTCCATAGTTTTCATTGCTGCATGATACCTAACTTACAGAACAATACAGACTGGCCTGAAGATGTCTCAGAATCACCTGCCTACACACCTCTGATTTTAAACAGATTGTATTAAACAGACTCCAAAGCATACCAGGACTCCTATCAAAAATTCCTCCACGTGGCTCTAATAAAGCTGCTGAACTATGCCACAACATTATGTTTAAACATGCATTTTTCAAGACAAAGCTTTAAGACACAAGCGTATTCCACAAGGTTTCCTGTGATGCACCAGAGAACTTCTCACCCACATTTTCCAGAAAGCAGGTAAATTAATGTATCTTTAAGTTTAATGCTGAGGATAAAGATTAACAGAACAGCTGAATAAAGATCTAACCCATGCATACATCTCAACCAAAAGGTCATTTAAAATATGACATTTAAAAACCTCTAACCCAAAATGCAGTTCACCTACTACTGAGATTGCATGCTAGTTTGAGAAGCACTTGATGCAGAAGTTGTAGTTGCTGTATAATTACCTCAGCACACGATCCTGGTCTTAATTTTTTAAGTGCTTATAAAGACTTTGGAGAATTTATATGAACTGGACAAGTTTAGTCATTCAAGCAACAGTCATTTAACCCTTCTGCATTAACACTCAACAACAGGCACCTTCAAGTGCAAAAGTCTTGAAGGTAAGAAGTTCATCCATACACCCAATTATCAGTGCAACGAAAAACGACCACCTTGACATTCACAAGGTGTATGGCACAGTTACTGGCATACACAAAGGTAGGACTTCCTTACTAAATCTTCTATAGTAGAGTAGTTCTCTCTAGTGGTTTGCAGCAACACTGGTTGATTTTCATTCAGGGACAAGAAGAATTTAATTCACGCATCAAGTAAAGAATGCAATTCCCAATTTCACTGTAATTTGTGTCTTAATATAAACAGTGCAGGCCAGTAGTTAAATACCATTTAATACTGACAACTGTGTCACTTCCAGTCATTGTCCCAAATGCATAAAGCTCTGATGTGACACAATTTTCAGAAAGATGCATGACTGCTTACACATAAAGGTGCAACTGCACTGTATTGTATGGAATCAGAACCTGGATTGTTCTGAACCAACATCTCATGTTGTTTCACTAGTCTCAATCTTGTTTGCTATTGGCCAAATTGTAGTTAAGTGGCACAGAATAACGTTCATTATGTTTTTATCTGAGCCCTTAGAAAAGAGAAGCAAGTTTAAAGACATGCACACATGCAAGGTAGTACAGTGCTTCCATTAAACCAACGGACACGCGTTGCAGTGATGGATAATTCAGTCACATCCATGCTCATTTCCAGTACCTGCTAGATACTTCATTTCTGATGGAGAGTTCCAGGAAAGTGGGAAAAAAGCAAAAGTGAAGATTACTAAAGTTCAAGATGTCTAAGCACTTTAGCAACTACAGAACTAAGCATCAAAACCCGTTGCCCTCTGTCCCCTTGTTGAAACACTTGAAACACCCACTCAGCTGCACAGCTTACCCAGCATTCTTCAGAGAGAAAAAGCTGCTGAGGGAGATGTTTCCACACGCACACTATTCCTCAGTTTTGGTGTTTAATGAAAGGGGAGCTCTGCCTCCCTCCAAGCTCCCTGTGCCAAGTTCCAGCCACGGCACAGGAAGCTCCCACATAGGAAAACTCCACTGCCTTGGTCATCAGTCACTTAAACCCAGGATAGAGCAGGGATTCTTACCTGCATTCTCTTTACACTGCCCTCACTGCCTACAAAACCTCCTCTATAAATAACACCATAAATAACAGTAACTTGGTGGAGTCAACATTAGACATTTAGTCGTCTGAGTAACAAGTGTTAAGATTATTTAGTTTGTATCCTGTGAGACTTAAGTTATGCAATTAGAGCAATACTGTTAGATTTACGAAGTTTAACTTTAGTTCAAGGTACATAAAGGAAAGAATTATTTAATTGTTTCAAGTTGTAACAGCTAAGTTTGCAGCAGTGAGGAGCAAAACTAAGCTACTGAGCTGATAAGCAGCTACACATCAATACACAGATTACCTTCTGTTATCCAGCAGAACAGGTAAAAAAATGGAAGAAAAACAATGTTAATCAGTTGTAAAATCTCTTAACTGACATTTCAAAGGCAACATGCTCCCTCTAGTTTACAGATACTCTCATCCTACCTTCTTGCCAGCACCAACATTTGCCTTGGCTGTACCCCTGACTTTCTTCATTCTGTTCTTACGCTCCTTCCGCTGCTTCCTGGAAGTCTTCTTCTTTTCATACAAGCCGTGCTATTAAAAAACAGTTAAAGGTGCATTTAACACTGTTTCACTGATAGTAAAATCTGACATTAAGCTTTACTATTTCTGGACTCCTCAAACACTATTTAGATCCAAAATACTAATCAGAGTAAGACAAGTTCATGACCAACTCAGAGTGACTCAACACAGAACACAGGCACTGAAGTACCACAAATCAGTCTCATCTCTTATACTTTAAGACCTTTAACAGTTTATTAACTTTTAGCACTAAACCTCACTGGTAACATCAGTTTTGCCTTCCCAGTTCCCTCCTAGGACACAATAAAAAGCCTTACCCTACTTTGCGAATGCAGGCACTAACTTTTGCTATTTTAAGACTTCTGAGTACACCAACAACACTTTCACAAAGCTTTAGCCTTAACATATATAAACCATGACCAAAGTAACACTTCAAATCCATCCTGATTGTTTCCAAGTTACCAGAAAACAACCTACCCTAGCAAGCCTGTGCTTTGGTTCGTTTTTCTTTGCATAGTCCAAGGAATCATAGATCATGCCAAAACCTGTTGTCTTGCCACCACCAAAGTGAGTTCTGAAGCCAAAGACGAAAATTACATCAGGGGTTGTCTTGTACATTTTTGCCAGCTTTTCCCTGATTTCTGTTTTGGGGACTGTCGCCTTCCCAGGATGAAGAACATCAATCACCTAAGAAGGAATTGTTACAAGTTGTACAAAAACGAGAGAAGATTAATGCCCAGTAGAAAACCTAGGTGCTACAGTCCCACCACAAGGTTTAACACTTAAATTAACCCTCCTCAGCAGTAGAAATTGTTATTAATTTAATGCAAAAGTGCTTGTAACAGTTTCCTGCTTCAAAACACAAAACGCTCTCTCACCATCAACAATATACCAAAACATTTAAACCTATAGGCTCCTACAGTAAGAGCTCCAGAAGCTTTAAGAGCCCTTTACTTATATTTGCTACAGAACATTTACAGTCCAGAACAAACAGTCAGGTAACTAAAGGCAATTTCTGTATTCTTTTACCATCTGCTTGCGCTGAAGCAGTCTGTTTGTCATGAACTTCCTGGTTCTGATGGTCACTGTATCATTCTGCAAGAGGAAACAAAAAAGACAACAATAATGAAATGTGCAACTCAAACTTACTAAACACATAAATAATCACTGAATCATGGAATGGTTTGGGTTGGAAGGGTCTTTAAGGCCCATTCAGCTCCAACCCCCTGCCATGGACACCTACTGGATCAAGTTGCTCAAAGCCCCATCCAACCTGGCCTTGAACACCTCCAGGGATGGGGCAGCCACAGCTTCCCTACACAAACAGGGCCTCCCCCCGGTCACTGAGCAAAATTCCTTCCTAATGTCTAATCCAAATCTTCCTCTTCCAGTTTAAAGCCATTCCCCCTCATCCAATCACCACAGGCATTTGTAAAATGCCCCTCCACAGCTTCCCTGTAAGTCCTTTCAGTACTGCAGAGTTGCTCTAAGGTCTCCTTTGAGCCTTCTCTTCTCCAGGCTGAGCAACCCCAACTCTCTCAGCCTGTCCTCTTACAGGAGTTGTTCCAGCCCTTGGATCATCTTCGAGACCCCCTCTGGACTCCCTCTGACAGATCCACGTCCTTCACAGTATCACAAGGTTGGAAAGGACCTCTGAGATCATCGAGTCCAACCTATAACCCAACACTAACACCAACCATCATCTAAACCATGGCACTCAGTGCCTCATCCAGTTTCCCTTTAAACACCTCCAGGGTCGGTGACTCCACCCCCTCCCTGGGCAGCCCATTCCAATGGCCAATCACCCTTTCAGTGAAGAACTTTTTCCCAACATCAAGAATAATGGAACTCCCTCCTTGTGGTGGATACAGCAACAATCGTCACTCAGATAGTGACAGAGGACTCATATCCTACTTGGACTCACCCTGGGCTACAGAAACCCCTATAACGCACAGAGCCCTCTCCTCTCCACACGTCCTCGTACGGGAGTTGTCCGGCCCTCAGAACGCCTCCTCTGGTCCTTCCAACCCAAACCACTCTTCGGCTCTGCCGCACAGCCCGCGCTGGTCAGACCCGGAACGCGCTGGCTCGCACCGAGGCAGCGGAGCGCGCCCAGAGCAGGCCCCTCCCGCTCCAGGCACCACCGATCGGCCGCAGCAGGAGAACCAACGCCCGCCATATGCCCGCAGACACCCTCCCTACAGCTCAACGCGCCGGAGCGCGGCAGCCCCAGGCGCAGCGGGGCCGGGATGGCGACCAGAGAGAACGGATTGCTCGCGCCTACGGGGGCTCCACTCACCATGGCGGCGGCGGCGTCCTCCCTGCCGGCCAGCGAGAAAAGGAAGGCGGGCCGCGCCGCAGCCAATCATAAGCGGCGCGGGGTCCTCCGCGCCGGGGGCGGGGCCTCACGCAGGGGCGCCCCAGCCAGTGCCGGGCGCGGAGGGAGGCTGCGGGGTGTCTGCGCCGGGGCAGGGCCGCGCGAAGGGGGCCTTCGCGCCGGGGGCAGGGCTGCACGTAGGGGTGTCCGCTGCAGTGCCGGTCGCGGGCGGAGGCGCAGGGGTGGCTGTGGCGTGCCTGATGGGCAGGGTGTGGGGGCACGGGCGGCCGCAGCCGTTGTGTGGCGAAGCGAGCGGCCTCCCCCCCCGCTGCACGGGTGCTGGGTCCTGCCCTCCCGCCTCGCCCTGCTCCCAGGAGAGCGCGGTCCCCAGCCCGGAGGAACGGGCGGAGGACCCGGCCACGACCGCCAGGGGGCGCTGCAGGCGGAGGCCGCCCTGAAGGACCCCGCAGGCCGCGCGCGGGGCTGTCATTTCCGGTGCCCGTCGCGCAGGGAGGAGCGCGGGTGGCCTTTGCGTGCCTGATGGGCGAGGGGTGCGGGCACGGACGGGCGCGCAGCCGCTGCGTGGCGAGGCGAGCGGCCTCCCCCAGCTCTCGTCGAGGAAGCAGAGCTGTGAAGCGAGGCGGGAGAGCGCGGCTCCCGGCACCTGAGGGGCGACCCTGAGGAGGGGGCGGGCGGGGAGCGACGCGGAGGAGCCCGCGCTTCCCGCCAGGGGGCGCTGCGGGCGGGGGCAGCCGCGTGCAACCGCGCCGGGTCCTAGCGCCGCCGGGTCCTAGCGCCGCCGGGTCCTAGCGCCGCCGGGTCCTAGCGCCGCCGGGCCCTAGCGCCGCCGCAGCTCCGCGATGGTGAAGGAGCAGTTCAGGGAGACGGATGTGGCGAAGAAAATGTGAGCGGGGAGCGCGGTGGAAGGGGCTGGGAGGGGGTTGAGCGAGCGGGTGGAGCGAGGGCTGGGCGGCACTGGGCTTGTGGGCAGCTCGGGGCAGCCACCGGCTGCAAACGCGCTGCAAAACGGCTCCGCGTGTTCATCGTTGGCTGAAAAGAACTTCAGTGACCCACGGAGTGCTTTGGGTGGGAAGGGCCTCAAAGCCCATCCAGCTGCACCCCCTGCCTGGGGCAGGGACACCTCCCACTGCATCAGGGGGCTCCCAGCCCCATCCAGTCTGGCCTGGAACACCTCCAAGGATGGGGCAGCCACAGCTGCTCTGGGCAACCTGTGCCAGGACATCCCCACCCTCACAGCAAAACATTTCTTCTTAAGATCTTATATCAATTTCCTTTCTTTCAGCTGAAAACTCTTCCACCTCATCCCATCCCTCCACTCCCTGATCAAGAGCCCCTCCCCAGCTTTCCTGCAGCCCCTTTCAGTACTGGGAGGCTGCTCTGAGGTCTCCCCCAGAGCCTTCTCTTCTCCAGGCTGAACAACCCCAACTCTCTCAGCCTGTCCTCCTCCAGGAGGTTCTGTAGCCCTCCCGTGATCTCTGTGGCCTCCTCTGGACTCGCTCCAGCAGCTCCATGTCTTTCCTGTGCTGAGAACACCAGAACTGGACACAGGGCTCCAGGTGGGATCTCACAAGAGCAGAGCAGAGGGACAGAATCCCCTCCTTCACCCTGCTGGTCTCATTTCTGATGCAGCCCAGGGTACAGTTGTTTTTTCTGGGCTACAAGCACCAATTGGTGGCTCATAGTGAGCTTTTCATCCACCAGCACCACCAAGTCCTTCTTTTCAGGGCTGCTCTCACGCCATTCTCTGCCATTATTTTAAATATATATTTGTGTGCATGCTGGTAGTTACCAGTGTTTCTGAATGATTAGGACAAGCTGGAGAGTTGGGCAGAGAGGAAACTAGTGACACTAGGCAAGTGCAGAACCCTACACCTAGGGAGGAACAAGCCCGTGCACCAGTACAGTTGGGGGTTGACCTGCTGGAAGGCAGGTCTGTGGAGAAGGACCTGGACATCAAGCCAACCATGATCCAGCACTGTGCTCTCGTGGCCAAGGCAGCTAACAGTGTCCTGGGGTGCATTAAGAAACATATGCCCAGCAGCTCAAGGGAGGATTTCCTCCCCCTCTATTCTGCCCTAGTGAAGCACCATCTGGAGTGCTGTGTCAGTTCTGGGTTCCCCAGTTTAAGAAAGACAAGGCACTACTGGAGAGAGTCCAGTGGAGGGCTACGGAGGTGATGAGGGGACTGGAGCATCTCTCTTATGCATGGAAGACCTGGGTCTGCTTAGCCTGGAGAAGACTGATGGTAGACTTTATCAATCTTTATCAGTATCTGAGGGGTGGGATTCAAAAGGATGGGGGCAGACTCTTCTCAACAGTGCCCAGCAACAGGGAGAAGGGCAATTGGTACTGGAGCACGGGAAGTTCTACCTGAATATAAGGAAAGAGGGGTGACAGTCCGCTGGACCATGCTGCCCAGGGAGGCTGTGGAGTCTCCTTCTCTGAAGAGATTCAAAACTAGGTGGACCCATTCCTGTGCCAACTGCTGTAGATGACTCTGCTTTAGCAGGGGAGTTGGACTGGATGAGCTCCACAGGTCCCTTCCAATAACCACCGTGCTGTGATTCTGTGGTATGTGTGCACACACCCATGAAATTTCCATTCCAGAAGCCACATCTGTTTTGGCATGAAGTCTCCCGAGCAGATGCGCCAGCAAGCTCACATCCAAGTGGTCAGCAAAAACCTGTACAGTCAGGACAACCATCACTCTCCCCTGCAGTATGGGGTGCTCGACCATCGCATGGTGAGGAACGTTGGGTTTTTCAGACCCTTTCTGTTGAATTGCTTGAAGTGGTTAAAATTAAGTTGGGATGAGTGAAATTTACTGTTCACCACAAATATGTGCCAGTGTGTCTCTACTTGAAATTGCACAGATTTAGCTGCAGTGGCAGCAACTTTCCTCATGGTTTTAGGTGCTTCAGGAAAGCATTCTTTTAAGAAGGTAAGTTCTTTCTTGGGTTGTTGGGAGACCAGAAACATCCATGTTGTAGATCAGTTGCAAGAGCTGTATGAGTTAATATTGTTGATATCAGTCGGGCCTGAGTGTAAAAGACATTATCAGTAGGGCCTGAGAGTAAAAGACATTTTTCTTCTTGAGGATTGGGCTGAATGTAGTGCTACTGACACACTCCTGATGGTAGGAAAAAGAAGTGGGTCTGGATAGCTGGCTTGCTTAAGAACTGTTGCATTTTCTGTGTAATCAGTTGACTGCAGCTAAATTGTTTTTCTCTCTGTGTGTGTTCCCCTCCTCCCAAAGGGAACCAGTGAAAAAGACCGTCCCTGTGAAACCTGTGGAAAAAATCTGGCTGATTGTTTAGGACATTATGGGTACATTGACTTGGAACTGCCTTGTTTTCACGTTGGGTACTTCAAAGCTGTGATAGGCATCTTACAGGTAAACACAATTATGATTGGTCATCAGTTTATAGCCTACAAAAAGAAATTATCAGAAAAGATAATGCTCGAAAGAGTAATTGAGAAGACCAAAATAAGGTTGTATTGTAAATTTTATCTTTATGCATCTTGTTTTGTAAAATAAGTTTATTTAAATACCAGACTTAGTGATATAAATACATGCGTTTTATTTTATGTTATCTCAGATTGATTCATTTAATCCATTATTTTTTCTGCAGTAGTTTTAATTAAATGTATGCAGTATAACTTGCCTTTTTTGGACATGCCAGTAATCAAAACTGTTTGCTTTATATAGCTTTCTGATGTCCTACAGAGGTTATATGAGGATTTGACCCACTGACTGTATTTTTTTCCACGTGCTTTGTGTGTGTTACAGCATATGAATTGGTCTTTCAACCAAGACCATTGTATTTCATTCAAAAAACTGCTCTCTATTGATGAACTTAAGTTACAGTAGAAGGTGTTACAAGTCTGCATGTGTCTGTTAAACAGCTCTGTTTGTATGCATTTACATTTAAGATGATCTGCAAAGCTTGTTGCCATATCATGCTGTCGGTGGAAGAAAAAAAACAGTTTTTGGACTACCTGAGGCGACCTGGCCTCACGTATCTTCAGAAGAGAGGGCTGAAAAAGAAAGTGTCTGAGAAGTGCCGAAAGAAAAACACTTGTCCTTACTGCGGTGCCTTTAATGGTGAGTGTCTGCATTCCCAGTTAGTGGTAGTTGTCTGCTCTGATAGGCATTAAATCCTTGTTGGTTCCACGACCAATGAGTATTCTTGCTGGTCTTAAGAATTAGGTGATTGCATTCTTATTGCCAAGTGTGTACTTGCTCACATCTCATTTATGTGGATGAAGACCTTGTACTAGTTGCTTGTTTTGTTTCATGTGATACCTACTCGTGGCAGTAGCCAATATTTTATATGTGAATGATGGCAAAAAAACCTTGTTCAACATCATTTAAAAATATTTGGATCTATTGTCTGTGATCAATACCTTAACGTAGAAGCATTTGTTGACTTAATTTTTTATTGAACTTCATTTTTCATCATTATATTAAATTATCTTTCTTAATACTGGTTGTGTTTGTTGTCCTCTAGGAAGATATGTTCTGCAGTATTTGAGTTGTAGTGATCTTGGGTTACGCTGGAGTTTGTTTTCAGGGCAGAATATCTTGATAAGATTTCACATATGTCTTCAAAATACATATTTTTCTTCATATACTCTGATCAAGTGATGCTGGTGGAGGACTTGCAGTGTTGCAGATTCACAGAGGGTGGTTAATTCATAACTTCAAATTTTACATGTTTCACTCAAGAAAATTGTGGTTTGTTTATTGCAATGATCAACAGCCTGAATAAATAGAGAAAGCAAGCAAGCTGCTTCATTATAAGTGCTGCATAAACCTATAGAGGGCACAAACAATGAGCATTTACAAAATTAACTGGTAGGTGAGCATACTTTAGTAAAAGTAATTGAGTTAGGAAAGCACTTATACTCATCTGTGGAAGTCTTATTGATAATGTTACCCACATGACATGAAAATAGTTGCCAGATTCTTCTTTAGAAGATAGTGTGATGATACAGAAATGGCACATCTTAGTCCTGGTGCTTGAGGGGAAGCTGAATTGAAATGTGGGCTAAACCAACTGTTTTCAGCTCCAGAAGCTGCATCATGATGTAGGCATGCCAAGCCAGCCACATGAGGCATAACCTGATCTGCAAATTTAAGAAATTGGTTAATAAACATGGTAAATTTTTATTTTACCTTTGTGTTCACTGGAAGTTTAACTAGTTTTAGAACCATAACTCTCAAAAAAAAAAAAAAAAAACACCTAATTTATTTGCTTACAGGAACTGTGAAGAAGTGTGGTTTGTTAAAAATAATACATGAAAAGTACAAGACCAATAAGAAAGTAGTAGATCCGATCGTATCTACTTTTCTCCAGTCCTTTGAAACTGCCATAGAACATAACAAAGAAGTGGAACCCTTACTGGGAAGAGCTCAGGTGAGTTTTATTATGACTTAAATTCTCTGCTAGTTTTTGAGGAGTTTTGTTTCAGACACAAAGGTTTTCAATGGAACAGTTAAAGCCTTGTGATCCAAGATTTTCATCAAAGCCAAAACACACTTCAGGAGTGTATTTTTTGCAATAATGTTAACTTTGCAAAAATGAAAAGTTTAGTTTAGGGTATGCTGTAACAGACAGCTTTCTGTGATTGAGAAAGTACTTTAATTCATGTGACTTCATACTAATAAATACAGTGTACTGTAAGTTTGTTGTAAGAGATTTGTTGAGTTGCTTTGACAAGGAACATGAAGTACTCTGTTAACTGTTTAAAAAAGACTAATGGATGAGCAATACCCTGATGAGTAAGGAAAAAAAGAAAGGAAATAGCAAATTAGTACCTGAGACGCTAAAAATATTGGTTCAGAATAAAACATAGTTTTGTTTGCATTAATAGTTGTTATCTATTTGTCTTTTTAATATCATTTATTTTTGAACAATGAGCGAAGGAGGAAAGCACTGAAACTGTTACGTGATGGCTTGTTCTTCCCGTTCTCCCATGGATTTTATAGGAAAACTTGAATCCTTTAGTAGTATTGAACCTCTTTAAAAGAATTCCAGCAGAAGACATCCCTCTGCTGCTAATGAACCCAGAAGCAGGCAAACCTTCAGATTTGATCCTCACACGAGTCTTAGTGCCTCCGCTGTGTATCCGACCCTCTGTTGTGAGTGACTTGAAGTCCGGCACCAACGAAGACGACCTGACGATGAAGCTGACTGAGATAATTTTCCTCAACGATGTGATAAAAAAGGTGAGTCATTGTTGAGGCTCTCAGGGACTGTTGCTTTCAAAAAGATTTGGTTAGAATTGAATATAGCAGCTGGGTTTACTTGTCTTATTGGTTACGACCTATATTGTTTGGTGTTTTATTGGAAGAGAGAAACTTGCGTCAAATTGTGCTGTGTGCTTGCAGTAAAGACCTGCTGGTGGACCATGGGAAATCGTTTTTCATTTGAGTTCTGGTACATAAACTTGTCTTTTATTTATTTGTTAGTTTTTCTCCTCCCATGGCTGTGATGCTTTTTGAGTGATCACTTACAGTTAAAACATTGTACCTGTTAGGTTATTGGGTTTTTCCCATGTAAATCTTTCTCTTCTTTTACTGCATCTTTGTTTTTTCTTTATTCCACCTTCTGTTCTGAAGAACTCAGGTTTCATTTAGCATGGTGATCAAGTTGAGACTAGACGTAAATTTGACGATTTATCAGCTGTTCGGAACAGAAGTTCTACCAGACCAATATTTTCAAGCTTTTCAAAACGGGTCTTTTGTCAGGAAAACAAAATCAACAGAGCACTAACTGTCCTGTGATTGACCATGTGACTCGCCTGGTGGATGAGAGGAAGGCTGTGGATGTGGTGTACTTGGACTTCAGTAAGGCCTTTGACACGGTCCCCCACAGCAGACTCCTAGGGAAGCTGGCAGGCCGTGGCCTAGATGGGAGCACTCTGTGCTGGGTTAGGAATTGGCTGGATGGAGCCCAGAGAGTGGTGGTGAATGGTGTCTCATCCAGGTGGCAGCCGGTCACCAGTGGTGTCCCCAGGGATCAGTGTTGGGTCCCGTCCTGTTTAATATCTTTATTGATGATCTGGATGAGGGGATTGAGTCCATCATCAGCAAGTTTGGAGATGATACCAAGCTGGGAGGAAGGGTTGATCTGCTAGAGGGTAGGATGGCCCTACAGAGGGGCCTGGACAGACTGGAGAGCTGGGCCGATTCTAATGGGATGATGTTTAATAAGTCTAAATGTCGGGTACTTCATTTTGGACACAACAATCCCATGCAGAGCTACAGACTGGGGACAGAGTGGCTAGAGAGTAGTCAGGTAGAAAAGGACCTGGGAGTGCTGGTGGACAGGAAGCTCAACACGAGCCAGCAGTGTGCCCAGGTGGCCAAGAAGGCCAATGGCATCCTGGCCTGCATCAGGAATAGTGTGGGGAGCAGGACCAGAGAAGTTATCGTCCCCCTGTACTCGGCACTGGTCAGGCCTCATCTTGAATATTGTGTGCAGTTCTGGGCCCCCCAATTTGGGAAAGATGTCAGGATGCTGGAATGTGTGCAGAGGAGGGCAACGAAGATGGTGAAGGGGCTGGAGCACAAGCCCTACGAGGAGAGACTGAGGGAATTGGGGCTGTTTAGCCTGGAGAAGAGGAGGCTCAGGGGAGACCTCATTGCTCTCTACAACTACCTAAAAGGAGGTTGTAGTCGGGCAGGGGTTGGTCTCTTCTCTCAGGTGACCAGTGGCAGAATCAGAGGGCATGGACTCAAGCTTCGTCAGGGAAAGTTTAGACTTGATGTGAGGAAAAAATTCTTCACTGAAAGGGTGATTGGCCATTGGAATGGGCTGCCCAGGGAGGGGGTGGAGTCACCGACCCTGGAGGTGTTTAAAGGGAGACTGGATGAGGCACTGAGTGCCATGGTTTAGATGATGGTTGGTGTTAGTGTTGGTGTTAGTGTTAGGTTATAGGTTGAACTTGATGGTCTCAGAGGTCCTTTCCAACCTTGTGATACTGTAAATACTGTGAAAAGCTATTCACTAATAGTGGTTTTCCTGGCTGTTACATTACATTCAGTGGCTTGGAAAAAAATGTATTTTAAACAAATACACAGTTTATGAGCATTTGTCCAAAGCTGATACAAGTCAAAAATTATTTGCCAGTTCTCTTGTGAATGGCTTTGTGCTATGGCACTATGCATCCTGTAGTAAAGTTATCTCCCCTTTCCAATTCCAATCTGCATGAAGATGTTTTTAATATTGTTTTTGGAAGAAGAGTTGTACTCATATGAGAAAAATTCTTTGCTAGTTTAATACGTGTTGTTATATTTTTTTTCTGAACTGGATGACTCTTCTGTTTAGCATAGGATATCAGGAGCCAAAACACAGATGATTATGGAAGACTGGGACTTCCTCCAGCTGCAGTGTGCCCTGTACATTAACAGTGAGCTCTCAGGAATTCCTCTCAACATGGCACCTAAAAAATGGACCAGAGGTTTTGTTCAGAGACTGAAGGGAAAGCAAGGTTTGTCTGCAAAGTTGCTTTTAATTATTTTTTAATTAAGCCACAAATATTTGCTATTCCGGAGCATTTCTCTGCTACTGCCATGTTGCGCTTCAGTACCTTGAAAGATGTTCTGATGTGCTGTCTTAGCAGATAACATTTTGAAAACAGCTATTAGATAAAAGAGTTTTCACTCTGATTTCATTTTTTAGGTCGGTTTAGAGGCAATCTGTCTGGAAAGAGAGTGGATTTCTCTGGCAGAACAGTCATTTCGCCTGACCCTAATTTAAGAATAGATGAAGTAGCAGTGCCTATTCATGTTGCTAAAATACTGACTTTTCCTGAAAAGGTAAGCAGTGTAAAATCAAATCCTTTTCTGTGCCTTTTTCTTTGTTTTGTATGACATCAGTGTTGTCCTTCTGTATAGCTTTACTATAAAAGGGAATGCATGTATTGCTTTTATGTTCAAAATGCTGTTCAGTAACGCTTTACCAGTTTGTTGCCGCTGGTAAGTGAAGGTTGTAGTATCAGATAAAAGCAAGTAGTGTGAGGCCACATGGTGTAAGGAGTCACATGTCAAGAGAGAAGAGTTTTGCTTGATACTTACTGAGCTTGTGCATAGATTGTTGGTGTATCTCTCCAGGGTGTATTTATTTCTGAATTTACCTCCCGGATTTTTAATTTAGTTTCACTCTGATGTTCTGCTCTACAATTGGCTTGGATTTCCCTCCTATTCCCTCAGAATCATAGAACTGTAGAATGGTTTGAGTTAGAAGGGACCTTTAAAGGCCATCCAGTGCAACCCCCCTGCAGAAGCAGGGACATCTTCAACTACATCAGGTTCCTCAGAGCCTCATCCAACCTGGCCTTGAGTGTTTCCAGGAATGGGGCCTCCACTATCTCCCTGGGCAACCTGTGCCTTATATCCTCCTTATATCCAGTCTAAATCCACCCTCCCTTAGTTTAAAGCCATTACTCCTTGTCCTGTCACAACAGACTTTGCTAAAATGTATGTCCTCATCCTTCCTGTAGGCCCCTTTTAAGTACTGTGTGTTCCCTTCAGCTACTGGAGGCTGTGAGAAGGATTGTCAGTTGAGCCTAAATTTGAAAACACTAAACCCACCAGTAAAACTGAGAGGGCCTGACACGTGTTTCATTTGGTTTGTGCAACAGGTGAACAAAGCAAATATTGATTTCATGAGGAAACTTGTCCGTAATGGTCCTGATGTTCATCCTGGAGCCAACTTCATACAGCAAAGGCACACACAGATGAAAAGGTATCCTGCTTATCTGTAATGATTCACTTTGTGTTTCTCCCCATCAGCTTTTTCTTACATCTCTGTGAAAACAGTTCTATCTACAGGGATTAAAATTGATTTTTAGTATCGTTCATAAAGGACAATAACAAAAAAATTGTCATTATCTGAAAAGAAACTGTGCAGTAAACCCTAGGAGATAATCTGTTTGATTTAAACTTAAATGTACATACTAATGATAATGAACTGCAATTAGATTATTTTTAATGACTGAATGTCTCTTATTTGGAATAGAGAGCGTGGTACAGAGATAAATGGAAATGTGCAGTTTTGGAAACATTGAGCTAGTTATTTTCATGGGAGAGCAGTCATATTAGGGACAGTAAGAAGGGATAGTATGTGAGTGGAACTACCTATAATCCCTGATACAATTGAAACAAATCCTTTATTTTTATAAATAGACTTTTTTTCTTACTTGTTTTACCAATTACTGTAGCCTTGTTAACTAATGTCACAGATATATTCATTAGTTAAAATAGCAGCAGGGCTGATGTTTAATGAAGGAATCCACAGCGGTTCTGTCTTCTAGTTGCTACAATTGAAATACTCCCAACATTTAATGCAAGAACTTGCATTATAAATACAGAATGTATTTTCAGTTGTCTTTATTTCTTCTGACTCCATTGTTATGTGTTACTGAAAGATTTTTGAAATATGGAAACCGAGAAAAGATGGCCCAGGAGCTGAAGTTTGGCGATATCGTGGAGCGACACCTTATCGATGGTGACATAGTCCTGTTCAACCGACAGCCCTCTCTTCATAAGCTGAGCATCATGGCTCACATTGTAAGTGTACACACAGCCTAACGTACAGGTGGTGCATCCCTGACTCTTAGGAGGTTGACCTTTGCTGGTGCTTATCTCTTACACACACGAAAATAAACAGCTTCTTCTGAAACACTGAGTGGGGACAAGCATGAACACAGTGCAGTTGTGGTTCTGCATGGGAATTGATGCTGTCTGGAGAGATCTGCTAAAACCTGTACCTGACCTTGGTATCTGTTCCTGCATTTCACTTTGGAGTTGATGTGATCTTTACAAAGCATTCTGTGCTTTGTATTAATTTTCCTTAACAGAATGTATTGCTACATTTGGGTAGTATAACCCGAGTACAATTTCTGACAGTTAAATCCTGTAACCAGAAATTTTGACGCGTCGGTAACAAAAAGGATACAGCCAACAAGGAAGAGCTCAGGCATGGCTTTTCATCTTTTGGCATGCTTGACTGCATGTGCATCACTTTGTTTTGTTATTTCAGGCTAGAGTCAAGCCTCACAGGACATTCAGATTTAATGAATGCGTCTGTACACCATACAATGCAGACTTTGATGGAGATGAGATGAACCTTCACCTTCCTCAGACAGAAGAAGCCAAAGCAGAAGCACTTGTTTTAATGGGGGTATGTAGATAATTCTAGTGGCAGATGGCCTGAGCTCTGTATTCCTTCACTTGCACATGAAATCTGGAATATTATTAATATTCCTGGATATGGATAAGGTGTGACTATGAAGCTGCCTGAAAACTCTGCGGAAGTGAGTTTAAAATAATTAGGATTGTTATGCAATAATGGTCTAATAGACTTGACAACCATGGAAAATGCAGTGGATTTAAGTAAGTAGATGTCATTAGTATGTTTCTGCCTGACTGTCCTTAATGATTGCTACCAAAAGAGTGTGGCTCTGTTAGCAAACAGACACATACTTTTCTCTCTGGCCTCGATAGCCCAGCAATTGCAGGTGATCAGACCAACTGGAAAGGAGGCAGCAATGGTGTGCTGGTAGTACTGGAGCAGGCAGTGTGCCAGAGAAGCACAGGAGATAGCAAGCTCCTAGGGCAGTGTTAAAAATGGAGAAGTGAGTGTTGATAAAGAGGAACGTGATGGTTGCAGGCATTGATCTGTGGTGTGGAAGTAGAGTCAGCAGCAACATCTGTACATTGCTCCTTTACATCCACTACGTTGCTCCCGTAGGGTGACTGATGCCAGTGGTGCACCAAGACAGCAGTTGGCTGCAGTGTGTATTGGCTTGCTGAACTGATTTGGGAACTTAAAAAGAAGGCTTTCCCCTGCCCCCAAGGTGTTTGATTCAGGTTTGTGTGGGCCTGTGAACAGTTCAGGCAAAACTGTGCTGCATGGGTGAGAGTGGTTGTCTGGAGCAGTGGTCTGAGTGAGGCTTAGGAACGCGGGGTAGTGGAAGTGGCTGGCTTGGTGGGTACCACAGAAATTGTAATTTCCACTAGCTCCCTGTAGTGAGCATAAACCCCTTTGTCCTTTCTCGGGTCCTCAAAGCCTGCTTGTCTTCCTTCCCCTGTTCTCTTTGGACAGTAACCTCCCAAACACACCTAGTTGGCGCAGCTTCTGCTTTGAAGCAGAATATGTAATTTTCAGTAGCTATTCTGAAATTATTGCTGAAATCAATAGATTTACATGGACTGTAGTGAAACTTCTGTTTTATTTTCTCAGTCTTCTCACCATTTTTGCTAAAATGACTGTCTTAAATGGTAAGTTTCCTTCTGAGATAAGAAATGGAATATCAGTGTCTTCAAATGCTTAATTTTTTTGTTTCTTGCGTTATAGACTAAAGCAAACTTGGTAACTCCGAGAAATGGAGAACCTCTTATAGCTGCTATTCAGGATTTCCTCACAGGTGTGTGTATAACCTTATTTTAGAGCTGTGTGATTTAACAGTTGTTCCTTCAGCATCACTTCCCTCTTCTCCAGAATTTTTCTGTATTGATTAAAGAAATTTCTCCGTTCACAAGACAAAGTGATGTTACAAAAGTAAGGCCATCATTAGTCTGAAACAATGATAGCTGCAGTCTCTTCAGATACCATCTTCCTTTGTAGGTGCAATTATTATTACCTTGCATATGTTTTCAGGTGTTTCTCTGATGAGAGAATGGATGTTTGGGATCTTTGTACACATTAGGTACACAATGTAAACGACTTATAATTATCATGGAATCACAGAATGCCAGGTTGGAAGGGACCTCAGGGGCCATCTGGTCCAGCCTTTTATTTGGGCAGTATGTAATTTAACTGGCTTTGTCAAGCTGAGCCAATTATGATGAAAGAGTTGTATTTATTAATCAAAAATTAAGTTTTTAACCGACAGTTAGAACCTTCAAGTTTCCTTAATTCTTTAGGAAATGTCCACTGAATATAAGGAAGAAAGTGTACAAAAATTAAATGACAAGGTCTTATTTTTACTTATGAGGTACAGTCCGAGAGAGAGAATAGATGGTAGAAATCCACTGGGTTTAATTTTTTGAAATTTAGATGTGGAGCAACTTAAAAAATAATTCTGGTAAGGATTTACAACTGAAGCTGTAGAAACTGTTGTAATTTTGCGTAGTGAGTAAGCAGGATTGGAATGAAATAACTGATAATGAATATGCAATAGCTTTTAAATTTAATCTTATTTTAGTGTGTCACATTAATGATTTTTTACTTTGTAGGTGCCTATCTTCTTACATTAAAAGATACCTTTTTTGATCGAGCCAAAGCCTGTCAAATTATTGCCTCTATCCTGGTTGGCAAGGATGAAAAGGTTAAAGTTCGACTTCCACCTCCAGCAATTCTGAAGGTGTGTCAGACTTTTTTTAATGTTACTGTGACTTCTCTGTTGTGTTCTTGACTAATGGTGACGTTCTCAGCAGCGACAGTTCTTGTTCTCTCTGACACTGGTGTTGTGTGAGGGTTTTGTAAAGGTCAGAATTCGGTGTCAAGGCTGTGCAGGCATTGTGTGATGGTTCGTGACGCTGAGCAGAGCCGACGTTGCGCGGCGCAGTCCAGGTGCAGGTTTCGTTCAGGGTTCAAACACAAGCTTGGTTGTTAGAGGTCAGATCATCATTCTTACTGATCTCACTGTTACTGGCTGGGCAGACTAATATGGGACTGAGTGGATGAACAATGTTATTCCTTGGGTGCCCTCCAGTAACACCCTGGTATGATCAGCAGTTCTACATTTCAGCATCTGGAATTTAGGAGATGTTAAACCTGGGAAATACTATTCTTCAGCTATTAACCTGGCAGTGTGTTAATGGTTAAAGAGGATTAGTGTTATGTGGGTTTTTTTGTTACTTCATGAACACAAAATACTCATTATGAAAGGCAGAGTATTTGTGTATTTGTCTCAACCTTCGAAGTGAGCTGTAGTATCATTTATAAGAATAGCATTGTTAAGACTTCTTTCACATACATTTAAGGGTGTCTGATTAATTTTATATTAGAGGCAAACAGGATTGTTTGGAGAGAGTTTGGTATATTTTCAAATCTGATGAATACTAAATATTAGTGTATACTTATTTAATTACAAAATAATAAGTGCAATAGGGAAATTCAGAAAGTGACATAAAAATACCAATTAATAATGTTGGTTTAAGGCAAGGTCAGAGCATTTATAGGCAGTATGTAATGTGAATTTTATAAATTTCTGTGAACTTCTAATAGCCAAGAGCAGGGATTCTTTGCTTCTGTCACACAAAATGAATAGTTTCAACACCAGCTGTGACAGTTACTTACATTTAACTACAGCTGAGGGGAGTACATCACTATGTAAATCTTTAACCTAAAAATTTAAACCAAAGGCCCTATGTAAAGACGGAATTATAAATGTTGCAACCTCTCTGGGAAATGACATGACAGCAGCAGCATCTTTTATTTTGCTTTTCTAATCATATCCTTATGTAAAGTATATCTATACAAGTGCATAATACTTCCCTACTCAAAGGAGTGCTACTCTGCGCTTCAACAAGTAGAGTTCAGCATAGAAAGGTTCTGTGTAGAAAACAATTTTACAACTCAATTCTTGTTTGCTGGTTTACTGCAGTTGTAACAAACTCAGTATTGCTAATTCTTCTTTTGTTTCTTTAAGCCTGTGACCCTCTGGACAGGAAAACAGGTTTTCAGCCTCATCCTCAAACCCAGTGATGATTGTCCTGTAAAAGCCAACCTACGAACCAAGGGCAAACAGTACTGTGGCAAAGGGGAAGACCTGTGTTACAACGATTCCTGTGAGTGACACTTCTAAAGCTGTGTTTCAGAAGTCTTCAAAGAAATTTTTGCTATTGTTCTGTTGAATTTTCTGCTGTTGAGCCCACAGTAGCAGTTAAAGCAGTCCTTTACATATGTATTCCAGAAATGTAAAATGAGATTATGAAGTTTTTCTCCAAAGTTGAAGTCACGCTGAACATCAAATAAAAGATTTAGGTGTTTTCTTGTAATAAAAGTTCTTTTGTACAATGAGGCTTATCATGATACTAACGTAGTATTTGAAGGTGAGAGAGAGATAAAAGCAAAGATGCTTAGGAAATGGCTGCTCAGAGGGCAGATGGTAAAATCTAACAACTTAAGTGGGGGTAGTGATACAGGGATTAGAAGTCAGTGAAAGGACTTAGGATATGGAGGAAAGGTAGGAATCTCTAGGATGTCAAACCATCAGTGGCAGATGGAATGCAATGCATCAGGCTTGAAGAGGCTGTAGGAGATGAGCAAGGCTTTGTTTTTTATTAGTTTAATGTTCATGTGGTAACAACTGGAAAAGACCTTGAGCAGGCAGGATTAGCTTGGCTCCTTGCCACTCAGGAGTGTGAGATCATGAGCCTAGGGAGAAACCACTGATTTAACAGTAATTCTGCCATGTAACATTGATGGAAGAAAGAATTTACCAGTTAGGACTCAAATCCACTCTACATCAGACTCTGAGCTGTTTCTTCAGAGGACAGGACCCCTCTGTGGTTGTGAAGTTGTTTATAAACACAGTGGCACGATTTTTTTCAGCTCTAAGGAATGCGGAGGGAAAGGCAACAGAGCTATCCTGTTCACAGTCATATGAACATAGGCCATCTTCTTTGCTCTGTAGTCTTTGCTTTTTAGGAAATATGGGAAGAATTCCTATTTTCTGAGTCTGACAGCAGCAAATTATGTGGAAAACTTCTGGATTTCTCTGAAAAACCTTCATTTCTGAGGCAATACTAATTCTTTTCAAAAAGTTCTCTGCGAATTGTCCAAAGTCTCAAGAAATCCTGGTATCATATATTGATCGTTTGTGATAAGTGATAGATTATTGACTTTGGGTTTAAGAAGGTGATTGGATCAACACTGAAAATACTGAGCATAGAGTATGGTGTGCAACCATCTACACCATTCCACATAAAATGATTTGAATTGGATCCAGCTACGTATGCCAGATCTTTGGAAGATGCATAAAGAAGTTGAGGATGAACGTATATTGTACTGCTCCCATGGAAAATATGTCTAAAATTCACATACAGAAGGTACTTTAAGTTCCTTAAAGGCTAAAGCTTACAAAGAAAATTCAGTGCCCTCAATGGGAGGTTCCCGATGAAGCAAAAGGAAGTTGTCCAAAAGAGGCAGCTGTGTACAGGCCTACGGGCAAGACGGAGGTCTTTGATGTGCTTGTAATTAAAGAGACATCTGATTCCAGTGTGTCTTTTAAATTTAATCTGTGCCTCCAGAGGAATTGAGTTGAACTGAATATCAGAATCTTTGAATAAGAGAAATGCGATTTCACTTCTGAAATTTTGTTGCTCTGCTTTATAAATACGTAACGAACTTTGGGTGGTTATGCATAATTGAGGGCTTTAGTTCTGGGCACGTAAGAAGGGTCAAAGACATTATTCTGATCAATGAAGCAAAGTTCAGATTTTTAACAAAAAAAAATATTCACCATGTTTCTCACAAGTCTTACATTGGATGCAGTTGGCTTTCTAAGGAGAAAGGGAAATAAGTTGGTAGGGTGAGGTTGTAGACTGTTCATCCTACGATCCCTACACATGAGCTTCTACAGAGGCATTAAATGCATGTCTTTGGGTATTGTTCTTTTCATGAATAGAGCTTTTATTTAAAAACCTACTCCACAACCAATTACTATAGCTCTTACTATAAGCAATTGCTAGAGTTTAGGTGAAATAATGAATTCTTTTTGCCTTTTCATTCCTAGATGTCACAATTCAGAACAGTGAGTTAATGAGTGGCAGTATGGACAAAGGAACCTTGGGTTCAGGATCCAAGAACAACATCTTCTACATCTTGCTAAGAGACTGGGGACAGGTAGAAGCTGCAGATGCCATGTCACGACTAGCCAGACTTGCTCCTGTCTATCTTTGTAAGTAATGAGGGAAGTGCATTTGTTTGTGAAACAATGTCTTGAAGCAGAAATGCAGAACCATCAAGCAAGACTTCTATTTCAAATATCTTTTTTTTTTTAATAGCTAATCGTGGCTTTTCAATTGGAATTGGTGATGTAACACCTGGGCAGGGCCTGCTGAAAGCTAAATATGAGCTCCTGAATGCTGGCTATAAGAAATGTGATGAGTATATTGAAGCTCTGAACACTGGCAAGCTACAACAGCAGCCCGGTTGCACAGCAGAAGAGACGCTAGAGGTAACTGTTTTCATTTAAATCATTATGTATTTGGATTAGAGACTTCATGAATATGCTCACATAAATTTTGAAGTTCAAAGTTGTCTTCTGAAAGCCAGAAATAAGATCAAGTAGGGTTCCTACGTATGCAACTTTACCTGAATCTATCTAGGCTTAACATTTAGGTGTTGCATTTAGTAGACATTTTTCTATGAGATGTTCCCTCCCTCCTGGCCGGATGCATTCAGGTGCCATACAAGGGGATAAAATTACTAGGCAATTGGAACAGGGTTAATTACATTAATCAGTATTTGCTAATAATAAGGAACAGTAACAGCAAAGAACCTAACCCAAGAAGCAAAACATTCCTTTAGTTACAGTTCTGTTTATAAGCAAGTGTTTGCTTACCCCTTACTGTGTCAAAAGATTTTGATGAAGAGTAATCAATGTTGCCCAAAAACTTATGGACAGGGTCTTCATGAAGTCAGCTGACGAACACTGTTTCCATTGGCTTTAATGGTTTTATGCATTTGTCATCTTGGCTAGTCCATGTCTAGTTTTTATCTTAAAAACAAAAGCAGAAAACAAACAAAACCCCCAAACAATGAGAACCACCCACCCTACAATGAAATGCTGCCACAGTTGTCCAGTTTGAAGTGGCACTCTGACTGAAAGAAGTGTCTTGCAGTCTTCTCCACTTTTTGTCTTTTCAAACACTTGTATATTTACTAGAATGTTTTTTGGTACATTTGTTATGTTCTGAACAATTGGAGATCTTGGCATTTTACTCTCTGAAAGCAGTCCAAAAGTACTTATTTTTGTGGCAATAACAGAATCATTGAGGCTGGAGACCTCTAAGCTCATCCAGTCCATCTGTCAGCCCAATCTCACCATGCCCACTGAACCATGTGCCATGTCTACACATTTTTTGAATCCCTCCAGGGATGGAGACTGCACCACTGCCCTGGGCAGCCTCTGCCAGTGCTTCACAGCTCTTCCAGTAAAGAAATCTTTCTTAATATCCAATCTAAACGTCCCCTGGCGCAAATCTTTCATCTTCAACGCTCAGTTTAGCTTAAGGTGGTGCTGCTGAGCAAAGAGGTCATCATGTCCCTGGCACCCCCTGTCTTATCCCAACAAAGGGATTTTGTGCAGAAAATGGGAAAGTTACACAAGTTGAAAGTTAAACTTGTTTTACCCAAAGCAGTGCCTAGGTTTCTTTCTCTTTATTGTATTGTGAATTCCCTCTCCCTACTCAAGGTATTGCTGGCAAGTGATAGGTTACTGTTTGTGTGTGGTATTTTTAATAAATGCTGAATCTCTGCAATCTTGGTTTTCAGGCCTTAATCCTTAAAGAACTCTCTGTTATCAGAGATCATGCTGGCAGTGCCTGTCTCAGAGAACTGGACAAGAGCAACAGCCCGCTTATCATGGCTCTCTGTGGTTCTAAAGGTAGGGATAGCTGAGCTTTGGAAGTTGATTGCTCACTCCATCAGTGGTCTCAAAATTACTTATTCTGCCTTTATAGCTTGTTTTATACCATCAGTTGTGAAGTGTTAAATTCATGTCGTACAGACTTGAAGTGACTCCTCTCAGTAAGTACAGGCTGGGTACAGTTAATTAAAATCAAGCTGATATGCAATTTTTTGTGTCTTTAAATTTTTAGTACAAATTGAAAAACATCCTATTGGAACTTCAAGTGTTCTTAAAACTTGAATTAATTCATCAGTAAAAAGTTTTCAGCTGCATTTCTGACTTCAAGTATCTATATGACATACAAAAAACAACAGGAAATGATCAATTAAAAATTGGAACTGATACTTCAGCCATCTTCACTGCTTTTTTTCTGAAAGACCACCTGTCTAGTAAATATTTGTTTTATATACAAATTCTTACCTGAGCTTTCCTTTGTTTCCGATGAGAATTTGAAGAAATCACTTAACTCTTTGCCTTCATTTACCTGTCTCTAATAAATTGTGGAAGGCTTCAGGGTGACATTTTGTATTTCAGAAGGAATACTGAAAACTAAGAAGGATACATTAAGTGTTTAATTTTAGGTGGTGGGAGGCATTGTTTGCAAACAAGTTCAGCAAATAAAACTTCTGAGTTAGTGACTTAATTCTCTGGGGCTTAATTTGTTTATGAATCTTTGTAGACACTGAACTCTTTAGAAAACATGTTGTTAAAATATGTTTATTGAAGAAGTTATGAAGCAAGATATGTAGGTTATGATCATGGGTTGTATAAAACAGAATCCATAATGCAGAACATGATCATACAAGGACTGTGCTGAAAAGGTGGTGGCATGAATGTCTGTGACCCAAAGAAACCAATTTAAAAGCTGTTAGTTATATTGTAGACTTCGTTTTCAGCCTCTGCATAAATGCTAAAATGAAGAGGGTAAGGGACAGAAAGGCATTTGTGACAAATTGCAATGCTAAGTAACAGATCTTTGTAGAAGTGGAGACAGCCAAGTTATCAGAGGAGTGCTGATATTCCTCATTCATGAGTGAGAGGGGGTTTTTTGTCTTTTCAGGCTCTTTCATTAATATATCCCAGATGATTGCTTGTGTGGGCCAGCAAGCTATCAGCGGGTCCCGAGTTCCTGATGGATTTGAGAACAGGTCCTTGCCTCACTTTGAGAAGCATTCTAAGGTAGGTCTGTGTGTTTATGGTACTCTGTAAAGTGAAGCCAGTTCCCTTAAACCGTTCTAAGGACACGTGATAGGATGTGCTGTCACGACACGGTGAAGGAAAAGGATCACATGTGCTGAAGGTAAAATGTCTTGGATGTGATTTGGGACTTAACAGTAGTGTTGAGAATTGCCACAGGATGTCTCATTACCTTGAGTTTTTACAGCTAAACCTTGGTTAGACCTTTCTAATTTAGTAAAATTCAACTAAGTCTAATGATGCATTTTTGATTCTCTTGAGAGCCCTAAAGGTAATTAAGTCTTGTGTTCTGTTCCACTGCACCAAGACTTCTGAACAACTGTTGGGTGTGTGTTCATATCTGGTGAAATGTGCCAGATAAACCAGCCTAGAGTCTGTTTTTTTCCTTTTTCCACTGGGATAGTGGACTAATCTCAATGTTCTATGTTTGTGTTCTACATGAAACAATAGAGTCTCAGGCACTTGTTAAAATAATTCAGTGAGATGGTTTGTTTTTAACCTAGTACAGAAGGTCCTCAGTACCAGCCATCAATTTCATTAGTGTGTTAGTCAGATAACTCAGGTGTCAGGCGATAGCCTTAGTTCTTGCATTCATAACTAAATGTCCACATTTTGACTTCTGAGTTCTGTAATGTCAAATGTCTTCTTTCCTGAATAAGTTAGAGGAAAAAAAACTTCACAGATTAGATGAGAAGGAAAAAGTTAAATTTTAACACTAGTGTTTTTGCTGATTTAGAAGGCACTACCTGTTAAATAACAGAAAAAAGTGATCATCTAAGATGAACCTCTATAGCCTGTACATTGTTCTAGGGGATCATGGAGCCAGTCAGGTTTTATTTGACTTAAATTAATTGGCAAGAACTCTTCTCAGAGGTGAGAGCCAACCATTCAAAAGAACGTTATGTGCATACCTGCAGTCATTATTTTTTTTTTATGGATTCCTTAGTCTTCAGCACTACAAACACTTTGCAACGTGAACATTCTTACTGCCTTTTCAATATTTGCAACTTTAAGGCAAGCTGAAGTGTTAGAAGTTGGTGTAGGGCTTGCAAGGAATAGCTAGAAGCGTGGCAAGGCTTGCAGGAAGAGACAGAAAGTCTATTAGATAAGTTTTGAAGAACTAGGCAAGGCTTTTGAAGCCTTTATGTGGATGTGAAACACAAACATTGAACTTGAAAGCTAAATGCAGCTGAGATGATTACTCTCTGTCTGTGTATATGCAGTCTAACCATCTGAAAGAATTTAGACAACATACAGTGTGTTTCTGTAACATTCCTAGAGAATGTACATTGCATTTTAACCATTTTTTCCCCCACTCTTCTCTGTAGCTCCCAGCAGCAAAAGGCTTTGTTGCTAATAGCTTCTATTCTGGGCTGACTCCCACTGAATTTTTTTTTCACACAATGGCTGGTCGGGAAGGTCTGGTTGACACCGCTGTAAAAACAGCCGAAACGGGATATATGCAGGTAACTG
Organism: Tapera naevia; assembly: GCA_033556795.1. Lineage (NCBI taxonomy): Eukaryota > Metazoa > Chordata > Aves > Cuculiformes > Neomorphidae > Tapera > Tapera naevia. The sequence goes on along the minus strand of JAUMJJ010000025.1, from coordinate 557,878 downwards.
CCACTGGAGTGGGGGCTTTGTCAGCCCTGCAAAAGCAGGATGTGGATGGTTTTTATGTGCTTATGGAGGTGAGGAGTGGGGAAGAAGTGCATGCGTTACCCGTGTGTGTGTTTTTAATATAAGGGAGTAATTATACTGCAAAATACATGACTCTGCTCTGTTCTTCAGTACAGGTAAGGTTTACCGGTGAGACCTCAGGCAGTGGTACAGGAATGTGCTTGTATTAAGCTCTTTCCTCTTGAATAAGGGTGATAAAAGCCCTTGTTCTATGGAATTACTGAGGACTGCTTTCTTTGTAGTGTGTGTTCCTAAAAGCCCTGTGAGTGATGGAAGTTTCTTTGCAACTCAGCATTAGGTTTCCTCTAAGATGGGCTTTCTAAATGTGGAAACAACACAGTGTTGCTTTACATTTTCTTACTGTTGGTTTTCACGTTCCCTTTGGACTGGGTGATCTTAGAGGCCTTTTTCAGCCTTAATGATTTTCATGATTCTGATAATTATTCTCATGCATGTACAGTAAAGCCTTAGGGATAACATATGACTTAAAAAGGTTTTCATGCCTGCTAATCACTGTGTCAGATTTATTGAGTCCAGTTTCCCTACTTTCTGTAATCGCAATCAATAGCTATTGTTAGAAAGATCCCATTTACTTTCCTTACACTTCTTTCCCACACCCTTTCAGAGACGACTGGTAAAATCACTTGAAGATCTTTGCTCACAGTATGATTTGACAGTCAGAAGTTCAACTGGTGACATTATACAGTTTATTTACGGAGGAGATGGCTTGGATCCTGCAGCCATGGAAGGGAAGGATGAGCCACTGGAATTCAAGCGAGTTCTAGACAATATCAGAGTAAGGCTTACTCAAACCTTTGTTCAAAGTGGGAAAAGGCTGTTAACCCTATAGGAGGAAGTAATAAATTATGGGGAGTATTATTTCAGTTGAAGAATTCATTTTTAATTTGCCTTTTTGGGTGGTCCTGGTCAGTCTTTCAGCATGTGTGTGCTAAGACTTATAGAGATTGTTTACATTAGAGCAGAGCAACTAGGGCCAAACTGTATAAGCTATGAAAAATAGAATTCTCTTCTGTGCTTAACTGTGGTTTTAGGGCCTAATATCTAACTCACCAAATAAATTTTTACTGGCTTAGTTGAGTACTAGATTGGATTTGTATTACGCAAAGTAATTCCTTAATAAATCAAGGCACGCATGTGCTTTGTGTTGAACTGCTTCTTAAGGCAGAGGCCTGATGTGTTGTTGTTTGAAGAATAGTATTGTTTGGTGTTGGTTTTGTTTGTTTGCTGGCTTGGTTTTTTTACTTCCTCTCCTCAACAGAGATAAAAGCCTTTAACTGAAATAACTGTTCAGATTTCTGTAATGTGAGTGTAATAAATTGATAAAGTTAGACATGTGTGTGTACCTTCAGATTTAGAGAAGCAGAAGTGTATGTGGACCTTCTCTCCACAATAGCCTGGTATTGTATAGTAAAAATAAACCCACAGCAATACCAAACTGAAGAATGCTGTTAATCAGTTGTGTGCATCTATAATCTGTGTCTTTCCAATGAAGCTTTTATTGGTATATTTTACATGCAGCAGTAATTTTTTCGCTCTTCAGGCTGTGTATCCCTGCCGAAGTGAACCAGCCCTTAGTAAAAATGAACTGGTGTTAACGTCCGAGTCCATCATGAAGAAGAATGAGTTTCTTTGCTGCCAGGACAGTTTTCTGCAGGTAACTATCTTGCTTCCTTATCACACTCTGATTAGCTTCTGCTTATAAATCAGGGCAATACAATAAATCTGTTTTAGCAATCAGTAGGAGCAATGGCTGGAATTTATGCGTTAGTAGCAGAAGCGGTAGTTTGTTCAGTAATATATGAGGTAGGACTACTAAGTTTAATTCTTATTATGGTAGTTGTTCACATTCAGGAACTTTATAAATGACAGAAAAAACTATTTCTTGAGTAAAAGATGCTGTTGATCCAAAATCTTGCTGGAATTTTTCTCTATAGCAAGGTGGTACAGTAATTATATGCTTCCCCTGGGAAGTCAGAAACTAAATAATACTCATTGAAACCACTAGGACTGAGGCTCGTACATCATTTTTTTGCATATATTTTGATGGTACCAACTTTCTGTATGACTGTTTTTACTCATTTGCTTGTTTTCCTGTAATAGAAACACTAGCTGTGCGCTTATATGTATTTACTTTGCTTTCCTTTGATTCTCACTTGGCAAAAAACTTCTGTCCTCTGAAGGGACAGGGCTCATCTGGGGAGTACTGACATGTCTTTTAAGGATAAGGAATGTTCACGTGGCTGCTTGCACTTGAAGTGTAAAAATCGGTTTGTTTGGAAGAGCATTAAGCAATTTTAATATTAAAGAGAGCTGCCACACTCTACTTTGTGAGACAGTGGTCAAAAATGTAGAACTAAGCTGCCTGTGAACAGGTAAAACTGTTACCTGGAGGGACCTTATAGCAATTATGAGCACAACACGAATTTAGCAACCTGCTTTTGAAGAGTTTCTTCTTAATAGATCCGACTGTGTCAGAGCAGAAGGTGACAAACTAGTAAGCAGTTGGTTATAAACCTGATTTGCAATTGCATTGCTAGAGCAGAGTTGACAAAATAACAATTATATCCATATTTTAAATACGTTGTAAATCTTAACTTCATCTCTGAAGGAAAAAATACACACTGTACTGATTGCAAAGTTCAGACATGAAGCTGTTTTTTGAGCTGTACATCTAAATAATTGCTGTTAATTACAGAAGCACAGATATGGCTACATCACCTTAATGGTAATTAGTTTAACTTAAAAATCTTAAGGTTTAGATACTGTTACATTTTCTTCTTTCCTTTTCTTTTTTTTGTGTTTCTCCTTGAAGACATTAACTGAGACAGGTTATGAAAAATATAATGAGGTAATTGTAGCATGTGTGTGCACTGTGTGAGCATTAATGTTAGTGCTTTTTAGCTAAAGGTGTGTGTATAGTGCTAATGTAAGTGATTAGCATATAGACATGACTGCTTGTTAAATTATAATGTAGGTGTTTGTCACAGTAATTTACACAATTCCTTTTTGGTGGTGAAACCATGACATATGAGTTGATTCCCATAGTTAAATCTGAGGGAGCTTTCTTTTAGTACGAGTTGCCTTTCTAAAACCCATTCTTTCAACCTTTAGGGGTATTAGCATGGTTTTCTGATGCTTTCCTGTCCCTTCCTCCACTTTTCTCTTTCAGAACAGAGATATTTCTTATCACTGTTATTCTACTAGGAGGTTCCTGTAATGGACTTAACCTGCTCTTGGCCAGAAAACAGTATGTTTAGATAGAGTAGCATCCATTCTGCCTGCACTCTGCCCTCACTGAAAGGAGTTCAGCTGAAGGAAAAGCTGACTGTTGACTGGTACAGTTTCAGTCATGTTAATATCTTAAGGCAGTTAAGATACAGGTGAAGGGAAATTTTTGTTTTCTTCATATTGGAATTGAGAAAATCTTTAGAAACCTTCACAATTTAAAAACAAAATCAGTCATGTTTCCGTGGGGTTTTGGAGATGATGGCGTATACTGGGGAGTGTGGTGCAATGTGGAAAGGGCTCAGCACACAGCCGGTCGGTGCTGACGCACGTGCAGCTGACCTGATGGATCTGCCTGACCTTGAATGGATTAGTGCTGAACCTGGTAGGATTGTCTGTGCCACTCTGCCTTTCAGCAGGATTGTTAACCATGAGGACTCTTATCTTAGCTGTGCTTTGTGGATATAAATGATCCCACTAGCTGAAGTGCTGGGAAACATGATGCAAACCCCTGAGTGACTGGGCATTATGCTCTGGGCTGCTGTTCTCACTCAATATCAGCTCTGTAGAAGCTGACAAGGCCTGTGTTAAGCTAGAGCTTACTGAGTCAGTTTGCCTTCTATTAAACAGGTCCAGACTAAAAGACTTTATAAGTTTAGACTATGTGAAAGAACAACTGATTGCTTGCACTCAGTCTAGGAATTCCATAGCTGTTTGCACTGAAGAGGAGAGCTCTGCAGAGGCAGTCAGGCTCAGCAAAGAGGGAGCAACATTTTCTTTCTGTTGGTAGCTTTATGCTAATCCGTAGTTTCGTTAAACTATCAGCTGATAATTGCAAGTTGAGAGGAGTAGATCATTTCCTCTTTTAGTTCTTGTGCATGAATAAAACTTTTTGGCAACGAAAAATAAATCTCTTTAGAGATTTATCTTTTATTTCTCACCTTTTGTTTTTGGCTCAAGTGCATGGAAATAATGTATCATTTGAGTGCCTTGTTTTTGCAATTCAGAATGATATGTAATGGTGCAGTGTGCTGGAGATACTTTTTTTACGGTATATTTGTACTTTGGGACTGTCAAAGAGGAAAAGTTGGCAATAAATAGTTTGCCCTAATGCTATTTGCAGTCCTTTGCTGCTTTGGTCTTAAGTCTTCCCCTTCTCCATATGAGCTCACGAGTAGATGTTCAGCCACTATGACACCTTGTTCTGAGGAGCTGGTGGTGATGCGGTTATTATTACTGTCCCCTGGTTTTATGTGAGTAGGTGAAAACTTAAAGGAACCTCTTAATCTTAAGAGTTCCAGAGAGAGAGGTTAAGTGTTCCACCTTCTGCCTTCTTCCTCTTCAGCTCCTCCCTTCCTGCCCCTCCACTTTATCTTTCGAGATAAATTTACTTTTAAAGTCTCTGCTTAATGTTTTTTTTTTGCCTAGATCAAATGTTCTGAGTGATCTTCTGCAAGTCCTGCAATATTCCTTTCCTTTTGTACACCCGTATGAAGAAGATTAATTTTTCTAAGAGCACATTATTGCTTAACACTTATTTCAGGAAATAAATCTCATGATCTATTTTATGTAAATATTTCAGGGTCAGAAACCTTTAAAATGGGGAAATACTTCATTTGTGGATTAATGTGACTTATTGCAGGGCAAAAGGGGTGGAAATGTATGAATGCATCTTGTTGTCCAAGTGGGGGAAACAACTAGAAGTATCCATTCCAGCAGTGCACTTGTGTTGTTGGGTCTTTCTTTTGAACTTTGTTCTATAAACAATGTACTGTCTGAAAATACCTTGGATGCCAGTAAAAATGTTGTTATTTTGAGAACCTGAGGATTCAGTTAGGATGTAATAGTGTTGTTTGGATAATGATCTGTCAATTCAGTTTTTAAAAAGAAAATTGTAAGTAACATTCAGTGTGCAACTTCTGCAGTGATTGGAGGGAGTCCAGTGCTGGGTGAGGAAGAGGTGAAGTTATAAAACCTTCATCCTGGTTGTCATGGGGTGGAAGGGGTTTAAAAGAAGTCTAAAAATTGAACTATTCACTCCTCCACAAATGGATTTCCTCTTGCTTTTTGTTTATATTTCGGTTTTGGTAAGACTGTGTTATGGTAGTGGCTTACATTATAGAAGAGTTCAGTCATGGACCTCATACTTCATGACTTCCAGTGCCCAAGCCTAATGCCCAAATGATGTTTCATAGAAATGCTGGGTATTTTTCTGATTGTTCCAGTTTACATTCCAGTACAGACTTCTAGAACTGATTTTGGGTGGACCTGGTAAGAGAATGAAAAGCTTAGGTATTAATACATCTTAAGTACAATTATCTGCAAGACCTCTCCGCAGCATAGTGAAGCTATTTGAACTGTGTTAGGTAGAGACTGACAAGTAAATACCAGTTTTGAGGGGGTTTTGTCCCAAAATAAAGTACAACTTGAATTTCTGAACCCTACCCAGCAAGTGTCCTTTATGTACTTCCTCTCTTGCCATTCTTTCCACTTGGACTTATTTTGAATACAGAGAAATGAGTGAGAATGTTTGTGTCAGGATACAGAGAAAATAAGAATTTTGAGGAGTTTAGGGGAGAATTTGTATTTTTTTTGTTTGGTTTTTGGTGTTTTCTTTGATTGTAGAATCATTTTCAGTAAATGGTTGGTGGGAAGGAAAGATCAAAGTGAAGTCAAATCCCTTAAGTTGTCAGCGTGTGCACAGGAAGGATGCTTTTATTCAGCATGGACCATATTCCTCACGTACTGCTACTAATATGTGGTTCCACAAGAGTGAATCTGATTTGCTGAGTTCTATTTTATGTGTGTGTCCAAGTTTTGATGTTCTTCTCTTCATATTCTGTGTTGTTATTTTATTATTGTCAACATTCCATTTGGAGCTCTAAGCAAATAATTTATTGCTGAAAACTTTAATATGAAGACCATGTCTTTGCTTACTGTTGTTTTAATCTAATTCCAGGAAATTAAGAAATTCATCAAAGGTGTTTCTGAGAAGATAAAAAAAACTAGGGACAAGTATGGCATTAATGACAATGGCACAACAGAGGTAAATAGTCTCCAGAGGGTAACTATTTTCCATTTTCATGAGCTATGGCTTTCCCAACTGTTCTATTCTCTTTTCAGCCACGAGTTTTATATCAGTTGGACAGAATTACTCCAACGCAACTAGAGAAGTTTCTAGAGACGTGTAGGGACAAATACATGAGGTGAGTGTTTAATCTGTTATTTTATCTCAGTTTATCCTTGCCTGCTCAAAAAATTGCTTTGTTTGCAACCTAGGAGTGTATTTTGCTGGTTTTTTACTGTATGAACATTGGTTCTGTTGTGAATGCAATACCAGTAAAGGATAAGAAACAGTTGGTCCCAATGATATAAACATCACGAGACAAAGTTAGCATGCCAAAAAACAACCATCTCCATCTACATGTTTGTTGAGACAAAACTGTTCCCTTTCTTTCCCTCATGCAGGAGATGGCTCCAAATCTCCAGCGAGTCCATGCAAAATAATCTCTGAATAAATCAGTTTCAAATGCATGTGAAACTTGATGCTTATTCTTGATTGACACAGTCTGTGAAGAGTTATGTCACACTCCATGCTAAAGTGTTCTTGAATCTGTTATACACTTGCACGAGCCTTGTGTTGGTTATTCCTGGTTTCCTACAAGACAGTGATAATGTGGATGTTTAAATCTCTTATTATCCATTGACAGTTGCTACATCTACTTAGGCTGCTTGGATTTGTTCCTTGGCAATCAGCCACTGGTGACATCTGCTTTGTAGCCTCACGCTCACCTGCATCAATTGTTTGCTAATATTTTTTCTCTTTCTATAAAAATCAAAGCTGTGTTAAATTCTTAATATAGCTTTTAAAGCAATTATCGGTTTTCTGCTTTCAGTTATTAGGATTACATGGTTACACTTGTCTTAAATCTTAAACATGAATTACCTATTTTACTCTAGTCAGTCATTTTACCATATTTCACTTATCTGAGACCTGAAAGATTGTACCCTTGGAAAGGGTGTGATAATTGCTGTGATAATTGGTTTTGTTTTATAGACTCCTGTCATTTTACCAGGAGAAATCTCTCAGCTGGGATTTCAGCAGTTTTGGGGTAGATATGACATGAATGTAAAGGGATCTCCGAATAATAGTGAAACATTAACCTCTACTTAATTAATTTTGTTTTATAGTCACCCAGAATTTCTTTCAGGTGATGCAAGCTAAATCATTATTAGAGAACATTCTTAATAATAGCTCATCAAGGAAAACACAAGAAGCTACTACAAGTTAGTTTGATTTGGAAAGTGGTTTTGTGCCTTACAGTCAGGGCTTGTGTTTGCTCTAGAAAAGCAGATCACGTTGCGCTCTGTGCAAGATGAAGACTGGAACTGCAGAATATAAACAAAATTGTAGGGGAGATAGTAAACCACTGCCCACATCTCCTTTTGAGATTGCGTAGTGGAAGGGTCTTCATTTTGTTGTCTTGTGAGTGCAAATGTTCTTGAAGTACATCAGTTTTAGAAAGGAGCAAATGTGGGAATGAGCCCATTACATGGAGAACTTGAGGGGAAAGCAGATCATCAGTGTGAGCTTTTGAATAAGGTGGAAACACGAAGGCGTTAAGGTCTGGATTTTGTTCTGATTAAAAAGTAATCTGTATAACACTTCCTTAAAGAAGAGTTAATAAGGGTCTGTCGTGCTTAAACATAGAAAGCAGAGCCTTGGAAATGTTGGTGTATGGGGTTTCCCTGAACAGGGAATCCTGAATCTTCTGCTTGATGCTTAGGAGGAAGAGGGCAAGCGTGATGCTTTCTGTTATGGCTGTTATACTGGATTTGTGGAATGCCTCTATGACAGGGCACCTTCTTGTCTTGCATGAGGTCACTCTCTTGAGTATTGGGAACCTTTTATTTAACCTCTCATGTTCATTTATTAAAAAAATAGATTAACTTCTTGTGTACCAGAACAGTTTCTGTCTTTGCTTGCTTTGGATTTTGTGCCTTTTTGAGTTCTATGTCTCTTTCTGTATTTTTTTAATGAGAGAATTTGTTTATCAGGGCACAGATGGAGCCTGGTTCGGCCGTGGGAGCTCTTTGTGCACAGAGCATCGGTGAGCCTGGCACACAGATGACTCTGAAGACTTTCCACTTTGCTGGCGTTGCTTCAATGAACATTACCTTGGGTGTGCCAAGAATCAAAGAAATCATTAATGCTTCAAAGGCTATTAGGTACTAATGTTTTCTTTTGCTTTTTCCCTTTGCTTGAGTGAAACCTGATGGATAAATTGCAATGTGCAATTGCATTTCCCTGTTCTCAGTAATGTACTGGACAAAGGGGCTGGAGCGCATCCAGAGAAGGCCAACAAAGCTGGTGAAGGGGCTGGAGAACAAGTCTTTTGAGATACAGCTGAGGGAAGTGGGGCTGTTCAGTCTAGAGATAAGGAGGCTGAAGGGAGACCTCATCACTGTCTACAACTGCCTGAAGGGCGGTGGGTATTGGTCTCATCACCCAAGTAACAAGTGATGGGATGAGGGGAAACGGCCTCAGGTTGCACCAGGGCAAGTTCAAATTGGACATCAGGAAGAATTTCTTCACCAAAAGGGTTCTCAGGCACTGGCAGAGGCTGCCTGGGGAGGCTGAGTCACCATCCCTGTGGGATTTAAAAGCCGGGCAGATGATGTGCTCAGGGATGGTTTAGTAGTGGACAGGTACGGTTGGACTCGATGAGCTCAAAGGTCTTTTCCAACCAAGCAATTCTATGATTCTATAATCTCTCAAACAAAGTGATACTTATGGCCAGACAAGAGGCAAGTTTTATTTTTCTGAAAAGCAAATGAGGCCAAGTGATTACTTGCAAAGTTTACTATTCCATTAGGTCTTATGTATTGTGAAACTTCCTGGTGTGTAGTGGTAGCATACCTGTTCCTAGGTGTATCCATGAAGCCATACTTAAGCTGGAGTAGTGTACACCATGACATCTCTTGTGTGTGTGCTTGGTTTTACCAGCCTGAAGTACATGAACAGCAATTCTCTTAAATATACCTGAGGAAGCTGCAGATCTCTTTACGTTGCTAAATACTGCTCTAAATGATGAGAAAGGTTCCACAAGGCGAGCTGTAATTCAAATTACCACCTGTAATCTGACTGGGTTTTCTGTGTGTTTCTTCTTTGTAGCACCCCTATTATAACAGCACAGTTGGACAAAGATGATGATCCTGATTTTGCCCGTCTGGTTAAAGGAAGAATTGAGAAAACTTTATTAGGAGAGGTAGGAAAAATTGTACTATTGCTAATGCTTTTTAAATCTAACCATTGGCCAGTTCCTGTGGGGCATTTTAACCATTGTCACATGCTAACTGGCTTGTCCTTATCTCTTAAAGATTTCAGAATATATTGAGGAAGTGTTTCTCCCAGATGATTGTTTCATCCTCGTGAAGCTGTCTTTAGAGCGCATCAGACTGCTGAGACTAGAGGTGAGTTTTTCAGTTCTTGCACTGAATAAGCCTTGGGTGAGTTCCAAAGGGTCTCTTAAATCCTGTCTCAGGAACAGGAGTCAGCCTGTGGACATCTAAAAGAAGACAGTGAACGAAGGTTTTTCTGGAGCTACAGTACCTCTGGATTTTTTTCCCTTTTAAAGTGGATAGTTTTTCCTTTTTTTTTGGAAATAAGGAAACATACATTCATTTCTAAACACAGGGATGCCATTTCTGTCCATTAGTTAACATACAGACCAGTATGCCCAGCACAGGGTAGTATTTTGTGCAACTTAAGAGTAACAATTTTTGTTTCTTTTTCTGCATTCTGCTTTGTTATATTCTGTTGGGGGACTGCTGCATTTTTGTAAGCAGATTTGTGTGTTTTTGAAGAGATAACCTGACGTTTGCTGGCTGACTTTTGGCACAGGTGAATGCAGAGACTGTGCGCTACTCTATCTGCATCTCCAAACTCCGAGTCAAGCCCGGGGACGTCGCTGTCCATGGAGAGGCAGTCGTGTGTGTGACCCCTCGTGAAAATAGCAAGAGTTCAATGTATTATGTATTGCAGTCCCTGAAGGAAGAACTACCAAAGGTAAAAACAAAGGCTGCCTCATGCTTTTGTGGGAGGTAATCAGTGATAATAATTTGGGGTTCTGTGGTGGGAAGACAACTCTTGGCGTGGTTGACAGTGAATACAGGCTGAGTCAGTGACTCTTCGGTTGCGGTGCTACTGCCTTAGAGCTGAAACTAAGCCTCCATTACTCATCTTTATCTGTAAAATCGAAGCCTTGATGTTTTCTTTACAACATTTACTGAAGCATTTGGAGTGCAGCAGTTGCATGAAATGGTTGTAGCTTCTTCCAGCTGCATCTAGAATTCAGAGAATGGTTTGGGTTGAAAGGGACCTTAGAGATCATCCGGTTCCAGCCCCCTGCCATGGGCAGAGACACCTCCCACTGGATCAGATTGCTGAAAGGCCCATCCAGCCTGGCCTTGGACACCTCCAGGGATGGGGCAGCCACCACTACTCTGGGTAACCTGTGCCAGGGCCTCCCCACCCTCACAGGAAAACGTTTCTTCCTAATGTCCGAGCTAAATCTTCCCCCTTCCAGTTTAAAGCCATTCCCCCCCATCCTATCATTAGTTGTAAAAAGCCCTTCCCCAGCTTTCCTGTGGCCCCTTTCAGTACTGGGGGGCTGCTCTAAAGTCTCCCTAGAGCTTTTTCTTCTCCAGGCTTAGCAATGCCAACTCTCTCAGCCTGTCCTCATAGCAGAGGTGCTCCAGCCCTTGGATCGTGTTCGTAGCCTCCTCTGGACCCATTCCAACAGTTCTATATCCTTCTTATATTGGGGATTCCAGAACTGGACACAATACTCCTGGTGGGGAGTAGAGGGGGAGAATCACCTCCCTTACCCTGCTGTCCACCCTTCTTTTGATGCAGCCCAGGACATGGCTGGCCTTCTGGACTACAACTACACGTTGCCAGCTCACGTTTAGCTTCTTATCAATCAGCATCCCCAAGTCCTTCTTGAACCACATGACAGCACTGGGCAGTTTTGCAGCTTTCTGTGAGGAGGCTGTCTACTTTGGATTTGAGTAGATAAGTGAACCTTATTATTGGCAGGATGCTCTTTCAGTTGTGTGGATCTACCACCATTCAGAGACCCAGGTCTGAGTGTGGTGTTATCTGTCAAGAAATAAAAATGTGGGTAACGGGTAACGTTTATAATACTGTGGGAATGTCACGTTTCCACTAGTGTGTTTAAGAGCAAGAAATTTTATTTCATGTGTTTTCTAGCTGAACATTTACTCCAAAGGCTGGAGCTTCTAACTAGGTTAGAATGCTGATAAGGATTATCCTTCTATACTACATCAAAGTTACGAGGTTGCTTTGTTTTGTGAAGGTTGTGGTGCAAGGTATACCAGAGGTTTCCCGAGCCGTCATTCATATTGATGAACAAAGTGGAAAGGAAAGATACAAACTTCTAGTTGAAGGTGATAATTTGCGAGCAGTTATGGCTACTCACGGAGTGAAAGGAACAAAAACATCCTCTAACAACACCTACGAGGTAAGGTTCAAGTGGGAAGTGTGGGGTTTTTGCCCACAGCACCTTTATCACAAGCACTTGGTTGCACTCAGATGCAGCAGCTGATTTCTAATCAAGCCTGACTTCGCTCGTGGTTGTCAGAATGCATTAACACAGTGCATTCAGCTGGCAGCACTGTTCACTTCAGAGAAGCTTTTTCTGTAAACATTTTTTAAATGGAGGAATGCAAAAGGGTTGTAATGGAAATTGAGTATTATCTGATATCAGACATTGCCATGGTTTAGATGATGGTGTTGGTGTTGGTGTTAGTGTTGGGTTATAGGTTGGACTTGATGATCTCAGAGGTCCTTTCCAACTTTGTGATACTGTGATACTCGTTCCAGGAATATACTTGCTCCAAGCTTTTGGTTCTTCACTAGTCTAGCATGATCTCTTTTGTAGGTAGAGAAGACACTGGGAATTGAAGCCGCTCGGACAACCATTATCAATGAGATTCAGTATACAATGGTGAACCACGGCATGAGCATCGATAGGAGACATGTGATGTTGCTGTCTGATCTGATGACTTACAAGGTTTGTACTCTGCTTTTTCTACGTGTTCCGTTGGCCTGTTTAATCAAATTAATTTTACCGTGTTTGAGAAGGAGAGGTGAGCTCAGGAGATGGAAATCAGTTGTGTTTAAAGAATTCCAAGTCGTACTGATCCAGTACAGTTGTTTGTAAATCAAACAAAATGCTTGCTTAATCTAATGCTTGGGGATAGAAGGGAGAAGGTCTCCTTCGACTGAAAACAAGTTGATATAATGAGTAGGGAATCATAACTTCATTTTGGAAATAGGAATCCTAAAATCTGTGGTATGAAAATCAACTCTTTGGGTAACTATGCGTGCAATTTAAGGCCTGCTGTGCAGAAAACCACACAGGGTGTGGTTCATAGCAGCTGCACTGCATATAGGAGTCAAAGGCTACAGACAGTGCAAATAGAATCAGATTACATGGAGGCTATGAACAGTCTTCCAGAACTTGTTAGTAAAAAATTGTGTCTGTTCTTCATTGACTGACTTTCTTTCTTGCACACCCGATATGTTTTTTAGACTTTGAGTACGCTTAGTGAAGTCAGATTTTCCACTTTGCCTGCCAGAGCGCAAGGGTTTAATTTGAGTAAAATGGATGAAGGAGTTCTGCCTTCTCCCACACTGTAGGGCTTTGTTGTGTGGAGCAGGGCTGGCCCTGTGGAGCTGCAACCCAAGAGTGCAAAAGGGCATCACAGTGCAGTGGTTTACACTTGTTGGGCTCCTAGCGTGGTTTCTATTGTCTGTGCTTCTGACTTGTGCTTCTGTGCACAGGCTGTTATAATCAAATGGTTACTTAGGAACAGAGGCAGAAATAAACCAAGTTAGTTTAAAAGATAATTCTTTTCTAGAGGGTGAAAAAATGAAGAATTAACATCTTCTGTAATCTCATTTATCAGTAGACAATAGGCAGTAGCTTCAGCGCAGTGTTCTCAGACCCCGCTGAAGTTTGTAGCTCACCATTTATAGTTGTGTGGTGTTTCTCATGGCCATATTTCTTTCAATCTTCCCAATATTCTTGCTTTTAAAAAAGAAAAATCTGTTGATCATTTACAACAGTTTCTGTTGTGTATGAGTGATCACTCCTGGTTTATTTAAATATTGATTGCTACCAAACTATTAACCTTCAGGATGTTCAGCTGTGAAGCAGCTTATTGTGACACTGCTCTTTAAGGTCCCTTCTAACCCAATCGTTCTATGATTCTATACTGTAGTTAGTAACCTCTTTACTTACTATTTATTTCATGTGTTTGAGAGAGTAAAACCTACATTTCTGTTGTTCACTTGATCTGCTGCTTTAGCAAAGGTAACTGACCACCAACCACCATCGTGATGGTCTCTGTTTTTTTCCATCAATCAAGGGTGAGGTGCTGGGCATTACGAGATTTGGACTGGCAAAGATGAAGGAAAGTGTGTTGATGTTGGCTTCTTTCGAAAAGACTGCAGACCATCTCTTTGACGCTGCCTACTTTGGACAGAAGGATTCTGTTTGTGGTAGGTGTTGCAAATTCTTTTGCAGTTTGTGGTCTTCACCCAGCTTCTAAACCTCTTCAAAGCACTGGATTTTTGCCCTTGTTAAGCTTTTTGTTCACATTACCTGTTACTTTTTTTAAACATTTATGTGAACGACAACATTCTTATGCTCCTGAGAATGTGCAGAAGTGTCATTTGGATCAGAACAGTATGATGAGAAAAACCCACTGGTACCTGATACCTTGTTTTTAGTGTGGAATGTTCTTCAGGAAAGTTGTATCCACCAGCAGATCTGGAACAGCAATGTCTCAGCACATCACTGTGATAAATGTTACGGCTCTCAAACACACAATTGGGACAGGATAAATCTTTAAATTCAGAACAAGCACTTTTTGAATTGTGAGAAGGCTGGTGTAGCTGAAGTGGTGAGCATGCCTTTCACTGGGAAGCTGTATGGGGTTTGAGGGAACCTGGCCAGAGTGGACTGCAGTCTTAGCACTGAATCAGAAAACGAGTGTGAAGTGACTTTGCCTTGAATCTTCCGCTGTTGGCACCGAGTGGAATGTGTCTGCTCAGAAAACAAACCTTCTGAAGCTGTCACAGCTAGAGAAGGTGTTGAAGCTGGGTTGAATTCTTCCTTTTTAGAATTTAAATAATGCAGATTAAGTAACAAACTGCTCTGATATTCCACTCTTGGGAGAAGCCACCTGGAGTCCTGTGTCTAGTTCTGGAGTCCCCAACATAAGGTGGCGATGGAACTATTGGAGTGGGTCCAGAGAAGCGTTATGAAGATGATCCGAGTGCTGGAGCACCTCAGCTATGAGGACAGGCTGAGAGAATTGGGGTTGTCCAGCCTGGAGAAGAGAAGGCTCCAGGGAGACCTCATAGTGGCTTTCCAGTACTGAAAGGGGCTGCAGGAAAGCTGGGGAGGGGCTTTTTACAAGACCTTCTAGTGATAGGATGACGCAGAACAGCTTCAAACTGGAAGGGGGTGATGTAGATTAGACATTAGGAAGAAATTCTTCACCATGAGGGTGGTGAGGCACTGGCACAGGTTGCCCAGGGAGGTTGTGGTTGCCCCATCCCTGGAGGTGTTCAAGGCCAGGTTGGATGGGGCTTTCAGCACCTTGATCCAGTGGGAGGAGTCCCTGCTCATGGCAGGGGATTGGAACTGGATGATCTCTTAAGGTCTCTTCCAACCCAAACCATTCTATGATTCTACGATAACCATAACATTGAACTTTGATCCAAAGAGGAGACCTTGGTCTTCGCGTGTGCAGTTCAGGAGATTCAATAGGCAATGTCTACAGAATGGGTAAAGGAAAACAGTTCTGTGAATCGTTACTCTTCAGGTGTTCAGCATGTTTGATTTTTTTTTTTCCCTAGGTGTTTCTGAGTGCATCATCATGGGAATTCCAATGAATATTGGAACGGGACTTTTCAAACTGCTGCACAAAGCAGACAAAGACTCCACACCTTCTCGGAGGCCTCTGATATTTGATAACAATGAATTTCATATTCCCATTGTTACATAGCACTTGAACATGATACAAGAAAGCAAAACAAGAAGTAGCAGGAAAACATCATTTAAAATAGGAAAGGTTTGTGATCAGTTCTGTGTGCCCCAATAACTGAGTTGGTAAATGAAATGCTATCGAAGGAATTGCCTGCTTGTTTACCCTCTGTTGTTTGGACAGACCCTGGGAGGAGAGGCTTCTCTGCACCAGAGTGGAAATCAATTTAAGATCTGTTTTGGCTGGTAAAGTTTTTGTTTCCATTGCTGGAATTCAATCTTTGTGTTAATGTCAACGGGTGGGAGTTGTTTCTAACTCAGCAATAGACGCTCGTATTCAGATTTGATTGAAAACCTAAAACCGCAAAGGAGCGTGCCTGGAAATGACCTTTAAACAGGAGGTAAGAACAGGGACTTCAGAAACCCAGAACTGAATCTCTGAGTAATTCGCACCAAGTTAAACTTCAGGAGTGCTGTTGAAAGTGTTCAAAATATTTGATCTTGTGTGGTTTTAATTGTTTCTCTTTTATCCCAAATTATTACCCAGTAAACGGTTTTCCTCCCCGCTATTCTGCTTTGGGAGGTACCTGCAAGAAGCCACAGATTGTAAAGCTGTTACTAAATTCTGAGAAGGCTGTTATATTGCAAAGTATAAATATTTTTTTTTTATTATAGCAGCTGTTAGACTGCTGGAATCTGTAATTTACAGCAGTCTTAGTTTTGGAAAAGTTTAATAATTGAGCAGGATCATCTGAACGACCTGGCTTTATTTTAATATATAAAGTAGAAATAGGAAAGGAAGCATTTTCATGCATTTCCAGGCAATAATTTGGAAGTATTTTAATCTTCAACCTACTAGAGCAGTTTTCAGAATGAATATAGACTTAAAATTATTAGAGTGCAGTATGTTTAAATTTACTGCGGTGCTGTGGCGGGCAAGTGTCTGGATGTTTTCTTGTCGGTGTTGTTTGGATCATCATTGTGCTTGTGACATGGGTCAGGTTGGAGAGAAACGAAACAAAGAAAAGCTCAAGTTGTGCATTCGTGAAAATAAAAGCTGCTGGATGATGTGGCATCTGACAATGAATGGGTTTGTGCCACGGTTTGTCTTCACATAACAACCAAAAGAGTAGTGTCAGGCTCCATTCAGAGAACATAAATCTGTTGGGTTAAGTCTTAAGGTGCCGCTGTGTTTGTTTTTTAAATCATCTTCCATGCAGAGAAAATCCAATGTGCAGTTCAACATTAGCTACTCTCAGATTCTTTTGTGTTTTCTGTGGAGTACAAAGATATACTTCTGCCCAGATTGTGGCAGGGTAGGGACTGAGAATAATGTATTTAGTATCTGCTCTAAAAGCAGATGTATATTTTGCTGTCTCCCTTTTAACTGTACAAATTTCAGAATGAATTAAAATGGTGTTCGGCGTCATCTTCGTGAGATCGTCACTCATGGATTTGTCTGTGCAGAACTCTCCTCTGTTTCTTTTCATGGGAAATTCTACTGCAAGTGCTTGGACATTTTGTGAATAAAGATTCTTCTGAAGGTGGAAATGGGTGGAGTTCATATTGGATTGAGTAACCACCTCTTTTTATCTTTATCTTTTTTTGTAAATATAGTAAATGTGGCTATTTAAATGGTGGGTTTACTCTGTGTGTGTGTTAAAAGTATTCAGTTATCATTGTCTTTAATATGACAAAAAGAGGCAGAGATAAAGAAAACAAACTCTGGGTTTGTTTACTGCTGCATTGTATTTGTATATCGTTAATTTATGGATGACCTCTGCCTCCCTCATTTGCTTGATTATTAAGACAGCTGAGAATTACTGAGTTTAAATCTCAGGTATTTACAACCTAAACAAGTAGTGTAAAACTTCTCTTGCTTCAAGTAAATAAAAACTTGTGTCCAGAGGAGGGCAACGAAGATGGTGAAGGGGCTGGAGCACAAGCCCTGTGAGGAGCGACTGAGGGAGTTGGGGCTGTTTAGTCTGGAGAAGAGGAGGCTCAGGGGAGACCTCATTGCTCTCTACAGCTCCCTAAAAGGAGGTTGTAGTCGGGCAGGGGTTGGTCTCTTCTCTCAGGTGACCAGGGACAGAACTAGAGGGCATGGACTCAAGCTTTGTCAGGGAAAGTTTAGACTTCATGTTAGGAAAAAGTTCTTCCCTGAAAGGGTGATTGGCCATTGGAATGGGCTGCCCAGGGAGGGGGTGGAGTCACCGACCCTGGAGGTGTTTAAGGGGAGACTGGATGAGGCACTGAGTGCCATGGTTTAGATGATGGATTGGTGTTAGTGTTGGGTTATAGGTTGGACTTGATGATCTCAGAGGTCCTTTCCAACCTTATGATACTGTGATACAGTGTGAAATATAAACAATAATTCAATGATTCTGTAAGTATTGCAGCCAAAAATAGATCATTTACAAGAGTACTGTTAATTAGTAATTATTGTTTGGGCTTTCTGCACAGTCAGTAAACAAATTAGCTGTTTGATTTCACTCATTAACAGCGTTTTATAAAGGTCAATTTTAATGGAACTTTGAGATATTTCTTGAAATTTACATGTTTATTAGTTTTCTTATCTTCAGTGCAAGTTTCATTTTTTAAAAAATAAGACTTTTGCAAAATTTCTTTTCTTCTAATGAATGTGCTAATTGAAAATAATAATTTGAATGTCAATTTTCAAGAAATCATTTTGGTTTTGAAAAATGACCAGCTAGAAGCAGAAGCCCTAAATCAGAACATCGCAGAGAGCCGAGGTGTCTTTGCGTGGGAAAGCCTCACTTATTCATTTGTGCTGTCTCAGAATTGTTGGTGTATTTATCACAGTGAAAGCACTTGTGAAGTTCATGCTAAAATCTGTAGCCATTGCGTTATGGCAACATTCAGGTGCCGTGAATCAAATTTGATCACGAATGCCCTTAAAATTTTAGATGTCCTCCACCTCCTATAGAATGTGGGCATTGAACTTGGAATGGTAGGGATGCTGGAGAACCTTGTGCTGAGCTGCAGAGTTGGCTGCGAGCGGGCAGCCCAGGATGGGAACCCAGATTCGTGGCCGTCCTGCTGATGGCATGTGGGAGAGGAAGCAAGATTTGCCTACCAAAATTCACCAAGTGAGTTGAGAGCATCCACATCCTGATCTTCTTCTCCTTATTTTTCATCTGTTTTAAAACAAAAGTAAACTTTTCCTTAATTGTCAGAAACTCCTCGATAAGTCATTATTTATGAACTGATCTGGGATTATTCTTTTTCTCGGCGAGGTCTACTGAAAACGCTGCTCCGCTGTCGCCGGCACTGAAACTGGGAAACTGTTTTCCGTCTTGATCTCAAGTAATTGGCAAAGCAGATGTATTGCTCATTTGTATCCTTTCAAGAGAAGTAGTTCAGGATTTTACATGGAGTGGGTCAAAAAACCCTACCATCTCCACTTTTTCCTTTTGCCTAACAGTAGGAACAGCTGAATTATTACTTAAAAAAAACCCACTTCAGTAGATGCTTGGAGATGGGGGGAGCTTCGGGAGGTCTCTCTGTGCCCTAAGACCAAACACATGGAAAGTCACCTTCAGTCTCCAACTGGAACAAGGAAAATGTCACAGTATCACAGTATCATAAGGTTGGAAAGGACCTCTGAGATCATCAAGTCCAACCTATAACCCAACACTAACACCATCATCTAAACCATGGCACTCAGTGCCTCATCCAGTCTCCCCTTAAACACCTCCAGGGTCGGTGACTCCACCCCCTCCCTGGGCAGCCCATTCCAATGGCCAATCACCCTTTCAGGGAAGAACTTTTTCCTAACAGTCCTGCGAGTCTGGTGAAAATGAAATCCTAGCATCATCTTCCACTAGAGAGCAGTGTTTTGTTTTCGGAAAAGAGGTTTTGGGGTAGCAATTCTTCATTCTTCTATTAAAAAAGGGGTCTGCAATTTCAGAGCTGAAATACAACTATGAGAAGGATGGTTTCTGGTTAAAAACATATACATGAGGAAGGGAAAGTAGAGTCCAGACCTGACTTTTCACAATCAGTAAGGACTTGCTTAGCTTGTGCTCCATCTGGCTTAAACAAACAAGCAAATAAAGTAGCGCGGCAGAAGACTGTCCTTATTCCCAAAGGAGCAGAGCGAGCTGGGAGAACAGCAGATCCGTGCCATGAATTTGGTTCCAGCATTTTCCATGGAGCAGTGATTGTTAAAATGTGCATTCATTCTCTACAGTGAGTAATTCAATATCACTCCAAGAGCTGCTCTGGAGCAGGAAGCTCTGGCTGCTCACTGGAGAGCATCTGCCATTCTTCAGCTGCTGCAGAACCCCAGAGCAAGGCTGCATTGAAAACACTTGAAGGTGATTCTGAGAGATGCAAGAGACCAATGCTTAGGACTAAAATTAATGTCAAACAGGTGGTGGTTTCTGTGTCCAGACAGCTGGGAACAGCAGGATTTATGAAAAATTACTTCCATTTTAACCTGATCCAGTGGGAGGTGTCCCTGCCTGTGGCAGGGGTTTGGAACTGGATAGGCTTTAAGGTCCCTTCCAACCCAAACCATTCCATGATTCTGTATTTTGTGACTTGTTGAAGGGCACAGAGGGTGAGGGGTTTCTTCCATGTGTGCACTGGGAGGAAGGACAAACCTTGCTCCTTTCACTACCCTGACCCCCGCACTTTTCCAACAGGTGGGGGGAGGGGTACCTTGCCAAGCCCACGTGACAACTCCTTCCCTTTGCCATCTGCCCTTCTCCCAGATTCTCAGCTCATGCAGATAATTTTCCAGTTTACATCAAGGCTTCCTTTCAACTGCCATTTTTAAGAAGATAGTTCTTGACTTAGGCCACTGCTGTGCATTTTCTGGTTCCCCTTTCCCTTTATTCCTTTCTCCTTGCCCTTGTTTCTCACACGGATTCCTCCCTCCTGGGCCGGCAGTGACTGTCACTGCCAGTGACACTGCTGCCCCGCAGCACCGCGATGTCAGCCAGGCTGTGCCACTGGCTGCCTCCGACTCAGCCGTGCAAGGTTACTGCCAGCCTTGGTCCGGAGGAGAACTAAACCACCCAAGGAAAAAACATCTCCTCGGTACATCTGGATGTGGAAATTCACTGCCATAAAAATTACACTTACGGTCAAATAACTTCAGGAAAAAATGACCTTCTTGTGTAAGGGAATGTGTTGGTACTCCAGGCTGAAATGAAAGGCAGCCCTGCTTCACGCGACTTGAAAACTGCGTTCAGCCGCTTAATTCTCCGTGTAGTGTTCTGCTAAGCAGGTTTCTGGTCCTTCCCACTGACCTGGCACCAACGTTGTTTCCCTTGCTTGTGTTTGTGTGGGTTCTGTTTGGAATGTGATGATCAGCACAGCAACTCGGTAGGTAGCTGGGACACACAGAGTTTTTGAGGCTCTCTGTATTTTAGATTCAAACTCTTAAAGACTGTCAAATGACAGCAGCCTTTCTTTAGCAATATGGTTGTGAGCCTAGAGAAGAGAAGGTTGAGGGGAGACCTCACCACTGTCTACAACTCCCTGAAAGGAGGCTGGAGCAAGGTGGGTGCTGGTCTTTTCTCCCAGGTGATAGGGCGAGAGGAAATGGCCTCAAGTTATGCCAGGGCAGGTTCAGATCAGATGTCACTGAAAATTCCTTCCCTTAAAGCGTTCTCAGGCACTGGTAGAGGCTGCCCAGGGAGGTGGTGGAGTCACCATCCCTGGAGATGTCTAAAACACGAGGAGATGAAGTGCTCGGGGATGATTTAGTAGTGGACAGGTACAGTTGGATTCGATGATCTCAAAGATCTTTTCCAACCAAGCAATTCTATGATTCTATGAATCATCAAGGAGAGGGAAGGGACTGTGCTGGTCACTCTACAGAATCCTTAGTGAATGGCAGGTACTTACCTTCCCAGGCCTCCATTGCCAGGATGTATGGATCAAACAGCATTAGCATCTGCCATGTAGAGCCCTTTTTCTTCTTTCATCTTCCAAAGAAAGCAGGAAAAGCCTTAAAGTTGTTGCTCTTGAAGTCAGCTGCAAGGCAGGCTCTGACACTTCAGCTGGAAAAGCAGAGGGTGAAGCAGTGAAGCTCTTTGCTGCCATCAATGTTGCTGGAGGGAGTGGGCGGCAGCTCTGGAGATAAGGGAAAAAAGCCCTAACAGTACAAATAGCTCATGGTAGAAAGGATAATATTTGGCTTGCCTGGCTGCTTTATCCTTCATGGAATATCCCTCACAGACTTGGAGTATTTTTATTTCAGCTATTCTTCTGCACAGTGTTTTTATTACCAAATTGGGGCTTAATCCAAGTCCCCTGGAAACCAATTAGAGAACTCTAAAATGGCAGCACTGGAGGAGGTTTATATATCCATTACATTAAGTATTTCTATCCATCAGGCTCCCCCCAGTTAATGCATCTTCATAAGTTTCAAACGGTTGCACAACACTTCTCTAAACATCATTGCTGTAGCCTTGGTTCAGAAAAAAAGCATTTTAAACCAAATCCTTTTTAAGGTTTCTGTGCTGCTCAGGACTCTGATTCCGATGTTTCTGCTCATTCTGGGCCACATTGGAGATGTTCTTTTCTGTTTAGCATCAAGATGGGGATTTGCTCTTTGCTTTGGGAGGGGTCTTTTGTTTATTGTTCAGTTCTGACAAATCTGGGCATTCACAATAAGTTCTGAATTATTTTTATGGCATTTTTCTTTGAAAAATACCGGTCAGCCTGAAGTGTTCAATGTTTAATTTTCACATTAGTGTTATGAGGGGGGAAAATACAGATGTGTTGATTATTTCTAGCTCAGCTGAAACTGCATGACCAAGCGTTGTGGAAGCTGGTAATACAGCTGCCACTATGCCAAGCAGAGACTTTAGTTCATTTGGGAAGTGTCCGATGCCTTTCCCATCCCTGCCAAGGCATGTGGACTGGCACAAAGAATGTATTCCTGCTGCCTTCTACATTAGAATGTAACTTAGGAGTTAATTCATTTCATCTTAGTTACTGTTTTCAGAACTGATTTTCATTAAGTCCAGTGTTTCTGTAGCGTTTAACATCCCTCAGTCTTCAGTTGCATCCTGGCCCACAGCCTGCTTTGCCTGAGCAAACTGACTGCAGCAAGTCCTGCAGGGTTTCTCTTTGACTTTATTCTCACTGTAATCTCAGGCTTGTGTTTACCTCCTCCAAATATAACTTTCCGCTTTCGCCCAAGGAATACTTTCCACTGGATGAGGGTGCTCAAAGCCCCATCCAACCTGGCCTTGAACACCTCCAGGGATGGGGCAACCACCACTGCTCTGGGCAACCTGTGCCGGGGCCTCCCCAACCTCACAGTAATCATTTCTTCCTAAGATCTCATCTCAGTCTCCTCTCTTTCAGCTGAAAACCATTCCTCATCATCCTCTCCCTGCACTCCCTGATCAAGAGCCCCTCCCCAGCTTTCCTGGAGCCCTTTTGCAGTACTGGGAGGCTGCTCTAAGGTCTCCCTGGAGCCTTCTCTTCTGCAGCCCAAATCTTTCAGCCTGTCCTCTTATGGGAGGTGCTCCAGCCCTCTGCTCATCTTCGTGACCTCTGGCCTTGCTCCAACAGATCCATGTTCTTCCTGTGCTGAGGGCTCCAGAGCTGAACACAGGACTTCAGGTAAGGTCTTATTTATCGCTGTTAAATAGCAGTTAAAACCAGGTACCACACAGATGATCTGCTTATGGTCCAGCATGTTTTTCAATTTCCCAACAATCTACATTTTTCTGGATCTCACAAAAACTTGTAGAACTGTACACGATTAGTGAGAATGCACTAGACATACCTCTCCCATGTCACGAAACATGAATTCAGAATGCTCAAGCATTTCATTATGAAGCAAGCAAGCTTTCATTGAGCTTCAGTGGTTTCTGTGCAGCTGGATGCTCTTCACAATCCTACTCATCTGCTTCCACGCTTTATAAAGCTTTTAGAGTCCAACCAAACATGAGTATTGGTCTAATCTGACGTGCAGATACGGTGGGTACTGCTTTTCTCAGGAGTTGGGCTGCACTTCTTTTCCCCCCTTAGCTTAAGCACTGCAAAACAGATGAGCTGTGAGACTTGTTCTTCAGGCGTGTGCGGAAAGGTGGGTGTTGCACGGTACCTGAAGAAACATGGAGAACCACAGTTGCCTGCAAACCTGCCTCTGTTTCTTTAAGAGAGCCCTTTGGGCTTGGACTGGAGACACCTGGGCTGCCCTGGAGCTTTCAAGGGTTACTGTGTTCTATTTAGCATCAGGAGCCTTCCTCTTCTAGCCCTGCTGCCCCACACTCACTGTCGGTACAAGAGTGTTTGTGTGTCTCAGGCAGTGGTTCCTGCAGCTCTGCGAGCGCTGCCCATAAGGCTTCCTAAAGCTCTGCTTTGTCATTTTTGCCTGCTAGGCACGATGAGATGCTTTTTGCTCTTTCGATACCCATCGGGCCAATGTCTGACAGGAATTACATTCTGTCACAACAACTTCCCTTCCTCTCCAGCTGCATGATTTTTTAACATGGAATGGTAGAATGAAATATGGATATCTGGTAGATAATGAGAGAGAGAGATCTGAACAAAAGCCCTTTAAATTTGATGGGAGGTCACTGCTACCTGCAAAGAGTAAGATCAAGTGCTTGGTCCTTCCATTGCCTTGAAGACCCTCAAAATCTTATCTTGTACCTGAGATGTATTCAACTCGGATCAGCGAGCAGGGAACTCCTTGCCATTAAAAGTACAAATGCAATCCTTAGCAGATTTGACACTTCAAATACAAAATGGAACACAATACCCTTCCTTATTCAAGAGCCTTTAAGTTCGAATCCAATTTGAAAACGCTCATTGCTGAAAAGCAATGAAGACAGTGGAGCTGTGCTGAGACGTAGAGTGCTTACTATTACAGTTGTCGAACTTCTTCAACCACAGCTTGGGTTTTCTCTTTTAGAATTCCCTGCCTGTGCATGGTTTGATTGCAGAAGTTACCCAGGGATGCTCTAGGCATTCATTTGCTTTTATCTCCCCGTTAGCGCTAAAAGAAGTAAAAGTGAACGATTGGTATAAATAGCTTGCCTTGGCTTGACTTGAAAACTGACCTAGAAACTGCAAGAACAAACAGCAAACAACAGCTTTTGAAAGAGGCTATTTAACATCTGGTCGCTTGTGGAAGTCAACCACATCACAAGTCAGCCCAGCCTCCCAAAGAAAATTAAATCTCCTCCCCAGTTCTGTTCTAAACAGAGTTTTTACAGCCCTGTAGGGTCACCACTAATATGCCTCTGTAGTATTGCTGGTTTTCTTTTGCTGCCTGGTTTTGGAAGCGGTTGTCTGAGAAACAGAGGTGTCTGTGTTTAACCACAGCTCCAGGAGGAGCCAATTTACCTACTCTTTTCTTCTCCCCCCAAAAAACAAACAAACAAACACTCTTCTTGCCAGGTAGTCTGCTCTAAAGGAAAGCCTTTTCTTCCTCTTTTAACAGGCAAAGTTTTAGCTGCTTACATAAAACTTTCTCTTTTTTAATTCGGCTTTTCAACAGCCACAGGAAATTTGAAGCCTTCAGCAGACAGGGTCTTCTGGTGTCTTCTTTCTACTGAAGCTTCTTGGAGAAACTGTCTAATCTTCTTCATTTTATTGAGCTACCAGCCCAGCTCCTGCCCAGAGTGGGAATAGACCAAAATAATTACAATCTAAACCTGCCTAGCAGAGGGCAAGATGAAATGGATGATAGGTTTCAAGGCTACATAAAAAGAAACAGCTATATAACCATAGAATGGGTTGGGTTGGAAAGGACCTTAGAGATCATCCAGTTCCACTCCCCTGCCATGGGCAGCAAAATCTCCCACCAGACCAGGCTGCTCAAGACTCCATCCAACCTGGCCTTGAACACCTCCAGGGAGGGTTCTGGTCTGCTTTCTGTCATACTGTGTGCCAAAGCAGCTCACGTAAGGAAGAGCTGAACCTCTTCTTGGAGTTCACAGTCACCAAATTTTAGGGAGACAAATGATCCCTGTGCTCCTGTGACACTCCAACAGCAGCTCCCTTGGTCCACAGCTCCAGCAGGAGTGCTAAGGAGCTCAGGATTTATGCGCACAGCGCATTCCTGAAGGTGATAATTGCCCAGCAAAGGGTAAACGAGATCTTTTGATCTGCTGGCCCATAAGACCAGCATCTTCCTAAACTGAAAATGCTAATTGTCATCAATTTAAAAACACAAACTTGTGCTGAGAACTGTTTAGCTGTTAGTGTTCAAAGAACATCCATCACAAGAGTTCTGTTTTGTTCACTTCCTACCTAGACAGCTCTAAGCTTAACGTGATATCTCTTGTATTTTCCATGTACTGTCTTGGAGATCACATAATCCTCCTTGCCAGGATCCACAGTATTGTCAGCTTCCATTAACTTATTGTAAATCTCTTGATATTTTCCTCTAAACCCTGAGTTGCTTGAATCAGATGATTATGTGAGAAGCTTAGCTCTCATTACAAAACCGTTTCCAACATGTGTGGCTGCCAGTGAAGCTTGAAGACCAGTAGCCTAAGGGCTTCAAGACCACAATGCAAATAAAATGTCTCCCATATCCTTAAAAACAATAGAAAAAAACTCCTAATCTGAAACGAAATCCTCTGCTTTTGGCCATCAGAATCTCTGACTGGTTCAGAGTGGTGATATCGGAGAAGGGATTTACCAGGAAAACTATGGCAGCAAAACTGCTGCTGCGACTCGGGCAGCAGGGAGGTGCAGAGAAGGAGGATTTGAGGAGTGAAAGCCCTACTAAAGTGAGTGTAAGAAATCTGTTTGAAAGCCCAGACGTTTCTAAAGGGTGCCTTATTATAAAATACTAAGGTGAAATAATACAGTAGTGTCACTTAGTGCGTGCATGAGTGATGTCGAGTATAAATTTCATCACCTGGCAGCTTTTGGAAGCAACAATTCTGCAAGATAGAGGAACAGCCACTGGGTGCAGTCCCTGCTATTGCAGTTGCAATGTTTTACTCTCTCATTGAAATCTCATTGAAAGCAGGTATGCTTTTCTTTTCTGTTTCTCTTTCTCTACTTTCTCCCTCTTTCCTCTGCTTTCTTCTTTCCCTTTCCTCCTTGCTTGCCATGATATTCAGTTGTCTTGGTTTCAGCCTAAGTTCCCTGATCTGTATGGAAGATAGACTTTTACAATGAGAACTCTGTGCTGGATTAGGGGAATTTGAATCTCTTTTTAGTTTCTAACGTGACTCTATCACACAACATCATATTTCAGGAAAAGTGCTGAGTTTGCATACAAAAGAATGATGATGATTCTTGCATAATAAAAAAAGTATATTGGCAATTACAGGAAGAAAGTCTTGTATTAAAGGTTGAATCTTGCTCCTGCTGCTCTTCATTCTGATCTTAATATTTTCAAGGGCTTGCAGGTTTCCTTTTTTTTTATATTCTTAACACTGTGGAGTTTTCTGGGATTTCAAATCCTGCAGTTATATGGACTTACAACAAAGAGAGTCTACAGCTGCGGGGCTGCGGCTTAGTGAAACCTAATGCTTGTGCTGAGGATGATCCTACCCTCCCAACAGAAAATTCTGCAAGACCAAGACTTAAAAGTACTTCTCTGCCCCCTCCGTAAATCTACAGTGGGAGTTTTTTCAGAGGCAAATATACCAACCCAACTTGATTTTTCAAAGTCCAGTGTCTGCTTTTGAAAATCAGTCCTGAGGTTTGATACCTTCTTGCACGTTGCATGTTTCACCTGTATTTGAAAGACTTAATTTCTGCACGGCAACACTAGTGTTTCTCTTTTTCTTTCTGAGAAGACACAAAATTGAATAAAAATAACCCCCAGTTTCTGCCTCCATGTCCTCACCCTGTCCCCCAAATGTTTCTCAGGCTTCATAGGCATCGGCATTGCTAGCTTAGTATGCTCTCTGAGAGAGTCAATGGTTTCTAATGCCCAAAGCATACATCCTCAGCAACCTAGTTTCAAAATCTTTGGAAAAAAAGGATTTGGAAAGTTTTTCCAAAGCTTAGAAAAATCTTCTGATCTCCTTTTTCTGTAAATTTGCCAAGTTGTGGTTTGAATCCAATTTTACACAAGCACTCATGGCATCCTGTGTCAGAACTCCATATAGAGTTACAGTTTTTTAAATCCTTACTTTTATTTGGTTTAAAAAAACAAACAAGAAACTTGCCATCATTTTGGCACTATGATAAACACCTGGTTTAGTCTTGCATAGTACATGAAAGTCATAGACTTTAATTCATTTCAGGGATCTGTCTTTGATTAACTTAGATTTCAGTTCCAAACATTTATTCCACAGATATATCCTTTTTCTGGAAACTTGGCAGAGGAACTAAAGACTTTTGTCTATTTTTCTTTCTTTGAGAGGTGGAAGGAGTTAATTAAAAATTGGGTTTTGGCAGTAGGGTTATTGATTCGGAGATACTGTGACAATCTGAATTTTGGTCACTTCATAGACTTCACATAATAAATTTGCATAGATTTCCTAGATTGAGTCTTCAAAGACCATATATATGCCTCAGTCTTATGAAGACTTTCCCTGCACTTGCTGGAGGAGGTTTTTATTGAGTCAAGCAATTCAAGTAACAGCAAGGTCCCTTTTTTTCTGCAGGCAATTGCCTGCTGGCTACAACCATGAAAGACAGAAATCTATCTGTGCAATGAGGAATTTATTTGAGAGCAAAGAAGACTTGCAAGAAAAATGGAGTGTAAGAGACTCAGATATGACAAAAAGATAGAAACTGCATTGCCAGGAAGAAAGAAACCCAAAACGACAGGGATTTACCTGCTACCTGGCACTATGTGAGCAATGGAAATGGGAGATGGGGATCTGCAAGGCACTGCAGGGTAAGATTTATGTTTCATTTAAGAGAAAGCAAAGGACTAGGACACACATTTGGGAAAGGCAGGAGTAAATCGAGTCGAGCAGAAACATTTGCCGAGGCACACCTCCCTCTAGACTTTGGAACAGGACTCAAGATACCGGAGTTATGCCCTGCCCGAACGATGCTGTTCCTATGCAAGCTCTGGCAAAGAGCATGTGTCTACCTCAAGCGCTGAGACAGGCAGAGGATGAAAAATAAGATCATTCTTTATTATTTCAAGCAGCAGAGAACTCTGCATGTATCTAATGGACAACTCTCACCATTATGCCGTATGATGAAATTCGTTGGTTTCTTTTCTTAACAGGAAATTAAGAGCACACAGAATAAACCAATATTGCTAGAGACCTGCCAAGATTAGAAAGGCCTAAATTCTAGGAAACACTCAAATAATTTATGCAATGTTTATTCAGTCTTCTTGTGCATTTGCCTTACGAGATGTTTCAATCGCACGATTCCTTGCCCCACGCTCTGTTGCAGCGTGGCGCCGGCCGAGAGCGGAGTCTGTCGGCTGCACACCAGGTGGCACACGGCAGGTTTCACTGCTCGCCGATAGCTTTTCACTCTGTTCTGTTTCAGCTCCATTTTGCTGAGTGAAAGACAACAGTTAATACATACCAGTGTTAACTAGTGTTTCTGGAATGCAAGATCACTTTACTGGCTAAGCTTTGCCCAAATTATTGGAGAGAAATAGGCAGATTTTCTGATAAATTCAATTAGTCCAGAATGAACGCGGTCTGCAGGAGTTTAGAACGTTAGTCGTTAGCCAACAAAGCCAATCTCTCTGTATTTCATCTGGTAAAAATAATTTGCTAAGAAAACCTCGGATGCAAAATTAGAAGAAATGAATCTACAAGAGTGCGAGTAACAATGGACCACAGGTGAAAAAAAAAGTGTTTCAAGTATCTGTTTATATAATGACTTTTAAGATTGAGGAAAAAAAATTAAATCCCTTTATTCTGTCTCTTGCTCCACTAATAGCAGTGGAATTCATAACGTGACCATGCAGGTTTCCCAAGGCTGTTTTCATACATGGGAGACACCATTGTCATCATCATTGTTCTTACCATCACCCGTTGAACTATGTAAGACTCGAAATTCAGTTCAGCACCTGAATTCTCCAAATGGGTGTGTAACAGGAATTTTTAGGGAAAAATTGCTTTCTCTTGTACATCACTGAGTCCAGGTCTCTGGACACTAAATAAAAGGATGCAAGTGTTTGGACAGGAGGCTTGGAGATAACTTCAGTTAGTCCTAGATGTCACATGGGAGAACACAAACACCAGGAATGCTGTTTCTGTGTTACTACAAATACCGTTATTTTTTGCAGGACAGCAGAAGCACACCTGCATGGCAAGACAAGAGCCTTTCATATAAAACATGAATTTAAGATTAGAAATGCTTGTGGCCATTCTGTAGTCTCTTCCCCTGGCTATTTGCAGGCTGAGGTACTATCGGGCACGAGCGGTGTTGGCAGACTGTTTCCCTGCAGACAGAAAGGCATTTTCTTTGCTGAACAATTATATCCTGCTGCTGCTGCCAGCAGTCCCATCTATACTCCATTGGGAAGTGACCTGGCCTTGGATTATTCTCAAAACACTGGTGATACTACAATTAGGCACAGATCTGTTAGAGGATAGGATGGCCCTACAGAGGGGCCTGGACAGACTGGAGAGCTGGGCTGATTCTAATGGGATGATGTTTAATAAGTCTAAATGTCAGGTACTTCATTTTGGAGACAACAATCCCATGCAGAGCTACAGACTGGGGACAGAGTGGCTGGAGAGCAGTCAGGCAGAAAAGGACCTGGGAGTGCTGGTTGACAGGAAGCTCAACATGAGCCAGCAGTGTGCCCAGGTGGCCAAGAAGGCCAATGGCATTCTGGCCTGCATCAGGAATAGTGTGGCAAGCAGGACCAGAGAAGTTATCGTCCCCCTGTACTCGGCCCTGGTCAGGCCTCACCTTGAATATTGTGTCCAGTTCTGGGCCCCCCAGTTTGGGAAAGATGTCAGGATGCTGGAATGTGTCCAGAGGAGGGCAACGAAGATGGTGAAGGGGCTGGAGGAGCACAAGCCCTACGAGGAGTGACTGAGGGAGCTGGGGCTGTTTAGTCTGGAGAAGAGGAGGCTCAGGGGAGACCTCATTGCTCTCTACAACTCCCTAAAAGGAGGTTGTAGTCGGGCAGGGGTTGGTCTCTTCTCTCAGGTGACCAATGACAGAACTAGAGGGTATGGACTCAGGCTTCGTTGGGGAAAGTTTAGGCTTGATGTTAGGAAAAAGTTCTTCACTGAAAGGGTGATTGGCCATTGGAATGGGCTGCCCAGGGAGGGGGTGGAGTCACCGACCCTGGAGGTGTTTAAGGGGAGACTGGATGAGGCACCGAGTGCCACGGTTTAGATGATGGTGTTAGTGTTAGGTTATAGGTTGGACTTGATGATCTCAGAGGTCCTTTCCAACCTTATGATACTGTGATACTGTGGTAAGCCCACACGTAGTACAGATGTGTAGATCTTTTGTTGGAAAACTTCAAATTTTTCTAAATTCTAATGGATAAAGACAACCAATTATTATTATTTTGATGTTCTGCTTTTTCCAACTGAGGACGAAGTGAATCTTAACCTTTAGTGCTGCTGCCTGGTGAGGACCCTGCTCCTCGCAGCTATACCACCAATACCTTTAGGATGCAGCTGCTCCCACCAAGATCCCACTCTCCTGGAGTGGGCAGCCCCAGGGGAATGGCAGCCACAGTACCTGCTGCCTTTGTCTCAGTGCTGAGACATCTGGGGCCAGCCACTGGTGAGGGAGATCTGTTCCGCTGCCAGCGGGTCTGACACAGAGCGAGTCCAGAGGAGGCCACAAAGATGATCCGAGGGCTGGAGCACCTCCCATGTGATGTTAGGCTGAAAGAGCTGGTGTTATAGAATCATAGAATAGTTTAGGTTGGAAAAGACCTTTAAGATCATCAAGTCCCCCCATTAATGAAACACTACCCAATCCACCACTAACCCTATACCTACGTGCCACATCTACATGTCTTTTAAATACCTCCAGGGATGGAGGCTCAACCACTTCCCTGGGCACCTTGTTCCCACGCCTGACAACCCTTTTGGAGAAGCAGTATTTCCTGACGTTCAATCTAAACCTCCCCTACCTTAGCCTGGGGCCTGGAGACCTTTGAGCAGCTTCCAGTACTAAAAGGGGGTACAGGAAAGCTGGGGAGGGGCTCTTTATCAGAGAGTGCAGGGAAAGGACGAGGGGTTTTAAACTGAGATTGAGATGAGATCCTAGGAAGAAATGTTTTTCTGTGAGGGTGGGGAGGCCCTGGCACAGGTTGCCCAGAGCAGTGGTGGCTGCCCCATCCCTGGAGGTGTTCAAGGCCAGGTGGGATGGGGCTTTGAGCAACCTGATCCAGTGGGAGGTGTCCCTGCCCATGGCAGGGGCATTGAAACTGGATGGGCTTTAAGGTCCCTTCCAACACAAACCCGTCTATGATTCTATGGTTGGATTACTCTGCACAGTTCCTTAAGACTGTCCCCTGTAGTATAGATACTGGAACGGGGTGGGTTTTAAGGTCCTTTCAGACCCATTGGTGAGGTCGCACCTCAAATACTGTGTTCAGTTTTGGGCCCCTCACTACTTGAAGAATATCGAGGGGCTGGATCGTGTCTGGAGAAGGGCAACAAAGCTGGTGAAGGGACTGGAGAAAAAGTGCTATGAAAGGAGGCTGAGGGACTTGGGGGATTTAGTCTGGAGAAAAGGAGGCTAAGGGGAGACCTCATCACTGCGTACATCTCCCTGAAAGGAGGCTGTACTGAGGTGAGTGTTGGTCTCTTCTCCCAAGTGACAGGATAAGATCAAAGGAAACGGCCTCAAGCTGTGCCAGGGGAGGTTTGGATTGGAGATCAGGAACAATGTCTTCACCAAGAGGGTGATCAGTCACCGGCATAAGTCGCCCGGGGGGGTTTTGAACAACGGGTGGGTGCGGCGCTCAGAGCGGACAGGTTCGCCGGACTCGGCGATCCCAAAGGTCTTTTCCAAACAAGTGATTCCATGAAAGCATTCCACGATTCTACTAATCCCGCTTCCCCGGAGCGAGCAACCGGGGGAACCTCCCTCGGGCTGCCCCGCACGGAGCGGGGGGGGCGGCGGCAGCGGGGCGGGGGCGGGAGCGGGGGGGGGGGGGGGCGGCGGGAGCGGGGGGGCGGGAGCGGGGGGGGGGAGCGGGGGGGGCGGGAGCGCCCCCGGCGCCAACATGGCCGCGCGCGGCCGGCGGTGAGAGGAGGCGCCGGGCGCGGAGCGCGGCTCTCCCCGCGGCGGGCAGCGGGGCGCCCCGGGCTGCGGGGGGGAGGAGGAGGAGGGGGAGAAGTTGTTTTGCCGCCCGGGAAAGAGGAGAGCGGGGAGGCAGCAGCCCCTGATGGAGGGGGAGAGCGGCGGCTCCTGAGCCGGAGGAGGAGGAAGAGCAGCAGCTCCTGGCGGCGGCTCCAGCCCAGAGGAGGAAGCGGGGCAGCGGCAGCCCTTGGCGGCGGCTCCAGACTCCGCGGAGGAACAAGAAGAAGAGGCCTTCGCTGCGGCTCCGAACTCCGGGGAGGAAGAAGAGCACCCATCCTGGACGGCGGCTGCCGGCCCGGAGGAGAAGGGGAAAGCAGAGGAGGAGGAAGAGGAGCTGCAGCCCTGGACGGAGGCTCCCCCTCCGCAGGAGGAGGAGGAGGAGGAGGAAGGGCAGCAGCAGCCCCTGCCTGAGGAGCAGCAGCAGCGTCTGACGGCGGCTTCTGGCCAGAGGAGGAGAAACTGGAGGAGGAGCAGCAGCCCTGAACGGCGGCTCCTGCCCCGGAGGAAGAGGAGGAAGAAGAGGAGGAAGAGGAGCAGCAGCCCCTGACGGAGGCTCCTGCCTCGGAGGAAGAAGAGGAGGAAGAGGAAGAAGAGGAGCAGCAGCAGCCCCTGACGGAGGCTCCTGCCTCGGAGGAAGAAGAGGAATAAGAGGAGGAAGAGGAGCAGCAGCCCCTGACGGAGGCTCCTGCCTCGGAGGAAGAAGAGGAGGAAGAGGAAGAAGAGGAGCAGCAGCAGCCCCTGACGGAGGCTCCTGCCTCGGAGGAGGAAGAGGAATAAGAGGAGGAAGAGGAGCAGCAGCCCCTGACGGAGGCTCCTGCCCCGGAGGAAGAGGAGGAAGAAGAGGAAGAAGAGGAGCAGCAGCAGCAGCCCCTGACGGAGGCTCCTGCCCCGGAGGAAGAGGAGGAAGAAGAGGAGGAAGAGGAGCAGCAGCAGCAGCCCCTGACGGAGGCTCCTGCCCCGGAGGAAGAGGAGGAAGAAGAGGAAGAAGAGGAGCAGCAGCAGCAGCCCCTGACGGAGGCTCCCGGCCCGGAGGAAGAGGAGGAGGAAGAGGAGCAGCAGCAGCCCCTGACGGAGGCTCCCGGCCCGGAGGAAGAGGAGGAGGAAGAGGAGCAGCAGCAGCAGCCCTTGACGGAGGCTCCCGGCCCGGAGGAAGAGGAGGAGGAAGAGGAGCAGCAGCAGCCCCTGACGGAGGCTCCTGCCCCGGAGGAAGAGGAGGAGGAAGAGGAAGAAGAGGAGCAGCAGCAGCAGCCCCTGACGGAGGCTCCCGGCCCGGAGGAAGAGGAGGAGGAAGAGGAGCAGCAGCAGCCCCTGACGGAGGCTCCCGGCCCGGAGGAAGAGGAGGAGGAAGAGGAGCAGCAGCAGCAGCCCCTGACGGAGGCTCCTGCCCCGGAGGAAGAGGAGGAGGAAGAGGAGCAGCAGCAGCAGCCCCTGACGGAGGCTCCCGGCCCGGAGGAAGAGGAGGAGGAAGAGGAGCAGCAGCAGCAGCCCTTGACGGAGGCTCCCGGCCCGGAGGAAGAGGAGGAGGAAGAGGAGCAGCAGCAGCCCCTGACGGAGGCTCCCGGCCCGGAGGAAGAGGAGGAGGAAGAGGAGCAGCAGCAGCAGCCCCTGACGGAGGCTCCTGCCCCGGAGGAAGAGGAGGAGGAAGAGGAGCAGCAGCAGCCCCTGACGGAGGCTCCCGGCCCGGAGGAAGAGGAGGAGGAGAAAGAGGAGGAGCGGGAGCAGCAGCAGCCCCGGACGGTGGCTGCCGACCCAGAGGAAGAGGAGGAGAAGGGGGAGGAGGAAGAAGAGGAGGAAGAGGAGCGGCGGCTCCCAGCCCGGAGGAGGAGGAGGAGGAGGAAGGGCAGCAGCAGCCCCTGCCTGAGGAGGAGGCACAGGCGGCCCCGGTCCTGCTCGCGCTCCCCCCGGTGCCGCCGCGGGTGGGGGGCGGCGGCCATGGAGCCGAAGCACAAGGAGCTGCTGGCGCAGTGCCGGCAGAGCCTGGCGGAGGCCATGACCGAGGTGGATCGGGTGGTGGAGCTGCTCGGGGCCGCCGGGGCGCTGGGCGCCCGCGACCTGCGCGAACTGGAGGCGGCGGGCGGCGCCAAGGCGGAGCTGCTGCTCGCCCTGCTGCTCGCCAAGGAGCGGGACCACTTCCAGGACCTGCGCGTGGCCCTGGAGAAGACGCAGCCGCACCTGCTCTCCATCCTCTACCTGAACGGCGTGGCCGGGGCGCCGGCGGCGGCGGAGACCGCGGGTACGGCGCGGGGACACCGGCAGTGGCGGGGACACCGGCAGTGGCGGGGGCGTGATGCTGGGGAACCGGCGCAGAGGCTGCGGGACTTGGCGGGGTGGGCGAGACTGGGAGTGAGGGAGGGCTGGAGGGGCGAGACTGGCGGGGGGGGGAGCTTGGGTTAAGGGGGGTCGGGACTGGCAGTGAGGGGGAGCAGAGACTGTGGGTAAGGGGGATCTGGGGGTGCGAGACTGGTGGGGGAGAGCTTGGGGTAACGGGAGGGTGAGGGGGGGTTGTACTGGGTGTAGGAAGGGGGCAGAGAATGGGGTGGGGGGAGCAGAGACTGTGGGTATGGGGGATCTGGGGGTGCGAGGCTGGTGGGGGAGAGCTTGGGGTAAGAGGAGGGCGAGGGGGGGGCTGGACTGGGAGTAGGAGGGGGGCAGAGACTGTGGGTAAGGGGGATCTGGGGGTGCGAGACTGGTGGGGGAGAGCTTGGGGTAACAGGAGGGTGAGGGGGGGCTGGACTGGGAGTAGGATGGGGGCAGAGAATGGGGTGGGGGGAGCAGAGACTTTGGGTAAAGGGGATCTGGGGGTGCGAGACTGGTGGGGGAGAGCTTGGGGTAACAGGAGGGTGAGGGGGAGCTGGACTGGGTGTAGGAGGGGGGCAGAGAATGGGGTGGGGGTTGAGATAAGGGAGAGGGGGAGACTGGAAGTGAGGGGGTAAGAGGGCCGGGGGAGCAGAGACTGTGGGTAAGGGGGATCTGGGGGTGCAAGACTGGTGGGGGAGAGCTTGGGGTAAGAGGAGGGCGAGGGGGGGCTGGACTGGGAGTGGGTGGGGGGTGAGATAAGGGAGAGGGGGAGACTGTAAGTGAGGGGATAGCGAGACTGGGAGTGGGGGGAGGGCGAGGGGAGCCGAGACTGTGAGTAAGGGGAGACTGGGGGGGCAGAGACTTCAGGTAAGGGGTGATGGAGGTGTGAGACAGCGGAGTGAGGGGGCAGGGATGGG
This sequence comes from Tapera naevia, assembly GCA_033556795.1. Classification (NCBI taxonomy): domain Eukaryota; kingdom Metazoa; phylum Chordata; class Aves; order Cuculiformes; family Neomorphidae; genus Tapera; species Tapera naevia. Next base: position 522,099 of record JAUMJJ010000025.1, on the reverse strand, counting down.
GCGGGGGGCTGGGAGCACGGCGGGGGCAAGGAGAACGAGACTTGGGGTGATGGGGGCTGAGGGGGCCTGGGGAAGGATTAGAGGAAGAGGGGCTGTGGCTGTCTCTTTCCATCTCCAGGGATGCAGCTGGGCAGCATGGGACCCTCCGGTCCCCCCTCTCCTGTGGATTTGGTCCTCCTTTTGCTTGGAGGGGCGAACTTTCCTGTGTTTGCACTTGGGCTCCGGATTCTTGTTTTGCGCTCCTGGCCCTTTCTCCTTTCCTTCTAGTCCTGGTCTTGGTCCTGGTCCCAGTCCTGCTCCCTGGGAGGTGCACAAATGTGGTGTGGTGCCCCTTGGAGAAAGCACCCCAGGCTGGATCTGGTTGCTGCTTCCAGCTCCCCAGCCTCAGGGCCAGGGAATATTGGACAGGTTTTGTTGGTGTAACTCTGCTTGGTGGTTAAAACAAGAGAACTGTTGGTTCAAGTGCAAATCCAGACTAGAAGAAATGGGGTGTAAACTTTCTTAACTAAGCTGGGCTTTGACCCACAGATCTTTCCCTCTTCTTTCGTGTCCAAAACAAACCCCAGTCTACTTTAGGTGGACAACACCAGACTGTAAAATAATAAAAACCCCAAGATTTGGTGATAGTATAGAAGGCCTTGTGAGTGCAGCTGTGTTTCTAGATGAGGAATACTTCAGTCGAAGTGAATGGTAGTTTCATATTGTAGATTACAGATAAAGATTGTGTATTTGTCCAAGTGGTGCACGGGTATTTTGTTCCAGCATGTGTCCAAGTTGGCTGATCCGGAAATGTGGGATCTCTTTGGTTTTGTTTTCAGGTTTGGGAATTGCAGGATGATTACCTGTTTATGTGGGGAAGTGCATTGGAAGGTCTTCCTGGCTCAAATTATACCATCTCTGTAAGAAAACATAACCCTTTAAGAGCTGCTTCTGTCTGGAAAATAGTGCTTGCGTGTGCAGTTACGCCATGTACTCTGCCCTCGAGTTACGCTGTTGGTGCTAGAAGTAAACACAAAAGACTGTGTGAGGGTCTGATGTTTTGTTTTATGTTGGTGTATTATAGTGTATAGCCTTTTCTAATGGATATATGGCAGGACCTCACAGGATGGGGAAAAATGGACTGAACAATAGAGCTCAACACTTCGAATGTTATGTGTTCTGACATCAATAGGAGATGAGGGCACTCACGGCCTTTCTGAATGGGACCCACGATGTTTTTTGTATGATTGGATTAATGCTCAATCTTGTCTTGTTGAGAAGATGAATTAATGGTACTGGGCTACCGACATTCCCCAGCCTTAAAAACAATGGTGTAAAACATGAATGGCAAGAAAAAAAATGAAGTAGATGTTGGGTAAAGTAACATTATATTTAAAATACAAGTTGGAATTGCAACATGTCTCGCAACACTGAGCTCTTAAGGGAAAAGTAGTCTGGTTGGCAAAATGAGCTGTATCCTCCTTGACTGAATTGCACTGGTGAGGCTGATCAGAGTTAAATTATCTTTTGTGTGGGGAAGGATGTTCCCCTGACGCGACGGGTTTTAAAGTTTTAATGCTTTTGTTTATCAGTAGGAATGAAGAGCTAACTTCGAGATTTATGGTGTTGTTTCCGTTGTGATAAACATGTTTACAAGTTAGCGGAGAGGAGACTGCAAACAGTGAGCTCAAGAATAAATCGTCACGCACGTAGGAAGCTGAAGGACCTGAGCCTTCAAAGGCTGTTGTAGATATTCCATCTTTATTCACTTGAGGAGGTCCCATGGTGATAACGAGTCACTCGGCTGCTTGTGTGCCTATTGAACACCTCCAAAATATTCTGGTCTGTGTGTGAGTTTGGCTTGGATGTATTCTACGAAGAGTTTGAGGGTAACTGTGGTAGAAAGGTTCACATTTGAACCTGTATGCATACTCTGTATGCAAAGTATGGGTTTTACTCGATTATCTCCCTGTAGGAAGTCTGACCACCCATCTGCTCTGTTTACTGTGTAGGAGTTTTACTCCTTTCACTGGGGGTGTTGGAGGTGGATGAGTCAAGTTGCTTTTTGCTCTTTGGGTGTAGTAGCAAACCATAAATAGCAAGGAGAACTGGGCCTCTGTTACATAAAATGTCTCTATCATTAAAGGCAAAAAAGTATATCTTAACCATCCCTTTAATTGAACCTGTCCAGCTGAGTTGATTTTTTAAAATTACCGTTACTCTGTGTGAAGAATGTCAGTTTACTGCGATACACTTGATTTCAGTGGTGTTTGGAAGAGGAGCCTAATATAACGTATATCCCCTGGATGCTTGTTGGAGGTGAAAACTCTAATGAAAAACTTCTTTTATTAGTGTTTGCTGACTTCTTTTTCCAATGAGCTGCTGCTATGAGGGAAACGGGAAGGTAATCAGTGATTTAGTTTTGTTCAGAGTTGCAGAATTCGCCATACAGTCTGCTCACTGCACAAGCACGCATGGTTTTCTATCCATTTTAACATATGTGATGTGGACCATTACTTTGTCTTGTATTTTGTGTTTGTTTCCTCCACATTTTCAGTATCCCCCCTCCTGTTGGGGTGTAAAGGTGATGGGTGAACTGGGATGGAAACTCAGGCTGTTATTTACACTGGCAGTTCTTGTGGCTGACTGGACAATGTAGAGGTGACACTTTTATAAGTGTTTATGTACACAACAGGGAGGGTAGTAAACAGCTGATGTGGCTGCCAAAGGGAAAGAACTGTGGTCCTAGTAACTGTCAGAAGACTTCCAGTGTTAACTCCGTTTTTCCCTTACAAAGAGCTTGCTTTTCTTTGTAGAACATACCCAGTTCAGTCCTCATTTAAATAAATCTGTCTTCTAGAGTAGCTTCTAATTGCTCATTTTAAACCTAAAACTGTGTGGTGGTTTGGGGATGACAGTTTCCCCACTAAAATGTGTATTTTTAAGCTTGTTTTGTTTCTAATTTGAGTATTATGCCTGACAGTGGTAGTAAACAGAGCACAAAATCATATCAGGAAGCTACCTTCTGTCGAGGCAGAAGCGAAACAAGTGCGATTTGCTCTATTTCGTTTAGTTATATTTGGAGACTTTAGCTCTTCCTTGAGTGAGACCTTCGATTCCTACATTCCAATTCTGTGTAAGCGCTTCTGCAAGGAATTTGCTGTGTCCATGTGCAGGTGACTGTTTGGCTGATTTAAAATCTCCTAGGCCTTTGCACAGGGAATACAAGCACTTGGCACACTACATAAAGAAATATTCTGGGTTGAACTGATGTATTATTAAGTACTTGATTTGACAAATAACCTTGATTGCACATGTGAGAAATCCTGTATCCTGATAGAATAACATCTCTTCTAATGTGAGAATAAATGGCTTGAGCATTCAGTTACCATGCTAAGCAGATATTATTTCGTTCTCATAGTTGAAATAATGTGAATTTCGTAACATAAAATGCATCCGAGACAAGAATACATTGTGACAAACACTGTTAAAGATGTGCTTTCTTTTACATGTGGTTAAAGGTCTAGAGCAGAAATCTGATGAAACTATGGTGTCTTTAGACTGCTTCAGAAAATGTAGAGCTTTGTAATTAACAAGTAGGGAAAAGGAAGGGCAGTTTGGTCATCAAGCTTGGAACTGATTTTTGAGATGATCTTGTGGGGCTGCAAAGGTTCTCTTGAATGCTTTATCCTCAGGCTGCAAAGATGGACTCAAAAAGCTTCATTTCTGGCTTCACAGCTATTAAACTGTTAGGTTCACGGTTTCCTTCTCTATTCGCAGTTGGTCTCCTACTTTTCCATACCCGTACAGCTGCGTCAGTGCGTGTCTGTGTGCTTACCCGTGACATAATGGCTTTTTACTGCAAGGATTTAGCACTGTTGTGGGTTTTGAAGGCAGAGCATTAGGCTTCAGAGGGGTTTGATTGAACAGTTTCAAAATCAGAATTTAAGTTTTAAAACATCAACATTTAAAATTCCAAATTGATTGCGTTTTTAGAAGTCTTTAAGGGATCAGGAAGGAGAGAAGGGAGATGGCTGTGGATTGACTTCGTAAGTTTTCCTTCTGTTATTTAATAAGACAATTTTCTAACTGTGTTTGGTCAGAAAGTAAGCATTAATTTCCCATCCAAAATGTAAATGTGGGGATTTATATGAGTAGGAAAAAGTTATATTTCAGACTTTTACAGCTTTTTAAAGGGATTGTAACAGCTTCCTCCCTCTGCTCTACAAAAATGGAGTGAGTTCTTTTAAGACAATATCGGATTTCAAGTCACCGAGTTTGCTTTTAAATACTGCAAAGCCTTTCAGCAGAAGGCAAGCTCTGTATGTATGAACATAGGAGATGGAGAGCTGGGACACAGTTCTCTTGCTGGCAGCACAGAAGAGACCCACAAGAAATGCAGGAATTCCAGAGTTGTCCGTGAGAAGCTGGGAGTGGGGCTGGTGCTGGGGCCTCCGTGTTGTGTCTCATCTTTCCTGTCCCTCACAAAACATTGACTGGTGACTGGATTTTGTGAGGAGGAGTGAGAACTTAAGCTGGTGAGGAGCCAAGAGACTGCATGGAGGCAGGTTGTGATATGTGGAGGTGGTGTTAGAAGAGAGAGGGGCTCAGGAGGCTGGGGGTGAGGCAGGGGAAGGAGAGAGTAGAAACGCTCAGAGATGAGAAATAGTGCTGGAAGTGTGTGTTTCCTGGGAAAGGAGGGAGGGGAGAATGAGGAGGAATTGTAGGAAGCTTAATTTACTGACTCAAGGACCGAAGTGACAATTTTGCAATTAAGTACAATTTACACTCCTTTTTGTCACTGCAAATTGAAGAGTGGGAGAAGTGGAGCAGTATGTCTGGGTTTTTCCAGCCCTGTTATTAGTTCCCAGGGCAGCTTCACAAGCCTCTTTACAGGATTTCTTAAATGGTGCAGATGAAAAAGCAGGCAGCATTCAGAAGTCGCATTAGGAGAAGTACAGGTCTTCAGCAGTACTGAGCAGTAATTAAACTTAGTAAAATATTCAGTACCTGTGTCTTCTTATGATCTCAGATTTGTACTGTCTATTGGGATTGCCGTACTAACAAAAAATGCAGGAGGTTCCTGGCAAGTGTCCGGAGGGATATTGCCAATGAAATAACTTAATAGTAAGTGAATGGAATCAGGCTCGTGGTCCCAAAGAAGGAAATGCATATTTTAGTAGCTCACAAATCCCAGCTGTGGTAGTTTTCAATTAAATTTTTGCTGTCCTCAGGGAGAGGGTGGAAGGAAAGCTGGCCACAGTGAACTCATGGGGACATAGTCTTCCTCAGGGTAAAATGAATAATTGTGGTATCGGTGCATACAGTTATCAAGTTAGTTTGGACACAGAGGACTTGGTGTCTTCCAAGAGTCCAGAAAAGAGTCCAGAAAACTGATAGGTTTCTGAAGAGTTCTTTTAGCTTCTGTGAGTGTCCTGAAATAGAAGCATAAATTTCACTTTCAGACGTGATCAGTAAGAAAAAACCAACAGCTTCTCAAGACTTGCTCTTTATTTATTTGTCAAAACTAACGATTGCCTGTCTTGGAGGTGTTGGATCTTTAGATTTAACTGCCATTCTCAAGTCTCATTGTTGTCTTGTAGCTTTAACCAGGGTTGGTTGCTGTGTGTTTTTTGGACCTGTGCTCTAGATAGTGAAGACCACAGGCACCATGTGGTTACTGATTCTGGGCTTCCCAGTTCTGGTAGCAGCCTGCAGTTTGAGTGAAGTATTCCTCCCCACCCCCTTTATTGCTTGCTTTTGCCATTTTCTGGGTTTTTTTTGCTTTGTGTCTCTCAATTTGCTTCTTGGCTTCCTTTTCTCCTGTTAACTCTGTGTTGTTCTCCCTTTAGTCCTAATTGTTACTTCAATTATTATTCTATAGCATTGCAATTCCTTATTCAAAATGCTGGTCATTGGAAAGATACCAGTAAGTCTTGATAAATTCCTTCTACTTTCCATTTTTTTTCTAATAATTTCTTAAGCTGTGGAATTTCTTAAGCTGGTTTCATCTTTCAAAGCCTTTCAGTCCCCAGCACGTTCTGGATGTTGCTGTGAGGCAATTAATTCCTGGTGGGTTTTTTTAATATATGAACAGTTTTAAAGTGCTGTACGTACAATGAAGTGAAAATATTTCCTCACGCAAAGTGTTCACGGTATCAATCGGGATGGAAAAACTTGTTAGTGCATATAACATTGTCTAAAAAGAGCTGTGGTCATGAAGTTGAGCCATCTGGGCTTCTATGACTTTCCAAGTTATTTTGAGTAGTCGTTGCTGAAACATTATTTGTGACCTTCAGGATGCAAGTCATCAGCTGCTTTTTTGTGAGCAGTGATAATTTAGATCTGAATCATCCTGGTATAGGAGCTGGAAACGTTGCTCTGACTGAGCTCGGGCTAGAGACTCACCAGTACTTTGCTAACGAAAATGTAGGAGGGTGTTGTCCTCTGCAGTGGTGAGTGTTGTTGGTGCATCTTGGGTGTTGGCCATTGATTCATTGGCCATGGTTTGGATTTCTCAGTGTTACTCCAGTATATTAATTTTGGTCAATTCCAGATAGAAATACTAAAATGTTGAAGGGAGTCCGTAGTGCTGTAGCTTAGAAACCAGTTCCAAATAATTCACATACAATGTTCGCTGTATGATGGGTGTACTTGGATGCTCACCACAGGTTGTGTTGATGGTGATGTAGGTAATACCAGCATCCTGTGACATAGTAGTTAACAAACAAGGTTAAATTTGGTTTAAGTTGTTGTGCAGGAGGAGTATCATCTTCACAGGACACCCTTTGAGGCTTGAGAAGCTGGTGGTGGCAGTTGGGGTACCTAGAACCGAGGGATCTTGAAGAAGCGGAAGCACTTGGCCACTTGGGGTGAACACTTAAGGGTATTGTTCTTGACAATGTGTGATTCCTAGGCAATACAGAATAACTTAGAGCGACTGGAAGGCCCTTCTTACCCAAACTGGGGTCAGAGGAAGTTCAGAGCGGGCTATTTGATATGTATGACCACCACCACCTTCTTCCTCCCAACTTCTGAAGCCTCTGGTTTTACAGTTTCTGGGTTGAGTTGCTCAGCAGTTTGCTTGTTCACAGCATTAATGTGTTTGTTCTGGAGAGCTGCTGTTGGTATTTTAGAAAACCTTTAATTATTTGGTTTTGAATTGGCTGGTAGAGGAATTTATTTTTAAATAGACCACATTGCCCCGACTCTGAAGCTTTCCAGGTGTGCAGCTGGAGAAAGAAAGCAAGTGAGAATGTAAATCCATGAAGTGTTTCAGCTGGAGAGTTGGGGGGATTGTGCAAAGAGGGGCAGTCTAAGAGTGGGTTTTTTTGGCAGACATTTGTCGTAGTTGACAGTTTGTTGTGTATTTGGATGATAAACCAAGAAACTCTCCCCTTCCCCACCCCCAAAACCTCAAAGCCAATGTTCTTCAAACTTAGAAATAAGTTAGCTTTTTCTAAAAATCCAGTAGGGAGCGCTCACTCTTATTTTTAATGGCTGGTGACAACTTTCTTGCCTCTTATGCCTCCTCCATTTCACCTTGGATTTTTGGTCTACCTGTGTGTAACTGCTGATTCATAAACGTGCTTATTATTCCCACATTTACCTTCCAGCGTGTGAGTAGTTCCCATTTTATGCATCAGGCTAGGCATGTGCAGGTGTTGGTGGGATCCAAGCCTTGTGCACTAAGCTCTTCATATCAGACAAAGTCTTGGATGCTTGAGCCTCAGAAGGTGAGGCTGATGGCCCTTTGCTTCGCTTCTCAGTAGTGTTCAAAATAGAGTTTGCATGGGAAAAGTTAGCTGTAGTGTGGGTGTTCTGGAGGATTGATGTAAAATGTAGTTGGAATTCTGGGCCCGCTTGGTGCAGGTGAACTATGTCCTGTTGCTTTTCAAGTGTATTACCTCTTTCTGAGACATACAAACCAGCAGGTTTCGTTGTCTATGGTTTTCCTTAAAGGCATCAGAACTTTTGGATAGCAGAAATAAAGCCAATATAGTAAATATCCATATCAAAATTACCAAGTACAGCTACAAAATTGATACATAGATATTCATTTGTTATTGTAAATACAATTTTATGCTCATTGTTTCCTTTATTGTTTCTGTTGCTTGTTTGTGTTTGTTTTTCTTGTGGATTGCTTTCTCCTGTTGCATGCTTTTGAAGAAAAATAACTCCAGGAAGAACTACTTTTGAGACTTGGGTGGCCACGTGGTCTTGCTCTTTTGGAGCATTTCTGTAATTTCAAGTTGTCCTCCTCGCTTTCGATCTTCTTGAAGAAAGAGTGATTGATGGAGTTGTTGGGAGCTCTTCAGCTGGAAGCCAGCTGGAGATTGGCAGATGTGGTTTTAGTGAGTCAGAAAAGCTTCTTGTGATGCAATTTTGAAGTTCTCTTCGGCATTTTGTGCGTGATCTTGTGAACATTTGCAATGATTTTTTTAAGGTCTGATTTGCATTTAGATCACATTGACGTTCTGTGTTTCAGGTGATGTGCAAGTGATTCTGGGTTTAATGGCGTTGAAATCAGGTCACCTAAAGGTTTTCTTTAAGGCTTTGTGCATCGCCACAATGAAAATGCTCCGATATTCACTTCTTAATCTTTAACATAGTCATGGATGTTCAGTCTGCTTTTTTCCCATCTGAAGGCTCTTTCTCAAAAGAGCGATGTTGTTTGCTTGCTTAACCTTTAATTTGAAGATAGGGTGTGTTGTATTTTTAACGTTTTGGCTCTTTCACTTTGTTAAAGGCCATTTGGCTTAAGTAGGTGTGGTTAAGAATAATGTAAGAAGCTTAAGTCTTAAACATAAAAACAAACCCTCCCCAAAAACATCCAAGCCTTTAACAGCAGTAACAGTGGGCTTCCTCTTGTACTTTATGGACTGGCTGCTTCTTGTCAGCTGCTCCACTAGGTAGTTCTTGATTTGGGGCACAACCTGAATTCTAAAACACATAAAATCACAAAAAGCAGTACTAGCCCTCCTCAAAACCACTGCAGAGATAATTCAAGAAGGAATTCACTTTCACTTATATTTTTTTTCCCTTTTAACAGAAAGGAAGATTAAAAATCCCACTTTCTTGTTCAACCCTTTCGTACTTTCCATGGCAGTGGTCCTTGGGATGCTCAGGCTGCCTCTGTATTTCCTCTTTATTTAGACAGGCTGCCACAGTTTTCCTTTACTGCTCTGCCCTGGCACAGTTGTGCTGGAGAAGTGCAGGTTTTGAAGGCTTCTCATTGCCATGAGGACATACTGGGGACACTTTCTCTGTAAGATGCATTGACTACTTCTTTAGGTTGAGGTTCTGATTAGTCTGCCTTAGTGGGTTAAAAAACCCCAAACCCGTTGAGTAGCACAATGCTGACTTGGGTACACCTGTGATCTTTGAGAGGTTTACTGAGATATTTTTCTAAATTACTAGCACTGAACGTGTGTAGGCTAGGACTTCAAGGTACACAGCACTAGCTCATAATTCAAATATATTCATCTCTTATCCCAGTTGGTGAACTTTTCTTGTTTTCCTGGCATCTTTGCAGTAATTGAGTGTTCCGTGGGCTGCAGTCCTGCAAGTGGCTGAGCAGTGTTTTCACTGAGCAGGAGAAAGTTCCTTGATGATGCCAGGAAGCAGTTTTGGATACCGAAGTCAGAGATACTTTCTGCCTTGGGATTTTAGGACTCAGTAGGATATCAAGAGTATTGTTATGAATATGAAAATCGTTGAATACATGAAGGAAATGCAAGGCTGGTAGCAGTCCTGTTCTGTATAGCATTGTTTGGCTGAGACCTGTGTATATGTGCTGGGCTGGGAATAAACACCATGTGTCGATATGAAGCTGTTTTTCTGTCTCTGAGTTGATGTTCAGTGCTGTGCTGTGCATACACATTACGCACAAAATGTCATTTGCCAGGGAGTATCCCATTCTATTGTCTGGAAAGTCCAATCTCAATTTTTAATTTTATAGCCAACTCTAGAAAACTCATTAAGTGCTGCAAAAAGCCAGGTTTTTAAGTAGAAACGTAACTCCTTTGGGGCCTCCGATTTCCTCCTTTCCACGGATAGCCAGAAGGTAAAGGAAGACTGGTGAAACTGGAAGGGTTGCAGCATGGCAATGGCCTGGCTACAGTGATGAGCAGTTTACTGTGTGTCCTGTGCTCCTGTGTAAGGAATTTCAGGGCACTGCACCGTGCGTTGCTCAGCATCTTTGGAAAGTTACGTTCTTTCTTTTTTCTTCTGCAAGTCTGCGTCGCAACAATACAGCGCTGAGTTTATTGGTTTTGCTCTGAATGTGTTTGGATTTCTCACGGCTGCATGAGCCAGATCGTATCTGAGGGCTTTAGTAGCTGATGCAGAGAATCCACATGAAATATCCTGCAAATTCATCCCAGCAAATGCATTTCTGTGTGTACATTTATACATGGAAAATTTTAATACATGCTGCTTTTGTAATGAGAAACATGCTTTGGGGAAAAAAAAGATCTTTATATTGAACATAGATGAGACTTGAAAGACAGTTTTCCCTTATCAAAATAATGTGGATTATTCCTGAAGTGTATTAAAGAGAATAATTAAGTAAATAAAAAACAACACCCAACCCCCCAAAATTAAGGTTTTGTTGCAGTATGATTTCATACATTGTCGTTATTGTGTAAGACGCAAACCCACAGTAATCGCTAAAACCATTTAATAGAACACTGTGGTGAAGTAAAAGCTTGTTAAAGATAATAAATGTGCCACGGTTAGAGCTTTTCAGTTTTTGGGAATAATTCTCTGGTCTGAACACCAGTGACAGGAGGTGACTTGCATCATGGAGGCTTCAGGATTTCTGACCTCGTAGATCAGATCATTAGACTTTGGCCTTTGATTGAATCCTTACTAGTCTCAGACATTGAATGGGATCTGCATTTTGTGTGAATTTCTTAGTATTAAATATGTTTCCTTTTCTAGATCTGTTTCAAAAAATGTGCTTAGATTTCCTAATGATTTCAACATGATGTTGTTAAGTGAACGGAGGGGAGCCTCGTTTGGCTGGCTCATCTCTGTTGCCTGTTTTCTGCAGTCCTCGTGTGTTTTCCAGTTTGCGTGGGGTCCATTGTGGAGACCGGCCGCTTGGCTTTCCAGGCAGAGTGCTCACTGCCCTTCTGTGGTGGTGGTGGTGTTAGGGGACCTGTTCTGTAAAACACACGCAAACGTACACATCTTAAAAGTGATGGAACAGAATATACTGGTTTAGGTGATTTCTTTAGCCTTGTTTTATGCTACAGAATTTTAATCTAAATGTGCTTTTTGTGTTGTTCTGCCCACCCTTCTCAGTAGCCGGATCTTACCACAGAGCTTGTAATTATGGTTAGACATTGTATAGCACTGCAAACTAAAGAGCATTGGAGCCACGTCTGTGATCCTCACATCTCCTTTGTAGAGGATAAGCAATAAGAAAGTGCTTAACAGAACAAATAATTCTGCATTCCTTTAAGAGATCCTTATATTAAGGACAGCTTTCTCTGTGAGACTCAAAAAGAATAAAGATCAGTTACGCATTTTCAAAATGAAATAAGTTCTGATTTAAAGAAATCACATAAAGCACAAAAGTCTGTTTGTTATGAATTTATTTTGGCTAACAAAATTGTTCTGAGCACTTGTAAATAAAGATAATAAACAGGTGTGGCACACTGGGATGCTGTACCTGTGTCTGACTGTTGGATTGCAGGGTACACCAGTGGCTCTGCCTTTCCCAGAGGATTTCTGGAAGATCCTGGAGAAGTAAAATTGTTCATGAGTTCTGTTACCCTGTACAAAAGCGGTTTAGGGAAGTGAGTCTTTATGCTCCAGCAGTTTTTTGTGGTTTGTGGGTGTTTTAATAAGTGCATTTTAAATATGTATATGTGCAGCCTTCTGAACATCAAAATTGGGTTTAGTAAAAGGCTTATTCATAACATGGGGATCACAGAATTTATGAGTGTTTTTTCTTTTTAAAACTGACTTCAAAGAAAATGCTTTCTGGGTTTTTTATCTTAATTTTACATCAGCCTGGAGACATTTACAGAATTCTTTCTAAACAGGAATTACCCAAAGACTAGTTTACATTAAGTGTGGGTTAATAATCATGATCAAAATAATGAAAAATATATGTATGTTTCCCTATAGCTTTTTACAGATCAAGAACTGGGTTTAAATAAAGTAACTTTGAGCCCTTGAAATTTTTTCTGCTGTTGTCTCTATCAGATACAGTGCATATTTACACTTTTGGCTGGAAGTGGCATCAGGGAAAAGCTGTTATTCTAAGTCTTTAGACAGCTCTATGTTCATTAAGAGTGAACCTGGTAATGCGTAAGCTAAGAATGCTCATTTCATGCTGTTATAAAATTTCAGCTTTAAATAATGCTTCTAAAAATGGTGTTTTAGAGATAAACTTTCTTTGCCAACCGCTTTCTCTATAATTTTGCTTCAGCTGTTTTGTGGATGGCTCAGCTGCACATTCAGCATCATGGCTGTGGATTGCTCTGCCTTAGTTTCCTAGTGCAAAAATTGGAACAAAACATTACAGGAGGTGTGAGAATGCAATTAATGGAATGACCACCTCCAAACAACTTGGGGACCTGCGCCATGAAGAGGGAAAATGAGGTGTATTCAGTGCAGGATATGAGTGATGTATTGTTAATGAAGTTGGAGGCAGCTCCAGAGAAGAGAAACAAAGCTGGGGAAGGGTTTAGAGCACAAGCCTTATGAGGAGCAGCCAAGGGGGCTGGGGTTGTTTAGTCTGCAGAAAATGAGACTGAGGGGAGACCTTATTGCTGTCTACAATTACCTGAAAGGAGGTTGTAGCAGGGTGGGAGTTGGTCTCTTCTCTCTGGTAGCCAAGGACAGGACAAGGAGAAATGGCCTCAAGATGCACCGGGGTTGGATATTAGAAGGAATTTCTTTACTGAAAGTGTTCTCAGGCACCGGCAGAGGCTGCCCGGGGAGCTGGTTGAGTCCCCATCCCTGGAGGTGTTTAAAAGATGAGCAGATGTTGTACTTGGGGACGTGGTTTAGTGACAGACTTAGCAGGGCTGGATCAATGATTGGACTCGATGGTCTTAAAGGTCTTTTGCAACCGAAACCATTCTGAGATTTCTCTTCCAGATGAAAACCGGGTGGAGTTCTGTAAGGGGAAAAAAAGGTAGATCAAGGGGAATGGGATGTGCTTGCCTTAGTCCCGAGCTTGTTTGCAGAGCTGTGTGACTTGTCATGGGCTCGTGCTGGGGGTAGGGTTTGACACTAACCTGCCTTGCAACTCAGGTAGTCTGGGAGCTCTGGGTCAGAGGAGAGGGCCAGCCAGTGCTTGGGGCCTCTGCTGTGTAGGATGGGTGGAGGGATGGTGAGCATTGTGGAGATCCAGGGCCTGGAGGTGGAGGTTTAGAACAGTGATAAAATGCAGTTTCACATTCAGAGAGGTTTGAAGCAGGAAAGAGGGGAGTTCGTCCCAAAAGACAGAAGCAAAGCTGGGAATGCAGTCCTTGGTCCGGTGTCCTATAGACAGTGCAGCCCAGAGAAACACGAGTGCAAGTGTCATGATTTTCAAAATTAGAGCTACAGTATATGATGCAAACTAAAGCTATTACTAAAGTGCTATGACTATATCACAGAGCTGTGTCTTCCTGGTGTATTTTGACAAAAATGTCCTGTTGCCTGGTATAAAAGAGAAATACAGGAAAGCCTGCAGCCTCTCCCAGTGGCTCCGTGCTGATGAGCTTTGTAATTACATCTGTCTGACTCCATCTGTACCCTGCTCAGCTCGAGGTTGGATTCCAGATTAATTGTGTGATGGAGGATCCTGGCTTACAGCTATGTCTTAATTAGAATTCACAATCCATTTTACATAAAAAATATCTGAAAACTCTTTCCTAAAAGAACACTGATTATAGGGCAAAGGAAAACATTTTGATCTTTCTTTTTTCATAAATTGGGAATAAGTTAAGTGTATATAAATATATTCCCATGCCATCTGGTTTAGTTCTCTTTTCATCTTGCTCTTGACTTTTGTCGTTGTGCTTATTGCTCGTTGCCTTTTTAATTAGGAGAGAAAAGTAGGTAGAAATGTCTTTACTGTGTTCACAGCAACATTTAAAGATTATTGCGTGCTATGAGAAATAGTGCTTTTCTATACTCTGAGTTTTGCTGGTGTTGAACATAGCTTGGATATGATATGAAAGTACTAAATCCCTTAGAGTTGGGTGTGTAATATTAGGTTGGTGCAAAAATGACTGCTGTTTTAGCCATCAGCTTTAAAGCAGTAAATTGCAGCTTTAGGAAAAAATGTATTAATCAAAATAAGAACCATTAGAATCCGTGTTTTTGCCAACAAGAAACATGTCTGTTTATTCTGGTAGTATAGAATTCTGGAGCCTTGAAGCTGATGAATTATTTGAAAGCATTTTGAGCTACTGCTTGGTTGGGAAAACCTGCTTTTGGAGGAAGCTGTTGAGGTGTTTGACAATGTGGTCATCGGTGAGAGAGAGGGGTCTGGTGAGTAAGCTGGGTGAGGTGGAGTTTCACGGCCCGGTTTGTGCAGGTTCTCTAGAGTGAGAGGTGTGGTCAGGTGTTGTCATGGACAAGAATTGGTCCTTTTCGTTTGACCAGTGTTGGACTTGAATATTGCAGGTCTTGGTGCCTTGTGTTGATTTCCTGACCATATTCCTCTGCTGTGATGACTTTGCCGGGATTCAATAAATTGTAGTGGGTGATTCCCCTTGTTGACCACCAAACAGTGACCATGGCCTTCTTTTGATGCAGCTTGGGTTCAGATCTTGAACTACAGTAGTAATGCTGAACTGTGGTGACCAGGTTGTTGGTTGAACTCTTGTGTTCTGGTGGTGTCCTGGCTGAAATCAATCAGTTTTTAAAAGATCTAATTTGGATGTATTTAATTAAAGGTGCAGGATTAATGTTTGCCGTATTTCTGGGATCTCTTCGGTAGCAAACTTGTGAAAAGTGGTAGAGAAATTATGTCTGTGCTAATGATTTGGATAAGAGGAGAAAGAGAAGAAAAGCAAACACTTTCATTTGTGTTAATTTCAAATGTTGCAATTTAACTTTATACTGGGGAGGGTTAAAATCTCTAAGAAAATTGTGCGCAAGAGGGTTTTTTTCAGGTGATATGAGTTTCAGCAAGAGAACTTTAAGGGGACCTACAGGAAAACTGGGGAAGGGCTCTGTATCAGTGAATACAGGGACAGGACGAGGGGGAAGGGTTTTAAGCTGAAAGAGGGGAGATTTAGATGAGATATCAGGAAGAAATGTTTTCCTGTGAGGGTGGTGAGGCCCTGGCACAGGTTGCCCAGAGCAGTGGTGGCTGCCCCATCCCTGAAGGTGTTTGAGGCCAGGCTGGATGGGGCTTTGAGCCCCCTGATCCAGTGGGAGGTGTCCCTACCAATAGGAGGGGTTTGGAACTGGACCATTCCTTGGTTCTGTGATTCTGACTTCATATTTTGAAAAAAAGAGGTGGGCGTGGGGAGAGTATCCTGAAGTCCTTCCTTAAACAAAATCGCCTAAATGATCAGTTTAACAACATGCATGAGTGTATGATTCTCCTAAGCAAGAGAACAGTTCCTCCTTTGGGTTTGAAGTGATACGGCTGCTTGAGTGGATTGAGATGATTAAATATTACCCTGATGTTGTTAAACCAGTACCTGAACTCCTGATATGTTAATTTGCAGACAAATTTTGCTTTCTCATAGTGCCTGTTGCGTTCCCAGTTTGTTTGCTAGCATCTGGAACTTAAATGTTCCAGCTTGGTACTTCCTTGCTTCTACTGAAGATCCTGTAGGAGAATGATTTGATATGTGAAAGGAGATGCTGGACTGAAGGAAGAGCATCAAAAATGTTTTTCAGAATTCAGAGTTTCTGTATTTGTATTTAAAACTTTGCTTTAAGCACCTGAATTACCCCATTTTCAGCTTCCCTTAAAAATTAGGAAAATGAAGTGGCTTTTTACCCAGGGCATAATGTAGATTTGAAAATAAAAGAATATGCAATTTTGTGTACCAGTTGTGAGTATTAACAATTTTGCTTTCCTGTCTCTGTTTAAGTGCCATTCATGGCACCAAGCTGACCAGAGCTCTTCTCTGATGAGTGAGTTGCCTTCAGCGCTACTGGAGCTGTGTTGAGAGTTAGTGAAGAGAAAAAAGAGGAAAAAAAGTTCTTAGTTGAGCAAGTAGTCAAAAATCTGATCAGATTTTCTTACTATTGGCTCATTGAAGAACTTTTTTTCTCCTTATGTTATTAAGACTGGTGTGGTACAAAAACCCCCTGACATCTTGGCCCTGTTTTTGCATGCTGCAGATCTTTAATAGCTTTGCACTTGTGTTTGGAACTGATGGTTAAAAGAGCAGGTTGTGTCTGGGGGAGCAGTGTCACCGAGCAAGGAAATAGTCCTTCTGGGACAACACCATGGGACTGGAGCGATGAGAAGGGCAGTTCCATGTGGTGGAATAGATGGTGTTAACACCAGAAGCACCTTTAACGGGGAAGAAAGCCCAACTGGGTTTCTTTGTAAGGAGTTCTGTCTTGAATTGGTGTTCATAGCTTCATTACCAAACCTGCCAATCTTCACTTCATTTGCTAACACCTTTTTTCCCTCTCTGTGCAAAAGATAGTGGTGATTATACTTTCTGAAGGGAATATTGTACTTTATTGCTGTGCCTTGAGTGTCTTGGATGGCAGTAGGGTGTGACTTTGTCGTTGACAATTACTCTTTAGCAGCTCCTTCCCTTCCTCAGCAGCATCTCCGTTCACATGGGTGCGTGGATCTTTAAGGGAAAGAACCACAATATCTGTCCTTTAAAAACTAGAATTATGTTCTGTATGTGTTAAAGCTACTTTGCTTATCTTTGGAATTGCGCTTTGATTTTGCAGTAGGCAAAAATATACAGAAAAAAATGTAGTTATTTTTCTGGATTTGGGGGCAATCTGAAAGCTGGTTTTGCAAAGAAGCCAATGACACTGCCTTGTAAAGTACTGAAATTCAGCTGTGAGTGACCTCTCAGCACTTGTAACTTTACACTAGCACACCATAATTGTCTGCTCAGGGCCTGGGCAGCCTTCATTATCCCACAGACCAGCACAGGGTACTGGGTTGACTGGTCCAGCTGCCGCCCTGGCACTGGAACCACAGCCTGTTGTGTGCTGGGCTGCTTGGGCTGCTGAAGAAGTCGGGAGCCTGCTGGCTGTCCTCTTCTGGACTCACCCTTCAGCAAAGGCAGTTTGGGTTTGGCTTCCACCAGCAGCATCAAGTCCAAGGGATGGATGTCTGTGTTGCGTGCTGTTTGGCTGTGAAGGTGCACGCTCCGTGCTGTATGCGCAGCTCCTGGGGCCTGGGTGTGTCCGTGTGTTCTGGGTGCATCAGCAGACTCAAGCTTTGCAATCTGTATTCCCACAGGCATTCTGCTGTTGTTTTACTTTGTACTGGTGATGCTTTCTTGCCCAGAGCTTTCTGGGATAGGAGGTTGGTGGTGTGTTGAGTTTGTTTTTTTTAACTTTTTCTCTTCAGCAACTCCTGGACAGAGACTTCTGCTCAATTATAATTAAACCTAATTTTAGGATGCCTTCCCCAGACCTGTGTGGATAAACGTCCTGGTATTGACAATAACGTTTTAAACAGAAAAGTGTTGATTCATGCACACTGTCTTATGATTCTAAAGATTTGCAAAACCAATCATTTGGGTTGTTTAGGAGATGTTGCTTTATAAGAACATTGCCACACCAGGAAGCATGTGGAGTGCTTTGGAACTGTATCCAAACTGATTTGCATGCAAGACGTGAATTTGTGTTGCATTTATTCAGGCATCGCTCCTAGGATTATTAGTGCTGATTTGATATCTTCTTGAATATGAATATGTTCTGCAGCCTGACTAAATGAGCACCAGTAAAATTTGGCTGTTCAGTGTACATGACTATAATGTCTTCAGCTCCCCTGCAGCAATAACTTGTATTTCTAAATCTCGGGGACTGAGCAAAATAGTTTGTTTGATACATATGCAAAGAACAGATGTTGGTCCATGTACAGTGCTTGGAAAAGTGGTGTGGCTGCTTCTGAAAGCACTTCCCTTGTGCTTTTTCTGGATAGTTTGTTATTCTCTTATTTTTCAAGCTTGCCTTAACTCAGACCTGAGGCTTATTTCATTTTATGAGGACTCGCTTGCCTGATCTCCCTCATCACAAGAGCAATGCTGGAGAGCACAACAAATACATTATTGCTATAACACAGTGAAAACAAAAATCAAGTGTTACGCAGGCAGCACCTGAAGGCAGGTGATAATGACTGTGGTTGTTAAGCAGACTTGTCTGGCGTTAATCACAGACCTGTTTGCAGAACACAGACCTGGTGAGGAAGACAATAGCAACGTGATTATGACAGATCTCTCCTGCGTAGGGAGGACTTGAGAGCAGCATATATGAGATACCGTGTGTAGGATCAACCTGTAATCTTTGGAGCCGAGCTGGAAGATGAGTTGGAAGACAGCAAGCAGAAGCAGGAATGCATTGCCGCAAAGCTGCACTGAAAGGTATTGGAAAGCTGAGTGGTGGCATCGGTGCTGAGTAGCTTTGTGGGCTCTTTGTTGGCTGTTGTTTTGGCTTTCTGCTTGGGTTTGGAAAGGAAATGGGGAAAGAGCGCAAAGAATTTTGAGTGATGTTTCTTTTTTCCTTGTATCCTTCCTTTATGCCCCCCTTCTCTCTTTCTGAGGGGTTTGATGATAGCATTGCTCTGCATCTCAAACAGTGGATTGACATATCTCACCCGTCCTTTGCAGTGGTTTGGATGTAAAATGCAGAAAGTTGCTGTTTTGGAGAAAAAGCTATTATAATGGAAATAAATTGTCAAAAATTCCTGTAAAGAAGGAAAAACATTTTTACTGGCAAACTCCAATCCAGAAGTTACCATATACGGTTCCTGGCCAGAATTGTGTAATGAAGAAGTGAAACGTTCCGAGACCAAAATCAGGCTTTTCTGGTGGTTTAGTTGTGGCAGTGTCGTAACCCACTTCCCTCTCCCAGTGCTCGGCACCATGGGAAGCTCTTTAGCCAGAGTCCCAACCGCCGGCGCTTCCTGTGGTTGTTTGGAGACCAATTAAAAGCCACACACAGGGGAAGAGTATTCTTTTTTCAGTCAAAAAAAAATATGTGGGTTTTGATTTCCACGCCATGTAGGATATATGTGTTGTAGCTGTGTATGTGCTGTGGAGTCACTTCTCCTTGAGCCATGTGGCCTTTTTAGTGTTGTACGAAACCTGTAGCAGGCATTCCTGTTATGTATCTTCAGATCTTACTCTGGTTCCTGCACAGTCAGCTCTTCAAGAGGGCTGTTAAGTGTTTTTTGGTCGGAGACTGGCAATGCCTAAAATGGCTCATTGAATAATGTTCAAGAAGGTTATTGGTCTGTGTGCATCTCTACATGGAGGCTGCTGCGCTTGGCTTCAGATACTGGTGATCTTGCAACTCTAGAGATTTGGAAATTATAGGGTTTTCTCAGTTCATGGTTTTGGGAAGGGAAACCTAAACCTTATCTTGTTTTGGTGTAACAACAGTGACACTCTGGTTTTATTACTATTATTTCTTCATTTTCTTTTATTTCTTAGCAATTAATCCAGCTGCTCTTACTGTCCTGGGCTAAGAGTTGTAACAGAAAAATTACGTCATTTTTTCCAAATGACGTCTGTTTAACTCATAATGCCAAAACCACCTTGGTAAATTGAATCAAATAAGCAATCCACCTGCCTTACAATTACGTGTTGCCACATTTAAGACTTCAGTTTTTCCAGTTTATGAACATATATTGTCCAGATACAGGGTTTTGTTTGAAAAGAAAATGAAGAAGAGCGTACAAATGTTTTCCTTCTCTCCTTTCTTGGAAAGTGGAAGATGCAAGTACAGTCTCTAGTTTTGGAAACAGAATGCTGGATTTCTAGGTGGGACACAGTTAGGAATACTACGGATGTTTGGAAGGATGATCATGTGTGTTTGGAGCCTAGTGCCAGGGCAAGGGCTTTGGTCTAACAAAGGTGTGTCTGTTTGCTTTTAAAACTTGGCTTTTCTTTCTCTTTTCCAAAAATATTGATTGTAAGAGGCCCCCCTCCTTATAGGGATGAGCATTCCTGCCTTTCTCTTGCTAAGACAGGTAAAAGTGAAAAAGTAGGAAATGGAAGAGGTTGACTTCAGTAAGAAGAGAGTCAATGTCTCAGACAGCAAATGAAAGATGATTAAGGGTTCGAACTAGATGTGTTTTTATTGTGATATGTAAGGAGGAGGTAGGAGCTACGTCCCCTTGGGACGGAGGAGAAGGGTACAGAGCCAGCAGGCTCCTTAGGGCTTCGATTTCTGCTGATGGGGGGACATGAAGGAGCACGATTGTCTCTTTCCATTGTATTCCAGAGTCCTAATGGACCAAGAATAACTTTGCTGGTGTCAGAATGAATTTCCTAGTCCTGTTTCTGCTCACACTACTCGGTTTTGTTCCCTACCTGCTCGTAGGGGAATGGTTCGTCAGATCCACTGTGCTTTTGAAAACACAAAGCAAATTCCAGTGCCTCTCTACATGTGCCAGAAAAACACGAGGGCCTGGTGGTTTGATCTGTAGGCTTCTGACTTAATGTTTGTCTTCAACATTTCTTTGAAATACTGAGTCTTCTCTTCAGTTGCCATCATCACTGCTGCTTATTTGCTGGTTTTTGCTTTTATTAGTATCAGCTATGAATTTGTGTAGGTGATAACTGTGCCATTACGTGCATGAGAAACCATCCCAAACCCAAAGCTGCCAACATGTGGTTCCTAATGAATTTTGAACCTTGCTGGCCTCACAGGCATGAATGAGTGGGTGATCGTTCAATCTGTGCCAATACCTCCCTTCCCATGGTGAGGTGAGGAACCAGGGAGATGACTTTTTAAAAAGCAATGTAAGTCGTGACTAGAATCCTTTCATCTTGAGAACAAAATGATGCTGATCTCCTGTGTCCAAGTGTGAAGTGATTAATAGTAGAGGTTAATGTTTGCACTTTTGGAAAAAGGAAGGAGCAGAGGGGAGGCAAGTGCTGTAGCCAGGCACGATGCTGTCTTTGTCTTCTTTCATAGAACTCACTTGCCTGATGCAGGTTTCCAGGACAAAGATGTTGCTCGCCCAGTTAAAGGGCCACCGTGGCTCAGATATTCCAGGTTTAGTTTTTCTCTTCATGGCTCCCTTTCCATGCGGTAATTGCTTCCGAATGGCATCGCCAAACAGCACTGGAGGCTGTGCTTTTCCATGGGGAAACTTCAGATTCTTCAAAATGAAACGAGTTTCAGATCATCTTGGATGCAACCTGAGCTCACGTTTGGATTGTAAAGCGTCTCCTGTGTGCCCGGAAGGATGCTTCTGCTCGATTTATCTTGGGTAGCCACAGAGACTGAACAGTTGGCTCCTGTCTTCCGTACATGTGGAGCTGGTGGCAAGGCACCAGCTTCGTTGTCTTGTGAGGAAATTGGGTAGCACAGGGAGTTTGCATGGGTAGGGCAGAGACGGTTTATCCTCCATTTACCCACATCTTTCTTCTAACAGTCCACCTGAAGTAGAAGCTTTTTGATATTATATATTACATTATAGGATGGTGATGCTTGTGCTTGTTTCTAGTGCAGGGGAGTGCAACAGGCGACTCTGCTTGGGTGGGTGAAGAGGGTTTGTGAGGAATGTGGGCTGCTTGTTTTCCCAAGTGTTGATTAATCCTTTCCCTCTGATACTTTGTCCAGGGAATGGAAAAGAGCATAATTCATGAAACTGAAAAATAAATGGATATGAACATTGTCCACATTCACACCTCTCGGGATGCGTTAGTGGATACATCCAGAGAACTTACTAAAAATTATGAGTGCACTCCAGATTAAATCTTGCTGTTTTGTCCATCATCCTCATCCTGAGGATAGCAGCATGTGGATTGTCTGGCTTTGCCCTTGATCAAAAAAGTATGGACCTGTCTGAAAGTCTATGAAGATTTAAATATGTTGGTTGGAAACAAGTTTTTGTTTGAAACAAGTTTTGTTGGAAACAAGTTTTTGCTGTCGGGGATCTCTTACAATAGCTTGGATTTTGTTTCCCTCACTTGTTTTTCAACTTCATTTTCTGTTCTGTACATTATTTTTTTTAAGGAACTGATTTATTAAATCTATGTGGAACATTCTCTGCATTTTAAATAAAAGAGAATCAGCATAAGCATCACTAATTATACAGCAAATTTACCTCCTTTTCTTGTCTCGTCTTTCCCACTGCCACTCTTTCTCTTTTTTTGTTGAAGGTACCAACATTTTATTGAAGGCTTCCTTTCTTAATTTACGATGTAGTAAGATGTACAATGGTAGTCCAGCAACTTGGATTTCTCCTAAAGATAGGCTGTAAATTCTTTTCAGAGTAACTCCCTGTATTACTTCCTGGCTATAGAAAAAAATAGCTATAGCGATGAGTGTAGAGAGAGGGCACACTTAGGAATGCGTGTTTGGAAATACCAGTCCATGGGTTCATTCTCCTGTGAGGTTTTGAACAGTTGTTGCTAAGAAAAAAAGGATTTTATAGATGTTTCTGTGCAGTGCTGTGTTTAACAGCTGAAGATCAAATGCTGTGCATGATGGGATGACTGACAACTGGGGACTTGGGCATCTGGGCTTGGAGCTTCTGTACTGATGTCTCTGGCCTCTGGGAGGCCACGTACTTGGCTTTTCTGAATCTGAACCTCCACAGAAGTTGTCACGTTAAATCACAATTGCCCTGACCTGTTATTCTGTCACCAGTGCTGGTGTTCGCTCAGATGTTTCGCTCAGAGAGAGGTGCCCAAGTCCTTCTTCACGTGTGACGTGTTCTGAATTTATTCTTAAGGTAAAAGATGGTTTAAGCACTGATGTATCTTCTCCTCTAAACCCACACTTTTAATTTTAATATCTTAATATTCCGTAAATATAGTGTTGTAAAATGTTTTCTCCACTGTAAAAGGAAGATAACCTTTTTGTCCCTCACCATGTCCGTGAAACTGTTACAGACTCATGCATTTGGGAAATCAGAATCCTAAATATTAAGGTGCTTGATTATTTAAAAGCCTCTTAATGTTCCTTTAGGTTTCACGGTATGCTAAAAATAAGTGAATTTTATACTGCAGAGCTCAGTATTAAGGAGCTGTAGGTGTGCAGAATAAGTAATCAAGCCAAGTTTAAAAGCAGATGGGGGAAGAGGCAGCAAACTTTTGCTGCTGTGACCTCTGCTACTGCTTTAACTTCACCACTGAGTTTGTACCTGGGTTCTTGGATGTCCTTAAAGGTAAAAGACTGTGAAACATCCAGTATGAATGGATGGCGTGGGTGGAAGCAAATATCCAAGTCAGGGGTTTGCGTGAGGTCAGGATTTAATGTCTGAAGGTCACACAGCTTCTGAGAAATTACTGTGTCTTACGGATTCTGACAAACACGGCTGCACAGGCTGCCAGGGAAAGCATAGTGTCAGAGGGAGAGCATGGCAGATCCATGGGAGCTTAAGCTCCTTGGGCAGTTTTGTTTGTCATAAAGGCACTGGGAACGTTGTAATCTGGGTCATTTCCAGTTCTAATCAAACTTTTTTGCTCCCCTGCAGCAAGTAGGAGTCCTGCCAAAGTCAGTCGGGTTTGGTGCGTGGAGATGTGGGTAAACAAACATTTGTCACGCTGCCCTCATCCGGTGCCCTGGACCGCCATCCGAAAAATGATTTGCTGACAAGGAGTTGAATCAGCTGGCAGATGCTGCCTTGGGAAGGGAGGGAAGTGGAGGAGCAGGGTTTAATTAACAATGGAAATTTGCAGCAGGAGAGCATAGAATCATAGAATCATTTTGTTGTTTGGAAAAGAGCTTTGAGATCGTTGAGTCCAACCATACCTGTCCACTACTAAACCATCCCTGAGCACCTCATCTACCTATCTTTTAAATCTCTCCAGGGATGTTGACTCCACCACTTCCCTGGGCAGCCTCTGCCAGTGCTTGACAATCCTTTTGTTGAAGAAATGTTTCCTGATGTCTTATCTGAACCTCCCTTGGTGCAGCTTGAGGCTGTCTCCTCTCACCCTATCACTTGCTATTTGGGAGAAGAGACCAATACCCACTTTGCTACAACCTCCTTTCAGGGAGCTGTAGACAGTGATGAGATCTCCCTTCTGCTTCCTTTTCTCCAGCCTAAACAACCTCAGTTCCCTCAGCTGCCTCTAATAATGCTTGTTCTCCAGCCCCTTTGCCAGCTCTGTTCTCTTCTCTGGACACGCTCCAGCCCCTCAATGTCCTTCTTGTAGTGAGGAGCCCAAAACTGAACACAGGGTTCAAGGTGCAGCCTCACCAGTGCTGAGTCCAGGAATACAATCAGTTCCCTGCTCCTCCTGGCCACGCTGTTTCTGATACAGGCCTGCTTTGTTTAATATAGTGATCTGGGTTTTTTCAGCTTCCCCTCCGATTCCAGCACTTACAATCCAGGCTATGAGAAACACTGCAAGTCATTCAAGTTTAGAATATGGAAATAGGTTGATTTAATTAATGTGGGAATTAATTTGCTTTTAATAAGCAGTAATGAAATAGGAACACAGCTTAAATGACGTTAAATTATGTGAAAGTTTGCATTTGCCTGGACATCACTCCTTTTATCGAATTTGGGAGCTTTGTTCTTTGTGAAGGTAAACAAATGCACCCCATTAAACTCAGGATCCATTGCTATTTTACCAGCTGAAAATCCAACCCCATGGGTGTTTGCTTTTTTAATTCACTTTGCTGTTCCTGCTTGCATGGTGAGTAAATTTCTCTTATTTCATCACATCTGGTCTTCCCTTCATCTGACACCACAGCAGTTACAGATGTCATGTCTTTTCCTGGCAAGAAGCAGATGAGATGAACAAAACCTAGGATTTCTTTCTTATTTTCTTTCTTTTATCTGTTTCAAAGGTAGACCCATGTGTTTAATCTTCTCAGCTTTTATTTTTTAGTTTCAAAGAGACTGTAAGAAGCAAATATTGAAGTATAGGAGGGAGGACTGTAGGAAAGGCAGTTCTTGGAGGTGTTGAAGCTGTCTTGGAGCTTGGCTGGTGCTCAGCAGGGACCAGATTTCAAATTGCTCTAGCATGTAATCACTCTCTGTTTATCCTGTTTGTGAGGGATGGTGGAGCTGGTTAGCTTGTAAGGTTTTGAAGTAGGACCTGTTTTTCTAGTTTTTCTGGTAAGTAGAGTCTAGTGTGCTTCTGAAATCACTGAAATAAAAGGCGCCTGTGTCTATCAATCTATTAATGTGTGACAAACCTTGCTGCTATCAGGAACAGCAGACAGCATCGTGGGCCCTTGCTTTTAGGGTCAGACACTGAAAGCTGCAAATGGTTGCAAGCAAAATTTATGTAAGAATGAAAAGACATTTCCAAGTCCAAGGGAATTTTGAGGGTGAGAATACAAATCAGTTACACAATGAAACAACAGCTGGTACCTGTAAAAAGATAAGAAACCAAACCAGATTCCGTCGATTGTGACAGGTATTGTTCATAGTCTGCATACTGTAGGGATAAACTCTGCATTTTCCCCTGTATGAAATAACCATTGTGCTAATTCAGTATTTTACTGAAGTAATGTTTACCATTTAATCCAAATTAATTTCCTACTCAGTGCACAGTGCGATGTTTATTTACAGATTATACTTTTCCTATTAGATTTTTCTGCATTAGTGATGTGCATTCTCGCTCGTTCAATGTGTTTGGCATCTGCAGTATCAAGAAAATGAAGGATTAGCTTGGTTTGGGTTAGAGAACAAGAAAAAAAAATGTTATACTGTGTTTTTCTGATTCTAGGGTCTACCTACAGCGTGCTGTCCATAATGCCTTCTGACTCTGAAAGCAGCAGCTCTCTGAGCAGCATCGGTGAGTAAAGTATTCATCGAACAGAGTGTCTTTTGGGAGCTGGGAAAAGCAGCTTTTAAGGTTGCCTTTGGGAAAGGTAGAGTCCTAAAATCCAAGCTGTTGAACAATAAGATGTAATCCTTCTTCACCAGGAAAAAGCATGCTTGTTTCATGGCTGTGTGCAGTCCTTGCCAAAAGAATCTGTTAGGTTTGGATACGTTAAATGATGGTAACCATGCTTTGAGTTAATAAAATCATATAAAAATGGCAAGGTTAGGCTTATGCAAGTCTCTGCCTATAAAAATATATATAGGCATGCACATGTGTGTATGAATCTATTTAGGTTGATGTGAAAATTGTAGTCGAAGTCAAAAACCTGTAGGAATTAAAAATGTTATTAGCCAAGGTCATAGCCTTTTGAACTTTTGGAAATTGGCTGCAATCTTTTTATTTCCCCGTATACAATGAAATGCTTCATTTTCTGTGTTTTTAAAGTCATTGAGAAAGACAAAATATTCAAAAAAAAAGTCAGAAGTAAAAGAAACGTGGACAAAACACCTTTAACAACAAGGTGATCGTGGAGTAGCTGTATGAGCTGTCACTTTTCCTCTTCTCACACAAATAACTTCTGTTGTGAAATCCATGTAGAAGTCATTTCCCTTGGACAGGGAATGTAGACTCTTGCATATTTCAAGTTCCAGAGTTGTGTCAGGCATCTGTAGGCTCCCGTGGCAGCATCAGGCAAGTCCCTCCTCTGTTTAAGGATGTGGGCAGGCATCTGGTGCAGTCACTGAGGTGAACTTTTAACTCCAGCATGTAGGAACAGGACTTCAGGGCTGACTGAACTGTTTGTGGAAAGTACAGGAAGCTGGGACATGTTGGTTTGGTTCTTATCATGATCACGCTTGTACGCACTTACCTGAAGGAAAGGGATGGTTTAATCTGCTAAGAACAAATTTGGACTGGAAAGAGGAAGAGAAAGGTTCCTAAATTTTTAGGACAGCCAGACTGAAAAGGGAGCCTTCTGTTAGAAAAAAAAAGATACACTTAAACATGTTTTATTTTGCCATTTTTGTAATGATGTGAGTGCCCTGTATTTGACCTTTTGGAATTCTGGCAGTCAGGGTGGGCAGATGAACAACTGGCTTTTGCCACCAGAGAGAGAATTCCTGCTTTAACAGTGACCGCTTGCAAACTGCAGATACAGGGCCTCTATTTTCTGTTTTATTAGTTTCCTGTGGCATCGTACTTTCTGCAAGTGTGGGATTCCTGTGTCTGCACACTTCTGTAGAATTTGGCATGTTACTTCCGAGACATCCATTATGCCCACACATGAGTCAGAATGGATGCTTTCCAAGTGATGTTTTTTTCACTTTTAAAGTTCATCCTGAATCCTCATCTATGCATTTTACCTGTAAGTCTGTCCTTGGAAGTGTTCTGTGCCTTTAGGGTGTGCGTGGATCCGTGTTATTTATAACGTAAAAATAAAGTGACCCACTATTAAACAAAATTTGTGATCTGCTCTTGTACCCCATCCCTGGAGGTGTTCAAGGCCAGGTTGGATGGGACTTTGAGCAACCTGTTCCAGAGGTGTTCCTGCCCACTGCAGGATGTTGGAACTGGGTGGGCTTTAAGGTCATTTCCA
The DNA here is from genome assembly GCA_033556795.1 of Tapera naevia. Taxonomy (NCBI): domain Eukaryota; kingdom Metazoa; phylum Chordata; class Aves; order Cuculiformes; family Neomorphidae; genus Tapera; species Tapera naevia. The sequence goes on along the minus strand of JAUMJJ010000025.1, from coordinate 494,604 downwards.
ACCCAAACCATTCAGTGGTTCTCCATCTTTTTTTTTATTCAAATGATTGAAGTGAGTTAGGTATTTAATATTTAGTTCATTAACAGCCTGGGGAATTCTTTGTTTGAAGCTGGCATGTTTGGTTTATAGGCTGGTTATAGACTTGTTATCAGTGAGTATCACTTCTTCCCCAACTGTTTTCTGTCTCTCACATCTTGTTCTGCAAGATAATGTTTTTAATGTGATCCAGTATCAGTAGCAGAGTTTCTTTGCTAAATAACCAGCATATCCTAAGAGAGGTGTTTGCAAGTCACTTCAAAGCTGTGCTCAGATTATTTTAATACTGACTTGTTGAATGACGAACCGTCATAACCGAAACCATTTGCGTGCCAGCTCCCCAAAGGCTTCCTATGACTTCTTTGAATGGAATCCCAACAAATCCAGAGTTGCTACAGCGTTTCAGGAATCTCACATACATCTTCCCCCCCCATGCTCTATCCCCAGCTCACTGCAGTATGTTTTCACAAGGGTAACTCTCTGTCGTGGAAGTGGGAAGTTTAGCCTGTGAAATGAATGCATCAGTGAAAAAAGGTAAATAGCTCATGGAGACAGTGTGAGCTTTGGAATATATCCAGTCTGACAGAGCCAGTTGTATGTACACATACATGTATGTAAAGGAATATTTTCATTTCCCCACTCAGATGGACCTTCCTTATGGGGCAGAAAAGGGATCTATTGTATTATTCCTAGTTTCAAACCTGTGGTTTTCATTAATACTTTACAAGGTTTTATTTCTGGTCTATCTTGCTTCTGTTTGTCCAGCAGCTCAGAAACACATTCACACGTTTGACCTCTCAGAAGAAATGAGAAAGGTATTGAGGCTGCTAATTAAGTGCACATAAAGCAGCAGAGAGTGACTCTTAGCATCTTCTGTTTAGGAGAGATAATGCAATCTTTCATTTATAGTCTTTGTACTCTCTAGTTCACTGAAGTAACTGGAGAAGGGTATGTCCGTGTGCTTCAGCTTTTCTTCCAGCCTTAATCACCCTGGCTATTGTTGGAAGTGGCTTCTTCTGCCAGCATTCTTAATTAAATGGTCTTTTCCTGAAATACTTCCAAGTAACCCAGGGTGTTGTGACATGAAAGTGATTCTCCATATTCTATGGCTATGCTGCGTTTCTGAGTTAATTTATAAAGCTGAAGTATAGAACAGTCAGCTCCTTTTCCAGGAAAAGATGCTGATCTAGGAACTAAGCTTAAATAGTACTAAGCCCACTGTTCTTAACAGGCAGTTCTGAGAGAACATGGGCTCAGTCTCAGTCAAATAATTAAAAACTGGTCTTAGGATTTGGAATGGAAGAGGGAAAGATGAGACAACATCGTTTTATCACTGTATAAGCCTTTGGTATGTCCAAGTCTTGGGTCCATTTTCAGATCAGATTCTCCTGCTTAAAGAAGGCACCAAGCATGGAGAAGAGCAGCATGGATGAACATTTACGGAGCAGCTTCTGCATGGGAACAACTGGGTATGCTGGGATTCTCTCAGGCTTCAATAATGTTGTAGTCCTGATGCAAGAAGAGAGCAGCTTGCCTAATGTGACTTAGAGAAGAGTTTAGGGCTGGTGATTTGGTGTCAGCGAAGCATTTTTCCTCTTTCCCTACTCAAATGGGGTTGTAAGGCATGAGGGGTGCAAACTTCCAGCTTTCGTGTATGTGTGGTAGAATAAGCACTTGAACGGAAGGCAGTTTTCCCACCTGGGTAGCAGCCTTGGAACCCCTCTTTATAGGTTTATCTGCCTTGCCCATAGGTCTGTCTGCCTTTTTCCTTTTGTGTATGTATATAAATGAAAACACAAAGTGATGGGTCATGGCTCTTCACAGGGTCTTCTTGGGTATTTTCCTCACCATTCAAAATTTTCTTTGTTTTCCCTATACTTCCTTTTCTTTTCCATATATTGATGAAGTTCACGCTGTGCATGTAAAATACATAGTTTTGGTGGTCCTGAAGTATTCAGTATTCATGTTTGTTTCCAGAAGAGGTACGATATTCACTCTCTTGTAATCCCTGTATCCCACGACTTTGCTTCAGCCCCACCTTCTTCCCCCCCAAAAAACCACATCATCTTTAAATGGCCATCCTCTCTCTGTATTTCCTTTCTCTTGGCTAATGACAGAGATTTTTGTGTGCAAATAGAAGCATCCTTCATCTGCCCAGTCCCAGCAGACTCTGAATGGAGCTGTAGTACTGTGTCTCTGACATCAGAATGATTCTTTATGGAGATGTAGAGCCAGGCTTGCCCAGCACGGAACCACAGTGTCACTGAGGCCTTGGATAGAGACCAGTGACACAGCTGTACGTGACAGGTGCTGGCTGAGCTCACACTTGACCAGTCATGATAATAGAGAGGAGAAGAACATAGAACATGGAATAAAGACCCCCTAGACGTGTAAGGGACAATGGAAGACCTGTGTGCTGAAAGATTATCTGTAGGTAATGTAATACCAGCCAAATATCACCCTACTTCTAAGATACTTCAGCCTGCAATCATCACGTATGTTTTTCCCAGGAAGCAGTAACACAGTGTCCAAGTGATTTCTGTGCATGTCTTGGTTATCTACTCCCCACATGTAGAATCACAGAATGGTTTGGGTTGGAAGGGACCTTTAAGCCCAGTTCCAACCCCCCTGCCATGGCCAGGGGCACCTCCCACTGGATCAGGGTGCTCAAAGCCCTATCCAGCCTGACCTTGAACACCTCTAGGGATGGAGCAGCCACCACTTCTCTGGGCAACCTGTGCCAGAGCTTCCCCACTCTCATCATGAAGAATTTTTTCGTGATGTCTAATATAGATCTTCCCCCTTCCAATTTAAAGCCATTCCCTCTTGTCCTGTCACTATTTGTGCTTGTAGAAAGCCCCTCCCCATCTTTCCTGTAGGCCCTTCAGGTACTGGAAGGCCGCTATAAGGTCCCTTGAGTAAAACACTCTGGCTTCAGCAATGTGATGCCATCACGGGGTTATGGTTTCTGGAATCAAGCCATTTTTTGTCTACACTTGTACCATGATGGAACTGCAGAGTTTTTCTTTCATTCTTGAAAAATGTGATGCTTCCTCCTCTCCTCAACGCACAGTATTTTTTTTAAAGAACTGTTATTAAATCTCCTTCTCTGGAGAGATTCAAACCCGCCTGCACTCCTGCTGTAGGTGAGCCTGTTTAGCAGGGGGGTTGGACAGGATGAGCTCCAGAAGAACCTTCCAACCCTGACTGTGCTGAGGTTCCGTGACAGGAACCAGCAGCTCGTGTGCTGGTTGGGCTGTGGCTCAGAGTCTGCGTTACGGTTTTTCATGATGAGTTTTTTACAGAAAGGCATTGCTTACTCTTCTATTCTTTGAAAATGTGCTGAGATCCTAATAAGAGGATTTGGGGGATGGAAAGACCTTGCATTTTTCCATGGGTATAATTTCCTTCTTCCCACAGGCAGATCTGTGTGCACTGTTTTGATCACAGCTGTCAACCCTGTATCCTCTTCATTCCACCTCGCACATTACAGCCTTTCTCTTTTAACTTTGAAAAGACTGTTACTGTTCCTGCTGCTCAGCTCTGTGCAAATGGGATAGGTCTTTTAGTAATGAATGTTTTTTCTTGCTCACTGTTCATATCACTGTGCTACCTTTTCCTAGGGGAGTTTCTGACTGTAACAACCACCATCATCTTCTCTGCAATTTTAGGTGTTTCTTTTGCATCCCTCAGGTGGTCACATAGGTGACCACCATAACTGCCAGTATTTCCTTGCCAAGGCTTTCTTAGCTTCTCAGCCTGACAAAGTATTTACAGACAGTTTGTCACTAGTTGCAATTCAAGTTACTTAATCTTAGGGCCTTCATGCTCCAAAGCAAAATTCCCCCCCCTCCATGAGATGATATTCCTTCCCAACTATGTACAGTCTTTCATTCTGTATTTTCACATGTGACATTTTGACAATTGTCCTTCTGTGTTGTTGTGATTTCAGTTTATTGCTTCACACTTTCCCCAGCTGTGTGTAACAAAGGAATTGGTTTCACTATTCATAGGGAGTGCTCACTTGCAAGTGTGGTTTATGATGATATTTCAGGTGAAGATAAACACTGTCCTCCTGTTTTAGCTCAGCAAAGTTCTGTGAGGACTTTTTTAATTGATAGATCTGGCCTTTTTTTCCCCTCCTTGCTATTTCTGAGTGTTAGGTTGTAAATTCTCTTTCAAGTTGTTCTTTCTAGAACCACTGTTCAGTTCGAATCCCCAACGTAAGAAGGATTTGGAACTATTGGAACAGGTCCAGAGGAGGCCATGAAGATGATCCAAGGACTGGAGCACCTCTGCTATGAGGACAAGCTGAGAGAGTTGGGGTTGCTCAACCTGGAGAAGAGAAGGCTGTGAGGGACCTTTTAGTGGCCTTCCAGTACCTGAAGAGGCTACAGAAAAGATGGGGAGGGGCTTTTTGCAAGGACAAGTAGTGATAGGACAAGAGGGAATGGCTTTAAACTGGAAGGGAGAAGATTTAGATTAGACATTAAGAAGAGGTGTTTTCTTGTGAGGGAGGGGAAGCCCTGGCACAGGTTGCCCAGAGAGGTGATGGCTGCCTCATCCCTGGAGGTGTTCAAGGCCAGGTCAGATGGGGTCTTGAGCATCCTTGGAATGTCTCCCTGCCCGTGGCACAGGGGTTGGAAATAGATGAACTTTTAAGGTCCCTTTCAACCCAAACCATTCCGTGATTCAATGATTCTTTCCAAAGTCTTAAACTTAGTGAAGCTGGAAGTTTGTTTTACACGCTGATGGGTTTGTTTAAGCTTGTTCTGTTTTGCATTGAAACAAATGCTGATGTGCTACCCATTCTTTTGTCCTTGCATGTTACATGATCCTCCCTGCTTTCATAACCTGTTAAGACTTTCTGTCAGATGAAACTGTTTCCACAGTTCATTATTCTCCCTTTCAGTTCCCTTCCATCACTGTATGGCTCCTTGGTTTTACAAATGTTTTATTTCCCCTGCATGTGATTCTGCTCTGTGCTTTCTGCTATTTCCAGACCACTTCAAAAGGTATAACTTCAATACATTTCTTCAGATATAACTCCTGGTATGTAATCTTGTTCTACTCCTCATGAATTATTGAAAGACAGTAAATATTTCAGCACACAGTTTCCTACGGCAGACACAAGTCTTTACTCCCCACACCTTCCCAAGCTCTGGGAGAAACCCTGTTGATCATTCTGTGCAGTACATCTTGCAAGTCTTTTAACATTTTCAGTCATAATTTACAAGACCATCCAGGAATAATATTCTGAACATCCCTGCTGGGTCTTTTTGTTAAAGAAAGTAATGGGAGAGGTTTGACTGCTCAATGAGCAGCCTCCTGGTTGTTTGTAATCAAGAATTAGAACAAATTTGTAAGAGGAGTTTAAAAAAATCATTATAAAATTGAGACATTCTGCTAGCTTGTGCCAGGTTGCCCTCTGAATTAAGTCAAACCTGTCTCTTATAAGTGTATTTCTCAAAGAACAAGGAGTTTATTATAACTCAAGATACATTAATGGTGTTGCTTAAAAGTAGTTGCTTCTACACTAGTGCCTGTTTTCCCATCTCAATGTTATATTGAGTCAGCGTTGTGGTACATCTTGGTCAGCTGAACGAGTTTCCCAGCCCTGTTTATCTTAATATGTTCTTTTTTTTTTTTTCCTTCAACAAGTGTGTGCTACTCCATCCCCAAATCATACAAATCTCCCCTAAATCTAAATCTTGAGGCCATTTCTCCTTGTCCGGTCACTGGCTGTCAGGGAGAAGAGACCAACCCCCACCTCACTACCTCCTTTCAGGCAGCTGCAGAGAGATAAGGTCTCTACCATGAGTGGTGTTAGAACTGGGAGGGTGAAGAGGTGGAGATGCAGAGGTACCACTCTTACCATTGAATGCTTGTGTGGAGTGGCTCTTGTCCACGTGACTGCTGCAGGGGGTTAACACAGCAGTTGGTGGTGGACTGTTGGTAATCCAATGCCTTTCCTCTGTGGAAAGCACACCAGCCTTCTCGATTTGTCTCCTCGTTCCTCTTCTGCCCCTCACATCCTGTTCATGGTTTGCTGCCAGCAGCCCCAGGAGGAAAAACAGGCATTTGAACTTCTCTGGGGGGGCGAGAAGGGGACTTCTTCAGTGTTAGGCATGTTCTGATGTGCTGGCTCAAGTGGGAGGATGTGCAGATTGGCACTGAATTTACCCAAAGCCTGTCAGTACCTGAATTACCTTTGCCTGCATTTACCTTCTGCTTTGTTTATGAAATTCCCTGCTCATTGATGTGTCTATTCCAAATGCACAGGACACTCTGACATCTTTTTAGCTGTCCATTTGTTTTTTTCCTGTTTATTTCCTATATCGTGAGCCTAGGAGAGTGCACTTGAATTATTACCAGTTTCTATATAATCTTGTTTTCAAAACTATGCAGAATGGTTCCGAGAGAACCAATACAGTTCCTAAAGAACCATTCTCCTAAACCATCTTCCTTAAAGAAAAAGAAAGGATAACGGCATTTGAAAAGTGTGGGATCATAGAATGGTTTGGGTTGGAAGGGACCTTAAAGCTCATCCACTTCCAACTCCCCTGCCATGGGCAGGGACACCTCCCACTGGATCAGGTTGCTCAAAGCCCCATCCAACCTGGCCTCGAACACCTCAAGGGATGGGGCAGCCACCTTTTCCCTGGGAAACCTGTGTGGGGCCTCACCACCCTCATTGTGATGAATTTCTTCCTAATGTCTAGTCTAAATCTTTCCCCTTCCAATTTAAAGCCATTCACCTTCGTCCTATCACTCCAGGCCCTTGCAAAAAGCCCCTCCTCAGCTTTCCTGTAGGCCCTTCAGGTACTGGAAGGCTGCTTTGAGGTACCCCTGGAGCCTACTCTTCTCCAGACTGAACAACCCCAACTCTCTCAGCCTGTCTTTCAGCAGTGGTACTCCAGCCCTCTGATCATCTTTGTGGCCTTCTCTGGACCCCTTCCAACCGTTCCATATCCTTCTTATGTTGAGGATTCCAGGACTGGACAAAATACTCCTGGTGGGGTCTCATGAGAGTGGAGTACAGGGGGAGAATCACCTCCCTTACCGTGCTGGCAATGCTTCTTTTGTTGCAGCCCAGGACATGATTGGCCTTCTGAGCTGGGGTCACACATTGCTGGCTTAGATCCTTAGTCCTGATGGATGAAGGAGCTCCTCTGGGATAGAGGAATGAAACAGGAGTAGGAGAAAGTGAAAAAGCAGCCTCCATTGAGAAATCTTCCGAACGATGTCAGTTTGTGTCTTTCTGCAGAATGCAGGCAGTTCCTTCTATTTTTAATTTCTTCAGTTTGCTGTTAGAGCATTTACACATGTTATTATGCAACAGTTAGATGAAAAGAACAATCTGTGCTCATAAATTCACATTACAGAATTGCAGTAACAACTGAAAGGAATAAGAACAGGGATCCTATTATTGGAGATGCTCTATGTGTGGTAGCCCTGACCCTGCGGTTGTTTTGGTGTGAGAGCTTTAAACCACAGGTTGTTCTGCTTAAAAGTTGAAGTTTTTGTGTTCTGCAGTATCTTCCTGAACTGCGCTTAGGGATAAAAAGCCAATCCTTGCAGCTCATTAGTGTTTAACAAAATGAAGTAACTTTGCCATTCTTTTTCTCAAAAGACATGTTATTTTAGTGTTGTCTCCGTTTATTCATTTAAAAAAGGCATCCTAAAGATGCAGCCTAACAGCTCAGTGGCATATGGCAGCACCTTGTGTCAGTTTTATAACAGACATGGAGGTGCTGGAGCACGTCCAGAAAAGGGCAACAAAGCTGGCTAAGGGTTTAGAGCACAAGCCTTGTGAGAGGCAGTTGAGGGAACTGGGGTTGTTTAGCCTAGAGAAAAGCAGACTGAGGGGGAGACCTCATTGCTCTCTGGAACTACCGAAAAGGAGGTTGTAACGAGGTGGGAGTTGGTCTCTTCTCCCTGGTATCGAGTGACAGGAGAAGGGGAAATGGCCTCAAGATGCACCAAGGTGCACCTCAAGCTTCGTCAGGGAAAGTTTAGGCTTGATGTTAGGAAAAAGTTCTTCACTTGAAAGGGTGATTGGCCATTGGAATGGGCTGCCCAGGGAGGGGGTGGAGTCGCAGACCCTGGAGGTGTTTAAGGGGAGACTGGATGGGGCACTAAGTGCCATGGTTTAGATGATGGTGTTAGTGTTAGGTTATAGGTTGGACTTGATGATCTCTGAGGTCCTTTCCAACCTTACGATACTGTGATACTGTGATACCAGGGGATATTTAAGTTGGATAGCAGGAGGAATTTCTTTACTGAAAATGTTCTCAGGTACTGGCAGAGGCTGCCCAAGGAGATGGTGGAGTCACCATCCCTGGAGGGGTTTAAAAGAGTAGATGTCGTACTTGGGGACAAGGTCTAGTGATGGACTTAACAGAGCTGGATCAATGGTTGGACTTCAGACTAAAGGTCTTTTCCAAAGAAAACTATTCTATGATTCTGTGAAAACACTGATCTCCTGTATACATTTAGACCTTTCACATCTGTGACCAGTGTCTTTGAGTTTGCACTTGTGTGTCTGGGATTAAAATAAGCAGAGCTAAAATTCCAGTTGAATTCCTTTTCAGCATGGTATGAGACATCATCTATCAGACTCATCTCAGGTGGAAGAATATCTCTTTATGTTGGTACAGGAGGCATCATCATTTATCTCTAGTATCAAGAAAAGTGAGAGTTAAAAGATCCCACAAAACTGTTTAATGTGTGACTGCCCCTTAGAGGACACTTGATGTCATCCAGCTGCAGTGATTGCAAGGTGCTCCTTTCAGCCCACGTTAAAAAATGAAACCCATTTCCCGTGATGTGTTGGCAAGTTAAACCTTTAACTGCCCATGCTGGACTGATAAATTGCAACTCCTTAAAGCATAGAATTGCATTAAAATTGAATGTTGGCAGTAGCACTGAGCTGAATGATCTGTGCTGTATAATAAAGGGAGAGCAAAGGAGCCTCTGTGCTGCAGCATTTTTGCTGCTGTCACTGGGGTAAGTTAAAGTGGGTGCAATTTACTTTGTTTCTAGAAGCAAGAGCATACAGGAATCTCATGAGGTTCCACAGGGCCGAGTGTGCTGGATCCTACACCTGGGTTGGGGCAACCCCCAGTATCAATACAAAATGGGAGATGTGATTGAGAGCAGCCCTGTGGGGAAGGACTTGCGTTGCTGGTTGATGAGAAGCTTGACATCAACCAGCAATGTGCAGAACAGCCCAGAAGGCCAACTGTGTCCTGGCTGCGTCAGAAGCAGTGAGACCAGCAGGGCAAGGGAGGGGATCGTGTCCCTCTGCTCCGCTCTGGTGAGACCCCACCTGAAGTATTGTGTCCAGTTCTGGAATCTCCAACATGAGAAGGATGTGGAACTGTTGGAATGGGTCCAGAGGAGGGCTATGAAGATGATTGGAGGGCTGGAGCACCTCCGCTACGAGGACAGGCTGAGAGAGTTGGGATTGTTCAGCCTGGAGAAGAGAAGACTCTGGGGGAACTGCATAGAGAAGAGAAGACTCTGGGGGAACTGCATAGTGGCTTTCCCGTCCCTGAATGGCCTGCAGGAAAGCTGGGGAGGGACTTTTACAAGGCCCTGGATTGATAGGATGAGGGGGAATGGCTTTAAACTGGAAGGGGGAGGATTTAGATTAGACCTTAGGAAGAAATTCATCACAATGAGGGTGGGGGAGCCCTTGGCGCAGGTTGCCCAGAAATATCATGGCTGCTCCATCCCTGGAGGTGTTCAAGGCCAGGTTGAATGGAGCCTTGAACAGCCTGGTGTGATGGGAGGTGTCCCTGCCTGTGGCACAGGAGTTGGAACTGGATCATCTCTAAGGTCCCTGCCGACCCAAAGCATTCTGTGACTCTATGAACATGGTTCTTCATTGGCAATGACTTTGAACCGATGGCTTCTGTGTCTATGGGATCTTCTGAAGTCTTTTTGCAGTTGTATCTGCAAACCTGCCTTGCCTTTCAGGCAACTGGGAAGTTCAGGTGGAAGCAAGGAAGCTACTCATGTAAACTTAACTTGCAACAGAGGGCCTTTCTGCCATGGGAGCTGACTGAGTTGGAGCTGTTGTGTCAGTTCGCTGATTAAAACTGCCATGTCTTGGTTTATTTTTTAACAAGTTTCTGCAACCAAAAATACAGGTTTTTTTTATCAGCGTTAACTCCTTTAGTGAAATTGTGTTGTTCTTTTGAGGAGTTCTCTGACTGCCAATTATTTCTCTGTGGGTCAGGTACGACTGGGAAAGCATCGTCTCCACCGCCTGTAATAGACACGAGGCAGATGAGCGAGAAGCTGGAGACGATATTGTATCAGCTCCGTCAGGTAACTCGAGAGAGGGATGAGCTGCGCAAGCGACTTGCACTTTCGTCTCCTGGATCAACTTTTGATGACTGCAGGTAAAAATAAGCAAAACAGAACGTTTTAATTTAGTCCTCAGTAGCGTTTTCAAGTGTCCTGACTCCTGCTTACCTGTAAAGCAGCAAGGATAATGCAATATGTATGGGGCACTTGAACCCACCTGCATCCTGGTGATGTGGTGTATGGAGGTGACCGAGTCCAGGCTTCGGAGTTGTCTGTTGAAGGCCTGTTCCTGCTTTCTCCAGGGGATGAGGGGAGTAGGGCTCATCTCTACATAGAGAGAAGAAAGCAAATGAGTTGTTTGCGCTTCCGGGGATCTGTTGTGGGAAGAGAAAGACAATAGTGGCTGAAGCATTTGCTGCTTTGAAAGCAAGAGAGAAGAATGGGAAATAGCTCTGAATAGTTGGCTGGAAGACAGAAATCAAGAGATGAAAGAAAAGCTTGCAGCTGTTCCTGTGCTTCTGCACAGGGAATTTGGAATTGAGGGGAGTTAAGTGTGTTTTGGGAGATAGGCTTCCTTTTTTTTTTTTTACAGTAACATGGTGAGAGTAAGGAACTCTGCTCCATGGAGGAGTTGTGAGTGCTGCTGAATTGAAAGAACGTGTGTTCAAAGTCTGTTCACAGCCTGCAGCCTTGTGATGCCCATTCTGATTTGAGGGTTGAGAAGTTGTGAGGAAGATGGTACTTGGGGAGAGTATGGGTTAATTGATATGGGTTTTATAGGGTAAGAAGCAGAACTGGATTATTTTAGAGGGTTTAAGAACTGCTGATGTTTATAAACATGACTTTGGGCACACAGAGCAGGTAATTTTTGCTTGCAGTAAAAGCGTGTAAGAGGTCTTTTTGAACCTTGAAAGAAATTGTCTGTCACTGAATCTGAATTAAGAGCGAGGAACAGATTTCCTGGGAGGTGTTGTCATGACCCGTAACTTCTCTGAACTTCAGTGTTTGGTTTGTTGTTGTTTGTATCTGTTCCTTCATCAGTTCTGGCTGTGCATAGTCAGGTGCTCAATGAAACTTTTTGTCCTTACAAGATAAGGTTGAGATTTGAACCAGTGAGCTGGAATGGTGGGAATCTGGGCATTTTATTCGCTCATCTTAATGTCCCTTCCTCCCCCATGAGTTCTGAGGGCTCTATAAGAGCATTGTGTCCTGTCTAAGGGTCTCCAAGTACTGTGAGGATGGGACAGGAACAGGCTGTCAAAAGTCATCATCTTTTGCACTGCTTCCAGTCACTTATTTATACAGAGGGATTTCTTATTTGAGGTCACTGGATCTTAGGCCTTGAGGATTTAATAGCTTACAATAATGTTCTCCCTAATCCAGGATGCTATTCATAAAGCATATCCTGAGCTCTCCTCCACACTGCCCTAGTTTTTTCCTCTTTAGTTTTCAAATACATCTGCTGCTGCCGGTGTAGATTTTGTATATTGTGGGAAATAGAAATATTTACAGCTTTAAGAGCAACTCATGAACATAAACATTGCCTTTTGACAGTGCCCAGGCAGTGTAGATTAAAGAGAGGATGCTGCCTTCCAAAATATTAAGAGCAGGCAATGAAGGAAGAAGCGTGGAGAAGGTTTTTGACAGACCTCATAGTGACCTTACAGTACCTGAAGGGGGCCTCCAGCAGAGCTGGGAGGGACTTCTTACAAGTGCAAGTTGTGATAGGATGATGGGGAATGGCTTTAAGCTGTAAGGGGAAAAGTTAGATTGGACATCCGGAAGAAATGTTTTCCTGTGAGGGTGGTGAGGCTCTGGCACAGATTGCCCAGAGAAGTGGTGGCTGCCCCATCCCTGGAGGTGTTCAAGGCCAGGCTGGAGGGAGCTTTGAGCCACCTGATCCAGTGGGAGGTGTCCCTGCCCATGGCAGGGGGCTGGAACCGGATGTTCATTAGGGTCCCTTCCACCCCAGACCATTCTGTGATTATCGGTTGACTTTTTTCCTCCAGTATAAAAGCAAATCCTCCCCCCTCCACATCCACGTCTAAGGTTTCTGAAATCTTGCTGGTGTTTTCATTTTGTTTTGTATCCTTTCCTCATATAAAACCAATCTTCAACCTTCCAGGAGCCAAAGCCCAGACACCGCAAACTGTTACACTGAAACGTGGAAGCTGGAAGGTGGTTATTCAGGTGGTGACTTGCACGACCCAGAAGGGGCTTTTGCTTTCCTGGCTGTGCATGCTGCCTTAGCCGTGGCTGGACTGTGCACAGGTGGTGTAGAGGCAAGTCTTGACACATCAGGAGGACGTACCAAAACAATTACATCTTGGAACACGCTCGTAGGCTGGGCTGCGCTGTCCATGAAGCCTGGCAGCTGCCCAGCTGAGAGCTGTTTTCCACAGTGAGCGTTGACTAAGTCTGGAGTGATGGAAGAGGAGCTGCAGGAGTGGATTGTGATGAGCTGAATCAGATGAGTGTTGTGTCATCCTGCTGGACAGGAGCAGGATTGCTCATGCTGTGCCTGTGTCACTTGACTGTGTGTGCACATGCGGTGGTTGTTAAGTGGAGATCATAGAATCCTTGAGGTTGGAAAAGACCTCTAAGCTCATCCAGTCCAACCAGCAGCCCACCACCACCCTGCCTACTAAACCGTACTCCTAAGTGCCACATCTGCACGTTTTTTGAACCCCTCCAGGGGTGCAGACTCCACCACTGCCCTGGGCAGCCTCTGCCAGTGCTTCACAACTGTTCCAGTAAAGAATTTTTTCCTAATATTGAATCTAAACCTCCCCTGGCACATTTCCTCTCATCCTATCACTTGTTACTTGGAAGAAGAGACCAGCACCCACTTTCCCTCGACCTCCTTTTGTTTGTTTGTTTGTTTATTTAAGAATAATGCCAGTGTTATTGAGCAGTATATGGTGTTAGACAGACTGATGTTAGACTTGCAGAACAAGTTCTCACTGTAGCTTGGAGGCCCACCTAATAGTTTTCCTCTAGTGAAAATTCATACACTGAAGTATTTTGCACAAATATGAATTTATGATTACAAACTTAATCTGAACATGTGTTAATGGGTCTCATAAGCTTTACGCTTTGACTGAGAGTTAAACTGTGCTTCAATTAACGTTGTTGTTTTAATGACTGGTGGACAGATGGCATCTACTTTCAATAATTTTACCCTGAAGTCTAATTTAAATCAATAGTTGGGCTTTTAGTGATTCTGTCAAGGGTGTGAACATTGCAAATGGAGTTCTGCTGATGCTGTCTAGGGCTGTATTTAAAAAAAAAAACCCTGCAGTGGTTGTGGTGATGTATGTGACGCTATAGGAATAACACACTACTGCTTTTGGCACCCCTAACAGTGAATTAAACTCTAAAAGACATCCCTGTAGATGTGCCTTGAATACTTGGCTACTGCATAGGAACTTGTCTTTTAATTGTTGCTGAATTCTGTCTGTCAGGAAAGGGAGGAAGGGTTTCTTTGGTTTTGTTTTCCAAAGAGGCACTTCTTTGGAGAAGGGGAGGAATTACAATTGAAGGCCTTAATACTCAGTAACCCAAATGCAACTGGATTGCTCAAAAGCACCTTCATATCATATGAACACACTCCCTTAAACGCCTGTGAATCAGAAGTGGCTGGCATTTCTTTGTTGTTTTTTAACAGCTCTCACCACTGCCGTAACGCAAAACCGTCTCCATTTGATTCGATCGCCAGCTGCGTTGTAGTTCCAGAGCCCCACATTGCTGGTTTTGTCTGAAGGAAGGAGGGCTCTGATGGCTTTTCAGGCTGCACTGACAGTGAAACTGTTTGGGAGTTAGTGAGGTGGGAGGGAGAAAGAGGTATCTGTGCAACAGTGGAGCAAATCCGATATTAGAATAAACAGAGTTAAGTTCCAAAGCAATTGTTTTCTTCTTTGTTTTGTTTTCCCTTGCCTCTGGAGTTGTCAGAGACCCAGGAGATGCCAGGAGACGGCTGTCGGGAGCTTTGCTTTGAAATGAGATAATTCAGTGGTGAAACGTTTGTGACTGTGTAGAGGAGGAAGGTTCAACTTAGAGTCTCTTTTAGAGTCACCGTGCTTCAAAACACAAAGGGATGGTCCTGCTAGTTTAGTTTATAGCATGATTTATGATTAATAAATGTGGCATGACCACATATTGTGGACATAATATTGGTCAATTAATGTCTTGATGGGACACTGACTTTGGCTTTCACGTTGTTCAGCTTACTAAAAATTGCTTATTGGAGATAATATTGTACTGGAGATTCCTAATAATTGTTTAAGCAAAATTAAAGTTATCTTATAGAAATGTGAGGTGGATACTGACATGTTATCGCCTTCACTTACAGTAGTTTAAAACAAAATGGTAACACTCAATGAGATTTGTAATTCAGCAGAAAGACTGAGTGAAATGAGTGAAATTCAACACTCTGAATCAAACCAGTCAGATTCTGCTGGCACAGATCCGTGCGTTTGGTCTCCCACTGAAATTCTTCCTCTCAGCACTAGCCCTGTTTTTCCTTGGGAGCTGCAGACAAGGTCCTCCAGACTCTGCCTTGATGAGTGTCTTAGAATCATAGAATGATTCGGGTTGAAAGGGACCTTAAAGATCATCCAGTTCCAACCCCTTGCCATGGGCAGGGACACCTCCCACCACACCAGGCAGCTCAAGGCCTCATCCAACCTGGCCTTGAACACCTCCAGGGATGGGGGAGCCACCACTTCTCTGGGTAACCTGTGCCAAGGCCTCCCCACCCTCACAGGAAAACATTTCTTCTTAATCTCTCATCTCAGTCTCCCCTCTTTTCCACACTCTTCAGTAGCTGATGTTTGACTTGGATGTTTTTTCCGAGCTAGGCCTAGTCCAAAACCAAACCACGATTATGAAAGACTGAAGATTCAGTGCATGAAAGCCATGTCAGACCTGCAGTCTCTGCAGAATCAGCACACCAAGACACTAAAAAGGTGTGAAGAAGCAGCAAAAGAGGCAGATTTTTATCAGTAAGTATTAATAAAGCTGTACAAGGTAAGAGTTTACCAGTCTAGTAAATAAAATATTAAATATAAAGGATTAGAACATGGTAGTCAAATAATTTCTTACTCTGTTTTTCCACTTCAGTCTTAATGTTTGCGTGCATCAGATAAAGCATTTCTGGCCTAGTTAGAATGATAACATGTGCATTGCTTGTTTTATTTTGAAGAATTGGAGGTGAAATCCCTGATGTCCTGATGGGGCACTGACAAGGGAAGCCTGGTTACTAACTTGCAGTTACAATCCAGTAGTTCCACTGTCAGGCTGGAGGAGAGTGGAATATAATTTGAGATAATGTCATTTGTTACTTGTTTTTACTGAACTCTTGAGAGCCCCCGTGCTGATTTGTGCAGGCTTAGAGCAATTGTGAGCAGTTAGGAAAGTGAATTCACATTAGTGAATGTTTCTAACATGGATTTCTGTTTAAAAATCTGGCATTTGGCAAGCAGGAATAGGTTTTCTTCACTTGAAAGGAGAACAGGGAAGAAATAGAAATGCAGATAAATTCTTGGTTTAGGATTTTCACTTATATCTCCACCTTGCAGTATTAGTTTAGTGACTGCGTTCGTTTGCACTGGGGGCTGCTGGTTCTTAGCTAGCATGTGAGTAAATAAAGGAAACAAGTAGAATAAGTGTTACACCATTTCTGTCTGTCTGCTTGCTTTTAAAATGGCTCTGAAATAGCACTGATGAGTGGCATAAATCTATCACCTCTCCTGATGCTGTTTTAGTGTACAGTGACCTTCCACACATTTTTGTACCCGTGGCCTTATTTGTTTCTGATTTTTTCCTGGAGCTTGGAATTCTCAAATATGCAGAACTGAGTTAGCTTGACCTGCATGCTTGGTAGGAGACTCGTGCTTGAAATTAGTTAGTCCAGGACTTGGTCTTGGTACGTTGGCCTCTAAGAGCACTTTTCGTGTGCCTTGACAGCACCTTGCACAGTCGGCTGCTCAGTGACCAGTCCCAGCTGAAGGAGGACATGGATACCTTGAAGAGGAAAAACACCCAGCTGGTGCGAGAACATAACCATCTCCAGCAGTCCTGTGAAGAAATGAAGAGACTTCACGATGAGGATCAGAAAGAGATAACGGACCTGCGCAGCCAGCAGCAGCAGGTAAGCTACAGCCTGTGGTGTGTGTGCTAGAAGAGATGATGAGTCGTTCCTCTGATTCACAAGTCAATAAAACCACACGTGCAGGGTCACTGCCTTCTGTGTCATAGAATCACAGAATGGTTTGGGTTGGAAGGGACCTTAAAGCCCATCCAATTCCAACCTCCCCGCCATGGCCAGAGACACCTCCCACTGGATCAGGATGCTCAAAGACCCATCCAACCTGGCCTTGGACACCTCTGGGGATGGGGCAGCCACCGCTTCTCTGGGAAACCTGTGCCAGTGCTTCACCACCCACACAGGAAAACATCTCTTCCTAAGATCTCATCTCAATCTCCCCTCTTTCAGCTGAAAACCATTCCCCTTTCTACTATTGCTACGCTCCTTTCCATAAGTTCTCCTATGGAACAGCCTGAGCATGGAGTTACAGCAGTGCAGTAACGTGTGGAATGATTAAACGGAACGTCTCGGGTAGCTGTGCGTGGGCTGATCCAGCAGGCAAACAGGCAAGGCAAACACCAGGCTTCAGAAGTGAAACCTATGCAAACAAATAGAATTATTTGGTAGGGTAGGAGCAAAGGTCAGAGCAAGCTGGATGAGCTGAATGGTGCGTGAGGAGGGGTCAGGATTTCTGTTGCCTTTTGATCTCTGCTTCTAATGTTATCTTGAGAGTTCTGCTGGGAAATGGTTTAGTGGCCTGGTGCAGCAGATGGGCTATGTTTTATGGAGCAGAAAATGTTTGCTGTCTAAAATCACTTAATTGTTCCATGCCTCGGGTTTCCCAGCCTACAAAGTAGGGCTGTAAAGAAGGTGGTTGTATTTTGAGGTTCTGTCTTGAAGTTTGAAGTTCCCTGGCAGCACAGGAGGTGGCTGGAGTATCATTGTCAGTAGATATTTAAAGAAATGTAGCCTTGTGTCAACATCATGGTTAAACCTTTAAAGAAAAGTATGTATGCGACTCACAAAAAGTTGTGTGACTCCGTTTCTCAGCATGTCAGAGTGACCCACGGAGCCTCGAAGGGGCACCGAGGGTCTTGGCTGTGTCATTTCTCATTTGAATTGGTCTGACTCTGATCCCTGACATTGCCTTGTCAGGCTGTAGCAAAGCACATCATCTCGGTGGATTCGGAGAGCAAATGCTTCCGCTCGGGTTACTCTTCGAGTGGGATCGCCATGGGTTTGCTGTGCAGCAGCTGAGAAGCTTCAGTTTCTGCTGCTCACATGTGGAGTTTCTTATTGCCATGGCTCTCTTCCTCACTACAGCTGGGACTATTTTACTCCTTGTCAGCCTGGGATTTCAAACGGGAGACCTTCATTATTACACTCTTTCCTGTTTATGGTGTTCCTCTTGTCCTCAGTCTAACCTCTGTTAGCAAGTTCATGTGGAATTCCATCCCATTTCTAGTGTGTTTGTCCTTTTTTCTTTAATTATTTGGGATGTTTTCAGCCAAAAGATATTCCATACTTGCTTTAGGCAGTGAGAAGTGCTTTGTTTCTCTTTGGATTCTCAACTACTTGGCTCTCTTGTTACCTGCTGGCTGTGAGCAGCGAGTAGTGCAGATTGTTTTGGACCCCGTTCCTTTCGGTCTGCAGCTATCCAGGTTCTTCCATCTTCAGGAACTGTTCCTTACTCTGAATATAAGAAACAAAAGAACATGAGGAGCCAGTTTGTTCATATAGGGTATTTGCTATGGGTTTGGTTTCAACAAGCTGATGTTTTCTGTCTCTTTTCCTTCTGATCTTGACATACCTTCTAATCAGGGACATACCTTTGTAGGGTAACGTGAATATTCCATAAGTTCCTGGCGCCTCTCTATACATAGCATTCCTGTTTCTTCCCACTTCTCCATCAGAGCCAAATTTCAATTTAAAAGACAAAACCAGAACAAATGAGCATAGCATTAAAGAAAAAAAATGATCTTAAGAAATTACTTTTTCGTCTTAAATTTCCTTAGAAGAAATTATTTTCTTCTCTAATTTTCTTTCTTTCTTTGAAGGGGTTTGTTGGGGGGGAAAGTAAGACCTCATTTCAGGCAAATTTTGTTGCCTTTTGAGAAGGAAAAGGACTGGATTTTCTGAAGCTCATTAGGGGTTTTCTGTTGTTGCCAGTCATTTACCATCATGTTGCTATTTACTAAAAGATTCTTATGTCAATGGGAATTAATTTGAAACCAAGATTCAGGTCAGACTTTAGTAGATTTTTCTCTTCCTGTTCATATTTTATGGATAGCTTTTGGATCACAAACCTCTGAGTGCTTCTCAGCTGAAATATTCCATGAATATTAATATATATGCCTGCGTGTTTAACACATTTAGGGTAGGTTTTGTTCCCTTGAAGTTTTAAATGATTTAATTTGTTCCTGGAGGATACAGGCACCCTGTCAGGAATGCCACCTCGTGGTCATTTCCTGAATTACAAGTCTCTGCTTAGTCATCAAATATTTAATGGTTACCTCTTGCTAAAACTGCAAAATATCATAGAATCATAAAATGGTTTGGGTTGGAAGGGACCTTAAAGCCCATCCAGTTCCACCCCCTGCCATGGTCAGGAATAGCTCCCTCTGGATCGGGGTGCTGAAAGCCCCATCCCACCTGACCTTGAACACTTCCAGGGATGGGGCAGCCACAGCTCTCCTGGGCAACCTGTGCCAGGGCCTCCCCCTTCACAGGGAAACATTTCTTTGTGATACCTCATCTAAATCTCCCCTTCCAGTTTAAAAGCTGTTGGTAGCAATTGCCGTTAGAGAGAGATTTTCATAAACTCGTTCACTCTGAGTTGTGATAAAGCAAATTTTTTTACCCAGTTAAGCAAATGTTATAATCTCTCGAGTAAACAGTAATGGTTAGAGGAGGCTGATTGTTTCCTTAGTCATTAAAAAGAATGATTGTTAAAATTGCTTAATAATTCTTGTTCTCGTGTTGTTTCTTATGTGTATTTTAGATTTAATTTATCGGACAGTTTATTAATAGAAGTTTCTTGCTTTTTTTTTTAGGTTATGAAGCAAAATGGCTCATCAGAGATATTAAATAAGCTTTATGATACAGCAATGGACAAGCTGGAGGGCGTGAAGAAGGATTACGACGCCCTAAGGAAACGGTACAATGAGAAGATCGCAAGTCACAACACGGACCTGAGCCGCCTGGAGCAGGCTGAGGAGGAGAACAGGCGCCTGCAGAAGCAGATTGACATGTTAATGAAGCAGAGGGACACAGCCATACATTTTCAGCAGCAATATTCCTCTTCTCTAAGAAGGTACAATCGAGCTTTGATGACTTCCAGATACTCTGTGAAGGCAACAACAAATCTAACATAGCGTGCATCAAGCACTGCATTGCCAGCTGGTGGAGGGAGGGGATTGTCCCACTCTGCTCTGCACTGGCATGGCCTCACCTTGAGTACTGGGTGAAGTTTGGGGCACCATAGTGTAAAAAGGATCTCAAGCTACTGGAGAGTGTCCAGAGGAGGGCACAAAGTTGGTAAAGGGTTTAGAGGGGAAGTCGTATGAGGAACAGCAGCCTGGAGAAAGGGGAGACCTCATCGTGGTCTGCAGCTTCCTCACAAGGGGAGGAAGAGGAGCAGGCACTGAGCTGTTCTCTCTGGCGACCAACGACAGAGGGAAGGGCAGGAAGATGTGCCAGGGGAGGGTTAGGTTGGACATTAGGAAAAGGTTCTACTGGAAGGCTGCTACAAGGTCTCCCCAAAGCCTTCTCTGCATTTATTCAATTTCTGCATTTGTTTCCTTTCTTCCCACATGCCTGGGACTCTGTGCTGAGAGGAGGAGGTAACTTCTAAGATGAGCAGAGCTCACTGCAATAAATAAACCTGTGTTATTAAATAATGGCAATGTTTTGCATTCCTTTTAGAATAATTTGATATAGTTTAGAATTAATTATTAAATTTATTTCTAACAATTTTAGTATTTTGGTTCCTTGAACAAGTTCTCTAATATTCCTAAAATAATAATTAGTCTCACTTCTATTTTGCAGCACTGAGAAAACATTGTCTAGGGAGTCCTCTGCAGTTGTGTTTTACCAGTGGATACACTTGGTTATCCAGCCAAATCCTTAATGTATGAAAAAGGGAAATGAAGAACAAGCAACTCACCGGCATTTCTACTTGATTTTAGGTTTGAATCGGTACAGCAGGAACTCAGCAACGCCACGGCCCAAAACAAAGAGCTGCAGAGAGAGATGGAGCGGTTACAGTCAGAGGTGACAAGGTTCAAAACTATGCAGCTGAAAGCAGCAAAGGATGCAGAAAAATACAAGGAAGAAAGGGATTCAGTTTTCAATGAATACCGCCTCATAATGAGCGAGAGAGATCAAGTAATTAAGGAGGTAGATAAGCTGCAAACAGAGCTGGAGCTGGCGGAGTCCAAACTGAAGAACACTTCTTCAGAGAAGAGAGTGGCCAGTGAAGAGATGGAAGCTTTAAGACAGGTACTGACTTGTTGCTTCAGCAAGAAAGGGAAAGCAGTAAATGTTGTTGATGCTGGAATCAGTGGAAAATAGGAGTGCACTGGAAAGAGGGAATTCTATGCTGTTGTTTCCCTTCTGCAGAGCTTTTGGCTACTACTGAGCTTCCATTTTTGAGTAGAGAATCCATCAGTTGAAATTTGCTGTTCACTTGACTTAATTCTCTTCTACTGGTTATAGATCAGTCCTTTATTGAGTTAGTCCTCTGTGCTATTTCAAGTAATGGTCTCTGTAACAATATAGCTCTAAATATTCACGATTTTTGACTTCTAACCCCTACAGGAACTGCTGGATGCCACCTGCTCTGACTTAAGATGTTACACGACAAAGTAGTCTCAAATACTTTCGCAAGGCCTGTGCTGACATGCGCGTTCTTACTCATCTGCCCTCCTTCTGCCTTTAAGTTAAAGAGGATAGTTGTAAGGCTTTTCACTAGAACTCAAGCATGCATTCAAGTGTGCCAGAATGTTGTATTTTTTAGAAGTCTATTCTTGAAATGCTTACATCACAGCCACGATAAAATGATGCTGTTAGGATTTCCAAACCATAATCTGCTGCTTGGTTCCATTTCAGCTGACATGCATTCACTGGACCCTTTGGTTTACAAACAGTTTACATTTAGCCTAAAATAGTTACCAGCAGGTGTATTCCATTGTCTGTAAATCTAGTTTTTCTTTTTTTCACAGCATTAGTATCTGAACAAGATGCCCTTTACAAAAAGCTAAGGTGTGGAGCTTTTGTTAAATCACACCATTGTTGCGGGACAAAATGCGATTGCGACATAGGGCATCAGAGCTCTTAAAAGTAACCAACTTGTGAGTTTAAGAGTTCATTGTTTCAACCCTGCCTGTTTGTTAGCTGAGTAGTTTAGCTTCAACAGTGAGTGGGGTTTTACTAGTGTTTCATACCTGTTCTTCTTTCATCAAAGCTGTTAAGCCAATAGAAATGGCTGTTGCTGATTGCAGTGGAGTCAGAGTAAGGAATATTGATACGAGAACCACCATTAATAATCCTGCTCCTGTTGGTTATATCTGTCATTGTGGCACTGTGGGTAATTTGCCAAAGTGCTTTGAGGGGCAGGAAATTAAAAGTTGAAATACACGGGTGTTCCCTCCTCCCTCGATGACTTGAAGGAGAGTTTGAGTGAGTAAGAACCAGAAAGATCCTGGCAGTGGTGAGTGATGCACTGGCAGGGCACAGACACACATTTTTTTTTCACTCTGGCTCATCAGAAAGCAGAAATTGTAAGTCCTTACCCCATTTGGCTCTGGAGTCCTCAGCATAGGAAGGACATGGAGCTGTTGGAGCGAGTCCAGAGGAGGCCACGAAGATTATCTGAGGGCTGGAGCACCTCCCATATGAGAGCAGGCTGAGAGAGTTGGGGTTGTTCAGCCTGGAGAAGAGAAGGCTGCGGGGCGACCCTAGAGCAGCCTCCCAGTACTGAAAGGGGCTCCAGGAAAGCTGAGGAGGGGCTCTTGATCAGGGAGTGCAGGGAGAGGACGAGGGGAGAGGTTTTAAGCTGAAAGTGGGGAGATTGAGATGAGATCTTAGGAAGAAATGTTTTCCTGTGAGGGTGGGGAGGCCCTGGCCCAGGTTGCCCAGAGAAGTGGTGGCTGCCCCATCCCTGGAGTGTGTTCAGTGCCGGGCTTTGAGCACCCTGATCCAGTGGGAGGTGTCCCTGCCCATGGCAGGTGGTTGGAACTGGGTGGTCTCTGAGGTCCCTTCCAGTCCAAATCTTTCTATGATTCTAAGGGTATAATGTGCTGCAAGGTGTAAAATAGCAGTGTTGTGAGATTTCTTTTTGTTCCTGTTTGCCTTTCCCATATCTCTGACTCTTCTGCCTGTGAGCACCTGTGTTCCTGTGTTGCACAGTCCTGGCTTGCTGCAGCCGCCTTCCGTGCAGGAGGAGTTTTCTAATGCTGTCAAAGTCAAATGTGAAAGGGTGAAAAAAGTTATTGGTGAAGTCATACATTCAGTTGCACAGTATCACGAGCTTGGAAAAGACCTCTGAGATCATCTGGTCCAACCTGTGACCCAACACTAACACCTACTCGTCGTTTAAACCATGGCACTAAGTGCCTCATCCAATCTGTTTTTAAACACCTCCAGGGGCAATGAGTCCACCTCCTTCCTGTTGAAATAATATCCTGAAAAATGCCTCTATATGAGTAGAATTAATACAGGGAATAGTTGGTCTGGTGCTTGCCAAAAATGTAACTTCATGCTCTTTGCTTTCCGTGTGATGTGCAGCAGCTTGAAGAGCGCTGTCACGTAGCACCCGTTGACCAACTGGAACAGCGTTGAATCCGTATCGGTCACTTTATATCTAGTTTCTTTGGTGAAGCTTGTGTTTGCTAGGGAATTTCTTGTGTCCTGAAGAAATGCAGAGGTGATCGAAATGGGGAATAAGTTGATTTTTAAGCATTCTGTCATGAGCAGTTACTGCCAAGGTCAGTCAGTCCATTTCATAGTTAGATATTTAAACTTTGTGAGGTCCCAAGTGCCCAAACAAAATCAGTTAATTGACATCCAAAATGGAGTCGTTGTCTGACATTTGCAGACAATGGAAAACTCAGGAGTTTCCACTATGGACAGTTTTGGGTTGAGTTCTTGAGATTTTGGCTCCTCAAAGCTAGAGATTAGATGTTATAGATTGCCCCTTCTACTTGCCCAGTGGCGTTTCTGTTTAGCAGCATCTTTTGCTCTAGCAAATACTTAGAACATTGTGTTTTGTCTCAGTGGCTGCCAGCTTTCTACTCTGTTTAACAGATTTGTCATGTTTTATCCTGTATGAGGTTGTTGCACTGTATTCAGAAGTGAGAACTTAACTCAAACATCCAAGTTCTTCACAAATTCCAAGTCATTCTTCAAACCAAATCACTCTGTTTCCAAAAAGAAGTGGTTTTAATCGGTGCCACCAGATGGGTTGGGGATATCCCTCTTTGGAAGTGCTGAGCAACAGAAGTTCTCATTGATGTTGAAAAAACTTGAGTGCTCTGGTAACTGTGCTGCACTGATATGTTTAAAGTTCACAGAGTGAGTCATTAATGCTAACTCTGCTCTGCTGCTCTGCAGAAAAAAAATCTGTTTTAATCACAGAACTGTTGCAACAGCCTGACTGGCCTTAATTAGATGCTGTAGCTCAAAAACAATTATTTTAGTGCAGAAAAAATGCAGTCATCTTCCGTGCTATAAGTAGTCAGTCATTCTTTGCAAATTGTTGAGGAAAATAGAATGGAATCATAGAATCATTGAGGTTGGAAAAGACCTCTAAACTAATCCAGTCCAACCATTAGCCCAACACCACCCTGCCTTCTAAACCATGTCACAAAGTGCCACATCTACATGCTTTTTGAACCCTCCCAGGGATGGAGATTCCACCACTGCCCTGGGCAGCCTCTGCCAGTGCTTCACCACTCTTTCAGTAAAGAAATTTTTCCTGATATTGAATCTAAACATCTCCTGGCACAACTTGAGGCCATTGCCTCTTGTCCGGTTTCTTTCATGATGTCTTTCTGTCTTTTAAGTATTTGGACCCTTTCCTTCTTTTTGTTTTCCATGTCTGCTGTCTCAGCTAAGATTCTGAGATCAAAACATCAGTAGTTTCCATCTGGGAGTGCCAATATGAAGGACTTATTTGTAGCCAGGACCTGAAAGCTTCTAGAGAGTTGGACCACTTAGAAATTCAGTGGCATGAAATTCAGCTGTTTCACTGCCTCTTTCTTCCAATAGCAAGCCTATTTTGAATTGTTTTAAAAAGGCAAGGCTACGTATTTTAAAGCTATGTTTGCCTCATCTTTCTTCTTATGATTGAGTTGAATTCAGTGTTTAATAAAACCTCATTCTGCTTTGCAGCAGAGGAAACTGTAAGAAATCTATAGCTAGGTTTTCTCAGTTGTTTCAGTCCTACAAAATCGAGGTAGTTGCTTAAAAATATTCATAGTGTGTTCTTAACCTTTGCCATATTAAAGGTTTATTAAAGGACAACCGTGTCTGACTGATTAATAACTTCCCCTCATTTAGGTCTGTCAGAACCGTGAGTGCTCCCAGATTCTCACTTACTTTTTACACAGTGCTGTGCTGTTGTCATGTTCTGATACATTTAATATTGCATCCCGATTCTGCCCCCATTTTTCAGAGCATTAGTGATAAACTCCAGGCTTTTAAGGTGTCAGTGTGAATCCAGTTGGAAAGATGAACTACTTCCTTCTGTACTTAACCTATTGCAAACAATGGATCTTGTTTTAGGAGCTAAACTCAGCTCTAGTGGAAAGAGATCGAGCCATTTGTGAGAGGAATGAGCTACTGGAAAAATACTGTCATGAAGTGAAGGACAAAGCTGAGGCCCAGAAGGAACTCGATCAAGCTTGCAAGGATATAGAGACAGTGAAGGAAGAAAGAGATGTTGCCAGGAAAGAGAGAACAGAAGCTATCATCCAGAGAGACCATCTACTGAGGGAATATTACCAAGCCCGTCAGGTATTGCTAGTCTTCAAAATGAGTTTTTCTTTCATAGCTTCCAAGGGCCATCAATTTTGAAGAAGTCTGGGGACATTGGGTGCCTTCCCCTTTACTCTGAGTCACTTTGAAGTCCCTACACATACACTCGTCAGGACATAGTGAGAGAACTTCTCGTTTGGAAGAAATTCAGTCATGCTTTGTAGTGAGTTTCTATTTATGAAAACACTTGGCAAATAAAATATTATAGTCCAGCAGGTGCCTGGGCAGTTTGTCACCTGCTGGCAGGCTGGTTGCCGGCTATAACGTGTGGCGATTGTGCCTGTGACCTGCTCAGGATGTGGTCTCTTTCTAAATTTTCTAATCTGGACCCGTTATTTGTATAAATATGCTGACAATTTATGTCCCTGTGTGGACATTCTTATAATTCCACACACTTACTACCTTGTGTGTGGTACTAAACGTCAACCCACAGACAACTGTAAAAGCTTACGTGTAATGTATGAAAATGCACAGTATCACAACTTTTATGCTTATGAAATAACTAAGGAATACAAAATTATTTAATAATAAACTAGATATTTTGGGTTGTTTTCACTAAACTTGTGTTCTCTTTTCTTTGAATACCAACCCTTCACCAGTACAAAATAAGTTTTTAGTCTTCCCTCTCACACAGATTGGCCAATCCCAAATGACTGTGTGGGGAAGCCGTTAAACTATGTTTTCATTTGTAGTGGAAATAAATCTCACGTTGGGTTTGGTTCTTAGTGGCCAAACCATTGAGATTTTGGAAACTTGTGCTTTTCCCAAGGAAGCTGCATAAGCTTGGGTGGACTTAGTGATGAAGCTGCTCAGCTGCTCACCTTTGGCAGACTTCAAATCAGAATTTAAAGATCTGTTTGTTGATCTGCATGGATTTTTTGATTGTCTCTTTCTTCCCAGTAGATTAGAAGAAGGTGATCCTTGTAAATGAAAGGGACAATCAAATGTCCAAACATGATTCTTCATAGCTTCTGTTTGCTCTTATTTGTTGCAATTTTTCTTTTGTAATGTTGAGGTTGGAATTTAAACCTGGGATTTAAGGTTCAGTGCTTTTTTAGTTTTGAATATAATTGTAACTCGTTTGGAGACAAAAGGAGCCTTTAAAGTGTATTGATCATGTCTTATTAGTCTCTCTTTGATTTACAGGCATTCGGACCTTAAAAACATTCTTCCAGAGTTTAATCTTTCATCAAATGACAAGTTGACAGAATAATTAGATTTATTTATGTCCTTGAAATTAGCCATACACAATGGTTTCCATGCCTGTGGGGTTGGTGGTGGTGGTGGGCTGTACCCTTATAGTTGGCTTGTGCTTCTTGGAGTAGTCTCTATGTGTCTGTCTTATTATTGTCACCGTCTTGCTTGTTCAACATAGAGCACGGTAAAGGAATTAGTTAATTTAAGAATGAAGTAGTTCTTATCTAAAGCAAGAAACATTCAAACAAAACTTTTTGGAATCCTGTTGCTTTGGAGTTAAGGGACCTGGGTGAATCACAGGTCTGCGTTGTGAGTGTGTACTTCTAGATGTCCCAATAAAGGACGGTAAACGAGGACTGGATACATTAGGGAACACATACAATGAAAGCTCTTTGTGCATACTTGCCTAAAATGGTGCTTAAAATGCTTACCTGATTCCTAGATACAAGATTCTGCTACCCTGGACATAGAAAGAGCAAACAAAGAAATTGAAATGCTTCGGAAGCAGTATGAGGCGATGTCACAGGAGCTGAAGGAAGCTGTCCAGGAGGCAGAAGTGGCCAAGTGCAGGAGAGATTGGGCCTTTCAGGAGCGGGATAAGATTGTTGCAGAACGGGAAAGTATACGGTGAGTGAATGCTGGACAGTGCATGATTATTCTAACACCCTGCAGTTCTAGGCCATGCTGGGCTTTGCTGGCACCTCCTTCACCTTCTGCAGTAGCAGTTGCAATTGCAGGGGAATTTTTTTCTAAACTCTGAGAGCATCTTACAAGATACTTTGCTTTGTCTGTGCTTTCGTACCTAGAATATGTCTCTGGTAAATAACAGGGGAGCATAACAGCACTGCTCTGTAAACTGATCATGGGGTGATGTGGTGAAGTGAATCCTGCTCTAGCTACAGTCCTGCAAATAATTCCTTACCTTTTGCAAAAAGTACCCAACTTTCTCACTATTAAACATACGTAAGGAGCTAAGAAAAAATTATTAAACCAGTATATTTTTCTCCTAATTTAAAGAAGATAAGTGGAAATAAATTTTTGAAAGGGATGCAGAAATTTTCTGTTATCTGGACAAGCTTTTCCTTAAGACCCAGCATTTCTAATTTTTTTCTTCCTTATACTTTTTTTCCCTGATAGAGATCATAGAATCTCAAAATGGTTTGGGTTGGAAGGGACCTTAAAGTTCATCCAGTTCATGCCATCCATGGGCAGGGACACCTTCCACTGGGGCAGTGTGCTGAAAGCCCCATCCAACCTGGCCTTGGAACACCTCCAGGGAGGGGCAGCCACCACTTCTCTGGGCAACCTGTGTCAGTGCCTCCCCTCCCTCACAGGGAAGCATTTCTTCCTAATATCTCATCCAAATCTCCCTTGTTTCAACTGAAAACCATTCCCCCTCATCCTGTCCGTGTGCTCCTTTCCGTAAGTTCTCCTGTGGAAAAGCCTGAGCATTGAGTTAGAATAATGCAGTAATGTATGGAATGGTTATATAGAACATCATGATTAACTGTGCGTGGGGTGCTTTCACCTTCCTCTGGATCAGGCTGCTCGAGGCCCCATCCAACCTGGCTGTGAACATTCCAATTTTATATTAATTATACAATACGGTAAAACTGATTTGTTACCTAGATAGGGTTTTAAATAACTAAAATGAAACTTCTTTGCTGTTGAAGGACTTTATGTGACAACTTAAGGAGGGAGAGAGACCGAGCTGTGAGTGACTTGGCTGAAGCTCTCCGCAATCTGGATGACATGAGAAAGCAGAAGAACGATGCTCTTCGTGAACTGAAGGAGCTGAAGTATGTTAGAGAAATGGTCCAGCTGCGTGGAAGCATGTGATAAAAGCTTTGCTTTGTTAGCTGTGTTTGCAAGTGAACCATGTGTTCCTGAAGCTGGGGACAGCAGGTATTTGTGACATTGTATGTGGAAACACGGGCAGGATTGTAAGTCTGACTATCTTAACCTTTTGATCTGAATAATGAGATTCATGAGGATTCATCATGCCCCGTATCGTGAACTTACTGATGCAGCTTAGGTAGGGTAGATTAAGTGCTTTTTGGGAGGTGTTAGGAACCTAGTTGTACACTTGAATCATGTAAAAATAATGCAAAACTATATAATATAAAACTATGCTAGGACAATATATAGAAAAGGAAAGTCAATTCAATAGCAGCCCAAGAATAGTGGAAAGATGGAAGCATTAGGCAAATTTCTGGCACAGCTTGGATTTTTGATTTAGAATACAAAATATAAGGTATCTCGCAATTATAGCTTTTTATCAGTTTGTTTAAAGGGCCTGTCTGTGTCTAGAAATAATCATTTTCTTTACCTAGGGAGAAGATGGAGAATCAGTTGGAAAAGGAGGCCAGATTCCGTCAACTGATGGCCCATAGTTCCCATGACTCAGCCATAGACACAGATTCTCTGGAATGGGAAACAGAAGTGGTGGAATTTGAAAAAGACAGGGTAAGTCATAAACACAAACTGCATTGTCTTATGTATTGGATGGTTTTAGAGTCAATTATAGCATATTGATGCCAAGTGTGGTTAAAAATAGCTCTGATCTGTACTTTTTTTAGTTCTTCGTAGTTGTGCTATGAACCACACACAAATGGGCAGTGAGTGTGGTCATATCTAGGTGAAAGTAGTTGGCAAAACCAAGCCATTACACCCAAGCTTTGTATTCTTATTTGTATGAATTATAAAAACACCTCCTTTGTCTGATCTTGCAAGCTCCCTGGGCCCATGTACTATAAAAATCTAAGTTAAACATCTGATGTTCTTGAAGTCAGTGATTCATGGCAGGAATGGCAGTGCTAAGGCATCCAGACCTTGAGATGTGATGGAAACACTGACACCAGAGAGCCCAGTCCTCTGCTCTTACAGCAACATCGCTTCTAATCTGTACATAAAAAGCAAAGCTTTTACATGAAGTTATTTCTTCATAGTTTTTCTCAGATTTGAGGCTTAGAATTTTTAAAGTATTAAAAGTATTTATTCGTGATGAACGTATACTTCAGGGCAACATTGCCCTTGAGCTTAAAAATCTGAGATGAAAGGAGAAGCTAATTTCCATCCTTTGTCCGCAGTGGGAGTTAAAACCCTTTTCCCTTTTGGTGTATTAAATAAAGTTCTTATGTTTAGCTTTCTGGTTAACCTTTACATTCTTTCATTTTCCTAGTAGTACTCCATTTAATTTCATTTTTCTTCATTGTAGTCTGGAATTTTTATTCCACTGCTTTGTATTCAAGCCTTGTGTGATTTTTTGGCTGGCGCATCGCATTGTTTGCTAATAGTTATTTTTCTTGACCACACAGAACACACAGCTGGTCTTCCAGATTGTGTTGTATTTATAACAGCTTCTATATCTATCAGATTTTACTTCTTGTTCCTGAATGACAAAGTTTGTGATTTAATGCTGTCAAATTAAATCCCTTTTATTTTACTGCAATATTTGGGGTCATTTTTTATGTGCTCTTCCAATCTGTCTGTGTTCTGATAGTACATCCTGACAGAATCAGTAATACATTACTTTTTTGATACTAAAAATATTATTAAATGTTGAAATACATTAATTGAAAAGACTGTGTGAGCCGGGTACCCATGCTGATCCCTCAGGACCACCGTCTGTCAATTCTTTCTGGGATAACAACCCCTTTCACCATGCTTTTTCATCTCTCTTGATGAGAAACCTCCATCATCAGATTTTGTGCGTTGCCCTCTTTTCCTTTTTAACTGATAAAATATAAATTAGCTTTTCCATTGCCTAGAAAGTTTGTTAGCAAGTCCAGCAAGATCGTTACAGCCTGATGAGTTTTCGATTCCTGTGTAGTTTTTTAGTTACTCTTTACTTCAAAAATTGTTCTCAATCTTTGCATTATTGAGCTCAGATACGTATTCTTGATCTTGCTGCTATCAAATTACAGTACAAATATTGTGCCAACCTTGATTACATACACGGGAAGATTCTTGCTGCCCTACCAGAATGGAGATTCTCAAGCTGAATACAATTAAATCCTTTTATTTATGCTTCAGCTTCACCTGTCAGCCTAAGCTTGTGTTCTGTACAATCACTCAGCTCCAAATTGAGACAGATCATCTTCACTTCTCAACTCTGAGGCTGTTCAGTGATGCTGTGATCTCTGCTCCATATTTTATGGTAGCCCCATGCTCTTCCCTATGAACTTTTTTCTTATGTAGAACATTTGGAAGAATCATAAGGCTTTAGTATATTTTTGCCGGATGTGGATCAATTTAATTTCTGGTAACTATGCATAGTTTTGCATGTTTTAGATTCAGCTTTTATCAGGCATCTTCTGTGCTCCCTGAAGACTTTACACTATTCTGATTTTAAGGGCGTTTGTCATCAAACCTTGTCTCAAAGCACGTCTGATTTAAGCTGTATTTAATTTTTGCATGTTAAATTTTAAATTTCAAGTATCCTCTCCCTGCTGAGATGGCCGATTCAGTTGATTTCAAGTAGAGTTCTCTAATTTTTATATGTATACTATTTAACACTGAAAATAGCAATAACAAATAAGTTAGTGAACAGTTGTTCACAGGTTTTCTTTAACCAGGTTTCCCTGTTTAATTCAATGACTGATGTGTTAGCAGTGTTTTTCACATTGGGGCTGCTCCGCTTTGGGCCAGGGCAGTCTTTCCTCTAATCTGTATTTAGAAGTAATACTATTAGAGCTTTCTTTCCTGTTTGCTTCTGGTCTATGACCATGCCAAAGCAAACATCTTTGAGTTCATCACTAAGACACAAGGCTGTTTGCTTGCATTTAGGATTGTTTTTTTCCCAAAGTAATGCCCATTTTGGGGGATCGTATCCTTGTTCTCTCGTTACGCATCCAGCATCATCCCTTAAAACAGGTTTTATGTCCCTGAAGGTGCTTTCTTGCACACTCTTCCAGTTTCCAAATTCCTCTATTGTTTCAACCTTAATCTGACAGAGAGAAGGATCATTCTAATGCTAGAGGATGCCTAATAACTAATGGATTTGGGAGCTTGTATATTAGTGAAGTACAAAATATAGAGACTTGCCTGGAGGGGGTACCGTGTAACTCTAAGTGCATCATACAAACATGCAGTAATGCCTCTTGCTAAGATAGTGGCACAGTGGTTGCCAAGTGCAGTTGAGTCACTTGTTAATAACGTTTATTAGGATGATATGGACTTGAAAGCACTTGGTTTTGATGTGGCAGAAGGCGTCAATGAGCCCTACCTCCCTGGAGACTGCGGGATCTTCGTTACCAAAGTAGACAAAGGAAGTATCGCTGACGGTCGGTTAAGGTAGGGTTTGACTTTGGAAGGTGCTTGTCTTTTGTTCATTGTGATAAATTAAAAGTAAATGTGAGCATATAGTAAATTATATTCAGTTTGTCGTGGTTTTTTAAAGTTCTTTGTCATTGGTCATGTATATTATTAATGTTGGCTGGGAAATCACACAGAGAAGACCAGTGCCTAAAACCATTACAGAAATTAAACAGTTAAGACCCATCCTTAAAAATCCCCAGGACTTGAAATGCTTGGGTTTTTTTCCTCTTGTGTATCACCGACTCTCTTTATTATCTTTTGATCTCTTTCTAAATCCTCTCCAAAATTTATATGATCAAAATGATGGAATGATTTGATACCTTAAAGCCCATCCAGTTCCACCCCCGTGCCATGAGCAGGGACACCTCCCACTGGATCAGGGTGCTCAAAGCCCATCCAGACTGGCCTTGAACACCCTCAGGGATGGGGCAGCCACAGCTTCTCTGGACAACCTGTTGCAGTGTCTCAGTACCCTCATAGTGAAGAATTTCTTCCTAATGACTTACCTAAATCTTCCCCTTTCCAGTTTCAAGTCATTCCCCCTCATCCCATCACTCCCTGCCCTTGTAGAAGGTCCCTCCCCAGCTTTCCTGGAGCCCCTTTCAGTACTGGAAGGCTGCTCTAAGGTTTCCCCAGAGCCTTCAGTTCTCCAGGCTGAAGAAACTCAACTCTCAGCCTAAGAGTTCAGCTGAGAGTGAGTGAGCTACTGGGAGAGGGCAGAGGAAAGGAGAGTAGAGCAAGGGATGATTTGAAGCCTGCCTCTGTTCTTAGTGTTGATGGGAGAGTTTTAATAATTCTCCTCTGTCCAAAGAGCTGCTTTTAAGTAAATAGTAGTCATTAGAGATTTGAGGGCATACATTGGCTTATAAAGTCCAGACTCGAAGTCCTGGTTTTCATCTAGCTGCTATTTAATGCTTTTTCAGGAATGGAGGACTCCACATAATTACGGATGAATGTATTGAGAAGAGCTCTGCTGCATCCCTTTTCCTGAATGTTATTAATGTGCTGCTTCCAGCAAAGTACACTTAGAGCACTGACCTGCTTGTTTCTGTTCATTTACCAGAGTGAATGACTGGCTGCTGAAGATAAATGATGTGGATCTTACTAATAAGGATAAGAAACAAGTGATAAAAGCTGTTCTAAATGGAGGAGGGGTTATTAACATGGTGGTTCGAAGAAGGAAGTCCTTAGGTGGGCGAGTTATAACACCTCTTCACATCAATGTTTCTGGACATAAAGGTAATGGCTGTAAAGGATGGATGGAAATGGTACATGTTTCTTCAGCCAGAAATGGCTTGGCATAAAGGTACATGTTCTGAGCCTCTGCTGAAGTCCCACTTTAACTGTTAATTCCTCCTAGATAGAATCATAGAATCACTTGGTTGGAAAAGAAGGTCATCAGGTCCAACCATACCTGTCCACAACTAAGCCATATCCCTGAGCACCTCATCTACCCATCTTTTAAACACCTCCAGGGGTGGTGACTCAGCCACCTCCCTGGGCAGCCTGTTTTCATTAATTGTTTTCAGCAAACTAAACGCTAATATTGATGATAGCCTTATTCTGTAAGTACGGGTTTTCTTTTCTGTTCCTGGGTGGGTTTTGTTTTGTCTTTAATAAGCACTTCCAGTTAGCTGCCTCTCTGGAGTGTTACAGGAAGTCTAAACAAGACTAAACCGGTAGTAACCCCAGCTTCCGATGTTTATATTTAATCTTGGGATATCCAGAACCCCTGCTTGTCCCCATTGTGTTCTTATTTCTTTAAAGGGGTTTCCAGAAATTGAGGTTCAGTTGGTTTGGTAGTTCTGTTTCTTTCTCATGCAGGCAGGGCAGACAAGGTGTTTGAATTGCAGGAGTCAATTCTTTCTTTGTGTGTGTATTTCAGATAGTGGGGTCAGTCTAGAAAATGGAGTATTTGTTGCTGCTGTTGTGCCTGGAAGCCCGGCTGCCAAAGAGGGTTCCCTCTCTGTGGGAGACAGAATAATTGCTGTAAGTCTTATCAATGTATTCTCCTGTTTATATTTTTATCTATTTTAAAGTGTTATCATTGACTATACTCTTTAGCATCCCAGACTTTCCCATTATTTTTTTATTTCCTCTGTTAGACTCTTTTTGTATATTCACTAAGTATTTATTATAAATGAATGTGTTTGTAGGCTGAGTGATTAATGTAACGTGCAGATTATTTGCTAGGCTTAGTTCATGTGAGAATTTCTGACAGAGATACAGACTTACTGTTCACTCTTAGCTTGTATATAATGGTAGTTGTGATTTTTGTATTGAATAGGAAAGGTCTGGCCCACAAAGCCATCCTGTGGCTGGCTCAAAGGTTTCTTGTCTTTTAAATTATGGTATCACAGATGTCATTCTTCTGGAGGGGAAGTGTTTCCCTGTGTGGGTTTGCAGCAGTAGAGGACCTATCCAGTGTATGAACTGTGGAAGGGAAGACTGTTCCTTTCCATGTACCTAGAGGCTGTATGTAGGAAACAGGTTTTTTTACTGGAAAAAGACAGGGTAAGGTCAACCAGACTTCACTCTTGTATACCTGAAGTGCTTTCCCTGTCTCAAAGATGCCACCTTAAGATGCTCCTTGCCCTGCTGCCCTTGGTTTACAGATGTTTGTTGTGGTTTCTTTGTCTGCAGATCAATGGCATTGCACTAGATAATAAGTCAATAACTGAATGCGAAGCTTTGCTACGGAACTGTAGGGATTCCCTTACGCTATCGCTGATGAAGGTGAGTAGGAGATGCTGAATTTGCAGAATTTTCTTGAGCTTGTACCAGATTATTTTTGTTGTTCAGGGAAGAGTATATTAAAAAATGAATATGTCGTCATGGGAAAGTCTCTGCTAAAAGCAAGGCCATCTGGACACATTTCACTGTTGGTACACTCAACAGTTATTGCCAAAGTAAAGCTATTGTGGCATCTGGTAGGAAATGAAACCTACTTATTTCCCATTTGTTTGCTGGCCACGTGAAATGACTCCTGGCACAATGGCTTCTTGGTTTCTGCTTCAGAGATGCAGCAGTTTTGTACATGAAAGACAAACCGCCTGCTGACTACAGAAAGGTTTGCTTTTAGCCAGGAGGGAGTTGTGCAGAAGGCTGAACTCTGGCTGTCATGAGGATTAAGTACAAGGCTTCCATTTGCAGCCTTATTGCTGTAAAAATATTATTCTGGTTTGCATATTGAAGAATCCCATTATGCTGGACCTGTCACACAGGCTTTGTGTGCGATAATTCCAGCTCCAGAGAGCTTGAGGTTTTAAGACAGTGAAAAGATGAAAGTTTTGAGATTAAATGGGCAATGAGAGATGACTAATTAGCATCACTTAAAAGAGGCAGAAGTGGAATGTGGGTCCCTTCACTTGCCATTTCAGTGCTTCTGCCACCATATGGAGCTTAATTTTCACAGTATCACAGTATCACAAGGTTGGAAAGGACCTCTGAGATCATCAAGTCCAACCTATAACCCAACACTAACACCAACACTAACACCAACCATCATCTAAACCATGGCACTCAGTGCCTCATCCAGTCTCCCTTTAAACACCTCCAGGGTCGGTGACTCCCCCCCCTCCCTGGGCAGCCCATTCCAATGGCCAATCACCCTTTCAGTGAAGAATTTTTTCCTCATATCAAGTCTAAACTTTCCCTGACGAAGCTTGAGTCCATGCCCTCTGGTTCTGTCACTGGTCACCTGAGAGAAGAGACCAACCCCTGCCCGACTACAACCTCCTTTTAGGGAGTTGTAGAGAGCAATGAGGTCTCCCCTGAGCCTCCTCTTCTTCAGACTAAACAGCCCCAACTCCCTCAGTCGCTCCTCGTAGGGCTTGTGCTCCAGCCCCTTCACCATCTTCGTTGCCCTCCTCTGAACACATTCCAGCATCCTGACATCTTTCCCAAACTGGGGGGCCCAGACTGGACACAATATTCAAGGTGAGGCCTGACCAGTGCCGAGTACAGGGGGACGATAACTTCTCTGGTCCTGCTCACTACACTATTCCTGATGCAGGCCAGGATGCCATTGGCCTTCTTGGCCACCTGGGCACACTGCTGGCTCATGTTGAGCTTCCTGTCCACCAGCACTCCCAGGTCCTTTTCTGCCTGACTCCTCTCCAGCCACTCTCTCCCCTGTCTGTAGCTCTGCATGGGATTGTTGTGTCCAAAATGAAGTACCCGACATTTGGACTTATTAAACATCATCCCATTAGAATCGGCCCAGCTCTCCAATCTGTCCAGGTCCCTCTGTAGGGCCATCCTACCCTCCAACAGATCAACCCTTCCTCCCAGCTTGGTATCATCTGCAAACTTGCTGATGATGGACTCAATCCCCTCATCCAAATCGTCAATAAAGATATTAAACAGGACGGGACCCAACACCGATCCCTGGGGGACACCACTGGATCCCTGGGGGACACCACTGGTGTTTCTCTGATGTTCTGTGCTTTGAATCTGTAAGGTTTTATTAAACCCTTCCCTACTGTATCTATACGTGTCTGGGTGCGTGTTCAGGTATAGGTAAATCAAGGAGGCTGGAATATGCCTCAGACTAAACAGAAATCAACCCTAATAATAAGGTGATCACATGTGGTTTTGTTTTAGGTTTTTCCTCAGAGTTCATCTTGGAGTGGTCAAAATATATTTGAAAACCTGAAGGATTCAGAAAAGATATCGAACTGTAGGGTTCATGCATCAGAGATACAAGCCCAAAATAAACGAAATCTGAAGCACAACAGCTCAACCCAGACTGATATTTTCAATCCAGACATCATGGATGGCAAGAAGGACCAGAGTGATCAGGGCAGTGGCTCATTTTGCGATCACAAACCTTTCCCTACTACCACGTTATGCGCAGACTCTCACAGGAGCACAGTGCACAGCTGCCACAGTAATTCAGAACACAGTCTCAGCTCCTTTAGCCCGGAGACATATGGGGACCAAGGCTATGGACCTGTTGAGTTGGACAACAGGAGGCTGCCTTATGAACCCGCGGGAGCTGACTGTATGGTGGTCGAAGCCACGTTTGACAAAGGACATGGAACTAAGCATAGTGGTGGTACCTGGCCAAAAGTCATGGTTAATATCTCGGCAACAGAAACAGAAAAGTTCTCTGTGTACAAAAAGCCCAAACAAAGGAAATCTATCTTTGACCCTGATACTTTCAAAAGGCCACCAACTCCTCCCAAACTGGAGTACCTCTCCCCTAACCAGGTGACAGGCCATTCGCCTCAGCCTTCAAAGACTGAAGTAGCTTCAACTCCTCCAACTCCTCCTAAGAGAAGTGACTCTATCAAATTTAAGCATAAACAGCAGGCAAGCTCCGCATCGGAGTCTACAGTAACAACTGGATCACCTCCCACCAGCCCAGCCACTGCCCAAGCTCCCGTTCCCTTGGCACTTAAACAGGACTCTGCCACTCTCAAGGGGCGCAGCAGGAATGCTGGGCATTATTATCGGGAGGAGGGAATGGACTGCCCTCATCTCTCTTCAAGGAAATCCTGTGAAGACGACATTGGCTTTCAGAGAGTTGAAGAGCCAGAGGTTAAAAGACCAAGGCCAAAATCAGCTCCTGCACTGAGGCATAAAATGACCACTATGCCCATTCCTAATCCTGCGCTTCAGGTAGAAGCTTGGTGTATTGAAACACAAAACTAGAAACCTCAAAGTGTATTTTCAGGGTGGGTTTGGGTGCCCAGCCCTCAGACACATGTTGTGAGTGTTGGGATTGTCCTGTGCAGGGACAGGAGTTGGACTCGATGATCCTTGTGTGTCCGTTCCAACTCAGGACATTCTGTGATTCTACAAATAGAAGCAAAACCTGTTCTCAAAACCCAGGTCCCCTGAGCAGCTGCCCCAAACTCGACTGGTGCTTTGTGGTATCACAGAATGCAAAACTAACTCAGAGTGTTGTATTTAACAGGCAGGGGTGGCCTCAAACAGAATGGTAGCGCTCTGCTTAGCAGCCACATTTTGGGTTTTAATGCTATTTGTTGGAAGATGTGGGCTGTTTCTTGTATGATTTTGACAACTGAGTGGTTGCCCAATTCACTGTACGAATTCATGGAATGAGGTACCTCGTTCGCAGTGTTGTTTTTTCAATTCTTCATGTGTCTTAACTGATGTTGTAAATCTGATCTGGAATTCACACATGGTGTTATGCACATTACACTGTAAAGACGGGCTGGTTATGAGAATGTGGTTTAATAACACAACTCAAAATGAGAGTGTAGTTTATCATGCAATCATAGAATGCTTTTGGTTGGAAGGAAACATGAAGGCCATCCAGTCCAAACCCCTGCAGTGAGCAGGGATATCTTCAACGTGATCAGGTTGGTCAGAGCTCCGTCCAGCCTGACCTTGAATGTTTCCAGGGATGGGGCATCTGTCACCTCTCTGGGCATCCTCTGCCAGTGTTTCACAACCCTGAACTTAAAAAAATTCTTTCTAATATCTAGCCTAAATTCCTCCTCCTTTAGTTTAAAACCATTACCCCTTGTCCTATTGCTACAGGCCCTGCAGAGGTGATATTGTGCCTCAGAAAGTGGACACGATTCACTCTGAAAACTTCCCTCTGGTGGAATCGTCTTTGTGCATTACAGCTACATCAGATTGTGTGACCGTGGTGCCCAGTCTGTCTGTATTCATTCCTTAAGTGGTATTTAGAATATGAGAAATAATGTGTACAGAACATCAGTGCAGTTGAATTTGTAGCCATATTGGATGTTACCAATTTCCTTCGTTGTGCACTCAGACAGTTAACGTACATGGCTAAGTTTGTGTACTTTGGTAAGTTGATAAATTTAAGAGGACTTTGATCCCTTAGCAGTAGGTGGTACCATTACTAATCCACCTGTGAGAGTGATCAAGTGTTGCTTCTAAGAAGGTGCCTGTGCGTTTTAGAGTCATCCTACTCTCAGTAACTCTTCATTTAATTAAAATACTGCTGTTATAAAAACTGTAAGTACCTTTTCAGTAAGTATTTTTCACTTACTAGATGCTTCAGTCTCGTGTTTTGTGTAGTGCATTTCAGATGTGTAAATTCTGCATGGTAAGCCCTGAACTTGAAGTTCTTTAGCATCACTGTCGGATCTGAGCTATTCTCATGCATCTTGACTCGCCAGTGTCTGCTCGTTATGTACAGAACAGAGGTTAGGATGGTTCTAAAACCTGAATTGCTCTGTTGAAGAGAGGTTGTTCCATGCATATCTGAAAATGCAGGCTTAGAGGAGAATGCTTTCTGGGTTGTTGTCCAGGTCTGCTTTAGGAAATACTTGCAATAGTGGCTGAAATAGCAGTCGGAATATCCTGTGGAAGTAGTATGTTAAAGGAGAAATGTAACTAAATGTTGGCTGTTCTGTTGTGAAGGAAAGTACATCAATCAGCTTACAAACATGGGCCTAAAATGATTATGAAATAATAGAATCATAGAATGGTTTGAGTTGGAAGGGACCTTAAAGCCCATCCAGTTCCAAACCCCTCTGCCAGGGCAGGGACAGCTGCCCACTGGATCAGGGTGCTGAAAGCCCCATCCAACCTGGCCTTGAACATCTCCAGGGAGAGGGCATTCAAAACTTCCCTGGGCAAGGAAGAAAGATAGAGGTAAATAGCATCATTGGAAGATATAAGTGCAACCAGTACTGTGATGGCAAGCACGTTCTGGAACAGATACTGGAAAGTTTGAAGTTGCTTACTGCCTACAAAGTTTGGCTGGTTTTTTTCCTTCTTCTGAATCTCCAACTTCCTGTAATCAAATTTCTGTGTTTTGTAGGCACAGAAGTTTGCTCCAGCTAGTGAGGAGCATCTGTCTCCAGAGCTACCGGAATGGGCCCCGTACTCCCCAAAACGGTCTGCGAGGCACAGCGATGGGTTTGTCCCTGCCGCCTTGTACTCTGGTGGCATGTCAGCAGGTGAGTGACAGAGCTCATCTGTAGGAGTGTCCCAGGAACTTTGTCCACATTGAACAAAATGGGTTTGGTCACTATAAGAGCAGACCAAGCATGACCAAAAAAATTTATGTCTGTGGTGTTGTGATCTGAACATGGTCTGCTCAGCTTCTGGATCATAAAGAAGAGAAACCTGTTTAAGAACTGTTAATGAAACTGAGCCAGCTCCTGGCTGAAGGATTTGTTTCATCAGTTTGTGCAGAGGAGCTTTACATACATTAGCAGTGAACGAGGTGTAGGCTGTCCGGTAGGGAGACAAGTAAGATTTCCAGTGTTTTTGAAAGCAAACAGTAAATGAGGCATCCTGAACTTGAGCTGCTTAATGTTGGAAATGCTTCTGGGGGAAAAGATTTGATGTTCAGAAAGTGCAACATATTATTATTACGCCTGCTGGAACTCAAATACTTGGGAGTATCTCAAGTTTAGCACCCAAACTGGATGTGATCTTAATTGGTTAGGTTGGCGCAAAGATAATTGCGGTTCTTCATCATCAACTTCAAAGCAGTGAATCTCAGGTTAGAACAAAATATATTAATTGAAATAAGAACCATTAGAATCTACACATTTTTGCCAACAAGAAGCATTTCTATTCTGGTAGTGTAAAATTCTGGAGTCATGGAACTGATTAATTCTTTGAAGGCATTTGAGCTGCCGCTTGGTTGTGGGAAGCTGTGTCTTGCAGGAATGTGTTGACGTGCTTGACAATGTGGTCACTGCTGGTAGAGAGGGGTCTGGTGAGAGAGCTGGGTGAGGTGGAGTCTTGTAGCCTGGTTTGTGCAGCTTCTGTGGAGCCATTTGCAAGACATGCAGCAGGCACTGTTGTGAAGGAGAATTGGTCCATTTTGATGGACCAGTGTTGGACATAAATCTTGCAGGTCTTGGTGCGTTTTGTCAATCTCCTCGCGATCCTCTGCTGTGATGGCTTTGCCAGGATTCAGGAAGTTGTGGATGATTCCACTTGCCAACCACCAAAGATAGTGGCCGTGACCACCTTTTGATGCAGCTTGGGTTTTGGGAGGTGTTTTGGTGCTTCACCTCGATCCAGCCACTCCATGGAATGCCTGGTAGAGTCCATTTTTTGTCACATGCCACAACGCAGTCAAGAAATGGATCAGTTTTGTTGTGCAAAGGGATTGCCGAACAGGCTTTGTAACAGTTATTTTTTTGATTTTCATTCAGTTTGTACAGCTCCATTTGTTGAGCTCTTCTGCACCAAATTGGAAAACCAAATGTTGAACAACTGTTGAATGGTCAACGTGTCATTCTTCTGCAACCTCTCAAGTTGCTTTGCATGAGTCCCCTTTAACACTGGCCCTCGCTTGGTTGTTGGTCACAAAGAACGTGCATGACCTTCCTCATCTTCAAGGCTCTCGTTTCTGTTCTGAGGTTTTTGGAACCAATGTTGGGCTGTACATTCGTGGGTGGTCCCCTAGCCAAATGCTTGGTTGATATTGCCAGCAGTTTCTACTGCTTTATGTCCTGATTTGAACTCGTACAACAAAGCTGCTTAATTTTTTTTTTTATCTTTAATTTGATAGTGTAATAGAAAAAAGAATAAAGAGTGAAACCAAATGCAGAGCGAATTTCATACCTGTGAAAATACATTACATGAACGCTATTAAATACAAGTTTAATCCAAAATAAGCATCATAGTTTATGACAAAAACCCCCTGCATTTATTTTTTGCCCCAACCTAATAAATTAAAGATTAGATACCAGTGTGTTTGAGACACTGAGCGGCTGAAGAGCAGACTCACAAGCAGCTCAGAGAAATCAATACAATCAAGTAGAACAGAAAGCAGTTGGCATGTTGTCTCAGTTAATCAAACAGTTGTTAGTGTTGAAGTTCATGTTAGCAGGTTTTAAATTGGCACTGACTAAGTGAAGTGTTCAGGAGCTAATTAGGGTATTGTTGCTTTGAACAAGCCAAGAAGCATTTGGTAAACTCATTACCAGATGGATTGTTCAGTCTTTCCCGTCGCTACCTTCCGCAGTTGTATATGAAACTTGATTTTCAAATCAAGACAATATTGGGTTTTTATGAGTTTACCCTCAATTCTTTGGAAAGGCCCAAACTCCTGCACATTCTAGAAATTACTGAAGACTTTTCCTCATGAAGGAGATAATGACTTGTATAACTGCAATAACGGAGAGCTTCAAATCCTGTTCCAGTCAATGTTTGGAATGTAAAGACGTGCTCAAGAGTAGCTGAGGTCAGAGGAGATTTTGCTCTTCTTTGATTTCTTTTACTCTTTCCTCTCTCTTTCTCTCTCTTTTAACGATAGGAAAAAAAAATTAGAGTAATATCTGTAACTAAAGCTTTATCATATCATAATATCTTTGCATAATAACCCAATCAAGTCAAACTTACATTGGACAAAATGATTGTATGTCTTGAAATGTGAACAAGTTTTTACTCTAGTATTCTATGCTGCCAACTCATTTAAGAGGCAGTCAGTAAGATAGACTTAGGTTGAGTACTGAAGGATGAGTGTACTGAAAATAACAGATTGGGTAATAAGTTTAATGAATAAATATTGAAATGTTATAGTTAGAAGTCATAGGAAATGCTAGAATTGGGATTCTTTGAGGCCAACAGAAAAACAACAAGAATCATTTTAGCTGTAGTCAGTTCAAGTACCAAATGAAAACTTGGCTTCCTGTCAGATGACTCTTTCAAGAGAAACACAGAATTTTATTATCGTGTAAAAAAAAGAGTGGTGAAGCACTGACAGAGGCTGCCCAGGGCAGTGGTGAATTCTCCATCCCTGGAGGAGTTCAAAAAGGGTGGTGTTGGGCTGATTGTTAGACTGGGTGAGTTTAAAAGTATTTTCCAACCTTAATGATTCTGTAAGTTTGACACTTGAAAACAGAGAGAATCTAGGAGTTACCAGTGCATATTAACATGGTCTGCTATGAATTACTTAAGTTTTTGGTAATTAATCCAATTTATTACTGACTCATTACAAAATTGTGATCTGGGTTTTAATATGCATGGGTTGCTTCTAAAGGTGTCACATGATGCTTAATAGTGTATTGGTCTGTATGCTAATAATTCTTACTTCTAGATACATGTTCACAGTATCATAAGGTTGGAAAGGACCTCTGAGATCATCGAGTCCAACCTATAACCCAACACTAACTCCAACACTAACACCAACCATCATCTAAACCATGGCACTCAGTGCCTCATCCAGTCTCCCCTTAAACACCTCCAGGGTCTGTGACTCCACCCCCTCCCTGGGCAGCCCATTCCAATGGCCAATCACCCTTTCAGTGAAGAACTTTTTCCTAACATCAAGTCTAAACTTTCCCTGACGAAGCTTGAGTCCATGCCCTCTGGTTCTGTCACTGGTCACCTGAGAGAAGAGACCAACCCCTGCCCGACTACAACCTCCTTTTAGGGAGTTGTAGAGAGCAATGAGGTCTCCCCTGAGCCTCCTCTTCTCCATGCTAAACAGCCCCAACTCCCTCAGTCGCTCCTCACAGGGCTTGTGCTCCAGCCCCTTCACCATCTTCATTGCCCTCCTCTGGACACACTCCAGCATCCTGACATCTTTCCCAAACTGAGGGCCCAGAACTATACACATATATGTTCATATATGCAAATGTTGTGATATGTAACTATATAAACATTTGAATGCATTTAATATATTTTGAAGTAGTTCATGTGCCAACAATGTTGGTACGATTGTGTGTTTATCACCTTGCACAGGTACTGTACCACGAAGCTTAGCTCCATGCCCTGCAGTAACTGCTGTCATGAGAAACCCCATCTACACTGCCTGGAGCCATAGAGTTCACACCAGCAATTGCCCATCGGTCGCAGGCCAGATATGCCATCAGCATCTGCATCCCAGGTGTTTTGAAACTTCTATCTCCTGAAATTTTCATTTTCATTAGGATGAAATTGCTTCTGGTAGTTGTTTTATACAGTGCAGAGTGAAACATGCTGCTCTGATGTGTTATTTTGACCCAGGGTTCTCAAAGCCTTTATTGCATGGAAGCGATGTGTCAGTTGCTGTCGTGTGTTTCAGTGACTGATGAGTGGGGTTTCCTTTTGCTTCGGGACCTGATGTTGACAAAAGACAGTTATTTTTTTAATGAAGTAATTTCTAATGCTTTTTCTTGTCCTTGCCGACACAAATAAAGCCTTTCCCCTTATTTACAGCACTTTAAGCTATCTTTCCTCTGACTTACCTTAATTCATGAAATGATGGGACAGTTGGAAAGTGGGAAGGAGAGGAGCATTCATTTGGTTCAGTAACTCGGGTATAACCAAAATGTTTTGTTGGCCCTTTTGCTCTTTGCTGAGATGCTTTGCCCAGTTCTAACTGTTGCCCTGTTCTTTTCTTTT
The DNA here is from genome assembly GCA_033556795.1 of Tapera naevia. Lineage (NCBI taxonomy): Eukaryota > Metazoa > Chordata > Aves > Cuculiformes > Neomorphidae > Tapera > Tapera naevia. The sequence goes on along the minus strand of JAUMJJ010000025.1, from coordinate 450,308 downwards.
GATGCAGTTCCCAGCACCAGGGCCGCCTGAGTTTGGACCTAAGTCATAAACACTCCAGTGACTACTCTGAAAGTTCACGTACAAGAGCATCTCATGGCTCTAATTCATTGCCATCCAGTGCGAGACTTGGTAATGAGCTTTTCTGATTCATTTGCTGTGGGATTCAGAGACAATAAATGGAAGATTCCTTAAGTAGAACCATTATGGGATTGTCAGAGCTAGCAAAGACTAGAAGTCTTCTTGTGACACCTTAAATTTTGGACTTTTATGTCTAAAGGTGTTAACTGGAAGTAGCTGGGTCCAGTTCACACTTTACAGTGCGAGTGCTTCTCCTTTCGATGCCTGTTATTGTGTGAAAATACACACATAAATATGGGAGGCCCAGGCAAAGGGTTTTTTAGATTCAATGAGGTGGAGAGAAGAAAATGACAGAGTCCCCAGAACAAAAAAATCACAGATGAACAATGTAGATTGTGTTGTTGGAAGATCAGTTGCACCTATGTTTATTTGGTTGACACATAAGGTTGTTCCTGACTATCCTAGTAATGCCAAAGCAAGTGCATGCTTTGTAGCAGTGGCATTTGAATGTTTTGGAAGTTTTAAATGACATAATAACTTTTGTGATGTGAACCTGTGTTCCATCAGTGATTGGTGTTTGCATCTGAACAGAGCATGGCAGCTCAATTACCACAACAAAAACCAGCGTAATGGTTTGCAGGCAGTGCCAGAAGTTCTGTAATCACAGTATTTTAGATGCCTTTTGGAAAGTTCCATAGATTCTTAATGAACAGAGGTGTTAGATTCTCACTTAGACTGCAGGTGAAGTTTCCTTTGGTTGAAAAACACTCCAAATAGTTGTCATACACAACTGAACTATGCCAATGTACAGTACACCTGCATTGAACTCTGTTGATGCTGACTGTGTAACCAGCACAGTTACCATGATCTACACAATACATGCAAGGGTGATCCAGAGGGCTTCTGCATGAATTGAGAGGCCATTTTAACTCTCATTGAAGAAGTAGAATCTAAATATTTTTTTCTTCTCTGTAGTTGATTTGACTTTTGTCATTGTGCTGTCTTCTTGTTGTAAAAATAGGTTCTTCAAGTAACTTGCAATACAGAACAGAACGCATTAAGATCCCTTTAACACCAAGATATCCAAGGTCCATCATGGGCTCTGACAGAGGTGAATTCTTTCATAAGTCATTTCATTTGTACTATTTTCAGTATTGCCGATCCAAAGCCTTTACAGTTGTCAAGTTGCCACAAAATTTAAATCTGACAGTTTCTCTGGGGTTACAAAATTTACCTTTTCCCACAATAAGGTAAAAAAAAAGAAACTTTCTGAGGGGAAAAAAAAGTAAAAATAAGCCTTGCTGTGTGCTCTATTTGTTATTTTCTTCTAGAATGATGTCTTAAGAGTTTTAACAGTAAGATGACCTGCATTATTTTGTTAATTGTTTCAATATCTATTTTTCCATATTTTACAATTACTGTTTGTAAATTGTATTTTGAAATGCAGTGAAAGTATTTTAGTGCTTCAGTCCAGGTCGCTTAGTGGAGGCTGTTTAAAGCTGTGATACAAATACCAGTTGGAATGCTGGAGAGCTGTGGTATTTAGAGTTCCATGGCTGTAAATGGCAGCCCTTCGCTGCCATCATCGCTTAAATGTTCTGGAGCCTTAATGGGTTGTGTGCAGCCATTCTCCTAGTGAGGCAAACACAGTTCCTAGCAACAGCTTTCATTTGCAACCAGTAATTTGACATGTATTTTCTGTGCCTTTTTCAGAGGAAGCAACCGGAATGTTCCTGTCAGGGCACTTTTTCAGTAAATTACTTGGGGAAGGTACAGGCAGGGAAGCGATGCAAACAACATCACGTCAACCTCATTTGAAAGTGCAGAGCTTTTCTGTCTCTCTGTATGATTCATGCTGGGGTTTGGTTGGTGTTTCCAGGTGTCTCATAATGTAGCTCATACCAGAGGAAAGGGCTGTACATAAATACAGTATTGGGAACTAAACTTACATGTTAAATTTTTATTTTACTTCTCCTTTCCTGTTTTTTATTATTTCTCTTTAGTTTTGTGTTGCTAAGTGCTTTCAGACGTGCACATGGTGTAGCTTGTCTGGAACCTGCTCTGCTGGTTGAGCATGGCAATAGGTGTGTGTGTGCACACTTACAGTGGCAGAGTTGACTTCCAGTCACTAAGGACAGGAAGTTTGCACTGCCTAAAATCATGTGCCTGGTCTCCCTAAGCTCCTTTCATGGTGGATAAGTTGCTAGCGAACAGTTGGTCCTCTTTTTCGTGTCAGAGATGTGTTATATCTTTCACTATGTCCATGTGGATCTGCAAGCTATGACAGATGTTCTAAAACTCCTCTACTGGTTTTCCCCAGGCTCCTTATCACACTCAGAATGTAGCAGTCCCAGCCTGATAACTCCTCCACAGTCACCTCTGAACTTGGAAACATCTTCCTTCGCCAGCAGCCAGTCCCAGAACTCCCTCTCTACCCTGCCTAGGATTTCCATTAGCCCAGTATCTGTTGGAGAACGTAGAAAAGACAGGTAAGGTCTCCACGTTATTTGCTTTTAGAATAAATGTGGCTGAGGACCTTGGTACATTTGTTTATTGGGCTGAAGGAATGTGAGCATTTAATTTAAATGATAAATACGTAGGCGCAGAGGAGCATCTCAGGTCCTGTTACTCTGTGGTTTTACTTTCTGTACAAATATGTTAGAAATCTTTGTATGGATTTTTTTCTTCAAAGCTGAAGAGTAGACTCTTCAGTTTAGAAAGTTAAAGAATTTCATAAGGGTTTTATTTCTTCCATGTTAGATTAATGGCTACACCAAATAAGATTTGTCTAAATTGGAATGCACACCTTCAGCTGAACTATCTCAGAGGCTTGGTCTGTACAGTGGAAGCTGAGTACAGTGGAGACCTGGTAACATCTGATAGCTAAATATGAGGTGCATTAGTGCTATGGAGTATGTGCTCTTCCCACTGTGCCTTGATTCAGTTTAGCCAGATCATAGAATCATGGAATGGTTTGGGTTGGAAGGGACCTTAAAGCCCATGCAGTTCCAACACCCCTGCCATGGGCAGGGACACCTCCCACTGGATCAGGGAGCTCAACCTGACCTTGAACACCTTCAGGGATGGGGCAGCCACAGCTTCTCTGGGCAACATGTGCCAGGCCCTCACTACAAAAATGGCATAACTGTGCAAGAACATGAACCCCTCCAAGCAGTAGCGTTAAGTACGTGCATAGCTGCTGGCTGTGTTTGAACCTGATATGATAGATTCCTTAAAAACGTGAGGTTTTTGTTTTAGTAACCTTTTATGTCTAATGCTGACTATTGCCAAGATGCATTGCTTACGGTATCAGTCTTGGACATTTGATTTCATTTTTTCATGATCTGGTTAGACTGAACATGTGAGAAAGTCTGAAAGAATTCAAGCACTGAAGATTAAGACAGAAACCAGGCCTTTATTGACAGTATGTCAACCATATGTAAGAGAGCTGTGATGTGCTGGAATAGGTTACGTTTATGAGGACTTCAAGACCCCTTTGTATTCCTTGATTTATTTAAAAGTACTGATCATGAAAAATACTAGTTATAAAGTAATAAGGAAATTCTATATTCTAAGTTTTCTGGTAGTAATAAAAAGTTATTCATAAAATGTTACATGAAACTTTTGTTTAAAGAATCAGTACTTCAGTGATGGCAGTAGTTCTAGGATGTGTATTGTGTGTGAAGGACAGTGGTACTTTAAAAGGGAATGTAAAGAGGTCTCTCTGAATTTTCATTCTCTCTTCAGTGTGACTTTGAACTGTGTGTACTTAGTTTGTGTCCTCATATCAATGTGCCTCTAATTGTCGCTTGCAAATTCAAAGTCAGAATTCCTTTTCTGTTTCCCTTGACTGACGATGTATAATGTTGGAGAAACTAGGAGTTTGGCACCCCTGTAACCTTGTGTCTGAGCACAAGATAGGCATTCTGATCTCTGGTAAATAACAGCTCCTCTTGACATTAATCAGACAGGTTCCAGCCCCATTGTTCTTGTTGTGTGTATGGACAAACCGTAATCTGAATTGACTTTCTAAAATGAATAGAATTCTAAATTTAATGTTGTTTGGTTTATTTTTAAAAAAGCAATGAAAAGCTAATCAACACATGCAGTTCTTAAATTAGCTGCTTTCCTAAATTAAATCTGTCCTAAGAAAATGTATCAAGATGCCTGGATATCATTTTAAATGGTTATTTGATCTTATCATTGTGTATGTTCCGTACAAACTATGTGTAGCTTCCTTAGCCTTTCCCCAGATAAAAATAATAATAGTAATACAGATGAAAAATCATAGTGTTTCTGTTTGTTCTGTTGATTTTAATTGCAATGAAAATTGAAAGATCTGCTCAATGAAGACCTTTCTCTAATCAGTGTGTAGTGGTTCTGGCAGGCAGTCTGGATGCTGTAGAAGAGTGCGCTTCACTTGATTTTAATAGCACTGTTTATCAAGTGAGACACTTTTCTAATGTTATCATTTGGGTTTAGTTTGTTATTGATTCTCTACTTCACGCATTACGAGTTCTCTTTAGTTTTGTATTTGCTGGAATTCTAAGAGATGATCCTGTGCCATTTGTATTGGTTTGGTTTTTCTTATTCTACTCCAAAACAAAACCAATTTAAAAATGCAGTAGATGGCAAAGCAATAAATAAAGATCAGCAAGATGTAATTCCGGTATTTAATGAGGTGGTATGCCTTGACAAATCTTGTGATATTAAGTTAATAGCTTCATGTCACATCATGGTTTATATGTTCATAACGAGTTAAAAAAAAGGGTTAATAAGTTGCACTTTCTGGGAGTTAAGATATACTACATAAAGTAAATGTGGGCTTCAGTTTAAGTTTGGTAGTGAACCTACCTTATCTTCACGACATCAATAGCAAAGCTCTGAGGGCATCACCTCGAACAGTGACGTTGGTGTTACAAGGTGATTGGGTTCCAGAGTTGCTTTCGTACCAGCAGGCAGTTTTTCTTTTATACATTAATAAGCTGGCAAACTATTATGCCCCTCCTGTAGAAGGCTGCAAAAGAGTTACCATCAAAGGCTGCGAAATGATGTCCTCTTCCCTCTGCCCCCAGCCCGGAAAACACCTTTTCTTCATCTGGTTCCCATTGGGAGCAGCGGGTGAAGTCCAGGTCACTCATCCAGTCTCTAAACAGCACAGTTAAATCATTTCAGCATTTGGTACAGTTTAGAGGGTATGTGTATGATACAATGGAAGTGTTAGGAAAGCAAATGTTCAGAGTAATGCGTGTACTATAATGCTATTAAAATACAAAATCCACCACATCTGGTACCCAGGCTGTTGGATGCAGAACAAACAAGCAACTAGTGTTGCCTTTTACTGTGTAGACATTACTAAGTGTATAGTCATGAACCAAGATTTTTTAGGAGGCTGCTGTTTGTTTCTACACTATGAACGGACCAGCCCTTATTTACAGGTAGAAACATCCTGTCAGTGGGGGAGGAAAGGGCAGTGTCTCAGGTGTTTGTCCAGGATAAGTGATTATCATGTTGTACTTACCAGTGTCTTACTGCTGTGTGTCTATTTCTAAGTGGTGTTCTCTTCTCAACTCTTCTACATCTTTCAGATATCTATTCCGTAATAGGTCTTTTCTGAGAATCCCTGTGGCTCCTAGGCCTAGGTTCTCCTCTCTAAGGAGCTTGAGGTTGGCCTGATATAAGGTTGTCCTTCTCGAGCAGCATTGCGCACTTTGTGCTGTTTTACGTGTTTGGATAATTGCCCTGAGGAGAATTTGCATGGTAATTGTAATGCTACCATGCAAACTGCTGTCTTAATGGCTTGAGTTTGCAACTGCTTAATTTTCATTACTAATTTCTGTTTCCCTGCATACAAATACAAAATCTGATATTTGTGCATTGTTGTGCTTTGGTTACCACCATATCATTTGTTGCCTTTATTTTCACTGCTGATAAAGACTCTTGGTATTTATATTTGTAACGTACCTTACTGGAATATGGTTTGTAAATGACATATTATATACAGTCGTTCAATTACTTTTATATAATATGCATCTGGAAGCTTCTTTCCTGCCAGCTTCACTGCCATCCTATTTATAATTCATGTGTACCATAACATTTTAGCGCAGTCATGTACCCAGTCTACATTTATTGCTGCCACTGGACGTTGCATGGTGTTAAAGGAATGCATTTAAGACAGTTGATAGTAATTTTATTTTAAAGTAACTGTTTCAACTTGTTTTATTATTAAAATTCAGACAACCATAAAGTATTGCATGTGATTTTGATATTGTGATGGTTCAAGTAGAATGTTTTCCAAATCAATGTTAACTGTCTTCTCTAAAAGGCCCTACATGGAAGAGCCACGGCATGTTAAAGTGCAGAAGGGATCTGAGCCACTAGGGATTTCCATTGTGAGCGGAGAAAATGGTGGAATATTTGTCTCTAAAGTAACAGGTGGGAGCATTGCCCATCAGGCTGGCCTTGAGTATGGCGATCAGTTACTGGAGGTAATTGTTTACTATTCTTATGGCTTAATGAATCAGTTCGTTTGACTCCAGCCATCACGACTTCCCCAGAAGAGCAGCTTGGGAAAGCTCGTGTGCTGTGAGAAATAGGAAAGGGTGCTTACTTTGTGTTATGATATTCCAGTAATTATGATTGTTGTAGCTTTTTTATAAAATAATGTCAGGTTTTATCATAAAATCCTGTCTTTTGATGGTGTAGAGCTGCCTTGCATCTTCCATAGATGTAATTCTATTTTAATAATTCCATTCCGAACTAGTATTGGTACTTAAAAAAATGTAATCCCAACACCATACTCTGCCTGATAAAGGTAAGAGTTCAAGCAGCTGGCTTGTACTGAGTTTCACTGCTCTCTGCCATGACCTTACTTGAGATACATGGTTTAAAAATACTCAAGTGAGCTTTGGATTAGCAACAGTCACGTTTTTGCCTACAGTGTTAAATAAATGCGTTGAGGAGCGTTTTATAAAGAGCAGAACAACTTTGTAAATGTTAAATCTGTTCACGCTTGTGCATCTTCTGTCGCCCCGTGTGTGTGTGATGCTATAGTGGATCTGAACGGTTCATGGATCTAAATTGTCCTTAAATGCTGAATTTATTCAGATCAGTGACCTAGAATCTAGAATCATTAAGTTGGGAAAAGATCATCAAGTCCAACGTCAGCTCAGCAATCTTTTGAAGTTCTTCACCAACTTGTGTTCAGTCAGTGATATCAAATCCTAACATAGCTCAGACTATGCGTGGATTTCAATACTCATGGTTAAATTACCAAATATTTTTAAATTAGTTATTCCTTCCAAGGAAGAAACACTGGGAATAATTGCAAAACAGCATTTCCATCCTCCTATCTACCCCTGCGAAAATAAGGCAGCGTTTAGACATTAAGCTCTTTAGGAGACTGAAGGAATGATTTTGCTAGTTTCCATCTGCAAACTTGACATCTTGGTTTGTGTATTTTTTTCCTTAGTTTAATGGAATAAATTTGAGAAATGCTACAGAGCAGCAGGCTCGACTGATCATCGGGCAGCAGTGTGACACCATCACTATTCTGGCTCAGTATAACCCACACATGTACCAGCTCGGCAATCATTCACGGTCAAGGTAAGGCTGGCTGGATTTGGAAAATATGCTTTCTGGTCCGTGCAGTTCCTTAGGAAGTCAATAACTTAGGTGCATGTAATGTGTTTGCAAATGTCAGCACATCTCATAAATCATAAGATGGTTGGAAGGGACCTTAAAGCCCATCCAGTTCCAACCCCCTGTGCCATGGGCAGGGACACCTCCCACTGGATCAGGTTGCTCAAAGGCCCATCCAACCTGGCCTCGAACACCTCCAGGGATGGGGCAGCCACAGTTTGTTTGGGCAACCTGTGCCAGGGCCTCTCCACCCTCACAGGAAAACATTTCTTCCTAAGGTCTCATCTCAGTCTCCCCTCTTTTGCTTAAAACCATTTCCCCTTGTCCTGTTCCTGCACTCCCTGATCAAGAGCCCCTCCTCCTTATCTGCGTCCCGTTTTCAGTACTGGGAGGCTGCTCTAAGGTGTCCCTGGAGCCTTCCCTTCTCTAGGCTGATGAAGAGTGTTATTGTGCTTGTTTGTAATTCTTGTTTGTGCTGGTAAGGAGTGTGATTGCTTAGAAAAGTCATATGTGAATACAGGCTTGTCAAAATGAAAATGACTTGATGCACCTGCTATAGTTACTTTCTTATTTGGGCATAATCATCAGATACATTAAACTAAAACCAAAGATTATTTCTTCCAAGATGAGGTACTTCATATTGGTTTTAATTTTTTTTGTAGTTGGAGCTTCCAAAACCTAATTAGAAAAGATGTATGACCAGGTGAAACTGTCCATTCTGTTTTGGTCACACTTCAAAACCAAGCTTTATCTTTCTGTTATACTTACAGTGACCACATTTTTTTGGCATGCTGGCCTGGGTTTTCTCTTTTTTCCATTCTTTCTACTTGATTTGTGGCCAAATTACAAACTTTGTCTGTTTGAAAAAGTTTTGGCATTGATGCAGAACTAACCCACCGTCTTCTGTTCTTTTTCTTTCTTAGTTCTCGCCTAGAACCTGTGAGTAATCATTCCACCCCTCAGGGCAGTGGAGCTGCAACGCCTGACAATCATTCCGTAATTGATACTGTGAGCGAACAGGATGAAGGAACAATGACACCCCCATCCAAACAAACCACCCCGACTACAAGTCCCCGGAATTCCTTAAGGTAGAGAGCAAAAGTTTTGCCTTAAGGGGGGGAAAAGAAAAAAAATCAGATGTGAAGGCTGTTACAAACCCAAGTGTAGTTCTGTGAATGCTGTATCTGGTTGAAAGAAGTCAACAGACCCCGGGAGAAAACTCCATGTTTTCAAACTGTTTTTGAAAGACAAGGTCTGCAGGAGTGAAGAAAGTTTACTGCAAAGTTGGTTTCGTTAACCAGGTTCTGTGAGGATCATGTTTGTCTTCTCAGTGTGTATCTGTAGGTGACCTGTTTTAACTGATAATTATGTAAATGTGTCTTCTTCAGTAACTTGAATGTATGTGATGCAGGATTTTGTATTGAAGTACTTGTATTCTTTCTCCTTGTCAAAAGGGGCCCTGTGGACACAAACAAAAGGACCCCTGAGCCAAGAACTGTTGTTATTAAAAAATCCCAAGTGGATCTTGGGATCCAGATATGTGGTGGAAACCTGTATGGAATATTTGTCTCCGATGTAGATGATGATAGCCCAGCAAAAGGACCTGATGGGCTGGTCTTGGGTGACATGATACTTGAGGTAAGCTACTCTGAGAAGCCTGCAGCGTAGTGGCAGCATGGCTAGGATGGTACAAAGAGGGAGTTGTACGAAGAATCGTGCTGTCTCACAGTGGGAGGTGTTTTGTGAATCCTGAATTCCTGCTGTAAAGCCCAGGTAAGAATGGTGAGGGTACATGATCTTCCTTCTGGCTGTGGCACAGGAAGAGCTGGATGATATGAACCTGGAGAACTACCACAAGTTGCCCAAAGGTCTGAAGGACCAGTATATGTGCAGTTGGAGTTACAAACATGTGGTTCCTTTATCTAAATAGAAAGCCCTGAATCCAGTTGGAGAAGGGCGAGGATATGGAAGGTGTTTCAAACCAGAGAAGGATATTGATCTCACTATGAAATTCCAATGAGATTTCAGGAGAAACCATGCAATATGTCTTTGACTCTGCTCTCTATATCTGAAACGAGAGTACTTATCTACTTGGCAAGTCTGTTAAGGTGCTAAACACCGATGTGTTTGTGGTTTTAAAAACAACTGACCAGTGAGACTGAGCACTGAGACTCTCCCATTGCACTTCTAGAATCCAGATGGAGGTTTTGCTTTGTAATTATGTTTCTGGCTTCCCTCGGACCACTTGTTTTCCCTAAAACATTACATTATTTCAAGTGTGAATTTTATGATTCTCAGCTTACACTTAGAAAACTGTTTGGAGTACAGACTCTCATAGTGCATGTCTTCTGTGTTCATTTGGGTATTTTGTTTCCCCCCCCTGCATCTCAGTCTCCTGTTAGACATCTTAAGCTGCAAACTGTACTAAAGTGGCAAGATTTGAGCTTGCCAGTAGGAAAACCAAACTCATTTTGTGTGTTTTTCAAGCTCAATTAATTCTATTGCCTGTCAAGATACACCTTCACACCTAAGGGTTTTTTTGGTTTGTGTTTTCCAGTATGGGTCCATTGATATGCGAAATAAAACAGCTGAGGAAGCTTATCTTGAAATGTTGAAGCCTGGAGAAAACATCAAAATCAAGACTCAATACAGAATAGAAGAGTTTAATAAGATAAAAGAGCTTCCTGGAGATGGATTCTACATCAGGTATTTGAGCATGACTGGTAGTGACCGTGTAAGGCTGTTAGGGTAATATGGTGACCATCTACATCAGTTTTACCACACTTGTACATTCCAAGTTGTGCTTCAGCAATGTGTTAGCTTTTTTCAAAGTATGTATGCACATTCCTCTCTTGAATTGATGGAGAAGAGATGCAGAACCCGTTTATCTCTTCCTTTCCAGAGCACTTTATGACCGTCTGGCGGAGGTGGAACAGGACTTAAGCTTTAAGAAGGATGACATTTTATATGTGGATGACACACTACCACAGGGAAACTTTGGTTGCTGGATGGCTTGGCAGCTAGATGAGAATGCTCAGAAGCTGGAAAGAGGACAGATTCCAAGCAAATATATGTGAGTGACCTCCGTTGCGATATTTACCTTCAAGTCTTTAACAGCCTGACTAGTGAGATGTGGTATAAAAGATTTGTTTGCTTTTGTTCTTTCCAGGAGATACTAATTCTTAGAAATATCATTTTAGGCATTGCCTATTTTAATGACATTGAATTAAGCATGAGGCCCAGAGACGTGGTGGCTGCCCCATCCCTGGAGGTGTTCAAGGCCAGGTTGGATGGAGCTTTGAGCAACCTGATCCGGTGTAAGACGTCCGTGCCCATGCCAGGGGCTTGGAACTGGATAATCTTTGAGGTTGCTTCCAACCCAAACCATTCTAGGATTCTATAAAATATATTGCTCTATCAAATTGGTTTATAATGCTACTAAATAGTAAAATAGAAATGGAAGTTACGTATAGACACGTGTTCAAAAACAGAAGTGAGAGTAACCACAGCAAAAACATGCTTGAACCTGATAATCAGAGCCATTCTTGGGAAGCATCCGTGTTGTTTTAGTTGTCTGTGGACAGCAGTGTTATTATAAGACTGACCACAATCTTGTCATGTTGGTAGGGCAGCTAAGAGGAGCATGCAGGAACTGAAATCTTTACATTATTATTGAAATCACATTAGGTATCACTCAGTGATTAAAATATTTCTTTTTTTTTTTTAAGATTACTGTTTTTCTGGTTTCATCTAGTATTGTTCTCTCCAGGAACTTAAAATTCATCCTGAGAGTGGGAGCAGCAGTATTGCGTTGCATGCGTGAAAGTACAGTATATGTATATGGACTTATGCACATCATTGATAGGCTGTTACTGGAATCATAGAATCACAGAATGGTTTGGTTTGGTTTGGTAAGGACCTTAAAACCCATCCAGTTCCAACCCCCTGCCATGGGCAGGGATGCATTCTGCTCAAAGCCCCATCCAACTTGGCCTTGAACGCCTCCAGGGATGGGGCAGCCATGACTTCTCTGGGCAACCTGTGCCAGGGCTTCACCACAGGAAAACATTTCTCATCTCAATCTCCCCTCTTTCAGCTTAAGACTGTTTCCCCTTGTCCCATCCCTGTACTCCCTGATAAAGAGCCCCTTCCCCAGCTTTCCTGAAGGCCCGCAGAAGATGGAGAGTAAAACCAACAGTATTTTACATGTTATGTGACCAAAATTTGTGCTCATATAAAATAAAACTGCATAGAACCAAACTCTTATTTTGAATTGCTAAGAAATGATTTGTAAGGGTGAGTATAACATGTGGCTTCATTGAAAGAATGTGGGCATCTTCTGTGCAAGGCTGGCTTCACTGGCGAAGGAGGTGCATCCTACTGCTTGTGCCCTGGAGAACTTTGCCCAGCCTGTCACAGTGGTCACCCTCTGTGCCATGCTGCTGTTTATATTCTAAGATCCTGAGGAGATGGTGGCACTGGAAGGTTGTTGTTTGATTTATGTTCACATTTGTTTCTGATTAATTTTCTTGTGAAGATACTCCAGCTAAAGCTTGAGACAAGAACTTCCAGTGGGTTACAGAAGCCGTGGTGATATTTGGCAGAAAAATTTTTAAAAGAGAAGTTAAAATACCAGTCAGTTGGTCTGCTTCATTATAGGATGGATCAGGAATTCTACAGGAGACACAGCATGTCAGAGGCTAAAGATGAAACCACCTCATCTAAGACATTGTCAGCAGCAGCACGGAGGTCTTTCTTCAGAAGAAAGCACAAGCACAAGCGAAGTGGTTCCAAAGATGGAAAGGATTTGCTGGCTCTGGATACAATCAGTACTGACTCCATTCCTTTCTTGGATGGCAAGTACCTTTGTTGTACTTGGGAGGGGGTTGCCTTTTCTTCTCTTTCATCTTTAAACAGCTGCAGCAGGACAAGAATGAATAATGTTGCTTTCTGCTTGGTCTGAATACAGATGGTGAGGATATGTCCCATCACATACGTTACTTCTAATAACAGGTTTTCTTGGTATTAAATAACAAGCCAGAGTGTTTCAAATAAATCTATTGACATTAATGCTTCATTTGCAGAGGGAGATTGCTTTTTGATGTACATTTTTGATGTTCCTTTCAACTGTTTAATTTCTGTTGAGGTCACTTAGCCTAGACAGAAATCCTGGGCACCACTCAAAACTTTTCACTTGCATTTCTTCACTCCTCTGCAAAATGACATTGGTTACAATGCTTGCTGCCTTGGAAGAGCTCAACAAACCAAACCAGGGAGACCAAAGATCATGTCTTTGTTTATATTTGAATAGAAGGAAGGAATAGGAATGATTGGAGGTTTGGAGGGTTAAGAAACACCAGGTTCAATTAGAGCATGACTATTTTTGGAGAAAATTGGTGTAAGGGCTAGTGAGTGGTTTTGGTAGTTGTCAAGGCCTTCATCCCTTGCACAGGAGCTGTTCTCATAACTGCTGTTGGGGTGCTTCTGCTTATCTAGGGAATGCCAGGACAATATTTCTGTAAGTAAATCTTCTGTGTGTGCAGATTCTGCAAGTCTGGCTTATCAGCGTGTGCAGAAAGTGGACTGTACCTCCCCTAGGCCTGTCCTTATTCTGGGACCTTTACTCGATGCCGTGAAAGACATGTTGGTCAAAGAATCCCCGGGAAAATTTTGCCGATGTCCTCTCGGTGAGTATGCAAATACAACCCATTCTTTCTTGCTTAGAATACCCGATAATAAATCTACATAAGGGAACTTAACAGTACCACAAACATGGGAAAAAAACCCCAAGAATCTGAATTTGCAGACATTATTTTGTTAGCCTAAGGAATACTAATGAAAATGGATCTCTTGTGGTGCTGTGAAACAGAGGTTATGAAAGCTTCCCAACAAGCCATTGAACGGGGCGTGAAGGATTGCCTGTTCATCGATTACAAACGGAGGAGTGGGCATTTTGATGTGACAACTGTGGCTTCAATAAAAGAGATAACTGAGAAGGTGAGTCGCTTGTAGTGCTGTGGTTCTTTGTCCAGTTGGCATTATGTGGTCATAATATGGGAGGGTGGAAATTATTTTAGCATTTTCCTCCTTTAATGCGTTCAGGGAATTGTTTCCCAAGCTGCTGAGTAATACAGAAGTTACCTCACTTTGGTGTGTAACTGTTGAAAGATTATTTGATGTAAACTCACGTGTAGAAACTAGGAATGTCCACATTATTCTACAAGATTATCAAGTACAGTTAGAAATAGTTTTCTTAGATTCCATAGATCCTATCCCTAACCCCCAAATAAGGATTTAGGTGTTTGAAGTGTTCCATTTAATGCAGTCATATAGAACATCAGCATCATATTGATCCTGGATACAGATGGTGATTAAAGTCTTCTACATTGCTTATAGTTTTCTGTCAAACCACACAGAAAGTTATTACTTTAACACTTGTGTTTGCTTTTGCCTTCAGAAAGTGAAAATTAATAAGAATATTTAAGTTTGGAAAAAATGTATTGCGTATATTTCAATCTGAGTTTTCATTCCATTAGTTATTCTGATGCTTTTTATTTCTATCAATGCATGCTTTTGGTACTATGAATGGAATTCCTTGCAGTTTTCCATCTTCTGTCTTGTGTTATAAATCCTTTGGGTACAAATCGCTCAGTAGCCCCAAAAGGCTCAGTGTGCAGTGAAATTCTGTTGGGTTGCAATGATTTAAGTAGGGGAAGAAATGGGGGATTTGCATGTGTGCTTGTGCTCTTTAACTGAATGAGTGTTTTGCATTTACATTTGATCTTAGGATTGTCATTGTCTGCTTGACATCGCTCCTCATGCCATCGAACGGCTCCACAGTGTTCATATCTACCCTATTGTAATTTTTATTCGCTACAAAAATGCTAAACAAATCAAGTAAGTCTGTGAGGGGGATAGTTCAGGGATGTTTATTTTAGCTTAAAATAAAGCTTGTTACCTTTTTTGTTTCTTTCATCCTTGTCATCTTAAATCTCTTTAAAATGTGGAAATGAATCCTCATAAAAATCACTGAGGGGAGTGGTCTGGTCTTCATTTTGCTTGCATGACAATAAGTGAATCTTTGAAAGAAGTCACCCAGTGTAGACTGGGCTGTGTGCACTGCAGGAGGCACTTGGATCTCTCCTGCTTAGGCAGATAAGGGTGAGATCCATTGAGGATTAAGTGGGGACTATGACAAACAGCTCTTCTTTGTCTCCCCAGTGGGGCCAGGTCTGTGGATGCAGGGCCAATAATTGATCCCAGTGAAAGCAGTGAGGGAAGTTCCCTTTTGCCATGGAGTGGATATACTGTGGTCTTCCCAGGCAGTGCTCTTTAATTGGGAATGCCCTGCTCAAGTACAGCTGGGAACACAGGAATTACAGACCTCAGTCCCTTCCCTGATGTTTGAGGAAGCCTTCACACGTTTTGATAGATTGAATTTGGCAAGAAGTGACACGATCTCCCAGCAGAAGTGTTAAGAAAGAGTTTTGTTGAGAGATCTTGTACTTGTGTTATCTTCAATTTGAAAGTTGGAGACTTCTTAAATCCTTGCTCTTTAGGTAAATTTGATGGCTATCTAATAAAGAACATCAGCATCACCACTGCCAAGTAGAAGACAAGACATAAAGCACTGCGGGGTGTTCAATTACCACTGTAGGATCATGCACTTCAGTGATAAATGGAACTGTCATGTTTTGGGCCCCTTTGGAAGTGGAATGGTGAACAATAAAGCTGTTTCTGTCTTTTGGAAAGTGACAGAGAACAATTGAACCAGGCAAGCAAGGATTTCTAGCAGTCACCAAAATAAGATGCAATGCAACGTTCTCTGCCTGTTCTGAGCACCAAAGTTTTTCCAAACAGCCTTTTTGATACAGCACAGGTTCTGTTGGTGTTCTCTGAAATGCCACACAGCAGTGAGAGACTAGATTAGTAGGAGGGATTATTATTATTAATAGTACTATCAGTATTATTATTTTATTATAGTTAATATATTATAATTAATATAATAAATATAAAATTGTGCTGCTTTTCTCACTCTTTATAAGCAGCTATGCTTATATTGTTTAAGTACCTATCTGTGTGGCCTAAATATAAAATTGTGCTGCTTTTCTCACTCTTTATAAGCAGCTATGCTTATATTGTTTCAGTACCTATCTGTGTGGCCTTAGTCACTGATTATAAATTCTGCTTTCTCTTAAACAGAATCCCCTACTGGGACCCCAAGTCAAATTTGGAAGAGAATCTTAACAAGCCCTGATCAGAATTAAATTATTTTTTGTTAACCATTTGTATTTCTCTATATTTTTCCTTATTTCCAACAGCTTGTATGACAGAAAACCAGTCACCTCAATAATGTGTCATGTATAAGATGACAGAAATATTGTTTGCTCAATGCTTGATGCTTCAAGCCCTTTAGAAGAGTGGTGGTTGAGCCCTGCTTTATGTAGGGAGTACTGGAGTGTATATGGGGGGATGATCTGGTGCATGAATTGGAAAAAAATATCCCCTCTCTCTCTCAACTCCCTCCCAGTGTCTAAGACTTTCAAAGAATTCTTTCTTGATCTGATAGCAGATCAATTTGTTACTGAAACAATCCTGATGACTGTGCTGATACTGCTGAAACACAGTAGGTGGCACTCTAGGCACGGGATTATGCTTTGCAAATTAATTAGCCTTCCATATTCACCCAACTGGAGGTAATCATTTCAAGTCCATTAAATAAAAAATTATACAAGGTTTTTCTTTTTTTCTTTTTTTCTTTTTTTTTTTTTTTTTACAGAGAGCAAAAAGACCCAATCTTCCTGCGGGACAAAGTTACACAAAAACATTCCAAAGAACAGTTTGAGACAGCTCAAAAAATAGAGCAAGAGTATAGCAAGTACTTCACAGGTTGGTATTGAATCAGCATTTCTCTGGGAACACAGAGGCAATTTAATGCATTTGCACTGTGATTTAAAAGATCCTGTGTTCCTTCAAAGAGCCCTCTCTTCCAGCAAACTCATGCTCTGCTGGTTTACTTTACTGGGAGAGGAAGCCTCAAGGTAGAAGTTTGTTTTTATTTTAGCGTGTTGTGAATCTGACAACCTGAAGAGATTCTGAGAATGCTTTCTTACAAGCCAGGAGCATTGGAAATACGGTGAAGATAATTTGACAGTGGTGTCAGTTTTATACCACGTAAAGAATTGTTTTGCTGTTGTAAAAATCACACAAGATGAAATCAACCAAACCAACCACAAAAAACCTGTAGTGAATGAATGGATGATTTGTGAGCCCTACTTTAAATCTTTTAAGAGGGGAAAAAACCTGTCAGATGTTGCTTGAACACTGTAGTCTGAAATAATTCAGTTCAACTTCAGAGGCCCATTTAGCAGCATAAAGTATATTCTGTGAATATACTTACATACTTGTATTAACTACAAGATTTCATAGAATAATTTTGTGTTTTTACCAGAGAAGGAAAACCACATTTGAAGACTAGCTCTGCGTATTTCAGAGTGTATTTCCCTGTGATTCCACACACGTGCAGAAGAGCAGGGATAAAATTGGAGCCATCCTGATGTGAATGGCAACAAAACAAGGAAAAGAAGTAAAGTAAAAAACACCTCTAAACCAGCCAAATCCCCTTGTTTTGTCCCTGAAACAGTGGGATTCTTACAGAAATCTCGCAAGTGCAGGTAAAGGGTTGTATTTACTGTAGAGCTATCTCAGTGTATCCTGAGATATGCTGCACGTTCCCAGCAGACCCAGTTAGCTGGTTTGTAATGGCCATACAGATGCTCATTGAAGTGATATGTGCTAAGTCTTCATCAAACCTGGCATACACATGGCCAGATAACATCACCACGTTATCTTCTGCTCCTTATTAAGTTGTTGCATTTCCTGTCACGCTGATAGCGACAGTGGCACTCAGTCCAAGAGAGCCCCGTGTGTGTCTTCGCACATCCCTGTGGGAAGGGCCTCCCTCTGTCAGCACCAAGTTGAGTGGACTCCAGCTGTCATCACCTTCTCCAGATGCTGGTAGCCAGAGAGGAGTGGTGTTCAGACGGCACTGACATCTCAGCTTGTTGGATTTATAATGTTGTGCCTGAGGATAGGCATGTTGGACACAACAGCTTTCTCAGGAAGGTGCATGGCACTCTGTTGGACCTGGGCACTGTGACTGCTTCATGAAGTACATTTTTCACTGATGACTTTTTCAAGTTGGCTTTGTTTCCAAGCAGTGAGGGACCTTGTGTGATCTGAATCCCTTCCTCACCACCATTTATTACCTTGCGTAGAGCTTGGTGGTTACCATGTTCTGTCTCTGAACTCACCTGACATTGATAACTGTGATGTAATTGCAGAGTCTGGTAATATTTTATCTGAGACCAAATTCTCTCTTTTCAATGGACATACACCTTAAGCTTTATAAGACATCCTATGTTTCCCAGCATTAATGGCAACTGAAGCCAGAGACTTTGCTGACGTATTTCTCAAGTCAGTAAGTTCCTCACTTTTTAAATTTCAAAGCCAATGCATTCTCCTCTCCTATGTCAGCGTTGGCATTTTACTTGTTATGCCTGTTATGTTTGGCAAGGGTGGAATGCAAGTTATTTATTTATCTTTTGAATTGATTTTCAGGGAGTTGCTTTCTGTGGGCTTTTTGTTCCTGCAGTGTGTAGCTGACAATAGGAGTAGCAGCCATGATCTGTGAGCTGCCTCATAATTTACCTCTTAATATTTGTAAATAGTGCCTAGTTGCTACAGCTTTAGTCTCTACCTATATTGCCTCATAAATACAAAACTCTGAGTACCACGTGTGACCGGAGAAGGTTTATTATAGCAGGTTCTGACCATCTTTAGACTTAAACTTTGCCACCGGACGCCTATGAAAATAGTATGTGGAGGCCTTAACAAAACAGTTGTCTTAGTTGATGATGGCCATAATTTCTGTCCTTTCCCTGGGCTGTATTAGGAGCCAGCAGAAGAAACTATTGAATGCTTGACCTCTTTTTTCTGTTTATGCATTTTCTTATTTTACCAGAGTCATGCAGCTGGCAGATATTGCATTGGGTAAATTAACTCTGATCTGTTGATAAACATTTTGCAGAAGACTGCTCGTTTTAATTAGAACTATTCATTCCAATCTCATTTGTAGAGGGGGTTTCTTTTTCTCCAGGCATCGTCCAGGGAGGAGCCCTTTCAAGCATTTGCACTCAGATTATGACAACTGTCGATCAAGAACAAAACAAAGTCCTGTGGATCCCAGCCGGCCCGCTGTAGATTTATTCGACTGTGAAACTACTTTGAGGATGTAAATAACCAACTAACTTTGTATCTGATGGACTCTGTCCATTTCTGTCTTTATAAAGATATTCCATAAGTGATTTCTGTTTTGCTGAAGGGGAATCATAACACTGAACACGCAAAGACCTGACGAGCCGTGTGGGAAGGGGTGGATCACTTCACCGAGCTTGTCTCTTACGTCGTACGCATACACAGGGCAGGTTGTCACAAAGGACTGTGACCTGCGTGGACTTGGCCATGAGTAATGAATTTAACAATGCTGCAAAACCCTGTAGAACAACAAGTTTACAAAAACCTTTTCAAAGTATTTGGTTGTTGCTGTTTACTTGAATGTCTCGTTCTTGTTTTGTTTTGTTTTTTTTAACTCTGTGTCCTTTCACTTAATGAGGTAACTCTGCAAAACGGAGTGAAATTTCTGGATATCAGTGAACGGTTTTTTGGGCAATGTGACTCTTGAGTTGCAATTTTTGACCATTTCTAAGCACATTGTTGACTTGACAACCAGGCATTAGTGTGGGATCGATCGGTACGTCTTGGGAGTAAGCTCAGAAGTACACTCCTCTACGGGGCAGACCACTGTTTGTATCCTGTCAGCTCTTGTCTGTCAAAGATATGGCTTCTTGTTTTGTGCATGAATCTAATATTTAAATGTCGTAATATATCTGAACAATCCAAGCTTAACGTGGGTCAAGAAATAATACTTTTGGGTTGTTAGGCCCAGATTAAGTCCTGGTGGGCAGGTGTCATAAGCTGGGCCTAGCATGCTGTGTCCTGTCACTTTTCGATACTGTAAATATGGAAAGCTGATGTCGGTGCAATTTTGCAGGGTAATTCTTAAGCTTTGTACTTCAGTGTGTAGCATTCACATAGTTTGTTTTTATTTAAGAGCAGCTGCAGTTTTTAGGGCTTTGATTAAAAAGCCTTTAGAAAGGTACTAAGTTCTTAAGTGTTTTCACTGTTGAAAAATAAGTGATGGTTTAGTTTTGGTTGCAATACTTATTTACCTGTTGTACCAGACTTCACTGTAGTGGTTCCCTTCTTATTTTTTTGCACTTCTGTGTTCCTAACACCAGTTTTGTCCCTGCCTCTTCTGTCTCTTGTGCTGTTTTTCTTGGGTACTGTATTGTAACTGGTTTTAAAATATCGAGTTAGAACTGCTTCTCGGTCACTGTTCCTAACATTTCATTATGTAGTATTTCTAGTTTTACATTGCAGGCTGTAGTTTTGCTTCTGTTTGCAGCTATTTTTAATAAAAAAAGGGACTCCTCTTACACAGTTCTTCAAAGAAAAATCTGGTCCTAAATTTAAATTGTTTTACAAACCATTTTATAGTTCAAAATACCCTATATAGTTATATACTAGAGAGAGTATTTTGGACTATAACGCATATAAAATATATATAGTATTTTTATAGTATTATTCTATACTATTATAATACTGTATATATATAGATTAAAAAATAGGATATGGGCTGGAAGAATTACAAGTCAAAGTCTTCTCGTGCTGAGGGACAGCAGTTGTTTTTTAGTTTATCTCTTTTTTTTTCCCTTTGTTTGTTGTATAAAGTTTGAGGTCAGAGTAGATTCCAGTGGTACAACCCAAACAGACAGGTACTGTTCTGATATGGATTTTCTGTACTAAAATGAAAATGTCACTTTGTATCAAAAGAAAAAAAAAAGTTAAAGAAACTGATTGCTAAATAAAGGTCAATTTCTATAACTTCACTTGTGTGTAAAAGGTGCTTGAAGTTCATGTTCTCCTTGGCTGTTGAGTTGAGTGGAGTCCATCTCTGGGATTCAAGAGTTTGTCACTGGGAACCAGGGAAAATAAACAGGCAAAACCCTGAATCTTTAGCTTAAAAGCACCTTGTAGAATTCTGTGCCTCAGTTTTTACACTTTGGAGAGATCAGCCTGTTCTGTTCATTATCTGACAGCTTAGGCCAGGTAATTATTGTGTATTAACTTTCCTGCTCAACAGTGGCTTTATTCTCACACGCAGTTTAAAATATTTATTCCTGCACGCAGTTTTTAAAATATGAGTCTTTCTCCTAAAAATGCAGAAGGGAAAATGGCAGCAGTCTAACCATTGTTTCAAGAAGCAAATAGCCAAAATCTTTGTACTATGTAACCTCGTCGCTTAATATTACGGGGAATTATCATTCATAGCTGTGTTTTATTAGCAGTACATTATATGGTAAATGTGTACTGATCACTGGGTTATTTTCTGTGTCCGAAGCAAATAGCTTTGCTGAAGTGGCTGGGGAAGCTTTCAGAGATTATATCATCTTGATTTATGACCCTTTCCTTTGCTAGATCACAGTGTAAAGAGAATGTCTAAAAGCCAGAATGCTGCTTCTGCTAGGTAAGAAAAACAAACAACCCCAAATGGAACACCCCCCCCCCTGCCAATCCCAACACACAAAACAGGCCCATCTCCCTCAAACCACACTTCCTAAGTGTCCAGTTTGGTCTTTCTCATGTTCTTTGCTCCTTCCCACCTTCCTAAAGACCCATTAAAGACCCTCCTAAAGACTCAGTTCAGAAAACAAAGCAAACCGTTTACTCCTAACTTAATCCAGTGACCACATTGAACAATACAATGAGGTCTCCACAATTGGAAACAAGGCTGTCAAAACATTCAATGGCTTCAAAAAAAAATGTTTCTTAATAGTATTTCACATCTATTTGCAATTGCTTTGTTCTTGTAAAGTTTTTTCCAGTGCAAATGTGAGTGGTATTTCTTGTGTGATCTTCGCTGTGCCCTTCCTCCAAGGCAGGGGCAGTCGCCTTTCTGAAGATGGTGACATTTAGCTTTAGAGAAGGTGACCCTTTCCCCACAACTTTTCTGTCTGTTTTGGCTGCACATTCGTCTTATTATCAATAATGCCAATCAATTAAAATCATCATAATTCCTTCATTTGCCAAATCTGCCCGCTCCACAAATGCTTTTGAATGTTAAAATCATCTCATTGTTTAACCGAATTATGACAATATTTGTGGCCTACCTGTGACAAACTGAAATGTTTAGGCCTGGGCTTGGCTTGTGTTTGGCCAGTGTGAGCAGTGGAGGGCTGACAATGGGTTGCTGTATGTAAATACATGCAAGGGGTCTAAATGTGATGGTGAGTTCTACAGTTCTGTGATTAAAATAACTGTTAGTTACAGCATTTTGATAAGCTTTAATTCCCATGGAGTCAGCCAGAAGATCCTAAGGTAAGAGTTAAGAGACTTGTTTTGTGGTGCAAAGATGAATGAGTGTGATTACTGAAGAAAACTCATGGAGCTGAGTTCCAGGATGGAGATACAAGCTTCAGATCTGGCCCATGGTGGCAAATACACATCACTTATATTTGGGGTTGCTAAACTGTGTGGGCTTGCAGAGCTTCTGGCTGCAAATGTTTCTAACATTCAAATGAATACTTCTACTTCTGTGCCCTGACTGTAGTGAAAAATGTGTGTTTAATAGCAGCAATTCAGGTGTGAGCCGTTGAGACCTGCTCTGATTGATTGGCAATTCTGTTATTCAGGATTCATTTTTTGGGGTGGTACCACATATTTTGTGCCAGAGTGTCTATTTTACAGCTGCAAACTGAATCAGATGAAATTGTACAAATTAATGACATCTCCTCCTGGCCTTACATGGCAGAGCTTCCCTCAGAGCTGCAAGATCTGAACTCCAAGAGACACTGGAAATCCTCTCTGATGCTGACACTGCTCTGCTGGCCTGTACAGGGACACGATCAGAGCTGTCTCCTGACAGCACGGAGTAAGGAAGTGTCGGGGCTGCCCTGGCTTCGTAGCGCTTCAGCCTTTGCACGAGTTAACCCTAGTGAGATGCTTCAGCCAAGATGCTTCAGCACAAGGTATCCCTAGGGTGATGCTTCCAGTCCTGGCTCCGCAGAGGCAGTTCTGTGTTGGAATAGGGTTTCTCACCAGCAATTGCTGCTGCATTTTTCCTTTTCTGCTCTGTAACCATACACAGGTGTAGAGTCTTGGCAGGTGCTCTGTGAAGGTTTTATCAGAATAGGAATGAGCTTCTAGCTAACGTGAGAACTATATTATGGGTACATCACAAACCTTCCTCTTCTTTTCCTGTTCTGTTCAGTTTTAGTTTCCTATTTGTTTATAGTCTCACTTCCATAGTATATAACTCATCTTTCAAGGTGTCTCCCATCCAGTGCAGCCTTCCTGCTTGCCCCATTTCCTTGTGTCACGCTTCACTTGTGTCATTGCTCCTCGACTCCTTGCACATCTCAACTCTCAAAGATATTTTTTCCATTGCTGATGCAACTTAATCTCTTTCTTCCCCACCCTGTTACCTAATACTGAGGTATTTTGGGACATTATGTAAAGCCTGTTTGTTTCATAAAGCATGGTGTGCGGTTGTGAATTGATCGCTGATTTGGTTCTGGGTGCTTGTTGTACTCACTGGTGATGATGTTGGCTGATGCACTCCAGCATTCAGCAGCATTCTACAATTGCAGATAAAGTTTTAGTGCAGTTTCCACATCTGCACTTTCTGAAAGTGATGCCTTACTTTGTTTCCAGCAGTGTCAGCAGTACGTTCCTAAAGGAATCTACTTGGTAAGCAACAGACAACGACTTGAGAAAGTCTGTGGTCCTACCTTAGGATTTTATGAGCTCTGCTGGCTTACAGAGGCTGCAGGCTCTGAATCAATTTGGCTTTCCCTCTGCACTGCTCTGATTCTCTGATAACACAGTGCTGGGAAGGTGTGCAGAAGGGGAGCTGAACTGAGCTGCTGCAAATCCACACATGGTACTTGACCTTCACTAGAAGTAAAGTTATTCTAATTTTAATCTTTTTTGGTATAACTTAGGCTGTTAATGAAGTTTAAGAGGTAAGTTTATAAAAGAGTCCCAAAATGCTGGAACTCGCCACAAGTAGCCACATTTCTCTTGTTTCTTTCCCACCCTAAAGTCCAGTTCTTACTCTGCATCCCTGTACTGTCAGGCACTTCAAGATGCAGGCAGTCTGTGATCCACAATGTCATGGATAGAATGGGAACAGCATCAAACCGGTGTTGGATGCTGGAAGTCATGGGCCCTTAAAATCCTTTCCAGTTCTCTTACCTGCAGCTGCTCAGAACAGAAATCCTTTTGTGGAACAATTATGCCAGAGTTTGGAAGTGATTTCCTTTCTTGTTCTCAGTGCTATGATAATGAGACTTTAAAAATCTAACTCCCTTATTTTTAGAAGTCATCTGATGTCCAGACTAAATGCATCTGGGGCACCTTAATACTTGTTCTCATGAAAATGCTATTTTAACTCTCTGCCTCAGTGTTTGTACTTAATGATGCAGAGCATTCAGCTTATGTTTTACTTGGCTAAACAAACTTACCCCTCAGACTTTTAAATGGTCGGTTCTTCATTCCTTTTACCTCTTCTCTGCACCTTTTTTAGATTGAATGCGGCTACTTTGAACAGGCTCAGTTTACTACCGCGTGAACAAATGGTAATGTTGCTTTCCAGACGTTAAAAAGTGTTCATAAAGAACAGAGCTGCTTTCTCCTGACACAGAGCAATGAAATTTATTGGAGCAAGGGTGAGTCTATTTACAGAACATTCCCATCTCTGCCCCAATCTTATCCTGCCCTTTGAAACAGAGATGTTTTGTTATTTTTCCATCGAATTCTTAAAGGAGGTCTTTAATCCAGAGACAGCTTTCAGGTATGCCAGATGTACACCTGATCTGTTTCAATGATTTGGGGCTTATGGCTTTTTGTTCCCCCCTGCTACTCATCAGATGTGTTTTGTTAAGTACAGTTTGTTCCATCACCACCCATCGAGTCATCCTGTTTGATGGTGTGAATTCAGGGTTCTGTAGTCTCTCCAAACTGAAGTGTACTCCTCCTCAATGGAGCGATGCTATAGAGACAGAAATGATGGATAACATGGTTTGTTAGTCAGTGTGAAACAGAAAGATGGCTAAATTGCTTAGAATGAAGCTGATGGGTTACATAAAAAAAAAAACCCAAACCAAATTTTCTGGGTGTCGGTTGTTTAGCCTTGAATTTGATTTTTGACATCTCTACCATAAAAGAGTATTTTGAGCCTGGAAGTTCTATTTGGAAAATGTAAATGAATCAGAATGGAATATTTCCTTTGATAAACATCAAAATGAGGCATTAAGTTTCAGCAGGAGAAAGGTGTATGTGCTGTGTTATCTCATTTCTTGGTATTCACTCTTCAGGAGAATTTTAGGTACTTTGGAAAAGAAAGGACCCTTTAAAAGGTGCCTCAAGACTCAAACAAGGAATTATACTGGATAATCACTCATCGTTAAAAGTTTTGTTTGGGGATTTTTACTGTGTGTGGTACAGAATGTAATGATTAGAGCAAAAATAAAACAGTGTTTCTGGCATGTGAGAGAGACTAAATCTCTCTTTTCCCGGTATGGCCAGTACAAAAACTACAGTGGGTGAAAAAAAGACATTGAAAATTATTTTTTCAGCAGAAACACCATGGATGATGACTTATATTTATCAATTTTTATTTTTTTTTTAATTCAAGAAACTCTCCCATGGTGCAGCCTGACACATTGCTCTGGCACTCTGTTTATTTTTATTGTTACATCATCTCATTTCCAGTCACTTTATGCTGTACAGAGCCCTGACTGTTGTTTCTCACAAGATTAAGAGTGGAGTTTTCAACTGTCATCTTCAAGGACACAAGCCTGGCAGAAAATTATTCCCTTGTTTGGTTCTTTTTCTGTAAATCATAAAGTACTTTAATAACCAGACAGTTGTGCTTGTGTTTAAGAGCATAAAAGAATAGGTGTTCTATGGCAATTTCTTCCATAAGACGAAGGATTAGGAAAATCAATGGGAAGGACTTGC
Organism: Tapera naevia; assembly: GCA_033556795.1. NCBI lineage: Eukaryota > Metazoa > Chordata > Aves > Cuculiformes > Neomorphidae > Tapera > Tapera naevia. Next base: position 424,445 of record JAUMJJ010000025.1, on the reverse strand, counting down.
AGCCTTGATGATGATTTCAAGTCAAGGCTGCCACACAAGGCATGAACAAAGTGACTGGATCTTAAAGTAACGCCGCAGTCTGTAAGGAGAGTTCTAATCATGGTGGCTCTGAAGAGACTGAGAAGTATTGCGTAGTGCTTATCTGTTAATCCAGCATTTCTAACGTGTTAAATGCAAACACCTACTACAGGCTGGTTTTTAACAATCACTCCAAATTGGTGGAGGCACAACGAAGCCTTGTATGGCCACAGACCTTTCGTTGAGCCCAGACAATAACAATCTAGTCTCTAAAGTATGCAAAAAGCATGAGAGAGCATCAGGCCGGCTGGCTCAGTGTCAAGTCAGACTTATAAAAGGTGTGACTTGAAATGGAAAGAGCCTTTGTGATGGCTTATGCCGACTGACTCCGTGTGTGTAGGCACAACAGAGGGTTATTTTCCACCTATTCATGAATACACACACAAGGAAACTGGCTTTAAACACAGAGAGGGTGTAGACACTCCTCTTGTTTAGCCAAATATTTTCCAATGGGCATTTAACTAATTTATAGGCACAGATGGCTTTTCTTCATTAGTAATTGTTTCTCCAGAAAATAACTCTGTATTACAATTTTGTGAGGGTTTAGGCTCTTTTATCACAGGTAAAGCTCTTTCTTAAAACCATTTGGTTGTTTTTAAAATGGGGAAAAAAAAGCAACTTCCTCAAACCTCCAAAGCCTATTATATTTTATTATATAAAAATCTATATTACACGTTATATAAAAATCCATACACTTATTCTGTTTTTTCTTAGAGGCAACGGCAGTTAAATGTGTCATTGAGCTCTTCCCTGGAAGGAAATCTTTCAGTGTTTTTAGGACATGGTTGTTAACAGAAGTTCACTAAAACTGCCTCTACTTCCACTCAGGTGAGATGCGATGGCATCACATCAGGATGTCAGCTGTAAGTCCTGAAAACTCTTCTGAATCCACCTGGTTCAAAATTAACTGTTCAGAATTTCCTAATAATGAGAAAGTTTCGTTGTCTTGGGACCAGTGAACAGTTTGATTATTTTTGTGTTTCCATCCTCGCCCCACTCAAAAAGGCACCGTCCCGTGGCTTAGGAACAAGAACAGGAACTGCCTCTTCCATAATGAACACTTCTGCCAGAAGAATACTCTTCAAGCTTTAATCAAAGCATATTAAATATTTCAAGTAATCGGAGCAATACCAGGAAGTTTGAACCTCAGTAAGGGGTGTGGTGGTGTGACAAGGCTTTCACAGCAGAAGTCACTGATCCTACAGTCACAGCCTTCACGGATCCAACACCTTTCTCACTGTGTAAACATATGCACACAGCTTGAGCAGCATTTTCCTTTTATGACATGTTCTGAGCTCTCCACAATCCTTTAAGGTAACTTCATACAAATTTGTGGAGGGAGCCCTCTGAGACACAAGTATTTGAAACACCAGTGTCTTGTTATGTTGACTCTGAGCTTTACATTCTGAAGGTCCAGAATCCAGTGACGACAGCCCTTTTTGCCACTGACGGATGCACTTTTTAGGTCCCAGCTTCCAAAGCTGGCTGTACAGACCTTCCTCTTGCTTGAAAAAAGGACAGATTTGCATCTTTCTTTTGTTTGGGCACCAAGGTGTGTAATACAGCCGTGAACTTGTCAACAGAGTCCTCTGCCAGGTGTTGCTGTCTTGTATGCAGATTGTCCCGGTGCCTCACAAGAGGTCGCTACGTGTCTTTCCTTTTGCCATCCGCACACTAGCGGTGACCTTTCTCTTCTAAATTTCTTTATTCAAATTACAGACACCTCTGTGCACGGGTTTTGGAGCAATCTGTGCCCCATTGCCTGTGCTAACCTCTACCATCAAAGGGCACAAGAAAGAGCCTTGCCCTGGCGCGAGGGGAGCGTGGCTGTGGGCCAGTGCTGCCTGCTGTGCACTTGCTCTGCACGCTTCAGGTTGCTGTTTTTGAAGGGTCTGAGTCACTGGCTGTGTTTCTTGCTTTGCTCCTCACCCTGCTGGAAGCCATAAAGACCCAGTTTGCTAACCTTTATTTTTATATTTGCTTTGAGACCGGCAAAACTTTAAACTCCTTGGATTTACCTGTTTGTATTTGTACCAAACCTGGCAGTGTAGAGAGGGAAGGGGCAGGAAGTTGTTACTTCAAACAGGAAAATAACTAAACCAAACTCTTCAATAGTGAAGTGATCTATGAGAGGCAGAGCAACACCTTATCAGATGGGATTGTAGGTGCAATGATTTTTGAGTGTTTGTGGTTCTGGGAAAAGCCTATGTTTTATTCCAGACTACAGAGTCATTTTTATGCATTTTAACAGCTTTTTATGGATATCTTACAGGTAGGAAACTGTATCCTGTTTCACAGATAGGAAGCTGAGAGGAATTGTTCACCCACGAGAAGAGAAGGCTCCGTGGAGACCTTAAAGCAGCCTCTCAATACCTGAATGGGCTATAGGAAAGCTGGGGAGGGGCTCTTGATCAGGGAGTGCAGAGACAGCATGAGGGGGGATGGTTTTCAGCTGAAAGAGGGGAGATTGAGATGAGCTATGAGGAAGAAATGTTTTCCTGTGAGGGTGGGGAGGCCCTGGCACAGGTTGCCCAGAGAAGCTGTGGCTGCCCCATCCCTGGAGGTGTCCAAGGCCTGGTTGGATGGGGCTTTGAGCCCCCTGATCCAGTGGGAGGTGTCCCTGCCCACGGCAGGGGGGTTGGAACTGGATGGTCTTTGGGGTCCCTTCCAACCCAAACCATTCCATAGTTCTACAAAATAGACCAATTATTAGGAGATCATGAGGGATTTTTAAACAATGACTAATACAACACTCTAAATAATGCCCCGAAGAGGAGAGGCGTGGTACTCTTAAGTGTGTAGCTGAACAGGAGAATTGGCATGGTGTCAAACTACCTTAGTGCACTCACTGAGGCAAATAATTACTCCAGGAAATAGCATTTTGGTATCTCACAATCAGCATTTCTCAGAGTTCACTCCTGACATCATTCTGTTCCTATTTCTTCTGGTCTTCCAGAACAGACTTTGAGCTCTGTAGGCAATAGACTTTATCCTGCAGCTCAAAGGCAAAACTTGTTGCAGCCTTTTGTCCTTGTTAGCAGCCTGACAATTCTTAGCTTTGAGGAATGGGGAAGGAGTGGCACAAACATGATTTTTTTTCTTTTCCTTTTTTAAAGGAAGGCAGAGAGACTGAGGAAAGATAAATTTTATGTTCTTGGGTTTGTGGTGAGGTTTTTTCCTTTTTTTTTTTTGAGGTAAAGCTGAGTTTATAGAAGTATCACACTGGGCAGCTCACATGATGGATGTTGCTGTTACCTCCAATCAGAGTTTGAGGAGCCATCAGTCAGTTTTAACCTGATGAAGGGCACAGATGGAGGTAAATCCTCCTCTCCAACAAGATGTAAACACTTTTCTTTTAAGACTGCTTGCTTTTACCTTTTGTGACACTTGTAGAACAAAGGGAGCAATTTGAAGGAGAAAGGTGTGGACCAGGAGTGCTTAGTTTGTTCTTGGAGTTTGTTCTGTTCTACCTCTGTTTTGTGTTAGAAGATTAGTCTTTGTTATGCAGCCTCTTGGTAGCTCTGGTGTTACCTACAGGAGAGCTGAAACACAAGAAAATTAGAGCCTTGGTTTGCAACAAGTTCTAAGTAGCAATATCCCACCCTTTAGATAGTCTGCACCAAGGGCTCTGTTAGAGTGCCTGTATTTACTGACATTCCCTACAGAGTCATTGCTCCCTTAATAGGAGGGTGTTAATTACAGCTAGAGGGACACATGGTGACTCCAAGGTCAAGAGATGAGAGCTTGTTACCTCGAGTTCCCATCGCAACTCATTATGCTTATGCTTCAGCTATTTGAAAGCACAAGGCTGTTTCTTACGTGGATGCTTGCCTCTAATTGAAGCAAATGTGTGTGCTTTAGGAACTCAAGAATAAATAGATTCCAGTTTTAATCTTCAACTTAACTTCTTAATCTATTTTTCATGTGAACGCTGCCTTATTCATTGTCTGTGCAAGTGTTATTTGTAGATTTGGATGAAGAGAAGACTGCATTTGTACCTACCCGATACCTTTAGAGGTAAGCCTTGCCTGCAGCACGAGATAAAACGAGCCTTATGGTCTTGTCTTCTTGGTGCATCTCTTTTCTCTTTCTCATTTACTGCCTGTCTGAATGGAGGTGCTTCAGACAGTTAATCTAGTCAGGTGAATTTAAGGTTGATTACTCAAACCAGGATGGACAGCATGGATACAAAAAGCAGAGGCTTTTTGAAGTGAATTACACTGCAGAAACAAAAGCATTGCAATGTGAGATGTGCAAGTTTACTTGAATTAAAAATAAATTCAAATTATCTTCCCCAAGTGACTCCTTGTAAAAACAAAGGACTCTGTTTTCTTAACTCCAGCATCTTGATAAACCAATGAATCCACGCACTTTAATCTTCACCCCAGTACTCACCTCTCTTGTAGCAGAAAATTGTGCACAATTTCCCTGATGGAAAACACCCTCTGTTTTCGCCAGTAACCTTGCTGCTTTATTTGTGTTGCAATGATATCATTTGTACTCCCTGCCTGCCTTCCTTATTGCTCTCCTATTTATGTTTTCATTATTTACTATGGTTTGCATGTACTGGTGGATGGAGAACTATTTCCTGACGCAAGTCCTTTATGATGTTTATTGATGAGACATTTGCGAGCACAGTCGCGTTGTATCCTGCTCAGTTACTGTTTGTGTTTCACATTAATGTGCTGCTTTTCAGAAGCCTCTCTGTAAGCTGCATAAAATGAGATTCCCAGCAGAGAGCAGTTCAGAACATCTCCTTTTGGCGTAGTCGCTGCCTTTCTCTTTTACCTAATTGAGATGCAGTGAATGCACTGAGACTTATATGAAGAAGTACGTCTGAAGCTACGTTAGCTTAGGGTGAGGATTGAGAAGGATGTCAGCTTCCAAAAAAATGCTCACCTATAGCTGGACACGTAGAATGGGAGATTCTTCTATAAGCCACGTAGTTTTGAAATAGTTACTCTTCTTCCATCCTTTTTGAACCTCTTTGTGTCTATCATGACTAGAAGGAGGAAAAATAGGAGCTTGCAGACTGCTGCTGCCTCTTGATTTTACTTTCTATGCAAAGCCAAGGTTTTATCCAGTGTACTGTGGTGTTGGGAGATGCAACAAGGAAGGAAGTGATGATAAGGTACTAGAAAATTGTCTCCCATTTCTGGGAGATGGTGATTTTCTTGTATAATCCTAGGCAAGTCAGTCTGGTTTGATGTGAAAATCTCAGCAGATTTGAAGGGGAAAGAGGAAAATATTGCAGTCATAGTATCCTTCAACTGTCAGAAATCATAGAATCATAGAGTGGTTTGGGTTGTAAGGGACCTTAAAAATCATCCAGTTCCAGCCCTCCTAACTTGAGAAACTTTGCCCCACGTTTTATACATCTTTATCTTCCTTAATGCATTTTCTTACTGAACCATCTGAGTGATGTAGGCTCACCCCAAACAAGTGACGTTCTCTGTTTTCCTTGGGTGAGGAATAATACCACTTGCCAATCTTGTTGACTTCAGTCTGTAGCGGCTTTTGATTTATAATTCTGTATAACACCTTGTGGCAAGGAGCCTGTAATCTCATTTGTGGCCCTTGTGCAGCCCAGGTAGGAAATCTATAGAAATGCTGTACACGGTAACAACTTTTTACATGCCTGGGTAAAGGGAGTTGTCTGGAGCTGTCAAAACAGCAATCAAGACACAAAATCATGGAATAGTAGAATGGTTTGGGTTGGAATGGATCTTAAAGACCATCCAGTTCCAACTCCCCCTGCCATGGGCAGGGACACCTCCCACTGGATCGGGGGCTCAAAGACCCATCTAATCTGGATTTGAACACCTCCAGGGATGGGGCAGCCACCACTTCTCTGGACAACCTGGGCCAGGGCCTCCCCACCCTCACAGGAAAATATTTCTTCCACATAGCTCATCTAAATATCCCCTCTTTCACCTGAAAACCATTCCCCCTTATCCTATCCCCGCAATCCCTGGTCAGGGGCCCCTGCCCAGCTTTCCTGCAGCCCCTTTTATGCTCAAAGGCTGCTCTAAGGTCTCCCCACAGCCTTCTTTTCTTTAGCCTGAACAACCCCAACTCTCTCAGCCTGTCCTCGTACAGGAGGTGCTCCAGCCCTTGGATCATCTCCATGGCCTCCTCTGGACTTGCTCCAATAGCTCCATGTCCTTTCTTTGCTGAGGACTCCAGAACTGAACGTGGGACTCCAGATGAGGTCTAACGAGAGCAGAGTGGAGGAGCAGCATCCCCTTCCTCGCCCTGTTGGTCCCACTTCTGATGCAGCCCAGGGCACAGTTGGCTTTTTTGGCTGCAGCGGACATTGCTGGCTCATGTGGGGTGTTATTTGTTGCTCACAGAATGTTTGGTGCTTTGCAGCACTCAGTTGAGCCTCAGTGGTGAAGTGACATGAGAGATCAGCAGTTCCCTCTGCTCTCCTCCCTGCCCTGCCTTGCTGGATGGGTTCTTTAGTAGCCTGTAAGAATGGTCAAATGCATTTTCATCCCTTGTGGAAGTGCCTTGCACCCACCATCTGTCATGAAATTTTGGCAAAAAAAAATACTGTGTTTATTGAACAGACTTTCAAAGTAGGGAAAACTAAGGGCGAAAGTGTCACAGGGCAGTTTCTGATGGAATAAAACTTGGTGTTTTTTCAGACACATACAACAATTTCAGATAGCTAAGTTGCAGAAAATTGACTAATGGAAGATATATCTATATATTTAGTGCAAATATTCAAGCACTTAGGGCAATTAGCTGTGCGTCTACCCAGAGTTCTGCCTCTAAAGAGAATTTTATTGAATGCAGAGCAAATGTGTGCCCCTTCGGTCTTTACCAGTAAAGAAAAGAGCATTTTTTTTGACATGGTAGAATGTAGAAGTTGATTTTTGAAGACTACCCAGAGCAGTGAAGGCTGAGGTCAGATCTGCATTAATAAGCTTTTCTGTCAAGTGACAATATTGACAGCTGGAACATCACTGGAATATACATCTTCTGGCTCCTCCTGTCAGCATTGTGAACTTCTCTCAGAGATGTTTGATGCCTGCAGGAGGTGTAGGATGCGCTGAAAAGAGCCCAGGGTTTTCACCTGTTGGCATTGCTGTTGTGCTGGCCCTTTGCCTGTGGGTATCTGCCTATCAAAGGGCTGTGGTGGGCAGGGAAGAAATCCCAGTGGTAGAAAAGTGAACCTTGCTTTTGAGTGAGGAAAAACCTACTGTAAATGAAGACCATCCGTGTTACTTTGTAAGACAAATGAATACAATTACTTGCGTGCCTTGGGCATTTCACATGTAATTTTGGACAGTAAGTATTTACTTTAAGGGGCTCTTCCTCACCAGGAAACCCAGGACATGGCAGGAAGGATCACCAAAGGTGCTATAGGCAGGTCATTTTCAAGCGCAGGCTCTAGGCTGGCCGTAGGTGCAGATGACATTTTATGAGGGCAAGTAGTGATAGGACAAGGGGGAAAGATTTTTAGTTGGGAGGGGGAAGATTAATATTAGACATTAGGAAGAAATTCTTCACGATGAGGGTGGGGAGGCCCTGGCACAGGTTGCCCAGGGAAGTGGTGGCTGCCCCATCCCTGGAGGTGTTCAAGGCCAGGTTGGATGGGGCCTTGAGAAGCCTGGTCTGGTGGGAGATGTCCCTGCCCAAGACAGGGGGTTGGAACTGGACAGACCTTAAGGTCCTTTCCAACCCAAAACATTCTATGATAACTATAACCCTTACAGCCTGCTTGACTTAAAATACCCCATATATTAAAATATGTCATTTCTCCTCTAACTGATGGTGGTGTTTTTAAACAATTTTCATTTTTCATCCCAAATAAGGCTCTCTCAGCTTTGACTGTTTCTCTATTTCCAGCTTGTTAAAGTCTTGGAAGGCGTTAGGCATTGCACGCATCAGAGAAGCTATTATAAATATTTAGCTGGTTAAAGCATTTGTGATTTTTTAACTTCAGTGTTAGAAATAAATTGGATACTTGCAAAGCCTCTTGCATTTTTTACGGAAAGTTATCTTCAGTAAATCTTCCACAATGGTTCAGGACTTTTCAGGGTGTGCCAAAACAAATCCTACCTCAGTTCCACTGGGATTGGGGAACTAGATGAAGTGTCAGGGAGACTAAAACAAAGAATCATGCCTGGAACATTCCTAAAGGACTCTGACAGTATCAGTGGTTTGAGTGCCATTCAAAAGGCTGGTGCTTGTCTGCTCCTTCTGCAGCTCCTTCTCAGCTCTTGTCCTGCAACCTTTCAAGGAATGGGAGGCACAGCTTTGACACCCCATGTCCCGTTGGATCCTTAATGAGCCAAGCTTCCCATTTTCAGGATGAGAGTCCTTAATTGCTGTGGCACAGAGAACACGCCTTCCTCTTCTACCTTCACAGCCTTGTTCTCCTGGGAAAGCAGCAAGGCCTGTGCAGTTCTTTCAGAGGATGAATAAAGAGTTTACCCTGGGGTGAAGCAACAACAAGACTTCAGGCTTGTGCTGATGTTGAGTCAGCAAGACCCTGCCGAGCAGAAGGCCTTCTCCCCATCGGGAAGTTTCGTTCAAGGAGCCACCCAGACACTGAGTATTTTTCCATTTTTATTGATGGGCTTTAAACCACTCCCTTTCTCCTGTTTGAACACCCCTTTGGAAGCATCTGACTTTCCCAAAGCACTGTGTCTCATCCAGGCTTTGTTTTCCCCTCTGGGCAGTTGTTCCACAGCACCTGTGCCTGACTTTTTCTATCAGACTTCCAAGGCATCAGGAGAGTGGTGGTGTCTCCTCTATTGGTCCATTCCGGTATCTGTGTAGATCGCGTGTAAGACTATGTTTAACAGTTTTGACCCAGGTTTCAAATACAGGCTATGACACAGTGATCTGGTTTTCTTTTCACTTCCATTTTGATGATTTTGACCCAAGATTTTGGTCTAGCTGGGTCCCTGCTTAGTACTTTAGCAGTGTGTTTCCTCTTAGCCTGCCGTTTTTGAACCACCGCACCAGCCTCACTACTGGCCGCTCCCTGTTTGTGTGTTGTTGAGTGGAGAGGCTCAGTCAGTGAAATAGTTTTCTTTTTTACCTTTCAGAAATGACAGGATGTTCCATAGGAGCCCATGGTTTTGTTTTCCTTCTTGTCAAAAGGTCTGGGCAACCCATGGAAGGCTCTACAGCCTGTCCACGCCTGGTTTAGGTTGTAAAATCATGGAGTGATTTGGGTTGGAAGGGACTTAAAGCCCATCCAGTTCCACTCCCCTGCCATGGGCAGGGACACCTCTCACTGGATTAAGTTGCTCAAAGCCCCATCCAGCTTGGCCCTGACACCTCCAGGGATGGGGCAGCCACCACTTCTCTGGGCAACCTGGGCCAGGGCCTCCCCACCCTCACAGAAAAACATTTCTTCCAAATATCTCATCTCAATCTCCCCTCTTCAGCTGAAAACAGTTCCCCCTTTTCCTCCTGCAATCCCTGATCAAGAGATCCTCCCCAGCTTTCCTGGAGCCCCTTTCAGTGCTCAAAGGCTGCTCCAAGGTCTTCCTGGATCTTTCTCTTCTCCAGGCTGAACAACCCCAACTCTTTCAGCCTTTGCAGGTATGGGAGGTGCTCCAGCCCTCGGATCATCTCCTCTGACTTGCTCCAACAGATCCATGTCCTTCCTGTGCTGAGGACTCCAGAGCTGAATGCAGGACTCCATGTGGGTTCTTACCAGAGCAGAGAAGAGGGGCAAAATCCCCTCCCTTGTCCAGCTGGTCACATTTCTGATGTAGCCCAGGGTACAGTTGGCTTTCTGGGCTGCAAGCACCCATTGCTGGCTCACGCTGGAGCTTCTCATCCATGAGCCCACCCACCTAAGATAGGAGCATCGGTATGTCCTTTCCTGAGAGAACGATTTTCTGGATAAGATTATGAGGTACTTAAGTGCAACAGTACCAGAATCTGCACAATAACTGGACAAATGTTTCTTAATTGTTTGATTAATATCCTATTAACACAGCTGGATAAATAACTGCAAGTACATTTTGTCTCTGTTTTAAGAAAACAGAGATTTCATCTCTGGGCAGTATTCTCATCTTAAATTATTTTAGCAAAGAGGTTTGAAGAGATCTGTGGCAAAGAATGTTTGTGAAGCAGCTAATCTTAGACAAGTAAAAGTATTTTAAAAAGGCAAATGGTGAACTCTGAGACATAACTATGTGCAAAAGGAGCCTGGTTTCACTCAAAGTGATGGAAACAGCTCATATGAGCTATTTATCAAGAGCTCTACAAGGCTCGGGTTGCAAGAAATTTTAAATTGCCCAGAGCCTTTTTCACGAAAAACTTACAGCAGAAATTACCTAGGGAATATTAGGAAATGTGAGAATTGGAAAATCGTGTCTGCCCCATCCCTGGAGATGTTCAAGGCCAGGCTGGATGGGGCTTTGAGCACCCTGATCCAGTGGGAGGTGTCCCTGCCCGTAGCAGGGGCGTTGGAACCGGATGGGCTTTGCAGTCCCTTCCAACCCAAACCATTCCATGATTCTAAGAATTCATAATCAAAGTATTTATTCTAGTATGTGGTTCTCCTGGATCACCAGTCCTGTGTCTAAATGTTACTTTTCCCTTGTAGTCAGGCACAAAGAGAGGGAAAAATGGAACTCTGAAAAGGAGAGTGTTCAAGATTATTTTAAGAATATTAACTAGTTCCACTATCAAAGTCTTCCCTGCTTTTTGTGTCGTCTCCCTTTGCACTAAAGGGACCACAAACCACTGGAGAGAACATTACACTTTCTCAACAGATGTTTTTATTTTAATTGGCTGATTTAAACTGTACCTAGGTGTGCTTTCAAGAAGATATGGCTTTTGTAGTTTTTAATTGAGACTGACCAGAACTGATAATTTCTGGCTTATAGAGCTGATGACTTAGCACTTTCCAAGTTAGATCCGTAGCCAAGCACTGCGGTAATTATTTTGCAGTTGTTTTCTGACGGAGCTTTGGAAGCTCAGCTTGGGCCTGGGTGAGGCAGAGGCAGTGCAGCAGAGGCACTGACAACCCAGCACAGGGGGTCGCTACCAGTTCAGGCAAACTCCAGTTCCCACTGTTACCGGTCTTCTCCAAACAAAGCTCCCAGTCTGTGATTGAATTGGCTGAATTTCCTCTGTAGGAAACAGCAAGACCACATAGCTCGTATAAACAGTTTGCTGAAAAGATGTGCTAAAGTTATTGCAGTGTAATCTATCACACTTTGCTGCTCTGTCCAATAACTGAAGATCAATAGCCGCGTTATTCAACAGCCTCAGGATCTCTACATTTGCTTTTCACTCTTAATTGTAGCTTTTTAGTTATTCTGTTAAGTTCAAAAAGGCAAAATGAAGTTCATTTCAGAAAGTGCCCAAGGTGAAATGCGTAAGGGAGTTGAGATCCTGCTCAAATGCAAGGGATATATGGAAACGGTGTGGTAAGTGGGATGTTGATCTTTGTCTGCATTTTCCCTGGATCTCTGTATAGAATCATAGAATGATTTGGGTTGGAAGGAACCTTTACAGGTCATTCAGACCAACCCCCTGCAGTGAGCAGGGACATCTTCAACTCGAGCCCATCCAACCTGACCTTGAATATTTCCAGGGATGGGGCCTCCACTCCCTCCCTGGGCAACCTGTGCCAGTGTTTCAGCACCTCCATTGTAAAAGATTTCTTCCTTATATCCCTTAGTTTAAAACCATCGCTCCTTGTCCTGTCACAACAGGCCTTGCTAAAAAGTCTGTCCCCAGCTTTCCTGTAGCCCCTTTCAGTACTGGGAGGCTTCTCCAAGGTCTCCCTGGAGCCTTCTCTTCTCCAGGTTGAATAACCCCAACTCTCCCAGCCTGTCCTCATAGCAGAGGTGATTCAGCCCTCTGATCATCTTCATGGCCTCCTCTGGACCTGCTCCAATAGATCCATGTCCTTTTCTGGCCTTTTCTGACTGGGAGAAGAAGAAACCCAGGGAGAAGCAGTTCCTGGCTGTACTTGCACACAGGATACAGTTGCCTGCCTTTCCGCCCCTGCTGTTTGCATTACACTCCACAGCAGTTCTGCCACCTTGATTTGTCCCATAGTTCTATTGTTTCATGGCAATGTTATTTCTTTTATAACCTAACGATTTTTAAAGTACCATTACAAAGAAAACTTTACTCTCTTTAGAAAGAATGTGAGCCACTACCCACCCTCCTCTTTCTTCAGGTCGCTTAAACGCCAGCTCCCCCACTGAGTTAATGCCCCACTGGTCTGTATGTAGCTGCCCCTGGAGAAGACCATCGTTTAGTGTACTGGCATTTAGCATGAACCACAGTTTTCAAGTACTCTGTCTGTATTACTCAGCATGTCATGGTGACCGATGGGGTTTTTCAAGTGTTTTTAAAAGCTCCAGTCCTCCAGAGCTGTTCAAACTTCACAGAGGCTGCCTGCCATAGAGCCATGGCAGGAAACCGTGTACTGACATGACAGTCTAACTTGCACCTACAAGAAAATCCAAGTTACACATAAATGTCATATATTAAACTGAGGAAGAGCTTCACATCTGCTCTCAAACACTAGATGTGTATATCTGAAAGAGGGGAGAGATTGAGATGAGATATTGGGAAGAAACGTTTTCCTGTGAGGATGGGGAAGCCCTGGCACAGGTTGTCCAGAGAAGTGGTGGCTGCCCCATCCCTGGAGGTGTTCAAGACCAGGTTTGATTCTTCTTTTAGCAAGGATTTCTCTACACAGGGATGCACTTTTGGAGATGATGCTACTTAGTTACTGTAAATGACTGCAAGGTAACTAAGAGCAGGATATATTCTCCCCAGGCTTTCGTTTGGGCTTGGTTCAAGACCCACTGTATAATTATTTTCTGACCTTTGTTTTGTGAACCCTTTCCTCACTTCCTTTCTTGGCAGGCTTTTGTCTGGTGTTGTAGCTCCCACAGCTTCTGCCAGGCAGTCCCTCTGCAGTCTTCCCAGAGATGGGCTCTCCAGCTGCTTCTTCTGAAGGCTGTGAATGGGAGCAAAGGCCCTTCCATAACCCCTCCTGGGCTGCCTCTTCACCTGGACACAGGTACCACGTCCTCCCACATCCTGGTCCTCCAAGCCAAATAACCCCGAGCTCTCTGCAGAGCCAGGGCAGTGCTTTCCTGAGGGCACAGCAGGGCTGTATTTCCTACAGCTGTTCTCTGACAAACACGGAAGCGTGCTCAGCCTTACTCATGGCCTACGCATTGCAGCTCTTGATGCCCTTTATTATGGCAGTTTCATGTCTTCCATCTATCAAAACATAGCTGAGAATTCCTGTTCTCCCTTATGCACTTAGACTTGATGGGAGGGGGATATCGCACAGAGGCAATGAGCCTCCCTCACTTACTGAGCTGAATAATTAGTAATTTGCAAATTCAGTAAACAGTGCTTTTGACCTTCCCCTCACACCAGCTGCCTGATGAGCCACCCAGCTGACGGGTCCAGCTGCCTAATGCCTCCTCCCCGTGCAAAGCCCCCTCCGTTGCTCCCGCTCGCTCTGTGCTGGTGTTTCAGAAGGCAGTGGGGTGCTGCCTACGCTGCTCTGTGCTTTCTGATTCAGCCTAATCCCCTCATCTTCCTATGGAACATTAAACATAATCACGATATTGAAAATGAAGGCGTTGCAGATTTAAAAGTAGGATCTGCTTAACTAAAAATAGCATTAAAGCAAACCCTGTCCTTCTGTGCTGAAGGACTGGCTGGTATTTACAGTGCTGTACAGTCATCAGACTCGAGCATAGGAATAGGAAAGAATGCCAGCCAAGAGGGACCAGGAATTATAGGCTTGTTCTGGTTTATTCCAAGATCATCTCCTCCTTTGCTGTGTGACCTTGAGCTTGCTATGCCCAAGCCACCACTTATTCTTCTGTAATGTAGGTATAAGGTTGGGTTTGCAACTCCTGGCTTTGAATCAGAGAATTCATATTTGCAGAGCGTATGAGAATCCTTAGAGCTGGAGCAGTGATCAACAGGAGACCATGGATTATATCATATTGTATAATTATATATATAAGATGAATATATTATATTCATTTCTCTGAATTTGAAAAGAAAAAGAGTTTTACGGTAGACAAGTTCAAATCATTCCTTGAGAAGAGCACATCTTTGTCTTGGCATATGAGATCCAGACACAGCTACAACACTTTCTCTAATCTCCAGCCCCAGGTAAGATGATTTCTAGAGTCGCTTGGACAACACTATGGAATTTGAAGCTGGCTTTTAAATACCATGTACCAAGGCAAGTACAATGGAAGGAAAACACTGTATTTCCTTATTTTATTCCTGCTTAGCCTTCTACTCTCCACAACCTAGCTGGTTCCCTTTATACTTCCATGATTCTGTCACAGTAGTACTGACTCTCCAAACAAAATCATAATTACAATAAGAAAGTTTTCACTTTCAAGAGTTAAATTGTCTGAATAATCTCTCTCCTCATCTCTTTTCCTCATCTATAAAGGATTCATTATTGTCATTAAACTGATATGTAAATTCAGAAAGGCTGCTGCAAATTTAATGTTGAAATGACCTGGTCAAGAGCTGGAAATATTTTAATTTTAAATTAAATGGATCTCTCTTCTCAGTCCCTTAATTCTATGAGCTGAGGCTCCAAGGAGAACACCAACTGTCACAAGTCTTGCCAATCTGCTTATGCATCTCCCTTGTATCAGTTTTCCTTCCCTTCACTCTCCTTATTCTCTGCAGTTGACTCAGGCTTTTTTCTAGGTCTGAAATCCTATTTAAAACCCTCCTGCTTGCCTCCCACACTGTCCTCTCTATAGTAACAAGCAGTTACCATCTGCATTCAGATGACCTGTGGTCTGTTTAAGGCCAAGGTCTGCAAGGCAGTCTGGATATTGTACATCTGTTCCACACTCCAAGGCAATTAAAACACTCCCAACGTTTTTATTCAATCCCAGTGAGAGTGCATTGAGTGAGCTAATTACCATCATTAGCACTGGTGAGCCAGTTAAAGCCAAAACTCTTCCATTAGTTCTTTTTCCTCTTCTCACTCTTTAACTAAAAGAGCTTAGGAAGGACTTGTCCTTCCCTTTCATCAGAGCTAACCACTCTGTGATAGACATCAGTGACCCTAGGGCTTTCAGAGTACTTGAGATACAGGCAAGTCTCATGATCAATTGGATCATCTTAAGCCAACAGGGCACCTCTTGTGCACTTCTCTCTCAGCTGCCAGCTCAGACTTTAACCAGAGAAGAGTTAAAACGTTGCTCTATTTCTGCCTTTAGAAACACTTGATGGACAGGATGCAATTTTGGCAGTCAAAACAATGTAGAAAATAAGAATGGTTTTAACTGTGTTATCATGGACAGCCCTGCACTGGGAATAAAAACCCTATAGTTATGTTTTGGCTTATTCAGAGGCCAATGGACTTAGGGTCCAGCCCATGCTTTCTGTTGTGATTTGCTGGCTATGATTTTTGGGGCAGCTCCAATCCTCAGGAGACAGCATTGTAAACAAGGCCGTTCCTTCCCCTTCTCATGCTTACTGTCCACATTTAGGTATGGAATGGCCTGTGTTTGAATTCTTTGTGGATATCAAGTTGTCATTTGCAACAGGGTGCTTTTTGTATTTTTGTTGTCGTAAAATTACATTTTTTGAGAGGTAACTTTTCATTTTGTGTTCTCTGCTGAGATTTATTCTGGCTCAGGTATTTTTTAGGCATCTATCTCTGCTGTCGCAGTTATAAGAGAGAGAGAAGGCTAAGCAGACTAGAGAAGATGTTTTTGAATTCAAGGGAATTAATATTTTTCCTTCTATTAGGCTCTCTTGGTAACAAACCCATAGTAATAAATCTGGGTCTATATATAGCCATAGAGAGCAACAGCCAACTACATTGTATATAACAGCACTGAGGATGGAATCTGGGATCCTGTGTTTAAAATGCTACAGGTCTCGACCACTGATATTAAAGAAGAAATGTTTTATTGACTGGTAGTCCCTCCTCCGTGCAGGGGAGGCTCTCACAGCCACCTGGAGGGGCACATGTTGTAACCAATCTGATGCCATCAAACAGATGCAGCCATAAGCAGACATTTACATAACAGAAGGTGATAGAACTCTATAAAGTTTGTTTTATCTCCAATACAGCCAAGCATACTCTTGGGTGTTGCTAGCTGAAACTCAGATTTTCTGCTTCTAATTAAAAGAGCATCTGTTTTCAATATTTAAGAAAAATTATTCCAGACTAAGAGACAGATCCAGAAAATAGCTGCTCCTCTAATTAGTACGCTGAATACTTATCTGTTTTTCTTCTTCCTAGTATGAAATGGTATCGCTGTACTTGGTGTTCATTTGTATCACAAGCCACTCAATAAAACAGATAAGAGATGTCAAGCAGTATCACACAATGGCTAGGCTTAGTCTTTTTAATAAAACAATATATTTTCTGTATTAAAAATAAAACAATACACTATTTTATGCCATATTATGACATTTCACATATATGGCATGATGAGTATAATGCAGGCTATAGAATTCCATGCTATGCTGCGACTTGCTGTTTGGAAGTGAGATGTAGTAGCTCAAGATGTAACTGTAGCAGAGATGCTCTGTAAAGAACAGCTTCTCTTTTAAGGAGAAATGTTGAAACAAATCCACTGCAATAGCATTTTGTTTTATTTTAGTGACCTTCAAAATCCAACACGATTGCACAGCAATGTAAAGGAAGTAATTAAAAAATTAAAGTCTTTGAAAGAAGAAATTCTTTCCAAACAAGCAACTATGAATAAGCCTGGAGCATCCTGTTAGAAATGTGAAAACTAGTAACACAATCTGTTTTTATCCCATCAGAACTTGGGAAGATTTTGGGAGAGTTGTTTGGAGCAGTTTATCCACTGCTTTGCAGAGTTAATGATAACACTGATGAGAATTACACATGGGCATCGGAAAGAGCAGCTACTGATTTTAAATTCTGTATGTGAGGAAATATAGCTGTCAATGTCCTAAAATAATTGTCTGCATACTTTATGTCAGCAGCTTTGTCAATCTGATAATAGCTTCAACTCTTTTACCCAGTTACAACATAAAAAGTCTTTGTACAATGTACATTGTCATTACAGACTCCTGGTAAAGCTGTGAATGTCTTTGTTAATGATAACAGATTCTTTCCAGGGTAGCTGAAGTTTATTGGTATTACTTGTTCTGGCTTGGCACACTGAGCACATACCTCATTAAAAGAGGCTGAATAATAGTAATAATAATAAAAATGTGTCTTTGTGGCTGTGTTTGACAGCTTCTTTGAGGCTTTTCCCTCTTTGGTTAATGGTACCTTCGGCATCTGCTGCTGGCATCATTAGAAATGCTGCCCCGTATCTGCAGATAGCTTGGGCTGAAATAGGACCACGTACTTCACCGCTTCGTTGTCATAATTAGCTCTGTCTTTTTCAGCAACAGAGAAATGGAAGAAGCTGAAGTGCCAGCAAAAGTCAAAATTTTGGCTATTTCACTCAATGTAACAAATTAAAAGAGTACAGAGACTTTAGCACAGAAATAGATAAAATAACTTACTTGATAACTTGGGGACAGGAGGAATTTGCCTTAACCAATGCCTTCCTGTCACAGGACTTACTAATAGAGAAATATGGAGTTTGTCAGAGCCTGGAAAGTAGCAGCATTATAGACAGTTCTTTTTCCTTACAAGGTCGATAGCTCCTTGCATCTTCCTTTAAAGCAGGCAACGCAGGCCACAATCTGAAATAAGATGTTTGTGCACATCTGCATCCATCAGATGGCAGCTTGGATGAGATCCCAAACAGCAGCTCCCCTGTAAACCTAGGTAAATCTTTATTGCATGTTTTTATTTAGAAGCTTAGGAGATTTTCAACTCAGGAACACCTTAAGAGGAGTGATTTTTAAAATATTTTTACTTTATTTTATTCCAGAATCTATTCCAGTTTTAGAAACACCTGTTATTTTGTGTACAGCTGTCTTTGGTTACACGAACTCTAATATTGTGGGTATCTTCCCCGAGTGAGTGGCCATGAGAAGGGGAAAATTTGTACTTTTGGGAAGGAATGGATGCTGATAGGAGGTTTTGGAGCTCAATATCTGCACATGAACCAGCCTAAAATCCCATTCTTCATAGTCATAGAGTGCAAAAATAATGCAATAATTAATAATTAAATAATTAAACATCTTTTAATTAAAAAAATATGACCTGTGGCAAACAATGTACATTGTTGAACTGCACAGAGAAAAGAGTCATCTGCTGTCATAGAATCATGAAATGGTTTGGGCTGGAAGGGACCTCAAAGCCAATCCAGTTCCAACCCCCCTGCCACGGGCAGGGATACCTCCCACTGGTTCAGGGTGCTCAAAGCCCCATCCAACCTGGCCTTGAACACTGGCCACAACTTTCCTGGGCAACCTGTGCCAGGGCCTTCCCACCCTATCCTTCCATGGTTTTACATGATACCTAATCAAAATAGATTTAAATCAAATTAATGGAAAACATGATTTAAAACAAAGATTGTCTAGTTTAAGCTGCTGACTACATTATTATTTTGTAGTTTAGTAATTAATCTTTATGTAACTAAAATAAGCCGATCACTGACCCTCATTAAATGGATCTACTACCCCAAAATGAGCATATGTAGAGAAATTAACACCTAAATAGCTATGTTGCATGCACCTTTCATTCCAGTTGGTATAAATCTATGCTGAGATTAGTTATGAAATGGGAGAGAAACAACAATTCAACCAGTGGAACGTGTGTATTTCAGCCGTGACCTCGTGGAGTGAGCTGGCTTGGGACATTGGCTGAGACTTGTGCACTTTAAAACAGACTGAGCACTTGCTGGCAGCTGGAAAAGATGTGGCAATGGAAAATACTAAGGGTTCCAGAGATTGCAGAGGTATAAGTTGACCTGTAGTACCAGTAAGCAGAAACTCTCACTGAAGAGAGCTCCTGTTGTAATCAATGAGGTTTTGCCATTAGCTATAATGAGAAAAGCACTAATGCTAATGGGGGTTTGTGTACATTAATATTCCAAGAGTACTGTAAGGTTTCTATGCATAGTAGCATTTGTGCTTTTATCAAGACAGAATCGTATCTAGTGAGAAAAATTGCCCATTATGAGCATGATTATAGATATATTTTTATTGTATTCAGAATGTACCAGAATGTATTGTATGTTAGAATACAAGTTAAATATTACATAGTTTAGATTACAATATATTTAGAAGATATTAGAAGCTTTGGAATGCTGTTAAGATATTAATATTTTATTTTTAATTTTGACTTAATTTCACATGCAAAGATGCCATTGTTCTACAGAGCATTATCAAGCCTTCTAATTCAATATTTCATGCTATGTAAACCATAGTATAATGAACAGGAAAGGATTATTCCCGGTAGGTGCGATCCTACATCCTTTTGAAATCAGGAGAGAGCAAGCCTTGTTATGGCATAATCAGATGCTGCTACTAAAGGTTCCAGAACAATTGTAGTTAAGGTTTTCCAACTTTTCATAACAATTGATTCCAATATTAAACTGTTGGGCTGTTTGCCAGGATTGTGGTCTGTGTCAACTTAAACTCCGTTAGCTGGGTGGAACAAGACTAATTCTGATAGGGTTTTGGGGGAAAGGGGAGAGGGGTATCTGCTCATTAAAAATAGTTTCAGTGATACATTTTATGAATGCCTTTGCAGAGAGTAGAAATTTTGATTCCCCCCTCTTCCCCACACTGTTAATTAACCACACTGAGAGGGAGCACCTTTATTACGTTTGAACAAATTTATTTGATGCTATTCTGATGGTAAAGCAGCAACATATCCATGGTCTTTTCTACAGACTTGTCATTAGCATATACCAACGAGGTGTTAATATGGATTTGTCTTACTATTGTCATAATGAACTAAAACAAATCCTATTGCTCATAACTTACGGATGAATACCTGAGAAATGCAGCTGCTCTCTAGTTCTGCCAACCTAGTTTATATGTAGAGGAAGAGATTTTTTTTTTCAGTTAAAGTTATGTAGCACTTCATGGTTTGACAAGGCAGACAAATTGAATCTGAATTTTAGACTGCAATATGTTAAATTCTAGATGAAATTCTCCCCTGCTTTCAGAGCAGTCATTTGGAGAGGAGGTCAATCAGCAAATGTAAATAATTAAAAAACTTCTCAGCATTTCAGAGTCTAGGCATGTTATCAGTGAGGTTTATGGATTCTCTAAGACCTAAGGAAAAAACTGAGCAGAGAAAAATCAGGAAAAGCAAGAAGGGAGAAGCCACTTAAACACCTATTCGCCTAGCTGGAATATTGCATCATACATGTATATTTTAATTCCAGCACACTGTAACTGTTGTGCCACATTGTACTTTGCTAATGTCTTCAAAAATAAGTTGCCACTTGGTAAAAGCAGAAAACATTTAGAAAGCACTACTTTAATTACAATAACTGTAACTAATACAGCCTTTATTCTGCTTCTGATGATAAGAATGAGCAATATGAAAACAGCACATCCAATGACATTTTCTAACTGTGAGACCTGGGTGTTTATATCAGATGTTATAGTGTGGTGCTTAAATGGGCTAAAAAAAAGAATATTAACTGAGTTATAATAATTGGAGAAAGACCTTAGCCAGCCAAAGAGAGTGTAACAACCTTGTTACAACAGCTGGTTTCTTCTTCTAGCTCCTCTTAGATGTTCTCAGAGGTAGCTGATGCTTACTTCTCGACATAAATATCAATACAGGATCTGCTCTCATATCTGTGCAGCTGGTTTGATGCTCTGGAATGCAGACACGTTCTGTGCAATTATTAACAGCTATAGTCCATGAAACTGGTTTTGGAGTAAAGAAAGTGAAAGTTTCTGTGACAATTGCCATATTGTCCCTTGCATGGAAAATCTTTCAACAAGCTTGCACTGGATTCCATTAGAAAAGCAAAAGTATCTCTTGACAAGATTAATTTTTTTCTTAAATCTACCAGCTCTGAGTCTGCAGCCAGAGGTTCTGCACCAGAAATAGAGTGCTTTCAGCCACAGTGGCAGCAGCAGCAAGCGTCAAATGGAAAGGGACTGAAATGGAGAACGAGTACTTTTATTTCTCATTCTCTCCTGTGCTTGTCATCACGCTGCCATTTCGGATATTGAGATCGCTCAACCTTGACATGAGCAAAACCTGTCTCTGAAGATGATATGGCAAGTGAAAGAACAGCTTTTAGATTAGAATCTTCTGGAAAATTCAGCATCTGTCTTCAACTAAACGTTAACCATCATTTTCCTTCATACTTCCATCACGTAAGTGTACGTGTTCAGTTTTGGTGTGAGAAGCAAAACAAAGCCCTGCAGCCAGTTTGAGAATATCTGCATGATCCAGCAACAAGTAGCTAATTCACTCTTCTTAGTTCAGAGTCAAGTAGGGTCGTTCCAGCGATGCGTGGAATCACACTGCATAAGGTGCTGGAGCTACTCAAAACACCTGCCTCAAATGCAGCCCCATTTGATTCAACATAACGAAACTGCTAGCTCTGCAAACCATCCCCAGAGAAATGAGGAGGAAGGTTCTTGGATAGCAAGAAGCTCTGAGTATATCTTGGATTGCTTTTCCCCTGCTTTTTTACTGTTGCTATCACGGACTCTAAGTTGGCAGAGTAAGTAGGGAAAAAAGAGAGGAAAAAAAAGCTTTTTATGCAGTGAGTTTTCACATGGCAGATTGAAGTCTGGAAGAGTGCAACACTTTTCTTCACTTTGCCATTTCTCCTGAGGCTCTAGGCACAACCTTAAGTGCCCTTTGTCTCTGTTACCCACCAATAAAATGGGGAAATTTAACTTTTGTTGTTTCGCTGGGATGCATTGAAGACAGGAACATCACAGATTTTAAGTTCCACAGATACTTCTTTAATTGGCTGCACAGAAGGATCCAAGATAACAGCTACCTCAAGAAAGATGGAATTTAATGTGTTCAACCAAGGCAAATCTTAACCCATGAGTAGGTAGGTAACTGTCAGACTTATATTGGTGGATGGTCTTAAAATATGTCAGCATTCTGCAGAAGTATTTTAAAGTAGAACTCTCTCTTGCCCTACAGAGCTTCAGTAGGTACCCTTCTGTCATCTGTGTTTTTATACTTTGAGTTTGTTCTGCTGAGTGGGTTGGAGCAGTTTTCTCTTTGCGTGCAGCCGTACTGTATGATAAGGTAGCACAAGGAAAACTCCAAACATTCCCTGTGGCTGGTGTTCCCACCCCTCCCTACGTCTCCAATGAAGACAAGAGCAAGGTTCAAGATCCCAAGTGTGCACTGCATGTCTGCCCTGCTGCACAGAGGTGATTTATGACATCCGAGGTTAACATGTGTTAAAGGAGAAAGAATGATAAAGAAAACTGCAGGGAGACATTCTGTTAGGATTTTTTTACCTTTAAAGGAAAAAGTTCAGGGTTTCTGTAGAAACAGACAGTTTTGAGCCTTTCTTTGAGATAGACCAGAAATGTCTTACTGGGCCATCGAGAGATTTCTATCCAGACGCTACCTCTGTGTTAAGTTTCATCAAAGTCCTTGGGAGTGTTTTGAGTACATCAGCTGTAATGACATTAGTTCATAAGATTAAGAAAGGACAAAAGGTCTGAAAAAAGTGCTAGTGAATTTTTTGAAATTCACACTGAGTTAGAGTAACTTCAGCCTTTGACCACCCCTTTTGGGTCCTGTTAGATCACTGTTTATTTTTAAACGTAACAGGATCAATAAGATTCACAAAATGGCATTTACCCTGGTTGGTTTCTGGTTGGGATTGGGTGATTTTTAATTGATTATTTCCTGTGTAATTTTCCTAGTGACTGAAGGAAAAAATGAATTTGGGCTTGCTAGGCTGGTGCCAAGCTAGAAACATTCTTCAGCTGCTGTGCAGAAAGATGAAATAAGGTCTTTATATGACATGCTACACCTGGGGTCCTGAGAAAGTGCAGACAGAATCGTCTTGAGATCTGGATCCAGGCTGGAATCGCTGGTTGGTGAATTTGTCTTTTGGCTAGTTCAGCACTTTCTTCTCCACCTCCTGTTAAAATTAGGTTAACAGGCTGTTTAGCTAGAAATGTTTCAGCTACCTATTGGAATTCCACGAGGTATTTCTTATGTGGTAGTGGACCAAAATTAATGATGGGAGCAGGGGCAGCTCTTGAAGCCTGAGCTGCTTCCTCAGGTTCTCACATCATCTCTGTTCTCCATGTGAAATTGCTGCTAGATGAGCCTTTTAGTTAAAATACCAGGAGAAGAAAGGTTTTTAGACTTTGATTCCCAAATTGAAGCTCATGATTCTCAATAAATATGAATGTGAAGGCAATGACAGCAGCAGCACCTTTTTTGGGGTGGGCCGTGTGCCTGCTCAGGTGGAGCTGTGTCCAGGCTCATCTGTCACGTGGGTGGCAGCACTGTGAACACCCAGTTCTGTGCTAGGCTCAGCCAGAGTGTGACAGGAAGGAATTGCTGGTTTGTCCAGAAAAAAATGCGATGGGATAGAATATTTTATTTTTTTTTAATTTTTGAATCAATTTCTTTACAAGTGTACAAGAACAAATAATCAAAATCTCATATTTAATCTATGCTTAAAAATTACTAATGATACTGTGAGGTTTTCTAGGTAACTTGTTACATCATTTAAAGACATTCATTAATTTAAACTTTTAGTTTAGTTAGACTTTTCAGTCTTTCCCTGCATTTCTTCTCAAGGCTGGGATCCTAATGGTCAGGTGAAAAAATCAATAACTGTTCTTTTTATAACAATATTTAAGGTTTTGAAAAATCCCAATCATGAGTCCCTTCGGTCTTCTGTTTTCTACTCTGAATTCCTTCTAACTTTGTCAAGGGTCCTGTTCATAGAACTCTTTGGGTTGGAAGGGACTCATCCAGTCCAACCCCCCTGCAGGAGCGGGGAAGTCTTTAACTCGATAAAGTCACTTGGAGCTCCATCCAAGCTGACCTTGAATGTTCCCAGGGATGGGGTCTCCACTGCCTCCCTGGGCAACCTGTGCCAGTGCCTCACCACCCTCAGTGTGAAAAATTATCTCTTATATCCAGTATAAATCCACCCTCTTACTTTAAAGCCATTACTCCTTGTCCTGTCACAACAGGCCTGTTCCTTGCTTTCCTGGAACCCTCTCAGTTACTGGGAGGCTGCTCTAAGGTCTCCCCGGAGCCTTCTCTTCTCCAGGCTGAATAACCCCAACTCTTCCAGCCTGCTCTCATATGGGAAGTGCTGTAGCCCTCTGATCATCTCTGTGGCCTCCTCTGGACTTGTTCCAACAGCTCCATGTCCTTCCTGTGTTGAGGGCCCCAGAGCTGCTCCTCCAAGCCTGTTATCCTGTTTATTGTTTTAACGTGGGCTCCATGCAATGTGCTTACATCTTTCTCAGTGCATTCCTCCCTGGCTCCTGTTCAAGACTGGTCTCCAATCACAGCTCCGCAGCACAACACAAGGTGGAACACTTTGATGTGTAGTGGCTCTGGTCATTTAATGCACATAACAGAGACCAGGTCATAAAGTTCTGCTCACCTAGTAGTCTCATTATTCTTCTGTTTTATTTCGGAGTTTAAAAACAAGACCTTCTTAAGCTCTGATTTATATATCCACAGAGCTCATGTTGCCAAGACAACTATAATAAATGTTCTCTTCTGGAAAAACCTCCTGTAGACATAAGAATCTTTCCCAGATACACTATTCAAGCTGAAATGGTTGTAAAATGAAATGCAATATATAGTGGTTTCACCAGCACTTTTCCATACGCTGTCAATTTAATTGACATGGTGGGATTATTCCCCACTCTGTGCTTGTACCTGACGTTATTCTTCATCTTCATTTGAAAGGAGTCCAATACATCTTTTGCTGATTTTTTTGAGTTAAAAAGGAGCAGGAATTATTTCTGGTCCAATATCTTAGGTAATAGAAATACACATTCCTTGTGTCAGTCTGACATTAATTATCAGTATCTTCATGGGGAAAAAGTGGGGGAGTTTTCATTTCTGGCAGAAATATGTTAGCTGCTAAAGTGATTAAAGAAATTAACAAGATTGTTGTTGGGTTTCATATTGATTTATGGATTTTTTTCATGATTTTATATTCCACATTCTCAGCTTTGTGTAACCTACTATCTCTAGGAGCACCAGTACTGACCTTGGTTCAATTCTGCAAATTTGTAAGCTCTAGAACAGAGAGACATAAGCTGCTACCGCAAATTTAACAACTACATGAATTAGACCTGAACTTTAGTTGATTAACAGTGATTAGTCATTGGTCTTTAGTGTGTTTAAAGGTTTGTACCTGATTATCAAAGAACTGAAACCATATCACCTGGATTAGGTTACATATCACACATCTATACTGAATAATTTTCATCACCATCGAATGGTTTGGGTTGGAAGGGACTTTAAAGCCCATCCAGTTCCAACCCCCCTGCCATGGGCAGGGACACCTCTCACTGGATCAGAGTGCTGAATGCAACCTGGCCTTGAACACCTCCAGGAAAGGGGCAGCCACCACTTCTTTGGGCAATCTGTGCCACGGCCTCACCATACAGATAGTGAATAATTTCTTCCTAATGTCTCGGCTAAATCTCCCCTCTTTCAGCTTAAAACCCTCCCCCTTGTCCTGTGTGAACAATGAGAAAATTTAGATTGTGAGAATTAAGGAAAACCACAGGAAACAACACATGTAATCTTTAGAATGAAAACAGTTCTATTTCCATCTTGAAATGGATCGGTGCTGCTCTTATACGGCCTGTCTTGGGTAAGTCAAATGTATGGTTGTACGCCCTCTTCTCCTCTGGGTAGTAAGCCTTGGCCATGGCATAGACACACAGTTCAGTGAGGAATCCTGGCTCATGAGGGAGAAAAGAAGTTGAAGAACACAAACCGCAGGTAGTGTGAAACACTAGAGCAATGCTTTAGAAACCCATTCAAACAAATAATAAAAGGTATTCCATTTCCATATAAAGCCAAACCAACCTGTACAAAATTGGCGTGCTTGAAAAAATTCTGTTTAATTGAATAGCTAAATTTTCCTGAAAAAAATTGTTTGAATTGAAAAATTCCAGACATTCCTGTGTTTTCAATCGAGGTAGGAAAAAGATATTTGAGGAAAAAGAAGTGAGAAATGGACAGAACTTGTGTTCACAGGAACTACTTGGATGAGTAGTTTTCAAAATACACTATTTTTGTGATTGCGTCAAAATTTGACTGAGAAATGCACAAAGGGCTTCAGTTCTCTCGCTTTTTGTTCTCACAGCAGTTCATTCAGCAATATGGAAGAGATTTCAGAAGCAGAGTGGGGAACTAAAGGGAGCAACCAGGAAGGCCTGTAATCCCTTCCTCCCACCAGCCCTTCAGAGGATACAGAGAATGGAGCAACTCAGTTGAAAAAATTATCATTAGCTATGACTTTTCAAAAAGGCACAAGTCTACAATTATAGCTGTTCTTGTTCTAAACATGTTTCAGGCATTAGCATGTGGGAGATAGAGAGACATCTGAAAAGCTGCATAATGGCTGATGAAAGATCCTGCACCCCTGAGAGCATGTGAATACTGCTAAGAGAGAATCTCCTTTCCTTTGTAAAAAACATATTCCAGTTCTGCCTTTACATAAAGTAATCACTTAATATGGGTCAAAAGAGGTTCTTGGCAATAGCGAGGTCTTTGTGGAGGAAATAAGTTGCGTTCTGTAGAGTTCCATCAACATATTCACATTTCCTTCCAAGAATCTTATTTTCAGACTTAGCATCTTTTTTTGTAACTCCTTCTCAGATACACTATGTCACTTGCTCTGCACAGTTCCCGTTTATAACTGCTATCACATGAGCTTCATTAAGACTCAGAGCAGAGCCTGAGCTGTTATGACACAGGATCACAAATATGGGCACAAACTTTCTGTGGTGAGTAGTTTAGAGATTATTTTTAAGATAGCATATCTATGCTAAGAGTAACTGCATTCAAAATTGAAATAAATGGGGGTCCTGTGACTCATCAAGGTTTTGTTCCATCCCAGATCATCTTGGCAGAGAGATGTGGATGCAATTTGCCAGAAAGCTGTCAAATGCTCTCAGCCACAGGAACTAAGAAGCTAGGCATCGATCTCCAATCTCTTCGATAGTAAACTCATTTGTAGGTAAGAACTCGTTCCTTATTTCAAATAATATTCTTCAATCAAGATAAGGAGGGTTTTCACCTCCCTCTCTGCACAATCACTGCCTGAAGTAATTCATGAGGTTAATTTATGAAGTTCTAGGTGTGACATCCCTTGACCCCTCCTGTTCTCTTCATGAGGTACACTATGTCTGCTTTGAGAATTTGAGCATCCTGGTCCAGTGGGAGGTGTCCGTGGCAAGGGGGTTGGAACTGGACGGTCTTTGGGGTCCCTTCCAACCCATTCTGTGATTCTATGAATCTATGACTGAGAGGCTGTCCCTTACTATGCATCCAACATGCAGACAAACCAGCTTTAAACTAGACAAATGAAATACTGCTGTCGGCATAGCTGTGGCAGACTGGAGCTCAGTGTGGGCTCACTGCCTGAATATTTATTTTGCTTCCCAGGCAAGTGTTCTAGCTGAATCTGTCTGCAGCAGCTACGTGGCCAGCAGAAATTGAACTTAGCTGGGTGAATGCTTGCATCAACCTTCAGTACAAGCTTAGTGCTTGCAAACGAGCTGCAGAGAATGTAGAACAGAGCTGACTGGCATGAACACAAGAGTGTTGGGTGCTTTTGGATAATCCCTCCCATGTTCTCTAGGAACTCCTGCACCAAAAGCAATGAGACCACCAGGGCAAGGGAGAGGATTCTGCTCTGGTGGGAACTCAACTGGAGTCCTGCATTCAGTTTTGGAGCCCTCAGCACAGGAAGGACATGGGGCTGTTGGAGGGAGTACACAGGATGGCACAGAGATGATCCGAGGGCTGGAGCACCTCCTGTATGAAGACAAGCTGAGAGAGTTGGGATTGTTCAGCCTGGAGAAGAGAAGGCTCTGGGGAGACCTTAGAGCAGCCTCCCAGTACTGAAAGGGGCTCCAAGAAAGCTGAGGAGGGGCTCTTGATCGGAGAGTGCAGGGACAGGATGAGGGGGAACAGTTTTAAACTGAAAGAGAGGAGACTGAGGTGGGAGACTAGGAAGAAATGGTTTCGTGTGAGTGTGGGGAGACCCTGGCACAGGTTGCCCAGAGAAATCATGGCTGCCCCATCCCTGGATTTGTTCAAGGCCAGCTTTGTGAGTTAAAAGGTAGAAGGAATAACTTTCAACCAAAAAAAGAGACTAAAGCAATATGGTATATCAGTGGAATGGTGCAACTTTTGTTTTATTCTGATGATTCTATAGCTCAGCAAATCTGTATTTCTGTCACATACAGGGTAAGATTCACAGCTTATATCCCCAACAAAGTATTGAGAATGTGAATTATACTAAACCTTGCAACTTCAGGCAAAAGAACTAACTCCCAAAGCAGCTGTATTCCAGGAGAGAGGAAGAAAGAAATATATAATTATCTATTACTATGGGAAGTGTTCCAGTGTCATCTCTAACGAAAAACAAGCCCAGTGCATCCTAATAAAAAAAGAAAGGGATAAGCAAGAGATGTATGAATAGGCAACACATAGATGGTGGTAGACCCCATAAATCCTACAGTGTGGTAGCAGCACAGTGCTGGGTAGCTATCAAATCCATCAAGTTACAAACTATTTGCTACCAATGCCAAGAGGAAGGGACGAAGCAGCCCTTGGGGTAATTAGAATCTTCAATGGGCTGAAGATCCAGTTGAAATCTTTCCTCAGTTGGGGTCTTATTTCTTCTCATTTTTTTCAAAAGTAAAAAGTAAGTAAAAGGATCATTCCAGATTAGAAAGAACCCTTTCTGATACCTTTTGTTTCTTAAATATACTACACAATACATCAGTGTTTGGGGTTGCAAGGTTTGTTGAGACACGCGTCACTCAGACACACTGTCTTTTTGAAATTTTCCTTGCTGATATTCCAATATCAAATGTTTACACAGTGCAAGAGATTACAATGATAAAATAAAATGAAACACTGGAAAATCTCAGCTGTTTCACCAATATGTGTGTATATAGAATATATAAATGCATATACACACATGTATCAACAAAAAGGACGTGAAATGGAAACCAGAGGGGTTCGTGTGAAACAAGCTGTATTGCTTATTCTTCAGTTGACCCCTCGCAGTAAATTGCCTTCCTCTTCGATTTTCAGTTCCCATAGAACCTTCGTGATTCGCCACGGTCTTCCTCAATTAATTATTTTGTAAGGCGCCTTTGGTTCACATAAATCTGTCCCTGTATTCTGTTTTAATTTATCACCTTGTTTTCCCTGTAAACAGTTTGTTTTGATGCTTTTACACGCTGAATTCTCAAAGACTCGATTAGAATGTAAAATACTACCCAGGAAAAGGTTAAAACAGCACTGTCTTTACAGTGAGAAGTTTATGGATTCCAGGGGACTTCAGAGAGTGCTGGTTGTGTATTTGGACTGCCAGAGGAACAGAAAGTTTGGGATGAGTGTGTATGTCTAGAGTAAAGTATTGTTGGTAGATGGCTGGACATGAAGAACTGCTGTGCGGTCTCCTTCCCTGGCATGGTGACAAAATCCTTCAGCAGGAACATTTCTCCCATAGGTTTTGTCACAGTCTTGAAAATCTAAACTTTTATTTTAGTCTGAATGAGTGTTATTTTCACGTCATATAAACTGAGATGAAAAGAGAGTGTCCTCTGGGAAAGAATGATTCCCCAGGCTAAAGAAACTGGAAAGAAAATAATTCTACAGGAAAAAAAAAAAAGCCATTTTATTAATTAGTCTAATTTTGGATTTTCTTCTTAATCTGTGCAGAAGCTTATGAAGCACTAAAACAGTTGTTACAAAGAAGTGCCAAGCACTATTCCAGGTTTTGTGGAGCACGGCTGGCTTTGTTCCTGCCTTGGCCTCGGAATGAAAGGAAGAAAAGGAGAACCTGGTCACCAAGAACCGAGTCAGACAGGAGATTTTGAGTCTTGGATACCTTTGAGGCTCCCATACCTTGCCACATTCAGAGCTGTGAAAGGGGAAGTGCAGGGCTCTACTATTATGTTTCTTCTACTTCATTGTGTGAGTTTTAGCTTGATCTCAAAACTAAACTTGGCGGCAGTGGTAGGGTGAAAAGACAGTCTGTCAGCAGGTCTCCAAAGCTCTTCCAGCGGAACGGAGAAAGCGGAGCTCAGGCCAGGGCCAGGCTAATAACCAGCAGGACAGGAAGACTTTTGGGTCGCTGCCTTGCTTAGGTCTGCCTTAGGAAGAGCTTTTAACCTTGCAGGACATATATATAAGCAGCTAACTGGAACATATCGATGTGACTGGCTGAAGAAAGCTTACTGAAAGTTTGTCTAATTTCTCACACATCAGAGACTTCCCGCAGTACTGAAGACTAATTATCCACCAGTCCCATATGAATTACATAGATTTTCAGTACACGGGGTTAGAACTACACCAGTAGACAGCTCATTTCACATGCTAATATCCTTTAATGTCCTTCTGCTGCGTTTCACAATCCAATTATTCATTTATGTAGCAAATCAAGCTGAAAGGGAGAGGAAAGGCATTGTGTTATAGAGGATCTTAGCCACAGAAATGGCCTATGTTGTAGAAACTGCCTCTTTCTATTTTCTTTTTTTAATACCTGGTGATACGACTAGTATGAAGCTTTGTAGGGAAGGGTCTTATCCCAGCTTGGCATCCTGCCTTGAAATCCTACGGTCTGGCTGTTTTACTCAACCAGCTCCTTCCACAGCCTCTATTTTCAGACCCTCCACTCTCTTTTTTCCATGATGCCATTGACATTGGTGCAGGCCTTTAAGCACTTTATTTCCTTAAGCCAGGTTTGATTAAAGTGATACATCAGAGGACGGGCTATGCTGTCCTATATACCTAGGGCACTCTATCCTTTAGCCATTCTTTTGTCATGTGTATGAGGTCCCAGGAGTGGATTTCTCATTACCAATGAAATCCTTCATTGCTTTTCAGGTAACGTCTCCCTTTCAGAGTACACTCCAGCTTTTTTATTTAGCTTCCACCATACTGATGCCTAGGTTTGGGTCTGTTTGATTCCTGTTCCAGAACAAATAAGCATCTTTCCCTCTGTGGAAAGGGCAGAGGAGGAAAGAAAGCACTAGAGAAAAAAAACAAAGGAATAGCAGGTAAAGACTGAGGAATACCTTACAAATGAAAACATGAAGAAAAAGTATAAGACAATCTGTTATTTCCTTAAAATAGCAGAAGGCCAGAGAAATATGTTCTGGCAAATAAAAAAAACACTTCCTCCACCCTTTGTTATATCTTTTAGTGTAAATAGAAGAGGATAAAGAAGAAATAAGAACTCTCTTCTGTTTCTTCGTTGTATAATGGTGCCTGTGAAAAACAAAGTAGTAGAATGCAGATAATAGAAAATAAGATATCAATGTAAGTTTTACAGGATTGAAGGAGAAAAGCCCTACAGGCATTTTCAAAGCTCCTTGCTGATTACTGTTATTCCTAGCTCTTACTATGTGCAAACAGAGTGTGACCACTGTTTGAATCCTGCTTTTGAATTATTCATCACTTTTTGCTTTCATGTAAAATAACTATTTGTAAAGTCTTTAAGCCTTTTAATTTTTTTCACTAAAACACAGGAAACTAAGGCGGACTTGACTATTTAGGAAGATGTAAGTAGAGGTCTAACTTTGTTAGAAACCTTGCCTAATTGGAAAGAAGTATGAGAGACAGCAAATAGAGCACAAATTCTGAAGTATTCCTGTAACTTTAGCATCGTGATACTTCATAGTTTACATGGCCAAGGAGGTGAAGGGGCCAAGGAGGTGAAGGGACCAGAGAGAGAGGCATGAAAAGTGCTGTTTGTTGAAGATCTTGCTGCAGGACAATGGCAAGGCCAGGAAGGGAACACAGGCTTGAGCCTGCAGCCCTTGTAGCACCGTTCCTTACATGTGTGTCCTCACTGCTTCTGGCTACTGAATAGCTGGTGTTAAACAACAGAATTACTTTTTTCCATCTATTCAATTTAAAGTTGCTGTCAGCAAGATGGAGTGTCAGAATAATGTGACCTCTGTTATATAATAAAATTCTTCAGGTATAGTTTGGAGAATGTTTCATTAGCCTTCAGACCTTTCCTTGTGCATTTTCATTTCAAAGCTCCATGTATAAGCAGTTATTGGTGGCTCACAGTCTTCTGGTTTGCAGAAAATGTGTTGTCCTTCAGCATCCACCTGTTTTTTTATTGTCTGGTCCCCTAAAGAAAGAAGACTTACTATGCTGTCCATGTCTGTCTCCTGTGATTGCTCTCTCTCTGAAATCCCTTTTGAAACAGTTGTCTCATTGCATCCTCATTTGACAGAAGTGAAACTATATTAAGAAAATCTGGTTGCTACAGATTAAGTGAAAATATGGGGCTAGAAAGAGAGGGGAGAGCCTGCTGGTGCTCTGGCAGAAGGACACGCTGCAGGGTAAAGCTTTGTTAGTAATGCTGCCCATGGAATTTCTGCTCACCCTCCTCATGTTATTCCACTTAGCCTCCTTACTAGTGAGAAGGACATTGAGGGCTGGAGAGTGTCCAGAGAAGGGCAACAAAGCTGGTGAAGGGCCTGGAGCACAGAGGGAGCATCTGAGGGAGTTGGGACTGTTTAGTCTGAAGAAAAGGAGAGTGAGAGGAGACCTCATCACTGTCTACATGTATCTGAAAGGAGGTTCTAGCGAAGTGGGTGCTGGTCTCTGCTCCCAGGTAACAAGTGGTAATATGAGAGGAAATGGCCTCAAGTTGCACCAGGGGAGGTTTAGGTTGGATATTAGAAAAAAATATCTTTATCAAAAGAGTGGTGAAGCATTAGAACAGGCTGCCCAGGGAGGTGGTGGAGTCACCATCCCTGGAGGTGTTTGAAACCGGGCAGACGAGGTGCTCAGGGATCTGGTTTAGTAGAGGACAGGTACGGTTGGACTTAACGATCTCAAAGGTCTTTTCCAACCAAACAGTTCTATGATTCTGTGATCCTATGAAGGGAAGCCCATTGTGTAGTTGCTTTTCACATGAGCAGCCACTGTAATTGTTAGAAAACATTGCTGGATTCCATACAAGTATAGCTACAAAGGGGACACAATCTCTCTCAAATGCTGGTTTTTTCCCTCAGCTACTTAGAGCTTAAAATATTTTTGGTGTTTTAATTTTTACAGCTGTTTTCTTTCTTTTTTTATCCATGCTTCTTTTCAAGGTGAAAAACCACATGTGAAAAGAAAGAGAAAAAAAAACAAAGTTAATTTTTTACTTTCTGCCATTTTCATTGAAACATTATCCCCAAAAAATGTCATTTATAGAAAAACATCTAGTCATACTGTAGTCTTTCTCATCTCACAGTTGAACTCATTCAGTTCTGGGAGACCTGCTGGCCCAACCTGGCTTCTTCAAGAGAAATGACCATTAATAGGAAAGGGTAAAATTTTCACTTCTCCTCTGAGACTTAACATGGCAAACTCTCCTGTAATCTGTCCTGACTATATCGATTTGTACTTCTAATTTGAGAACAGAATCCATTTTGTTTCAAATAGGAGATACGGTAAAAGTCGCTACATTTCATTTTCTGCTCTATTGCTAATGATGAGGTGTCCCCAGTGTCTGGAATTTTTCTAGCAGAAATGAAATCTAAATCTGCCAGCTAATAATAGCACTCCCAGGGATTTGAGGCTTTTGAATCCCTTTACGCAGTCTTTCCTCGTATTATTTTGTTCTCTTCTCTTGGCAGGCGTTCTGAGGCTGAGATTTCACTTTTAAGGTACCGTGCACAGTGTCTGTAGAATCTGAATGACTTTAGTTTGCTCAGCTGA
This sequence comes from Tapera naevia, assembly GCA_033556795.1. Lineage (NCBI taxonomy): Eukaryota > Metazoa > Chordata > Aves > Cuculiformes > Neomorphidae > Tapera > Tapera naevia. The sequence continues at coordinate 390,541 of JAUMJJ010000025.1, read as the reverse complement.
AAGGAGAGCTAAGGGCAGCTCGGCGTATTTTATAAGCGCTGTGTTTACTCTGAGAGACATAATTTTTTTAAGACGGATGAGATGTGACAGGGTGTCCATTAGGGCTATCCCTTTTTAGCCTTCTTTATTGAATGAAAATATCTAATGATCTTAACTGGTATTTCTGACAGGGACCTAGAAATCAAATATTACCTCTCAGACAGGACATGCAACAACAAACATACAAAATGAACAATCAAATGTACCTCTGAAAAGAGAGAACCATTAACTTATGTTTTTCTAGAGGAGGAATGCACTCATATATCCCCGTAAAGATTAAAGAAGAAACTGTTTTTTCAATTAGATACATTATTTGAGGAGCAGATGCCTCAGAGTCTGAAATTGCTTGTGCAAAGAGCTCAAACATGCTGCACAGAAAACAACCCAAATGTACAAAATGACTGTGCGGGTTGTTTTCAGCTCTATTTTTTATGACACAAGAAACCCTGAGAGGGAAAGTCTTTGTTTTGCTTTAGGGAGAGTATGCAGGCTCGGTGGAGAAGGAGATTGCTAATCATCACAGATAACACTGTAATGACTCTTGCCAGAAAGCAGTCAGCTCCACAGGATAATAGGATTAAAGCCTTCCCTTCTGCAAGACCAAGCAGTGCACCAGAGCTGAACCGTCCTCTGCAAGTATGCGGTAAACATTCAAGGCTGGGCACCATGGCACAAAATTCCCCTCGCTGTGGTGGAACAGGCAGCTTTTCTGTCATTACCTTTTACATGAACATGGACTTCTTCTCTTTTCCATAGAGTGCAGTACTGGCTGCTAAACCCCATCACCAGATGCCCCTTTCCTTTGGAGCGGCATAATGAGTGTGGCCTACAAATGAGGAGGGTTTTCACTCCCAGCAGATGGTTCAGGGGATAAGGTTGCATTGCTGACCTGAAGCAATTTGGTGATGGGATGAAGAAACTGTCGCTCTCAATCATTGCTTCAACTCTGTTCTAACCATTATTCCTGAAGATCTGACATTACTGACTCTGCATTTGAAAGTCTGAGGTGCTCCGTGAGATGATGGTGTGGTTAACGCTTATTTCCTAATGAAAGGAAAAAAAAGAAGATTTGTTGCCTATATCGAAAGAGAACTTGGAGTGAAATGGTCTCAGAGGACTCGCCTCAAGTTGCACCAGGGGAGGTTTAGGTTGGATATTAGGAAAAATTTCTTTACTGAAAAAGTGGTGAAGAATTAGAACAGGCTGTCCAGGGCAGTGGTGGAGTCTCCATCCCTGGAGATGTTCAAAAAGCATGTAGATTTGGTGCTTCGGGACATGTTTTAGTAGCCATATTGTTGTTGTGTTGACGGTTGGACTTGATGACCTTAGAGGTCTTTTCCAACCCTAATGATTCTATGACTGTCTCTTTTGTGAGGAATATTCCTTCAGGTCTACCAGTGCTGCATCTTTTCAGTAGTTAAACAAAAAGAGCTCAATTACTACAAATATCAAACAACATGTTCATATTTGTTGCAAGTGACTTTAGAAAGAAATTTGCTTGAAAACTGTATTTCTGAAGCTTTTCCTATACTACATTAATATTTTAAAAAATAAATAAAGTAGAAATTAAAACATGCATACCAATAAAGCTAATAACTTTAGGTTGTTCTTAAAAACTCCATGTGGCTGGACACCACTACTGATCCTGAGATCAGTATGAGAATTTATTACATGTGAAATCACATCAAGCTTATAAGTTTGGGATTTTTGTCAGTAGAAAGTGGCCATCAGACTACAAACAGGTTTTGCCTTTGTTACAACTGTTTTTTGTCAGGAGACATCAAAACTTGTAATAGGATGGATTTAACTGAGCCAGCCAAAATGACAGCACATGGGTTGTCTTTTCTACTCAGCACTGTACTCCATCATTTACTGTTATATTTTATACTGTATGTCAAGTGCTGGGAATCACACAGGTCAGATGCCACTGCATTAGTGAGATCTGTAAAGTGTTAAGCTGTTCAAATGTCTTTGAGGAGCAGGCATCTTCATAAAGCAATACCTTTCTGTTTGTTATCTGGTCATATTTTCTGTTGTCTAGATACAGTAATATTTTATTTACATCACCAGCTGAGAACAAATATTTGGCAATCAGTTGAGAAAGTTAATGCAAGAAATATAATTTGTCTGCTTCAGATACTATTTCTAACATTGATTATAGAAGGAATGGAGGTAAGGGAGGATTAATTCACAAATTCTCTTGAAGAAATAGGAAAATGCTTTGTATTTGCAACAGGGAACCATTCGTTCTGGCAATGATTAAGATAAATACTCTTGTTTTCTGATATAGGCTGTCAAATAAGGTCCTCTGGAGCATATTTTGAGCAATTGCTTTCAGTAGAGCTCTTTGTCATTAACCTAAGTCGTGCTCTCTGGTTGTTACGGCTTATGCTGCGAATGGAAGGCAGCCTAAACTTGGTATATAAATTTTCTGACACTATCCTGTTTGGAAGGTAATGCAGTCAATAGCTGGGAGAAAGCCACATGGCTGCAACGCTGTAATTGCCTTGCCTGGTAAAGAAATACTGCGTCTCCTTTGGCTGGCGGCACGCAGGGAGGAGGAAGCAGGCTGCACAGAGATAAAGTAGCCAGGGGCGAGATCTTCACCTGAGAGCTTGTGGTGACTCTGAGCAGCCAAAGCCTGGCTGGTGCTGCCTTTGCTTTATCCCACCTGGCTGTGTAATGCACCAATGCCACAACTTTGTTTTTTATTCACCAGCACAGCAGGTGAAGGAGAATAAGTGATGACAGTGTTTGAGGAGCCCTACTGTTCCCACTCAAAGCCTTGCTCATGGGGCAGAGTGATGCACAAGTGCATAGAAGTGGATCAAAAGAGTTGAGGGCCACCCCTGCTATCTGTTATGGTCAGACCTGTCACCACTGCTTACACCGTGTTTTAACAGCCAATCTATCACCTCCTACTTAACACGCCAGGACTAGCAGGGAAATGTGATCCCTAAACCTGCACGGATTAAATTTAAGTTATACACCAGGTATAATTCATCTTGACTGTGAAACTGCACAGGCTGAGCCAAATCCATCTTTTAACAAAGATCTGGAGCATTAGGCTGGCAAAATCTGAAAGGCAGAGAAAGAAACAGGATATGATTTCCATTCCTGTTAAGCAATGAAGGTAATCAATGTTCAAAGGAAATTAAATCAACAGATCAAGATCTGAAAACTGTCTAAAGTGAGCAAAATCATTTTTTATGTGTGGGCTGGTAAGACCACAGAGAGCACAGCCTGGATTATTAAGGACGCGTGTTTGGACTGCATTTGATCTTCTTCTCGGGACATTGCAAACCTTGTCCAGCATTTCATTTGGCACAAGCTGGCTCTAGTCTGATAGATGGTTCCGTAAAGACTGTTGTATTTTAAATACAAAGTACATTTTTCTTGGTTTAGGTTTGTTTCAATCTAAAGCAATGTTAAAATATGTGTTAGGCTAAGAGTTTGTCTGAAATTCTCTGCAATCTCTTTAGTCTTGCCATGGAACACCTTCAGATCAAAACTGAATGACTAGAAAGAAATAGGCAAATGTCTGTGATTCACTTGTAAGCATTGTTTATACTTAAGAGTGATGAAAAGTGTTTCCTCCTCGTGAAAAAGACAGGACTGTTTTGTAGGGCTTAAAGAAACAGGAGAGCTAAAAAATGGCTGAGAGGTGGGCTTGTTCAGCCTGGAGAAGAGAAGGCTCCCAGGAGACCTTAGAGCACCCTCCCAGTACTGAAAGGGACTGGAGGAAAACTGGGGAGGGTTCTTGGTCAGGGAGTGTAGGAACAGGACAAGGAGGAATGGTTTTAAGCTGAAAGGGCAGGGACACCTCCCAGTTGATCAGGGTGCTCAAAGCCTCATTCGATCTGGCCTTGAACACCTGCAGGGATGGGGCAGCCACAACTCCTCTGGGCAACCTGTGCCAGGGCCTCCCCACCCTCACAGGAAAATATTTCTTCCTAAGATCTCATCTCAACCTCCCCTCTTTCACCTTAAAACCCATCCTCTCCCCATCGCCGTGGCCTCCTCTGGACTCACTAACAGATCCATGTCCTTCCTGTGCTGAGGACTCCAGAACTGGATGCAGGGCTCCAGGTGAGGTCTCATGAGAGCAGAGCAGAGAGGCAGAACCACCTCTCTCAACCCCCTGCTTTGGATGCAGCCCAGGATACGGTTGGAGATCTCAAAAGTCTCAGATGGTGCCCATAGACAGCATGGTTTTTTCCTTCATCAAGTGACAGTTTTGATGACACTACTTTTGCCTTAATTAAAAACATACAGGTTTTGTAGGTTGTACATCTGAAAAACCTCTTCCTCCCAGCTGTACCTCCTTGAATTAGTACACACTGTGTGTGCCAAACACAGGCCTGAAGTCTCCTAGGAACTCCACCTCTGCAGCCATGCTGTAACACAAACCTCTTGGCATTTCTCAAGCAGCAGTTCCACATATCAAAGCCGTGCTTGTCTCAATTTGTTTTCAGATTTTGTCATCTGCTGTAACAGCTGTCTCTTCCCAGCACAGAATAGCCTCTGCAGACCAATCTTGCCATGGGAATTCTCCTCCAAGGGAAATCTTGTGCTGTGGCAATTAACAGCTCACATGTTTGGAGTGATGCATACCAGGCATGTCACACTGGTGAGATGTTAGAGCAGCCCTGGCATGGAACCCTGTCTTGTTTCAGTAACGGGTGTAGAACAGCACGTGTGTACTTCTTCAGTGCCGTAAAATATGCCAACACAGCCCATAGAAAGATGTTACAATCGAGCGTCTAATAATGGAATTGAGAACTGGCATTCTCTAGTGCTCAGCTTGTGCTTGACTCTGTCACTCTGTTGAGGTTACCTATCCATCCCATTATTTTCCAGCTGTGAGTGAGGGAGAGTGCTTCTCATTGTTTTCTATGGATGTTTGGTGTCACAGCGGGGCTTGGATTCACCAAAGCTCTGTTAGAGTTTTACTGAAAGCTCCAGTGCAGGGGAGCTGATTGAAAGCTTTGATGTAGGGTGTCTAATTTCAGAATGACCTCAACTCCTGTGTCAGACTTTTCCTTCTGATAAGCAAGAAGGGATTTTTTTTTATCATTATTTTTTTTTACTCTGTTCAGAAGCCATTGTCATAGCAACTTCACCTTGAGTCGTCATTAGGTGGTTACTTTTCATCTTCAGGGCTATCTGTGTTACTTTTCTGATTTTACCTGAAATACTAAATGAGGACTTCAAGACCTAGCCTCCAATTTTGTTTTCTTAGCTTTGGGGAATAAACAAATATCATTTGAGAAAAAGCATATTTGTATGCACATACCTTGCAATAGATATGATAAGCTTTCTACTGTGATATGATAAATACCTGAGTACAAAAGCTTATCTAGAAATATGTTATAGTTAACGTAATAGGACAGAGTCAATAATTTCAATTTAAGAATTTAATTTTTCAGGAAGGGGAATACCATTGAAATACAGTCATAACACATACAAATATAACAAAATGCACAACATAAAAAGTCCCCAAACCAGAGCAGGTTTAAAAATGGGACAAACACCACCACCCTAAAACAGTTCTAAACCTCTGGAGATCTTAAAACAGCTTGTAAAATTCCAGGGTTCTCCTGTCTCCCCACCTACTGCAGCTGTTGTTGTTAAAAGGTTTGTTCTGCAGAAGTTAGGTTAATACCAGTTGCAAAAGGAGACTCAAATATTTTTGCTATGATCAGACTAGATGAATTTCACACCTCTCTGTAAAAGAACCAGCTGGGCCAACGGCAGTCAAGTCACACTTAATCCTTGTTCTGAGGGTTTCAGGGAAACATAAACCCTGTGCTTGTTCTCAGCTGAAGAACGAATGCTGGGCAAACTCTGTCCCTTCCCTTTAGCTGCCCAGATAAATAAAAAGAAACACAATATATAGCCAATTGCGGATCATTGAGGCTGACTCAGCAGGGGCTCTCTCTGTATTCCATGAGGTTCAAGTTGGCATTGCTATCAGCTATATCCTCTCTTGAGCTGGTCTTGCCAGGAGAATTTTGGCATGTCTGTTCAGCCTGCCTGGCTTGACATCTAATTAGAGCTAATGAGCCTGAAGCACAAAATCAACGTGACATCTATACTCTGCCTTTTATAACTCTGGCATTTCTCTCGTTTTGGTGAAACCTCTTCATGTCACATAGATTGAAATACCTAGTTGATCTTGTTACCCGTATGACTGCCCCGAGCACACAGTTGATGCCTCTGTTAATGCCAAGAAGAGTATGAATAACACAGTTTAAGCCATTGTAGTGTTAACATGGACAATCCCAATGGGGCCTCTCTTGTTCATTCAGAAATGCGGTTGAGGGATCTAAGTAAACCAATGATTATTATCACAGTATCACAGTATCATAAGGTTGGAAAGGACCTCTGAGATCATCAAGTCCAACCTATAACCTAACACTAACACCAACCATCATCTAGACCATGGCACTCAGTGCCTCATCCAGTCTCCCTTTAAACACCTCCAGGGTAGGCGACTCCACCACCTTCCTGGGCAGCCCATTCCAATGGCCAATCACCCTTTCAGTGAAGAATTTTTTCCTCACATCAAGTCTAAACTTTCCCTGACGAAGCTTAAGTCCATGCCCTCTGGTTCTACCACTGGTCACCTGAGAGAAGAGACCAACCCCTGCCTGACTACAACCTCCTTTTAGGTAGTTGTAGAGAGCAATGAGGTCTCCCCTGAGCCTCCTCTTCTCCAGGCTAAACAGCCACATTATTAAGTGGAAAGAGACACACGTGGAAAAATTGTCTTCAAAGAACCTATAACATAGGGAAGTTTTGAGCAATGGGTGTTGAAAAGGAAATAACTGCTAAAAATAACAACTAAAATTATAACCTTTTAATTCACATGACAGTGTGAAAATATGAATGGTTGATTCATGGGTTGTGGCAAGAATAACCTTAATACTGCTGAGCCAACTGTACCACACAGTATGAAAAGAGACGCCAAGTTTTGCTCTATGCTGCTGAAAGATAACCATTGTCTTTGCTGTTAGTAGCAAGTAAAGTTGTCAAAATAAATTAAAAGGATCCAGTTTGTCCATCATCTCGCTCATAATTGAGCTGCGCTTTTCGAGGTCTGAACAGGATGCTTGAGAATGAAAAGGCTGACCTGAGGTTTCCACGTCCTGTTGAGGTGCCAGAACACAGAAGATCTGCTGCATTACTACAGTACGTATTTGTGAGGTGGAATAGAGTTCCAGGAAGTTTTTGGACGAGCATGCTCCTGCCAGTCTTTTCCTTCTGCAGCTGATCTCCAGACTCTAAACTCTGACCAGAATTGCACAGGCATTGCAGTTGTCCATAGGCTCTGTTCCTGTTTTTAATATGCTTTACAGGGAGGATTTGGACATGTAACGCCATCTCTCAGTGGCTGAGTTCTTGGTCTAACCATGATGATGGTTATTTTTCCTTATTCAATCAATTATTTAGAAGGCTAGGTGAAGCAGAACTACCTTTTCAGGTGTCACTTCAACTGGCACTACTAAAAATAATGCTACCATATCATGTTCATTTTAAAGGTATTGGTATATAAATAACTACAAGCCTTGCAGACAAATTAGAGCCTGTGCCTTAACTGATAAGACTCAGACACCACAATGACAAGCATCACAGAAAATGTTACAAATAGTTACAAACCTATGTGATTTTTCTCTACTTAATCAGGTCCATAAACCCTTATTTTCAAGGCATCCACTTTATTAACTGACCTTGTAAAAAGAAAAGGAGGCGCAAAACTGGAGAACTCAGTTCTATGATACTGGCCCAGATTAGGACACCCAAGTCCCATAATAATACAAACAGATAACATATGTAGATATGCTGTCTATATAGGTATGTTTAATGCATCTTATCAATCAAGGTTTTAGGAATAAATCCTCATCTATATTCTTGTGTATCAGGGATGTACACACTCAGAGAGGCCATAAGGGAAGTTCTGAATTATTTGTTTTAAGAAAAAGCATATTATTTTAAAGGAAATTACTGTAATAAAGTGTGAATCAGCAACTTCCATGCCAGCAGTTCACACTTCCTGAGTTCTCTTAACCAAAAAAGTGTAGTGCTAGAAGAACGCAGTGTTCAGATTGGAAAGGTTTCAGCTAAATATCAATAGGATTATGCTAAGGTTTAGAGGAGCTTTTGAGGGGAAGGGAAAGGAAGAGAAAAGTAGGTGTCATTTTCTTGGGTGATTGTTCCATTCACAAAACCAGACTTAACAGCATGTCTAAGAACCTTAGGGATGAAGTACGAGTCAATTGTGACCCAGAAGAATTCTGTCTTTTATAGGAAAAGGAATTGCCCCAACTTTCCTTGAATTTGTAGTCAGAGGTTCCCGCGAGCCTGCTTCATTCAACCACTGTAAGCAGGATAGGAGATATCTGAAAGTCGTTGCTTTCATATTGCATGGTTCTTCCTCTTGGGGTTTATTATTTAACAGGACTTACAGTTCCCAATATTGTCATAAATTCATAAAAGAGGCTATTTGTCCCATATCCTTAACATAGAATTGCATTATTTCTGATAATGTTAGTTTTGATGCATTCAACCAGTTCTTAAGTAAATGAAGAATGTTTAGTGTGTTCTTGTTTTAAATATATTACAATATATTGTTAATTTTACCTACTGAAATAAAACCATCATTTCCTTGGATTAATTATACAAAGAATGGGCAGGCCTGGAATTAAATAAGCTGTTCCAGTGAACATTCTTTCCTAAAAAGTAATAGTAGTATATTTCAATGTTTTATATGGCATGCTTAAATTATAATACATTTTAGACTACTTTTCAGACTACTTTTCATAGTCTGTATGATTTCCCCTTTGCAATTTCATGCTCATGGAAAATGGTAAAATGATATGGGATTTTCCGAGATGTTTACTATGCTGCTTTTTTCTCCCGTTTTGGGGAGAAATATATATATGGATAGGAAGATTCCAAGATTCTATTTCGGGGCCTGTCATCAACCTGCTAGCAAATTATATTATTATTATTATTATTCAGTAGTGTCCTCCAATGATTCTGCAGTGCTCAGTTCATAAGCAAAAAAGACTGACTTAGACAAGACTTCATGCCAGAGATATTAAAGGAACTAATCTGTACGCCTACCTCATTAGGAGGAATTGCTCAAGAACGTGTTGTCCTTATATAAAGATTGCCCTGTAAGGCTGCCAATGTCAGCAAGACCTTGGGCGCATCTGTCACGCTGGTGACTGCAGACTTGATACATTTTATTGTGGGCATTCGTGCACGAGCGCAAAAAATTCCTGAACAATTTTTGTACCTGTGCGTTTATTCCCCTTGCTTCTTAGATCATTTGAAAACGAGCTCTGGATTCAGGTCAAAACACTTTTAAAGTCAGGTTAGATGGTAAAGAATCTCTACAGGAACATTTTCTGATAATTGAGTTAATCTTTATGTCTGACTAACATTACAGCTCTTGCATGTGTTGGGCAAGTCAAAGAATAAATTCCCTTAAATATATTAGCCAAGCAAAAAGGATTTTACAACTCTAAAAACAATGATTGTGCAGATTGTCAGGGCCTCTTATTTTACAATTTTGGTGTTCAGAAGTCTTTCAGGTACTTTGCTCGTAAGGCTTCTTCAGGACAGGAGTGCTCTGTGGTACTGGTGGTTGCATGCATTGAATTATTCACTGTCTCTCAAGGTAGGCAGTGACAGTTTTCCTCTTGCTCCTGCTCCAAATATCACTGCAGCAGGCTCAAACGCTCAATTTTGTGCAAGAGTGATTCCGCATTAAGAGCACTGACTCGGTCCAACAGATCTTGTGATCCTTCCTTTAATGGCTGCTCTTGTCTTCTGCCACCTCCTATTTGTTTTTAATCTTCTTAATGTATGCCTTATCCTGCAGTGTTTCCAAAGCTAATAGTTTATGAGACATCTTATTGTAGTTGGGCTACATGACTTGCATAAATCTACTAAAATGGTAGTCTGTTGCATATTGCCTTCAAAATCTAACAAGCATTTCACTTTGTTCCTCAGCCAGCTCATAAGCCTTTGTGATATCATTCTGATTTTATGAGAAAACACCGATGTGAGTCATTGATAACTAACGTTAAATCAACTGAGATAACAAAAGTGAATCAAAGGCCAGGCAAGGGCTTATACCAAGTGACCCAAAAAACATGCAGAAAAAGAGCATGATAAATCCCAGGAGGATGTGACTTCGGGATTCCATTCTATTCTGCTGCTTTGTGCACATTAAAGTTCACCCTGATCATCACATGCCAGAAAAGGCTGAAGCGCTGACACTGTTTAATGTCAGTGTTTAGAGTTGTATCTCAAGGCTGCATAAAAGTGCTGCTGTGGACATGACATGGAAGCTGAAATTATGAATCCAGATTCCAATGTCTCTGTTGGAACTCTAGAAGTAATCTTTTACAATGGAACCTATTCCTCCCGCAGAGGATGCTAGAGAAGAAATGGCTTCAAGTTGCCCCAGGGGAGGTTTAGATTGGATATTAGAAAAATTTCTACACCAAAAGAGTGGTGAAGCACTGGTAGAGGCTGCCCAGGGCAGTGGTGGAGTCTCCATTCCTGAAGAGGTTCAAAAACCATGTAGATGTGGCACTGTGGGACATGGTTTGGTAGGCATGGTGGGGTTGGGCTGATGGTGGGGCTGGATGATCTTGGAAGCCTTTTCCAGCCTTAATGATGCTATGTATCTATGTCCTGCAAAGCTTACATTGCAAAACGTGTGAAAGGGAGAAGTCTTGTTATTCACGAAGCAGATATTTTGACCTAGCAGATATTTTCCCTTCTAACTTCTGGATTTAGTAAGAAAATGATAATCTTTCCTATCAATCCCATTTTTCAGAGAGACACACTGCTGCGGGAAAGAACCAGAGAGTCTTGTCGAATACAGAGAAGCTGAGAGCTTTGTGATCGATGCTATCCAGCAAGTGATGCCTGGAATACTACGTCTTCATTTCCCAAAAGGTAATGGAAGAAAGCATAATAATAAGTGGAAGGACATGCCATGCATTGCTTTCAAATGTTAATTCCTCCAAACAGGATGTTTCAAAAGCGGGCCCTTGGGACGGCAAGCATGCGTGCATTTCAATCAGAGCCAAATAGTTCATCACAAATCTGTCCTCAGATGCTAAATTCTGCTGAGGAGAGTCTGCCTCCCTAACTAAGTTTGGTCGGGGTGGGTATAACTTCTGAATCTGTTAATGAGAAGATTTCCAGCCAACAAGGGAAGTAGGAGCAGCAGGTGATGGTCTGTTCTCTCTCTTGACCAATGACAGGATCTGAGGGAATGGCAGAAAGATGTGCCAGTGGAGGATTAGGTTGGCCATTAGGAAAAGGCTCTTCACCCAGAGGATGGTGAAGCACTGGAACAGCTCCCCAGGGAAGCAGTCACAGCACCAAGCCTGACAATATTCCAGAAGCATTTGGACAACATCCTCAGGCATATGGTGTGAATATTGGGAGTGTCCTGTGTAGGGACAGGAGTTGGAATTGATAACCCTTGTGGGTCCCTTCCAAATTGGGTCATTCTATGATTCTATGAACCTAGTTCACACTCCCAGACTGCTCCCAGCAAGGACTCCTGTTAGGCTACACCCTGCAGGCTTCACAGAGCCACTTCTGCTACAGAATGTTGTCATTTGTAATAGCATTTCCTTGTGCTGAATCAGCAAAGGTAGAGAGGAAATATGTTCTGCTTTTGAATTGAATATGTCACCTCTTTCTAAGTCATCAAACAGCTCTTTTGGGGATAAGTAACAACCGTCTTTTGTCCTTTTGCTACAAAAGGGAAACTGCTGTAATTAACATCAGACAGTGAGATTGTGCTTTGCTGTGTAAAGAGAAGGTGATGTTGGATTTGGCACTTGGTGAATGCAGTCTAAGTTTATCAGATGGTTAACCAAATTGAATGCCTCTACTGGCACCACCTTTTAGGAAAGCGATGCTATCAGCCTTGGGATTGAAAGCAAGAACATTCCAGGTTTGCCATTGTGTTTAACATTGATCCATAAACTAATGTGGTCTAGAGTTGGAAAAGAAAAAAGGCTTTGCCACGATATTAAGGAGATAAGGGTGACACTGATTCATTCCTGCCTTGCCACAGGATAACTTTTTAAAAGACTTCTGGCAGTCAGATGTATTCAAGGACAAGTCAACTTGTTTTAATTTATGTGGGGGAGAGAAGAAATCAGTGTCCCTAATGGGAAGGAGTTATCTGAAAAAACAGTGATGTAATTAATTTCTGAATCCCCCTCTGAGACTGAACTGTTGCCCACCTGCAGAATTTTGTGCATCCAGAGACAGGCAGAGCCCACTGACTCTCAGACTTACCACTCTTCCTTTCCTTTTTCTCCTCTCACTCCATCTGTTCCTATAGCACCTGTATTTCTATGCCTCACTGACTCTCCATCTGTTTCTGGAATTTGTATCTTTCTCCTCTGCTTACGGCCCTTAAAATTTATAATCGAGGCAGGGAGACATTAGGAATGAGTGCCTCAACATGTTCATCCAACAAAGCCTTTACACTAATGCTTTCAGTTCCTGCCTGCTGCAGCATCTCTCAAGCCTGTGCCTGCTCCTCCAGGGCAGCTTTAGACTATTTCTAATAGCCCACCATCTGGCTCCAATAAGCAGTTAAATCTTATTTCACCCAGCTGTTGCTGCTGATGCAATTTGTACCTTTGCCCATATAGGAGCTCTGTCAGAGAATACAACCCAGCAGCAGGATTGCTGAAGACCACTGTGACCTGGTTTCAGGCTGCCAGTGACTGACTGACTTTGCTGGTGGAAGACTGACAAAGTAGATTTCCTCCTCAGCTGGCTGTTTCTAGGCCTGGAGACAAAAATACTTCCTTTTCTATATTGATCAGTTAGGAAGTTTGTTCTCACCTCTCACCTTTCTTTCACAAAAGAAAATTGAAAAAAAAAAAAAAAGAAAAGCTGCCATTCAGTGTGAAATACAACGCTGGAAATTGATCCTGTGATATATCAAAACTGCAACACATTAAGTGAAGATTTAATTGCATTCATATCTTTCGTTAAAAACCTCATAAAATACACACACAGAGGATTACTAGAAATTTAATATAGAGTGCAAATTCTCATCCTTAATACTCCAGTAATCTCACATATCAGATAGACACATTACTCAAATGAAACGATATGTTGACAACTTGCCTAACCTCGACTAGAGAAACACTTGAGATTATACTCTGCAAACATTTTTGTTCATGTAGGAAACCAGCCAAAAATATGGGAAAGTAAGCTGCCATGCAAACATAAAAACTCAAGTTTCTGTCTTTGCAGGTCTTTGGGCTGTACCGCCTGGTGTTTGTTTCTCTACTTCTACAGCTGCCATTAGCAGCTTCGCTCGCTCCTAGGCATTTTCCATTCCTCTCCTTGTTTCACCTACACTAATAGAGCACAAAAGACTGCTCTCTGATGAGTGTTTCTATAAATGCTATTAACCCACACGCTGAAGTTCTGCACTGCGATACTCCAGGAGGAAAGAGAAGCTGCATAAATGGACAGCACCAGTACCCTGAGAACCTCGGAATTCCAATTATATTTTAACACACATAATCTTAAGGAAATTCACAGCAACAGTTAATTACAGGGTGGCACTGTAAGTATCCTGGCCAGATGAAAGGTAGTTCGTGTTCCTGTATCATGTATGACCTCCTATGATGGGGATTTGGTTACAGCTGCTGCTGTGCTGCTGCTGGTAAATTAATTATTTTAAAGAATGCTCCAGGATTCATGAAAACCAGTGGAGCTGCAGATGGTAGCACCGTTGTGGTAAGGGGGAAACTATGTTAGGTCACAAGGCAGCTTGTTTTCCAAACTAAAAGTCACAGCCATTTCTTTATTGTACACCCCCCCCACCCCCCCCCCCTCCCTGGTCAATCAACTGATTATCAAAATGGAAAATCTTCAGGAGTTATTATTCCAAAGGACTGAGTCTCTCTGCCATTTTTAGTTTATCATAATGCAATTCAATCTGTCACTGGATGTCACTTTGCTCATACACAGTTTGCCTGTAAAGCTTTCAGTGTAACAAAATATAGTTGCTCCTACCATTTCTTAATCTTCTGCTGGTATTCAGGCCATTTTAAAAAGGTGACCTAGTATCATTCTCTCAGGCATTCAGTTAATCTGGTGCAAAAGAACTTTAAATAAGTAGCTATCCTAGCCTGTTCTACTGGAGGAGATCCTGGGCTTTTGGAAATACAAATCCCCATGATAGATACCTGAGACATAAACTGGAAAGATACGTATGGAGATATTATTAAGTCACGCTTTGAGATTTTACAGCACCGTTCAGCTAAAACTTAGAAAATGCTGTAGAAATATTAACCCCCCACAACACCCTTTGCACAGAAGTAAACATGAAACCCATGGAGTCCATGTGACTTGCTCAAGGTCACACAACCAAGGCTTTACGTGCATCTCAGCTTTAGGGTTTCTGCTCGAATAACTGAGATGCACTCCCAAACCCTCAGAAAACAATCAAATAAATAATAATTTTCAGTGGTCTGGTAGGACTGGCTGGAAATGAGGTGCAGTTCAGAAGATTGCAAGATATCCTCACCCAGGTGTGTAAATTTGAAACTCACTTTAATTTCATATGGAATTATAACAGTAATGAAACGAGATTGAACTCAAATGAATAATGAGCTCTAAATTGAGAATGGTGTGATAATGCTTTCCGTGGTTCAATTAGTCAGCCATCTGTAGTACTTTCTAGTAATAGTTACATTGCCTGGTTTAGGAGAGATTTAAACGCCTCTGTCTAGTTTTCAAGAACACGTACACGTTATACAAGAGATATTGGGCATCGTGAAGAAAACATAACAGGAAATGTGTGTGCATTGACCCACATCCAATAGGAATGTAGTCTGAATGTTGAAAGCCTTACCCGGAAAAAATACCTGGATATAATGGAACTTGCACCTTTCATTCCCTTTGAAGCTGTCTACTCGAAAAACTCACCTCAGACTTGAATATCTTTTTCCCTTCCTGTTTCCACTGTGCAGCTTCTGTTTGGATATCGCCTGGTGTGTTCCTGCTCAGTAGGACCGAGTCTAGAATTGTCTTCTGTCATGTTATAGAAGCACTGAAAAGCACTGGCTCCTAACACAGAGCTTATCCTCAGCACGAGACACGTCCTCCTCAGTATCTTGAGTTCATAAGGATCTCATCCTTCATCTAGGAAGGTTTAGCAAGTTACAGAACTGGACTGTTTTTATTCGACTCTAACTGGGATGATAAGAAAAGATGTTTCAGTACTGCAGAAATATCGGTCTAAGGTGAGAACCAGGCAGCATGGGAGTTTTGAGGAAGTTGGAGCAAACTGAAGGTCGATCAACTCTGATCTAATTGTCTGAAGATGAAATTGCTCTGTCTCTAGTATGTCCTGAAAACTGGTAATAATCCAGAGAAGACTGGAGAAATGACACTCCAGGTTTCAAAACGGCCAATGCTGAACTTACTAGAGTCTGGAAGGGAAGAATCCTTCTGCAAATGGGAAGGTAAACCACTCGAGAATGTTGGCTGTGTGTTTTAGTTGGTGTTAGAAAACAGTTACTGTACCATCCTGTAAAAAGGCAGGGGAAACACTCTTTTTAAAAACAGAAAGTTTACCATTATGTCTTTCACTTTATCGGTAATGATAAAAAAACCTAATTAAATCTATCATTTTGTGATATGCACGCGGAAGTGTGTTGCATTGACACATCAACCAGGATTCAAACACATCAGAATCAGTTGACAGTGCCTGTTACTGAAAGGACACGAACCTAATGCACGATGAATGAAGTGTATTGTCTAAATACAGTCTATTTAAACTGCATCTATTTATATTAATGTTACCCTGCCCTTGACAAACTTTCATTGTCCTATTGCTCTGTTGCAGTTAGTAAATAATTGGCTTGTGACTACCTGTCTCTAAACATCTGAATCTTTCCGCAAACAAGAGAAAGTGGTTTATGAACTTTTATTTTAGATAAAGAAAGTGAATTTCCTTCTAGGAAAGCAAACTAGTAGTGAGCTTGGTTTGCCTATGAGTAAAAGCATCACTGAAATTCTAATTTAATTCTTCTTGGTTTAAATTAGAATGAATATTACACTTCTAGGGCTTCTCCAGGACCCCACTCAGACCACTGAGGTACTGATAATTTTGTATTATAAAACTTAATACAGCTGTAGGGTTCTCCAGCACTTAAGAAGGTTGTGGTTTTAATTGTAGGTGATAAACACCTTACACATTTTTGAATTTCACCTGTCTTGGTCCTAAGGACATAGATACTTAAAGAGCTTCATCAGTTTATCGACCTTAAAAAGTCCTAGGTTACCCATTTATTCATACAAAAAGAAAACACTTGAAATATGACACCGTGGAAATTCAGAGGGAAAAGGAAGTCTTGATGAAAAGACAATAGACCGCATATATTTGTTTCTCACATACTGAAGTTAGATAAGCAATGATATATTATCACGTTTTGCACTGAATTTCCTTCTAGTGAGGGAAGCACTGGGAAAACCTGTTGTGTGAGATAAGGTACCATGAGTTTATTGTCAGGGACTTTGAATGAGACTTGACTGAGATGGTGGCTAGGTGAAAGGGTTGTGATTAATATGTCTTGTATTTAAATACAATTTAGTATGCCATTGCCTAAAACTGCATGTTAATTAATAATTAAAAATTATCTGCAGGATAGCCACCTGTGAACATTTATGAAAATAGATGCTTTATTATGCTTTTCCCCAAAGATTTGCTACACTGATTACAAATTAGTCTGTGTCTATTATTAGATATGCACATGTAGATTATTATTAGATACCTTCACGTATCTTTCATTGATGCAGCTACAAGAAAGCAAAATAGCACCCACTGCATAAGACACAAACAACCCATGCCTCCTCCCAAATAACTTCTCTAAGTTCTGAGCATAGGTTGAATTGCAATTAGCTTATATCAGAAAGCAGAAATTAACATTTGCCTGCAGATCAGATTAAATTAAAGCCACGAATATGTGTAGATGCAGCATATGAGACTCTTCAGTCAATAAAGTTTTGTTCCACCATTATTATTTTGTTCAGAGGCTTCAGTTGAAGGTCATAACTGGAGTCTTATTTTGTTGGTTGCTGTTAAAGAAGACCCCAACATTCCACTGAATTTAGCATAGGAAAACCAATATAAGCCCTGTTGGAAAATCCTATCTTTTTAAAGCAGTCGTTCTTTTGTGGCCTTGACTTCAATTAGTTTGGATTCAGCCTGAGGGTATTTTGTTTTATAGCCTGCTGCAGGCTTAGTACCGCATATAATTGCTGCATTAGCAGAGCTGGGACATTTGACACGTATCTGTGACTACTGGTATATATTTGATCCTCAGCAGCACCATTGGAGGACATATTTGGATCTATCGGTGAGAAAACAGAATATTATGTCTTTAGAATAGTACTCCAGAGGTTCATCTGATACGTGGAATGCAAAAAAATAATGTCAGTTTATCACCGACCCTTCCAAAATTGTGACTAATTTGGGTATTATGATTTCATTATTTTATTAAATGAAGAACATAGAGTTCCAAATAGGAAAGGGAATCCTAAAGCTATATTCATGCTGGAATTAAAGGTCACCTTTATATTGCACACCAGCAAACACAACCGAAGTGCTGATGAAGTCAGCAGGTAATTAAGGACATGACTCCTACACAACCTCTTCAGCTTAGGAGTCACTTAATCATACAAGGTGCTGAGCTTTGTCGCCCTGGACCCAAACCACGTGCTTAATTATAAACATGTGACTCGGTTGCAGGATTCTGTGAGATTACTTGTGCATAACATTAGACACCTGTTTAAAGGCATTGCTGGATCAAAGCAGAAATGCTCGGCATTTGGCAGGATTGCCCGTTAACTGATTTCATCTCCTCCTCCTATTGGAAAAACCCTTTGGTGGATATGTGCTTACGTAGTGGGATGAGAAAGAGTGTCTTCCAATTACATTGAGATTCAGCTTTTCAAACCTTACCGTACGTGCTGATGTTTGATAATGAATGTGGTCCTGATTTATTTCTGCTCTGATTTATTTTCAATTGCAGATTTCCAGTTCCCAGATAATTCTGGTTCAGATAAGCAAGAAAGAAAAGCAGATAATTGCAAATACTGCTTTTCCTGCAATTACGCTGATGTTATTCTCAAAAATAAACACTGAGTTCCTAAATGTGAATATGTCCTGGAGAGAGCAAAGTGTAAGTGTCACAATAAGCTGCAAATAATCAGAGTGGCTGCTTGTTAGCATGTGGGCCCCCTTTTATGGTTTTAGTATGCCTGATGTCTGATTTTTCAGAGTTAAGCAGATTTACACCTGGTGGACATTAAATTAGCTGGTGTTCACCGCCGTTTTTCTCAGTGCCTAGTTTCAGTACACAGTCAATTCCACATTCTTCTCTGTTTTTCACAATTAGTTGACTTTTACAAAAATTTCCATAGGCCTAATGGGAGCAGAGCAGCAGTACAGTCCTGCTGCTATTACTTTGCTCCCCATGTAATTTTTTTAAGAAGTTCTACACCATGGACTTTGGAGCCCTGTAGTACTTTAAGGTTGGCAGCTGGTTTCAGGAATGACTGGCAGTGTTTCCATTGCATGGGCTCTGATTCTGACAGTAGCATCTCTCTGTGAGTGCCACGTGGCAATGTTGGCTGCTGGACTTAAAAGAGAATTGCCCAATGCAAACAGGCATTTTTAGACACATCATATTCTTTTTCCTCTTTTCAGTTGTGTCTTAGAAGGGTCTAAAGCCAATTGCTCCACAAAACTTACCTCCCTGTTATTCCCTCATTGAGTACAGGGTGAAGGGGGGTGCTGCTTCTCTCATTCAATGGCTTGGATGGACATCGAGGCCCACTCAGGAAAAGGGGAACAAATGGTTTAGAAGAGAGGTGTTTTAAAGTTCTTTTTTCTTTATTTGATTTTCTTTGGGTATTCTTTTGACATACTGTTTAACTGCTGTTTCTGTGTCTCCTTTGTTCGCCTACCTGTGTTTTAACTGTGGTTGCTACTATTCTGCCTTCAGAATACCCCAACATGTTCCTACTTTCTTTTCTCCTGTGGCAAAATCCCTGACTGGAAGGAAAAATCATTATTACAAACAGTAATAAACAGACTCTGGTTTGCAGGATCCAAGAGTGCTTTGAAGACTGTGGATTGTTATTTATTAAATGCACTTACAGACCTCAGAAGGCATAATTTCACTTAATTAATATTGCTCCTGAAGTCGTTATTTCTGCTGTCACCTTTTTTTGGATGCCAGCCATAGCTTCTTAACATTCTGTTAATGCATAAACCATACTCGTTTTCCAATAGGAAGTGGTCCTACTGTCAAGTAATACTGCATCTAACCAAATACTGTGTAGATTGGGATATTTGGTAAGGTGAAAGTGAGGACAAGGCAGTATGCTTAGGTCTAATTAATAAACAAAATACAAGGATTTGTAAAAAAAGCCTTCTCAAAAAAAAAAGTTGAAGGAAAATATGTTTGCCACACTAATTTGTATTAAATTTTTATTCATACTTTATGGACTAAAGTGAACAAGGGATTTTCTTTAATATTTTATTTGACTGGCTTGAACGCAAGGGTTCCAGTACTCTGGAGATGATCACTCTGAGTGACTGGGTGACCCATTAAAACATTCTGCTGAGGTATGTCTTTGTCCTGCCAGCTGGAGGATTTTGCCAGGGTGAAGTGCCAAAATAGATCTCAATACAAAAGTTTGAAGCAATTCAAGGAAATTGTTATGTAACCTCACTGCCAAGAATAGTGTTCACGTATACTGTTACGGAGAGATAGGATGGAGTTGGATGTATTTGCAAAGCAGTTTGATAAGAAGGTGTTATAGGGTGCAATATATTATCATGCTAAATATATACTTCAGCCTTTGAACAGTGGTAGGGTAGATGCAAAATAAGCTAAACGCGATTTCCAATTCATATGCACTGAAATAGTTTGACTAAAGTCTATGGAAAGAAGAAACACTGAAGATCATCATTTGTCATATGCAAATATATACTTCTGTGCAGCCATGCTACCTAGGCTTGTTCAGCCTGGAGAAGGGAAGGCTCCAGGGAGACCTTATAGGAGCCTTTCAATGTGTGAAGGGGCTACAGGAAAGCTGGGGAGGAGCTCTTGACCAGGGAGTGCAGGGATAGGATGAGGGGGACTGGCTTTCAGCTGAAAGAGGGGAGATTTAGATGAGATAGCAGGAAGAAATGTTTTCCTGTGTGGGTGGGGAGGCCTGGCACAGGTGCCCAAAGAAATTGTGGCTGCCCCATCCCTGGAGCTGTTCAAGGCCAGGCTGGGTGGGGCTTGGAGCACCCTGATCCAGTGGGAGATGTCCATGCCCGTGGCAGGAGGCGGTGGAACTGGATGGCTTTAAGGTCCCTTCCAATGCAAACCATCCATGATTCTATGATTCAGATGCATATTAGTGTCACCTCCTGCAAGTGTTTCCTCTTCAGAGTCTTTAAGACAAGGACAGCACATCTGTTCTTACGTGTGTTTGACATCAGCACAGGATCTTCCTCAGCGTCTCAGAGAGCAAATATTTTGCATTAAACCAGAAACCTCTCAGAATTATTTCCTGTTAAGTTTTTATTTCCTCTACCTGTTTAATCACTAAAAAGGTATTATTTTTCACTCTTCTGCCAGGACTAAGTGGGAACAGAAAAAAATAGTATTAAGGCAAGGCCCAGAGCTAATTATGCAAGGCACTTGTGATTATATGTGAAGTCTGGGATATTGTGTCTTCATAATTCGAAGTCAACGTCGAATGCCCCACTAAGCTCAGGAATACAGATCTACCCGCTGACTAGTAAACATTCTCTATTATTACTTAATTGTACTTCCTTGTGTAAGTTCTTGCTCTGCTGTAGCTACTGATGTTACATAAAAGTTCTATGGTGACAACAAAAATGTAAAGCAGGAGGCTCTTGGTCACAAACGGTAATTATTTAAGCTGTCTAAACTCATATAAGGTAAAACCATTGCACCTTATACAGAATTGCTCCTGCAGCAACCTGCAGCCCAGTGAATAAATACATCCCTAATTGTTGGAACTTTGACTTTTTACCTTGGAAAAATATTTACCTTTAGAGAACCTTAAGCTGCTTGTTCAACATTTACTCTGTACCTTTAATTAAATGGCAAGGTTTTATATCTAACCATTATACAAACAAGGTGTGACAAACACGGTTACGGTATCTTGGTATATAAAGGCTGTTAGACTTTTTAAATATAATTTCCCTCAGAATAACATGCAATTGTTTTCTATCATTTCAGACACATCAAAGATCTTATGGCAAAACTGAGGACTCGTTTATTCTCTTACCTTTCATTGCTTGAGAAAAAAAATACTACTCTGATAATCTAGTCATTGTGTAGAGAACATAGATATCATACACTGTGGCTCCATTTATATGTTTTTTAAACATGCCAAATTAACCCCTGGTATAACACCATGTCACCAGTGAATCTGGGCTATTTGCTTGGATTATTTAATTTTAATTGAAAGCTTTATGATTCCAAAAGAGTTTCTCTGTCTTCAGTACTTAGTACATGAACCCTTGGAAATCCTGACTGTTTCACAGTTATCGTCTCTTTTCTTTATATAGCACACACTTTCCTCCTTTTTTAACCATGGCTTTCTTTATTGGAATGTGCAGAAAATTTTCTCACACAAGCAAAATTACAAACCACTCTGATTTATAATTTATTAATACAGGTACAGTTATGCAACTTTCTTTAGCTTGTGTTTATTGCATTTAATTAAGTAATTTGTTATTGATAATGAGCAATTTTTCAGATCAATTCTATCTGATTAAATGCAACAGCTCGTTCTTCCTTATTTGGATATTTAATTGCTAAAAATGAGATTGTTCTGGGTGTTCAGATCCTTGCTGAATGGGGGGGGGGTGTTTATTGCAAAGATCTAGGTTTGATGAATATTTTAAATATTTTCCTTCTGTGGTACTGTACACAGAATATCCACAAGAGGGAACTGTTTTACATAAAGAGGAGTCGTTTCCTTGCTACTAAAAGACTACTTTCTGGAACCAAACCCTCCAGATTTATGTCAAGCTGCATGATTGTGTCCCAGACTGTGCTATTTGGTAGCAACAGAAAAATCACAGGGAAACAGAGTGTTCGTTATGTTCTGTAAATAGCATTCAGTTAAACAAGTAAATTTTGAGCTCTCATGTTGAACTATAGAAAACTAATCTGCAAACTAATCTGCATGAGCTTCTTGTTTGCTCAGGAAAGATCTCTCCAGGAAACAGAGCTGGAAAATCTTGCCTGCTCTTAAGGCAATGTGAAATAGTTACAATTGTAGTATAGAATCATAGAATGATTTCTGTTGGAAGGGACCTTAAAGCCCGTCCAGTTCCAGCCCCCCTACCATGGGCCAGGGACTCCTCCAGGGTGCTCAAAGCCTCATCCATCCTGGCCTTGAACATATCCAGGGATGGGGCAACCACACCTTCTCTGGGACCTGTGCCAGGGCCTCACCACCTTCACCATAAAAAAATTTCTTCTTAGTATCTCATCTCAATCTCCCCTCTTTCAGCTTAAAACCATTCATCTCGTCCTATCCCTGCACTCCCTGATCAAAAGCCCCACCCCAGCTTTCCTGCAGCCTCTTTCAGTACTGGAGGCTGACCTAAGATCTCCCTGGAGCCTTCTCCAGGCTGAACAGCCCCAGCTCTCTCAGCCTGTCCAGGTATGGGAGGTGCCTCTGCCGTCGGATCATCTCAGTGGCCTCCTCTGACTTGCTGCAACAGATCCATGTCCTTCCTGTGCTGAGGACTCCAGAGCTGAACACAGGACTCCATGTGTGTCCTCACCAGAGCGGAGCAGAGGGGCAGAATCCCCTCCCATGCCCTGCTGGTCCCACTTCCAATGCAGCCCAGGATACGGTTGTCTTTCTGGGCTGCATGTATAAAGTGAGAAAACAGATTTTCAGACTGCAGCCTCTCTGTCAAATCTTCCAAACCCTCTCAAACAACAACAAGGGAAGTTGTATGCGATACCTGTGACTCCAGAGACCCAGCCCTTGTTATCTACCAGACCATAATACAGAAGAAACTCCACCATATAGAAGCATTCCCTGGGATGTACTGTGCTACTGCTGTTCATTGCCCAGATCTTTGGAGGTGCACAGGGCTTGTGGTTTCCATTAGTGGTAAGAGCATCTGTAAGTACCAGCACTTCTGAAGTTCAGATATTGAGTGGCTGTGCTATGATGCTCCTGCCCTTGCTCCACTCCTGGTGTTTGCCGATGGATGGAAGGATCCGTTTGTATGTGTACAGCTGTGAAAAGGGTGGCCCTGGAATCCTGACCCAGGAACACAGAGGAAATGAGGTTCTGGGCCCAGGTCCTGAGATGTGTGATCCTGTCCTAGTGGCCTTCCATCTGTGGGGAGGGTTGGCAGTGAAAGAGGCGGGACGGATCGGCAGCTGTGGCAGAGGAGTCTGCGGCTGCACGTGAAGTTTCTTTTCAACCTGACTTGTTTTCTGCATCTAGAAATCCTCCCCTTAATTCCCTCTTACAACATGTTGCCTCCTGGGAATGGGTTGCTTCAGGTGCACTATAGAAGTATCGGCTTTCTGCAGAGATACAGTAATGTAGTATTTTCTCACTTGTATGAACCCCAGTATTATTGTCCTATGCTTTCTCTATTCAGGGACTTCTATTAATCCTTGAAAAAGGAAGACCTCTCTGGAAGGGACAGAATGGAGGAACAGGCTGGAGTGAGTCATCGCTGGGCTGCACCTGTAACCAGTAGGGCGAGGGAAGGCAGTGGGTTTGGAACTGGATGGGCTTTCAGGTCCCTTCCAACCCAAACAATACTATGATTCGATAATTGTGATAAACTCACAGTGTTAGACCTACGGTGATGTTATTGCAAGAAAAAGTGGAGGTGAGTGGGTTAGGGAGCCCCATAAAAACCTTTGAGAACTCATAAAATGCTCATTACCATCGCTTAAATGGAAAACAAAACCAAATAAACCCAGGGTAGATGCAGAAACTCCTACCAGGAAAGGTTAAGAGACGACTCTTTCATAATGGTGGCTCTGTGCATGAGTAGGGACTGGATCAGATGGGGGAAGGTCAGGCACACCAAGGCTGTTGTCTTTTACCCTTGGAACCATGTCAAGAGGATCTGCATAATACTTTGTACAAACAACCGGGTGAGCACGCCATGTGCCAAATTGAGATTTTAATCTCTGTATAAATATAAATAAATATATAAAAATATAGATCAAAATTCCTCTGCTTTTCAATAGGCATCTGAAAAAAAATCAAGAGACAACCATCAAGGTTTTCTTTCTAGATTTCCACCCACCTCCCCCCAAATGTGTCATTTTATATTTCCAAGGGTTAATTTCAGGAATATTCACAGCATGTGCAGCATTTTACAGGGCTTTTGCAGTATTTCCCCATATCAATGAAAGGCAAACTGCGAACGCTTTGAGCTGAAAAGCCCCACGCTGCACTTTCCTGATATTTATTTCCCAATATTTACCTCCCGCTCCATCACTGTGTTTCCAAACCAGTACAGCTCTCCTCTTCCCTCCCCCCCTCGCATCCCTGGGCACCTGCTGCTGCAACTCAACCGCCTTCTCTTGGAAACCCTGACTGTGCCCCTTCCCTCCTTTCCCACTGCACCCCCAATCATACTGCCCCCCTCTCTTCCCCCCCAGGCTACTCCCCCATTCCTGTTGCCCCTATTATCCCTTCCTGCTGTGCCCCCATTCCTACTGCCCCCCACTCTCAGTGCTGCCCCACTTCTCCTTCCCCCTCCCTCCATCCCCACTTCTCCTTCCCCCTCCCTCCATCCCCACTGCCCCCACATTCTCCCTGCCCCCCATTCCTTCCCTTATCGTTGCCCCCATCCCTTCGTGCTGCCCCCCCATCCCCACTACCCCTTCATTCCCACTGCCTCCCCATTCTCACTTTCTTCCCTTCCCAGCTGCCCCTCCATCCCCACCGCCCTCCCCATTCCCGCTGCCCCTCCATCCCCTCTGACCCCTATTCCCTCTGCCACCCCATCCCGCTACCCCACCATTCCAGCTGTCCCCTCTTCTCGTCGCCACCCCCATTCCCGTTTCCCCCCCCCCCCCCCCAAACCCCTGTTGCCCCCCTCCCGCGCAGGGTCCGCGCTGCCCGCAAAGCCCGGGGTGGGGAGGTCGCTGTGTGCGGGGGGGGAGTGTGGATGGATGCGGGAGGGGGTGTTCGGGGGGTGGCTGTGTGCGAGGGGGTACCGCGGAGAGGGGGGGGTGGCTGTGTGCGTTATCCGCTGCGTCACGGCATCCCCGCCCCTCCGCGGCTGCGGACAGCGCTGCGCGGCCCCGGTGATGATGATGATGATGATGGTGGTAGTAACGGACCCGCCCGGGCCGGCAGGACTTGTTGGACCAGTATCTCCTCGCCGCGGTTGGGAACCATCTCGTCGCCACCTGTGAAGCTCCTCGCACCAACACCACCTCCCCCGCGTTTCTCCCTTCATCCGGACCCATGGGGCGCCAGGAGCCCGCTTGAAGCCTTCATCCCCTCCCGGTCCATCCTCGCGGCGGCTCAGAGGGAGTGGTGGGAGCGGCATCCTGCGCCCCGGAGGGACCTCCCGGAGGATGGGCGAGCAGGAGGCGGCGGCGCGCGCACAGATGGGCGAGCGGAGGATGAATTAAGGAGCCACAGGAGCTGCTGCCCGCGCCGGGGGGGGGGTGGGGGGGAAGGAGAGGAGAGGAAGGGGCTGGACTTGGAGGAAGAGGAGGAGGAGGGTGCGCGGTGGGGTGGGTGGGGGGGGGGGCGAGTATCGCTAATAACAAGTTAAAGACTAAATAATAACAGAACACCTGCGGGAAGGACCCGCGGTGGAGGCTGAGGGATCCGCGGAGGCTGGGACCTGCGGAGGCAGAGATCCCCGCGGATTCTAAGAGATCCCCGCGCAGGCTGAGACCCGCGGATGCTGAGAGGATCCCGCGGAGGCTGAAGGATCTGCAGAGGCTGAGGGATCCGCGGAGGCTCCGGGGGGTAGAAGCGCTGGGTGGCTTAGAGAGCCGCTCCGGAGCATCAGTTGGTGGTGGATGATTATTTTGGGGGTGGGGGCTGTGGATGCGGGAGAAGGAAGGGGTGGGAATCTAACGAGGGGACGACCTTTTTATTACCATTTTTGATTTTATTTTTTTTTTTATTGTGACATTATTTCAAGAAGGAGGACGTTCGGAATTTCACCGGCAAATTGACCTTTTTTTTTTCTTTTTTTTTCTTTTTTTTTTTTTTTTTCCACCCCCGGTTTTGCTCGTTTTGTTAGTTTGCTTCGGTTTAGGGTATTTTAATTTTTTTTTTAATTTTGCCTTTTGGAGCATTTTTGTTTTTTTTTTTCCCCCCAGCAATATGGCTGGTGCTGGGGTGCTGGGGGGGTGCTGGCGGCGGGGGGAGCTCTGGGCAGCCCCTCGCTGTTAGAAAGCGATGGCAAATGGCAGCGGCGGCGGCTCCTTCCCGGGCGGCAGCGGCATTAGAATGAGTAACAATATCAACGCCAACAATCTCAACACAGACTCGTCCTCCTCCCCCGTCCATGTGCCCAAGATGGATGCGCTCATCATCCCGGTGACCGTGGAGGTGCCCTGCGATAGCCGCGGACAGCGCATGTGGTGGGCTTTCCTCGCCTCGTCCATGGTCACTTTCTTTGGGGGACTCTTTATCATCCTGCTCTGGAGGACCCTCAAGTACCTGTGGACTGTCTGCTGCCACTGCGGGGTCAAAAACAAGGTAAATCCCCCTCCCCTTCGCATCCTGGTGGTGGGTGGACTGGAGGAGAGGCTGGTGGCACTGGGGCAGAAGCCGTCAGGCTGTTGTTGCGTGGCAGCGTGCTGGTGTGGTAGGGTTGCCACGGACTGTAACGTGGGGAGTGTGGCTGGAGGAGCAAGGTGCTGGGTGCAAGCCAGAGTTTATGCCCTCCTTGTCCTCCTCTCTTTCCCCTTCCACCCCTTCCCCTCTCTCCCTCCCGCCCCAGCGCTTTCTTCTGGAGGCACCAATGCTGGGCTCGTGGAACGGTGTGGTTCTGGAGTTGCTGGTGCATCCCCCAGGACTACGTCTAATGGTGGGGTGGGACTGTTTATCTACTGATCTGAGCTCTCAGTTCTCTAACGGAATGAGAAAGTTTGGCAAAATTAAAAAGGTACATTTCTCCGGTATTTTTTTTTAAAACTGGTTCCACTCCCTGAGAATCTGTGGCTCTTCTGTTTCAGAAACGAAATGTAGATATCAAAAAGTATTTAGTGTGTTCATAAATAACACAGTAGATCGATCTTTCTTTAACCTAAGTGTGAAATCTTTGAGGCAACCTGTCTGCCCCTTTGAGTTTTGCGTATTACCAGCTGGAGGAAAGCACGGCACCTGAAGTGAGGTTTGTCTCCTAGTTTGAAGGGTCTCTTCCAAACCAAAGCCAAGAACTTGCTCGGGTCCAGCCTTTCATTTTTGGTTGAGACAAATGGGATAGAAAGTGTTAAGACTCTGTATTTGTGAAAGTGGATTTTGACAGACCCCAAAATAGACCAGCAGCTGGAGTTTCTCCCCTTCCCTTTTCACATTTTTTGGATTACAAATGGAATAATATCTGCTTCAGTTATTCCTGGCACACAGACACCCACAAAAACACACACACCTTTTAATATATGGTTGCTAGGTTGCTGGCTTGCTTTGACGTACAGTGAGCTGTCTTCCCCCTTCTGCTGTCCTCTCCCTCCTGAACACTCTTGGTACAGCTCATAACCCGGCTGTGCGGAGGATCTCACGCTTCGGGGAAACCAGAAACAAAGTTGGAGTGTGAGAAGTTACGGTACTTGTTTGTGTGGGTTTAGTGAGGTAGATGTCCAGTTTGGATTGCTGAAAGGAGCCTCTAAAGGAAGCTGAACAGTTGGCCTATCCAGGGAAGAAGTGATTGCTAGAGATAAGGAATAAATAAAAGCTTTTCACTCAACCTTTAAGCTCCAGAAAACCTACCAGACAGCATCACTCCTCTATAGGCATTTTTTATTCCATTCAAAACCAAAACTGAACTTTCTTACCGAGCTGTTAGCTGGTATGATGACAAAGCTCAAATTAATTTGTGATGATAAGTGTGTCTTGTAAAATGCCATTTCCTGCAACAGTAAAAGGCCTTTTTCAAAAATAGGTGGGCAGTTAAGACTTACCTTCATTTTTTTGTTTGTGTTTACCATTTTCCTCTCTACATGATGGGACAAATCTGCAAGGGCTATCAGGGATTGTGACAAAAAAAGAAAATCTTACAGGTTATCACCTTGTGCTTCTTCAGAGAATGAAAAGTTAGAGCCTTGTACACAGGATTCTTATGCATGGTGACTTGGTGGGTGGTGGTGGCCTGATAGTCTGTTGTTGGGACATGGTCAGTTAAAGTAGATCATTGGTTTCTTAACCAGTACAGGAAGGCATCTCCAATTGTCTCTAAAACCTCTTAGGCTAAAGATATTGGGTCACTAAATAAAAGATGTCATTGAGGTGTTCCAGCACTTCCAGTCTGAATGGTTGGACTCACCATGGCTGTGTCAGGCTGTAAGATTAGAGTTTATTTCATATTTGAGACCTGAAGTAGCTGTGTCCGTGAATGTCGTTCACTGGGGTAGGGGGGTGAAGGACTCTGCAGGTAGGGGGAGATACACTTCTCTTTTTAGATTGTTTTCCGCTTGTAAGGGTTTTCAAGGGTGAAGAAGAGCTTTCAAGGGCTGATCCTGCATTCCTTGCATATTAAAATACGGAATTGGAGGGAATTTTGTGTGTATATGGAGTAACTAGTTATTGCAAAACACATACATAAAGGCCAATTGCAGTAACAGCTCCAAATTTCTTAAACTTTGCTGTTAGCAAACACATGGTTTGTGCTTCCTGGTAACTTGGGAAGGGCTGCTGAGGCTGCGGGGGGAAAACGGGAATGTGTATATATGCAATGTTGACTATATTGGACCTGCTAGCATAAGAAGTTTTACAAGATGTGGCTCCTCCTGCTGTGGGACTGAAGAAGTTTTCTGCATGTTAGTACCTTTCCTTCCCTGTGCAACCTCTGCTGCTGCTCTGCAACTTGTGGCAGAGTTGGGTTACCCAACATCATCTCATCGTCTACAGACTGGTCCCAGTGAGTGAGCTAAGAGAAATCTTTCTCATGTCTGCTTTCTGTGACACTTCTTATTGAAGAATTCACGTGTAGATGTGAATAATTCACAGAGTTACTGTGCTAACATCCATGTTCATATATGTTATTGCAAGGAACTGCTAAAAGTTTCATTTTTTTTCCTGCTGTAGTCTAAGCACAGCATTGTATTCCTCAGATTTGTCAGTGGTTGTCAACTTGATTTTGGGATGTAACACCATTTAATGGTTGCATAGAAGGATTTGGAATGTTGTTTGTTTGTTCCCCCCACCCCTTAACTCATTTAATTTAAGGCTGGAATTTAAAAATGTGATATAAACATTTTAATCCTTTGTGGTATGAAATTTCACTACAGTTTTTCTTTTTTCTTGGAGATAAGAAAGTCAAGATACTCTAAAGCAAGAATATGAAACAGAATGGTAAACATTGCCTCTTAAAATTCCATATCCAATTGATGCCATTGTATAGGGACAGAATTATTATTAATTACATTAATTATGTAGTAAGAATGGTTACTGAAATTCTAGGATTTTTAAAATCCACGCTTGGTTTGTGAGATGGGGCTTTTTAAAATCTGCCAAAAAGACAAAAGTAAATCTTGACGTGCACTGTCAGTGTTTCATATGAAGTGAGAGTCATTGCAATTGAAGTCCTTGCATTCCTTTATTTAACAGGATATATAATTTCAGATGTAATTTTTCCAACATTAGCTACAGTCATATTGTAGAGACTTATATGTCATTTTTCTCTTCAGTCTTTACATCAACATTTTAAGGAATACTTAATTCTGGTTAAAGAGATTATCTTTGCTTTTTCTTTGTCCCTTGACCAATTCATTCCTGTTTCTACATTAAAAGTAGAATGAGATTGAAATTCAATGGGCTGTACTCTGACACCATAAGTCGCTCTTGTTATGAATATAACAACAAAAAATAAAATATGAATGATGAAATGCCCAGTGCACATAGTGATTAAATGTGCAATTGTTCAGTCTGTATTCTTTTGATTATATGGATCTGCTACTGCATGTTCTCTGCTCCTAAAGGGCATTTTCTACTGACAGTTTCTGATAATTGTGTTTTTAGCTTTGAACAAACTCTTAAACAAGGTAGAAGAAGCAGTAGTAGGAAGAGAGAGCACAGGTTTGGGGCACAGCTGGCTCCTGAAACTGGCCAGTGCAGAGTGCACTGCCCAGTGCATTTGTATCCTGGTGAAGAGTGTGATTTGTGCTGGTCCTTGGTTCCCCAAAGAGTGGTATCCCTTATGTACCCCGTGCTTTCAAGGCTCTTGCAGGTAGAATATATCTTCATTGCTGTGCTTCTGTTGGAAAGGTTTCAGTGTTTTAAAGAGCTTTTTACCCCCACAGCCCTGGATTCATATACATATTAGTGGCCGTGTTTAGTATTGTGTTGATGGTTGGACTTGATGACCTTACAGGTCTTTTCCAACCTTAACATTGCTGTGATTCTATATAAAATGAAATTACATTGTGATTATAGATGGAAACTGCTAGCCTGAAGTGACAAGTCATAATAGTAGTCTTTGATATCATTGTATATATATATTTTTGGAAGCTTAATAAGATATAAAGGTGGATTTGGTCGGCAGAAACCCATCAATATACCCATTTGTTCTGAATAGAAAAATTGAAGTTTCACTGTAAGTACAATATTTGTAGAACTCTTCTTTTAGAGGTTAAGAATTTTCAGCCAGACCTCTAAGGCCTGAGAAAATTTTTAAGTGGAAAAAGGTCAGTTTTCCCTAAAAGAAGAGGTGTTTCTACCAAACAGTTTTAAAATAAAGGAGAGTGGATTTAGAGTGGATATAAGGAAGAAATGTTTTACAGTGAGGGTGGTGAAACACTGGCACAGGTTGCCCAGGGAAGTAGTGGAGGCCCCATCCCTGGAAGCATTCGAGGTCAGGTTGGATGGGGCTCTGAGAAACCTGATGGAGTTGAAGATGTCACTGCTTCTGCAGGGGGGGTTGGACTGGATGACCTGCAAAGGTCCCTTCCAAGCCGAAGCACTCTGTGATTCAGACTGCCTGTCATACAGCTAGGTTTGCTGATGTTCTAGCAATACCTGCATAAACCTTCTCTGCAAGTAAAATTAACAAAACAAACTCAAAACAAGGCAATGTATTTTGAGAATAGGGTGATGATAAATTGAAAGTGTGTGTGGACACATAACGCGAGAGGTCCCTTCACTGAAGTCTGTTTGTGGGAACCTCACCTTGATGATGTACCAAGCAGACGTGTCTGAACAACTGGAAGGCTCAAGGGATTAGCAGTGGACTGTGACACATTTTGCTTGTTGGTCACATGTGCAGCCTGGCTCAAGGCACTGCATCGTTCCCGTCTCATGGCTATCAGGTGGTCTGCATGTAATTGCTCTGTGAGCGTCCCACCGGACAGGTTGCCAATGGAAGAGATGGCCATGGTGGTGGAGAGTTCAAGGTCTGAAAGAAAAGGTACTCACAGCTCTTTGCAGGTGGTTTTACAAGTGGAAGAGGCACTGACACGGAGAGGTGCATGCTGCTGTTTTCCACGCAGTGAAAAAGATGATGCTTTTGGCTCTCTGGAGTTCCTAATGGATTTCACATCTTATAAACACATGCTAAAATGGGTTATGCAAAAAGAAAATGTATGGACAATGATTTAAGCTGTAAGCGAATCTCAACCAAAATGTTATTTTTCTGCAATATCATACTTATTTTCAGGGCTTTGCAACATTTAATGAGAAAATCTGCTCTCAGAAGGAATTTGCAACTCTCACGCATTTGCAAATCTGTAAGTGCTGGTTGGAAACCATTAGATTTCACAGTTTCTTCCAGATTAGCTCAGTAGAGGAAATGCCTGTAATAGGGAACGAAAAGCTTTTAAATAACAATCATCTATATACGCAGTTTCGATGTGGAGAGGTTTCTGAATGCAGAATGAGGCCACTTGCAGCCCCAGAGACAGAAACACTGAAAATTTAGAGCACGCTAGTCCTAAGTATAATCTCTGTAGGGACAGGAACTAATGGTTATAATTAAAAAGGCAATGATGTTCCATGTCTGTCCTGTACTACTGAAAGAAAGTGCATTGTGGATCTTAGTCATTGAGTATCCGTCCTGGGACAAAGCTTGAAAAGCAGCAGTAATCTCCAGTCAGCAGGGAGAACACAGAGCTGTGGTCAGTGGTCCTGCTATTCTGTGGGCTCCAATTCAGGTTGACAATGGTAGCAATTCCTCAACAAGATCAGGCTGTAATTCAGCAGTAGTGAGGCATTCTGTAGAGTGAGATTGTAGGGCAGTCCAGAGCCCCTGGTGAGATGTAAATATTAAAACCTCTGGAGAAAATTAGGGGATGGGGTATTCTTTCTGTTAAAAATACCTTGTCACATTGCATACGATTATGTATTTCTACATGTAGGAAAATCACCAAATTGCCAGGAGTCTGAGAGGAATACAGCTCGTGGGCTTCTTCTAAGGGAAAGATTGCTGAAATGTTATGTGTGGGTGTTAATGGTTAAAAAATATTTTTCTCCCCCACATAGAATTTCAGTGACAAAAGGAAAGGGACTACACTTAAAAAAGCTGTCCTAAAATGCTTTGTTTCTGTAAGGAGTTCATATGCTACTACATAGTTGAAGGCTTGGTGCCTGACTTTTCCATTTGCCCTGCGAAGCTGAGTGCAAGATGGCATTAGGTCAGGACTTAGCTGGCATTTATTGCAATTTTACCTAGGTTAAATACACAAATTCCAGGTCTGTAAGTGTGAGTACTCTGTGGCACATGAGTCCTCTTGGGTGACGAGGGAAGGTGGACATGCAGCAGAAGTTTGTTAGCCCCTTTGCCAATGATGTAGCTGGAGGAATAAATAAGAACACGAGATACCCATCTTCCGTGCCCCTCAGAGATGTATTGGTCAGCAAGGGCCCATTTTGAATTGTGATGGTATTTATAGCCTGAAAGTACATCGGGTCTGCATCTTGGAGAGGAATGCTTTATTCCCATATATAGTATGCATGGCTCTGTTTAAATGAATGTGCTGTCACCGAAATGTGTTGAGTTCCGTTTGCTTTGGGAAGATGTATTGCACGTATTTGTGTGTTGGAGAGCGACAGAAACGGCAAGCGTTCTCCAAAGCCTGTTGAAATAAAGGGAGGCCATCCTCCTAACTGCAGTGGTTTTGGACCCAGGCCTAGAGGTTCGAAGCGTTCTAGATGAATCAGATATTTTTTTTCCAAACAATTCTTAATGTTAACATTGTAAGCTTTTTGAAAGCTTTATTCTTTAATTATGGCGAGTTGTATTTACTTGGCTTCCTGCCATTAAGTCTGGGATTTCAACGTTAGGAACATGATATTTAAGAAACACATAAGGTATGTTTCCACTCCGGTTCAGACTTGCACCTTCTGCCAGACCCCCCCAGGAATAAAAATCTGAGTGCTTGAACTACTGATGGTACCTTATCCTGGCATCTCTCCTACAAGCTGAGGTGCAATGGCAAATATTGGCTCATTTTTTAGAGCCGTAGTGGAAGAGGCGAAGGTGTCTCGCCCCGTGGATCACCTGCAGGATGGAGGCGCATTTAGCAATACAGCTCTGAGTCCTGGAAAACCCATTGCATGTCCTTAGCTTCACTGCCTGCTTTAAACATCAGAACTCCTAAAATATATATGAGGGCAAAAAAAGACGTACTTCTCACCAGAAGAGTGTTGAGAGGCGTTGTACCACCATAAAGAATTGTAGCATGGCACAACTGGGCCAGAATTTGCATGGCTTGTCACCATAACTGTTAGATACAAGTCCACTGTGTTGTATTTTGATTGCTTTTTATATACTCAGGAATACATTTACAATGCAGTTTTGTTTCCCATTGTCCAAGCAAATGCTGACTAAATATTTAGCATTATCCTTCTTGTTATGTTTCACTCATTTTTCATGATATCTTTTACATTTTTATGTAGTAGTTTGTATTTTATTTGTTAAACTAAAAAAGGTGACTCACTCTAAATTTGCTGTTATGAATGAGTTTAATTCCAGGACTCCTGGTGTTGTATTAATTTTCTATTTTAAGTGGGAAGCATTATTATAGACATATCTTTTAAAAAAACTATTTGCCAATTGTGACTTTAATGTTACCAAAATAAAGTGAAATATGTCAGGTTATGATTCTTTGTTTAAGCATCTTGTAATTTTTTCCAGTATGGACTGTGTTAAGCTCATTTTAATTGTGATTATGCACAGGTATCCTGCTGGACAGAAATAGTTTGAAACAGGTTACTAATTTCTTTGGCCTGTAATGGTCACAGTTGTTGTAGAGCACTCCAGGGTGTTTTCAGGTATCGTGGAGAATCCTTTGGCTACAAATGATTTGGCATCACTTTCTTGAAAGTGAGTTTGCTGGTCACTGGGCAGATGTTGTGTGAGGTTTTTATATGTTCTAGGCTATCGTGCTTGTTTCTTGGGGAAGCTGATAAACTCTTGAGGTTTAAGGGGCTGAAGGATAAACAGCCCTCCTTTTTCCTTTTCCTTTTATTCACAAGACCAGCCTAGTTATGAGCCTACAGGAAACCTGGGGAGGGGCTCCTTATCATAGAGTGCAGGGATAGGATGAGGGGGAACGGTTTTCAGCTGAAAGAGAGGAGATTGAGGTGATATCTTAGGAAGAAATGTTTTCCTGTGTGGGTGGGGAGGCCCTGGCCCAGGTTGCCCAGAGAAGTGGTGGCTGCCCCATCCCTGGAGGTGTTCAAGGCCAGGCTGGATGGGGCTTTGAGCCTTCTGATCCAGTGGGAGGTGTCCCTGCCCATGGCAGGGGAGCTTTGAGATCCCTTCCTACCCAAACCATTCTATGAAAATACTGCAGTTTGTTTTTACCAGCTTTTCTTGTTAGTTTTCTCCTATTCCCAATACATTTATGTCCAAAGGATGCTGATTCCTTCAGCATCAGAGACATCGAACTGCTAGTTTTCTGCTCATGTTATTTTCATACCACTGAAGGCTTTGAGCAAGAATGCAACTTATTGCCTTGCATCCTTGACTGTAATGTTATTTTTTCTGCTGTCTGCAGGGCAAGGTTATAGTCACCATTTGTTATGCTGGACTTTTTTTTAGAGAGATAGGGGTTATATACTTAAGGAATGATGTCTTGACTTGTGAGACGGTCTGGTTCTTGGCTTTAAGGCCATATAAAATTTTACCTGACTCAATGCTGGTTTTCCTCCTCTGGCTCAGTCTCATATGTCTAAGTTATGATCTTGTCTTTTCATGAGTCAGAAGAGCAGGATTCATATTATAGATCTCTTGTTCCTGAAAGAAGACAACACTAAGAACGTTGAAGTTTTGATATTTGCAAAAATAATTGTACTTGGATTTAGGGAGGTTCTAATTTATTAAAAGTGGAAAATGCTGTACTAAGTGTGGAGCTTTGACTCTGCCTGTATGATTTACATGATAAAATTTTAATGTTCACTTAAAATGATATGTACTGTAGGGAAAACTTGGTATCTTTGGGTTGCCAGCTCAATGATAAGATGTGATTTCAGGAGCAGAAGGAAAAAACACTTATTTTTCACATTTCCAATTGATGGCATTATGTTTGTTATTGTTATGCATAATTTCTGAAGAAAACTCAGACAGCACTTGTTTAGTTTAATATGTGGAACTTAAGACTTGCACAAAACAGCTGTTGAGACACTAGAATTTATATTGAAGATCTTGAATACACAGTTTGGTTTCAGAGTCAGTGATAATTGCAGGTGGTTTCAGAAGGAGGTATTATTATTCTTGAGAATGTGTCTCCTTATTTAGATATTTGTCAATGAATTTAGAAGCTAAAATCCAGATACTTTTTTTTTTTTTTCATGTTGGCCTCATAGTTTATCTTCAGGACTTGTGTGGAGTTTACCACATTCCCTGGCTCCTTTTTGCTGCATATATAATATAGAAGAAGGTGCTTCGGTGTTAGTAAAGCTGTTTAAAGCAGCAATGTATTTTGCTTTAACAACATGCACTCTAATTTTGTTTTTTACCTGAGAGGTTGATACACACTCTCTGATCTAAAATATGTATTTCAAGCTTATTGCTCTTAGAAATAATTTTAATAAAAAATAAGTTAAAAAAATTTTGCATGCTCCCATATTGCAGTTGTGGGGAAATCAGAACATGTCATCGTTTCTATGGCTACAGTTGCTTTAATAAAGCTGTATATAAAGTTTTGCCTTCATTGACCGTGTGTGTGATTGTTTATTTTTGGGTCTGTATTCTTTAAAGTGAGAAATGCTGATGGCTTACAGTGAATAGATATTAATCTTGTTGGTTTGCCAACTGTTTACGAAAGTAAAAGGTACCAGATATTGTATTTAGAGATCATTCTTTCGTATTAAAGCGTGGTTGAATGAGAGAATGTATATTCATCATCTGTAGAGGTAGAAAATAGTTAACCCTCTAGGGTGAACTGTTTACTTGTTTTTTTAAACATTAAGTAAACCCAGAATTTTGTAGGCTTGTCTGATTGCTTTTTATACACAAAGAGGTAGAATATTCAGCTTAGAAATTTGCTAGCATTTCTACTTGCAGCAGCGCAAGGGTGCTACAGAAAAGACTCCAGACCTGCAGCTGGTGCAGTAAGAGAATAAACCTGCTGAGTTCCTAATTGTTGAAGCCCTTTACTAATGAGCAGCCAGGGTATTGCTGAGTCTTGGTAAGAGGTAGGTCACATTACAGAGGGAGCTGATTTAAGAGGTGTGGGTGGGAGTGTTGGAGGGGAAAAAGATGGGGTGGGAGTGGATGGAGCTCCAGACTGTCATTCAGCACTTAACTGTGCTGCACCTGCGTGCTCTGGAGATGGCAGGGGAATACCAAATTGGTTTAGAGCGTGCTCGACTGCATGGTGATTTCTGTGAAAGTGTCTGAGCCACATCGTGCACTGTTCACATCTACTTCATGACTTGGTATGAAGTAAAGGTGGTGTTAACCATACCTGGATCTGACCTAATGCCTGTTGAAGCATCAACTAACCACTTTTTAAAAACCAAATTTAATCCATCAGAGCAAGGTGTTTTGTTTTTTTTTTTTTTTAAAGTATGAATTTAAATTCTGAGAGGTGACTTTATGTGAGTTACCTGAGCTGTGTTGAATCTTGATGGTTCTGTGACTGTATGACAGGCTGTGGCTGTCAGGGGGCAGATGCTCCAGATCCTAAATCATCGTGTTTTTTAGGCAATTACGTGATTAGTAAATTGTGTGTCTTAAGACTATAGCAGTGTTTTGGCCATTAATGTGAGTAAAGGTAGAGGGTTCTTCACCCCTGTAATTAAATTGATGTTGGTTCCTAGATGTTTGCTTTTATATCAGCTTATTTTGGTTTATTTGGGCTCATTTCTAATGATTTAAGAGACTATCATGTTAAACTAAAATATTAGATCATCTTGCTTTAAAAAAATGGTTTTAAATTAAAATACTAGTTTAATTCAGTGGATATCTTGTAGAAAATGCTATGTTGTTGTAAAGTATTTTTTAAAAACAGGTTCTTCAGAATTCAGTTATAGATTTTTTTTTTCTGTTTAGGTTATGTAGTCTAGAGTTGATGCTTTTTAAGCATGTATCAGACTTCTGAATGTGAAACCCTGAGATTCCCTTGTATTTGTGTGAGACTTGGAGCTGAAACTTCATGAAAATGTCTTAATATCAGGAGAGCTGCAGAGTATCCATTATGGAGACAGGCTTTGGAGAGGTAGCAGCACTCATTGCAGTCTGGGTTATGATTGGTATCGATACCTTTGAAGTAAAATTCATCACAGTACTTCATGGCAATGCTTCTGCACCATTTAAGTTCCATTTAGAGGGCCTGGAAGGCTTGTGTTTTTTGTAGTATTTTCTGCAAGTTGGAAAATGCATTACTGCAGCTCTAGGATATCGCTTTAACATGTTCCACTCTATACAAGGAGTGTTGTGTATTTCAGACAGGACTTAGCAATTTAAAAAGGTCTATCTGAACTATTTTTATTATTGTAGTATTCAGAGGCCACGTGGATTTGCAGGCTTGATTGTACCAGATCCTATTACTGGCTTTCAGAAAGGGGAGATCCTCAGTCTCGCGCATCTTGTGGTCTGAAGGCATATAATAGGGAGAAAGCCAGGAGAGCTGGGAAAGAACCAGTTTGCCTCAGTCCATATAAAGTAACCTAGTGATCGAGATAAGCAGAAAAACCCATTAGTGTGCATCCACTCACCCCCTTCGTTAGACTGACGAGGGGAACATGGTTGGCGGGTCCATTAGAGCAGTTACTATTTTTAAAGAGCTACCAGTGGTTAAAACTTGTTGTGCTGTACTCAGTTCCCTTCTCGAGGGTTTATTTTTTTTAGGCAAGCAGAGAATAAAAGGAATAATAATAAAAAATCTTTATATTTGCTGAAATGAAGTTTTAGTTGCAGTGTGTCGAGGAATTTCTAAGAATAGAAAATGTATGCGGTGGAGGGAATGAGGATGGATGACGAGAAGAAGGGAATCTGTCTAGTTCAGTATGGTATTCACTTTGTCTCTGCGCAGGCACTTGAAATATGCTTTCTCCTTGCTATTAAAAACACACAGGCTTTGACTACTTGTGTTCACCCTGGATTTAAAGAATAATGTTACTTTTAGACTCTAGGAAGGTTCTCAGTTAAACATACGCTTGTTGATTGTGCTATTTTTAGCTTCTTTGAACAACACGTGCTCTCTCCAGATATTTATTGGTGAATGTTGTATTCTGTTCTTAAAAGGAAAATCTCTCTGTGCCTTGATTATTTTTCTGCATCCAAGAAAGGCAAGATCCAGGGGCCTTATCAGTGCATTACTTCTTCAGAATCCTAGGAGATGGGGTAAATTAATTAAATCTAAAATGGCCCCATCTGGTAGTGCAAGCAATGCCAGGGGAGAAGAACAGGTGGGAGAATCTGAGCCAGAATAAACATATAATGCATTCTATAACCCGTAATGTAATTTGTGACACAGCACAAGCAGGAGACTAATCTTGGCTTTAGACTATTTACTTTATGCGTAGTGTTATTATCGAGTCAAGGGTTAATGTGACATTTTTATATGAGTTTCTGTTATGTTGCTAAAAAATCAAATATTTTTAATAATGAAACAAATGTATTTAATCCATTCTACAAAAAAGGAACAATTCCCTGTAAGGGTTTGCTTGAAAATGAATGGGTTGGCATTGAAACAGAATCAAATGAAGATACTGTTTTTTCTTTAACAGTGAACTTGTTTAAAATTTGGAAAAATATTACCCATACTAAAAATTGTGAAAAGTATGCTGCCAAATCAATTTATGTTTGTGTAAGAACAACATGAAATCTCTGTGCAGATACGAGGTAATTTTGGCAACAAAAACGTTCTTTAAATTCTCTGCAGTACTTTCAGTGTAGTCATTGCATCACTGGGAATAGGAATGTAAAAATGACTTTAAAAATTGAATTGTATTACTCAATTTTGGAGGTGTGCGAAAGGTAAGCAGTATAAATGCTGGGAGGAAGTGAATTAGATGAGAAAAGAAATGGCAATGAAGAGAATAAAGCATGATCTCTGTTTGCAGCGCGGGATTTGTAGCTTGGCAGGCTCCTTAGTGCACATTCCATTTTTATTATTGCACTGGTTAGACGTGATTTCTGTCATTGCCGATATTATGGAGTGTGTGGCTGATGGAAGACTTCTAATCTTTGGGGAAATGTATTTCATGTGGGCAGGGCAGGTGCCTGGGCCTTTTGGGATCACTTTAAAACTGCTGGAGAAAGGAGGCTGTAGAGCTTTTTGTGCCCTAAGAAACTTAGTAGAGAGATCTTTATCCAGCTTATAAAACAATAATAAAATCTCATTACGTACTTTTAAGTCAAATTCCACCCTTATCTACCAGTTTTCTGCAGCATTCTCTGTGCTTTTGTTTCTTGCTGCTTAAGTTGCACCTTTGTAGCTAAGAGAAAAACCCAACAAACCAAGACAAGAATATTTCATGTGAAGGCTGGAAGGGGCTTGTCTCATTCGTCTCACTTGAATTTGCAACCCTCAAGTGAGAGATTCTAGATGGCTTCTAAGATAACATAAATCTTGATTGTCTTTTCATAGTGGAGAGGATTGAATTCCATTTTTAATAAATAAAGTTTCAGAAAAATTTGGTTCTGCCAAGATGGGAACACTTCGAGAACTGTCGGTTTACTTGGGTTTTATTATCTGAGGGATGGAAAAAGGTAATTCTGGAATTCTTGTCCTTTTTTTTACTTTTTGGACTGTAAATAAATATTTGTTGTTTTAGTCTTATATTTTATTTCATATTATAAAGTGAAAATCAAAGCATGTTAACAGCTTGAGTCACACTTTTCTTTCAGGAATCTTATTTTCACAAGTCTTTTTACTTTTCAGGGGTTTGTTCCATATTATAAGTAAATTTGTTTATGCAATGCATCAGTTCTGCTCTCTCCCCAGCTGTTTTCTCTGAATGCTTCCATTCCTAGGGTATGGATGTGTAAAATACATATTTTTATATTTATATGCAAATGTGACCAAATATTTTATGAACAATTGCATTAAAGTTAGGTGTTTTTACAATATGCTGTTCTATCACAGGAAGTGTTATGCTCAGTTTGATGCCTTTACTTGATTGTAGAAGGCATAGGGAAGTAGGCAATTAAATTTTGTTCTCACTTTTGGAGATATAAATTCAACATCTCCTCCCAGATCAGTTGATTAGATGTCAATAAGGAAGGATTTAGTACCAAAATCAGTATAAAAGCTGTGGCCAGTCACTTAATGTATTGCATTGGGTTTTAACGATTCTTCTGTTTTCTGTGACTGTAGATTTGTTAGGAATTTAATGTGGTTTAATTTGTGGAGATAGTCAAAGTACAGACGCACAAGTATGTTGGAAAAGGTGTGCTCACTGAATGATGAGCCCTTGGGAAATTGAACATGGCTCTTAACGACTGGAATGAGAGGAAGAAGTGGCAAGATGAGAGCAATATACATCACAGAAGTAACTGGTCTGTGAGAAGACAGGGAAAAGAGTATTGAATATTCCATCTTTTTTTTTTTAAAGTGCTTGGTGCATTCATACCTTTCTGGGCCCTTCCTGCACTGTTCATGTTTTTTCAGCGTGTCTGTTGGTGTTACAGAGTTCACTTAATTCTTCAGTGCTGAGGTTTTGAGGCTCAGCTTTTTTTCATGCAGTTTTCTTTCATCTCGTCTGAAGTTTCGGCTTTCCACACACAGTGAGGTGTTCGTGGCCATAAACTGTATAGAGACTATTGTTCCATGTTTGGGAATGGTTTTGGTTGTTTTTCCCAGAGGTGAACATCAGAAGGTGGAGGCCTGTTGCTATATTGGGTGTAGTTCATAGCTCCTGGTTAGTGGCAGGATGTTGGCAAGACTGATGACCAGAAGTCAGGGAAAGTTTGATACTGTTCATATGTGTTTACATGAGGTTGGTGGTATCCCAGTCTGTTCTGCTTTCAAAGAGAGGTCTGAAGTAGTTGGCAATATATATGGGGGGGGAATGCTTAATGTTACTCAAAACTTTGCTATTCTTGGAGCTGGTCAAGGAAAGGGATTGTCCTGCTCTATTCCACACTGGTGTGATCCCACCTTAAGCACTGGGTGCAGTTTTGGGCACTGTGGCATCAAAAAGATCTAAAGCTACTGCAGAGTGTCCAGAGGAGGGCCATGAAGTTGGTGGAGGGTTTAGAGGGAAAGCCATATGAGGAGAGGCTGAAGTCACTTGGTCTGTTCAGCCTGGAGAAGAGGAGACTGAGGGGAGACCTCATTGCGCTCTGCAGCTTCCTCACATGGGGAGGAGGAGGAGCAGGCACTGAGCTCTTCTCTCTGATGAGCAATGACAGGACCCTAAGGAATGGCAGGAAGATGTGCCCGGGAGGGTTAGGTTGGACATCAGGAAAAGGTTCTTCACCCAGAGGGTGGTGGAGCACTGGAACAGCTCTCCATGGAAGCAGTCACAGCATCAAGCCTGACAACATTCCAGATGCATTTGGCCAATACCCTCAGACACACGGTGTGAATGTTGGGATTGTCCTGTGCAGGGACCAGAGTTGGATTCGATGATCCTTGTGGGTCCCTTCCAACTCAGGGTGTTCTGTGATTTGGAAATACAGGGTATGTTAAATCACAATATAATGTAACAGTCTTCTAAGATACGCACCTTTGGGGGTTTTGTCCACAAGAAAACTAAATAGCTCACTTTCTTCCTCTGTTGCCTGCTTTATAAGCCTGAAGAGTACTTCACAGAGCTGAGCTGAATCAGAAATAGATTTAGGCCAGGAAGGAATCTTCCAGCTTGGAGCCAGTTGATCAGTGTAGCAGAAATAGGCAGTGCCCTGCAGGTTAAAGGAGCTCTGAAGCCTCAGGCTTTGAAGAAAGCTGAGATATCTGGCTTCATATGGAACCATGAGGGAGAAATTACACCTTAACTGGATTTTAATTTATCCAGATGGCTTTCTGATTACCATGGTGCTCTACAATGGGATTTTTTATTCTGTTTGGAAGAAATTCCGTTACTACAGAACTTAAGAAGTAAACATTCATTGTGTAGGTATATAAAATATAGCTCAGTGACTGGATAGTGGTTAAAACAGAAGTTTTCTACTTTATCATTTGCTGGTAAAAGTAAGAGTTTAGCCAAATTCTTAAAATAATTTTACACACTGATAGTAGCAGCACATATTAAAAAAACCCGAGTTTCTCTTTCAATGCAGTTATGGGTAGAAGTTGATTTTAGAAATTATCAACAAATAGGTTTTGGTTATTTCAAATAAAACAGAAATTTAATTTCTCAGCTCCTACATGTGGTTGCATGGAAGAACAAGTATTGCACCATATTATCACGTTATCACAGCCCGCTAATGATAGTTCAGAAGTGCCTACTGTGCAAATGCTTTTTTGGAAACTACTGTTTCTGTCAATCCAGAGTGAAATTTTACAAAAAATCCACAGTCAGATACCACTGAAAAATGTAATTTTGATAGCATTACCTGGAGTGACTTTTATTCTTGGGGTACCTTTGAGTTTTTTATTCACAGTGCCTAGTGCTGTCTTGGTGGGGATCTTGTTTGTGACGCTTATACAAATATAATTGGTAAAGGTACGTCCAGAACCATTTGGAGGACTATTTTAGTGCTGATTTAGTATTTTTTTATTTGCCTTTATCTTTAATCTAAATTACAGTCCTGTGATACAGCACATTGAGAGCTGCACTGTATTGCTTTTATTATCACTTCCAAGCAGTTTTATTGCCTAAACTTTGTTTTAGTGCCTAAACACTTCTTTCTGTCCGAGCCATTTTCCAATGAAATACTTACATCATCATAGGCTTAAAAGTCCTCGTAATTGCACAGCCAAGCATCAATTTAGTTATCCATCCTTTTTCTCTCTTTACCCTCCACCCCATTTTGCAAAGAGCCATTCTCTGGCTCTATACAAATACCTTCTTGTATGTTGTCTTTGGGTCATTTTGAATGAATATCACACAGGGCTGGTGTACTTTAAGTAATACATTATAATATGCTATTTAGTGAGAGCAGAAGTTAGTGTACAAGACCTCTGCTATTCCTCTCATGATGTCAGGACCCTGGAGGTAACTAATACATTCCAGATAAGGCATGCATTGTATAGGAATTGGAATAAAGTGGTATCTCCCTGCAGGACTGTACTGTATCATTAAGGAGATTCATCTGACCTTGGGTGCGTGTTCCTTGGTAGCCCGTATCAAGACTTTAACCTTTGTCTAAAGTGTTATTGGATTTTTAATTTTTATTTCTTCAATTGTTACTCATTAGGTACTTCTGAGCCTTTGGTGTGAAGTCTTATAATAATACAGACTTAGAATAATACAATAATTTCCCCAAGAGTTTACAAGTTGCAGTCCAGCTCTGCAGGTTTTGATGAGTCCTACAGAGCCCTCTGTGTGGGGTGAGCTGG
Source organism: Tapera naevia (assembly GCA_033556795.1). NCBI lineage: Eukaryota > Metazoa > Chordata > Aves > Cuculiformes > Neomorphidae > Tapera > Tapera naevia. The sequence continues at coordinate 346,304 of JAUMJJ010000025.1, read as the reverse complement.
CTCCAGGTCTTTCCTGGGAAGTGGAGGTGGTAGAGGTTAGTCGAGGTACCTTCCTCATTCAGAGCATCATAGAATCACAGAATGGTTTGGGTTGGAAGGGACCTTAAATATCACCTCGTTCCAACCCCGCTGCCATGGGCAGGGACATCTCCCACTGGATCAGAGTGTTCAAAACCTCATCCAACCTGGCCTTGAACAACTTCAGGGATGGGGCAGCCACCACTTCTCTGGGCAACCTGTGCCAGGGCCTCCCCACCCTCACAGGAAAACATTTCTTCCTAAGATCTTGTCTCAATCTCCCATCTTTCAGCTTAAAACCGTTCCTGAGGAGAAATAACATTCTGTAGGTTCAGAGGTGTTCTCTCATTTATTTGTTTTTTTAATGCTTCTAGCCAAGTAGTCAAACTGAATCTGAACTTATACTTATGTAATTTCTATCTGTTTAGTACTGAAACACTTGTTCCATGATGTTCTGAGAACTCTCAATTCATATTAAACCACTGTCAGTTGATATTCTCAAATGTTAAAAAATTCTTAACTGCGTAATTTATTACTGTTAGGGATAAAAAATGGCCCAGTGCCCAAAGCCTGAAAGCAAAACACAGGGATTTAGAATCCAGTCCAAGAATTCAAGGTAAACTCAGCAAATCCTTGGCCAGAACTGGCAGGTTTCCAGCACTCCAGGTCCAAAGCCATTCATTGTCAGCAGTGACACTCCAGCGTTTGGAAGCATTAGCTGTTCAGTTCTTTTAAGTATTGAGAGTCCCCTGATAACTCTTGTAAGGAGGTTAATGAATAAAAACTCAAGAGTGGCAGGGGTTTTGTGCTCCCCTGAGTTGCCTGTTTCCAGAGATGAAATCTTCTTACAGAGACTGGCATTCTGTAGTAGCAGAGTTACTCTAACTCTGTGGTTTATTTTTAGCTGCTTACAGATCCTGGAGGGTAACAGAGAATTATATGATGCTGGAGTTCATTTTTTTGATATTTCATAATAAGCTCTGATAATTTCCTGATTTTCTTTATTTACCTTTAAAGAACATTCTCATTGAAACAAGAAACTATGTCATGTGAGTTTCAGAGAGATGTCTCAAGTTTGGATAGTTGTATTTTTATTCCTTTTTTTAGTTTTAGAGGGCCCACTGCTAAGAAACACCCGACAGCACATGTTTAGTTCGGTGTTCTAGGATCACTGTAAAATACAGATATAAAACATCCGCATGCAGTGCAACAGCAGTTGCTGAAATTCCAGTGTGTTACATAGGAATAGGAAGTTAGACCTGGGTAACAACAGCTCTCAGGAAAAATGATTACGGCGTGTGAAAAACATCAGTCATCAGTGAAGTGGAGCATAGCAGCTGTGTAAGAGCACATGGAAGCACTCCAGGAAAGAAAGAGGAGTAAAGAATATTATACTTAATACAGTTTTGGCTTCAGGTGCTCAAAGGTGTTTACCCAAAATGAAATCTGGCAAGAAGCTCAAAATTAAAATAATCTCAAATATATATGTGCGTACATAATTACTAAGCATTATGAATGAACCCAGAAAATAAGCCAGTTCTGTGTGGTTTTTTTTTTTGAATGTTGAGTCTTGGAGAATAAAAAAATGAGAAATGTCAGATCACAGAAGAGCCTGCAAAACATTCTTCGCTTCTCCACCCTTGTATCTATTTTCTCGTCCTCTTTGTATCCCATAAAATCTGCCCCTTCAGCTTCTATGAAGCTTTGTTTATATTGCACAAGTTAACATCGCATTTCTGCTTTACTGTTCCTGTGTCTGCTCTTCTGAACGTGTATATTGAGCAACTTTGCTCAAGAAGAGAGAGGACAACAAGAACTGCCTCCAGAACACTGAGGTCCAGGGGGTTTTGCTTTAGGAGTAGGGTATGGAAGTCACCCAGGCATAGAATGTGCATATCCCACATCACAGAAAACAGAGGGAGACAGCAGTTATGTGGGAGGGTGAGGAATGCTTGAGCCTTTGAAAGGGAAAGTGGAGTACTGAATGGACATAGGAATGGCCTGAAAATATTAATCAGACTTCAGTAAACCAAACAATATCGGAAATAATATGAATTACAGGCCTGATTTATAGAAAGATAAACTATGATGTACAGAGAAATTCAGCAACTTTTGTTCTTGCTGCCTGTGCAAAGAAGAGATGGGAAGTTCAGTAGAGAATGAGTGACAAATGGCAGCTATGAACCTTCGTGGAGTGTTTTCATTAAAGGCATTTGTCCTAAAAAATGAGGAACGAGAGAGGAAAAAACCCAACAGATACCACATCATTCAGGGTGATTAATTTCAGTAAAGAGGGTGGGAGGCTTGGAGGGACTTTAAGAAGCTTGTTGCTAGATGAAAAGAACTCTTTTTAACATTTGCTTGGTCAGTGTTCAGTACCCTCTTTTCATCCAGTGTAAATAGGAAAAGGTTGTGGTGTGTCACTATTGGTCTCGGTTTATCATCCAAATACTTCTTTCACTGACTTTAGTGGGAATTTTGCATTCTATCCAAAGTCAAAATACTTCTCTCTGGTGTTAGAAAAACAGTTCCTTAAATAGATTGACACTGGTGTTTATTTAGAGCATTTGAAGGCCACTGGACTGCTGTGAAATTTCATTTTTTTAAGACAGTCCTGGGATGTGAAAGGAAACAAATATTATATTTAGTAAAATGAGGATGATTCAAGTCCACTACAGGATGCAGAAGTTTACTTTGCAAAAATGGAAGCTGAAATTATATAATTGTTATACATCTCTTGGAAACTCAGCTTTTTGAATGATGCTTTTATAACCTTTGGAAGAGCGTCAGAACAAGGAGGATATTTTGTAGTTTGCTTTTGATGAAAGAGATTGCTAAATAGAAATGACCTATGTAAATTCCAAGATTAAAAAGCACAAACAAAATGGCTTGGTTTTATTCAAGCTTTAGGAAAGAAGGTAGGAATATAATACATCATGGAAAGAGGAGAAACCTGTATGATGCCAGAATACATTGATGCTCCTACTTGCAGCCATCTCGGCTTCACTAGATGGTTGGAGTTTTTATAGAAGCAGATGAGCTTGGCACAGCTGTGATCCTACTGAAATACAAGCATCACAGTATCTTTTTTTTCTCCTCCGTTAATCATAAATACCAATGTCTGTCTTGCTTTTACTTCAAAGTAGGGTAATTGAGGAGTCTGGTATGCCTTTTGATTCAAATATCACATTTTCTGGCGGCTGCAGAGTTAGCTACATAACTTGAAGAATTTTCCGTGTGAGATTTCCATCTATTTCTGTGAATCTAGCACCAATATTGCTTAGACAAAACAAGCATAGAGTGAATGAAAATCAAGCCTTGTCCTACACTTAGGCACAGGCTTTAAGTCTTTACAGCAGGGTGGTCTGAGAGATGAAAGGTAGATGGTATAATTGGAAAAAAATAGAATCCTCATGCCATGGAAAAACCTTAAATAAAAAAATGGCAATTACAAACCCTGCCTTGTAGAGCCTTACTATATGGAATTTCTTGGGCCACTACAGCTGTAGAGTGGTGGAGAATACACAGATGCGAGTTAATAGTCTTCAGCTTTTTTTCTGAGCAAATCATGGATGGCAGAAGCACTCCCAAGTCCATTTAAGGCTCCAGGCACGGACATGGAATCATTAACTGTAGATCTGCAAGTGTCTGAGCTTCTAGAAATCAGGCTATTCATCATACACCTGTGCACCCCAAACAATTGACTAGTAATTCCTCCCTCATTTTCCATAGGAATTCTTCTGGTCTGGTGCCATCTGCTGCTCTATGGAGAGCAAAAAATAAAATATCGGTGCTTCTAACATCTGTAGCCCCACAAAACAAAGTCTTTGCACGTATGAAAGAATCTGAAAATGTGTGCTTTCCTTTGAGGTCTTTCACAGCACAATGTGCCTTCATGGATGAACAGTTAATAGCTTTTAGCACTGTTTTTGGTGGGGCAGTACAATGGCATATTATTGTTCCATTCATTAATGCATGAGATATTATCAGCTTTTAAATTTACAATTGTTATCGCTAACTAATTGTTCATTTATTGAGTCAGACAAAACCCATACCAAGTCTAAGTTAGTGTTAAGTTGTGGCACTTGGTGAAACTCGAACTGTCTCTACTGAGGAACTTCAAATGGATTTTTCTGGATTCAGTCATCGAATGGTTTGGGTTGGAAGGGACCTCACAGCCCATCCAGTGCAGGGACACCTTCCACTGCATCGAGTTGCTCAAACCATCACCCAGCTTGGCCTTGAACACCTCCAGGGAGGGGGCAGCAATGACTTCTCTGGCAACATGTGCCAGGGTTTCATCACCCTTGCAATAAAACATTTCTTCCTAAGATCTCATCTCAATCTCCCCACTTTCAGCTGAAGACCATTCCTACTCGTCCCCCCCTGCACTCCCTGATCAAGAGCCCCTCCCCAGCTTTATTGCAGCCTCTTTCAGTACTGGGAGGCTGCTCTAATGTCTCCCCAGAGCCTTCTCTTCTCCAGGCTGAACAACCTCAACTCTCTCTGGCTGTCCAGGGAGAGGTGCTCCAGCCCTCAGATCATTTTTCATGGTTCTTTTCTGGCCTTGCTCCAACATCTCCTTGTCCTTCTCAGGCTGAGGTGCAGTAGGAAACTGAAGTTGCTTAAGTAAGTGGGGGGAAAATCAGAGGAGATGTAGTACTAAGTAGCTGAATATGATCACATTGAGAACTTGTCTTGAAACATTTGGCCGTTTTTTTCACCTCTTCTAACTTAGTGAGAGGACAAAGGGTTCATATCAATGAGGGTGAAGCCCTGAGACCACATACAGTTAAATTGAAAAAACAAGAAGTCTGAGGTTTGAGTGCCTGGACGGGTCTTTAATTTGTTCAAAACAAAACTCCCTCCAATATGAATCTGGTTCAAGATGGTCAGCACATTCTGACCACAGTCTACTAGTGAACAGTATTCATCATTTTAGGAAATTTCCACTCCTACAAGAATAGCTTAATAGTAAAAGGCCTAACAGTGAGGGTAGCATGGTGTTTGTTGTTTTTCCACTCCCTCTGTGAATACGGTGCGTTGGGCAGCAGGTTCTACTGGAGCTGTTCCTGTCGTGCTACCTGTATGACAATTAGAACTGCCTAAATGAAATGTGTTGTCTGCTGTAATGATGCCACAGGGTCCAGCATGGATGAAGGGAGGGAGGCCAGCTTGGATCCATACAGGGGAAGGTGTAGTCTTGGTGTTAAAGATTTGCAGAAACTCCTAGATTATCTGTTTTATTACACACGAGGATGTTTGGTAACCTAAACTCTAGCCAAAAAAATCATCTATTTAGGACCATGCTTGGTGGTCAAAGATAAACATGGATTGTATGTCTTGCTGATGATATTTGGGTTCCACTTCAAACCCAGATAATTCAAACCCATTCTGACGCTATCATTGCCATTGTGTTTGTTTTGTCTCCTCTTAAATTCTTTTTTCAACTAGCTTTCTGGCTTCCTTAGAGTTTATACTTTGAGGGAGATGCCTGAAATTCTTAACAAAGTTCTACAACATATGTTAAATATTGTCATTTTACTCTGGTAAATCTAGCCATGAAGGATCGCTGTCCTCTGGCTTTCAAGAGACTTCGAAGTGTAACCTTTCACAAGCAAGATTAGAAAAAACCCACAGAGTCTGCGGAGTCTGATCACTTACTGGCATTGTGAAATGTTACTTTCTGCAATTTTAATAGCTTCTTAATGGGACTTTTTGCCAGCTTTATGTAGGAAAATAACAATTTGTGACGGGTACTGTTTAGTAATTGAACTGTGCTGTTATTCCTGTTATTTGCCTTGTTATGATCTCAGAACCTCAGGCTGTGACTTCCCTGCAGGAACCTAGAAGGATGTTCCTTGGCTCTGGCCCACGTGTGCATTCATTCTGTACTTATGGTAAATAACAACAGGGATGAAGTGCAATCAGTGAACATGGAGAGAGGATGTGAAAAGCTGGCTTGTTTGGGATTGCCATTTTGATGCACTGGCTTAATGTTTCTTTCAAGTTCATGTCAATTCCAGTGTGAAACACTCGCAGCCTGCAGGCTCACATGAGTCTCTCTGCTTCCAGATCTTCTAGATGAGGATTACAGTAACCTGGTCCAGTGGGAGGTGTCCCTGCCCATGGCAGGGGGTTGGAACTGGATGATTTTTAAAGTCCTTTTCAACCCAAACCATTCTTGATGCCATGATGGTATATGAATACTTAACTTGTCTATACTAAAATTTGCTTCTTAAGTATGAACTGATTAGAGGGAGGTGAAAACTTTCCAACTCTGCTTTACAGATTTTGCTGACTATATTTTGTGACTATGAAAGCCGCCTCTGTTAGCGTGGAGTGAATTAACCATGTTTGGAAGGTCTTTCCAGCATTGGGAGATGGCTCAAGAAATATATACTCCTCAAGTTTTTCTGAAAATACTCACTTTAAATAAGTAAAATACCCCTTTTTTTCCATTTACCTAAATGTTATGGGCTTGTACTGTGCCACTATGAGGAGACAGTTTGTTTTTGAACATTAGCAAAGCTGCTACAATACAATTTGAATGCATAATTGTGGTGCATAACCATCCTTCTTCAGTCTTTTTTCATTTAATGTTTTAACCTTCCACTTAAATGTTTTGTATATTGTTTAGTATTACTTAAGTAAACTGAAAGTGGCTCTTGGGGAGATGCTTTGGAGAAATTAGAACTGCACCAAGTGAAATACAGCAGATGGGCAAGCTTAAGGATCGCTATATCTCACTATCTCTTTTGTTCAGGAAAGATTCTTATAACAATGGAAACTCAATCATGGAATGGTTTGGGTTGGAAGGGACCTCAAAGCCCATCCAGTTCCAAAATCCCTGCCATGGGCAGGGACAGCTCCCACTGAATCAGGGTGCTCAAAGCCCATCCAGCCTGGCCTTGAACACCTCCAGGGATGGGGCAGCCACCACTTCTCTGGGCAACCCTCACAGGAAAACATCGCTTTGTAAGACCTCATCCCAATCTCCCCTCTTCCTCCTCTTCCTATCCCTCCACTCCCTGATCAAGAGCCCCTCCCCAGCTTTCCTGGAGCCCCTTTCAGTACTGGGGGGCTGCTCTAAGGCCTCCCTGGAGCTTTCTCTTCCCTAAGCTGAACAATCTACAGGGCAAGTGCAGTAAATGTTTATGTTGCCTAGTAGGACTGAACTTAATTAATCAGTGCACTATAAAGGTAAATACTAAACTAAATTGTCTCTGGCACAGTATACATCTTGAGGTTGAAACTTTTTTTTTTGTTACGTTAGGGGCAAAAATATTGTGTAATATTACAAATGAGTAATAACTCTGATAAAAAAGATATTTCTAATGGCTTGGAAAGAAGACTGTAGAACACCAAATTACAGAGAAACCTTCAAGTATAGATAATTCCATGTATTTTTCTAGAGAATCATGAAGTTCTTGCAGGCAGAAACATTAAGTGTGGATATTTGTTTTGCTAGTTTCTGTTTTGCACTTAATGATGCTGTTGGATATACATACATCCACATGAGGAATTTAATTTTGTAGGCATGCAAGCATATCAGACCACCTTTGAAAACTCTTAGGATGACATTTTGTTGGAGTCGATTTTCATAACAGCAGGGAAAGGAAATGAAGATTTTTACCTTTGGTTTGATTTCTCGCTGCTGTGCTCCAGAGGCAGCTGTTGAAACTGTGAAAGAGCACTGAGTCAGAGGTTTGTGCTGACTACTCTGCTGTTGATAGAACTTCACATCCAATTTGCACAAGTGTCAGCTATCAGAGTGGCGTTTCCTGTTGGAGTGATCAAAGGCATGGCAGGAGACAGGATTTACTCAGCTACCTAATGAGTATTATACAACAATTTGAGTTGTTTTAAAATGGCTGAAATTCCTCTTTTAGCTTATGCAGTTGTGAGGAAATCAGTGTGACTGTCTACAACAAAGATTAAACAACGTAAATGTTACATTTCCCAGTTGTATTATTGCAACGTTGCTCTCTGAGCCTCTGCCTAAAGGAAGCGAGGATTTGCTGTTTATCTGAAGGTTCCTTTCCTTCTCTCCCTATCCCCTTTTTAGTTGCTCTTTGTTTTCTACTCTAAAATCCTTCCCATTTTATCCTTCTACCTTTTGAAATAGTTTTGTTTTCTATTGCTAAATCCCAAACTCAGAAAAGATACCACCATTTGTTCTGTGTTGTGAGAAGGTGTATCAGCACCTATAGTGACTCTTAGTGACTTGAACTATTTAATAGTTAAAGGCAGGAGCAAAGACCTCTATGAAGACAATATATGGATGTATAATAAGGGGAGTGAAATAAACCCCAGACTTCTGCTAGAGCAAGAGAATACAGTTTTTAGTGACATGGGCTAGGTTTGGTGATGAAAGGTAGCTGAGAGATCACACTGAAATGAGTGATACTGAGGATGCAGGCTGGTACTGGTCATGTTGAAGAGGAAAGCAGTGGACTGACATGAACCACAGCTAATGTGGATCTTCAGCGTTTGCCAGCGTGGCAGGGCATGTGTGAATAGATGTGTGCAAAAGGCAAACAGGGATGTAATGCTGAGCAGGGAGGCAAGGGCTGAGTAATGGGGTGATTTTGCAGCTGTCATAACAAAAGATATGCTGAGTAAAGCTATGAAAACAAAGTAATGGGTGGTACAGGGATGCTTTTTTTGTGTAGTGTCTGCCTGGCATGGTTCTATATGCACTAAATAGTAAACCCCATTGATTCATGGAGGTTGTATAATTGAGGCTAAGGAATTCCAGCTGAAAATGTTTACCTAGGTACAAAATATGAAATAACCAGATAGAAATGGAGTGAAGCTCCTTTAAAAATGTTTACATTTTTATTCGGGGGAAGTGGCATTTACAAAAGTATTTAAATGTATTTTATATTTTAAAATTAATTCTCCAAGCTTTTGTAATTATATATTCAGGAAAAAGTAGAAATTATGTAGAACTTTAATTAATATGCAGTAATTCACCAGTAAGACTATTTAGCAGCATTTGATTATTAACGTATGAAAATTGTATTAGTGTCTTTCCTTGAGTATATTCTTATTTGGGTCTCGTTTATGCTTTCAGAATGTAGTCAAGGTGGGGAAAGGGAAATCAAATGTTACGTGATCTTAGACTTGTTGCTTTGTGGGATGTGCATGTGCTGCAGTATGCAGTCATGTCTAAGGCTTTTCTTGTAATTATACAGGTATTACAGACTTAGGTTTTTGTCTTTTTGTGTACATATCTGGCAGTAGAATATATGCAGTTGAAGCACAGCTTTCATAGGACTATCCAGAGAGGAATCTGGAGTGTTCTGAGAAGGTTCTTGGTTTTCTGTCATGGTTTTGCATTTGGGTATGGGCTGTGTTGCACGTATCTAGCGCTCTCTGTGTGAAGTCTGTTGGTGTTCGGGCACGGGTTGCAAGCTGGAAAGTGTAACCTACAGCATCTAAAATGGGACTTGCAGCTGGGCTTCAGGTGTGCTGTGGGTGTTCATAGAATGGGTTGGGATGGACCTTAAAGCCCATCCAGTTCCAACCCCCTGCCATGGTTAGGGACACCTCCCACTGGATCAGGGGGCTCAAAGCCCCATCCAACCTGGCCTTGAACACCCTCAGAGATGGGGCAGCCACGACTTCTCTGGGCACCCTGTGCCAGGGCCTCCCCACCCTCACAGGAAAACATTTCTTTTGAAGATCTCATCTAAATCTCCCATCTTTCAGCATAAAACTGTTACCACTGCTGTGTTTGAAGGTTCCACTCCCCTTCTCTTGCTGTGGTTTGTTAGGGTGTCTGCTAGTTGAAGGAGGCTGGATGAGAGTCTTCTCAATAAGCGTGAAGGTAAAGCCCTACTTCCTCCAACTTTGTCTGGATTAAATTGTCACTAATGTTTAGTGTATGAATGCAGCCTCTTGAGTCTTATCCCTTGAATCTAAATGTAAACAAAATGTATTTGTATGGGGCAGCGTTGAGGGCTTACTCATCTGTGCAACTGGAAAACCACATCCACTCTGGCTTTAGTTTGGGATGGCTAAGGGCTCACATCCCTGGTGAGGTTTGAGTGATTAATCAAGAATTTATAGCTTGCTTCCTTATTACATTTGAAATGGGTACTTGTTTTATTCACCCTTTTCCATTAGACCCCAGTTTGACTCACAGGGTGTGCACAGGAATGCTCGCTGTGATAGTTTTTCGGAGACAGTGGGCAGCACGAGTCCTTGCTGTGTATTTTGTATGGGCTGTTTAGTTTTGCTTGTTTTTCTCTTTGGAGCCTGCTGCATTTAGAGGGGGGTGTGAGGATGTTTTGACTGGTCATACTCCTGACAGATCTTCTACTGTCTGCAGTCGCTGAACATTCATCCTTCCCCTCCAAAGTGTAATGGTTGGTTCTAGTGATTTGGAAGTGCAATTTGATTGTAGGGATGCTAGTCTGGATAGAAGGCTTTACACTGTAGAAACTACTGTGCTCACAACACATGAATTATACAAAAACATGCAGAAAAGGACTTTTTTCCTATGTGCCGATGCAGTTTTCTGCTTCAAAGTGATAAAAATTGCAGATACAGCATAATCATAAATAGTTTGGGTTGAAAGGTACCGTAAAGCACATCCAGTTCCAACCCCCCTGCCATGGGCAGGGACACCTCCCACTGGATCAGGGTGCTCCAAGCCCCACCCAGCCTGGCCTTGAACAACTACAGGTATGGGGCATCCACAATTTCTTTGGGCACCTGTGCCAAGGCCTCCCCACCCTCACAGGAAAACATTTCTTCCCAAGATCTCATCTCAGTCTCCCCTCTCTCATCTTAAAACCCTTCCCCCTCATCCTGTTCCTGCACTCCCTGATCAAGAGCCCCTCCCCAGCTTTTCTGTAGCCCCTTTAATAATTTTACTATTGCTGTGCCTCTTTATTTTTGTTTATCGGTAATTTTGACTATATAGGTGCACACGTAATGAGGGAATAAATAAACAGTAATAGGAAGAACATGAGCTACTTCAACATAAATTGTCTTTCAAAAAGTCTCGTTGCTGCTTTTGGAGGCTGGCCTATTTTTTGGAAACAAACTGGAAGCTTTTAAGAGGAAGAGTTGTAGCATTTCAGAGCTGTAGAGGAGATCTGTTTATTTATATATATATGTGTAGAAGTCATGGCTAATCTAAGCTGTGACTGATTGGCAGGTGATGGAAAGGAAACAGTATTCTTAAGTTACTTAAATAGCATCAATTTCTCACTAAAGGGCATAAGGAGGGCCACAAACAAAGTGGTAACAGATATCTGCTTTTTTGGACTTCTGTTAAACTGCGCTATAACTCTTCCCTACTGAAAGAAGCACAGAACTTGCTACTTGTTTAGACTTATTTTCATGGAATAAATGAGTGAGGAACAAGGAGAGCACTGACTGATGGTTGTAACTTCAAGTATAGCAGAACGTAGAGCAAGGTGTTAGAGACTTGATCTATAGTCTCACTTTTACAACTGAGATAAAAATAAACATCATGTCATAGATAATCATAGAGAAGCAGTTTTTTGAGAGAACTTAAGTAGCTAATGCCTGTGCATTTAAATTATTTATTCTTGATGAATGCTATTTGGAAGCACCAAAAGGGAAAGCTTATTGTGATGGGATACCAAGGGGGAAAGTGATCTCTTCTAATAATATCTGTTAATAATCTTCACTGTACATATTGGTAACAGTGACTTCCAATCTATTTTTCTTTATGTTTCTGGAGTTTTCGGCACGTTTTGTATCTTCAGTTGTCTGGTCAAAATGGGAAGAATTCCAACTTTTGGATCTTGGGGGTGGAGAGTGGGATAGCGAGGAACATCTTCCGTAACAACAGCAGTATTAGTTATTAACAGCATAACTCTTATTATTTCCAAATATGCATGGTGAAATATATGGGCAGCACTCTCTGGAATTGAATGTTTTCAAGTGTTTTTTACGTATGCGCTATGCTTCTTCCTCTTCAGAGTTATTTGTGGTTTCATCCAGGACAGTTTTTTTTGTAGAACTTTCTAGGAGTTTGCTGTCTGTGGGGTTGTTTTTTTTTTTAATTTTTTTTTTCTTTAAATTAAAAAAAAAAAAAAGGCCCTGGGCTCTGCCTCAAGATTCCTTCCTATTGTTTAACAATCAGGTTATTCCCTAGTAGACAACTGGAAATGATCTGTGCTAGGAATAGGTCTGTAATTAGTAAGCACAAAGTGTGCACTGCTGGACTTCTGGTTAGCGTCATTAACTTTGCAGTGTTATAGCAAAGATGTTCCTGGTGCTGAGATTCAGCCTAATGGGTTTTCTGGAAGTGCCTCTACAGTGTTGTTTGTTTCATGAAATGTTTGTTTTCCCAGTTACCTGTAGTTACCTGACTGTATGGAAAATGAAGGAATAAATACCAAGGAAAGGTGTTCCTTGGCACACAGAAATAGAAGAAGGCAAAACGAGGAAGGACTGGGCTCAAGGGAACAGTAGTAGAACATCTTGGTCTTCAGAGCTCACCCAATTAGAGATACAATCCAGTGTGGAAGAACACTTATAATTCACTCAGCATGCAGAAGTTGTGACGTAGTCATCTGGCAAACTGCTTGAGTTAAGATGACTGGCTGTGCATTAATGAATCACCAACCCTGCACCAAGGGACCGTGGTGATGGGGAAGAAACTGTGCTGGAGGTGAGTCACAGGAGCCCCACCAGCAAGTGTTCCTGAGTGGAAAGTATGTATGCGGTGGTGAATCACAAGGAACTCCACCAAAAGTCTGTGTGTGCCTGTCTTTATATTTGTGGGATGACGAGTATTGGTAATGAAAACCTCCGTTAGTGAAAATCAACACCTCTCTATAGGAAAGGCTGGAAGGTTCTGGGCCAGTGTTTTAAACCTGAGTAAGTTGTTCCAGCTAAAAGAAAACGTACTTACAAGAGGCACAATGTTTTGTTCTTTAGTTCTTTAAACTTTTTATTTTTTTAAGAACCTATCTACACAGGTTCCTGCCTGTAGAAGGCTCTTCTGCAAGACAGATAACACTTGAAGGTTATAAAGTAGTTTGAGATTTTGGTGTGTAAGGTGCTGTTGAAGTGCAAGAGATTGATTTACTGAACTTTTCAAGATAAAAAATAGCAGAGTTCTATGTTTTGTCTTTTTATTTAGTCAAGTAAATTAAAGGTTATGTAAATTTTTACTTAAAAAAATTTTAGTATAAGCTTGATAAAAATTATATAAATGGTGATAAACATAAAGGATGATGTAGTGCTTATTTAAATCTGTGTCAAAACCTAAAACCAAACTGGGGTACAAGAATTTCCTAAGTAAAGATAGAACTGGCCAGAGAAATATATGCCCCCAACTTCCTCCTTTGTCATTTCTACTTCATGGGGTTGCAGTGTTTCTTCCCTAATTATGTTGATTCTCCCCTGTCCCATTCCTTATTAAATGAACAATTGTCCTTTAACATTAACCTGTGACAGGCTGAGAGAGTTGGGGTTGTTCAGCCTGGAGAAGAGAAAGCTCCAGGGTGAACTTAGAGCAGCCTCCCAGTACTGAAAGGGGCTACGGGAAAGGTGGAGACAGACTTCTAAGCAAGGCCTGTTGTGACAGGACAAGGAGTTACAGTTTTAAACTAAAGGAAGGCAGATTTAAACTGAGTATAAGGAATACATTTTTTACAGTGAGGGTGATGAGGCACTGGCACAGGTTGCCCAGGGAGGTAGTGGTGGCCCCATCCCTGGAAACTTTCCAGGTTGGATGAGGCTCTGAGCAACCTGATTGAGGTGAAGATGTCCCTGCTCATGCAGGGAGGTTGGACTGGATGAGTCCCCTCTAACTAAAAACATTCTATGATTCTATTCTATGATTTAAAATAAGGATTTTTTTTTTTTAACTAACATAACTTTTCCAGCAAGAAATGAATTCAAATAAAGATGTACTTACATGTCTATATACTGTTTTTTAATTAAAAACAAACCCAAAGAAAGAAGGGGGGGGTCACGCTGCAGCGTGACCAGAATGGATTTCCTATCAAGAGCAACGTGCTCGTTATGAAAGATAAGTTTTTGCATCTTGGGGATTGTTCTTGGAACACAGGATGCAAGGACTTGAGGAATATCTAGAAAATCAAGAAGGGAGGATTATGAAGGAGAAGGTTCTCCAACACATTTTAAGACAAATGACTCTGGTAGTGAGGAGCTTGTGTTGTTACACAGAATGGTTTCTGATAATCTTAGGGGCTTTGTAGTGTGACATTTGGACTATTTGTGTTGGTGTGCTTAAGGGGAAGTTGAGTGTGATGATCCTTGGACTTCAGCTTTTCTGAGAAGGCCAGGTTGGATGAGGCTTTGAGCACCCTGATCCAGTGGAAGGTGTCCTTGCCCATGGCAGGGAGATTGGAACTAGGTGATCTTTAAGGCCCATTCCAACCCAAACAATTCTTTGATTCCATGATGTGTGCAAGCTGTTGTTTTTTTAGCTGTGGGGAACTGAGAAGGTGCACTCATGGGGCAAGCTGCGTTTCAGCCAGACATATGGCATATGCCACAGTGAAAGTGAGCTCAGTATCTAGGCGATTCTCTTGTGTGTGTGCAGTGTGCCAAGTACTGCTTTCCATCACTTGGATGGAAACCCCTTTCATGATGAAAGGCACCTGTTTCAGAGGCAGCTGGGTAAAGCTTCCAACTCTTTCAACACCTGTAAGTTTGTGTAAGCTGATTCGGGGTTGAAATGGTTAGCCAAAATAATTAGTAGAGAGCTTCTGGCTCCTCTCATGTCTGGAAAGTGAACTGTACTTCAGAACAAAGGCAGAAAGGGACCTGGGAGTGCTGGTGGACAGGAAGCTCAACATGAGCCAGCAGTGTGCCCAGGTGGCCAAGAAGGCCAATGGCATTCTGGCCTGCATCAGGAATAGTGTGGCAAGCAGGACCAGAGAAGTTATCGTCCCCCTGTACTGGGCACTGGTCAGGCCTCATCTTGAATATTGTGTCCAGTTCCGAGCCCCCCAGTTTGGGAAAGATGTCAGGATGCTGGAGTGTGTTCAGAGGAGGGCAATGAAGATGGTGAAGGGGCTGGAGGAGCACAAGCCCTACGAGGAGCGACTGAGGGAGTTGGGGCTGTTTAGTCTGAAGAAGAGGAGGCTCAGGGGAGACCTCATTGCTCTCTACAACTCCCTAAAAGGAGGTTGTAGTCGGGCAGGGGTTGGTCTCTTCTCTCAGGTGACCAGTGACAGAACTAGAGGGCAGGGACTCAAGCTTCGTCAGGGAAAGTTTAGACTTGATGTTAGGAAAAAGTTCTTCCCTGAAAGGGTGATTGGCCATTGGAATGGGCTGCCCAGGGAGGGGGTGGAGTCACCGACCCTGGAGGTGTTTAAGGGGAGACTGGATGAGGCACTGAGTGCCATGGTTTAGATGATGGTTGGTGTTAGTGTTGGTGTTAGTGTTGGGTTATAGGTTGGACTCGATAATCTCAGAGGTCCTTTCCAACCTTATGATACTGTGATACTGTGGACTTGCTCTCCGTGTTACAGCAACTGTTTGTGGCAAAATGAGGCACTGGGAGAGGAACAGACTTCCTTATTGTGCATTTCCTTGAGGTGATTCTGCACATGTGGAACTTCTGCTTCAGCTGCTGTTAATATTTGACCAGTGACCCTTAAGTAAGGGCTTTTATGAGAGTTGTAATATGGGCATAGCACATGTACTCAGATACATATGCTGACTTTATGTATATAAAATGTATATGAGCAAGTTATATACGTGCTTTACTTAGATAAAAAATAATATATAGGGTATTCCTGTTTATAAAGGCAAGTGCTAATCTTATTGAGCTTACTTAGTTTCTTCTGAAGTGGGATATTCGACCACCGTGTTTAAACATCTTCTGAATTTTTTGGGAACTCTGAAGAAAAACTAAGATTTTTTTTTTTAATTTTTTTTTTCAGAAAAAGCACAATGTCTTCATTCTGTAAAGTAGTGCTTAAAAAGCAAATAGAAACAAACACAGCAAACAAGTGAGCAAATGCTGCTTTCCCTTTGATCCTGTTTTTCAGTAATCACAGCTCAAAGTTTTTTTGAATTTTAAAGAATTTGAGTGACAAGCATAATAAATCTCCAGCTTTATGTATCAGAAGAAAATCGTTTCTTTTCTGGAAATGGAAGGAAAAAAATTACAGGAGAGGTCACCATATATATCTCTCTCACCTATATATCTATAAGTAGATATAGGTCAGTGACTGGATATTTCTAATAAAACTTTATTGAAAACAGGCAAGACAGAGCGTGGAAGAATGGGTTATAAATAGAAGAATGGATATAAATGAAGGTGAAATGAAAAGCTCTTAAAAAAGAGGGGAAAGATTGAAATATTGATGTGCTTTTTAACAACCCTGGCATATGGTAGTTTTCAGTGACACTTGCAACTTCTCTATGAAATTACCATGTATTTATTTTTAAAATAAGTGATGGAGGGAGGTTGTTTCAGGAAAGGGATTTTGCAATTCTCTGTTTTCCATGGGCTTCAACACAGGTACTAGGCTGGAGTATTGGAAGACAAGAAGTATCACCATTAATGTGAACCATTTTCTATGTGGCACATGTCTGTCTAGGACCACAGTAAAACTACTGGTACATATCACAGGCTACTAAGTGGCAAATGCCAGATAGTGATTCTCACTTGTTGCTGCTAAATTTCAACTGGTAGTATAATCCTGATCATATCTACAAAGTTCCGAATCATCTTTCCCAAGAGGACAAGTGCTTTTTCATTAGTGCTGCAGATCTGAAAAAGTGAGTGATGCACAAGGTGGGAAGAATTTTGTGCATTCAACAAATTTATCAAACAGTTTTAGGTGAAATGTAGAGTCTTACGTTGATTTGAATTTTGTCTCAATCAGTAGTGTTTAATCTTGTCCTTTTAACTCTTAACAGTTTAATTCAGTTTTACTCAAAGTGCAGCTTAACTAATTATATCCCCAATATCCTGCTGTAGGCTGCTATAAATAGGATGCTTGCCACCAGTGCAAATGCCATCCCAGTCTTTTCACTCCACTTAGTTCTTGAGGATATGGTGTAAGCTGGGACACAGGACCTTCTCTAGAGTCCCTGTTACTTTTTTTCCTTGCCAGTGACTGAGAATCAGTGATTCTAAAGCCAAAAAGTACATGTAAAAACACTTGTAAAACTACTTAAATAGTTCAGCATGCCCTGGAAGAGCTGAATTAACATGAGTTGCTTTAATTTCACTATGTTTTAAGTTTGACTCTGTGTATGAGATGAGTTTGGTTGCCTTTTGGATGCTGCTTTGATACTCCAGAAGCCTGTGTGCAACAGCACCCTTCCATTTCACTTGTGATGCTGTTTCACTCGACTTTGGCACTGGAGTGCAATCCAGGAATGGAAGTTCATTTCCCAGAGCTGTCGTGAAATGTCCTCAGATGTAATGTGACAGTAATTATTAAAGCCGCCTTAAGATATTGGAGATGTTTGGGATGTGCAGGCCGCTCATGTTAGTCCAGCTACTATTTCTGCATGGGATTTAATAAAAACAGTAAAGGAAATGAAATAATGATTCAGAATGAGTAAACCCCCTGCCAACCCAACAAAGAAAACACAAAATGAAGTCAGTAGCCACACTGGCATGTGGCTCTCTTTAAAGAGGAGGAAATTACTCAGTATAAGTGTCTCATGCATACAATGTGTCCTTTAAAGATTTAAAGTATTAATAGATCTAAGAAGCTGGCTGGGTTAAAATGCCTCTGGAATAATAGAAACAGTCTGATGCAACAGTCTGTATCCCTGTTGTCAAGTGTGCCTTGTAGGAGACTCACAGCAGTGTGAAGTACAAAATACACGAACAGTTTGTACTTGTGGGGTCCTTAAGAAAAGCATGCTTGTAAAATGAAGACTTGTATCAGAATTTCATCACCTCAGAATGAATTATTGACATATTAGTCGGAGAAAAGCAGGTGGTAACTTTAGGCCAAGTGAAGTGCTGTTTGTTGAATGACTGTTCTGTCAAAGAACTGGCCATGGGTGAGGGTAGTGCTGTGTGCTTACAAGCGCTGATCCCTGTCAGCCTTTGAAGAGGGGAGTCTAAAACATGCTGGTTAATTTGTTTAAACCTTTGCGTCAGGTTCTGTTGATGTTGCTTGGCTGACTTTCTGCAGGTGACCTTGAGAAGCAGAGTGCAGAAATGCTGACAGCTCCTGCTCAAAAATACCAAGAGCCAAACTCCAATTTAGTTTTTTTGGTTAATGCTTCATTGTGTTTAAGCCTTTTAGGTTGTTTTTTTTTCTCTGAAGTCATAAAGATGTAGAAGTGTTTTGATTTTTTGATTTTTTTCCCTTTTAATTTATCTAAATGAAACCAGAGATTCTCGTTTAATCATGACTTTAGGGAAAATGAAGAAAATTACCCAGATGTTACCAGCACAGCAAGGTGAGATGGCCAGACGGGATGCTTCAGATCATTAAGCTCCTCTAGATTATAGCATGCAAGTATAAAATAAAACAATTAAAGTGACTACTTTGCTGTCAGTATTGCTGATGCAGTGGCTATGGAAGTGAAGTTGCTCTCAGCGTAGTGGCTGTAGAAGACTCTTTTGGTTGTCCTGGTTGTTTTCCATGTGTTCCTAAGAATACAGCATTTCTTTTTCGAGCATGATGATTGCTCTGGAAGTGCATTCTCTCTGATAAGCAGAAGGTAGCTGTAGGTAATTTCGGAAAGACCATGCCTGAAGAGCTAGCACGAGACACACATAGTGATCCTCTCAATTGTTATGGTGGTTTATTTGTAAAGCATTATATTTGGTTGAGAATAGGACAGATGATCTGTCTGAAGCTGGTCTCATCCATGTCACTGTTGATAGCAGGTGTATTTTGATGGTGGGTTTGGCCCAGCTCTTGGCATTGATTAGAAGATCAGGGTTGATTAGAAGATCAGGATTGCTAATTGCCTGTCAAGCTCGTCCTGTTTCATTGTATTCTGAAAGTTAAAGCCTCCATCGCAGTAATTGGGACTTGCTCTGAGCTCAGTTCCCTTGGATAGCTGTCTGTCAGGCAAAACTGCCTTGGCAGCCTTTGCTCTTCACTGATCAGGCATTATTGAAGAGTTCATCTGGCATTATTGAGGAGATCAACTGCCATTATCAATCCCGTGTATAACGTATGGCAGAACAGAAACACACAGATAACCTGAAATTATGGTGTTACAGAAATAAACCTCATCAAGAAGTATTTATTAAGTGTTAGAATACTACTTCGGGATTGGTTTTTGCTAACATATTGTAATGGTAGTGCTTGAGATGTGCTTCTGTGGAGAAGTTCAAGGCCAGATTGGATGAGGCTTTGGGCAGTCTGATCCAGTGGGAGATGTTCCTGCCCATGACGGGGGCTTGGAACTGGATGGGCTTTAACATCCCTTCCAACCCAAACCATTCTGTGATTCTATGAAATAACAACAGCTTGTCAAAAAATCTAGCCAGCTTTTGCTGACAACCACTGGCAACCTGTAGCACAAGAACACTTAAAATAAATGCTAATACCTGATTGTCAGGAGACCATTAATGAAGTCAGAAGTACTGGCCTTGAGAAGATCACTTCCAGTGCCCTGTTCTTTGTGCATCTCATGAATCATTACCACTTGAACTCAAAGGTAAGATCATCATTATGGGAAAATGGGAAAGGCTGATCTGAATATAAAACGAAGGGTAGGTAATTTGGAAAACCAAAAATGCTGCTGTTCAGAAAACAGGTTTTAAAACATCTCTACTTATATTGTCTCATTCCATTTAAGGTAAAAAAAAATAACGTATTTATGCATGTTTACAGTTACATGAACTATGACAGTGGCAGGATTTTTTATGGGAGTTATGAAGTGATAGTCTAATCAGTGCACAAAAACTCAATGTCATATGTCGGTCTGTCCTGAGTGTCTTCCAGACTGATGGGAATAGACAAGGCACTGCATAAAGGAAAAGATGTGACAGATCAGCAGGATGGACAGTGAGGTGGAAAGCGAGTGGTGTGTTACCGCCACTTTGAATTTTGGAGTGGATTTGTTTAGAAGAGAATAAGCTAAGGGGCAAGAAAAAAGGAAGAGGATGAAAATCAAAAGTCTGAGGGACCAGCTCAGGGAAGAGGTTGCGGTACCTGAATCGTGGCATTCTGATGGGGTGATGAGGGCTCTCACTTGCCATCTCAGGGGTGAAATGCCAGAGATGGGCCAGGGCCAAGTGTTTTGTGTTGGGGAGAAGGAGAGGAAAGAAATGGAAAGGGCAGGTAAGAGTGGACTAGCACTGCTATTCTGGTGCCAGAATAGGAGGATTAAACAGTAGCTTTTGCTTCATGGTTCTTCTCAGCAAGAGCTGCTGCTCTCTGTACTTGAACCTCTTTGTCACTATAACGAATGGCAGGAGCAGCCTGGATTTGCAGGGTCAAGCAGGCAGTCAGGACCATTACGTTTTGTCCATGTCTAGAATTAGCCCTCTGGTGGAGGAGGTTGCTGCCCAAATTAGCTTAGGCACTACCAGAGACCCACTGATAATAAAAGATGGAGGTCTGCTTTGAGAGGTGCTGACCCTCCTTTGTTTAGGAGCTATAAAATAGCAACTAACAATGGGAAATCTTCCATCTGTGAAAAATAGTGGGAATGTACAGTGTGGGTAACGTGTGGTCGCTGCTGCTGGATTTTTGAGCATAGGTTTCTGATGATAACGACTAAAATAATGTTTGAAAGTATTAAAAAAAGGTTAAGAATGTGATTTGTAACTGCAAATGTCTTGAAGTCAAAGAAGACTTCTAAAAGGCAAACTCTCGAACTCTGTATCTGCCTCTCTTTGATAGCATGCCACTTCCAGACTCTTGTGACAAGGTAGAAAATTCTCTTGAGGCTAAGCCAGAATATCCAAGCTTGGTGAGTGAAAAGCAGCAATTTATTTTGTACCATCTTAAGACCTGCCCTGTGATATTGAATGTGTCATAGTGAACCTCAGCTGAGAACATTGCGGCTGTACCTTCTTCCACTTGAATTTGTATGAGATTCTGGATGCGAGATTGCATTGCCTTTTCTGCTCCTGTTTTCTCAGCTGCATCACACTTACCTGTTGAGAAAGTAGTGCCCTTGACTAACAAGGTAAGTCTGCACATTGTACAGCAAACCTGCTGCAGTGATTAGTTGATACTTCCTTGCACATCTCTGTCCCTAAGTCTTTGGTTCCTTTACACAGGTCACCTGAAAGAGGAGTTTTACCAGTCTGGCAGGGGACCAACTGAGTCAATAAAATGCATTATTGAATAATTACATAATGCTCCCACTGTAACAGCTAAGGGTTTCTTCTTGTTATCTGACCCAGCTCCTTGCATGGCATATAGATTAGTTTTATCTGCACTGTGTGAAATTAAAAGTAACAAAACCTGAAACAAAAAGTAGCTTATCAGCTCCTGTTCTGCAGAGGCAGAAATGAGAACTGAGTAAATATTGGCTATGTTTCAGCATCCTGTATTACAAAACTTGTCGTACAAACATGTACAGGGAAGATGAATGGGGGATTGTGCATTTAAATGCAAGAGGACTGGGGGAAGAGGCACAGCTCTGCAAGGCCACCAGCTGGGAGGTGCAACCAGGCCCACGTGTGACACGGTGCCTGTTCTGCAGCCTGTACAGTTTGTGCTGCACAATTTTTATGTGGGTTCTGAACTTTATAATCATCAGTAGGTCCAGCTCTGTGTTCATAAATAACATCCCCCAATAGTATTCATTAGGGAGTTTGATCATTTGCCACAATGGAGCTTGCAGAGAGGACTTGAGTTTATGCCTAACTGTTGGATCAAAGATGAAGTTCCAGGCAGTGAAATGGGAAGTTAATGTTTCAACAGTGTTCTAGCCTCTTGTTTGGGTCTTCTAATAGCTCTTCCCAGAGTTGAGAATAGTATTTCTGAGCAGTGCTAGTCACTGTCTTGGTCTCTGCAGTTCATGTATTGTAATGACACAGAAAAATGGTAAGTGCAGATCTGATCGGTTCTGTTTGTGCTGCTACATAATTGTTTGTAAACTGTGTGCTAGTAATATTTATCCTGAAGATGCTGTGTAAATGCAAGGTGCTTCAAAATTAGGAAACTCATTTGAAATCATTAACATCTGCAGAAAACCTCTCTTTTTTTTTCTTAAATAAGAATTTACAGAGAGTTTTTGAAGATGGGTGGAATTCATCATTAAAAGTAAATGGAAGCGAGACTATGGACCAGATAATTACTTTAAATGGAGGTTACAGGTTATAAAAATAACCCTGGGGACCGATCAAGTAATTTTCCGTTATGGAAAACAGGCAGCCAACTTGTTTTGACCCTTGGGAATCAACAGTCCCCCTCTGCTTTTGAAAAAGATCTCTCATGATTTCTAATTGCTTTCTAAGTTTGTCTTCTTGTATCTCCCCTCCATAGTCTGGAAGTAATTTGGAATATAGATCTCCGTCCTCCCTTTCTGTTTGGCTGTTGTGCTGTGTCGCAAGTTGCAGTGAGTCGATTCACTCTCTGGGATCTTACCATGCCAAACCACTTCTATTTATACGTGCACACCGTCTTTAGAAATACAGCCGGGTGTTTGTGCGGAAATGCCTGCTGCTTTGGCAGTTGGGTGGGGAGAGAAGGAGGAACTGAACTATGTGTTTCTGTAGACCCTGTGAAAATCGCTCCTTGTGGGAGACCTGTGTGTTTTGAGTAATCAGACTGCGTGTCTCCACAGCAGTCATAGGTGGGACTGGAGCTGGTGGGGCAGAGTATTACTAACTTTAAACTAGATCGTTTGAGTGATAACAACAGTGTAGTTATGGCAACCCACAGCTCTGCTCAGGCTATCCGTGTCTTTTAGGGAAGTTTTGGAGCCCATTCTGAGCTCCAGGCTCTCACAGTTATGCTCCCATCAAGAGCCTGGTCTAGTGGGAAGTGTCCCTGCCCATGTCAGGGGGGTTGGAACTGGATGGGCTTTGAAGTCCCTTCTAACTCAACCCATGCTATGATTCTATGATTTTAAGCTAACTAGATGTATGTCCACCTGAGGGAGAGCCAGAAAACCTGAGGCGGGGATGCAGGTCTTCTCCACCATTTGGGAGTGGTCAGGCTTGCTCAGGGAGAGCTGTGTGATGCTGTTGCCATCAGCCAAGCCCTCTGGGCAGGAACCAGCCTTACAGCCTTGGAACAGGAAGGAGGATGCAGGGAGGACATCTCTGCAGTTGACAGGAGGAGGATGATGGGCCACACTCGTTTAGGAAGGTCGAGAGTTTAGTAAGAGCTAATTGGAGGGGAAAAATGTTGTGATGGTTTAGTGAGGCTGGTAAAACCACCTAGTCTGCGTTAAAACCTTTCCCAGGTTGGAGGAGGGAAAAGGGGTGTGTGTGTCAATTAGTGCAAATGGTTATTTCTGGATATATTTTGCAGGTGTTTACTTCAAAATGAGAGTAAAATATTTGTCCTTAGTTATTGGAAACCTTTGTATTTTTCTATAAGAAAGCAAAATTCAAAGGGAGAAAAATGTTCTTATTTGGAACATGGAGTAGTTTCTCTATCACTATTGCTTGACACATGAAGAGTTAACATAGTTGGGGCTAAGTAGGTCATTCTAAGTTAAATTAGGGCAGTTGACTGTAGAAATATGAATATCATTGGTTCTAGATGGTAGAAATATTGGTGATGTTTATTTACGATTTAGAATCATAGAATTGTCTGGTTGGAAAAGACCTTTGCGATCATTGAGTCCGACCGTACCTGTCCCCTTACTAAACCATGTCCCTAAGAAACTCATCTACCCACCTTTTAAACACCTCCAGGGATGGAGACTCCACCATCTCCCTGGGCAGCCTCTGCCACTGCCTGAGAACCCTTTCAGTGAAGAAATTTTTCCTGATGTCTAATATGAACCTCCCCTGGCGCAACTTATGGCCTTTTCCTCTCATCCTGTCCTCTGTCACTTGTGAGAAGAGACCAACACCCACCTCCCCATAACCTCCTTTCAAGCAGTTGTAGACAGTGATGAGGTCTCCCCTCAGCCTCCTCTTCTCTAGGCTAAACAACCCCAATTCCCTTAGCCACTCCTCGTAGGAATTGTTCTCCAAGTTTACTACTTGTATCACTCAAGGGAGGGTGGATTTAGACTGGATATAAGGAAGAAATTTTTTACAATGGTGGTGAAACACTGGCACAGGTTACCCAGGGAGATAGTGGAGAAGTCATCCCTGAAAACATTTAAGACCAGTTTGGGTGAATGGGGCTCTCAGCAACTTGATCTAGTTGAAGATGTCCCTGCTTCTGCAGAGGGGTTGGACTGGATGACCTGTAAAGGTCCCTTCCACCCTGAAGCATTCTGTGATTCTATGACTTTATGAATTGGTGGAATGGGTTCGGCTCTCAAGAAGGTGAACAGCGATTTTGTGCAGTCCAGCCGTGATAGTCTGGGTCAGATCAGACAGCTCGTTTTCAGGGAAGGGGAGGAGGACTCTTCACCTCTGGGAGCGATGACCTTGGTCAGGTAGACAAAGCTTCAGGAGAACATAAGGCAAGGTGGGGAGGGGTAGGAATTAGGGTTGGTGACAGCAGGAAGTCCAATCAGGAGAAACTGTCGTCAGGAGGGACCTTGCGTTCCCATAAAAAGCAGACTTGCAGCCAATCAAAAGACATTTTAATGGGAACATGGAGGCTTGTTTCAACTTGAGAAAAAAACAGGAATGGATCAATTAGAAAACAAAGTTGGTAAATGGGTCGTGACCTTTACTTTTTCCCATCTGGAGCAGCAGATGCTACGTTACCATTTTAAAGGGCTGCCTTTTTCCACTGTATTTTAGTTATATTGAAACATTGCTGCAGTGTTTTTATTTTTTTTTTAACAACTTCCAGCAAGTTCACTTTTGTAAATAGAGCCATGAAGCAGAATCCATGGAAGCAGCCAAATCTCTGTTCAGTTATATTTGGCTCAGCTGGAAAGTACTGTTAAAAGCAAGGAATTGACTGCTTGTGATCAGAGTTGTAAAAGCCATTTGTAGCTTCTTGGGAGCTTTGGCTCAGTGGTGGGAAACCCAACTGGCTGTGATGCTGGTGAGGAGGGAATACACCATTGCTCTTCTTTCAAGAAAAGGTGATGCCATTCTGTCTCAAAGGTTGGATTGATTCTGGATCTTATCTTACTGGTCTTCATTTAAATATGTTTTTAATAGTAGTGTAATCGACAGAGTTCTCGTTTTATATAAGAAGTGCAAAGCTGCATTAGTTTTTGAAATATCCCTTTCCATTGTGTGCAACAAAATGGGACGTCCCTAGCTTATAAATATTTTCATTTTATTGCATCTTCTCCAGGGACACATGCATATTTTGTTTTTATTTTTCCTACCCAACTGGGAGCAGAAATCTCCATTACTTATTCAATTAAATTAGTTTCTATAAATTAATCAGGAATAATTGTGTTTATATGGGCCAAAGCTACCTCAAGGGAACACTAAACGGTGAATGATTTAAAATATATTTATTTAGAAATCAATGGTAGTGATTTCAAGCTACCCATTGAGATGAGTGTGGATGGCAGGAGTGCAGCACTTTGTCAGATTTATTGCAAAAGTTGCAATAAATCAAAGCGGTGTTATTAATCTTGTTTAACAAACAACAAGCGAATGACAAGCACGGGAGGCTTGATAAGGCACAATATTGACTTTTGCTGAAATTATTTACTGAAATACAGAGGTGATATTTTCATTAAGGAGAATATAGGTGGGTTTGGAGCACAGCCTGGATCAAAGGCATCCCAATCCCATGCTAATAACTGGTGTCTGTGGCAGTTGCCAGCAGTGTAGTTGTCTTGTTAGGTGAGTGGGTGTGTATAAAAACATGTGAAAGACCTAAAGCACAATTAAGGGAGTCAAAATGTGATGTAGGAACAATATAAGAAATCCATTTTCATGTGTTTGGTTCAGAGAATTGAATTGCAATGGGTACCAGTTATTTTGCCTCTCCCTTCCACTGCTCAGGTTGCTCTTGTTCCACCTGGCCCTTGTGCTTTTTTTCTGCTGTCCCTGCTGTTTTTCTGTCTGCTCATCACTCTCGCTGTTCTGCCCTCGTTCTTTTGGCTGATGGAACACTGGTAGACACTTCTGTGCAGCAAGTAAAACTCAAAATGAAACCAAGTGCATTGGTCTGTATTAGCTTATTATGTGCAATACATATACATTTTCTAAATGATTTTTTTCTTTTCTATTTTCTGTTGTATGCTGGATATAAATTACCTAGATTCTGATTTTTTTCTGGCCCGAATTTGTCTATTCCTCTGGCTTTACCAGAGATACTTAAGATGAGTGAGGAGCTGTGTACTGGGATTTTCTGTTTGTGCTCTATTTCCTTTACCTTATCTTGCTGTTTACATACCTTATTAAAAATACAAGGCAAAAAATGGAGCAAATCATTTGATTATTACCAGTTCGTTAGGCTTAAAATGTGAATTAGAGCCAGCTTCAGCTTTCAGATTCATTCACGTGGCTCACACTGGAGTCAGTAAGGGGTACATGCATATTCACAAATCCAGAATTTGGCTCTTTGCCTGAGATTTTAGTAGACCAGCATTCAGTGAAAGGCTCTAAGGTAGTAGATCATTCATTATTTGCATTAGACAATGAAACTTTACTCTGATTTTATTTGAAGCTTTGTTGTATAAAGGCTATAAATTGATACAGGAAATAAATTAAGTAAATTAATTTTAATAAATTAAAATAAAATAAAAAATAACTAAGGAGTTAAAAGAAGCTCTGTCCACTTGTAAAGGAATTAAGATTTCTAATTTTTTGAGGTGGTTTAACTGTAAAAATAGGATAACAAAATGCTTGCTTGGACTTCAGATTTCCCTGCAGTTGCACTGGGCTTTGGCTGTATCTGTGTCACAGGTGCTGTTGCTTTCCTCTAGCAAAGTAGATGCTCCCAGCAGCTGGCTGCTCCCAAAATGCCACTTGGACCTGGAAACTCTCAAAAATCTTTCACAGCTTTCTTGTAGTGAAAGCTGCTTCTCACCATGTGAAGTTTCTGGATCACTGGGCTGAAGGGAAAGGCTGGAATCTTTCTGTAGGGTGAAGGTGCCCTTGCTGATTTTGGAAGCAGCACCCGGTTTGCATGGAGTGAGTCTGAGCCCTGCTGGTGTTATCTGCCCCCTGAATGCCTGGAGCTGCCCTGCACTCAGGCAGGGGGTTGTACTCACCCCTGGTGGAGAACTGGACATTCTGTGCATAAGGCATAGTTTGGTGAGAGGCTGTACGTTTGTTTTTCAGCAAAACTATGTTATTCAGAAAGCTTTTTCCCCCTTGTACTGGATTTCAGCATCTCTGAACTACAGATGCTAACAGGGAGAGCTGTAAGGGTTGAGCCGGGGAGGGCAAAAAGAGTGTAAAATCATTAAGGTTGGAAAAGACCTCTAAGCTCATCCAGCCCAACACCACTGTGTCTACTAGACCATGTCCCAAAGTGCCACATGTACATGGTTTTTGAACCCCTCCAGGGATGCAGACTCCACCACTGTCCTGGGCAGCCTCTGCCAGTGCTTCACTTTCTTTACTCTTCCAGTAAAGAAATTTTTCCCAGTATCCAATCTAGACCTTCCCTGGTGCAGCTTGGGACCATTTCATCTTATTACTTGTCACTTGGGAGAAGAGACCAGCATACACCTCATCACAGCCTCCTCTCAGGCAGTTGTAGAGAGGAATAAGGTCTCCCCTCAGCCTCCTCCAGGCTAAACAGCCCCAGTTCTCTCAGCCGCTCCTCACAGGACTTGTTCTTCAGCCCCTTCACCAGCTTCGCTGCCCTTCTCTGGACGCACTCCCGCAGCTCTAAATCCTTCTTGTAGTGAGGGGTGCAAAACTGGACACAAATTTCAAGGTGGGGCCTCACCACTGTCAAGCACAGGGGCACAATGACTTTGTGTTGCTGTTCCAGCACAAGAGTCCCTTTAAGAATTACTTTTGAAATGAGTTGTTTATCACTAAATGAAGTCTTCCAAGCTGTTGTTCCTCTTGGGTCAGCCCCAGTTTAAAAGGGAATGGATCTCCCTCCTGCTGGGTATGTTTTGAGTCATCCTGAGGAGGCAGTGCAATATTTCATCATCCAGTACCGTGGCTGTGTTATCCAAATGGGTGC
Organism: Tapera naevia; assembly: GCA_033556795.1. Classification (NCBI taxonomy): domain Eukaryota; kingdom Metazoa; phylum Chordata; class Aves; order Cuculiformes; family Neomorphidae; genus Tapera; species Tapera naevia. Next base: position 318,165 of record JAUMJJ010000025.1, on the reverse strand, counting down.
TGCATCTTGTGTAATTACAACCCAGGTATTATTACATTCCCTGCAGCTACTGCAGAAAAATTACAACATGATGGCACTGTGTGAAATAATGCAAGTGCAGTTTTGTGTGATGGGTAGATTTGTAAAAACAGATGATGACTTCTAGCTCTTATGCAAGCGATTGAGTGATTTCTCCCCAAAATGCATTGTCTCCTCCTTGCTGCAGCCAGAAATCACATTAATGCTGAATGGCTTTAGTCTTCAGTAGGTTTTCATTTAAGGAATTTCCCCCTCCTTGCCTGCGCGCGGGATAAACAGTGCCCTAGAAATTAAAAATAGAAGTAGTGTCCCAAAGGCAGAATCTGTCTGCCAGCAGGATGTATGACTTGTTTGGTGGCAAAGAGTTATGTGAGCAGGAACTCAGTTGGAAAAAATGTAAAAAACAGATCTCATCTCCAAGCTTTAATCTTGTCCCTCTTTATTTTCATTCTTGTGTTGTGCTCTATGGATTTTTAATAGCTTTTATTTACATCCCTTGGCAAGTGCCTTTGTGGAGCTGCTTCGCCACCGTCGGGTTCTCGGCAGCAGATGCTGACAGACCGAGCTGTTTGCCCCACAGAGATGTGCATCCTGCCATGCATTTGTGCTACGATCCACAACATCCCTTCTGGGTAATGGCCTCAGCTTTAAATAGCAGCAGGGAATCTTGAGAGCTGAGAAAATGGGGAGATCCCTCGTTCCCCTGATCCTGCCAGTATTTCAGTTGAAAATGGAAACGTTCTGTCAGAAGTTGAGCTGGTGACACACTGAAGGTAATGGGGACCTTCTGGCTTTCTTTTGAAATGTTTCTCTTTGAAAAAAAAATAAGAGAAGTATAATATATAATATATTTTTGTATAGATTGCTTCTTGTGTGAAATTTATTCTAATTAAAAATTGTCTTTGCACATTTTTCTTATGATAAACATTGATTTTTAAATTTATTTTTTGCCATTGTGGTAGCAATTGACCTCTTCATTTAAAAAAAAATACATATATTCACATGCCTACCTTTAATGCCATTTGGAGGTCATCTGAGTCAATATGGATGGAGAGGCAATAAAGCTGCCCTTCAGATGTATGGCATCCTCTGTGGCCCTCATGAGATCAATGACTGAGTCCCAACCTTTGTCAACAATGACAGATATTAGGAAACAGTGCAGGGTGATGGGAAGGCTGATGTCTTCTGTCTTCCTTTGGATGTTTCAGGTCATGGCTGGAGGGGCAGGGTGACGACATGATCCCAAAACAAAACAGCAACCCACAGCAGGACTTTTACAGCGACAGGCATGATAATCTGCACTCGTTTACTGAATGACAACTTATTTCTACAGTAACAATTTGAGTACTGACAGTTAAGCTAAAATTAATGTTAAGAGGCAAGGATGCTAGACCAGTAGGCAGATCAGTTACATGCAAAACATAAATTTCATAAATCCAGTTGGTATCTCACAAGCCAAAAAGCACAAGAATGCTTGTGCTCTCCCCTTTGATATCTTTTTCATATTTTCTTTTAAAGAAAAATCTAATCTTAGTGCAAAGATACATTTAAAAACTCTGAACTGTACCATGTTGCCCCTCTGCTTATTGCTCGAAGTGCGTGTTTTATTACAATGGATCACCAAGCTGGAAGCCACCTTTCTGTGTGTATATTTTGATTAATCGGGGTGCTTGGATAAACCTGAAAGCAAGAATCCCTCCAAAAAAAAGCAGCTTTTCAGTAGAAATACTCTTCACTGAAATACTCTGAGGGGACTTATAACAATGAAATTAATATTTTCTTTTTCAAATGTCACGTTTGCCATAGTGTAGGAGCTGAGAAATAATTTAAATTCGAAAGTAGCTTTAGTGTTGTCACTGTAGCTGAAATAACACTTTTTAAAATTAAAAATTAAAACCTAAGACTTGTAAGAGTGCTCCCCACTCCTGTCTCTCCCTTTCTTATCTTACCCTGAATTGAAGAGATCAGGTACCTTATTACAATTCAGGCTATCACCACCTAATGCATTATGTGTACACACACACCACTTCCATCGCCCAAAGAAATCTTGTATTGAAGAGATTTACAATTCAGGAGCTATAGATATAAGAGTTCACTTTTAAAGTGTGAGAATATAATATATAATATAGTTTTCTGGTTTCTTTCCAGTTATATCTGTACTAAATAGCAGGGAAAGAACAAAAGTCTGTCCTAGCTATCTTTTTTTTGTTAAAGATTGCGATTTTTTCACTTTCCTAGGGGAGGAAAATTAGAATTCTTGAAAAATTTTAAATAAGTCCATGGCAATGCATGTCCATAATTGAAGTACATAAATAAATTAATTCAGAAAATTAAATGATTGTCTGAATTATACAACTGAATAAGCACGAGAAAGAATTAACTCATTTCACATAAAATATTATATGCTTGGTGTGGATAACCTGCCAGACCAATAGCTTGCACTCTGCTGTTCTGGCTGTAGGCATCATCATTATGATACCATTCTGCTGCTTTTTATGTCTCCTTCTGCATGCTTGTCTTTGAATTCTGAGGTCATTGGAAAAGGTTTCCCTAGCCTGAGTGATTAATGAAAGCCAACTGTAATAGCTGCAGGGATACCAGGGGTTTAAAAGTCAAGCATGCTGAAGTGATGCTTTAAAGAAACCTTTCAAAATTTACCTATACGGGCTAAGTCAGTTATATTAAAATTTATTCTTATTTACTTTAGGGTTGAAGGGACAGAAATTTGTATACAGCGCTCTTGTGTGTGCATTGCACACGTAATGAATACCTGTAAAGTCAAAAGCTTGCAAATCCATAACCCTCAAAGGATTTAATAGGTTTGAAACATGAACCTAAAGCTTCCCACAAGACATTGTGTGCATTACTGCATTTCACAGTGCACCTGTTTTGTTTCTACTGGAAGGCTGGACAACACGAGTCCTGATGGAGGCTTTTTCCAGGCTTCATTAAAATCTGAATTTGCTGCATATGAAAAATATTGGTCTGCAGGTGAATAAATGACAAACTAGAATGCTAAAAGAGTTAGGGTTTTGTTTTATTCATTTGAAATGATTCCTTTGGGCAGAGCTGATTGAACTATGAAAGGAAAGGAAAGGCTTAGAAGAGATGAGGGGCTTTCAGCTGCAGCTGACTGGCAAACAGCCTGCACATTCAACCCTGGTTTATGGTTTATTGATTGGAAAGGAGATGAAGTGCAGCTCCTATTCTCGAGCCAAGCAGACTGCCTTACACAGAGTGCAGCTTAACTTTCTTTCTTAATTAGCGTGGAATACCTAATGTGTGTGGAAAAAAGGAGGTCTCGTTAACAGGTCAGTAGAAGTTAGGTAGCCTTTGTACTGCCTGTCCCAATGAAGGGAAAGTCAGGAAAATGAACCTGGATTTTTTTTTTTCGTCTTAGAGAAACTTCTGTTAATGAACTGTGAATACATTTATGCTGTGCAAATAGATATTTTTCAGTCTCCTGCCTCATCGGGTTGAAAAAATGAGGGGTTTATCACAAAAATCTGAATTCACTGCAACAGAAGATTCAAACCACTGAGAAATATTTGAAACGGAGCTGGTTGGTTTGGCAAAAAACAGACACCAAAACCTGAATGAAACCCCCACCACAAACAAAAAAAAACTAACCCCAAAGCAGAACAGGAAGAAAACTTCCAACCAAGGTTAAAAAAGATGCATTTGAATAATATGAAAAATAAATCTTGGAAGGGGCTCCAGGAAAGCTCGGGATCCTTTATCAGGGATTACAGGGACAGGACAAGGGGGAAGGATTTTAAGATGAAAGAGGGGAGACCGAGATGAGATTTTAGGAAGAAATGTTTTCCTGTGCGGGTGGGGAGACCCTGGCACAGGTTGCCCAGAGAAGTGGTGGCTGCCCCATCCCTGGAGGTGTTCAAGGCCAGGCTGGATGGATCTTTGAGCACCCTCAGCCACTGGGAGGTGTCCCTGCCCATGGCGGGGGGTTGGAGCTGGATGGCCTTTAAGGCCCCTTCCCACCCAAATCACTCTATGATTCTTTATGTTTCTATGAAAGTGATGTCTTGGGCAATGTTTTGAAGTCATAATCATTTAGGCAGGGTATGAACTAGTTTTCACTGATAGAGGGAAGTAGGATGATATCCCCTCAATCCCTGTAAACTTCTTAGTCTTCCTACTGTCAAGCGAGCGCCTGTCTGTAATTACGATTTGAATATATCATACTCTACTTGGATATTTTTTTTTATTCTGTATCAGCCTGTGGGATTTGAAATCAGTTAAACTCAATTTTCATATCTAGTTGGCAAAGAATTTGGGCAGAAATGACATCAGAAGGCTCTGCTGGCTTCTGCCTATGTCTGCAGTAGAATAGGAGCAGGTGAATGCGAGACTGATGATGTGAAGATGCAGGGTTGCTTTGCTCTGGTGATGCCAGAAGAGTGAGGTCACCCTTCTGGGTAACTTTTGGTTTTTTTCTTTCCTGTTGTCTTGTGCAAGGGATATGCACTCTCATGCTTTTGATATTCTTTAGCATGCTTAAAAAGGCCTCTTTACTTCCCAGCATTAAAATTCAGAACCCAGTAGATATCAGCTCCTACAAATTAGAGATAAGTTTAATTAGTTATATTGCTGCAAGGAAAATTCTTGAGCATGAGAAATAACATAAATAGCTTAAGTGCCAGGTGGCAAAGCAAGGAGATGGAACATAACACCTTACATTTCAGGTGTGAAATATGTGAGGTCTTACTTAGTGAGGATGTGTATCAGAAAAAAATGGCAAATTCAATATGAAAACTTATTTTTTCTCATAAAGCTGCAACGAGGGGAAAGATGAGGTCAATGTAAGACAGGGAATGTAATCAGGATGGGAAATATTCAATAAATATGCTTTATATTAATAAATATATTTACAGTTATTTCTAATAATATTTATTGTTTTCTGTCCAAGGACAAAATCATGGCTGACAAATTAAAAAAAAAAGTCACTGGTTTGAAAAGTAAGAAAAAAGGTCAGGGAGTCATCTTGAATCTATGGAAATCATTAGAAAAGATACTTGCTTTATTTTGCAGCATCATGTTTTTAAATTGATTAGTGATAACTTTAAACTGTTTGAGATCTGCAGGCCACTGCTGTGGGAAAATTTGGGGAAAAACTGTCAAGGAGGTTTATTCAGTGCCTGGTTATTTGACAAGGGCAGATATGAGGGTCTGGTATAAACCTAATTTTAGTCTAAAGCAGGAATAATTTGCTCAACTTACTAACCCACAGGAATGTGGAAGTGTGGTAAATAATGCCTTATGTACATTATATTAACCTTTCCCCTAAAAAAATTCCCAACAAACCCAGAACAAAAGTGAGGTGCTGTAACTGGGGTGGTTTGGTACTGTTTGTGTGAAGAGTAGTGACTGGAATGGAGGGAATGCCATGGGGACCCTTGCCTTGTGTGCTTTTGAGTGGGTCAGTGAAGGACTGGATCACTCACGGAGGTGTGATGGTGACTCCAGTCATAGAATCATAGAATCATCTGGGTTGGAAGAGATCTCCAAGATCATCAAGTCCAACCCTTTGTCCAACGTCCTCATGATTACTAGATCATGGCACTAAGTGCCACATCCAGTCTTATTTTAAAAACCTCCAGGGATGGTGACTCCACCCCCTCTCTGGGCAGGCCATTCCAAGGCCTGATTACTCGCTCTGTGAAGAACTTTTGCCTGATATCCAGCCTAAACCTTCCCTGGCAGAGTCTAAGGTCGTGCCCTCTTGTTCTGTTGCTGGCTGCCTGGGAGAAGAGACCAATCCCCACTTGTCTACAGCCTCCTTTCAGATAGTTGTAGAGAGTCATGAGGTCACCCCTGAGCCTCCTCTTCTCCAGGCTAAACAACCCCAGCTCCCTCAGCCTCTCTTCATAGGACTTGTGCTCAAGTCCCTTCACCAGTTTTGTTGCTCTTCTCTGGACCTGCTCCAGCACCTCAATCTCTTTCTGTAACTGAGGGGCCCAGAGCTGAACACAGCACTCAAGGTGTGACCTCACCAACGCCGAGTACAGGGGAAGGATCACTTCCCTCGCCCTGCTCGCCACACCATTCTTGATGCAGGCCGGGATGCCATTGGCCTTCTTGGCCACCTGGGCACACTGCTGGCTCATGTGTAGCCTCCTGTCCATCAGTACCCCCAGGTCCCTTTCCACCTGACTGCTCTCCAGCCACTCTGTCCCCAGCCTGTAGCGCTGCGAGGGGTTGTTGTGGCCAAAGTGCAGTCGTGTTCCTAATGCGATACACAGTGAGTTTGTCAAGTGACTGCTGTGTGTGTGGGGTTCTGACCTTCTTGAGCTGCTTGCTTAAAGTAAACTGACATGACAGGTATTTCTGGGCCTGAACGAGCAAGGTCCTAGCCCAGCAATTAATATAGTACTTGTTTTTTTTGTTTTTCCTACTGCTTCTGATGGATCTATTATCATAGAATCATGGATGTGGTCTGGGTTGGAAGGCACCTTAAAGCCATCCAGTTCCAACCCCCCACCATGGGCAGGGACACCTCCCACTGGATCAGGGTGCTCAAAGCCACATCCAGTTCAATCTTGAAAACCTCCAGGAATAGGCCATCTTGTAGTATAATGGTACTGAAATAAAACTCAGGGGTGGAGCTCACAATGAGAGGCCCTGCCATTCTCCAGTGGAAAAAAAAAATGCTGTTTTCCCCACAATGTGCGATTATGTTCTTGTTGTTTACATTTAGTACACTCGTGCATTAAAAAAATTATAGCCTAGGGTAACTTAGGATAGCAGTTCATAGCAAGAATAGGTAGAAAAAGATCAGTCCTGCAGATGAGGCTCTCTAAGACTGCTTTTAATGATAAGGCTGAAGAATATTCGAGCTAATTAGTGTAATAGAAAATAGCATATAGAAAATGTATGACCTGGAATGATTTAATTCTAGTTTCTGGGGTCAGTTCTGCCTATCCACTCTGTGAGCCACTGTCTTATTGTGGTTTTACCATCTTTTATCCCTCTCTAATCACAATACATATGTCTAGATCTGTACTGTCTCTGCTAGGTTAATGTTGTAATAGTCAGCAGAATACGTTGTTTTGAAGTTTCTTTTGTAAGATTAAACTGTATCACTGACAAGGACTGACAGCTGCTGAGAATACAGTAATGAAGATTTTACTCCCACTGTCTGTGCAAATTTATCACTGAAGTTTATTTTCCTCATTTACCTGTGGAAGGATTTCCTCTGCTGCTCCCCTTGCAATCTACACCCTTATCAAAGCAACATTGATTTGCCTGGTTTATGTTAACATAAGAACACCAAGCATGCATAAGAAAGCAGGGATAAGGTAGAAAGGCAAGGGAGGAGTTCCTTAAAAATCATCAGGATATTGTTATCTGTTCTGCAGTGTTTTCTATACCTAGATATAGCCTATGGAATATGGTTTGAAAAGGTCTGTGCCAGTTGTTATTTATCATGTCATCAGCAGACTTGTTTTTCCTCACTGCTGTATTTGTTGCAGGGGACATCAGTAACTGGTATTGATAAACAGGAGAGTCGCTCATGTCTAGATCAGCTCTTTGTTAGGAAGGGTTCCAGATGCGCTTGTGCCTGCCCTTCCAACAGTATGAACATAAATTTACTCCTTTTCAAGTAGTTTATAAACTATATGGAGCCTTTCAGAGGATTACAGCACTGTGAAGCTACAACCAATAACTCGAAGCCTCTTGAAGGTCAGTGGTGGTTTCCTTGAGGCAGGAGGCTCTCATCCATGCATTTTCTCATTTCCTCGCTGTTACTGCCACTGTCGCCCTGACTACACCGTGATGTGCAAAGCCAGGCTTCCTTTTCTCCTCGTGTGGTTTAGGGTGTTTATTTTAATGAAGAAGTTGTAGTATAGAACAGAGAAAACAGCTATTTTACTGGAGTCAGCCTTCTTAACATAAAGCTTTGGACAAGCTACTCTACTGCTAGAGGGTAGGATGGCCCTACAGAGGGGCCTGGACAGACTGGAGAGCTGGGCTGATTCTAATGGGATGATGTTTAATAAGTCCAAATGTCGGGTACTTCATTTTGGAGACAACAATCCCATGCAGAGCTACAGACTGGGGACAGAGTGGCTGGAGAGGAGTCAGGCAGAAAAGGACCTGGGAGTGCTGGTGGACAGGAAGCTCAACATGAGCCAGCAGTGTGCCCAGGTGGCCAAGAAAGCCAATGGCATCCTGGCCTGCATCAGGAATAGTGTGGCAAGCAGGACCAGAGAAGTTATCATCCCCCTGTACTCGGCACTGGTCAGGCCTCATCTTGAATATTGTGTCCAGTTCTGGGCCCCCCAGTTTGGGAAAGATGTCAGGATGCTGGAATGTGTCCAGAGGAGGGCAACGAAGATGGTGAAGGGGCTGGAGCACAAGCCCTACGAGGAGCGACTGAGGGAGTTGGGGCTGTTTAGTCTGAAGAAGAGGAGGCTCAGGGGAGACCTCATTGCCTCTACAACTCCCTAAAAGGAGGTTGTAGTCGGGCAGGGGTTGGTCTCTTCTCTCAGGTGACCAGGGACAGAACCAGAGGGCATGGACTCAAGCTTTGTCAGGGAAAGTTTAGACTTGATGTTAGGAAAAAGTTCTTCACTGAAAGGGTGATTGGCCATTGGAATGGGCTGCCCAGGGAGGGGGTGGAGTCACCGACCCTGGAGGTGTTTAAGGGGAGACTGGATGAGGCACTGAGTGCCATGGTTTAGATGATGGTGTTGGTGTTAGTGTTGGGTTATAGGTTGGACTTGATGATCTCAGAGGTCCTTTCCAACCTTATGATACTGTGATACATCTTTAGCACACGCTATGAAGTCTTTTGTCTCTATGTAGAATCCTGCTGAGGCTTTCTGTGGTGTTACCTAAAAAATCACTCTGAGTGCTAGAAACCTGTGTGACTTAAATAATTACAAGATGTAGAACAGAAGCCGTAACAATGTATGTAGAGTTCTAGAAAGGAGGAGACGAACACATTCATTGAGTAGCAAAGCCTTATTTAGCTCATAGACTCATCCAGGTAAATGAGTCATAAGCAGGAAAGGAATATAGGAATTGTAGTCAAAGGAAATTAGTAGTGGAAAGGGACCAGGAGTCATCCTAACTGTCACTGAGCTGGACTTGCCGATTTGGTGTACGTTTGTTTGCTTTAACCTTGGCAACTTCTTGTTTTTGTCTTTTGGTCATGGGGAAAGTCTTATTTTTATTTCCAGTTGTGATCCTCAAACATAAAGGAAAAATTCAGTGAGTTGCCCTTCCCTCCACCCCAAATAATTAAGTGTAAAAGCTTGTTATTGAAAATCCACATAAGAAAAGTAATTGATTATAAACAATGTATGAAGTTTTATATAAGTCTTCTTAATGTTGTAGCTAAGTTCTAAGTACAGAGAGATATTTTCTTTTATTATCATGAAGCATACTGGTACACATGCTATTAATACATGCACACATATATTTATTTATTCTTTAGTCTTGTTGGCCTGCTGATAACTCCTTCACTTTGTTTATCATTCTTCTTCTATTTCCCAGTAGCGTGAAAGTCTACCTTTGCTTATGTCAATTTAAGCTAGTTTGGGGTAATATATTTTCTGTAAAGCATTCCAGTGCCTACTCAAAATCCTTTTAAGCCCCACCTAAAATGAGATGGCCTGATCTGGAGCATGTTTGGTAAAACAGCATGACTCATCACTGCTGTGACATCTTATCTCTGAGAAGTAGTCAGTGGTGAGATTCTGTGGGTTTTCTGTTAGACTTACTTGTAGTGGTACCCGTTTCTTCTTTAAAAGTCTTTGGTTTTAGACCAGTCTTGGTATTTGAATGGTAAAGTGATAGGAACAGAGGTGCTGCAAGAAAAAATAGTGCTGACCTTAGTTTCACTGAATGGTACCTTGATGCTCATTAAGCCCTCATTAAGTCAAATTATATTAAATGAAACTGTTCAGGGAGTGAGATATTACTTGGTATGGCTAAAGGGGCCATAATCTGCCCCAAGTGCCCCTTTTCCAGTTTGCATCAGCTTAATTGGTGCTTTTGGGATTTGCTAAAAATATGTTAAAGGGGTGAAATGAACTGTATTCAGAACAGTAACACGAGTATCTGTGCCGTCATATTTAAATTTGCTATGGTTAGGGTTGAGGGGCTACTTTCTTGCTTTTTTTTCCTCCTCCTCTTGGCTTTCTCCTCGGAAGCTGTATTTGGGTTCCAGTGGGAAGCATGTACTTTCTAATGGTAAATACTGTTTAGTGTGACTTGACATTTTTTCAGGGAGATGATGTACCCAGGAGTGTCTCCTTCCTGGCCCAATGACTCAGAAAGCTCTGAAAATATACTGCAGTGTGGGAAACTTCAGGAGCGTTGCAGGAGGGATTGCTGGTGACTAATTCAGTGACAAAGCAGCGGGCATAAGATGCATTTTGCATGTCTTGTTCATCCACATTTTAGCTTAGTAGATCCACGTTTTAATTATTAGATTAGATAACTTTCTGATCAACATCAGTGTGATTTGGAATTGCTGCTACTTCTCTTACTGTATGTAACCTCCAAGTATAATCTTGATATTTATCTAATATTCATAATATTTCTTTTATAACCTCTGTAATATCCTGTCTGTTGGATATTTTTAAGAATCATGCTGAAAATAACTTTTGTATACTATAAAATCTATTTTATTCAAGATTAGAGAGTCTTTGTGTTAAGTTAAATGTGAATAAAGAACCTGCTGTTAAAAGTTCAGGATCAGTTACTTGAAAGAGATGAAGAGCAATATCTCTGGATGCAGTGTGTTCCAGTTTCATTTCCATGGAAGCCTGTCATTCATTAATGCAAACTGAGGTGGTAGGCTTTTAGGAAGGGATGTAAGAACTCTCATTTAATTATTTTGTCATTTACAAACCTGAGAAAAGTGGACAAACTGATACAGTGGTAAATGGGGTTTTATCTAGTAAAGTAGAGCCCTGCTGTCTTGAAATACAAAAGCTAAGCTCCATCTGTCTGTCCAAGGTAACTTTTTAGGCAGTTATGCTTGTTGTAGATAGCCTGATAAAGATGACAGTCTTGGCATGTGCCTTTTGTTTTTGGAGATCCTGATGAAAAATGTTCTCTGTTATACAGTTGGATGCTGACGCTATGGTGTATTTTATGTTTATTTTAGTGTTTCTGAAAAACTTAAATCTGAGTGTAATTTTCTTTGGTTTCTTTGGAAATTCTGTCCTGAGTGTCTTTCAGGAAAGCAAAATGTTAACCTTGGGCAATAACTCTTACCCTGAAAGTGTTAGCTGAAAGGTTGCCAGCAATACTGGAGTCTTGGCAGAATCAAGAAGAAGTTGAGGGAAGATCTGGAAAGATAGTAAGAAAACCACCTGTCCTGGAGAATTAAAGTGGCATAGATACATATGTAGTTCAGGCAGCAATTTTTTTATTTGACCATAGTATTTACGTACCTTCAGGTTTCTAAATCTGCTAGAGCAGTCTGCTGACCTTGGATAATGTTTTCTCTGTTATCTCCTTAATAACAGCAATTTTCAGTGATTTCTGGAAGAGTTCTGTGAGACTGGAGGAATAGCCATTTGTTTTGTCTGAACAAGTTGATTTAAAAAAAAACCAAAACCAGAAACAAAATCCCCAAACAAAAACAAAAACAGCACCTGTGTTTCAGAAGCATCTTTGTCAAAGATGCCATTCCCTTCACAAATCTAAATGTCACTATGAGGACTCTCGGACACTCAGGGTGAGAGCTCTTGTTTGTCTCTTTAATTGAGAAGTATTTTGGAAACGAAATTGAAAGGAGGCTAAGAAAAAGTAAGGACTGTCTTTACTCTTTCTGTTTTTTCCACTGCCCATCAGCAGTGGTGCCAGACAGACCGTAAACAAATGTTTAAGTACCTAATTAAGAATAAGGAAATGTCATCAAGAAGAACTCGCAAGAGGCAAATAATGGCAACTGAAGAAAAAAAATGTTATTTATAAATGCTAGAACTAAAAATGCATACATATTGGGACTAAAGAACAGATGGGTCAGATGATACCTCAGAGGTGCCCTGATGCTGATGAAGTGTAGTTCTCATTGCTGCTGCCATTAGAGACCAAACATCCCAAGTAAATCATAAAATGTTTGGGTCGGAAAGGACCTTAAAGCCTATCCAGTTCCACCCCCCTGCCATGGGCAGAGACACCTCCCCCTGGATCAGATTGCTCAAAGAACCATCCAGCCTGGCCTTGAACAAATCCAGGGATAGGGCAGCCACCACTTCTCTGGGCAACCTGGGCCAGGGCCTCCCCACCTTCATCATAAAAACATTTCTTCTTAGTATCTCATCTCAGTCTCCCCTCTTTCTGCTTGAAACCATTCACCTTGTCCTATCCCTGCACTCTCTGGTCAAGAGCCCCTCCCCAGCTTTCCTGGAGCCCCGTTCAGTACTGGGAGGCTGCTCAAAGGTCGCCCTGGAGCCTTCTCTTCTCCAGGTTGAACAACCCCTACTCTCATATTCTTGACCAGTCTCTGTGAGCATTCCTGCTCGCTGTTTGGAGTTCAGCCTCAGTTCATGGCTTGAGCATAACCTACTGCAAAATGATGAGGGTGTATCTCATATTCTTTTCATTTTCACTTCTGAGGTGCAAATACTGTTGTGTAAGAAGCTGAAAAAAAGCAAGTATAATAGAAGAGACTTGAATGTTCCAGCCCTTCACAGTGTGTTGCCAGAACAAAACGAGGTGGTTTGGTAACTGCGTTTCGATGCTGCTGTTGGGAAGGGTCTGGCTGTGTTAATGTTTGATCAATGCTGAGGACGCGTGCTGCCACTCCCAGATAACTTTCTCTGTCATCACTGGAATTGCAGTCATCAACTAAAACGAGGAAGTAGCAACAATATGTCAGGACTATAGAGAACTCTTACAATACAGAAATAGTGGTAGTTAGTAAAAGATGAAGACTTGTTTAGTAAAAGCAATCTCCATGTTAGCGCTTCAGATTCTACAGCAGAGATGTAACTTGGATTTTTCTGAAGTCAATGGTAATAGGTGGCAGACTTGGGCCAAAGCTGAGTGCTTTGAGAGTCCTACTTCTGCAGAAATTTTATTTCAAGTATTTTCTAATTACTGCTCTGCTCTGGTTTCGTGCCCAATGCCGATTTTTATAGTCCCTGCTTGGCAGAAGGCACAGTCTCAGTGTGGCGAGGACCCCAGATGTGCCAGTCTTAAAGGTAAAGGAAGAAGAAATCTGGCTAACAATGAAATAATATGTTTGCCCCTCATTTCATAGATTTAATAACGTTTTCTTTTGTACTAAAAAGCTCTAAAATGCTGTCAGGGTTTCTGTGGTACAATCATAGAATTGCTCCATGCAAATTTTGATGCACGTGTTGCGTATCATAAAAATATTAATGTTGACTCTTCAGCTAAAGATGACTTTTTTTTCCTCAGAGGCAACCTTATTTTCTTCAAGATAATAGGATGCTGGCAATAAATACATGCTATTTTAGTACTACAGCGTGTTCACTCTAATATGTTATGCCTTTATGTGTGGTGTTTTTTTTCCCCACAGTTACGATAGCAGTAGTAAGTAAAAGAGATACTTTACTTTTCTGTGAAAAGAAAATCCATTCCTGTAGTTAGTTAAGTGGGCTAGCTTCTTCCAGGAGTTTGTTCAGATGGTGTTTTACTTCAGAAAAAGCTAAATATACACATTTGCTTTCCTCAACATGTTTGACTGCTGGTCTAAATGCCTTTTAAGGGCTTGGGAAAGAGTCCTAGGAGGTATTTAAAAAAAAAAAAAAAGTAAGGAGGAGAATAAATGTGTCTGAAGTTCATTGTGACAACAACTGTTATTCAGAGCTGTTAGATGTCAAATTTGAATTTTGGCTGGTGGGCATGAACCATGTTTATGTATTTTTGTCCATGCACACATATGTTAACAAACCATAAGTTGCCTGGATAACAGAGCAGAATGAACTTTAAGGCCTGCATATCCAAGCCCTGTACTTTAAACCTTGGCCTTTCTGTCTTTTTATTGTTATTTCATTGAATAGTGCGACTGAAATATAAAACACCTCAACAACAGAACCACCCCCTCCCCTCAACAAAGAAGCTTTCTTCCAGAAATGCTTTGAAACTGCACAAGTTTCCTTCTGAGAACAAATCCAGTGCATCTTCTGTTATAAACATATGAAAATTAAGGCATTTATTTAGGAAAGAGATGTCTTAGTTGACTGAGTGGGGTACTATTTGAATTCTGCAAAAAGAGAAGTGTAAAACAACATAGTGATTGTTTGGGGTAGGTTGGTAAAATATAGTGAACATCTGTAAGAGGAAAATAAGGATTTTTTTTGTTTTGAAAATTATTATTTATATGGAGACATATGGAAAGAGGGGATCCAAAAGAGTTAAAATATTTCTCTAGGCTCTTCTTTGAACGCGCATCTTAAGAATCCTGGGAAGCAGCAATATTTTTCACTGGAAGCTATTAATAATAAACTTTTTGTATGAAGTTTTGAAGCAGATAATCGGAAAAATACTGGAAGGAATTTAAAGGAACATGAGTTCTACGTTTCCTTTTTTTAATTCCGAAGTATTTCTAGGTGAGCTGCTTTGATCTCTTTGTGTTTAATTGTATCTGTTTGCAAAATAGAGATAAGGCTGACTTGTTTCACAACAGTTCATCTGTTGTACAGACAGGTGTGGGGCTTGACAAAGTGTGTTAGAAACCTGTAATGTATTTAAGACCTTGACAGACATAACAGTGGCAACGGAAGCCTGTGTAATATGTAAGCAACATTAGCAAAACCACAAAATAGCTTTAGTTTAAAATATCTGGAAAGGAATTCTACAGTAACTAAGTGGTACCATTCATCAGGGTCATCAAAGACCCAGACATACTCAAGAGCTTGTTCTGTCAATGTTGTTCTGGCTTTGAAGCTTCAGTTAAGATAGCAGGAATGATTGGTCATAAAAAGAGATTAATAATTGTGGTGGAATGTCATGATCATGTCAAGAACTATGCTGTAAACCAATGAGTCAGTGCTGTTATATATTAATAATCACCAATGCTATTTGGCAGATGCAGGGCATTATTTATGTGTTATTGGAATTCAGTCCAAAAAAACAGATTATTTTCTGAAACAATCCTCCAAATTTAAAAGGTAAAAGTTTATGAAATAGTATTAACATATATGTTTAATCCCAAAATATTTATTATTAGCAAATTTTTATGTTAAAGTTTTCTTCAAAAAATCAGGATTTCTTTGGCGTAAAAACATCTTTCAGAGAATTTTGTTTTCTGCATTAAAAAATACAAGAGAATTTGTATATTTAGTTTTAGATTTAATGTATTTCCCTTTCACTTGCTACTATAAAGAGCCTTCCTGGAAAACCTGTATTTCATGTGCATTTTTATTGCTGTATGAGGAAAAGCTTGCATCATAAATGCTGGTGTGCTTATGTGTTACTGCAGATGGATGTTATTCTGCTTCTTTCTCTTCTATGTCCAGTTTCCTATTGGATATGTGTGAATTTGAAAGGTTTATCTTCACTTAGCTTCCAATTAGTAAGGAAGCAATTATTTTGAAAACCTATGTTGCTATCGCTACAGGAAAAAAATAACATTTCAATTTATCTCCATTAAGTGCATTTTTCTCATAAAAGTTAGAGGCTCCTCCCTCTGTACAGATGTTGCTGAGCAATAGCAGGTGATGTTTTTCCACAGGCTTTTATGAACTATGACAATTACATCAAAAGCAGTGGGACCAGCAGGTTGAGGGAGGGGATTCTACCCCTCTGCTTTGCTCTTCTGAGACCTCACCTGGAGCTCTGCGTTCAGTTCTGAAGTCCTCACCTCAGGAGGGACATGGATCTGTTGGAGCGAGTCCAGAGGAGGCTACAAAGATGATTTGAGGGTTGGAGCACCTCCCACACAAGGACAGGCTGAGAAAGCTGGGGTTGTTCAGCCTGGAGAAGAGAAGGCTGTGGGAAGATCTTCCAGAAAGGGTCTCCAGGAAAGCTGGGAAGTGGCTTTTGATCTGGGAGTGCAGGGACAGGGAATGGTTTTCAGCTGAAAGATTGGAGATTGAGATGAGGTCTTTGGAAAAAAATGTTTTCCTGTGAGGGTGGGGAGGCCCTGGCCCAGGTTGTCCAGAGAAGTGGTGGCTGCCCCATCCCTGGAGGTTTTCGAGGCCAAGCTGGATGGGGCTTTGAGCCCCCTGATCCAGTGGGAGGTGTCGCTGCCCATGGCAGGGGGCTTGGAACTGAATGGGCTTTGAGGTCCTTTCCAACACAAACCAGTCTATGACACTTTGATTTTTTTAAAATTAGGTAAAAAGAATTGTTGAAATCTTAGTAAGTTGCACTCAAAGGGTCTGACAGAGTATATGCTGCAGAGTCCTGCGTTTACCTCCTGCTGTAGCTATTTTATGTAACACGTACAAATTTCTATAAGGCTATCAGATCAGACTGACTTTCACTTTTTTCTGGCTCGTTGGTTGACATACCCAGGTGGCAGAGTCTGACCTATTTTTGTGTGCTGGATGAACACTATAATCAAACTGAAAAAGTAATTGTTTCACCTTCTAGGTCATTCTTCTGTCTTCCACACAACTTGTGTGTTGGTGTGAATGTGAAGTTGTGAAATCTCCAGTCAAATGCCCGATTTTAAATTACTTTTCTTTTAAATACAGCATCTCATTTATTTTTGGGTGCATAGGTTACTGTAGAAATTTTTGCAGAGTCTTTTTTCTTTCTACAACTCTTCTGCAATGGGTTTTGTTATTATCAATTACATACTTTAAAATATTTTGCAAATGGCTTTGTGAAACCTGGATTTATGCTCACTTTCACGTTTCTCTCTTTCTTTGGCCATACAAGTAATAGAAAATGTTTAAGTGTCAGGAGTGTCAGAGGTAGGGGTTCTATGTTTGTAGTATGATTTGTAATGTGTCTGCACAGCTTTAGGTGAGTTAACTTTATCAAATACAATTACAGTATCACTAAGATTTAGTGTTGCTTGCAAGCTGTATCCTAATTTATAACTATTCTAACCTATAGTTTTCCTAGGCACAGGTGTCCCAGAAATGGATGATAGCTTAAAGGATGGTTTTCTGCCAGCACTAGATTTCACATTCAATCCACAAACGTGGCTGCTGGTCTCAGAGGGTGGCCTGTATGTACTTGAGCCATAGAATGGTTTGGGTTAGAAGGGACTTGAAAGATTATCCAGTTCCAACTCCCCTGCAATGGACAGGGACACCTCCCCCTGGATCAGGGTGCTCAAAGCCCCATCCAACCTGTCCTTGAACACCTCCAGTTATGCTATCACTTCTCTGGGCAGCCTCTGCCAGGGCCTCACCACCCTCACAGTAAAGAAGTTGGCTTTTTGTCTGCTTTTATGTTTAGCAAGCGTAGCAATTTGCCAAAGTGTTCAGTCCTTGCTAGTACTTAATCTTTTGTTATCCTTACTGATAGAAACTGTTTTTCAAAACCTTAGTTATTGACTAAGCCATTGTTACTCACCTAGGTAATTCCACTGAATTTAACTGTAACAGGAAACCTCATCCCAAATTGTTGGATCTCGCAGCAGCAGCTAACTGTGAATAAGATGCTGAGTGGTGTCTTTTTCACATAATAGAAAAACAGTCTGTGGTCTATATAAAATCTTTCTTGGGTTTATATAAAATCTTTCTCAGGTTTCTATTGAATTTAGACTGTTTTTTGTTCCACTAAGTGTAGGTGTCAGAGTTTTTATTTCTATTATATAGCGTGGTCTGAGCCCCTTCAGCAAAAGGTATAATCTCTTCCCCCTTTGGGCAATTAAGAGTGTTAATTTTATGAGTTCTTACTGTTGGTCTTTCTTTTTCTGTAAATAATCTGTTTTTCTCTTCTACGTAGTCAGTTCCCAGTATTTACAAGGAATCTTTCCTTGTCCTCATATATTAATACTAAAGCCTGTAAATAGGCTTTTCAGACTGGTTTCTTCTGACTTAGAGACAAAGTATATCAGACATAACTATTCCTCTTTTGCCATTCCTTGAGAATGCTGCTTATTTCCAGTCGGAATAGCTGTAAAAGTGTTCCTGACAAGTCAGTTTATCATGCACTATTTCATCCTTTGCTTTGAGAGAATGACTTCAAGATTCAAACCTCTCTGCAGGGTATTTCACACGTCCAGATGAATGATGCTGCTCAGAGATGTAAATTTGACTCTGAATTTTTCCTTATTTGTTTGATCTTGATTATTCTTCACTAGAAGCTTGAAGACTGAAACTTGTATAAACTGCATATTTTTTTTCCTTAGCATCCTGGCAGTTATGAACTGAGTGGTATAGGAGAGCAGGCTTTTTTATAACATCTTCTGTTTTTTATGTACTGTGCGTGTATTCCTTTTTGTGATAAAACACTGCTAAGGTGCTGGTTTGGAATGTGAAAGAACCAGGATAAGAGGTCTAACTATGATTTAAGGAGAGTGAGGAGTTCTCTCTGTTGTATTGAAGGAGAGTTTTTACCCTGGTTTGCCTTATAATCAGACAGAAGTGGGTAGAGACAATATTTCACTTTTCATCCCTTCCCATATATTTAAAATAAATTTAAAAACCCTCTCAAAATGCAAATATTAAGTTATTAGGTCACTACTAAGTATCATATTCCCTCCAAAAACCGTTTGGTAGTGTTTTTTCCAAGCATTCTAGCTGCTCAGGGAAGATCATATCTAGAGCTGGTGTTTACAGCAGCTCCCACAGCTGATGGAGTATTTCTGCCTCCAGGAGGGTTTTTTTTCTGGCTCTAGGGAGAGCAGCACAAAGTATTTCTCGCTCTAGGCCATAGAACAGGAGAGAGTACAAGGAATAGCTTGAGCATCTAGTGTTTTGGTAGGCATAGACCTTGTCTGAAGATGTGTTAAAATATTTAGTAAAGGGAGAGAAATAAGTAGAGAGAGAGAGGTAAATGGCTTTATTATACCAAGTTACTTAGGAAAATGCTAAATGGTTAAAGCCATTTATTTGCTGCTGTTTGTTTTAACTATCTCAAAATAACTTGTTATTTGCTCTGTGGCTGAGAATAGGTGCCAATTAGAAGCCATCTGCAAGGTCTGCAGACAGTGGTCGTGGACAGTCGATGACATCATAAGCCTGCTCCAGCAATAAATAGAATTGTCTGGTTTTTATGGGACTGTAGTACAGATCCCTTGATACTGAATTGCTGCCTCCCTGTTCCCTTTTCTTATCCTTCTTTTTCTGTATCTGCATGCTGCAGAACCAAGTGCTCAGGGGATGCAGAAGGTGAGATGCTGTATGCCGGTGACTTCACCTTGTTCAGTGTAGGCTGTGGTTAAAGAGGCTGGAAAGAAAAACAAGAGGTCATTTTTAGCTCATATCAAAATTCCAGGCTTCACGGTCCGCATGTGCGGTGTTATGCAATGAACATACTGGTTAGAAAAAAACAGAGTTGCTCTAATTTTGGTCCCACAATATGTGGAAATTGTACCACAGTTTCTCTGTGGGACGAGGGAAAAGAGACAAAACGTATTTACCTGAGTTCTAGCTTTGTTTTCAAGTTTGTTTTCTTTCTGGTTGCAGGCTTTTGAGGAAATAGCCCAGTTATTGCTGCATGTTAGGTCCATGGAGAATTTACATGTGAATTACAGTTTACAGCTTGGCTTTGGGAAGGTACTCATGGACATGATGCTTTCCAGTATTGGTACTGCATGTTGCACACCAAGACCTCCATACTTGAAATTTGAACTTGGGGCTGATGGTTACAATAAGGAGTTTTGTTTCCTGTTTAGAGTTCATGGTTTAATTTATTTCTAAACAGAAACTACACAATCATTGTACTATAAACTAAACTTGCAGAAGGATGGCTTCTAGATTTAGATGTGAGCGGTTCTAAGATTGTAGCCAGGTGCCAACATTGGCAGTTGAGGGGTGGAGACAGGTAGTGGTAGAGGGTGATTTGTCCCAGTTTCAAAGAAGGCAAGCAGAATTTGTGAACAAACATTCTCTCTTTGGAGGAGCAGGTGTTATTTCTGTATCGTTAAGTAAACGTAGCAGGACTGCCTTTACATTTCTACTAAATTTGGTTTGTTAAACAGTCACTTCTATGTAAATATGTACCAACCCCTTGAGAGCTTTTAGCATGGGTAACCAGTGATTTTGCATGAGTGGAAGCATGTAGCCATGGCTCAGTTAATCCTGAATTTTGTGAGAACACTGGGAAACTTGGCTGCCCTCCTGTTATTGTATATTGGTATTTTGGCAAGGTCTTCAAGAGAGGATTTCTGTCTGTTAGCTCTCATCTGTAACAAAAATGCTGTAGCCCTCTAGTAGGTGGGTATACTTTAGTGACAAAGCACACCTGCAGCAGATGCAGGTGTTCTGCATTGCTATGTTCTGCACCACCAGCTGCACTGCCAAAGCTGTTTACTGGTGGGTTGCAGCATCTCAGGCTTCCCTGGCACATCAGGTAAGGGGCTCGACTTTTTCACATTCCTCACCAATGCTGATTTTAGGGGACAGAGGTCTAATATGGATTTTCCAGTTTTCTCAGCAATGCCTCCGGCCTTTTTTTATGCTGCAATAGATAAGTACTTTGGGGTTTTTGCCTGTTTTACCTCTCTTTAGCTGCTATGTTATCCCCCTGATTTCCAAAACTCAGTGCAGTGACAGTATCTATCCTGATTTCTGTTAAAGATACCTTCTATTTCTAGTTGGCTAGACTAATGTTCCTGGCTTTCTTTGGAAGTGTAGGGAGTTAGTCTTGAAAAGAAAGGAAGGACAGGGCAGGTACTACAGTGGTGCCAGCCAGGAGACCAATAAACTTTGTTTCTCCAGCATAGTAAGAATTAATTTTGAACTTTTGGGGGATACTAAAGTTTTTAAATACAGATGGAACAATATGCTGTTGGTCTCCAGTGTGGTTACTGTTTTCTGCTTCCATGTTGTTAATGGCTACTTCAAAAATATGGAATGATAGAATTACTTGAGTTGGAGGGGACCCAGAAGGATCATCGAGTCCAACTCCTATCCCCAAACAGGACACTCCCAACACTGTGTGACTGAGGGTGTTGTCCAAATGCTTCTTGAATGCTGGCAGACTGGCTGCCATGACTGCTTCCCTGGGGAGCTGTTCCAGGGTTCCACCACCTGCTGGGTGAAGAACCTCTTCCTGGGTGAAGATCCAGTCTAAACCTCCCCTGGCACATCTTCCTGCCATTCCCTCTGGTCTTGTCATGGGTTGCAAGAGAGAAGAGCTCAGCACCTGTTTCACCTCCCTCGCTTGTGAGAAGGCCGTAAACAGCTATGAGATCCCCTCTCAGTCTCCTCCTGGCTGAACAGACTTCAGCTGTTCCTCTTACAAAAGTTAGGTATGGAATGTTAGATATGCTGAAATATTTCACTCTGCCGCTTTTAAGAATGAAACTTGTGACTCTGATTTGCTTATAGTGATTTCCGTTTTTCATGTTAGAAAACTGGTTTTGGGGCAATACTCAGGCCATGCTGAGTCCTTGATGTTTGCACAGAGCTCACCTGTGAGTGAGAACTGGCTTGCAGACCAAGGCAGGGGATAAGTGGCTTAATATCTAGGTTTTAAAAGAAGTGCTGCAGTGTCAGCAACGCGTAAGGGATTTTGTGTGCAGTGAATACAGAATGCATCTTCAGACTAAGGAGGCAGACACATAATCCAAATGTCTGTGGCACGCCAGCGTGTAGAGCTGCTGCTGAAGCTCCAGGAGCTGGGTTCTCTGCAGCCAATGCCTTTCCCTGCCTGCAGAGTGACTGAAGATGAGAATGGATAGATCTCTGCTGGCACCATCTGTGATTCACAGCCGTTTCATGGCATGCTGGTTCCAATGTGGGTGTAGACTCAAGCTGGCAATTTTCTGTGTAAAAAGGGGCTGCAGTATGAGGGCTAATGCAGAACTTTGAGTCAGTTCAGCTGCATAACAACAAATGGCATCCATAATTACTGGTTGTATCAGAATAGAGTGGCTTCTGCCTTATTCTTCAACTCATTCTATTAGATTATGCATCTTGAATGTTTTTAATTGTCTAGAACAGAATGAATTAATTGCAGCATTTTATTAGTTTAGAATAGGGCATTTTTTTTGTCTGAAAACATCCCTCTGGATTTAACCCACTTTCCTTCTGTATACTCTCTTCCGTTTCTCTCCAATTTCTCTTCTACATGCTCTTGGCATTATGATAGACTTTAGGTGAGAAGCTCTTTCAGGTCTTGTAGAATGCTGTACCAGTGGTGGCCAGCCTGAGTCTGTGGTGTCATTCACCTTCAGTTTCCAGTGGTTCCTGAAATGCCTGATCAGCAGATAGGTGATTCCGTGTTAGTAAGTTCTTTCTCAAGTCATATATGCAAATTTCTCTCTGCACAGGATTGCTAGTGATGTAGCTTCTGTCACAAAAAAGAGCCATCATAATTCAGAAAAAAGACAGTTATTTTTTCCATTTCATGTGGACGTGAAATGAATCTTAAGATGCAATATAGGTGGATGATTCCCAATGCTATTCTGTCAGTGTTTGTGATTTCTATTTATTTATTTATTTTGAGGGATACTTATTCACTTTTTTTATTCAACAAAAAGGGGCCTATAGGAAAGCTGAGGAGGGGCTCTTGATCAGGATGTGCAGGGACAGGATGAGGAGGAATGCTTTTCAGCTGAAAGAGGGGAGATTTAGATGAGATCTTAGGAAGAAATATTTTCCTGTGAGGGTGGGGAGGCCCTTGCAGAGGTTGCCCGGAGAAGCGCTGGCTGCCCCGTCCCTGGAGGTGTTCAAGGCCAGGTTGAATAGGGCTTTGAGAACCCTGATTAGGAGGTCTCCCTGCCCATGGCAGGGGAGTGGAACTGGATGATCTTAAAGGTCCCTTCCCACCCAAATCATTCTGTGACTCAGTGCTCACCTCTCTTCCAACAAATGTTGTGGTTTGGTGGTGGGTGTGTAACTATGAACCTGCTGCACTGCTGGGTCCTTAGCAGGGATACTCTCATCCCAGAAGCCAGCACCTAGTGACACCAAGCCTCTAACTTGCTCTTGCAGCTGTACAGGAGGCATATGCCTCCTGAATTGTTAAAACCCGTTTGGGTTGTTGGTGCCCCAAGTTAATGCCCAACACCACACTTCAGCTGGTTTCATCATCACTGAGTAACAGCATAGCGTGCTTTGTGTGCTTGCTTAACTCAGTCACTCTCAGTCCTTAACACGCTTAAAGGTAAGGATATAATCTTGCTCTAATAAACCAAAAGACTTAATTTGCAAAGTTTCATGCAAGGTGCATGAAGCTGACGTTGGGATTACATTAAAAAGCATGCTTATGCTGTACTTAATATTTTTCATGATTCTTGGGAGAGAGTGTAGTGGCTTGACAGTAAAATGTTACTTCTGAGAACTAAATCTTAAAATCAGGTCAGAAAGAAATATTTTTTAATTCCTTGTGCTTTGTAAATTATTTTAAAAGATGATTAAGATGGCTGAAGTAATTTATGTGTCTTTTACGTAGCTGTACATTGTGCTTCCTTGCTGTCCAACATACAGTTGTTGCTTTATCTTGAGTTATTCACAGAGACTGCGCATAGCTCATTAACACCTATAAGTTTATTACTTAAAGCACTTCATTGAAGGTATTCCAGCTTATTGATACGTGGCTTCGTAGAATCACATCTGGACAGTAAGTGTCCTGTTCAACCAGCCAGCGAACAAATAACTTTAAGCTATCCATGAGAAATCATCTAAGGACTTTGAGTTCCTGAGGGATGAGTAAGGTACAAGTGGTCTTTCAATGTGTGGAGGGGAATGGTTTATAACATCTCTGTTGAATAGTTCAGTGCCTGTTAACAGGCATCAGAACCTACCAAGTAATACTTCTAGAATAGTATTTACGATTCCAGAGACCTTTTTATGATATATGCTTAAAATGAATATGGAAGGATTGAACTGATAAGCTATGAAACATTTTGATCATTTAGTACTAAATATTTAAGAATAATTTCCTTTATACTCAACATGAGAAATGCTAGTACAAAAAAACCCAGTGAAACTGTACAACCCACACTGAAGCTGGATTACTTTGAATAAAGTATCTGGCAATGATAATGGTCTTAAATTTAGTGGGGGGCTGCTTCCCCTAGACAGTAATTCAGACAGTTATTTCTGTCACAGCTAGCTGAATGGCAATGTAATTTTCAGTGAAACTATTGTAATTCAAACAAGTCTGCATGTATTGCGAAATTCAAGATGAAAAACGCATGCCTGTTTTTGACATAAGGTCAAATTAAAGATGACAGAGACATGAGGAGAGATAAATGCTTCAGAAAATGTTAGATGTTATAGAAAATGTGATGAGCTGAGATGGTTTTAGTTTTCCCACTTAATGTCAGCACCAACAGCTATGTTAAAGGAAGCATGGAGTGCATTTTCCTAGAAATTGTAGCACATGATTTGGAATAAAGATCTCTCTTTCTGAGAATGTGTAGCTTTGAAAGTTCTGTTGAAAAAGTACTTTGAAAATACGATTCATTGTCTTTCTCAGTGCCTTTTTCAGTAGCAAGCAGTGAGTATCCCTGTTTCATACCTTCCAGTCAATTGAAACTCGCTGCCTGCTTTAATGAATTATTTCAAAAAATTGGGCTGAATTTAGGGAAGGCACTGAGCATGTGTTTTGCTGGCTTTCCCACTGCATTTGTATCTCTCCCTTCCTCAACACAGCATGTGTGGTTTTTGTCTTATTTATTCTGTTGTTTGGGGAAAGTTCACTCCTGTAAAGTTAATTCCCCTCTCGTGTGCTCTGCACATCGCACGAAGAGTCAGGTCAGGCTTTATTTTTATCCAGCTTTCTGAACTAGTTCACTCATCTTTATCCTTAAAATGGGAAGTGTTTTCTTACAACCTACCTCAAATAGGTTTGTGATCACTTAATTGCATTTGACCTAATATATAGCAACCCTTTGAGAAGTATGGTACATAAAGCTATATAGTTTTATAGGTTCTACAGCCTACAGTAAAATGAAAAAAAGCTTCACTTTGGTTCTTTTTGTGTGTGTTTGTTTTTTTTCTGGTGTGTAACTTTTTTAATTTTTTTTTTTTTAAATTCAATGTAATTCCAATAAGTGGAGTCCAGTGCCATAAACAGCCAAGATAAATACCAAGATAAATATCTTGTGGCCAAGATAAAAAACAGAAACAATATGTGTGCCTATAATAATTGACGCAATCCATCTATAGGCATATCAGTGTGATCTTCCTTTGGAGAGGATCACCTTCCTTGAAGCATGAGTGACCATGGTAGTGATGAGCTCTTCCCTATGGCAAAAGTGAGGAGTCACCCCTGTGTGGGTAATCAAAGGAATACTTAAAGACCTTATTATTGGGCAGAAAAGGGTGAGAAAAGAAAGGGAGAAGACCATGCTTACTGGAAGGTTAGATTTTCTTTTTGTCTTTCCCTCCCTTCAGTTGGAGGAATTCATGAAGTTGGCTTGACTTAAAAACCGTAAATATCATTGTGATTCTTTCTCTTGCTATAACACTTGCGATTAGGAGGCCGCTGACATCAAGCCTGCTCTTATTTTTCAGTCATCTTTGTAAAGGCCACTTTGGAAGTCTTGCTTTTTTAATGCTGCAGTGGTTGCTGCCTATATTAGTCTGTCAAAATTACTTCCCCATGTATGAGTAACACGGAGAACTGTTAATGCTTCCCCTCTTTCTCTTCCTTCAGCACTCTGACGATGATAATATAGGCACATTATGTGCATAGTGAATTTTAAGCAGTGCCTGAATATGAAAGATTTGGGAACTGAAACAGTTGGGGACAGGAGTAGATGTTACTGTTCCCTTGCAAGTGTTCTTGGAATAGCTGTCAAGGACAAAGCAGAGCTCCTTCTGGCGTCTGACTTCTGCGGGGAAGATTTAATTTCAAGCGTTTGAGAGCCTGCTGCTATAGCGAGCAGTTTGGGTTTTTACTGATGGCATTATCATTTGGTATGCATAAGTGGGATGTTTTAAGTGGGATCACTGTTAAGTTTCCTTGCTGGCTCATGACCGGTTGTTGCTAAGCGATGTTCACACGTATTTGCTGTGTGAGGGAGTTCATCTCTGTTATGTAGATTCTTGGTAGCACGATCCAGAAAATATGAATATGCTAATGATTGAGCAGCACAGAGTGGGGAAAAACATGAAGCTAAAAGCTCTGGATTTTTATTTTTATTTTTTTATAAATAGATTTCATAATTATTTTCTATTGTAATTGCAGCCATTCTCTCAAATGTTTCTTTGGTCTTTGGAAGTAGAGCTTTCCTAGCAATGGGTGAGTTGACAGCAGACAAACTAGGAATCATTATTGCATGAGAAGATGGCACCCAGAATCCCGGTGTTGTGAGCCTTCATCACTGGTGTGAACCAGGCCCTCACAACAAATCATAGAATTGGAATCGTTTGGTTGGAAAAGACCTTTGAAATCATAGAGTCCAACCTTACCTGTCTGTTCCAAGTTCCAAGAATGGTTCATACCCAAGTACTTCGGTAGAAATTGATGAATAGTTGCAGTGAGAGAGCAACCGGGAGGCTGGATGTGTCTTGCTATAACCAAAGCCTCTCAGATCTGGAGAATGTCCAGAGGATGGCAACAAAGCTGGTGAAGGCTCTGGAGAACAAGGCTTATGAGGAGCAGCTGAGGGAACTGGGGTTGTTTAGCCTGGGTAAGAGGAGGCTGGGGGGCAATATTATCACTGTCTACGACTGCCTGAAAGGAAGTTGTAGCAAGGTGAGCACTGGTCTCTTCTCCCATATAACAGGATGGGAGGTAATGGTCTCAAGTTGTGCCAGGGCAGGTTTAGATTGGATATTGGGAAAAATTTCTTTACTAAAGGGGTGGTGAAGCACTGACAGAAGCTGCCCAGGTCAGTGGTGGGGTCACGATTCCTGGAGGTGTTCAGGAAATGTGTATGTGTGTGCTTCAGGACATGGTTTAGTAGGCATGGTGGAGTTGGGCTGATGGCTGGATATAATGATCTTCGAGGTCTTTTCCAAACTTGATTCTGTGATTCTAATCTGAGGGAAAAAACTTGCAACCAGGTGGTACCTGTTGGAATTTGTACAGAATGCCACAGTACTTCTCTCATACCTGTCTTAGTGTTTTACAGCACTGCACCTTCTGTTTTTAAACAAAGTCATGTAAAAACTCAGGTGAGTTAGCCCCTCAAAAAAACTAGAAAGCCTCTTCAGAATATTTCCCATTGATGTTTGGGGAGGGGTGAGGTTTCTCTTAAATTGGGCAAGGTGTTTAGCAGTGGTAAGTTCCATCTGAAGCCCCCCACTACTCTGATGAGCGTTGCCTGTTTATTTCCATGTTACTGTGTTTCTCATCAGTGGGTGCCACTGAATGGTAGTAGTGTCTAACCCGAGAAAAATCATTACTGGAAAAGAAAAATACAGTTTAAACTGTGACACGCTGAGAGAAAGGAAGGTTTTGGGGGGACCTTATAGCAGCTTTCCAGTACCTGAAGGGGCTACAGGAAAGCTGATGAGGGGCTTTTTACAAGGGCAAGTAGGACAAGGGGGAATGGCTTTAAATTGGAAGGGTGAAGATTTAGGTTAGACATTAGGAAGAAGTTCTTCACGATGAGGGTGGGCAGGCCCTGGCACAGGTTGCCCAGGGAAGTCGTGGATGCCCCCTCCCTGGAGGTGTTCAAGGCCAGGTTGGATGGGGTCTTGAGCAGCCTGGTCTGGTGGGAGGTGCCCCTGCCCAAGGGAGGGAGGTTAGAACTGGGTGATCTTTAAGGTCCCTTCCAAGCCAAATGATTCTGTGATTGTATGATTCTATGATTTTAATGGCGTTTGAAATGGGAAGTGAATAAGAAAGGTGGTAGTATCATTCTTTCCAAAAAAGGCAAAGCTGTGATGATTTTTTAATAGGGTAAAATTAGTTTACTTTTCTAACTTTAGACCTTTGCAGTGAATGCCGTGCTGCTGACAGGAATTGGAACAGGGATTTCTGTATTTCTATAAACAGATAATATTTTTCTGTCTTCCTCAATTTAAAGATGAGTTGAAATGATTTATTTGAACTGGAATTACCCTTCTTGAAAAAGAGGTTTCTTGTGGTAGTAGAGATAATTCTTAATAGTAATAATTTTTATCATAATGAATAACGATTTAACTTCTGGTTGCTGAGATATGTTAGTATTGATGTCCAGAGAATTAAAAAGAAGGTTGCCCAACATTGACCTTGTCTAATTTATGTGTATCCTTTTCACTGTCGTTTTTTACTAAGTCATCAAAATACCTTTTCACTTCTTCTCACTTAGAAATGCATTTGTGCTGTTTTTATAAATATAAATGCACTCAATTCCAGCAGTCTAGCGAAGTACAATATTTTGTCTGGTAGTTTCAGGTAAAGAAAACAACTTTTTCGTTGAAGAAGCAGGTTTTGGTTTCAAGCTTGCAAGAACTGATCACAAACTGTACAGATATTGTTCTAATTAGGAAATATTACCTTGGCTGTGTGTCCTTAATTATTCTCAGTGTCAGACAGATAATGAACAATTCAATACAGGCATAAAAATAACTTTACATTTCACTGGTTTGACTTTGAAATAATCCTGAAGTACTGTGACTCTGGAAATGTTATAAGTGAAAAAGGTCATTGAACAATAAGCAGTAACTGCAGGAGTGACAGGGGAAAGAAGGTGATTGACTTAGCTAAGAAAACATTCCAGCAGAACTTAAAGGTGGGCACTGTTTTTAATTAAACTGTCTTTTTCTGGGCTAATTATGCTGAAATTCCAAACAGATTTAATGGAATTATCTTATTTTCTTGTGAAATTCTGTTACAGTAGAATAGATCTTGGCTGCTGAGTGGACAGTCGGTCTGTTGGTCTTGCATCGCTTTGATACTCTTTACTGATGGGAATTGTCCAGTAGCATTTTGACTTCTTTAGCCTGACTGTAACAGTGATACAGGAAAACATCTGAGGTGGTTTTGTTTCCATTAAACTCAGATTTAAACCACAAAATTCATGTATTCCTAATCCGAAATCGCCCCTAACAGATACTCATATTGTTTGGTATTTCTGCCGAGATTAAAGCAGTGTATCTAGATATGAGAAAAACAACTACAACAGTGCTAGTGAGATTGTTGCTGAAGATAGTTTAGTATAAATATGATACTTCAAGTTTAATATAAATGTAATCATTCAAGCAAATGCCTTTCCAAGGGCAGGTCTGTCTATGCTTAGTACTGCATTTGGAAGCTCGGTAATTTTACGCCAATGTAGAAAGATCTCTCGTTGGGAAGTCCACGGGCCAGCCTTGTTTTTGTATTTGTGCTTCAAGGTGCCTTGCTGTACATAGTTATGCTTCCACCTGCTCAATTATTGTATTTGATTGCCTATTTTGATTCCCTCTTCCTTTCACTTTTCAACATCCAAAGCTAATACAGGGCTGTAGCTATCCATCACCAGGAGTAAAAGATGCACTTCATAACTTCAACTCCATATCACTGGTGCATGGATCTTCCTAAAAGCTCATCTGGAGCTTTCGTATCTTTGTCCCCAGATATGACACATGTCCCCTTGGAAAACTTTGTTTGAAAGTTAAATATGACTCCTGATTCACTGTGTCACCAATGCTTCTTGTTTTCCTTCACAATGCTTATTTCTTATATTTTTTTTCCTTTCCCCTCCTCCTTTAAACAGATTGAAGGCATTGAAAGCAGCTTATGGCATTAGGTGCTTATAAGCTGCTTTAGCTGCTTTAACACCTTAGGTAATTTCACATTTCTTTTCCTTCCTTTGGCCCGTAAAATAAAACACTGACCCCAAAACCAGGAGCACAGTTTGGAAGTGAAATAGAAATAAGACAAACCCCTTTCAGGACTTTTTTTAGTGTATTATTTTTTCCTGAAGAGTGTGCACTTTGGTCCTGCATTTAATTGGTCTGTGTTTTATTGGCAACTTCAGATCTCCTGGAAAAATACACTGTTTTCCCTCATATTAGCAATTAATTACTTTATTTAATCAATTTTTAAGAAAAATCTTAAGACATCATAAAGCAGCCTTTTCTTGCACAAAGTTAGTTTTAAAAATAAAACAGTTATTATAATGGTAGTTGTGTGGAAGAAATCAACAATTATATACATAGGAGAAAGAGGAAATCAACAATTATGTACATAGGAGAAATATTTTGTCCTCACTTAGATTATTAAATGTAATCTCTGGATCTCTGGCTTGTTCTAAAGCTAAAAAAGGAACTTAAATTGAGGGAAATTTCAACTTCAGGACTTGGGGAATTATTATTGACAGCTGACTTTTTGCTAATAGAGGGAAATTGTGGATCTACTTATCTAATATTAAGTGGAAAGGGTAGAATTAAAGGAGGAAGTCCCCAAAGTGCTACTCAAATGACAGAAAAAGGAGAAATCAGTCGTTTTTTTGGAGGGGGGGGGGGGGGGGAAGGGGAGAGTGGGGGCTGTTACAGAAGAAAATGTAAAACTTCAGACTGTCCTAAGCTTTTCTGTACGAAGAGCCTTTACTGTGGGACTGAACCTCAGCAAAGAGTAAGAAGTGCCTCTGCAGCCAGGGCTGTACAGACCTTCCGAGAGCCCTCTGTAGTTTTGCGTGGCAGTTAAGAAATAGCAGGAACTATTTATAGCATTCTGAGATCTGGAGATAATATTTAGGTCCCCGAACTAAAGATACAAGTTCTGTTAGATCAAAACTGTGGCAGCAATTAACTTTGTACTCTGGCACCAGGAGGAGCATAGGTATAGGAGGGAACAAAGTAGAACCAGCTAATTGCTTAATTCCCTTGCCATATCCTTGAGGCTCTCCCAAAATAAAAAAGGTGGAATGTAAGTCATTGTGCGTTGTCATTCTTATGCGGTTCTACATCACATGAACATCCTTACATAGAAAGTAATTTCCCTGTTGTGTTAAGCTTTTTTTATCGCTTGGCCATTTCTGTCTTCAAGGTATCATAGAAATGGAGAATTTATGCTTGCTCACTAGGGATTTATTCTCTTTTAATTCAACTGGGCCAGTCTGTTTTTAAAAAAATAAAATTAGGAAGTAAGCAAATAGCATCTTGACTACTGAGAGGGAGAAGTTTACTAAAGGGTACCACGTCAGACTGGAGTGGAATTCAGAAATTCTTGATGTGTCATTGTATGTTCATGTCTCTTTTCCACTTCAAATGAGAAGATGATGTAGAAAAGCATTATTTACATGTTATTCTCCATGATTAAAATGGTTTTCAGGCCTTCTTATAAATCTACAGTATTGTTCTTAACCAAAGCCTAAACTGACCCGATGAACAGTTGTTGGGGTTTAGATCATGTTCTTCCATCTGTGACTGACATACTAATTAGAGTTTCCAAAACTAAGGTGCATTGCACATAGAATTTATAATTGAATCATCACTAGAAAGCCATAGAAGGAGTATTTAAATGCTGAAAAAATAATAGTAAAAAAAAATAGTTCACTTGAGGCAAAACTACTATTCTAATTTTGTCCAGGATGCTCTTCAGCACTTCTCAGCCTTCAGACTGTCTTGTTTATATCTTAGGATTCATGTCAGGTTGCTTGTGATGTGTCGATGAAATACGTTTGGACTCCCACCTTCAAGTGTTAGTATTAATAGAGACAAAAATACTTTCCTAGGGTACCATACACAGCTGCAAAACCTGAGTGTTCTTAATCTTTGATGGAGAAGATTTGTAGTTAAAGTTTTATACTTCCTGTTGAATAAATAAAAGTAACTTTCTGATTGAATAGCAGGAAGTCCTTACTGTCATTTTGTGATATTAGGAATGCCTCTGTGTAAACGTGTTCCTGTTTTTCCTGTTGTCTAGAGGTTGAGGGCAATTGTCAAGTACAGCAGCTGTACTTGACAATTGGACTTAAAGATAATTACTTAAAAAAAAATCTTTAAGGAAGATTAGGACATTCTATGATGATTGTGCAATGCCCACAAAAATCAGGGCCAATAAGTGAATGGTGAAAGTTACTAAACTCTCAATAGTGGCTTAAATTTCCCATAATCACTCCTCTGTTTAGCAGACCAATGGCAACTGCAGCTTGAAGGCTCAGCAGACTGCTCCTCCCCTACTGCTTCCATCGTCCTCAATATGTGCAGTGGGAAGGTTTTTCATCCTTTGGCTTCTAGATATATAAAAATGCTGATTTTGAAGTTCATGTTACTTAACAGGCAAATAAATTACAGTCATCTACAGACATCTGGCATTGAATTAATTTTGTCTGATCAGAATCGAAAACAGCAGCAGGTTCTAAGGCAGCATTTTCACATTCAAATTTATGCTTATAGTAAGTCTCTGGTCTCTTTAATATATCTGGATCCAATGCATCTTGTCCTTTTCTACTGCAACTTTGTGTCCTGGATCTGTAGCCAAAACTACAATATAATACTAATAATATCGTAGAATCGTAGAATGGATTGAGCTGGAAGGGACTTTAAAGATTATCCAGTTCCAACTACCTGCCATGGGCAAGGGACACCTCCCACTGGGTCAGGTCACTCAAAACCCCATCCAGCCTGGCCTTGGACACCTCCAGAGATTGGGTATCCACGACTCCTCTGGGCAACCTGTGCCAGGGCCCCCCTCCCCACTCTCACAGGAGAACATTTCTTCGTAAGATCTCATCTCAATCTCCTCTCTTTCAGCTTAAAACCATTCCCCCTTGTCCTATCCCTGCAGTCCTTCATAAACTGCCCATCCCCAGCTTTCCTGGAGCCCCTTTAGGCACTGGAAGGCTGCTCTAAAGTCTCCCTGGAGAGAAACAACTTCTATCTTTTAAACATAAAATAATGAATACCAAGCAACTAAGTGCTGATATTATGAAACTTCACCTTTTATTTCTAATTGGGACGAGAACAGAACTGCTGCCATAAATTACTAGATTTTTTGGCTGGTGGTTTACCTTGTCTTCTGTGGTCAGTTCTGTCCTGAGAGTGTCTGCAGCAACATTTTCCAGTTCTGTGTGTTTTGGCACTTCCAAGGAGCACAGATGGATGTCTCTGGCACCTGTTGTTATACATTCTGCCTCAGCAACATCCAAAGAGACTGATGTAACCTACATGAAAAAAAAGTAATGATGGGCTGTGTTTTTCATCACATTTTAGCTACCCTTTCATTGCAACCCGAGCGTGGCTAAGGCTGTGGTACCAGGATAGTGCCAGTGCCTTTCGGAGAAGGATGAACTTCTGTGTGGTTGTTCAAGCATACTCTTTAGCGTGTAATGGAAGATTTCAAACTTCAGTTCATGCCAGGCCCAAATGTTGACTTGGAGAAAGGGATCTGCTGTCTCAACCCCCGAAAGCTGGTTATTACTTCTCTTCTAAGCATTTCAGTAAAGAAGCCACTGTTTAATCTTGAATGGTCTGAAGTTTTCCTGTTTTGCCTGGATTGAAGACACAGGGGTGTGTTGTTCTGATCTGATCATGTCATCACCCAGTATCATCAGAAACGTGGACATCTTGCAGACCTGATTTGATACTGTGTTATGGAAGAATTTTTAATTCTTATAATGACCCAGACTGTAATGTATAACACATTTACTACTGTTTTAATTATATATTCTACTGCAGGGACTTTTCTACGTTTGCTTTTCTCCTTTATCCTTTTTCCTCACTTTTTCCATAGCAATTACTTGATATCTGACTACTTGCTCGGGAACTGTTGAATTGAGAGCCTCTGTGGTGGTCTCTTGTTATTTTAATGACACTGACAGTAAAAGCAATTGCAGATTCCTGTTTGTAGGATACTCTTTAACTCCACTTTCCTTATCCCTTGTCTCACTTTCAAATCAGATCCCTCTTCTACTGCATTTCTAGCCTGGTTAACCATGTTTCCTTCTCTAGGGTTAACGTCCTGCAAGCACAGGCTTGCTTTAGTAAGAGAAAGAGCAGTTTCATAAAAACAACTGTTTTTATGAAAGTTGTCAGTGTGTTTTCTGGGTTTATTAGAGGATATTTGGAGCTGAACCTTACAGTACCACTATAGACATAAAAAACATCCTGGAGAATGAGTTTGTTGTCCTTCAGCTGCCTTTTATTTCAGAGACATTTGTCACGTGCACGACATCAAAAATAACCTCGCGGTTAATAGCCATCTCAAAATAACAGCCAGCGAAGTAGTTAGAAAAAAAGGAAATGAGAACTAAAATTGTATTTCTGAAAAGGGTCATTTAATTGCTGATTTATTTTAACTTCTGGAATGATTTCTGCTTGGCTGCTTAGATTTGCTGTGTGTTAACCTATATCTGTTTTAGCCAGAGGCAGCAGGTCTAAGGCTGCGTGTACATTTGTCAGAGTTATATCGAGTTGTCTGTAGAGAACCACAGACCTATAAAATGTTGATCATGTTCTAGTGTGCCATCAGGCACAATTTTTCAGTACACACCACCTCTTCTAATTGCATATAGTTTATTTCTTATAATTACTCTATCTTTTCTGTGATAACTGCATTCCTGCAGATCATGGTAAAGTTGAGTATTAAGTATGAGCAGCACTGTTCTGTGTAATAAGAGAAATGTAAAATAGAAATCTGGATGGAAATCCAGTCCCCAGAGTTTGAGTGATGTTTAGTTACAATATGCTTTTCGTTAGAATGCATTTTTTCTTGAAAATAGCAATAGAGGAAACAATTTAGAAATATTCCAGAAAGGCAATTTACCTGCACCTGAATAACCTTCCTTGAGAAAACATTTTTTTTTTTCTGGGGATCCGTGTCAGTTGCAGGGTTCAGTATTGCAGGACCGACACATGAGCTGCGGTTCCTGGTGTAACTGAACTAAAAGCATTGTGCCCACAGCTGAATTTATGTAGAATGATAGAATGGCTTGGGTTGGAAGGAATCTTAAAGCCCCTCCAGTTCCACCCCCCCTACCACGGCCAGGGACACCTCCCACTGAATCAGGGTGCTCAAAGCCCCCTTCAGCCTGGCCTTGAACACCTCCAGGGATGGGGCAACCACAACCTCCCTGGGCAACCTGTGCCAGGGCCTCCCCATCCTCACAGGAAAACGTTTCTTCCTAAGATCTCATCTCAATCTCCCCTCTTTCAGCTTAAAACCATTTCCCCTCTGTCCTATCCCTGCACTCCCTGATCAAGAGCCCCTCCCCAGCTTTCCTGTAGCCCCTTTCAGTACTGGGAGGCTGCTCTAAGGTCTCCCCGCAGCTTTCTCTTCTCCAGGCTGAACAATCCCAACTCTCTCAGCCTGTCCTTGTACATCTGTGCACATCTGTGCTTTTTTGAAGCATTTCCTATGCTGGGGTAAGAGAGTCTGAAATGTGGTTTGAGACAATACAGCAAGTCTAATAGGAATTGAAATTCAAGGACCTGTTTTGTTCACTCTGTAGCTAATTCTGTAGAGCTGTGAAGGCTTCAGTCTTTGTATTTGTCTTGTCTGTGTATAAACTTGTATCATCTTGAAAAAAAGTGTTATGTATGAGTTTCATTGAGAAGCAGAAGTAGTGTTTCTCATTGGTGGTTTTTTTTTTGTGAATGGTAGTTGCTGGGGTGTGTGTGTTGGATGCAGCATGTACCTGTCACAGAGGGCGAATGTGCTACGGTGCTAACTGGGAAAAGCTCTCTTTCCATAGTTTTGTAGCTGAAGGATTGTCAGAGTATTAAAACTCAGTTCATGGTCATGTTTGAATTTTTGACTGGAATCTTAAGTTTAATTTGTTGGTTTTTGACTTTTTAGGTCATTTAACAGTTGGATGGATCATGTGCTGAGATGTGTGCTTTAATGCCCTTGGTTAAGGGGACAATTAAACTAAAGAGGAGGGATGGAAGCACAGCCAGAAGGCTTCCTTTTGTCAGTAATTTACAAAGTCTTGCAAACCACGTGGTAGTGACTATTGTGTGCATTGTGAATTGTGGCAACAGAACCAGGTTGGATGAAACTGTGAGCAACCTGATGCAGTGGGAGGTGTCTCATGTCAGGGAGGTTGGAACTGGATGATCTTTAAGGTCCCTTCCAGCCCAAACCATTTCCGTGAGTCTATGATCCTTTTGCTTTATTTGTTGTGAGGGTTAAAGACAGAAAGTCTTGTTAAAACAGAAAGCTGAAGTTTTCAAGTGTGTGAGTGATAATGTGATCTTCTCACACCTGTAACTCTTTTACTTTGCATCATGTCTCACATAGCAGCTGTTTGGACTGATTAAAAGGAAAGGTGTAGCCACTATTGATTGATGGTGTCCATTTCTTGGTAAGTGCAAAGCGTACAGCCTTCTGTGTTCTGTGTCCTACCTTGTCTCTAGGAAATTAAACAGTGTCATCAAAGGCCACTTACACCTATTGGGTTACTGTCTGCTTGTTAACACATTCAAAGAAATAGTTGTTAAATAGTTGTCTAGATTCCACTTTACTTTCTAAGTGTTAGAGAGTAAGATTTAGTGTGGTTATTTCTTACAAATGCTGGCTACCAGTCACTTGCTATGGAGACTAATGGAATGTGAATATGTGACTTATGACAGCAGCAAGCAATTTCCTAAGGTGTAATTAGCTGGCAGAGTAGGGCAAGGTAAGACAAGTGAGCCTGTTGAGCTGATGGGAAGTCAGACTAATGCTCTGTGCCCCTGCACTTCAGTCTTAAAATGTTCTGTTCTTGTTTAAACGATCTATTTTTTTTTGTGAAAGGTGTCTATCTTACCACTAAAAGGAATGGCTTCTGTTTAGCTATAAAAGTATATAATGCAAAGAGAAATGCAGCCTAACCTGTCCTTTGTGAGAAGATGTGGTTGAGCATGCCAGGCTGCACTGCGTGTAGCTCCCGAGGCTCTATGGAGATTGTTGTGTTGCTGCGTTCCTTGGGTTCTTGGCCTTTCCACTGAGATTTACAGCCAAAGTGCCTGTTGGTCTCTGTTGCCTTGACTGATTAGCTGTGGAGGTGTATTAAACAACTCAAAATACTGAACAGGAAACTGATGCGAACTGGATCCACGCTCATGACTGAATGGTTACAGTCTACCAGTTTCTAGTGTGTCCTTCAAAGGGCTTGTGTTTAGTCTGTTGTGGAAGGCAGAGAGAAACCACATATCCGAAACCTTAAATCAGTCAGAATCATAGACTCATAGAATCAGGAAATGCTCAGGGTCTGAAGGGACCTTAAAGCCCATCCAGTTCCACCCACCTGCCATGGGCAGGAACACCTCCCACAGGATCACGTTGCTCAAAGCCTCTTCCAACCTGGCCTTGAACACCTGCAGGGATGGGGCAGCCACGATTTCCCTGGGCCACCTCTTCCAGTGCCTCCCCACCGTCACGATAATAGTTCTTCCTTATATCTGATCTAAATTTTCTCTCAGCTTAAAACCATTTCCTCTCATCCTGTCACTGCAACAGAAGCTTCTCTGTTCCCTTTCCCATCATTTACAATTCTAAACGTTCTCTAAATCGCTGGACTTGTCGTGAAGTTTCTCATACATGGCCTGTGTTCTTTCATTTGCTGACCTCTCAAGTCATCTGTTGGTTTTGGAAGCTTCATCTACTTTTCCACTTTAACAGGGAGTTTGGGAATAGAGAAGATTATCACTCTTAACTTGTAAAACTAGAAAAGTATATTTACAAGAAATAAGTAGCAGGGAAGTCAGCTGAGTTATCTTCAAAATGTTTATTTACTTCAGTCCCATTCTCTTGTTTTTAATGCACTGTGTTTCAGCGTGCACTGGTTTTAAGTCCTGAAGATTAGTGTTGAGGTTATGGATTTTTGTCATACAGTAAGATTTCCTCTTCCTGAATTTATTTAATCTCAAGAAGTAAAATTATTCTATTTGTGGCTGTATAATTTAAAGGTTTGAGTGTGCTATTGTTATGTGTGGAGTCGTTAGAAGGGTTATTCAATATCCCTAATGCTACTTTGATGTTTCTGACGGGGGATCAAAGCCAGGTAGGTTAAGGAAAAATTCCTATAATTGTACTCTTTATTTAAAGCCTTATGTGGGTTTTTTTTTTTTTTAGGGTTATTTTGCTGTCCCTTAAAGGAATTTAAGCTGTTTCTGTTCCTGGTTTCTAAATTGGACAATCTGCATAAGGGAACATAACGGATAACTTCTCCCTGACTTGAAAATAAATCTCTGCAAAGGCACAAAATGGTGTAGACATAATGGTAACAGTGCCCATTAATACATGCTCTGATTTAAAAAGTTTTAATCCCCAACAGAGTTGCAGTAGATTAACAAAGACTGCTGATACTTTCTCTGCAAGTAAACTAATAAAATTGTCACAAAAAATATTTCAGCTATCCATGAAGTGGCTTTTCAGTCTTACTGTTTTAAATGCATTCCTAAAGTTCAGTTGGTATAAAATGCTGTATAGAACAGCAACAGCTTTAACTCTGCTAGAGATTTTCTGAAAATGATACTTAAGCTGGAAGAGGGGAGTTTGAGATGAGATCTTAGGAAGAAATGTTTTCCTGTGAGGGTGGGGAGGCCCTGGCACAGGTTGCCCAGAGAAGTCGTGGCTGCCTCATCCCTGGATGTTCAAAGGCCAGGCTGAATGGGGTTTTGAGCACCCTGATCCAGTGTGAGGTGTCCCTGCCCGTGGCAGGGGGGGTAGAACTGGAGGGGCTTTAAGATTCCTTCCAACCCAAGCCATTCCATGATTTCTCCATGGTCTCTCTGCTAAGTCTTTCAGGCTCTCATTACCATCGGTGATCATCTGTCTTAATGCATAGACTTAAATTTAAAAGTGACTCCTTTGTACACATCACATATTCAGTTGAACATTTATTAATTAAAGTAATTAAATACTTAACTGGACATAAGAGAATCACCTTAAAATATTATAAATATTAATCTAAATGATGGAAGCTTCCCACTGCATTAAAAGAATGATAATCCTGTGCAGTTTTATAGAGATTTTATTATACTCTCATGTCTCAATGACCAGAGAAAACAGGGGGTTTTGAGTTAGTTTTGGATTGGATGGAGTTTTTCTACTCATTATTCAGCTCTGATTACGTTTAATATTATGAAAAAAAAAATTTTGTGACTAGGAGTTGGATTTATGTCTGGACATACATGAAATGAAAATAATTTGGTAACCTGGCTTGGAAGCAGAATCAAAAAGTAGAATGGTCTGTAATATAAAGAATATAATGAAACACAATCAAATTCCTTTGAAAAGTTCACATCTTATTTATTTGGACGTATATATTGAAATGATTTATATTAAGTGTTTTAAATAAGGTTAGGATGAATATTTGATTATAGTGACATGGGATTGCACATAGTTTTTGTTCTTAGTGGTCTTGAAGATATATCACTTAATTTTCCTTGTCTCTTTATCTATTTGATGCCTTTTTTATTATAGTAATTGAATGGTGACGGTTCAGATAGATTCCTTTGTTTAAGCAAAAGTAGAGGGCAGAAACTTGAGCAAAATATGTCATGGAGCAGTGCTTTTTAGTGTTGCCATGTATAGGCTAAGTCAATGAGGAAAATTCAGTTTATGAAGTGACTATTTCCCTCATATTCCACTGGATGACCGGTCTTGAAGTTCTTTAAACCCAGGGCTGTTGTAGAAATTGAGTTGAAGATTCATATATCAAAACCAGGCATTAATTGTACGTGCTAAGATCTTGGTATGAGACATTACTCAGATGCAGTTCTTTTCCAGTAACCCATCTGTTACTTGTTTGCTGGTCGGAGTACCCTGGCACTGTTCAGGGCTGTCAGAAATGGGATAGCATAGTATGGCCCAGATTCACCCAGCCTAAATGCCACCTAATTCTGCCTAAGTCCTTTTGTCTAATGTTTCCTGCTGGCTACGCCTTCAGGAGCCCAGAGCCAACCAATAAGAACTAATAGGCATGGGGCCTATTCTGGCATTATATGGGATTAAACCTGCGTTAATCTGAGCCATTGCTATGCTCCTCTGTTTTTTCTGGAGGCAGCAAACAGTGTCAGCAGTATCTGACACTGCTGTGCAGACCACAGGCTGTAGTGCCCCTGCGAAAATGCTGCTGAGTCTTACAGTGTCATTGCAACCACCATTCCAAGGCTTAACTGCTCCGTCAGCGCCTAAGGATGTTCTCCTGCTTCTCACCTTAGGGAGAATGATTTACTGGGACCCTTTTGATGGATGTAGGCAATGTCAGGAGAGACATGGCTTAGATGTGCCACCTCGCTGTTGAAATATAATATGCAGAAATACTCTCTGTGTAGCAAATTGTAAGATTCCTTTACAGAATAATTTCTGGGTATCATTTTTAAGACATCTTTTTGCCTTTCTTTTAAGTAGATCAGCAACCTGATTGTTCCTAACTGGCCAAAGCACAGGATATATCAATTTCAAATCTGTCTTGCCTGGAATACATGACAATACCTGTTAAATTTTTGTCATCTTCAAAAAGGTGGCTGGCATCAAGATGTTATAGTCCAACACTTCAAATTGAGGAGAAATGGGTTCCAGACTTGGATTTTCATGTTTTGAGTTGTTTCTTACAATTCTATTCTTACTTCTATAAAGTATGTCAGTTCTGAATAGAAGATAAAAACTAAGAGTATGGCATACTGTATTTTTCAAGCATGATTCACCATTGTGTGTTTAAGCATAGGGATGGGTTGGACAATGACAAGCGTATGGTCGTCTGTTTTTGAAGGTACAATGTGTAACTGCGTGGCTTATGAGAAAGTTACAGCCAGTGGGAATGAATGCTGCTGTACGTAAACATTGCCTTTTTGAAAGTTTGAAAAAATGTTTATGTACGAAATATACATATTTACATAACACAAGATAATCGGCTGAATCTTCTGTTAGGGTGCTGATTTCATGTGTAGTATTTTGTTGATGTTGTTGAGGAACTAGCAGTGCCAGAGTTGCTTTTTAGTTGTCTTATAGTGTAATGGTTCAATTTTATTTCTATAGAAATTAGTCTGTTTATATTCAGATAGAAGTTTTACTCCAATATGACAGGCTGTGTGTGTTGTAAACCATCATGGTATACCTTTATTGTACTGGGAAACATGGCACAGTCTCCTTATTGTTCACAGATTCAGACACAAAATTCTTTGGTTCCTTTCCTTTGGCTTTATTATGGACTAAAGAAAATTGAAAACCAGTGGCTAGTTTAGTGGGAAGACTGAGGAGACTACATTTAAAATTCCATTAATAGCACGAGCCACTTGAAAGACTTTTTTTTCGTGTTAATTACTAAAATGAATCCAGAAGTGTGTGAACTTGAGATGTAAGTGGATCCCCTCATTAGCTTTGTGATAAATTGAGAGAGGATGAAAAAATGATGTGTTAATTTGTCTACTTCATAAAGCAGTCAGCAGCTACTGCATATTCTGATGAGAATTTCTGGAGAAGTGGAGAGGGGGAACACCCTTCAAAGCAGAGAGCAATGTTTGAAGGCCTGATTGGACAAAGTCCAAAGCGACCTCTTTTGGATTCGGAATTGTCCCTGGTTTGAGCAGGAGTGTGGATGAGGAGACCTTCTGAGGTCCCTACCAGCCTGAACGATTCTACAGAAGACTTTGGGGGAGTTGTCTTGATGCATCATTAACACAGTGTTCAATGTAAAAAAAAAAAAGTAAATTTCTACTGACTACATGATTTAAAAAAGAAACTGTTCTTGAGAACTTGGGCAAATTAATTAGATAAACACTGAATAGAGAGTAGTGAAAGTGGAAGCTCATCAGAAAAAAATCTTTCTTCTTCCTGCTTCCTCTTCCTGCTGCCAAACCAGAAGTGTATTTTGGGAGTAGCTGCGACAAATACCATATTCAAGAAAAAACATTTATCTGAGTTGGGAGACTGCTTGCTTTTTATTCATTTTTATTTTTTTATCCATATGCATTCCTTTAGTAGACTTGCATTTTTGCAAATCATATTAACTTATTTGTAGCAAATTAAAGCAGAGTTAGCTTTGTAGTAGAGATTTGGTTGATAGAGCGACCGGGAGCTGTGAACCCTGTAGTGGGAATCCTTAGTTCCAATGTGGTCTGTATGACCACGGGTGTCTGAGGAACAAAGACTGCTGGACTTTTCACAAGATAAACAACTGAGGCAGTAGAAGACAAAGGTTAGATAGTTTTCCTGAATTCTTGATAGAATATGGATTTCTTGCAAAAATGTCTGAC
This sequence comes from Tapera naevia, assembly GCA_033556795.1. Taxonomy (NCBI): domain Eukaryota; kingdom Metazoa; phylum Chordata; class Aves; order Cuculiformes; family Neomorphidae; genus Tapera; species Tapera naevia. The sequence goes on along the minus strand of JAUMJJ010000025.1, from coordinate 276,070 downwards.
CAAGAATGTCTGTAAAACGGGGTTCTCTTGATCTTCTGTGACCATCTTTGGTAGGATTCTAGTAAGGAGAATAATTTTTTTTGGTCTGGAATATATGAGAAATTGTGAGGCATAGACCCTGAAAACAAAGCCTGGATGTACTGTGAAAGTTTGATTCCTGAATTCCACTCTTTTGGTTCTAATCAGACTGTAGTTTTTGCTGAGTTACTGCTTGTTACTATTCATGCTCGACATGAAGCTTTGTGAATATTCTGATATTCAGTATTTTAAAGTGGCTGATAGTTCTTTTTCTCCACTGCCCAGGCCCTTCAGTCTGAGTGATGGCATGGAAATGGGGAAGGCATAGGAGAAGCAAGTGCAAGGGCTAAAGGGCTATTATAATGCAGATCATTATGTTATGAAAAATTTAACTATGGCTTATCAAAAATTTAATTCAGTCTGATGAATGAACTGTACAAATCTAAAATAAAGCATTTGCTTTGATTAAATAAAGTGAAGAGACTTAGGAATTCATTCCAGTATTGTAGAGTAAAGTGCTTTTGGATTGTCATAATAACTTCAGAGCTATCAATCTTTCTGATGTAAGCTTATAGAATCACAGAATCATTTAGACTGGAAAGCACCTTTTAAGGTCAAGTTCAACTGTTAACCTGACACTGTCAAGTCTGCCACTAAACTACATCCCTAAGTGCCACATCTGCATATCTTTAAACATCTCCAAGGATGGTGTCTCCATCACTGCCCTGGGCAGCCTCTGCCAGTGCCTGACAACCCTTTCAGTGAATAAACTTTTCCTAATACCCGATTTAAACTTCCCCTGGTGCAACCTGAGGCCATTTTTCTCATCCTATCGTTTGTTACTTGGGAGAACAGACCAACACCCACCTTGTTACAGTCTCCTTTCAGGGACTGTGAAGACCTATGAGGTCTCCCTCAGCCTCCTCTTCTCCAGGCAAAACAGTCCCGACTCCCTCTGCTGCTCACCGTAACCCCCAGGCTCCAGTACCTTCACCAGCTTCATTACTTTTCCACTGGGCAGCTTTCCAGCCTCTCCTCCCCACGCCCGGAGTGCTGCGTGAGGTGGTTGTGACCCAGGTACAAGACCTAGCCCTTGGCCTCATACCGTTGGCCTGGGCCCATTGATCCAGCCTGTCCAGATCCCTCTGTAGAGCCTTCCTGCCCATCAACACTCCCACGCAGCTTTTGCAGTCGTAGGGGTATTGCCATCTCTGTCCATTCCATTGTGTTATAAAAATGAGGATTTCTGAATGCCCATTGCTTCTAATGAAAGAAAAAGGAAGGAAAACATTCTTGTAGCACTATGTCACCTCTTGATACCAAACTACAAAGCAGACTCTTGAATTTTAGTGGCCTAGGGTGCTGGTCTCCTTGGGAGGATGATGTCTATTAATTGCCAGTTTCCTAAGCACTGTGGTACACTCCAATTGATACCAATGAGTTCAGTGTTCTAGATTATCCTATTTAGTCCTTCTTTATTGTCCATGGTAGAAAATGAGTTTCCCACATTGCTATGGGGAACCCATACATACTGAAGTAATCTCTGGATTATTAATATGCTGCTATGCTCAGGGGCAAAATTAATTTGATCAATAAATCACTATAGATAACAGTAATACTGGGGCAGAAGAAAAATGTACAATCATCACTTGGAGGGGCATAACAGTCAGAGCTTACAAAGGAAAAGCTTGCTCCTGGGAAATAGCAGTGTCTGGGGAATGAAATGGGATCAAAAAGGTGAATCACGTGGCCTTCAGTAGTCTGGAGGCAAGGGGTTAGGATTACGGAGCAGACAAGCCTTGGAAATCTAATTAGAGAAAGCCTTTGCTGGATGAGAAGTGCCAATGACAACAGCTGAGTTTAAAAATACCAGTCAAGTTACTTTTCCTTGAATTCATAATTCTACATATCGCTGTACCTCTTGACGTGTGATTAAATTAATGATTAGATCTTTTTTTAATGACTTCTACAGATTGCTGCAATTATAGTGTACATGTGTAGTCTATCACGTTCGAGTGACTCAAACTGGCTTTTCTGCTGAGCGTTGCTCACAAAGAGCCCTTGGTACCTTCAGTACCTTTGATCCAGTTCCAAGAGACCTTTCTGTGTGATATGAAGTGTATTTATCCTTTAAGGCCAACCTGAGGAGCAATCTGCATAGCAAGAGAAGGGTTCTGTACTAACAGAATATTTGTGTTTAGAAAGAGCAAGTCCAATCTACTGATTTCAGTCTTAACTTTGGGATGCCCGTTATTTGGCCTTGACCCTCCTCTCTAAACCACAGTTCTGCTACATTTGGTGATGGAAATAAAGATATTGGAAAAAATTTAGGTCATGTACTTATGATTTTTTTATTCCTGCCTGTATTCCTCACTCAACTCTCAAAATCTATGACTTTAAGATACATCAGTGTGGAGGTTTCAGTCATAATATGCTGGTTCTGGACATTCTGACAGCCCATAGGGTCTGTGTAAATGTCTCAGATGTGAGAGATTCCAGATGTCTTCAGCAATATTTAACTATAGGAAAAATACCACCACGATACCCTGGTAAGGTTTAGTATAGAATGGATAGGATTTATTAAAAAAAATGAACAAACAAATACAAAACTGTAAGAATTTTAAAAAGCAGTATAGTATAAAAATACCCTATGACATGAATACTACAAATCCAGTCTCATTTGACAGCTACCTCAGTAGTTTGTTGAATGTGTCACGCTTTGCGATCTACGTGTGTCCATGGACATAGAAGTTATTTGAATTCTTATCTTAGGTAATTCCAGCTCTGTCCCTTGCCAGAGACAAATCACTCTAATGTGAGATGAGTTACTGTGCTTGCCAGCAGCTCACTTCCCCCCCCCATACCTAAAGACATAATTTGAGACTTATGATCTAAATTGAATCCTTAATAGCTTGTCACACTTGCTATAAATATATCTCCTTAAAGGCCAGCTAATATAATTATTTTAATTAGGAAATAGTTTTAGTATGATGGCGCTCCCTTGTTCTATTAATTGCTCATGACTGGCAGAACTGACTCCATTTTTCCGTAGTCCTTCATAGTATCACTCTTCTGCTTTTCTCTTCCCCCTCCTACATCAGTGACCTTCTCAGAAGTTACAGGCAAATGGAAGTGATTAAACTTCTTGCCATGTTGGCTGCAGAGATTTTTGGAGGGTTTTCAGCTGCCGATTGCTTTCTTACCATCTCCATACTCCTTTATCATTTTCTCCTATGTTCCCAGGTTTGGTTACAAAATAGACAGGTGATAGATATATCCATGTCCCAAACCCATGTGATACTTCTCTGAGCCTGATGATGTGATCAGGATTACGGTTGGACCCGATGATCTCCAAGTTCTTTTCCAACCGGAAGATTCTGTGATTCTGTGAATGGGGCTTTGAGCAAACTTCTAGTTGAAGTTGTCCTACTCATTGCAAGTGGGTAGAATTGGATGACTTTTGAAGTCCCTTCCAGCCCAAACCATTGAATGATTCTATGTGCTTGGTCTTCTGTAATTCTTGGACATTGCAGGAGAGACCAGAGGGTGAGCTAAGATCCACCTCCCCCTTGAGAATAATGCCTAAAACTTAATGGCTTCTTTGTACAGTATCTTTTGTTCACAGTGTACTGTTGCCTTGCATCCTGTCAAACTATGTCCAAAGAAAATGTATCATTGGAACAAGTGGCATGTTGCCTGAAACTTTTTTTACAAGTGGCAGCGGCATAGCTGTTCCAGGATGTAACATATGGGTTTCTGCTTAGTATTTAAGAATAAAAGGTTTTAGTTTAGTAGAATCATCTGGGTTGGAAGAGACCTCCAAGATCATCAAGTCCAGCCCTTTGTCCAACGTCCTCATGATCATGGCACTAAGTGCCACATCCAGTCTTATTTTAAAACCTCCAGGGATGGTGACTCCACCCCCTCTCTGGGCAGGCCAATCCAAGGCCTGATTACTCGCTCTGTGAAGAACTTTTTCCTGATATCCAGCCTAAACCTTCCCTGGCAGAGTCTAAGCTCGTGCCCTCTTGTTCTGTTGCTGACTGCCTGGGAGAAGAGTCTGACCCCCACCTGTCTACAGCCTCCTTTCAGATAGTTGTAGAGAGCAATGAGGTCACCCCTGAGCCTCCTCTTCTCTAGGCTGAACAACCCCAGCTCCCTCAGCCTCTCTTCACAGGACTTGTGCTCAAGTCCCTTCACCAGTTTTGTTGCTCTTCTCTGGACCTGCTCCAGCACCTCAATCTCTTTCTGTAACTGAGGGGCCCAGAGCTGAACACAGCACTCAAGGTGTGGCCTCACCAACGCCGAGTACAGGGGAAGGATCTCTTCCCTCGCCCTGCTGGCCACACCATTCTTGATTCAGGCCAGGATGCCATTGGCCTTCTTGGCCACCTGGGCACACTGCTGGCTCATGTGTAGCCTCCTGTCAATCAGTATCCCCAGGTCCCTTTCCACCTGACTGCTCTCCAGTTTCAGTCTCTTGCTTCATTCTCATACCCTTGATGTTCCTAGAGGCAGTCCTTTTATTGCTGGAATAATTTTCCTCATGCTCTGCTTATTTAAATGTATTTTAAATTCATGTAATTAATCATAGAATTATTAAGGTTGGAGAAGACTTCCAAGATCATCAAGTCGAACCATAGAATCGTAGAATCATTAAGGTTGGAAAAAACCTCCAAGATCATCAAGTCCGACCAGTGATAGCAAATGATGTATTTGGGGTGGGGAGTGGAAAGTCAAAGTGACCCGGTTCTAGGAAGGGAGAATCTGAAAGAAACCATAAGGCTTTAAGAAGGAAAAGTTTAATCAGTTTTTATAATTAATAAATGTTAGTGCTCCAGTAGCATTTCCCACAGGGTACTTACAGTTCAGATTTTGGGGCTGTTTGCATCTTGTATAAAGGTGATGTGCTTGCTCTGTTTTTTTGTTTAATGCCTATGAAAAAGAAATTTCAACGCATGAAAAGATGTGGAAATCTTTGATGTGTTTATATATAAATCAGAGCATACATGGCAGGATGAAGGATAGAAGGCTCTTGGGTTCTGGTGTGTGTTTGGAGGCAGTTATTTTCATCAAACCCCTTATGCTGTGTAGTTTGTGCAGAAAAGCACCAAAAGTGCTCATTGACTGAACTCTGCTCTGGAACTTTTCCCTCTAAATGGAACATTAAGCAGAATTAGCACAAGAGGATGAAAGCTCATTTTCTTGCTCTTTTATTAGAAAATGAACAAATCACAGAAGACCTTCGCATAGGAATCTTAAAGGATAAGGATGGGATGTTTACCTGCAGGAAACTGGATTTTAAGAAGACCTTATTGTTGGTTTAACTCAAAGTGATGTCAGCAATAAAGCAGACATTAAGTTCTGTATTTGCATTTACGAGTTAAGCTAATTTCTAGTTGTTCTAGAAAACTCACCCTGAATTACTTACAAATCCATGAGGCTACTGAACAAAGAGGTAAAAATGATTGGAACTCGAGAATGAGGAACTTGGCTCGTATTGAGCAGCTTTTTCCCTGCTGGTGTCCTTACCCATACACCCTGCATGGTATTTGATTGAAACGTGATTATGGTATTTCCTGCTTGTTTGATATTTTCCCTGCTTGCTGGAACTTGGGGACTGGACACACTTTTGCAGTTTGAAAGAGAATTGCATTTGGAAGAGTCCTTGTTACTTGATGTCTCTGGAGCAAGGGAGGATTCTTTTTCCCTAATTATGTATCTCTTACACAAATGTAATTAGTATTTTTTATTATCCTTTGTTCTTGCTGAAAGCAATGCATGAAAGAAGAAACAGTCCAGTAGGTCCAATATAGTGTTGGACATGGGAGATCTCAGTTAGAGCCTCTGTCCTGACACAGGCTTCTTGGTTGATGCCAGGGAAGCCTCCATGGGTTGGTGGCTCATTTATATTTGAGTGATGCTGTGATCTTGTTGCCGTTTTGTAAAGAACCGCTTATGAAGAACGGTAGTGTCGTACCACAATGGAGCCTTCCTAATGCCCAAAATAAATAGAATTTATCAGATATTTGGGAAACTAATTGATAGTGGAAACATTGCTTCCAATTTGCTCCTGCAGATAGTTATCTGATAAGAGCTCCTGAGAACAAGTTGATTTGCATAGACTGCAGTTGACAGGACTGCAAGAATGATGTGTGTGAAGGAAGAGTTTTATATCCCTGATGTAAAATGTACACTTGAATGAAGATCTTCCATCTGCTTGTGGCCATAGACTGTCCTATGGACATCTTGGACATCTTTGTAGAATGATTTTGGGAAGGTTAAAAAGATGATGTTAATTACCACCAATAGATCTCTTGAGGGAGATTTATCTCTCTTGGTGCTTTTTAGTGTGGGGTGCTTTCTTTTTTCCTTTTTTTTTTTTTAAGTTTAAGTCACTGATAAGCTTTATCTGGGTTACTACAAATTGGTGCTTTATGTTGCCATTCTCTCCTTGACAGGCAGCTAAAGATAAGATTGATGGGACCGATACCGAGTGGCTTGCAGTAGGGATGTTATGATTGCTATGCTTGTGAGAAGCCAGCACTGAGGAAGGAACCCAATTTGCTCACTCGTTCACTGGGACCAAATCTGGATGCAGATAAATTCACCTTAAAAAAAAAATATATAAGAGAGGGGCAGATTTTTATTTTTCCGAATGAACCTGAAAATAATGTGCAGATTAAGGTTTATTTTCCTTGCATTTTTTAATTCCTTTGTAATTGTAAGGTAGCATGGTAAGTGTTTCTGAAATCCTCAAATGCAGAGAAGTTCGTGAAAGCCAGATCCTTGCCTGGAGGGACAAATACTGATCAGTCAATATATGTTATTTGGTGGTTACTTTAATTTCACGTACTACAGAAAGGGAGAGAAAGAAAAACTTAGGCTTGGCCAAAAAATCAAAAAGCCACATTCAACATAGCACATCCACAGCCTTCCTCTCATTCACCAGGCGAGTCACATGGTCATAAAAGGAGATCAGGTTGGTCAGGCAGGACCTGCCCCTCCTATAAACCCTTGCTGGCTGGGCCTGATCTCTTGGCCGTTCTGCAGGTGCCGCATGATTGAGTTGTGGTTTATATGAAGAGAACAGCAGGGTAATGAGAAGAAAGGAAGGCTAAGAAAATAGAACTCGCTTTTAGCACTGGCCGAGCTAAACTTACTAGTAAAATCTCTATTTAGGGGTTTATTTAGCATAAACATGCTTCATCTGCACTGTCTCTTAGAACCTGGTTTCTGATCTGGTTGCTTCATGGGCAGCTTAAGAAGAAATTGAGACACCGAATAACTTTCAAAGGATTTGAGAATTCTGTATCTTAAAACACTGACATCTCTTCTGAGAGATGCAACTTTTCTTTTCCACTCTGGTTAAAAGCCAGCTAGAGTTTCTCTTAACTCCTTCAGTACAGCAGTAGTTGGGCTCTTGTTGGGCAAAAGTAGAGACTCCCTCTTCTTATTCTCTATGCTCAATGGAAAAATTCCAAGTCAGAATTGTCTTCAGTCTCTCCATGTTCAAACATCTTTTTCAGTGTCTAATGGGGCATGGGCCAGTAGATAACCTTGACTGGGTGGTTTAAGGTTGCCACTGTAAGGGATATCCTTCAACACCTCCACATTTTTGGTATGACTAAACTTTCTGAAGAAGATTATTTCCATGTGATTTTCAGTTTGGTAGTGAAAGTGATTTCTGAACACTGAGGGTAACCTTGGTTCCTTGACTTTTTGTGATGGTTATCCTGCAAGTCAAAATTAATATTTGAGTTGTTTTGGAGATATTAAGGATCACCAATCTTCAAGTGCTATTGCCTGAAAATATTGACTGTTGTTGCAGAGCACTTTACACTCTGCTGTCCATAAATGGCTCAGCATTAGGGAAAGATCTGAACGCATAAATAGAGGGATTTGGATCTCTCTAGGAAACTGAGAATCACGAGCTATTACGAAGTTATGTAGCATTTCAGTTCCTGCATGGAGATGCCATAAAAATAATAATCTGTTTGTTTATGCAAAATGACAGTGCTGTAGCAGTGTAAATTACAATTATCAGTGTAACGCTGCTTATTCGCAGAAGAATTAATCTCAAATATTGTTCCATTTAGAGAGACTCAGCAGGGAGCTCGGTGCTGTTTCTCTAGATAACTTTATCATTCTAGTTTATAACTTTCCTTGTTTTCTTCAACCCTCATAAAATCTATACTCTTGTATACTGCCTCTGTGCTCACCAACTTAAAAAGTAATTTTAAAAATTGATGTGTAATTATTTTTTTAATTAGATACACCTAATCTGTGTAAGTAAATGATGCATATCATGGTACCGGTGAGAGGACATGAAAACCTGTTAAAAATACCATTCCACAGAGAGTTTAATGTGCCTCCATTCTATCCCTTCCTCTAGTAATAAATTATCCAATGTGTAAAAAAACCCAACCAAACAAAACAAAACCAAAACCCTAAACAACCCCTGTCCTCAGAAACCGAATCACCAAACCCAAACAAAAAAAAATCTCAAACCCAAGCAAACCCCCCAAAACAAACAAGGAAAAAACCCAAAGCAATCCCCTATATAGTTCTATTTTACAGAACTAGACTTTGCCTTCTCATTGAAAAGTAAAACACAAATATAGTGGCTCAAGTACCTGTGATCCTGACTGCCCTTCTAGGACACAGGAAAGTCTGGTCATCGTAACTACTGTGACCATCTGTTTTTCTGTGGCTGAAGGCAATTTCTTTTGTTCTTTTTTTTTTCTCTTTTTTTTTTTTTTGAATAAAAAGAGCTACTTATAATCTGATAATTTTTCATCATGTTTGGTTGAACAAAGCCCAACTTGTTCTAACACTTCTGCAGGGAGCTTCCGGTTTAACTGAAGTCAAATGAATAAAATCATGCACATTAAATCAGGAAGCCAGTGTCTTCATCCATTTGTATTATTGATTCCCAATTAACATTCTGAAAGAGATCTTGTACCAGAGCTCTGATTAGAAAGTGAAGCTCCTTGCTGAACAGGCAGGCAGAAGATCACAGCAGCAGTCCCTCTGTGATGAAGAATTGCCTACAGATAGAAACAGGAGTTGCTGCTGAACTAAGGGAGGCAAAAATCAGATTGAGTCCATGGATAAGTTTGAGGGTCAGGTTAGGAAGGTCCTAACCTTCGAACTCAAAGCATTCTATGATGCTTCTCCATGGTACACGTAGTGGAAAGGCAATTTTCCACATTCTTTTTTTGTTCCTTTGCAAAAACTTGTTTTCATGAAACTCCCAGATTAGGTGTTGAGGCTGAGAGGGAAGGAGGGAGTGAATGCTGAGATTATTTTCCTTTTGAGGTTTTACTTCAACATCTGAGTCTCTAAAAAGTGATATTTCCCTGTCTTGCACCCTAATTTATCTCTGTTGGATGTTTGCCACTTTGGATTTGATTCTCCAGAGTTTGCCAGTCATATCACCAAGTCTGTCTAATTGGATTAGATGATCCCACTCTTAGCCCTTCTGGCTGCCATTTCGGAATATCATTTCTAACTATTTTTGTATTTAGTTAGGATGAAAGCTATGAGATACCTGCAGAATGGAAGGGGCTTTGATCCTGTCTCCTTTGAAATATTTATATGGAAGAGAAAGCTGTGTTAGAGTTTCTGAGTCGCAGAAGCGAAGATCTCGGTGGGATGCCAATTAAATCTCTCCTGACTTGTATTCCTGTTTGCAACTTGCCCTTGTTTATGTGGACAATACAGATACACATGCTGCTCGGTGAATAAGTGCTGTTATTTTATTTATTGTGGAACATATATAATTTATTCAGCGTGGCAGAGTAGGGGGACCAGAAATTAACTTCCATACGATTTGTGATTGCATTGTTCAAGCAGATTTCATTCTCACTGCTGCTAATAACAATTTCTTCTGTGACTTTTAATGTGTGAAATTAACCTGCGATTCCTGGTTAATGCCTGTGCTTTGGAATGTAGCTGTGCACTTCATTTATCACTTTATAAGCTTATGTACTACTTTAGCAGTTTTCAAAAGCTCAATTACATTTCTAGCTATTTAGCAGCTGTGGTGCACATTTATTCTGTGTAGAATTTTCTTCTTGGTAGCATAGCCAAGAATGAACTTTTCCATCTCTGTCATTGTGGTGAGTTGGCCCTGGTTGGTCACTAGGTGCCCACCAAAGCTGCTCTGTCACTCCCCTCCTCAGCTGGACAGGGGAGAGAAAATATAACGAAAGGCTTACGGGTTGAGATAAGGACAGGGAGAGACCACTCAGCAATTACAGTCACGTGGAAAACAGACTCAGCGTGGGGAAATTAATTTAATTTGTTACCTCTCAAATCACAACAGGGTAATGAGAAATGAAACCAAATCGTCGTTCCCAGGCTCAACTTTACTCTGGAATTCTCTGCCTCATCTTCCCGAGTTGTGCAAAGGGACAGGGAATAAGGTGGTTGTGGTCAGTTCATCAGATGTTGTCTCTGCGGCTCCTTCCTCCTCAGAGGGAGGATTCCTCACACTCTTTCCTTGCTCTGCCATGGAATCCCCTCCCACAGGAGATGGTTCTTCATGACCTTCTCCAACACGAGTCCTTCCCACTGGTTACAGCTCTTCATGACCTGCTCCAGTGTGGGTCCTTTCCATGGAACGAGCGAGTGTTCAATGTAGCTTTTGTTTTGTGATGGATGACCCATGTAACTTTATGTGGTTTATCTTTAGTTGTACCATATATTTAAAGATACATTAAGTGTTCATTAATTAAGTGTTGTGAAATAAGAGGTTTATGTGTTGCACTTCCAAACTGAGTGGTGTTTTAGATCTATCTGTACTATGACTAAAAACAATGGAAGTTTTAACTTCTGTGTTCTGTAGATGGTGGTCCCCTTACTACAGAAGGACATTGAGGTGCTGGAGCACATCCAGAGAAGGGTGACAAGGCTGGTGAAGGGGTTGGAGAACAAATCCTATGAGGAGTGGCTGAGGGAACTGGGGTTGTTTAGCTTGGAGAAGAGGAGGCTGAGGGGAGACCTCATCTCTGTCTACGGCTGCCTGAAAGGGGGCTGTGGCAGAGCAAATGTTGATCTCTTCTCTCAAGTGACAGGTGATAGGACAAGGGGAAATGGCCATAACTTGTGCCAGGGGAGGCTCAGAATAGATATTAGGAAGAATTTCTTTACCAAAAGGGTGGTCAGGCACTGGCAGAGGCTGCCCAGGGAGGTGGTTGAGTCACCATCCCTGGAGGTGTTTAAAAGGCAGGTAGATGAGTTTTTGAACGTCATGGTTTAGCAGAAGATGGGTTAATGATCTCAGAGGTCTTTTCCATCTGGAAAATTCTATGATTCTGTGTCATGCCGTAACTTAGAGCAGCCTTGCACTACTTTCAGGGGCCTAAAGGAAAGCTGGGGAGGGGCTCTTTAGGGAGAGAGTCTTTACTAAAAGCATGGAAATATTCAAAAATCTGGCAGGCTTGTCATGTGATTCCTTCAGTGTCATTTGTCTACAGCAAGAAACAATGTGTAGATGTAAAGTTTAAAATAATTCTGATAGGAGCTGGAAAAAAAGTTCTGGAAGTTCACCTGATGCAACAACATTCAGTGACTTCATGGGTCAATTATACCCTGTGGAAATGGAGAAGAAGGAGATTAAAGGAACTGGAGGTAAGTAAGGAGCTGACTCTGGCAAAGATGGGAAAGATTAGAAGGGGAAGCCTGATGGCTGCTTACTAATGTAGTTCCTTAAAGATAAATTGCAAGACTGTTCTTGTTCATAATACTCATAATTGCATGGTGGCATAGGTTTGGTTTGGAGATAGGGTTATCTGCAGCATCACAAAGATAGGAGGCTTCAAACAAATCTTCAAAACAAACAGATTGCGTTATCATGCAGAGAAAACCTGGATAGCTTCAAGGGCTTGAGAAATAGAAACAAGATCACAATTCAGTAGTACTAAATGCAAAATCCTAACTCTGCTGTCTCACGAAACCTGCTAGTGGAAAGAAGCATCATCTGTGATTGGCATACGTGAAGCTAAAGGTACCAGACTACCAAAGCATGGATATGAGCTGCCAAAATGATAGGCAGTGTGAGGGATAAACGTGATCCTCTGGGCAAGAAGAGGAAATAGGGAAATATTATTGCCACTGTATATGGCAAAGGTAAAACCTCATCTAGAACGCTCTGTGCAGTTCTGGTGACACAAGTGGAAGAATAAGGAACTGAAACAGACGTGTGGAGAGCTGTATTCTTCAGGGGAATAACTGATTCTATGAGAGGGCAGTATAAGAGAATTGCCCGTGTTACTATTGAAGAATATTAATCATTTTAGTCTGAAATACAGTCAATCCAGCCTTTTAGAGTTTGTAGCTTAGCATTAGGCTGTAAAAATGAGCTACAGATGCAGCCTCTTGAAGCTGGGAAGCAGCATGGCACTGCAGAACTTGCTTAGCATCAGTAGGTGAATTTGCGAAGCATTAGGCCGAAGGCTGTGAACTTTCACCTTGATATGATGAATTTAGGATGAATTTAGTACTGAGTTATGCAAAAGAAGGCCCCAGAACAGTTCTGGAACAGCTCCCCAGGGAAGCAGTCATGGCACTGAGTCTGCCAGCATTCCAGAAGCATTTGGCCAATGCCCTCAGTCACACAGTGTGAGTGTTGGGAGTGTCCTATAGGAGGGACAGGAGTTGGACTTGATGATCCTTTTTGGGTCCCTTCCAGCTCAAGTGATTCTATGATCTTTATGAGGAAGTACAGGGATAGGATGAGGGGAAATTGTTTTAAGCTGAAAGAGGGGAGATTGAGTTGAGATATTAGGAAGAAACTCTTCAGTGTGAGGGTGGGGAGGCCCTGGCACAGGTTGCCCAGAGCAGTGGTGGCTGCCCCATCCCTGGAGGTGTTCAAGGCCAGGCTGGATGGGGCTTTGAGCAACCTGATCCAGTGGGAGGTGTCCCTGCCCATGGCAGGGGATTGGAACTGGGTGGGATTTAAGATCCCTTCCAACACAAACGATTCCATGATTCTATGAAGTGTTTATCACAGAAAAGTTGTGTTGTTTTTTTTTTTTTTTTTTTAATAATGTCCTTCAAATTCTTAAGCAGCAAATCCTAAGACTCTTATTGACAGGTCTTATTAATTTTAAGTCCCCTTAATGGAAACATTCTGACTATGAAGATGTGGGTATTCTCCCCTGCTCCTGCAACTAGCTGCCCAGTTGTGAGACAAATACTCAAGTGGTTTTTACCATCCTTTCTTTTTTTTCACGACAAGATTGATAGTAAGGAGAACCCTATGTTTTTATTCTCATTGAGAAACTCCTGTTTACCGTGAGCCTAGTCTTGCATCTGTTAGACTGGAGTTGATTCATTCTTAAGCCAGTTGTACAGAGTTAAAAAAACCCACCAAAACTGCACAGTTTGGATTTATTCCTTGAAATCACGTTTCATTGTGCTGAGGCCACAAAAGAATGAAAACTGAATGGGAAGAGAAATACAGCATTGCATGAATGAAATTACATGGCCTGACCTAGTTTTCATAGACTGCGCAGGCTTGAATGAGTGAGGTAACAGCAGTTAAAACAATTGTGTTAAAATATGTGAAATTTCTTTTGATTTTTTAAAATGTATTTTTTTATTTTAAAGACACAAAATAATCAAGTGATGTTGTTCAGATTATTTATTACATGTTGAAGCTATTATTTTTAATATCCTAGTTAACAAATAGTCCTTTGTTGCTTCCTTGAACATCTCTGTGTTCTTTTTATAGGCAAATTTAAGCATGATATAAGACTGTATGTATTGATCAATACTGTAGCCGAGGAATTTATGCTCCTTGATATTCCCAGTGAAGAATGAAATTATCATTTCGTTGTCTAGCTTGACTGAAATGGACAGTGTTCCAAAGAGGGAAATAAGAGGAATGCAAGGAAATGATAAAACCAAAACCAACCCCCAAACAGTTAACACAGTTACTCCTTGTTACTGGTAGTATAGTAAGTATAGTGGTAGTATAGTATAGTATAGTGGCTGCCAGGGAGGTGGTTGAGTCACCATCCCTGGAGGTGTTTAAAAGGCAGGTAGATGAGTTTTTGAACGTCATGGTCTAGCAGAAGATGGGTTCGGTTGGACTTTATGATCTCAAAGGTCTTTTCCAACCGGAAGATGCTATAATTCTATGGTTATTTTTTTTTAAATAAAGATTACTGAGACCAGAATGTTTATAGACCTGCTGGAACTTATTTCACCCACTTGACTTGTAAAGACATTGGGCTGCTGCTGTGTGTCTCTATTTTTTCTAAAATTGTATTTGCATTACTCCTCATTTACTCTTATCATTAACACAAACAGGATACTGTTCTAGAAAGTATATATAATGATGGAAAACCAGACTTGAATAAAGTGAAAACTAGGATATATCTTTGGCAGATAATTAGGTACTTTAAGGACATTGTATCTTCTTCAATGACTGTTGGAAAACCAGACCCAATATAAGAGACAATAATTTGCAATTATAATAATACCCAGAGATCCTAAAGGGAATCTTTTACATTAGATGGTGTTCAAAGTAATTTTTGTAAGTTAACACATAAGCACTGAACATGGCACTTTGGGACATGGTTTAGTTGGCACAGTGAGGTTGGTCTGAGGCTTGGACTGGATGAGCTTACAGGTCTTTTCCAGCCTTAATGATTCAATGACCTGAGCTGGTGATAAAGCTTTGTTGTATTATTAGACTTCCTTGTTGTTGTGGGAAATGGTATTTTGAATGTTTACAGTATTTGTATATGCAGCTGCATGGATGGAATAGTTCAGAGAATTGGACTTTTTGACATGACTTTTATGTTGAATCTTCCAAAAACAACACAAAAAAAGGAGAGGCAAGTGGTATAACAATAAAAAAAATGTTGTTTCAGCTTTCCATCATGGTTTTGCTAATAAGGAGTATAGAAAAGCCAGAGCTGGAGGAAAGGACATAGGCTGGTGAGTGGAGAATGGATGCAAATTCTTTGTTGGCTGTGATAATTTTCTCCTCTGAGGGGGTTTACATGGTCTGTGGTTCCTGCTTGTTTCGTTTGTGTTTTTAAAATTTGACTTGTTGAGGGACAAGTATTATATGTGTTAATATACTTCTGTGTTGCCTCATTTTTCAGAAGCCCTGATCGTGCTTGGAGATCCCAAACACAGCTGGTACATGTAATGTTTGATACATTTTCAATTTAGGGAAGAAAATCAAATACTGCCTGCTGTGTAGCCCAAGGAATTTGTCTTGCCTGTGTCAACTGAAATTCTAATTAGAATTTATTTGTCTGTGTCTTCTTCGACTCCTTGTCCTGGTCTCTGAGTTGTATTTCTCTGGTGTGTTGTACAGGTGATTTTTATATAAGCAGCAGGAATATATTATCTTACCACCCTTTAGTTCTTTTAGAGAATGCAGTGTTAATCTTTACTAAAAACACCGCATTATACTGTAGGACAAAACCGAACATTTAAAGGACCAAAATACTCTCTCATTGCTTTGCTTTTACATAGATCCATAGATTTTTTTCTAAGGAATTATAATTTATTTCCTGAAACAAGACTGGACTTGGTTCTTGGGCTTCAGCAGTGTTTTCGTCAAGCAACACTTTCCTGGAATTGCCATGGAAAGAATTTAAATTTCAAAAGGACCAGCTGAGAAAAGCTGCCTTGTCTAAACCTATTTCTGAGAAACCCCTACAGAGTAAAGCAGCTTTTCAGACTTTGTAGGACTTAAAAAAGAAAAGATCTGGAGTTGGTCAGATTCTATGTAGTGGCTGCTTTGTGCATCTTATAGTTAGGAAAGAATTGCAACTGCCTTTTGATTTATCTCCAAACATGCAGAAATTAGTTACCAAATGAGAAAAGAAAAAATAATTGATAGTTAACCGAGTTCCCCTGATTCCATTCTGTGTAATTTTCTAGCCACTCACATTTTTGCAGTTAGGTACTTTGCACTCTTGGAACTCAGTACCGAAACTCACTTAAATTAATGTCAGTGTCATTGGGAAGTGTCTAAACTTCCTTGTGTTCCAGTGTCCTTTTTTCTGAAAGAGGAATGGTACTTCCTGAGAGGAACCTCTGAGGGTTTATTGAACTTGTTTTCATATTCTTACCTAAAGAGAGTTGCGCACCGTGACCAAAGTGTATTGTTAGGTTGGAATAATGGAATGGTTTGGATTGGAAGGGGCCTTAAATATCACCTAGTTCCACCTCCCTTGCCATGAGGAGGAACACCTCCCATTGGGTCGGGGTGCTCAAAGGCCCATCCAACCTGGCCTTGAACACCTCCAGGGATGGGGCAGCCACCATTTCCCTGGGCAACCTGTGGCAGGGCCCCCCACCCTCACAGGAAAACATTTCTTCCTAAGATTTCAATTCTATCTCTCCTCTTCCAGCTTAAAACCATTTCCTCTCATCCTATCCCTGCACTCCCTGATCAAGAGCCCCTCCCCAGCTTTCCTGGAGCCCCGTTCAGTACTGGGAGGCTGCTCTAAGTTCTCCCTGGAGCCTTCTCTTCTCCAGGCTAAACAACCCCAACTCTCTTGGCCTGTCCTTGGATGGGAGGTGCTTCAGCCCTCTGAAGTGGTGACCTTGCCAGGAGAGTGCATTTGTGTACATTTCTTTAGATTTCTTGCTGTTATCTATTATGTGTGGAAAATTGTAGGTGAAGGCTATATTTTGGCTCAGCTTTCCCTCAGGGGTTTCAGTCTTGTGCATTTTCAGATTATGTAACGTTAACAGCTCTTAGAGTTTTTCATCATGAGAATTGCCATAGAGACATCTTTTTACCTTCTGGTGCAATGTGGATGCAGCAGAATTTCATACTTTAGTTAAAATAAAAGCATGTTTTTCTAGTTGTATTGGGTCTGGCTGGAATTGTGTTAATTTTCCCCATGGCAGTCCTCATGGTGCTCTGCTTTGTATCGGTAGCTGGGAAGGTCTTGATAACTCACCAGTGTTTTGGCTACTGCTGAGCAGTGCTCACACAGTGTCAAGGGTGTCTCTCCAACATTCCTTGCCCCCTCCCAGTACACTGGGAGGTGGGCAAGATCTTGGGACAGGACATAGTCTGGACAGCTGCCCCAAAGTGACCAAAGGGATATTCCATACTATGTGAGGTCTGCTCAGCACTAAAATCTAAGAGAAAGGAGAGGGGTGGCAGCATTTCATTATTATCATGTTTGTCTTCTGGACCAACTGCTGTACGTACTGGTACCCTACTTCCTGGAAAGTGGCTGGGAATCACCTTCTCATGGAAAGTAGAGAATAAATCTTTTTTTTTGCCTTTGCTTCTGCCTGTGGCCTTTCCTTTTGCTTTATTAAACTGCCTTAATCTTGACCTACGATTTTTTTTTTTTCCATCTCATTTTCTTCCTCTTGTTCTGCAGAGGAAGGGAGTGATAGATTGGCTTGGTGAGCACCTGGTATCCAACCAAGGTCAATACACCACAGTCGTCCTTGCCGTCCAGTGTGTGGCTTCCAACCCTTACCTCTGTGAATCACGTGTTTGAGAATTATCATTAAAATTCACATGCAAACCCAATACATTTTTTTTAATCTTAAGTAAACAATAGAATGTGTTAAAAAGAGAAAAAAGTCTAACTTGAGATGCACAAAAAGTATGGAAGATTGTCTTCAAGATGGCCCAAGTAGTTTGAGTATGCAGGATCAAGTCTTTCAATTTCCCTGTCTCTTGTGTTTTCCTTATTACTTGCAGGGGTGGTATTCTCATGTGCTATATCTAGCCTTTTTGTGACAGAAATGGGTTGTGGATTTGGAAAAGCATTGTACCTGGTTTTTGGCTTCAAACTCCCATCCCGTGCTCTGTCATCTTTGTGTTACAATCCTTGTTAGGGAGTTTCAATGTCAGTTAACTTGTCTGTATAAAGTCACAGGGTAATAGAATCCATTCATTTTTTTTCTAGTGAATTTTTAAATTATTCATTTTTTTCTAGTGAATTTTTTAATTAAAGTGTAATACAACAATTCATTGTGTTCAGTAAAATGCCTTTTATATTCAAGACTGTACTGTTGTGATTTAGCCCTTAAAAGCAAAACCTGTGTTGTGCTACACGTGGTTGCACAGCGTTAGCTGCACAGGCCCTATAGAGGGTTATGAAAAAAGGAAATATGAATCAAAGCAAACCATACCCATACATGGAATGAAACGAGTGTTTGCTGAACAGCATCCTTTTCTGTCACTCAGGATTTTTCTCAGGTTTATATGCTGAAATTGTCCTAACTTGTCTTCTGTGAAGGACTGAATTTTGGTTTTGAACAGTTCGACTGTCAGAATATTGGAGGGACAAAGGGAAAGAGATGGGATTTAAGTGATCTCCCTCACTCCTAAATCTCAGTCAAACCAGCTAAAATGTTGAATTATTGCAGTTTGACATAAAAATAGCTCTGGTTGCTAGGCAATGATGGAGATTTGTTCTATAGGAAACCAGATTTGTGTTGCCCAGGATCTAACTGTATGCCTGTTGTGTTTGTGTTTATTTTTATATATATAAATGCTTGTGTGTGTATATGTATTTGCTAAATTCACAATTAATTATTAACTTGAAAGTCTGCGTACACTAGGTGGGATTTTTTTTGTATTTCTTAGATTTCATGTGTTAGTATACTGAAAACTTACTTATTTCAAGGCTTCTCATTCTTGACATGTCTGGAGTTGCCTCAGTTCTCCTAATTTTCCATCTTCTTATCCCATCTCCTGTTTAGTATCTGGCTTTTAGATCCTCTCCTTAATTATGCAGAAGTCCCTCCTTCTTAAAAATGAAAACAAAATAAAACAAAACACCTGCCTCTCCACCCCCCAAAAAAGAGCTGAAAACAGAAAAAAACCCACAAACAAGCAAAAAAACCCAAACAAAACCCAAAAACTCAGGAGAAAAAAAAAATAGGCATTTAACTTAAAAAAAATGCAGGAATTCAACAGTTATGGGTTTCTTCACAGCTGAAATATTATAGGTGGTTCATGGTATATTAGTGGTGTAAGAACATGTGATTTCACTGTAGTGTTTTAGTAGAAATAAATACGTGTGTGAATTAGACTCTTTAGACAGTTTTTGATTTTATCTTATTTGTTCTTGATTTCGCAACCATTTCTTTTTTTTTTTGTTATTGTCCTTGTATGATCCTCCACTATGTGATTATAATGGATTTGAGAGATTTTGGTATTCTTGGTCTCCTTTTACTACTTTTAAAGGTAACATTAGAAACATTTCTTTCACTTCACAGGATTCAAATAATTCAGGGACTGGCTAAAGCTTCATTTTTTTCAGTCAGCCTGTCCTACAATGCTATGTCTTCATCTCAGGTGGCCCTTAGAGCCAGGTAGGTCTGAATTAACTAGAGCAGCACTACTTGCTCTTCCTAAAAGGAATTGGAATCTTAGTTTTAATTGGGAAGTTCAGTTGTGCACATGGAAGTTGTGATTCCTGCAGTGTTTATTTGTCTGTAGGGAAATGTGCTGCTGCTGTCTTGCGGTTTTATAGGAGCGTACAGCACTGCGTACTCCCACCTCAAATCTAAATGCTTTACAGTCACAACGAATTTGTAAGAAGATTCTGTAAACAGGAACATTTGAATTCCTTTTTACATACTGAGTAAGCTAGGAGCATCTATAAATTTGGTTTGACATAGACAAGAATAAAAGCTAAAATAGGGGACTGTTTTAGACTTCATAAGAAGGAGACGTAATAATGGGTGAGGAGTGTGCTGAACATATTGCAGAAGGGTGGAATATGTATTTATCAGCCTATTTGAAGAGGGTACTAGAGCTTTGGTTTCATCTGCTTCTATAAAGAGGCAGTATCAGAGCATGAAATTAGCAGTCAAGTAGTACATATGCCGTAGCCAAATACAAAGCAATTAGCTGTATGGATCCACAGAGTTTATCTACTGGTTCTGTTGCATTTTTAGCTCCAAACTTTATGGTTTTCCAGTCACTGAGCAGCAAAGGCAGTAAACAAAATTAATTTGCTGAAAAAGAAGTCTTATTCTGGTCTGCAGCCCAACTTCAGTGGGCAATATGATGCGTGTAGCTTCTGTAGTGAATGGCAAAGGGGGTGTTTGTGTACTGCAGGCTAAAAAGCATTAACTCATGCTAAAATCGCTTGGAACACATACTTCAACATGGATCTTTCTTTGTGGATGTGTTAAGGAAAGCCATTCAGAAATTTGCTATATTTGAGACCAAAGCTTATGAGTGTTTTTTTGTGGTCTGTAGTTACTCAGTGTGAACTGCATTTAGGTCAGGATTGGGGTTTGCTCTCTTTCAGATGTAGAAAAAGGATCATTTACATTGTGAACTAACTACAAATACAGTCTTCTTATGCACACTTGGGTTTTATAAAGTATGAAACTATATTAAAAAACCCAGTTTGAGTCCATTTTCCTTTCTGTGCCTCCTGGTAAAATTAAATCAGTAGAAAATTGCAAAGATGGGTAAAGAAAATTCTTGGTTTTGATTGCAGAAACGCTCTTATACCTACAAAAATAAAGAAATGATGAGCAGTGTGCTAAAAATTGCCTGTGAAATCATTGTGTTGCTCAAAGTTAAGGAAGTCTTAAGACTTTTGGCATTTTTCCAGTCATTTTGCTAGAGTGTAATAAGGTGCACAGTATACACTCTTATCTCAGTTAATAAACATTTCTAATTTAAAGCTGGTCCCAGTAGCTGTATTTTTGTTCTGTTTATTTGCGCTTATGGGCAGTTGTGGAGTAGCATTCGCTGTTCAGTCAGAAAAGGCACATATGGAAGACAAGCCTTAAGCTCAGGCTTTCAAATCCTTATGAATGGGGTTTTAATTCTGGGAATTTAGCCTATAATCAGGGGTAGCAATATATTCCAGTGGAAGACATCTTCATTTGACGTATCATTATCACAGCAACAGCCAGCTGTTCCTCAATTACTGAATGACACTTGTGATTGCAGCCTTTCTAAAACAAAGTTAATTAGAATGTTTCCCCTGATATTTGTCTAAGGACAGTTTTAAAGAAGGATGGCAAATGAAAGACATAAGAGTGCCAGATTTGATGCACATGTTCTGTATTTCTGTAAAATAATTGGGCATAGGTATTTCTCTTCATGGCTATTTCTGTTTCTTCCCAAGATGTAATCACAAAGCAGACTTTAGGACAATGAAAACACAAGTGTGTACAGGCTCTGTTTTCTTCATGGGCTTTAAGTTACCAGAACAACTCATGACTGATTTCTCTTCACTAATTTTCTTCACTTCCAACAAGTTCATAGCATCCACAGGATCAAGCTTCATTTTTTTCAGCTCTGAATGGAGTGCTTTGACCAAAACCATTTAATTACTGTAACTAATCTCCTGTATAGGTGTAACGTTTGACACAAAGCCAAAATTACGCAGTGTGACGTTCACGGCAAAGATAACTGCTATTAAGATTTGTTAAAACATTTTTAAACGTTGTGAATTTAAGGTTGTTTTCAAAAACTTCTGTTT
Source organism: Tapera naevia (assembly GCA_033556795.1). NCBI lineage: Eukaryota > Metazoa > Chordata > Aves > Cuculiformes > Neomorphidae > Tapera > Tapera naevia. The sequence continues at coordinate 254,582 of JAUMJJ010000025.1, read as the reverse complement.
TACAGGCGATTAATAGACGCTTGTGTTTCCACGTGAGAGGAGAAAGTTTTGCTTTTCTCTTGTTTAGAGGTTTGGTCAGTGATACACAACTGCTTAAGAATTTCAGATCAATACTACTTTTACTACGCATCCCAAATACGCAGGGTTTGCAATCAGACTGAGGAGGAAATTGCTTCCTTCCTGCCCTTTTCTACACACGAAGCTGTATTCAGTTATCACAGAACATCTGTTACCTAAGCAAATTAAAACTGGACGAAGGCGTGTTGTTGCTTGATCAATAAAATCCAGCTGTTCTGGTCTTTGGGGTTTTGCTCATCCTATGTGAAGGAAAGTTTCGCATTTTCTTTTTGTAAAACTGAGAATTAAACATTTTTCTTCTCATAGATAAGTATGTAGCAATGCATTCATCACATCACTTTCAAGTTCCTGTTTTAGTGTGACATCTATACCTACATTGTGTTACGTCATCAAGTAATACATCACAGTTGTTGGGACAATTTAAAACTGGTAACAATATTTTACATGTACGTATTTTACTACAAAAATGGTCCTTGATGTGGAATTATATTCTGAAAGAAGTCAAGTTATAGCTAATTATAGAAGAGGGAACTTTCAAGAATAGATGCACTTGGGTGGGATTTTTATGCTTGTTTCATAATAGGTCACTGAATTGCTCATCAGAGAGAAAATGAAGCAGAATCACTGTCGTTTATCTATTTTCTAAGTTGCAAGTAGCGTAATTTCTTTTTGCATTAAAAAAGGGAAAAGAAAAAAAGCTGAAGGATTTCTTTAGTTTTATGATCTAAGTCATACATCGTTGCCTTTATCGCCAATGAGTATAGATATGAAGTGTAGCTCAAAAGTGTGTTTTGAAAACACTATAAGATTATAACACTAATCTGGGAGAGAATTCTCTGTGCTGTGGAAACCTCTAGTGTCATTTTACAGAAGGAAATTCAAACAAGTTGTTGTCGTCGATTCAGAAATTGAAATGGCTCCTCAGTGTTTTCCTGTATTATTAAGATATTCTTTATTGCCCCCTCACAGACCGTAGCATTTTTAGGTATCATTAAGTAGAACAGCAATGCTAGCTGCAAAGGAAGAAAAGCTCAAACAACCAACCAACTCAACAACACAAAACCCCAAATAAACCCCTTTTTTTCATGGACTTTTTAAATATTGAATGAGTACTATTTGAGTTCAGTGAACCAAATCTCAGTGTCTGTAATTCAGTCTGATGTAGGTGCATTGTATTATCATCTAATCCAGCAGAAGTAGAACCAAATCTATGAGAAATACAAAAAAAGATTGGAATATAATAGTAATAATAATAGTGAAAGGATCCTAACTGGCACAGTGAGAGTTTAAGGATGCATGTAATGTGATGTTCATAGAGCTGTTCTCCAAGGTATGTTGATTTAAGAAATGTGAAAGTAGAGTAGTGTAGTTGTAGAGTGTCCACAAAGAGCCTTCTCTGTTTTATAAATACATATTTCAAAAATGTTACTGCTAAATATTAAATGAATTGCTACCAAAGGACTGTTTGGAAATTACCGTGTAGCCTTGTATTTGTTGCTGTTAACTTAGTAGCTATGAGAAACCTCTTCATATTGTTTGAACTCTAGGGTAATGCTTCAGAAATGCTCAAGGAGGTTTTTATGGTTTCCATGGTTAAATAGTGCTTTTATTGGCATGTATTAAGGATTGAGCATATCACCTTTCTTCTTTACAGTGCTGGGTAATAGAGTGGAAGTTCATCTTATTGAGTGCTGAGTATTAGTAAAGCTGAGGTGTAAGATGGGATCTAATGTTCAGAAGTCATAGCAGAGGGAAGCATTTAGTGCTCATAATTATTATCTTTAGTCTAACGTTCACCTCTTACTCTTTTTGGTAACCTATAGAGTAAAACACAAACTGCTTTTGTCTAGTTCTCAGCCAGTAAGCTGGTTTCCTTAAATTAAGAGGTGTTGCTTTTCTAGACACCACAAGCCTTTGAGGAAAAGTGTTGCAGTACTCTGTATTTAATTCTAAATTAGAATCATAGAATCACGGAATGGTTTGAGTTGGAAGGGACCTTAAAAGCCATCCAGTACCACCCCCTTGCCATGGGCAGGGACGCCTCCCACTGGATCAGGTTGCTCAAAGCACCGTCCCACCTGGCCATCAGCACCTCCAGGGATGGGGCAGCCACCACTTCTCTGGGCAACCTGTGCCAGGGCCTCTCCATCCTCAGAGGAAAATATTTCTTCCTAATACTGAACCTAAATCTGCCCTCCTGCTTTCTAGAACTATATATGGAAAAGTAAATTCACGTTTGGAATGCAAAGTTTTATATTTTTTTTTATCTGTGAGACATATTTACTGTCTTCAGACTGTAGTAACAGTTCTCTGGATAGAAAAAGAGTAAGGTCTAGTTCCTTGGCATGGCAGGCAGGGATCCAGATAACACAGGAGTTTCTTAAACATGAACTGAAGTGTCAGTCCCATTTTTTGGCTGAGAATACTTTCAGATGCATTTATCTTAAAAAAATTTTATCAATGTGAAAATGAATCTCCTCATAGCAAGCACAACTATTTCTTGGGCTTAGAATTCTAGCATTAGCGTGTGGATGAAGCTCCTCTTCTGGCTTTGTGCAGTTTTGCTGTATCTGGGGGCTGTCCATCTGCTCTTATTTTATTCCAGTCAACGATTGAGTTGCTGGTAGCAGATTCAAGGAATTAATCAAAGAATTAAATTGGTAATCCGTTTTATAAATGGCAGCTTTGCTGGAGGGATTCTTATGACTAGACAATGCCTTACAAAAACATTGCCAAAACTCAGTTAGCGACTACCTTGAATTTTATGATGACTTTTTCCCTTTAAGAAAGGGGAAAACAAAATGAGGGCGTGGGCTAAATTTACAGGCCCCAGAAATACTAGTTTTTCTAGCCCATTAGAAACTAATTAGAGTAGGAAACTGTAATGCATTTTACACTTACACCAAGTCACATGAGGTTATATTGAAAAGATGACCTCAAGGACTCACAAAAGAGTTCTCAGAAGACACCTGAAATCTGTCTTAGCAAGGCGAAGGATTTTGCTTACATATGGCGCACGGAAGAGGAAAGTTATTCCGTTCAATAGTGCTACAGCTTAAAACATATCACCTGAATTCAGATCTCTGTTTCTTTACAGGCTTTCTCCATGGTTTTCAATTTTTTAATCTGGAAAACTGGGTCAAATAACACTTCCCTGCTTTGTCTAAATAATCTGAAGGCAAATATTTGAAGGCTGAGTAAATCCTAAAGTCTGTGAGGTGTTTTGTTGCTATTGTAATAGTGAGATAATATAAATACCTGTTTTTTGTCTATCTATCATCATTCCTAGCTGCTTGAAATAATTTATAAATGTTGTTGATGATAACAGTGTGAAAACTTTGCTCTTCCAGCCATTTTAACTAATCAATCTCAAGTGTACAAATGATGTATATGAGCCTGGTTAATTACCATCTTTCTCAAGTCCTCCCCAAAATTCTGCTTCGCTGCCAATGGAAGGGTTTTGTGAGACCTGAGAGTCCCCATCCTGTCCCTTAGCTGGTTGGCTTTCCGTTCTCTAAATGCCTCTTAGGGAGGTTAGAGAGAAATGCCCAAATTGTGTTAGTGAACTGCTGTGTGCAAAAAGCAGCTCCAATCTTATAGAGCCTGCGCTCTGAGAAAAGCAACTGTGTGAAAATAAATGAGTTTTCGTATTCAGTTGATACTAATGATCTTAATGTAGGTAGTCTTGGCTCACAGGGTTTGTGTAGTGATTTCTGTTAGTGGGGAAATAATACAGTAGGTATATATTTTTACATTTATTACCTGTCAGACAGCACCAGAATCTGATTTTGTAAGTGCGCTCTGAGTTTGAGGGTGTTGTGGTTAGGAATTAAAGAATATTTTTACTTAGAATACTCCAGCAAATACATAGCAGAACAAGTAAACATTTATCTTAAAAAAATCTAGCTCTATTTTTTTGCTATTTATATTTTTTTGCCTTTGTTCAGCGTGTATGAGGGAATTGTCAGGTTTATTTCTATTTATGTGGTATTTTCAGTAGTGTGTGCTACTGCTTCACTATATGATTTTACAATTTGGATTTTTGTACATGTCTAGGAAATATTTGTAATACATTTTTATTCCTAGGTAAGGGTAAGCTTCTATAGGTACATATTTGTTTACCCAGAAAATAAAATCAGACTCCAAAGTACTTCTTGTGTTGTCTTTTGTTGTTTTTTCCTTTATAGGGAAAAAACCCAACCATAAATTGTTACTTGTTTTGTAGAGGTATGTGAGCTGTGATGAATTAGCAAACATCACTACTTTTATTTGTTCTCTTGACAGAGACTCAGTACAACTTCCCACGTATGGAAAATAATGTTACTTGAAACACAATAGTATGACTTTAAGCTTATTTGGTCTCCACATGTACTGTTGTCTATTTTTAGAAAATTTAAATGAATTGAGTGCATACAAAATTAGGCAACTGAGAACAGAATGAGCTGTCTTAAGAGGCTGGAGAAGGTAGTCTGCATGTTGATTAATACGCGTGTTTTCTGGATCCCAGGGCTTCTGTTCTCATTCCTGTTAATAAAATTACAGAATCCTCAGAATCCTGGGTTTTTTCCATCCATCTTGCACGTGCTTGAGCAGGTTTTAGTTTGTTGTAAGTGCTGCAAAAATGACAGCTTCTTCACAGCTGCTTCCCCTGGCCATTAAATGCTTTGCCCACAACTGGTCATACATTAGCTGGTGGCAACCAGGAGTGATCAGGTAAATGGTGCTTTACCCATGGATATTATTGATTCTTTGTTAGTCAGCACCTGCATTGGTGCTGCCAGCAGAACACACCCTTAGTAGGCAAAACACAACCCAAAGTTGTCTTGTAAAAGATCAAGTGCTTTACTTTCCTGTGTTCCAAAGTCACACAAAAGATCAGGTCTATAAAGTGTCCTGTTCTTCTGGTTACCTGTTCCTGGCTAGGGAAGGGAATTATACATACTATAGCCTAATTGGAAGACTGCTGAAGACCATGAAAGGCTTCCCTTATTTTTAAATAAGCCCAACCCTTTTTAAAAAGCAGAATTAGATGATAGTATGTAGTAAAATTCTTTCTTAATATATATGTATTTTTGGAAAAAACAGAATTAAATTTTTGTATGGAATGATCATAATGGATCATACGTTTAAATTATGCTTGCATAATTGATCATTTGACATGAATGTTGCATGGTAATAATGTCTGTAAGGCTCAAGCATGAATTAGCAGTACAGTTGGTATAGTAAATGTACAATAGCTTGCGATTTTAAGTTGTTGCTAAGCGCAGGAGAAGTCACAGCACAGTAGTAAAGATGTAAGGGAAACCATAGGAGCTGGACTTGAGAAGGGAACAGATTTACTCAAGCTAAGAAAAAGAATTTTCCTTTTATTACTACTGTGAGAGAAAGAGGAGACATATCCATCCTTAAGTCATCTTTCCTTTGACACCTGATGATGCTGATATTCTTTTGTCAGTTCATTTGTACCCAAAAAGCTTGCTATACAGTAAACCTTTTTTTTTCATATACTGCACTTTTTTTTTTTAAAAAAGGTACTGTTAGGAAATCCAGAAGTAGTAATCAAGTGTTATTGGTGTGTGTACTGTAATGGTTTTAACTTGCACCAAGCAGTAAATGCAGCGCATTGATAAAGGTGAAAATTATTGACATCATCTCTAGTATTCACATTCAAAATGAGTGTGTTGGAGATGAGAGAACGGGAATGTTGCTTGTTAAAATGTGCTAAAACACTTGTAGTGTTTTGAATCAGAAAATAACCTCTAATTTATACTATTGTTGCAGTGCAGACTCCTGCTCTCCCCAGAGCAGTAGACATCAATCTGTTAATTATATTCAGATTTGCAATAATCTGTAAAATCTAGTAGAGAAAGACAATGCTTTACCTAAATCATAGCATATAGAATCATCTGGCTGGAAAAGACCTCTGAGATCATCAAGTCCAACTGTACCTGTCCCCTTACTAAACCACGTCCCTAAGAAACTCATCTACCACCTTTTAAACACCTCCAGGGATGGAGACTCCAACACCTCCCTGGGCAGCCTCTGCCACTGCCTGAGAACCCTTTCAGTGAAGGTGTTTTTCCTGATATCTAATATGAACCTGCCCTGGTGCAACTTGAGGCTATTTCCTCTAATCCTATCGCCTGTCCCTTGAGAGAAGAGACCAGCACCCACCTCCCCACAACCTCCTTTCAGGCAGTTGTAGGCAGTGATGAGGTCTCCCCTCAGCCTCCTCTTCTCCAGCCTAAACAATCCCAGTTCCCTCAGCCGCTCCTCATAGGATTTGTTCTCCAGCCCCTTCACCAGCCTTGCCTCCCTTCTCTGGACACGCTCCAGCACCTCAATGTCCTTCTTGTAGTGAGGAGCCCAAAACTGCACACAGTACTCGAGGTGTGGCCTCACCAGTGCTGAGTACAGGGGCACAATCACCTCCCTGGTCCTGCTGGCCACGCTGTTTCTGATGCAGACCAAGATGCCATTGGCTTCTTGGCCGCCTGGGCCACTGCTGGCTTATATCCAACTGGTTGTCAACTGACACTCCCAGGTCCCAAATAGGATTGTTTCAGTGACCTAAAGCCTATAACAGAAAAGACACCACTACATTTGTATTTATAAGACAAAATAGCTCTGGGGAATAGGGAATTCACTTTATTGCTGAGTGGATGTTAATAGGCAAAATAAAAATTTCTGCATTTGAATTTGATGATGGTGAATGAGGAAGTGGTTGGATGATTCGATCTAGAGTGTGTTGGTCAAGGGCTTGATGTCCAGATGGAGAGCAGTGATAAGTTGTGTCCCTCAGGGTTCTGTGGTTAGCCTGGAACAGTTTAGTCATTGATGATGTAGACAGTGGGATCGAGTGCACCCTCAGCAGATTTGCAGATGACATCAGACTGAGTGGTGTGGTTTGTACTCCTGAGGGACAGAATGCCATCCAGAAGGACTTGGACAAGCTCGAGAAGTGGTCCCACATGAACTTCTTGAGGTTCAACAAGGCCAAATGCAAGGTCCTGCACCTGGGTCAGGGCAACCCCCCGTATCAATACAGGATGGAGGAGGGTAAGGTTGAGAGCACCATGCCAAGAAGCACTTGGGGTACTGGTGAATGAAGCCAGCAACAGGGGCTTATAAGAAAGATGAGGACAAACTTTTTAGCAGGACCAGTTGCAATAGGGCACGGGGTAATGCTTTTAAACTAAAAGAGGGTAGATTCAGACTGTATATAAAGAAGATTTTTTTTATGACGAGAGTGGTGAAACACTGGAAGAGGTTGTCCAGAGAAGTGGTAGAAGCTTTGTCTCTGGCAGCACTCAGGGTCAGGTTGGATGGGGTTCTGAGCAACCTGGTCTAGTTGAAGATGTTCCTGGTCCTTCAGGGGGTTGAACTAGATGACATATAAAGTTCCCTTCCAACCCAAAGCATTCTATGATTCTATGAATTTTGTGTAGTTATATGCCATATCAGAATTGTGTTAGATACCTCAGTAGTTTTTTCAGTGCGTAGTGCTATCTATTTAGATGAACAGTTCCTTCCATATGCCTTAACCTGGATTTGAACTGATCCAAACTCCACTAATGTGAAAGGAGATAACACTGCAGGAGAGCTCTTGATATTTGCTGAGGCAAATGACGTAGATACGTTCTATAGGTTCCTTGCAATCCCAGCTTGCTGTGCCGAAGGATGATACTGACTTTTCAAAGTTTACTTCTTGGTGCACTTGAACATAAACAATGTACAAAAAGTAATTTTCAGTATTAATCCATGTCCAAAGGAATTCTGAGAAAGCCAAGCAAGTTATTGTTTTGTTTATAAATATTTCCTATTGCTTTTAGCTTCCTTTTTAGTACTTATAATAATTGTTGAGTTAGCATCCTTGTGGACTAAAGCTCTTGATTTATTCCCAGAAAAAGCATTACCATGTTGAATAAGTTATTTTTCTTGCTGTTCCTTGTCAGTGTGTTTGAAGACTGATATAGCAGCAAAATTCAAGGGCAGAAAAATACATCATTTTCTTTCCATTTGTTCCATTATTTCTCTCCTGAGGCTAATTTGATGCTTGATGGGTGAAGCAGAGTAAAGGTGGGTACCCAGGCAAAAATGAAGTCATGCAACTAACTCGGTGCTTCCACTAAGAGATATGATGGCAACAATTTTTAAGCCTTATCCTGTCTCGACGTTTTCAGTTGTTTACCAAGACTGTTTTGACTAGTAGCAAAAGAATCAGTTTGACTAGAAGTCAGGCTTAAATTATTAATTTGAATTCTGTATTTTTGGGCTTTAAAGCAAACGGACTTTAACTGGAGGGAGTCCAGTTCAGAACACTGTCATTGACTTAAAACCTGGTGCACAAGTGTTTCTTTGCTGTTCTGAATGAGCAAACAAATACTGTTGTCAGCACATTATCCTGTTTGTATAAATATCCTAATGTGACTCTTCTAAAATTTAGAGTAGTGTGTCATAGCAGCTACATTCCCCAAGTTGTTTGCATTTCATGAAAGTAGAAGTATCTTTCTACAATATCTATATATTTGGGTTTTTTTTAAGATTTGTTTCACTCGTTACCAGTGTTGGACTGCTACAGCCTCACTTGTGATCTGTGTAAAGGCTTTTATTTATTTAAAGTAAAATCCCCTTCCCCCTAGGAAAACCCAGCACCTCTTCCCTCAAAGAGTTGTTCTTTATTCTTGTTTGCACTGATAGCAATCTGTCAGCTCTTGAATCAAGAAAGGACAAAGCTCCAAGTTATGTTTAATGAAAATTGTTCATGCGAATAGTGAATCTTCCATGCAGTTTGTAATAAAATGATTATTCAAATATTTTAAATAGGTTCTCTATATAATAAATAGTTGACTGTCTTCAGTAATCTTTTTCTGTCCTTTGAAATCTCTCTGCTTCTGGATGTAGTCATAGAACTCTTAAACACAGCTACAGAGAACAAAAGTTGCTTCATTTATGTTCATCTTGCAGAAGTAACATAGACTGTGGTCATTGTGTAGCACTGGTTCCAGAACTATAGGGATTGCTGTCATAATCAGATGAATTTGTATTTCTAGACAGAGTGCATGGAACTGAGTGAGCTTCATGACTGATCTGTGGCCACAAAGCAGTGGGTACTCTCTAATCTGAATTATTTTGGCTCTGAAAGACACCAGAGAAAAAAATAAGCCAACTCTTTTGTCAGGTATCAAAACTGAACAAACTAAACAATGCAAGCTTTCTTTATAGATTGATGACATTTCTTTTTATCCAGGGAAAAGGGCTAAGCAAGTCAGCAGGGTAAATAGTTCTGGGTCGCTCTTCATACCGCAGGAGGAAGAAGTCAAAATGCAACTGTTTATAGATTTTACCCTTGGTATATCTAGTGAACTTCTTGGGATGAATCATGTGAGAATGTGCAGTAATCTCTTTTTGGAGGCTGACTGCAATTTTACTCATTTTATATGTGACCCATAGGAAAATCCTTTTCAAGTTATTCTTATATAGTGCTGTTAAATATCAGTTGTGAGTGGTTTTGGAATATAATAAAATATGGATGGTGATAAGAAATATTGTAGGTGTTGGTTCAAATGCAACATAGGTAAGGAAGAAGATGATTTATAAAGCCATATGATAGTCATATGGAGTCATTTATAGAGCCATATGCTTTGTCCTGTCCTGGAGGGAATGTGTCCTTACACTTTCTGGCCAAGATCCTCAGTTCTTGTGAAACATAAACATTTATTGTCAGGGTTACTGACTTGTAATTTCTTTAAAAAAAAACCCCAAACAAAGCCAACCAAAACCCTTCTCTTTCTGTTAAGCTGATAATTAGTTTGCTACCCTGTATATACTAATAATCAGGATTTTAACTTTGATTAGACTGTCTGGAAGTCACCTGATGACAATGCTTTATCATCACATCATAAAGAAATCTGATAATTCAGCAAGATACATTTTGATTGTGAAGAGACATAGGAAGAGGAGGAAGCATTTACACTATGCTCTAGAGAGAAATACGCATGCTTTCATCAAAGTAAAAGCATTTCTTTTTCAGGAAGCTTTATTCAATTCTTCAGGAACCTCTGCAGATTTTATAGATTCAGAGGAGCTTGTGAAAGGTGCAGATTTTTCAGAGGTAACATAATTTGTGTGGCTGAGTATATTTGGACAAAACCACTGATAAAAACATGAATGAATCTGTTTTCTGAGATAGTTTTGTCACAACGTGGATAGTGATGTGTGTCAGTAATTGGAGAGACCCTCAAACAGCTGTAAGAATTCAATTCTAGTGTGTAAATCATCTGTGCTAGAATCTTCATGCAAGAGTGTCGTCGTATTTTTGGGGGGCAGCACTCTATGGTAGAGGCTCTCTTGGCAAGTCTTGCTCATTCAGAAGTAATACCTTCTCAAAATCTGTCACTTCATGTTTGTTTAGTCACTGTTTACAAAACAGAGAAGGTGTTCTACTGGCTTCAGGCTTAACAGAAGTCACAAGGGCAATTTTTGTAGGAGTGTTTTAGTTTTCTTGTTGTAATTGTTTATCATATGAGACAGCACTGTGCCCTCATGGCCAAGAAGGCCAAAGGTATTCTGGAGTGCATTAAGAAAAGTGGCCAGCAGGTTGAGAGAGACTCTCCTCCCCTCTACTCTGCCCTAGTGAGGCCCCATCTGGAGTCCTGTGTTCAGTGCTGTGCTCCCCAGCTCAGGAAAGACGAGGCACTACTGGAGAGAGTCCAGTGGAGGCCATGGAGGTGATGAGGGGACTGGAGCATCTCTCTTATGAGGAAAGGGTGGGAGACCTGGGTCTGGTTAGCCTGGAGAACAGAAGGCTAAGAGGGGATCTTATCAATGCTTACCAGTTCCTGAGGGCTGGGGTTCAAAAGGATGGGGCCAAGTGACAGGACAAGGGACAAAGGATGCACACTGAAGCACAGAAAGTTCCACCTAAACACGAGGAAAAACTTCTTTATTGTGATGGTGATGGAGCATTGGACTGGGCTGCACAGGGAGGCTATGGAGTCTCCTTCTCTGGAGATATTCAAAACCCACCTGGAAGCCTGGGGTAACCATGCTTTAGCAGGGGGGTTGGACTGGATGATTCCAGAGGTCCCTTCCAACCTTGACCGCTCTGGGAGTCTGTGATCATGATATAAACAACTGGCAACATCATCAACTGAATTCTGTTTGGTCAATTTTGTGCATTATATCTGTGGTTAGCAGCAAAGGTGAGTGCATATCAGTGGATGAGAGTGTTACCAAGCATAGATCATGTATTGGGACTTGCAGAAATACCTGGAGAGTGTGTGCTGTGTGTGAGAGTGAGTAAATTGTCAAAACAAAGATACAACCCCAAACTCCCACTGAAGTAATGAGGAGCAGTTTTTTTGTCATAGCAACCCAGGACTTGCATGCAACTTGTATTTAGTTCCAATCTTACTTTTGCTGTTAAATAGTCCGTTTATTTTTATACTTCTCTGCTGTTTGCTCCAGCAGTTCCATAAACAGGCTCCCTCACAACAGTTTGAGTCTGGCTTCCAGCAGGGCTGACATTCTCATAATTGATATGCCTGTGTTGATGAAAAATTTCCCCTCCTTGGATTCCAGCAGAACTCACTGATTACAGGGAGTGTGGAGCACAGCAGAAAATCATACATTTTTAAAAATGTATTTCTTTTAGTGACTGTTGATCATTTTACTAAATATCACTGTTGGTAGGCCTCTGAGTAATGATAGTGCTCTTCTGAGCTCCAGGTGCAACCATCATTGGGATGCTCTTTGTCTAAAGTGTCAGGAAGCAGACTCAAAGCTGTGTTCTAATAATCTAGAATTAATTGTTAAAGTCTCTCTATCTGCAAGAAATTGGCTCTTCTGTTTGTATGGGTTAATGGTTGTATGATCTTTGCACTGTTTGGTGATCAGGAGCAAGATTTGTATTTGCACCTTTGATAGTCCTCTTGCTGCAAGGTGAAGTGATTCATGGACTTAGGAGTCTTTTGTGATAGGAAGCTTGCCGTACTTCAAATATGAATTTGTGGGGAAGGATTAATTCTATTTCCCTCTCTTCTTCTAGCTGTATTTGAGCTGGTCTCAAAGTTTTTTTTAAAAACCTTTGAAAGTGAAGGTTAAGCTGAACTGCACAGAATATTTGGAAAGCACTAGGTGAAAATGGAAGCTCTGTGTAGCCTTTTGATTAAAAGAAAGGTAGACGTGCTTCAGATGGCTTTTAGAATAAAACTATTTCAAACTTGTTGGCACAGAAGTTTTCATGGCTTGGAAAAAAGTCACAGTGAACGTGACTTTCTTTAACTTGTCCCTTAAAACCACGAAGAAAATGATGTATAATTTGTTTCCTATGAAATTTAAAATAGTTACTGTATTGAGTGTACATAAAAGATTTCAGATTTACAGTTTTTCTTCCTGAATTGTCATTATTGCAAAATGTATTTTTTTTAAAAAATGTTCAGAACTGATATAAAATGTATCTTCAGAAACAGATAACTTTACCACATAAACTAAACCCATCCTTGTATTGTTCAAGTTTTCATTTTATGACAGAATTGGGATTCTGGCCTTTCTAACTGAGAGGGTACGTTGCCTGCCAATGGGAGGTCTAAGTTAACTGTGAAAGTCTTAAATTTTGTCAGAATTAATAATGAAGCAGACTCCAAGCAAATGCCATGCTGATAAAAATCTAAATGAGAATTTATATCATTTTCAGTAGTTCAGTTTTCTCCCCAATTCCTATAAACTGCACATCAGCAAAATGTGTCTGTGATTTGTTCCAACAATTCCCATATGTTTAGTTGTAAAAGTGAACAGTGAAAACATGCAACTTTCATCCTCCTTCTGGAGTCCCATTACTGTATCTGGTAACTTTTATTAATCCAGTGTCCCGGTTGCACTAACCTTGCCAAACACACTGCTGGGTTTTGACCCTGCCTACTGGTATTTTTACATTATGGTTGTATTTTTTATTTTGCTCTAGCAACAAAAATCCTTCCAGCAAGCTGAAAGGCTGTGTAACCATTCTGGTAATTCTGCATGTGTCCTCCTGTGAATGTCGTATTTAGTTAAATGGTGACCTCAGCGCCTGTTGGACCATAATATTGTTCCTGCTGTCAGTCTTGCTTTCAGTTTTTGGCTCCTTCCCGGGGTTGGTATTGGCTCCTACAAGACCTAAGCTATAACAAAAACATCTGCTGTCCCCCCAGGAGGCTGGCGGAGTTTCATCCAGAAGGATGTGTGCTGCTGTTGATCATCTTTTCAGTACTCGGTGCCGCCATAATCGATGGCAATAGCAGAAGATGCTCAGAAAGAAAGTGGAGGCTGAGCCAAACTGTTACAGATGGAATGAGGAAGGGAAAAAAACCCTCAAACCTCAAAACCACCCACCATAAGCAGATAGAAAGTACAAATGATGATGCCTCCCTATCTCCTGAATGAATGGCTTAGGTCATAAATCTTGTCTTAGCATACTTTTCTTTGTCAGTAGACACCTACTGAGCTAATGGAAGCTCAGAGGCTTTCTTTCCCCATCACAGTATCACAGTATCACAGTGTCATAAGGTTGAAAAGGACCTCTGAGATCATCAAGTCCAACCTATAACCCAACACTAACACCAACCATCATCTAAACCATGGCACTCAGTGCTTCATCCAGTCTCCCCTTAAACACCTCCAGGGTCTGTGACTCCACCCCCTCCCTGGGCAGCCCATTCCAATGGCAAATCATCCTTTCAGTGAAGAACTTTTTCCTCACATCAAGCCTAAACTTTCCCTGACAAAGCTTGAGTCCATGCCCTGTGGTTCTGTCACTGGTCACCTGAGAGAAGAGACCAACCCCTGCCCGACTACAACCTCCTTTTAGGGAGTTGTAGAGAGCAATGAGGTCTCCCCTGAGCCTCCTCTTCTTCAGACTAAACAGCCCCAACTCCCTCAGTCGCTTCTCGTAGGGCTTGTGCTCCAGCCCCCTCACCATCTTCGTTGCCCTCCTCTGAACACACTCCAGTATCCTGACATCTTTCCCAAACTGGGGGGCCCAGAACTGGACACAGTATTCAAGATGAGGCCTGACCAGTGCCGAGTACAGGGGGACGATAACTCCTCTGGTCCTGCTCGCCACACTATTCCTGATGCAGGCGAGAATGCCATTGGCCTTCTTGGCCACCTGGGCACACTGCTGGCTCATGGTGAGCTTCCTGTCCACCAGCACTCCCAGGTCCTTTTCTGCCTGACTACTCTCCAGCCACTCTGTCCCCAGTCTGTAGCTCTGCATGGGATTGTTGTGTCCAAAATGAAGTACCCGACATTTGGACTCATTAACCATCATCCCATTAGAATCATCCCATCTCTCCAGTCTGTCCAGGTCCCTCTGTAGGGCCATCCTACCCTCTAGCACATCAACCCTTCCTCCCAGCTTGGTATCATCTGCAAACTTGCTGTGTTTGGATAAACAACAGGATCAGAGATTGTTAGTGTCTAGAAGGAGAGAAGGATTAGAAAGGTTTAAGAAACACTAACTTTAGACAAAGGCTGATTTAGACTGATGGTTAGGAGATAAGTCATAGAATATCTGAAGTTGGAAGGAACCCCTGAGGATCACTGAGTCGAACTCACTACCCTTCACAGGACTACCTAAAACTAAATCACATGGCTAAGGGCATCATCCAGAAGCTCCTTGAACTCAGACAGGCTTGGTGTGGTGACCACTTCCCTGGGGAGCCTGTTCCAATGACCAACCACCCTCTCAGTGAAGAACCTTTTCCTGTTGTCCAACCTGAACTTCCCTTGCACACATCCTATCCCTGGCTGCCAGAGAGAGGAGATCAGCACCTCCCCCTTGACCACCCCCCTTAAAGAAGCTGATGACTCCTATGAGGTCACCTCTCTACCTCCTCTTTTCCAAACCTGACCAATGTCTTTTTCTAGTTTATAATCCCTGCAGAGATGGTGGTGTCCAGAGAGGTGGCCAGTAGCAAAATTCCAGCTTCTTTTTATTCTTCTTCTGACTGGTATTATTAAAAAAGATGCTACAGATGTTCGCAGGGTTTGTTTTCATATGTTAACAGCTGCTGTAGCTGTTCACAATGGGAAACATGCCCAGGATCTTTCTGGTCAGAGCAGAGTTCTGAGAGGTGGGAGTGTGGGGCCCAGTCACTCTTTCCCCCTTTCTGTTTGGATTGTGTCTGTTTCTGAAAAATTGTTTAGAAGCAAGAGGGAAACTGCATTTAGCACCAGACCTGCAAAGGTGTTGCTGGAGATCATAAAGCAGGAGAATTAATGAGGTGGTGTGTACTTAAATAGCAGCTCACAACGATCACTTTCTGACCCACAGGAGCACTAAAGATTTGTAGGTTTGTTGGTGCACATGATGGACCAAGCTAATAGCTTTAGGAAAACACGGGATAGAAAGGAAAACAGCTCAGTTACTGTCTTGTTGCATGTTTTTTTCAACCTAGCTTCTGTTTTGGATAATCATAGAATCCTAGAATCGTTTGTATTGGAAGGGACATCTAAAGGTGATTCAGTCCAACCTCCCTGCAGGAGCAGGGATATCTTCAGCTCAGCCAGGTTGCTCCTGAGCCCCATCCAACCTGGCTTTGAGTGTTTCCAGTGACGGAGCTTCTACCACTTCTCTGGGCAACCTGTGCCAGTGTTTCACCACCCTCATTGTACAAAAGCCTTATATCTAGTCTAAAGGTACCCTCTTTCAGTTTAAAACTAGGATATCCTGTCCTGGTTTTAACAAGCCCTGCTAAAAAGTCTGTCTCTATCATTCCTGGAGGCCCCTTTCAGTACTGGGAGGCTGCTGTAAGGTCTCCTTGGAGCCTTCTCTTCTCCAGGCTGAACAACCCCAACTCTCTCAGTCTTCTTCATAGGAGAGGTGCTTCAGCCCTTGGAACATTTTTGTGACCCTTCTCTGGACCTGGTCCAATTGCTAGGAACTTTGAGTAAAACACTCTTTTGTGAAGAAGAATTTGGAAATTTTGCTTGGTTTATAGCTTTCTTTTACTCCTGCATGAGCAGAAATCAATGCAGAAAAAAGAGATTTCTGTGGAACAAAGGGATTCTGACTTGACTATGGCAATAGTGGTGGGGTTTAGAGGAAATAAAATTGTTTTATCATTTCTGAATCCTGAAAGTAATGAAAACTGAACTAAGGCAACATATTTTTTCATTTGAATTTTTATAGCTCTTTCTTGTTATTGATTGGATCAAGAGACTTTGTATCCATAGAGCGTCCTTTAAAATAGATTAGAAATCGAGCTTTATTAAAACAACACAGTGCAAAAATCTAATACATGTCTTACTCCTAGGAGAGAAGGTTTCTTCTTCACAGGAAGTTAATTTCATTCAGTGGAAATCTTTTGCAACCTAGGGTGAAGACCACTGGGTGCCTTTAGCTGGTAAACCAAGGCAGTAATTGTTGCCAATATGTGCATCATCAGTAATCAAAAGTAAACAAACTTAAATATTACCTATCCCTTTTAGTATATTGAGCACTTAGAAGCATTAATAAAATAAATCACTTGAATTATGCAGACAGCACTCCATGGTGACAGTGAGGATTTACAGGGTGACCAGGAAGAAAACATTCTTGAACACTTTTCTTAGAGCTGTGTTATGTGCAGACAAAATGGGAACCGTGCTGTGTATGACTTCTACCTTTGTAAACTGTAGATCCCATTTCACTTGCTAAAACTAGTTTGTGAGGATTAAAGTCATACTTTTAAACTAGATAATAAAGCTGATCTTAACAGTTCATGCCTTTGTTTTCTGGTTTCCATGAGCTGAATCTGAAAAAGATATTCATAGAATAGAATCTTAGAATGACCTGAGTTGGAAGGGACCCACAAGGATCATCAAGTCCAACACCTATCCCTGCACAGGACAACCCCAACATTCACACCAAATCATTTTATTTCTCAAAATGCATTTCTCAAATGCTTTCTCTGGTTATTTGTGTTACTTCAATGTCTTGTTACTGAGTAAACCGTAGTCAGATATTTGGAACATGTAAATTGCTGAATCATTATTTGTTCTTTCTTTACTAGGGCTTAATTAAGCCCTTTTGTTCTCTTAAGGAGTAGTCAAGGTAAATTTTTTCACTTTATATGTTACTTGGATGGGATTTTCAATGAATCAATGTCAATGAATAAATTACAGGGGGCACTTGCATCTTGGGAAGCCGTGTAGGGTAATTATGCAGTGCTGTAAATGGAGAAAGACTCTAAAGTTTCAAGCTGATGAGTAGGTTCTGTAAAACACAGCTTGTGAATAGTGTAAGTGTGGCAGGCGGCTTTGATGAGCTTTTTGATCTTTATGCTGCTAGGAACTCTTTTAGCAGAATAATTTATGTTAAATTTAAAAGGAAAAAAGCGGAGTTCGAGGCCCTGTAATAAAGTTACCAGATTGTCATGAAATTGCAAGATATAAACAAAGGGCATAGTTGATTTCCTCTCTTTTTGAAGATTGACATTTGTGTAGTAGCATTAACTTTAGTAGCATTAATTTGATCGTTTTCAACTTCTTCTGCTCCCCTGAAGGCTGAGAAAATTAAAACGGAATACTCTGTGAAGAGTTTTACTATTATTTAATCTTAGAAAAAGAGCTAAAAGTTTAAACTGGCCTGTCCTCTCCCCTCTTTTAGTTATTTTTCCTGATCAGTGGATAGTATCACAGTATCATAAGGTTGGAAAGGACCTCTGAGATCATCAAGTCCAACCTATAACCCAACACTAACACCAACCCATCATCTAAACCATGGCACTCAGTGCCTCATCCAGTCTCCCCTTAAACGCTTCCAAGGTCTACTTGTGACTACTTGCTGTATCATGCATGATTTATAGAGAGAGTGAGTGTTCAGAGGTAACATGGTTTTGTGACAGATGCTGTGTTGGCTGGTTTGATGAATCTTGAAGCCAAAACCTGCAGGCTTATGACACAAGATGATATCTGCCTTGGTGCACTCACCTGCCCTGTGCTGCTAATGAGACTCAGACAGAACTGCCTCTGACAATTTCGGTGTCAGAGCAACTTCAGAGAGTTGCAGTTCTCATTTAGAACACGACCTGTCGGAGTAGGAGCTTCATCTACAAGTTTTGATACAGGCAGATTCAGTCCTACTGTGAAAAGGAAGACTTCGATATAATTCTTTGTGTTATGAGAGCGAAGAATGGACACCATGTATCTTTATTTTCCAGTAGTCCAACTTTTGATTTCTTACAAAGGCAGTGTTCAATGTCACAGTCATGCATCAGTTCTAGCAATGCATCACTGGTACAACCTGCGTAGAGGAGATGATTTCTGTGCCAGTTAAAGTTATTCCTGTGCTTAAAATGACGAGGTGAAGAACGTCAAAAGAGAGTTCACTGAGCTTGTTCTCATTCTGTGTGGCATAAATGAAAATTGATGGAGCTATGGTATGCAATGAAACAAAAATTTAGCTTTCCTCTCTTCTCTGCCTCAGATTTCAGTCCATATCTAAGAATTTGCAGGAACTGTGTATGTTTCTTTGCATCATGAAAGTACCAGGTGCTGCATTTGCAGTCTACAAGTACTGACATTGGATAATTCGGATGCTGGTGTTTGCAACCTGAGATGGGAACCAAAGTAATATATGTTACCTAGAAGAAATTTATGTACAAGGAATTTTTATTCTTTTAGGTTTAAAAACCTTTTGTCTACTTAATCATTTATGCAAGGGAGTCATGAGACTCAGATTACACCAAATTGTTTTTCATAGCAGTGGGTAATGAATGAGGTCATAGCTACTTGGTTAAATAATAGCACTTACACTATGAGATAACTGGGCCTTTAGGGAGAAATGTTTAGTTTGACAAAAATATTTCAAAGTAATCATTGAAATTGTTACTTTACAAGTAAATCTCCATTTTCAATGCTTTTGAAAATGAACCATGTATCTTTCTGCCAGATTCCTGGACATTTGTGTGCTCTCTGACTCTTTCTCTCTCTGCACCCACCCCCCTCCCAAAGCTCATCCAGTCTGAATGTTGCATCACACTTTATGATCTCTTTCTTTATGAGGCAGGAAGTGTTGTGTGCTGTTAAATATTTTTAATAACATATTGGCTGATCTACTACTCTTTAAATATTTATGTGCTGCACACTGAAAATTTCCTATGTCAGCAGAGGCTTAGATGTGGCTTTATATCTTGTAAAGAGCTGCCTTTAATTCATTGTGATTTCCTTTATAATTTCAGTACAATAAGTATAAATTTTATATATAACCCTTGAATCAGAAAAGGCCTCAGAGATGACTGAGTTGTCTGCTTTGGTAGATAATAGAAGGACTGTCTGACATTCTTCAAATCATTGATCCGTATGTTTTATGGATGTTATCAAATAGTTGTATTTTGACACTGAGTTATTTTTGTCCCGTGCCTTCCTCCTTCATCTTTTGTCCTGTTATTTCTAAAACTTTCTGAAAAATTGTAAATCTCTTTGCAAAAATATAAATGCAAATAAATTATCTTTGACAGGCTCAGCATTGAGATACTCTCGCAGTTAATAACTGGGTCTTTCACACAAAATAGAAGCCACAAGTGTTTTAAGTCTGTTCCTCTCAGGTGAAAATAAACCTTTTAATGACCTATTTTAGTGTTGAATATTCCTCATAGAGAATAGGTTTTTTCAGCAAATGTCTTATTTCAGCTTCTACCACATAATTATTTTGTATATGGAACTCATAATTTTGATCATATGGATCATAAAAGATTTACTGGCATTTCTTGTATTAAAATTGGGCAAAATCAAATGTGTTCAATGTATTTTTCATCCTTTCGTGGTAGTAAAATAAGGTGATCATTGAAAAACTTGGCTTAGAGTTGGATTTTACTTAATGTTAACAACAACAACAAAATTACAAGCAATCAGCTAAAATACTTCCTGTAATCAAGATAATCAAGTTAGGTAATTTCCCCACTGTTTATTTTTTTTTTCTCCTCATTTTTTAAGACCTTTCTCACATTTATGAGGCCCTTGGAGACTTTGGATTGCAATTACTCATACAGCGTCACAAAATGAGTTAAGTACAAAGACAATAAATGAAATGTTTTTCATTGCTCCTGACAAATTTACTCTGAATTACTGATATTCTAGAAGTTTTATAATCTATGGATTCTCTTGGATTAATTAGTCAATAGGATGTAGGTAGTTTGGCAGTGTTAATTTAATGATAATGCCTGTATCAATTTTATTTTCAGTTGTATGCTTTTTTTGATTTCCCTTCTGTTAGGTGGGAGGAAACAAAATAGGAGGATAACAGAAAGAACATGCACCTTTCTACCTTTCTGTATGCTTTTCTATTAAGGATCTCTTCCTTTTCTATAATTTTGGTAATTGAGTCCTATCTGACATTACTTAATATATTTTTACAAGTTTGATTTCCATCATATTTAAATTTAGGCAGGGCTACCCTAAAGCTGTTTTTAAAATACCTTTGGTCTCAGTATAATGCTTGAAGCACAGAAAAGCCAGTTAAAGACTAATATTCTGTCTTGCATAGAAATTGTGTAATCTGCCTAGTGTACCTGCTTCTGCGTTATGCGGGGACCAAAGAATAATGATACGTCTCCTTTGATTTAAAGTTAGTGTCCCCATTAATAAAACAAAATGCTCGTCTTGCCCTTTTGTCTGCCATTTTATAATTGAACAGGGTCTTTAGGGAAGGTTTTAATGTGATAATAATTCAATCTTTGTACAGGAAATTAATAAGAAATGCTCTGTTGACTACAGAAAAGGAGAATAGAATTATGGATATGGAGGGGTTGTTAATTTGGGAATTTGTGAAATATTTTCGGTGAATATTCCTAACTTGTACGTCACGGACTTGTCATGTCTTTGGGTATTTATTTTTGTATTGCAGGCAGTAAGTTGATTTGTTAAGTAGTTGTATGACAAGTTCACTAGTTAATTATTTCTATAAATGTGGAGTAAAAAAAGGGAACTTAAGGATTTATTTTTATGTATAAATATAAATGAATTTATTCACACAAACGGCTGAACTTATAGTCAAAGCTTATGTAACTATTGCCATAAGACGTGAACAGGAAGCAATAATCATAAGTTTTAAAATAACACTCCTATTTGTCCATTTGAATGCATTTAAGTTCATAATGATGTTTGTATCGCAAATTTTTAACTGTGAGAATAGTGCTCTCCTTCCATCAGTCTCTTCCATTAAGTGTGATTTTTAAAGACTGGTTGTTGGATGGTCAGACTGTGCAATCCTTCCATATTCCTCAGCTCCTTACTCTTCCATAATCTCAGTGGCCACTGCTACTTTTGTTACTTTCCTGGGCTCCTCATAAAGACTGTGCTCTTTCATTTCTCTATAATGCCTGGAGTTCTTCATGGCTTCCCTTTTACCCTTCTGTCTTAAATGTTTGATTGTCTTGCATAACTAATTCAACAATCTTTACCTGTGTGTTTTTAGTGTGTCTTACTTCATGATTCCCTATGCTGTGCCTGCATCATCTACCTTTTGTGTAACTGAAATACTTCAAATCCTAAATATATTTATCTTGATATGATTCCCATGCAACAGAAACCATCATTACTCCTGTTCTGTAGCTGTGGAGCGAAGACATGAAAAGATTAGATAATGTCACTGAGGACTTTAAAAATTCAATGGCAGAACAGGGGCTTCAGCATGTCTCCCATTCTTAGGCTGCTGTGGAAACAGCTCAGCCAGCTTTCCAGTTATTCAGAAATACTCTTTTTCATTGATAACACCTCCATTATTGTTCACCTCCATTAATGTGTAGAAATTTTTAGACTTTGAACTGAGTTTTGTATTTTCTTCAGATTGCGGATAGTGTAGGTGTTTGCTGGTTTGTGTTTTTTGAGTGAGAATCATAGGCAGGACCCCCTCATTTGAAGACTGTTCTGATGTCTGTGGGATCATGGAACACTGTATTTTACTAATCTAGTTTCCTTCACCTTTCAGGTCAAGGTTTTAGAATTAATTCCTCTACTGCATCAGTTTTTATCAGTCAAAACAATGACACAAAAAGGGGATTTTGTACCAGTAACCCATACCAGTAACCCATACGAGAAATATGAAGCGCACAGAAAAAAAAAGTCAGGATTATTGAAGGTATTCTCAAATGCAACAAAGAAGCTGGTTGCTGGAAAGAAGAGAAATGTTATTTGGTCTTGCAGCCTAGGCTCTTCTCAGTGGTGGATTTTTTTTTGATCAGTACAGAAAGTAAAGGTTCTGGTTGTAAGTTAGAACTAGCAAGGAGCTTCTGAGAATTTCTTCAGGAAAGCAGAAAACAAAATGAATAGTTGTCTCACAGGAGTTTGCCATCTCAGCCGTCAACTAACAAGAAAAGTTTGGAATCTATTTTTGGATTTAATTTTTCTTAACCTGCCAAATTTGCAAACACCAAATTACATAGCTTGTGAATATTTTATGAGAGGAAAATGCTTGGCTAATCTCATCAGCCAGGTTTTCCGCAGATCGTTCTGTTCCCTTTTATTCAGTGAAAAGAATAATGTTTTTCTGGATATCAATAATTAATCCTTTGAAACAGGCCAAGCTGTAGGTACAGTATGATAAGTGAGGTCAGTGTAACCAAATACTGACTAAGAACCTAATATTCAAAGAAATGCTGTGGATAGGCGAGTTTATAGGGAGTGCCTCAGCTCACAGTTACTTTAGTGTTTGCTTTCTCTTTCCTACAGCATTGACTCTTTTCAAAGAGCTTTGTAAGTCTCCATACAGCTATTTATTTCTCACATTCCCATCTGCTTTGTTTATCAGTATTCCAGTGAAATCCTGTGTTTGCTGAACTGCAGTTGAACAATTGACCTGCTTTAGGTTTTCCTATTTTGCTTGTTTTTAGCCCTAGATGAATTAGTAACTAGTAAGATGAAGACTACAGATGGTAACTAGATCTGATGGAGAACACCTTCTGTGGCAATGTATTCAGTAGGTACCTGGTGTTACTCTGTGTTTTCATAGAATCATACAGTCTTAGAATCTTCCGGTTGGAAAAGACCTTTGAAATCACTGAGTCCAACTGTACCCATCTTCTACTAAACCATGTCCCTCAAAAACTCATCTACCCTGTTTTTAAACACCTCCAGGGATGGTGACTCAACCACCTCCCGGGGCACCCTGTTCCAGTGCCTGACCACCCTTTTGGTAAAGAAATTCTTCCTAATATCTAGTCTGAACCTCCCCTGGCACAACTTATGGCCATTTCCCCTTGTCCTGTCACCTGTCACTTGTGACAAGAGATCAACACTCGCTCTGTAGACAGTGATGAGGTCTCCCCTCAGCCTTCTCCAAGTTAAACAGCCCCAGTTCCATCAGCCACTCCTCGTAGGACTTGTTATTGTCCAGCTGCTGAGAGTGCAGCATTATGTTATAGTTTTATATAAATTTAACAATCCTATTTGAAATGATCAAAATGATGAGAGAATGTATCTAAGGGCGTGTAACTGAATTACTGATAGAGGTCTAATAATTTTAAACTTGGTGTTCTAAGAGTCTGCCTGACAGAAAGGAAAAATTTTCTTTTATGCAAAATTATTCCTCTTCATATGGCATCTATTGTTTTTTTGGGGGGAAAGAGATGAATGAAAAGGAAAGGAACATAAATACAGATTTCCAGTGTCTAAGAGTGGCCAGAATGAAAGTATTGTTAATCAGATGTAAAACTTTTCTTAAAATTCAGGCTTCAGATGTGCAGGACTGTTAATTGAGGGGCAGCTAGAGATAAAATTGGAAGCCATTTGCATCAATATCTAAAATAGCCTTTTCCTAACTTCCCAAACTATAATTTCTTGCTCTATTACTACTACATAATTCAAAGCAGGTCCAACTGCCGTTCTGGCAGGCCCTTTCTTATTTCATGGTCTCTGAGATGGAATTTCAAGGCTTTCCCCGTTGGTGTTACTGTTTTTAAACATCTGCTTAAATTGAGCATGCTGCTTCCTCGTGTGTTATGTAGGCATGACATGTAGGGCCTGCGTTCTCATTACTGTTGATACTTTATTACTTTTATGTGCTCTTTATACTAGTTAATTATTAGATAAGCAGAAATATTGGAAGTTCTTTTCTTTGAGCAGATTTTATTCCCATTTTCTCATGTAACCTGCCTGTTCTTGTTTTTTTTTAACATATCTTAACAAGAGACCTTTTTTTTCCCAGTACTAATACTTCAGAGTGCTTACTAGGTTCCCTTCATAGTGTCCTGTCTTTTTTAGGGCTTCAAAAAAGGCAGATTATTCTCAGATGATGTTTTAAGTTCTCATAGTTTTCTGATTTTATTTTGTGCAGCCTTGAGTTGAACAGAGTGTCTGTGCATTAGATTTGTGTTTGTACAGGTATTCCAGAAAGAGGTCAAGTGAAACAGGTGGGACTGTGTTTTCATGATGAAAACTTTGAGTGTGTTATTCCTTTTTGAGGTCTTCTTTCTTAAGGTAACAGTCTTTAAGATCCCAGCACTTGGTTAATCTAGATCAGTATTTATTGTTGAAAATATAAGACAAAGCATTGATATTTCCAGTCAAGCTCCATGTCAAGCCATGGGTGGAACAGTGAGTCCTGATTCCTATGCCTTTCTTCTCATCATGCATTCTCTTCCATTTTGTCATTAAGTTCAGGTAATATGTGTTTCACAAAATATGCTGCTTCTCACTTAATCAACCTGAATGTTCCTGTCATCAAGTAATTAAAATAACAAACAATTTGTGAAAAAACAGCTAAGCAGAGTGGCTAAAGATAGTATTATCTTACTTGTAGCTCCTGAGCCTGCAAATAATTAAACAATCGCCATCACAGGTTATTTTTTTAAGCACCTTTTTCAGGTTGTGGTGTTGGTGGTTGGTCAGTGCTTTGATGTGAAGGAACAGCAATGGAACAGGACTCTGTAGTTAATAACAGGAGTGATTTGTACACAGAATGAAAACAGCCTTGAAATCTTCCTTAGTGTTCTCTGCACAATTGCATAATGACTTGGGAATAAACTTTTTGTAATACTTAACTGCCATTTAAGTAAGCTAAGAAGCCAGCCATGTAGATGAAAATATATCCTAGCTGAATACCAATATTACATAGCAGTGAGTAATCAACATATTAATTATTGCTACAATAATGGCAAGAGTTAGGCTTAGTATGTAGCTGATTGTGAGACTCTGCTCCAAATGATATTTGGCAGGTGATAATTGTTTTATTTTTTTTTTTAATGCAGAAATAATACGGGTGGGAGATTTTAATAGAGGGTGAAATAAATGCAGAAATACAGCCATTCAAATGAACTACAGACTTTAATACCTTCAGACAATCAGATGCTGAATAGGTCTGTCCCATCTTATTGCTCTATTCTGTTGGCAACCAAAAGTCACTACAGCAAAAAGAACTGTATTAGGGTATTAGAACCTTTTGAAAATATAAAAGCAGCTTTCTCATTCAGTAAAGTAAGTTGTTTACAATTTTATAGAGTGTCAGGAAATTTTATTTTTATAATCTTCCAAATAGTCATGTCCTTAAAATTCAGTTCGATATATTGACAAAAAGGTTGAGATTAAGGAAGGCACATGTAAGGAATTTCCCAACCTTAATATTTTCAAGTTCACCACTACAGAGTGGACTTCTACGTTCAGCTCTTCTTTGTTACCTCTATCTGTAGATAGAGGTAACATCTGCATCTTGATATCTGTAGTGACTTCCTATACAAAAATCCATAATTATGAATGTTTTTAGTAAGGTACTAAAAGTTTAGTACTGGGAGGAAAATTAAGAAATTCTGTGGTTTCGTCCTTGCTCTGCCAATGACTTCTCAGGTGACTGAGTTAGGTACTTAATCACTGACTCAGTTTCTTATCTGAGATGAAGAGAAAATTGCATCTATGAAAACCGCATTAATATTATTATCCAATGTAAACTTGTACAGAGTATAAAAGCCCAATGGACTATGCAGAGGAGGGCCATGCAGTAAAAACTGACTTGTAAAGCTTGCGATCTGAAAGCCAAGCTGTATCAGCTACAAAAGGAAGAGAAATTGGTGGAAATGGCACATGTAATTTTTAACAAATCAGCTGCTGTCAGGACCCTGCGTGCTGGAGGCTCCCCGAGAGCCAGGGGCAACAGGAAGCTCCTTGGGGCCAGCCAGGGGGATGGCCTGTGGGCAACGATCAGGTCCAGGCAGGGGGAACCAGCCCTGGGGTGCCCAGGCTGGACTGAAATGGCATCCTGGACCACAGGCAGAGTGACCCCAGGGCCTTGGAGATATGTCTAGGTTGTCTAAACTTCAATATTTAGGTTTATTACAATGTATGGTATATACAGTATCACAGTATCACAGTATCACAGTATCACAAGGTTGGAAAGGACCTCTGAGATCATCAAGTCCAACCTATAACCTAACACTAACACTAACCATCATCTAAACCATGGCACTCAGTGCCTCATCCAGTCTCCCCTTAAACACCTCCAGGGTCGGTGACTCCACCCCCTCCCTGGGCAGCCCATTCCAATGGCCAATCACCCTTTCAGTGAAGAACTTTTTCCTCATATCAAGTCTAAACTTTCCCTGACGAAGCTTAAGTCCATGCCCTCTGGTTCTGCCACTGGTCACCTGAGAGTAGGTGCCACACCAGCTAGGTTTCTAGAAGACAAGAAAACTGGGGAGTGGCTTTTGATCAGGGAATGCAGGGATAGGATGTGGGGGGGAATGGTTTTCAGCTGAAAGAGGGGAGACTGAGATGAGATCTTAGGAAGAAATGTTTTCCTGTGAGGTTGGGGAGGCCCTGGCACAGGTTGCCCAGAGAAGTCATGGCTGCCTCATCCCTGGAGGTGTTCAACGCTAGACTAGATGGGGCTTTGATCACCCTGATCCAGTGGGAGGTGTCCCTGCCCACGGCAGGGGAGTTGGAACTGAATGGGCTTTAAGGTCCCTTCTAACCCAAGCCATTCTATGCTTCTCTTTCCTGGTTTGTTATCAAAACACTGATGATGTTCTAGGCATTTCTTTGGGGCTGATCTATATGGCTGAGTCATGAAATGGGTCACAAGTTGTCCCTAGCCAAGTGTTACTCTCCTGGAAATGGTTCATGCTGTACCGTACGTCCCTGTCCTGAGCAACGAGCTCATTTCTGTATGTTGTGCTCTGCGTGTGTGCAATACAGGATGCCTCTTTCAATGCAGAGTGCAAAACATCTGATTCACTGTATCCAAATTTGTCAGGGAATGTGGTCCAGTTATGCAAATACCAAGTAGCTTTTATCTTCTGTCTGGTTATTTGCTTAGGAAGTACTGAGTTGCTGTTGTAACTCTGAATAATTTGTTGTTATCGATACAGCCACATCATGCACTCTTCTGTAATTGCTAGTGAGAAGATAGAGCCTGCATTTTGTGAGGGAGAATAACGGAGAAGAATCTGATTAGCTAATTAAGTTGCAGTGCTGAGATTCTCTAAAAACAACTTTTGGTCATCATGTACCATTTTTAGTGTCGCTCCACTGTCTTTTGCTGACATGTTCAGCCCAAGTGCTTTATTAGTTTAGTACTGTTATTAGACTGGATATATTTTTACAATGAGGGTGGTAAAACACTGGCACAGGTTGCCCAGGGAGGAAGTGGAGGCCTCATGCCTGGAAACATTCAAGGTCAGGCTGAATAGGACTCAGCAACCTGATTGAGTTAAAGATGTCCCTGCTCATGTAGGATGTTTGGACTGGATAACCTGTAAAACTCCGTTCCAACCCACAACATTTTTATGATTCTATGGCTCTTTTGTTCTTGGGAAGTGCCCTTATGTCCAGCTGTGTCCTCAAGGCCATCTCACAGCTACACGTTTTGACTGTGATACTGCAGTATTCCCACTGTAATGTAATCACCGAACCAGTGTCAAACATCTTTGCTTGTATAACAGATATCCCGGAGGGGTTTAATGGCAATTGATTTCCTGCTTAGTGGCCTATAGGCAAGTCATCTCTAAACAAGATCTTTCAAGCTGTTGGGCTGTGCAGAGTGCTTGAAGCACTAATGTAGATCTATGGGTGCAGTTCAAGTGCTCAGTACTTGCCTCAGCACTGAATTTTGCTGCCTCCCCTACGCCTGTTTAGCATAACCTGTCAAGTGTTCAGTTAGTCATTAGAATTATGTTGTCACCAAAGGCATGCTCACGGCGTAGTTGGATACTTTGCATATGATATGTTTTAAATGCTGTACAATCCCATCTTAGTTTTTCCTATCAATTCCCTTGATTTTTGTGCAGCATCCGTGACTGTAGCACATAGGCAGTTAGAGCGCAACATCCTTGCTGCAGCATCCGGGAGAGACTGATATGAATTCCAATGCCTGTGACTCATCAGTCAGCTTAGTGCAGCTGAGGCTCCTCTTCAAATTCCAGCTCTCTGTTCTATGAGAGCCACTTACTGATGGAAAAATTCCTGTGATGTATTGAACACTTCCATTGAAACACTGTTTCACTGGTAGCATGGCAGCTCCCTGCAGATATTCTATGGTGTGTTTTGTTTGCCTTACACTTGATAATTATTGTCTTGTTACATCAGGCTTCTCAGTGAAGGTTTGCTCAGATAATTCTAGTGATAGTGAATTAATACATTCACACCTAGAACACACTGTTTTGAACTAATACATCAAAAGTTCTTTCAATGTATGTCTGACAGCTGGGAGGGGCTCTTGATCAGGGAGTGCAGGGATAGGACAAGGAGGAATGGCTTTAAGCAAAAGAGGGGAGACTGAGATGAGATCTTGGGGAGAAATGTTTTCCTGTGCGGGTGGGGAGGCCCATCACGGATACCCCATCCCTGGAGGTGTTCAAGGCCAGGTTGGATGGGGCTTTGAGCCACCAGAATCCAGTGGGAGGTGTCCCTGCCCACGGCAGGCCGGTTAGAACTGGATGGGCTTTAAGGTCCCTTCCAACTATTGTATGATTCTATGACAAACTCATGTATATATAGCTTTTAGCAATTATGCAGCTTATAGGGAAGGAACATACGGTAGATTAGGTGCCAAATACATGTTTTCAAGATTTACTGACAAAGAGATTATTATTATTATCTAGTTGTTAGTCAGGTACCTTATAGAACATTTCTGTTATTTCTAAAAAGAGATGACCAAGCAGATGCTTAATTTCATCCAGCAGGAATTCAGGAAGACTGATGGCCTTTTTTCATAGCATTGCTTAGTCTCAACTCTATGATGACTTTCACTGTCAAATTGCTAAACATTAACTAACCGAAATGCTTCTTTGCAGGAGGCCCAGAAGATCAATGGTGGTGGAGATACACAGGCAGATGGGACCTGCAAACCCACAGATGAAAAAGAGGAGAACGTGGCAGCGGAAGTGGGATGGATGACCTCTGTGAAGGATTGGGCAGGAGTCATGATATCTGCCCAGACATTAACTGGCAGAGTACTTGTAAGTTTTCTCTTATTTTCTGTGTTTTATTTTAAAGAAAATAAAATTAACAAACACTATGTCCCAGCTTTAGTGAAGGGGTTTTGATTAGTTTGTTGCATCAGCACTGAGTCAATACTGATTTTTGCCTTTTTAAAGTAGAATAGCAGACTAATTCCCCCTTCAAGGGAGAAGCAGAGACAGCAAGTAAGAAAATGACTTCCAGCCCCATGCCCCCCAGCCTATTGCAGTGTTCTGGCACCGTGATTTTGGACTGAGTTTAGTAGTTTCATATTATATGGTCAAACTAGAGGCCTATTTTGCCTGGAAGTAAAATTGTACTAGCAAAAATGGAAGCCAACTTGGAAAATAAAGAGTGTTATAAATGTAGGTAGTTGCTAGAGCTGTAAAGCAAAGCTAAGTTTGAATTGGCTGTGCAATGGGGTTTGTGACACATTCATAGACTGGTAATGATTTTATTTTACCTTAATCTTTTTCTTATTAACTTAGGGGATCATTCAAATATGTGAACAGTTGTGTGTCAAGTAGAGTTCCACTGAAAAACTTTGTAATTTTCACTTTATTTGAATATAATTATTTTACAGCCTTGTAAAATCATACTTAATTGCCAAGGGGTTTTTGAGGAGTTCACTGCAGTGAAATGTGTCCTCTGTATGATTTTCCTTAGTTTCCTTGTTAGAACACATGCACTTGAAAACTAACATCTAAAGTGATTTAAATCCTCTGAGAATCCCAGTGAGACTTCGGAGCTAGTTTGGGTTAAACAGAAAACAGAATTTGTGTCTTTGATGGTTTACTTTGGTTAAGGGATATTTTACTGTGAGTCAGTTCTGGTCTGTAGAGTCAGGGAGGGGAAAGAAAAAAAAGTTACAATTCCCAATCAAGTCATTTACAGTGAAATATTTAGGTGACTCAGTTGTTGCTGTCTTGATTAGTTTTGTAATAATATTATTTTGGTTATTTTTTTCCTAAATATACCTTCTGCTCATTTGCTTACGTTAAGTGCTAACTTTTATCAATGAAAAGCATTTCATTTATCAATGAATGCATGTTCCATTGCCGCTTTTAGCATTGCGTCTTCTATGTGCTGATCATCTTATGAAAAGTGGCATATTGATCTTTTGCATGTTTTCCTGACATCTTCAGCGTTAAAAATGAAAAGTCTTAAGTATCAAGGATAGAAATTACCCCAAACCAGAGCCCTGTGCTACTAGCTATGCAATCAGAGATTGATCTACATTGGTTTTATTGAGGTATATGTGAGCACAAATGCAAACAACAATCAAGACCAAAACCTAGAATATAAAGCACATTTTACTGTGTATTTTTATTCAAGATACTGGAGAGAACTTATTCAGTTCCATTTGATGACTTTATTTCTTTTCAGGTACTTTTTTTGTACTTGCAGTTTACCATTGCATCTTACAAGACATGCGTTGATTTCCAGAATTTGCAGAGCACTGGCCAACATCATTGGGTCAGATTATTTCTGAGAGTATATTCATATACTTATATATTCTCAGCAGATACTGTAGACATCTGGGCTCATCACTATGACTAACCATCTGAGAAATAAGTAGCGATGTGTGGAGTCTGTTGGTTAATTTTGTTCAGATTAGAAAACAAGGTGCATTTATTTTAATATAGCACTTATCAGTTTCAGGATTTGAATTGATAGGATGTGATTTCTGGAGGACCATTTCCAGTATGAACGTTGATTGTTCATTTA
The DNA here is from genome assembly GCA_033556795.1 of Tapera naevia. NCBI lineage: Eukaryota > Metazoa > Chordata > Aves > Cuculiformes > Neomorphidae > Tapera > Tapera naevia. The sequence continues at coordinate 223,373 of JAUMJJ010000025.1, read as the reverse complement.
GATTTTACTTTATACCTGTATTTGCTTCAGTGAACATTTGTGCTAGAGAGAATATTCACATTATTTGTAGATGCAGAATATAGCGAAGTCAATATTTTTATCTAAGTATGTTGTTTGAAGATATTATGACTTGCTCATGAATTCCTACTAACTTAACGCAGCCTGTTCCTATCAGCTATTACATTTCTGAATGAAAGTATGGGTTTTTTTTTCCCCCTGAATAAAGGACTGGTGGCTTTCCAGTGCTTTGAAATCAGAATTACATGAGATATCTGCAGCTAAAGAAATTAGCCTTTTTTTTACTGTAAGGCTTTAAATTAAGAACAGTCTTATACATCCAGTGTTTACAAAAAGAGTTTGAAAGTGATCCACTGGAAATGGACTTGGGAGAGGAGTTGTAACTGATCTTTAGTTCACCATGATCACCTGAAGGCTGCTGTGTCTCTGCTGCTTGGGTTCATTTGACAAGTGAAGGAGGTGAGTTAGCAAAGTGTTGAACACACATCAGTTTAAAGCAGAATTTTACTTGTGTTTTCCGCTCATGGGGAAACCTCTCATCATTATTCTTACCTGGACAGTTATTTTCTCCAAAGTGAATATCAGTGGATTGTCAGGTGCTCTCTGCTATTGTTTGTCACCATATCTTTGACATATCTGTTCTAGCTTTTATTTCTTCTTCAGTGACTTTCCAAAACAGCTGTCTTATTTATCAGATGTTTGTCCAGGTGCTTTGTGAGTGTTGGAACAAATATTTGTATAGTAACTGCTCCTATAATTACTTCTTTAATATTTAAACATCATGGCTACTGACAGGTAAAGAAAATAAAGGACAACAGCATGGAAAATACAGGACAAAATTTATTTTTAAGGGTCGTGGCTTCGCATCCGTGCACTTGTACAAATTGGACATTTACATCAACATAGGACCATTTCCCCAGTTCTCTTGTGAAATCAAACATTTCTGTTTAGGCCATAGATGCACTTTTTTTTAGCACAGAATTGGTGCTGCTGGTTTCATGTATTGCTCCATGGAAGTGGTCAGTTATGTCTGGTTCTTCAATCTGTGTCATTTCTTCACGTGTCATTTCTTAGTATGCTACTCCCTCATCATATGAGTATCCAAAAGCAGGTTTATTGGAAAAGACAGTGTCTCAAATACATCCTGTTAGCATCTCCACTTGTATCCTAGGCTCTTGGTTATGTGAGGTAAGAGTTCACTCGGTTCCCTACACCTCGGGTTTTTTTCTTAATGAATTCCAACAGAGAGCAATTAGGAAACAGATTTCTTTCAGTCTCTAGTAGTAGTTTATATTTCATTAAAAAGAGGGATTATTTTACTTGCTAAATACTTGAACCATCACATTTCCAAAACATTTGACCATTATTTATTTTATCATTGTGTCAAGTTTGTGTCTCACGGCATGTATTTCTTGTCTCTTAACGACAGCAAGATTAGATGGAGCAGAAGTAAAAGTTGTGCATACGTGGGATTGTGCTAATATTGCAGTTGGTTCAGTAGTTTATGTGAATATTGCAGAGATAAAGCACTGAAGCAGAATTAGATATTCCTGCTGCTTTAGGAGCTAAATTCTACACTTGACACTTCAGAAATGGTCTATGCACAAAGGAATATTCACACCACCCAGTTTCATCTGAAGGGCAGGCTTTGGAGGAAGATGATTGTAGAGGGTGATCCAGAGTGCCCTTCACTCAGAAACCGTGCCTAGGTACGGTGCCTACGGTTGTGGGGTCAGAATATCCTCTTCTCCTCATTCTTTAAGGTTTTCAAAGCATGACCAGAACTTAGTGTTCTTGGTGGCGCAACCTTTGAAGATGTGACTTTTGCTCTTAAATAACGTAGATGAGAATTTTACCTACTGTTTAAAAATGTGTCTGTATTAAATTGCATAAGCGCATGGTTTAAGAACATGCTAATTGAACCCATGCAGTTCTGTTTGCAGTTGATGTTGAGTGGCATAAATATAACTAACAATAAAAGGTAACAGTTTACTTAAAATTATTTAGAGAAATGCCAGTTCATTTGGAAGAGCTGTATAATGCCATAGATGATGGAAGCATCAGATAGAAATTCCTCAGGTGGTTTTCTCAAAGAAGAATCAGGCATATTCATAGTTAATCTAAAGAAGCAGGAAATTAAAGGTGTTTATGAATTGATTTTGCTTCCTGAAATTAATTTTTGTAATCATTTGAGCAAGAAGAAAGACTACTTTAATTAGGTAAAGTGCTGGGTAGACAAGAGAAAGTCATGCATATATTGTTGAAGTTACTACAGTTCGATTTAGGATGTAGTTGAATGTGGACTCTCCTTTAAAGTGACCAAAAATAGAAAAGTCATTATTTTAGTTGCAGATTTGTGTTAAAATGGAGTGTATAAGGTTTTGCTTTTTAATCACTGCCTGATAAAAAAGTCTTTTAGATTGACAACAATTGTAAGAAAGAGAATAAAAGCCCTTGGTGAAGGGAGAAAAGAGGGGATGGCAGTTAGTGACAGCAGTTTATAATTTCAGTTGTTTACTGCTAAGTTATTTAATTAGAAGATTGTTTAGGTTGCTTTCTTAATATTCTTAATACTTACTAACTAAATTTTAATACCTAAAAATGAGTAAGTGGTAAATGAAGGTGTTTTCTTAAACTAAAAAATAACTGTATGTTGCCAAGTATAGATTTGAAATGAAATACTTTGGAATGCATAATTGTTGGTACAGTCTCTTAATGTATTAAAGAAAATGCAGCAGTCATTCTTCTTTCCCCAGCTCTGACTGTCCTACCTGTCCAAAGGTTGAAAAAATGCAAGAGTTAAAAATGTTTTGGCAAGATAGAACAAAGTTTAAAGTCAGTAATAAAAATTTGGGCCTAGCTCGGGACTTGGGACTCTGCTTGTCAGAGAGTCTCATTCTCCAAGATCTGCATGTTACGTTTACTGAGAAACTGATGCCAAAACTTCAGAATGTGGTTAAAAGTCTAAATCAAAGACGATCCAATGACTAGAGTGTACTAAATGTTGACTGTGAAAAGGTTTAGACCCTTGACTGGGGGTCCAAAGAACTGTTGAAAATGCTAGAAGGCCTCGCTGCTCATTCAGGGAAAGAGAAGAGTGGCATCTTTCTGTGACTCTGTAAGAATGTTTTAGATAATGTAAGATTATAGGAATAATTTGTGAGAATTTGGTTGTAACGATCTCAGTTTGATTGTAAGTGCAAATATAACTAATTTGCAATACTCTTGTTCAAGCAAACATTCTTAACTGCAAGTCATTTACTTTTACTTTGGTAAGACATAGGTTTTGCCCATAAATATGTCATAAGGAGGAGATTCATTATGGATTTTATCACTTAAGACTGCCCTAGAGGGAGAAGAAGCATACATGAAGCACTAGAATTAGAAGTACTGGTGGTTGGTTGTTTTTTTTTGTTTGTTTATTTAGCTTTTTAACGTTTGTATTCAGGTTCATTGCTCAAGAGCTGCTGGAGTGTTTTGAAAAAAAATACAAGTAAGGCAAATCAGTGGATTTTTAAATATGTAAGTAATTACAGTGCATTTTCCTGGAAGAAATGTAAATATGCTATGTACCGCTTCATTTTTTTTTTCCAGGATATTTTTGCAGCTTGCTTTGCTCTTGCTGCTTTTTTTTTGTATTCTGAAGGAGAAGACTCAAATTCTTTTAACATTGGGGGGTGGGGGAACACACCACCTCTTGCAATAAGGAGGAGTTGCCTAGCAGCCAAAGTGAAATATAGCAGCACAGAAATTATGTGGGGTCTCTCCTTGCTTTCAAAGGCAGATACTGTCATGACTTTAAAGAGAAGAGATGCTCAAAGGATAATTTGGTATCCCTGACAGATGTGGATTTGGAGAGGGAGGGCCTTTTTGGGATACGTACAGATTTTTTGACACTGTTGTTGACAATATCAGCAATTTTACTAGATCTGCATAGCAAGAAGAGAAACCTTGAGCAACCTTGACTCTGCACCAGCTCAGAATTTGAATATGGAGTTGAACAAAGTTTCTTGAGGATAAACAAAGCTCTCCCAAATTTTGGTCTTTCTTTCCATTGTGGGACCCTGTCCTCTCGGAGACATCTTGTGATCAGTCTTGTGGAATTAACATACATTTTTTTTCTCAGCACCTGTAATATTGTAAGGATGCAGATAATCTGGATAGGAGTTTATTTAGAATAAAATTTATTCATTGACTTGAGAATAGAAATTGAATGTGATCTTCAATAATTTAGACTTTCATATTCATAATATCCCAAGCCTTTTAGAAATCCAAATGTGACATTTTTTCAGCAGTGAAACACATATATTCTTGAATAACAGGATTTGTTTTACAGTCTGTTGGTTATGACATTACAGTTTTTCCTAGATAGTTAACAAAAGTTTGGTGTGACCTCTAAACTCCCCTAATTAGGCAAAAATGACTGGTGCCATATTTTCCGTTGTATTGTGCTCTAAGTTTCTGAACTAGAGGAGAAGGAGGAATCCTTTCTGAGCTTCCAGATCTGACTGCACAAGCAGGAACCACAGGACATTCCATGTCCTCAGTATTTCAGGTTTTTTTGGATTGGAATTTTGTTTGGTTGGTTGTTTTTTGTGGAATTTTTGCTTGTTTATTTCTTGGGGGTTTTGTGTTTTGTTTGGGTTTTTTTTTTAGTGTTCATTGGACCAAGACTCATATCAAGGCTTGCTTTCATGAGCAAGCAAAATAGTTCACTAAAGTCAAAGCAAAACTGGAGTTTAAGGGATTTGGTTGAAAGATTTCAAAAGACACACCAGAGTTTCAGTACAAGGTTTAGTGTCATCCTCTTTCAGGAAAGACAGCATACTTTTTTTTTTCCACTCAGTACTGAATCCCCTTCCAATTCCTAGCATGAGGAAAATGAGATTTAACCTGTCCATTTGGGGCTGCTAAACATTTCAGGGACATGATAATGATTATAAGTTATCCAATCATATTAACCATTAATTTGCCTTTCTAGCCTTTCTGTGTGTCCCCGAGGATGTCAGAACAATAAGTAGCTGTTACTAAATTAAGTATCCAGCTGTCTCCTAAGGCAGATTACTATTTTTGTTTTACAGATGAAGAAAGTAAAACACAAAGAAACTGATGATGATATCAAAGTGTAGAAATTTGTACTCATACCCAAGGCAGCAAGTATGTGGCTGGTGAACTTCAGTGTTTATAAAGTAGGGCAATGTATCAAGGGGAAAAATAGATAAACCAGGTGTTATTAACCAGATGCTAAAACCAAGGGTGGTTTATGAAAGTTGTTAGGGACTAATTTATGACAGGTTTTTTAAGAAGTGGATTTTTTTTTTAATGAAGATCATTGAATTTCAGGATTTTTTAGGGGGAGAGGGAAAAAGGAGACTGTGTAGATAGTGTCAGTAGGCTCTCTTGCAACCTATGATAGGACTAGAGGGAATGGCAGGAAGATGTGCCAGGGGAGGTTTAGACTGGATATCAGGAAGATGTTCTTCCCCCAGAGCGTGGTGGAGCTCTGGAACAGCTCCAGGGAAGCAGTCACAGCACCCAGTCTGCCAGCATTCCAGAAGCAATTGGACAATGCCCTCAGTCACACGGTGTGAATGTTGGGAGTGTCCTGCTTAGGGACAGGAGTTGGACTTGATGATCCTTTGGGTCCCTTCCAACTCAGGAAATTTTATGATTCTGTGATTCTGTGTTGAGGATGTCCCTGTCAGTGCATTAATGTACGAATCTGTTCATTGCAGTTGTTCACAGAGTATAAACTGCTGGCTGTGTTTGTCCTTACCTACTGTTCTCAGGGGGAATGTGTTGGATTCTGCTCCTCTCTACTGAAAAATAGACTTTATCTGTTTAGTTATTATCTTTTGTAGGCCTTAGTGGCACATAAATGAATCCAAGAGATGTGTTCTGGATTGCTTATATCTTCTGTGTTGATGACTTTGTGGACTATTTCCAGGGTTTCCATAGGAATAGGAACAATGCTTCTCCATTTGAGTTCATGAGATACTGAAGGATAATGGAGTAGAGTAGGAAGTGTTGAGTAAGTCTTGCTGGTTTCTATGGTAACTGGAGCTAGTTTAAGTTCCATTTCTGCATTTTCTTTTTCTGAATATTTGTTTATTCCTGACAATAGCAAGGATTATTTTGCAGGTTTTTTTTGCTTTGGTCCAAAAGGTGGGCTTCTTCCCATAGTCCTGTGGGAAGGAAAGTCCTTTTAACATACATATTTATTTAGTGTTAGACTGTTCAATTCTGCAGTGTAGCTGTAGCATTGCTGGTAGTCACTACACCATTAAGACAGCCACTTCGTGTTTTGTGAAACTGCTGTAATGTCAGTGGACCTGGTAACAGAAACAATAAATTAAAAGTTAATATTTAGTGGTTAAACTAAAATCCAAGAACAACATGCTAATTTCTCTATATGAGGCATTATCTAGAAACAAGAATTTATTATCAGCTATGACATTGTAATATGGGAGGAGAAGTGGCTGACTAACTCTTTCTCCATTAGGTTGCTTTCAATGTTAACGAAGACCAATCGTAAACTTTCATTTCTGTTAATTCTTCTTCTTAGTGTCTGGCTAATCAAACATAAATAATCTCTTCTCAATTTTACCAGTTTTAAAGATTGCTGTATGGAGATGGGTTAGGTGAGCAAAAGGTATATGCTAAAATCAAATCAGGAAAAGGATAACTAGTGAGTTTCATAAAAGAATGACATAGACTATACTGATAAATTGACTTAATTGGACTTGAAATCTTGAATTCTTAGCTCAGAAAGTGGAGAAACAGAAAATTGTGAGCACCACACATGCCATTAATAAATATTTAACTTAATTAACATTTCAAATTTTTAAAAGCCTTCTTTTTCTAGGCCAGATCTCAGTGTAGTTTAATCTACCCTGTTTCTATGGTGTTCAGTCAGCTTATTGCTGCTGCTATGGGAGTTGCGTACTGCAAAATTATCTTCAGATATCTTCTGCTGTGCTGCAGTGACTTTGCCTACAGGAGAGCTGGGGAGGGGCTCTTTATCAGGGAGTTCAGAGATAGAGTGAAGGGAACAGTTTGAAGCTGAAAGAGGGGAGATTGAGATCTTAGGAAGAAATGTTTTCCTGTGAGGGTGGGGAGGCCCTGGCTCAGGTTGCCCAGAGAAGTCAAGTCATGGCTGCCCCATCCCTGGAGGTGTTCAGGGCCAGGTTGAATGGGGCTTTGAGCACCCTGATCCAGTGAGAGGTGTCCCTGCCCGTGGCAGGGTTGGAACTGGGTGGCCTGTAAGGTCAAACCACTCCATGATTCCATGATAAGTTAGGAAAAGTCCTTGTTACTTCTTTCTTAGATACAGCTAGAAGGAAAGGTCGTAAATATGGAAGTGTTCCTTCTGATAATGCTGTTTTGCATCATCACGATGAGAGTGAGGTGCAGAGGAAATTTACCACCTGCCTGTGGGCTGCTGAGAATTGTCAGATATCAAGTAAAAGTTAGGGACACAACTGTGGCAAATGAAGTATATTTGCACAACTCACCAGAGGAGACAGATGGTTTCCCCTTAAGGCATTTACCCTGTTGCCATGCAAAGGCTTGCTCCGATGATAGAGTTGATAATATTGTTTGTTTAGTATTTTTTCTCTTTGCAATTAGAATATTTGCTAAAATTGTACTTGTAATCAAAACACCGATGTGATGCATATTTTTAAAGATAATTCTGCATATGTGTTTGTGAAGCTCTGCTATCAATGATTTGCTCTGAGATGTGAGGTAAATGGAACGAACTGCTAAGCTCATGGTTAAAAAAGAAATCAAAAGATCTCCATTTTGATGTTTAGCAAAAAAATAACAATATACATGCAAAATATTGTCTGTCAAAGTCAGTTGAAAGGGAAGTTGCATGTCTACTCTGGCTGGTCCTGCTCCCTCCTCCCTAGGAGAAGATTCTTCACCCTACAGACACTTCCCTTCAGTTCAGGAAAGGGCAGGAGGAAAGTTTGAGTAGGGAATGTGGGAGAGAAGAAAAGAACTGTTAGTATTTTCTCAAAAGAGGAAGGAACAGGACTTTTCAGAAGTTTAAAGCAGTTCTGGTGCTTCTTTCTGCCTTGTGAAGGTTACTCTGGTTCAGAATAGTTAGGATAGAGGTGAAAAGGCAATTTCTGCAATGTAATTCCATGCTTTCTGAGCTGTGGAACCACTTATTGTGGTCAGGGAGAGGGGCTCACAAAACTAGATTAATTTAGGCAAGGTATATAAGGGAAAAGAAGCATAATCTGATTCTTCCTCTATTTCTAGTCCAAAACTTCAAAAAAATTGATTTCAAACAGTCATTGTTAACTGCTTAGCATGGAACGTTAGGCACTAAGGTGAAATGTGGAACCTCATCCTGCCTTGTGTAGACAGGTACTCATCACTGCGTGCAAGCCAAGACATCCAGTCCTGCCAGGTGCCCCCAGTCCTCTCAGTGAAAACCGTGCGACTCCTGCGTGCTGGTAAAAGAACATCTTATGCCTGTTGGAGTAAAAGCTTGCAAAAATTACTTCTGTAGAGTTGAATAGGTTTACTGAGCCATCTGATTATTGCGATGTACAAAATGTGGTGCTGTCGTGAGGCTGCCGCGAAGGAGAGGTGCTGTTTCCTTTGTTAATGCCAGCTGCTGTATTTCATCCCGTAATGCACATCCTGAAGGTGCTGAATGTACCTTGAGAAAGGATAGCTGTGTATCTTGGTAATGGGCAAGAGAATATTGTCTGTGCCTGAGTGTAAATGTAAAATGTTTGCAACATCTTTGCTTGCTGTTTACTTTTATAAGTCATCCTTTTTAATCTGTTCCTCAAGGGAAGAGAAGGCCTTGTGACATTGCCTGGTTTTTGATTTTTAAATCTATGCAGCCCAAATACTATAAGATTAAACCATACCTGGAGAATTTTGAACTAGAAGTTAACAGAGTGTGCCATAGGGCAGTTGATCTATATGTGTTTTGGATATCATTAGATTTTCTGGACAATATTGCGTGCTCCCATTTTTATTCCATGCTGCATTTTAGCAATCACGCATGCATAAATGGAACCTGACGCCACCGGTTCTGTTTTAGCTAAACCAGAGAATTCCATGTGCTGCTCTAAGTGATGTAAACAAAGCTGAACTGTTGCATTCTCCTGCCCCTCAAAAGCCTAGTATAGAGTTATGTGTGGAAACCACAAATATGAAAAGGTTAATTCAGCAGAATCTTTCTTGGATGTGATAGCAGTTTGCTGACATGTTATTTTTCTTATAATTTTTTGTTCTTAACAAAGACCAGAGCAAATTTTGTCATTGATGCCTTGTGCCTAAGGATTTGCTTCTATGAATGTGACTAAGCTACACTCTCTCAGACTGGATTTTAAAGTCCTTTTCTGCTATACAGAAAGGATTGTAAAAATATTATTGAAACCAATGAAGCACATGCAAATCAGAAGTTCTTCCGTACAAAACAGCATCATAAATCAGTATGTTGAACAGAAAAGGTTTGCATGTCATACAGTGTATGAGAAATCTGAAAATGTTTTTCTGTCAAACTCTAGGAAAACACTGCAGTAAAGTTTTCCTCTAGGTTACTTTTCCGTGTTTTCATTGTTTTCTCTCTCGGTAAATATCGCAAACCTTTTTTGAGTGATTTGTTCATTGGTTTTCTGTTGTAGAAGGCTGTGAAAAGTAATTAAGAAAAGCGAGCCAACAGCTTAGAGGTTTAGAATTGCTGTTTGGTGTTTGTAAGTACAACAGAGCATTTTTAGGCGTCTCCAGACTTGGAAAAGGTTGTCAGCCACTGGCTTAAATCCATTGGAGAAGTTAGTTGGACAGAAAACTGTCCCTTGTTTGAAATAGCAGATAGACATCACACAATAAAGGGCACAGTCCATAACTGTGACTCTGAAGCGGTTTTTTTCACCCTGGAAAAATAATGTGAGCAGTGAGGAGCAGTGAGATTCAGTGAGTGCAGCACAGGACTGGAAGTTTGACATGGTTTCTGTTCTCGGTTATAACAGTATCTTGGGTGATTTTGAACATGTAGCTAAACTTGCTATTCACCCTTTCTTTCTGTGCAAGCCAGGATTAAAAATGTTATAAAGAATATTGGAACCCTTGCTTGTAAAGAGTATTGCAACCAGCTTTTAAAAAGTACTGAAATTTACTTTTTTTGTGTTTTGTTTTTTTTTTTTTTAATTTTCCACTGCACAGTTTCAGGTCCAAAATAAGTTTCTGTTCTATATAGTTAAATTCATCTAGTATGATTATATATATATTATGTCCTCTTTATAAGTATGTATATATATGAACACGTATTGCTTTATCTGTATATGAATTATTTTTACTTCCATATTTTGCAATTCAAGATGGCATATTTATGTATTATAATATTGTTTTTACTGTACAGGCTCTTGTCCTTAGTGCTTTTTTTATGCACTTCTGCTTTTTTATCTCTTCTGGGCCTGATAGGTGCAGTCAGATAAACAATCTGAATTTTTCCTTGCCGTTCAGTCCATTAGACTCGTTATGTATTCTCTTTTGGAAAGAGCCTTGGGCATCAACACTAGTTGCTCCGGGTCCCTTTATAGCTGATGGCTCTTGATATGAAAGACCTATTTTTTAATGATGCAGTTCTGTTGCATATCCAAAGACACTGTTTTACTTCAAGAAATGAAAAGCCTGCTGATGTGAGATCTTTTCTTAAGTCCCTTAAGAAAATGAATCTTGTGGTTAAAAAAAAAATGTTAAATCTGGTTTTATAACACTTCGATTGTATTGTTGAGAATAAATCACAGCAGTTAATTCACCAATACGAATTGCAGGAATAAGCAGAAGCTGAAGTTTGAAACCTTGTGGTTTGCCACAATGTAAGCAGGCCTCAACTTTGTCTTATCTAGTGTGGATCAGAATACTGACATTAGATTCTTGAAATTAAAAGGGAATTCTCAATTTTATTGTCTGTCTGAGTATTTGATGAGTAGGAATGTGTGAAAAAGCTTGGAAGATAAATATTTTTTTTGTTGTGCTTTCAGAATTAGTGTGCTAATGAGCTTTATCATCTGCTATTAGGGCTCATTTACAGGTACAATCATGAGTATGTAGGAATTCTTTTTCCCATTTTTTTTAAATAAGGTTTAATTTTACAACAACATGTGACTCAACATGATTAAAGTTTTATTTAGATGTGTATATAAATTTACATTTCTATAGAATATAAATACTTTGAAAATCTATAGCATAAAATGTCTTAAAGGTAGATTCGGGATCACAACTTGATATGGTTTACAAAGTTAGGTTATTAAGAATAGAAAGATTTTTAAACAAACAGTATCAACATGGAATAAAATACAATATATTGTATAGTTCTATGTGTAAAGAGATCAGATGGTTAATGTTTTCATTTTACTGATAACTTATTCAGATTCCCCATGGGGAGACCTTTGTGATTTTGAAAATGAACCTGTAGGAACCTGCTAGATATGAAAAAGAATGTTTCCAGTTTTGTTTGTTCGTGTGAAAGGATGTTTTTGACCCCCCAAGCTTGTAATGCAATTCAGGAGCCACATTTATTCCTTTTGACTTCACTGTAATGCCATTATTGTCAGGAAGTTCCATTTCTTCCATCAGTAACACAGAAAGCATAGAAGGAACAGTTTAAAACGTTGCTGAAATGCAGGTTTGTTTGAGTGCTGAGACCATGGAGGGTTAAACTGAACAGTTTTCAGCACTTTCCATGCTCTAATGTGTTATGGTGGAAATCATTTGGGCTATTTTGCTTGCCCAGAAAAAAAAATTGAGGGGAAGGATTTAAAAAATTTGTACTGCAGTTAATTCCAAGAGGTGGGAGGGGATGTGTTTTTTTTTTGTTGGTTATTTTTTTTTCCTTCCTTTGTTTTTTTTGGGGGGGGGGGGAGGTTTTTGGGGGGATTTGTGTATTTTTTTTTTTTTTTTTAAATTCAGTGATCTCTCTGCAATAAATTAGGCATCACCATTTGATGTTACTGGATTCAGATTTCAGCACTCCCAGTTTTTCTTCAGCAATTAATGGCAGCCTGATCTGTAAGAGGATTTAATATGGAGCTGGCTTTAATATACTCTATATAAGGCATTTGCAAAGGCCTGTCTTTATTTCATGGGAAATCTGGAGATTGGTACTGATGGTACCATATACATTGCTTATACATTATTTTGACTGAGTATACATTATTCTTATCTTAGTTATACGTTATTCTTATCTTAATGGGTATTTCAACGAGTTTACTAGTGCTTAAGTAAGGTATGCTTTTCTGTTCCCTTTGATACAAAATTTAGCACTTGACCCAAGTTTTAATACCATATGATTGTAAGACCAGACTGGATGGGGCTTTGAGCCACCAGAGCCAGTGGGAGGTGTCCCTGCCCTGTCCCTGCAGGGGGATTGGAACTGGATGGGCTTGAAGGCCTCTTCCAACCCAAACCATTCCATCATTCTCTGATGAACAGACCAGTTCTCTGCTGTTTATTCCTATCAGTTATTGTAAATGAGGGACTTGATGTTGTTTGTTATTGGTTCAGCAGCTTTATTCTTAAACTTTCAAAACTCTTGGCCCTTCTTCTTCTCTGATCTTGCCCATATTTTCTTTTTGTATCAAATGTGTCAGATGGTACTAGACTGGAAGGTTTGCCCAGGAGGGTTGGACCTGAGTGTTCTTTTAGATCACTTCCATTAAATGTATGAATCTGCTTATTTGGAAATAGATCAGCGTGATAGTTATTCCCTAGGACACAGTAGTGCACCAGTAAGTATATTCTCAAACAAAACCCAGCAAAGGAAACATGAACTCTTGATTCTGAGTGTCTTGTGTTGATTTCAGTGGAGGAGCAGACTCTAACTATAATGTTGTTTGAATCCTGTGCATGGGTTGTCAATTGTAAGGATTTGGTTCATGTTCTGAAGTAGTACTTGCTCATTCGCACTGGTGTGGGACAGAGATCTGCTATTAATGCAGAATCTGATAACTTCATTTCTTTTTTGACTTCATATTACTAAATGTTACACAAATTGCTAATTTCTTCATTTCCTGATAAAAATGCAGAGGTTATTCTACTTCAGCATTTCAGTAATGCACTTACTAAATTGATAATAAAATACTTCACAGCAAATTTACTTGGATGGATAAACATTACTTGGAAGTTTCTCCATTTTAGAGAACTTTATAGCCAATAATTGAATTTTGAAGTAATTCTTCCGCTATTCATGAATAATGAGTTGAAAGCAGGGTGTTGCTTTTCCTTGGAAACTGAAAAGCATTGACATGAAATAACAGAGAGGAAGTGCTTTTAGAATGGCTTTAATGGTTTACATCTTGCACTTAATTTTTCTGTTGCATACCCAGTAGGAGTTGACACAGCACAGTAAGGATGTTTCTCTTCATTGCCATACTGATGGTCTTTAAACTGGCATGGATAAATCATTATTAGATAACAAATAAAGATGAATTTTTGAATGACAGAAATTTATTAATATTATTAGTTCTATAAGAAATGTTAAAAAAAATGCAAGTTTTGTATGATATATTGCCTACTTTCTTACTACAGCATGGCATATTTTCTATTATTCTACATATAAGATTTTTCCAGAAACTTTTTAACATAGCCATGTAGAGGCTTTTGTGCTGCTGTCTAATAAAGCAAGGCCAAGGGAAATTGTCATGCAAAGCTTCATGCTTGGGGATTTTCCTTTCCACACAATATTTTCTTATTTAAATTATGCAAAACAATGTTTTTAATGTGATAATTGCAGCAATGAAGTCTCATAGTATTTCACTGAAATCAGTTAAAAGTGAAAAGACTTTGTTTTGTGGGAGGCATATTTTGACTTTATTAATAGTATTTGTAAAAGCAAAATGAAAATGATGTTTTATTTCTCATGCTACTGTGCTGAAGCCCCCCCGTATTAAAGCAGGTTAAACCAGTCTTCTGGAAAAGGTAATACATTTTATAGGGAAAGCATTATATTAGTGTCAACACTTAATTTTAAAACCAATAGATGTGGTAATGCGTTAGTTTCTTTTGAGAAGTATTTTGAAATAGTAGCAGGAAAAGACTATCAATCTATTGTTAATATTATGAAATGTGTTGACAACATAATGATTTCAGTTAACTGTGATTGGGATTTTAGCTTGAACTGATGAAAAATGCTACAGAAGAGAAGCGGCGTAACTGAACATCCTGACAAGTATCTGACACCGCAGCTTCTGAGTTACGTTGTATGTGAGACACATCCTGGAAAACTGCTTCTAGAGGGAGCCAGAAACGTTTGGCTTTTCAAAGCCACATTTTATGTGGGTATATGACACCATTTATTTATGGAACACAGTAATCAAAGCAGCTTGTTCAGTTGGATGATGCCCACAGAGCACTGAACCATCACTTTGGAATCGCTGACTTTGTCATACATTCTATGGTTACAGATGGCCTACTACATGTGCAGTTACTTTGATGAAAGTTGCCTTTCCAGGAGAGTCTGTTTCTAGTAGCAAAACCAGTTACCTAGTACCAACGCTTTTTTTTTGCCAGCAAAATATACTAATATGAGTCATTCATTCTGATAGGAATGGTTCAATACATGACTTCTGGATATTAACATGGAACAAGTGATAAATTTTTCTCATATTCTTCAGTTTTAACACAAACAGGTTAGATTTTAGTGTGAAGGCATGTAGTTCAACAAAACTGAAAAAAATCCTTTTTCTTTCTCCTGAAAGACAGAGATAGCATCAGAATCATAATGTACAGGCTGAAAATTCAAAAGGGGCAAAAATATGTGCCAGCAAAAGAAAGAAAAAAATCAAGACTGAAGACTCTCAGTAACATCAATTCTTTCTCCATGTATCTTTTTTTTCATATATGCTCAGAATGTAAAGGCTTTCTCTATCATTTATGTTCTCCAGTATATTTATTTGTTGCTTACGTAGCTGTTTATTTGTCATAGCAGTCTTACTTAACAAATGTTGAACAGGGTTGCTGTTCAGATACAGGGTTTTAGGCTCTTAGTGTTTTACTAATGCCCTGTGGGCAAAAAAAGAAACCTTGCTTGGATTTAGGAAACATATAAAAAATTGTAAGATTTTAATAGTCTTAGAATCATAGAATGGTTTGTGTTGGAAGGGACCTTAAAATATAATACAATTCCGGTCCCCTGCCACGGGCAGGGCGTGGACACCTCCCACTGGATCAGGGTGCTCAAAGCACCATCCAGCCTTGAACACTGCCAGGGATGGGGCAGCCACCACTTCTCTGGGCAACTTCCTACCCTCACATAAAAAAATTTCTTCCTAAGATCTCATCTCAATCCCCCGTCTTTCAGCTGAAAACCATTCCCACTCGTCCCATCGCTTCACTCACAGATGATCTCTCCTAAGTCAGAGGTACACTTTACTAAGTACTACGAAGACACAGGCACACGAACAGATGCTTTCACAGAGAGCTTTCAGTTTGATTGAGGTGTAAAGAAGACATGAGACCCAAACTCAAGTGTTATGCTGAAAATTTACCTGGGAAGTCAATACCAGAATTCAGAAGCGAGTAATAATTCAACACTCTGCCTGATCATTAAAGAATCTTTAATTCCATCTTTTTATGATCTTACACTATACCATTTTAAGAAGCTTGTGACTCTGCATTTAGTCTACAAGACAAGCTTCTTAAAATGGTATAGTGTAAGATCATAAAAAGTCATTTAGTCCACTAAGGGTCAAAGTCAGTTGTTAAAACTACTTAGCCAAGTTGTGCTAATCAGACAAAAACTCAGATTCTGGTATTTTGTCTTGTAGTACTAAGGCAAAGGGCTTTATGAGCTTCTTTCATTTTGAAGGAGACCTAGTGCTGAAAAATAAAACCTGTGATACCCCCTTTCCAGCTTCTCATGGCAGCAGGATAACTTGGGAATAATTAATACTGTCTCAGCTTGCATCTCAGGTGGTTACTTTATGATTGATTTGGCACAAAGCTGACACGGACGATGGGAAGTATTTCAGGATCTGTAGGTCAGACACCTTATCATAAAGTTTTTTGGGTTTTTTTGGTGTTTTTTTTTTTTTCCTGGCCTTTTTAGAAAAGGTAGCTTGCCTTCAAATAGCGTTATCTCCAAAAAGCATGCCTGGCCAGTTCTGTCAGATTGTATCAAGAAACTCTTGTTTTACCTTTGTTTGGAAGAGAAAAATGATATTATTGCATAACAGAAGACACGGTTCCTTTTTTAACCTAACTAATAAGGTTAGAATAAGTAAAAATATTGTTATTATAACTGCTTAAGTAATTTCATAAGCTTGGAAGTATAAAAATCAATTGTATCCTAAAAAGTTGTAACACTTCCCCAAAAACAAAACTAAAAAAAGGCAACTCCAAACCTCTAACACCAAACCAAAAAAACTTCAAGAAAATTTTGAATATGAGCCATAAAAGCAAATCTGTATGAATATATAATACTTTCGTAGCTGACCTTTCTGAGTCATCCTGCTGAGTGCTTAAAGATTTTTTTGTTCTCCTCCTATGTCTACATCCTTGAAACTTGAAGAGAACTTTGTGCTGCTTGTAAATAATGTTTGCTAAGGATTCTAAACAAGAGCCACTACGACCACGAAGTGTAGAAATTCCAAGATGATCTGTCAGGTTTGGTCATTGCTGTGTTGTGAGAAGACAATGACAGAATCATAGAATGGTTTGGGTTGGAAGGCACCTTAAAGCCCATCCAGTTCCAACCCCCTGCCATGGGCAGGGACACCTCCAACTGGATCAGAAGGCTCAAAGCCCCATCCAACCTGGCCTTGAACACCTCCAGGGATGGGGCAGCCACTACTTCTCTGGGCAACCTGTGCCAGGGCCTCCCCACCCTCTCAGGAAAACATTTCTGCCTAAGATCTCATTTCAATCTCTGCTCTTTCAGCTTAAAACCATCCCGCCTTGTCCTGTCCCTGCACTCCCTGATAAATAGTCTGACACTGACAAAACAGCTGGGAGGAGTCCACTTCTTTTACAAGAAGGAGCCCAGGTCAAGGAGTTCTTAAATATCAATACGTTAATTTGCAGTAGTGATTATCAGAGGTGCTTCCTGGTCCCAGTCTGCCTCGAGTGGTGACACAAAGTGATTAGTGCTCAGAAATTGAATAAAAGTTCTGATATATAAAGAACAAAAAGCTCCCTACCAAATTTAATTGAATAAAAATTGCAACAAAATATATTTCTAACTTGTAATTTACATGCAAATACTAAATGTCCTTTGATAACAAGGAATTCAAAAGAATCGGATTTAGTATTTGGACTCCAGTTAAGTAACAAAATAATTATAGCAATACAAGTAGGACAACTTCTAATAAGAATAATGTTTGTGCCTACAAAAGTGTTTATTTGAGTGCTGTTATTTTTAATTTTAAAGAATGAATTTGATCAACGGAGCTTGTGAAATTTGAAATTATTGTTGTGACAAAACTTAGATATGTAATAAATCCTTGGATATTTCTCCTCAACATTCCCTTTCGTTGCTAGCCCATTCAGATGACTGAAATTGGAAGAGTCCCTCTACCGTAAATCCTACATGTGAAGGAAATGATTGACGATATCTGGTGCCATGACCCTGCCATTTGCTTATTTCTTAAAACACATATTAAATGCCTCATTGTATGCAGAGATTATACTGGAATCTCTAAAAGCAAAATAATCAGAACTTTGGCAGAATTATGACACTGCAGAAGTATTGAGTTCTTGAGTCTTTAAGTCCTACTGCCTTACATTAGTACAGAGTATTCCTCTCTACTAGACTAAATTCTCCTCAGATACCTAATGACACTACTTCATTGGTCATACTTTCCAAGTTTTCCAACATCTCATTTACTTTGCTACAAGGAGTGTAGTTCTAACATTTTATTCTTTTATTTCTATCCATTAATTCTTTCTTATGATTTGTTTTCTGTCAGGTGAATCCCTGTCTCTGATATATTTTTATCTTCTTCAGCGTTATATTCCTTTAAGCTGCATAACACAATTTTTATATTGTTTCTCTTTTATGATTCATCATCTCTTTTTATCTTTCCTTTTCCTCCTTTAAAAAATTTAATTTCTGTAATTTCTTTTTTTTTTTTTAATTGCATATAGAAGCCTCAGGATTGAAATGCACTGAAAATTTCTAGCTGTGAAACTGGATAACTTTAAAACTTCCTGTCTACTTTTTTAAGAGTGAACAAGAAGTCTCAAAGCAGTTTAAACATTTGAAATACTGTTTGTTGTCTCCCATGGGTATGGACATAGGGAAGATGTCATGAGGAAAGGTGGTTTTTGGGACATGCATGATTGGCAATACTTGATGGCATAGTAAAGACTGATAAGTAATGGTTGTAGAAGGAAAGGCCTAAGCTTATTCTTCTGGGATTGTTCCCGTGCCTGTTCATCATGCTCTGCTAACAGAGCCACCCCCCACATCGCTGAACTCTACCAATTCCAAGACCTTTTTGCAAGGCTCAGGAACAGCTGCACAACCACCTCGTCACGTTTGGTCTGTATTGCTTTTTGGTTCCATCCGCTTCCCAGGCTTAAGGAAAGGGGGAGCATCCTTCCAACTGTGAAGAATTCATTAAAAAATACAAATATAATCTCTCTTCTAATTCGCTTCTAATTTCCTTGGGCTGCTTGCAGGTGATACTGGAAGCAAGTAAAACACACCTGCATGTCTTTCTGATTGGACTAATTTAGAGAATCCTGTGCAATTTCTAGAAAACGCTGCCTTATTTCCTTCCCAGTATGATTTTGCATCTTTAGTGGATCTCATTTAAATATTACAGGTTATTTATTTTTGAGTTTGTGAACAGCTGGAGCATCATACCAGTTCCAGTTCCTGTATTCCAGCTTTTTTCTAGCTTGACAAATTTGTAAATGTTTTCAGCTTGTTTGCTTGGTACTATTAATATTAGAGGAGGATGGCAGAATCAGGAGTAAACCCTTGAAAAGATTCTTAAAATATTGTCACATTGTGTTCTCAATTCCTGATTAGCATTAAAAATTTGTTATGTGTCTGGGTTGGCAGAAAGTTTTCCCATTATCCTGAATTCATCTGGGTCTTGCTGCAGTGAAACTAAACTGGGCTTCATCCTTTTGTCTACCAAGGCAGAGGTAACTGCTTTAAGATGCGAATGCAAGGAATAGGTACTGTGCTGAAATTCTTGAGATGGAAATGACAACATCATGACAGCGTGTGTTGGTGGCACACTGACATAATATGTATGCACATGTGTGCATATGTGTGTGTGTATAAACATGTTAGGAGAGAGAGCTGGGATTGTTCAGCCTGGAGAAGAGAAGGCTGCCGGGCGACCTTAGAGCAGCCTCACAGTACTGAAAGGGGCTCCAGGAAAGCTGAGGAGGGGCTCTTGATCAGGGAGTGCAGGGACAGGATGAGGGGGAACAGCTTTCATCTGAAAGAGGAGAGACTGAGGTGAGATCTTAGGGAGAAATGTTTTCCTGTGTGGGTGGGGAGGCCCTGGCACAGGTTGCCCAGAGCAGTGGTGGCTGCCCCATTCCTGGAGATGTTCAAAGCCAGGCTGGATGGGGCTTGGAGCCCCCTGATCCAGTGGGAGGTGTTCCTGCCCGTGGCAGGGGAGTTGGAATGTCTGTGTGTATTTACATATTACATATATAAAGAATATATTTTTGGCTTAAGGCTGCAAACTGAGACCGACTCTGCCTCTGACATACTATGCAACATCAAACACTGATGTTGCTTGGCCCTAGTTTCCTATTTTTAAGTGGAAATTATTGATGACTTCCACCTTCAATGTTGTTTTCTTGCTTGTTTCCACTGTAGAATGCTTAGGGGGAAAGGTAGATATGGATGACCTAGAACAGCATAGCTTCTGCATGGTTAAATAGTACATCTTATGCCAAGAACTTATAGCCTTAATAGTTATGGACTAGTGTGTAGAAGGGTATCCTCTGCTGTAGGCAGAAGTGAGTGTTCCATCGTAGCTTCTTCACTGGCTAGCAGAACTTACTTGAATCAGAATAAAGCCTAAATATCTCCCATATGAAAGAACACATTTAATGGTTGAAAGTCTGTTTTACTTCAGAATTCACTGTTTGCACATGGTGCCTCATGGGAACTGGACATTCTCCCATTTCCTGTTAAATAAGATCAAGCGAGAGGAATTTATTATTGACATCATGTGCCTAAAAATGTCTAAAATCTTCGAGGATGATGTGCCTTGAAGTATAGATAGTCATGGCAAAACCCATTTGCACCTTGCTTTGTAGTCATGTCTGAGCGTGCCCAAATATTCAGAGGAAATCAGCTTGTCAAAATGATATAAATTATGTCATTTTTTTCTTGTGAATCAGAAGAAACACCACGTCTCTAATTTTACTCCAAGCAAAATTTAAGATGCTATGATAAAAAGAGGATAGACTTCAGTCCATGTTGTACCTGGTAATATCCCTCATCTTTAGTTTTCAATACATTATCTTGATGTTCAATATAATTTATCAAATTGGAGTGACTCCAACTAAGCTGTTGTTTAGCTCAGTTTATTTAACCCTTTCAGTGGTAGCTGGCAAATGAAGAAGGAAAAAAAACCCAAGAAGTTTTCCTGTGCAATGAAAATCCGACTTTTGTCCAGGTTTTGTGAAAAAATATTACAAGGAAAACTTCCTGTCATTTTGTAAGATGAAACAAAGATGCATGGGAAAGTATAACCAGCCATACAACTTGTACTGGCCTTTTTACAGGAACCCTGTTAAATTTGTTTTCATTAATTCTGATTAGTCTTCTTTATATGTCTAATGCCACATTTGCCCCTTTCCACCAAACATTATGAATGATGTGAAATAGAAAGAAATCTTAATTGTATGTATCCTTGGATGTAAGGAATTGCTGTTGATTTAACTTAGTTGACATTTAATTTAATTTAATTATGGGAAGTCTCTCTTGGTAACTGTCAGAGTGTGTACATGGTTGCTTCATTATCTTGCTCTGATAGTATGTGGCTGTTGTATTACTTCTATTTGCTCATTCTCTTGATGCTTGTTTACTCGTGGCCCTCAGGGAAAACTGTATTAAATAATTCTGCAATCATTTTTCCAGAAGCAAGAAAAATCTTAGTGTTTTCCTGTTTTGAATGCTAACAAAAGCCAGTGAAATTGAGCTACTTCATTGTATGACTTCAGCATAGCTGCAATACGTTGGATTGGATTTGATTTGGAAATCCTGTCTTAAATTTCTCGTGAAAAAAGGATTTCTAGAAATAACATCCTGGAAATCGATCTTTTTACAGAATATGTAACATAAGAAGGTTATGGAGCTGTTGGACCGGGTCCATAGGAGGGCTGTGAAGATGCTCTGAGGGCTGCAGCACCTCTGCTCTGAGGACAGGCTAAGAGAGGTGGGGTTGTTCAACCTGGAGGAGAGAAGGCTCCGGGAAGACCTTGGAACAGCCTTGTAGTACCTGAAGGGGTTATGGGAGGGCTGTGGAGGGGCTTTTTAGAAGGCCAAGTAGTGATAGGACTAGGGGGAATGGCTTTAAATTGGAAGATATAGATTAGACATTAGTAAGAAATTCTTCACGATGAGGGTGGCGAGGCCGTGGCACAGGTTGCCCAGGAAAGATGTGGCTGGCCCCTCCCCGGAGGTCATAGAATCATAGAATTGCCTGAGTTGGAAGGGACCCAAAAGGCTCATTGAGTCCAACTCCAGTCCCTACACAGGATGCTCCCAACATTCACACCATGTGACTGAGGGCATTGTCCAAATGCTTCTGGAATGCTGGCAGACTGGGTGCTGTGACTGCTTCCCTGGGGAGATGTTCCAAGGCTCCACCACCAGCTGGGTGAGGAACCTCTTCCTAATATCCAGTCTAAACCTCCCCTGGCACATCTTCCTGCCATTCCCTCTGGTCCTATCGTTGGTCACAAGAGAGAAAAGATCAGCACCTGTTTCACCTCCCTCCCTTGTGAGAAGGCAGTAAACAGCTATGAGATCCTCTCAGTTTCCGCCCGGCTGAACAGACCAAGTGACTTCAGCCGCTCCTCATAGGACTTCCCCTCCAGACCCTTCACCAACTCTGTGCTCAGGGCCGGGTTGGATGGGGCCTCGAGCAGCCTGGTCTAGTGGGAACTGGATGATCCCTTCCAAGCCAAACGTTTCTATGATTCTATATAAAACAGCATTTGAGCTTTTTTTGGAAGTCACTAAACTTTAAAGTTCCATGGGAAACCTGGGGCGCGGTGTGGTGTGGGTGGTGTGGTGAGGGATCAGAAAGCTGTAGTTAATGAGAAAGGTAAAGCTGCACTAGTCCCTCTAGGAGAAACTTGTACATATGTGCTTCTATGAGTTGCTTTTAGCCTACTGCAACTGTTGCCATGCCTGTATTTCCATTGGGTTGCAGTACAGAACTAAACCTTCCAACAACTGGAAGATATTTGCTTGGTATTCCAAGGACTTATAAATTGATTAAACAGGCAGAGCAGGGGTGTTCTACTGCTACAGTAATTTGGGTTTCCAGTTACTGCAGCTAGAATTCACATCAGTCTTTTATGATGTAAATGACATGGGTTATTAAAGGTTCTCTGATTTTCAAGTGAGTAGCACCACACCGTTATAGAACAATTAGAGGCACTCAAACCTCAGCATTTGCTATACAGGCATTTATACAACGTGGCATATATTTATTGTAATAAGATGGATATTTTTAATTTCATGAGCCTTTCAAAAGCTTACGATCTTGTGGCACTATAGATCTGAATTAGTTTACTTCGTTTCAGTGGTGTTCCAGCTGTGTAAAATTAGGTCAATATTAGAATATGGCTGAAATAGTAAAATAAAAAGATCCATATGTAGAGAAGGGTTTGATAGATGCAGCACATCTGAACAAAGAGCATGTGGCTTGAATTCAGATATGAGATTTAGAAAACTGAGCAGGTTTAGCAGTTTGCTTTGTAGGAACTGAAGCTTCTTTCTTTGCTGACCAGAATGTCACATGTGGCTTTCTTGAATATATTAAATCAGGCTTGATCTACTGTAGAAAATTCATATAAGAATGTGATTTAGAGGCAAACCAAGAAATTTGATGGAGGATATTAATTTTCATTTTGGGAGCTAATTATAGAATCATGTGATGCCCAGAGCAGGAAGGGAACAATCAGGATTGTTGAGTCTAACTCTGGTCCTTGAATAGGACAACCTCAACATTCAACAACTAAGACTGAATTCCTGGACAGAATTGCTAATATTGTCTTTTTATTGAATGCATTTTGTAGTAATTGAATAAGAAACACAATGGTGCAGCTAGGGACCAGTTTGGAATTTTAGTGCTGATGATTGGAACATCTGTTACAGATGGTCATGTACAGATATCATCATATCAGGGACTGCTTTTATAGTCTTGAGGTATGTAACCCTAATGACAGTTGCCCAGTAAATGAGGGACTTGGTGGTGGAAGAGGAAAACAAAACCAATTATAAATGTTGAAATCAGTGCAAGAGGTGAGACCACCCTTTGTAGCAAATCAGGATGTGTTGGCAGACTGTGATAGAAAATTAATATCTCCGGAGACTTATGGTGGGGTTTGACATGTAAAAGTATGGAGGCATTTGTTCTGCTTTGCTTTACTGTGATCATTTCAGGGAAAGAGAACACTTTCCCCTCCTTCTCCTCCTCCTTCCAACCAAAAAAACCCAGCACACCCAAACCAAAACTCAAACAAACTCTTATTCCCTCAAGTTCCCTCCTCTTCCCCTTCCTCCTACCCAAAAGAGCCCAAGACACCCAAACCAAAAACCAAACAACTTGCTTGTCATTTTGCGTTAGCATAGGGCATTAAAGTGTACAATATTTGAGAAGACAGGAAGCCTTGCCTGATGTCTGTCACAATGCTCTAAAAGGTACATATGGATTGCATTCTGGATGAATACATGTGAGTGTCATGGCCACAGGGTGCAGCTTTGGGCTTTTTTAAGGTCCTTAAAAGCACTGCATCCTGTCTGTTTCTGGCAGCTGGCAGGTCAGGAAATTAAAAAGAATTTCATAGTAGCTCACTTGCTTTCAACACCCATGAATAATGTTTTGTTGCTTTCTCGCACATCACCGAGCCCTGCTTCACTTCCTGTGGCAGGCTGCAAAAATGATTTTCGATAAGAGCTCTGCTGAATTTTTCCAATTAAAGTTTTTCACTGGCATAATGCATTATCCCAGTAAATGCTGTTTCTTGCTAGACTGATAAGGAAATCCTGATTTTTCCTACTATTTCTTAGGGTTTGGCATTTGTATAGTTGACCGCAATAACTTGATATTCAGTTAGAAGATTCAGCAACTACAGTTTGTTGTAATTTCTATTTCCCATCCCTACTGTGGAAAGAAGATACAAATTCTGAGTTTTATAGCTTTTTTTGGTCATTTTAAGCTCTCAATTATGTTAAGAACAACAGCTGATACCACGAAAGGGTACCTAGATAGGATATGCCCCATGTCTGGAGGTGTTCAAGGCCAGGTTGGATGGGGCTTTGAGTACCCTGATCCATGGGCAGGGAGGGGGGTTGGAACTGGATGGGCTTTGAGGTCCCTTCCAACCCAAACCATTCTATGATTCTGTGTACAGTAACTACTGTTTTATTTTGACTAAACTATTTTCAGTCCTGCATTAGTAAAATGAGGAAAATGCATTGCCTGAGTATTATCTAAGCCTGCTAAAATATGTGTATCTTATCTTCCAAAAGTCTGAATTTTTTAACTGTTATCACCTTCTAGCAATCAGACATAATTTAGTTTGCAGAGTTGTTTTTTTATTTTCATATAATTTATCCAAAATCAAATCCTAATAATTTCAGTCCTTTTAACAATAGTAATGGAATCTCTATAGTTCTGTTAAACATTTTCATTTATTTGAAGCTTGAGGAGCCTCTTTGGTAGATTACTTTGGAGATGCAAAATCCCTGGCTTCGATAAATACAGCCTCAAAGCGATCTTTCATTAGAGAGAACACCAGATAACTAATGCAGACACAATGCATGGTGGAGAACAAAACAGAAATAAATGGCATGAGTGAGTCCTAAGAGCATTAAACCTTTGAGTTATGTGCCTCTACCACCATTGTCGAACCCTCACAGTATTTCATGATAAATTCTGCCAGTAAATCTCTAAAAATGTCTCAATAGATATATAACTCTATGCTATTGACTGACTGGGTTAAGAACTGGCTGGATGGCCGGGCCCAGAGAGTGCTGGTGAACGGGGCTGCGTCCAGCTGGCATCCAGTCACCAGTGGTGTCCCCCAGGGATCAGTGTTGGGTCCAGTTCTGTTTAACATCTTCATTGATGATTTAGATGAGGGGATTGAGTCCATCATAAGCAAATTTGCAGATGACACCAAGTTGGGAGGGAGTGTCGACCTGCCGGAAGGCAGGAGGGCTCTGCAGAGGGACCTTGATAGGCTGGAGAGATGGGCTGAGTCCAACGGGATGAGGTTCAACAAGGCCAAGTGCCGGGTCCTGCACTTTGGCCACAGCAACCCCTCGCAGCGCTACAGGCTGGGGACAGAGTGGCTGGAGAGCAGTCAGGTGGAAAGGGACCTGGGGGTGCTGATGGACAGGAGGCTAAACATGAGCCAGCAGTGTGCCCAGGTGGCCAAGAAGGCCAATGGCATCCTGGCCTGCATCAAGAATGGTGTGGCCAGCAGGGCGAGGGAGGTGATCCTTCCCCTGTACTTGGCACTGGTGAGGCCACACCTTGAGTGCTGTGTTCAGCTCTGGGCCCCTCAGTTACAGAAAGAGATTGAGGTGCTGGAGCAGGTCCAGAGAAGAGCAACAAAACTGGTGAAGGGACTTGAGCACAAGTCCTATGAAGAGAGGCTGAGGGAGCTGGGGTTGTTTAGCCTGGAGAAGAGGAGGCTCAGGGGTGACCTCATCACTCTCTACAACTATCTGAAAGGAGGCTGTAGACAGGTGGGGGTCGGTCTCTTCTCCCAGGCAGCCAGCAACAGAACAAGAGGGCACAAGCTTAGACTCTGCCAGGGAAGGTTTAGGCTGGATATCAGGAAAAAGTTCTTCACAGAGCGAGTAATCAGGCCTTGGAATGGCCTGCCCAGAGAGGGGGTGGATTCACCATCCCTGGAGGTTTTTAAAATAAGACTGGATGTGGCACTTAGTGCCATGATCTAGTAATCATGAGGACGTTGGACAAAGGGTTGGACTTGATGATCTTGGAGGTCTCTTCCAACCCAGATGATTCTATGATTCTATGACTTCTGTAATGTGTGTGAGACTGTAACATAGATTTGAAGACACTGTAAGGGCTGAAAACCTGTGTAAGTAATCTTGATAAAGAAAAATCAAGTCCATTCCCTACAGCAATATTGTTTTGCTACTGAAAGGAATATTGTTTCCAACAAGTCAGCATCACAGGGAGAGCATAAGTTGAGTCATGTACGAAACTTAGATCAAGGGGCTAAATAATTGTTAGCTATCCCACATACCACATTGCCACCCTCTACAACTGCCTGAAAGAAGGTTGTAGCGAGGTGGGTACTGGTCTTTTCTCCCAAGTAACGAGAGGAAATAGCCTCAAGTTGCACCAGGGGAGTTTTAGATTGGATATGGAGAAAAATTTCTTTACCAAAAAGTGGTGAAGCACTGGTGGAGGCTGCCCAGGGCAGTGGTAAAGTCTCCATGCCTGAAGGAGTTAAAAAAATGTGTAAACTTTGCACTTTGTGACATGGTTTAGTAGACACGGTGGGGTTGGGCTGATGGTTGGACTGGATGATCTTAGAGGTCTTTTCCAACCTTGTTGATTCTATGATTCCTAGAAAATGTGCCTCATTAGTGGTTAATGTGAAGATGTCTTCTAACATCATCCCACAAGGAGCCTGTTAGAGGTCCTGTATTCGTGCACAGAGTAACATGCGAAGTGTTTCATTAAAAAGCCACACCATAAAGGGTACTTGGAAGCAGTATTCATCCTTCATTAGTAATATTTCAGTAGTTCAGAACAAATTCAGTTTGGTATTGCTGCTGAGTGAGTGCCACAGTTTGGTCCCTACCTCGTCAGTCCTCGGTCACTGGCGCTGGTCACAGTGATTTGGCACAATGCAAAAAGGTTGTTGCACATATTTCACCAGGACATTAATGCACACAAAAGTTAAAAAAAAATACATTTCTCTGCAATGCACATGCTTTCCCTCTGAAAGTTAACCATCTTTTTATTTATTTAATCCAGCATAATGACTTTATAATTTCTACGGAAGGAATGCTCCACTATCCTGACAAACAAACAATCAGACATAAGAGTTGACTTGGGGAAGATGAGGCAATGCTGGCATTGCTGCTACTTCTGAAGATCTCGGGCAGGAGATGAAAATTCTAATTGTTGAAAAGTGTTGTTAGGAGAGAATGCTTTGGACTGTGCTGAGCAGCATTGAACACACTGGTCAGACAAGGTTTATCAAAACCTCTGTGGTACTGAAGCAGGCTTCCTCAGATATTCACTCTTCTGCTGCTGTCTTCATCATTAATTTAAAGCAGGAGTGGTGCTCCTTGCTAAGAGCCAGATAAGCCAAATGTCTTTGTTCAGCTGCATACTAACAGGCTTCTTGGTATTCTCCCGAACATGGTAAAGAATTATTACCTAGCTGCAGGGCAGCATTTCCTTCCCCTTGATATTAATATATCAAGGCAATGTCCTGTTAATGAGAACTGGGGATTTTAGATAATAGCCCTTATGAAGCTTATAAAAATGTCAAAAAACTAAAATGAACAGTGACGCATACAATTTAGAACCACCCTTGATAAGAAGGCTTTTGTGAATAAAAATGTTCAGAAGCTGGGCTGGATTTTGAACTCCTGTCTCTGATCACGTGAAGATTCGAGCCCATGAAGCGAGCAAACCTGCTTTGATGCATGTCAACTCTTCTGCACAAATTTCAATGCAGAAGGCGTGAAGCAAGTTTAAAATACAGCAATTCCATCAGGAAGCCTTCAAAAACACTTTTCTGTGTTTAACATAAAGTGAGAGCTTCTTCCAAACTGTAGTTAAACTCTACAAGTCTGGATACTGTGCATATCGGTGGTGTGGTCTCAGTATACTACAAATAGTTCTGATCTCGTGACCTAAAACCAGGATTTAGCAGAAATGTAAACCGTGTGGAAACAAAACCAGCCATAGACAGCAACTGCCAGCTCTCTGAAGTGAAAAAAAAGAACTAGTTGTAAAAGTTAGGTGTTCCTGTTGTTTGTAAAATTTCTCCTGAAGGCTTTGCCGTTGCCCGACGTGGGATAACAACTGGGGGACATATGAAATGGACCACTAACCTGATCTAAGTAATTGCATGGTCTTTAAATATATTTCTATTAATATAGAATTATTTATTTAATATTATTTAATCTATATCTGATTATTATAAGCCGATGATTATTATCTCTGATATTATTTAATATATCTCTGATTTTACCTGCCATCTAAACCAACGTAACAGAGTGAATTGTGCCAAGCAGATATTAGGTTATTGTAGTTTAATAATAATCACAATGTCAGGGAAGAGTTAACTGCATCAATGCTCTATCGTGAATTCAAGTGAACAAAATTTTTATGGAGTAAAAAGACAGTAATTTTGAAACAAAGGTCATTGTTCTATTAATAGGGAGTTAATAGGATTTCCAAATGCATGGCTCTCGTTTTCAATTTGAATAGAGGTGAGAGTAAGAGGTGGTGGAACTGAGGGTGAATTGAGAGTTTAATCTATGTATCAAGAACCTTTGTCGCTGAGAAGATAGTGAATAGATGAATCCATTTACAAACTGTAATGAATTCCTATTGAGAATTAATTATCATGGGATTTGGTTCTTAAACTGGAGACATATTTGATCTTTGAAATCAATCTTTTTCCCTCCTCATACCAACATCAAATAGATAACAGCTTCATAAGCTCAACATGATGAGACTTAGAATTCTTATTCTAATTCCCTTTTTAGTTTTAGTAGACGTGCCTGAATTCTGATTGAATGTGACATCTGAGTTGGTCATGATCATATTGTCCTTCTTACTTGCCTTTACCTGTAATGTAATTCATATACATTGTGTTAGTTTCTAACAGAGAAGCACTTTAGGATGCTTTGCTGAGTTATAATAGTTCTGCTAAAAGATGCCTATAAGAATATCTATAAAAAAATGATGAGGTTCTCTCACCAGAGAAAAGTGGATTTGACTGTAGATGGAAGAAAAATTAAGGGCTTTTATTTTGTTTGGAAATATCAGTTTGATGGAGAGACATTTACCATGGAGAGAACTAAACAGAATTAAATCATAGTATGTAATTTTTTGGGGTCTGGTGATTTGTTTATGATTGAAAATTGGGGATCTGTGGGCTTGATGGAGTTGGAGGCAGTTAATCTGACCTTTCGGGTGCTAGTAAATGATACTTTCCCCTGGAGGGTTCCTACTGTTTATTGAACAATTCAATTCATGATATTTTGAGTGAACGAAAAAGTGTCACAGCATTGTAATTCTGCTGTCAGAGTACCATGGGACTGGCTTGACATCTTTTTCCCATGTTCAGGCTCTTTGTTTTGAGTCTTATGTGTTATGAGATGGTGACTGATGTTGGAAATTTCCTTTGTTATAATATATATTGAGATTGCTTATCAGAATTCAGTTGCTAATTTACTGTGTAAACCAAAAACCTCTTTGTTGACCTGTGCATATTTTTGTGATTTGTATTTTTTTAGTTTGAGGAAAAGAATTTTAAATTTGAGGGGAAAAAAAAGAGCTGTAGTTGTCTTGTAAAATAATATAAGCAGAAGCAAAAATACTTGTTCCTCTCTTGATATTGCTCCATCCTAAAATTATTAGAAATTCAAGTGCTGGTAGGAAGGGGGTTGGAATTGGATGGGCTTTGAGGTCCCTTCTGATTCAAACCATTCAATGATTCTGTGTTAAAAGAGCTTAATATACAGAGAAGAGACTAGCAAAGCGAAGGACACTGCTGAGCTTTTGCTATTTTGAGTGCCAATATAATCATGCACTTTTGGTAGTGGAGATTCAAAAGTTTTTAACATTTTTAGATTGTATTTCCCCCCCCTAGTTCAGTACTGAGTTGACAAGACAGCCCTGAGACTTCAAATGTATGTATGAAATAAAGGATCTTGTTATGTGAATTTTGAGGCAAACCACCTGAGATGTTGCATTGAATTATTATATTCCTAAGAAATCGATGGCATTTATAAGGGAGAAACTTTTGGTTCTGATAATTGATTTATTTCTTGCCTGCCAATTCATATCCTTTATTCCTCTTTTTTTCTCTTGTGGCAATCCTGTATTGAAGGGAAATTAGAGCTGCAATTACTGTGAAGTCTGTGTAATCTGTTAAATGCTTTAAAATTGGTTTGAGTTTAAAAAATGACAGCCCTCTGAAATTTTGATTTTATTATTATTAAATAATATTCTAAGTTAATCTTGTGCATAGCTTTTTAACAGCTTCAGTTTTGACTGTGGGTTGTGCTTACAGAAATGCAATTTAAGATGTCAGATGAGACTGCTTTTCAGTATTGATTCCAAACTTTCTTCCTAACTAATTGTGAGGTAGAATACTCTTCAGTTTTTCAATTATTTTTTTCCTGCTTAAGTTTCGTGACAAATGGTGCTGGTGTGGTACACTGCTCTCTTGTTAAATCTTTCCCAGTTAAAAATATCTGCGATAACTACATTTGCTTTAAAAAAGTAAAAAAGTTGCATGCTGAAATTTATTGGGGCTGAAATTAAAGTAGCAATGTAACAGCTAGAATTGAGGAATAACCTATGACTGCCAAAACCCTCTGCAGGATGTCAGAAGTTACTCCATAAGTCCTAGGACTTGAATAAAATAAGGTATAGAAATGGCTGATGCTTCAGGTGTTTCCTATAGTAAGGTTTAGTTAAGAAAAAAGTTAACTGAACACAGAGCACTCATTTCAGTGCTCACACTCTGAGAGAAAGTGGTAGTGCTTAATTATTTTAATAACTTGGGCCTAACACAAGTTTCATGACCCTTTTGGAAATACAGTATGCTTTGTTGCTAAGTGGTCCCTGCAGAGCCCTGCATGTTGACTGTTAAATCCTCTTTACTGTCTGTATTGACCTTCTCCATCCAAGTCCTGCGTTTGGGGTTTCAGCTTTGCAACTGTCTGCAGAAATGTTTACCGCAGTGCTTGGAGCAGTGTTAATTGCAGCTGGCAGGTCAAAGAAAAAGAGAAAAGTTCCTGATTTAGGAGCCAATAATTAAAGTGCTTCTGCAGAGACACAGCAGCCAACGTGGAGGTCATGGTACTGTAAATAGTGAATGCTGCTGCTGTGTTCCAGTAAGCACTCAATTTCTTCAAGGTAGTAGTTCTGAAATAAGAAGAGTAAATTCTAGGTGTGCTGCGTGTTGACTTTTTTTTAACTTTTGCTGTAGTTGCATGAATTGGTTGAGGACTGCACGGGCTGATGTCTCTGTTGGCTCACGTGAAGAAGCTGTCGCTGACAATAGCAGGGGAATGGTAGAACTGTAGCTGCCTGTGGAAAAAGTGCGGCTTCTGCCACTCAGCTGGGGTTCAGCCACCAGCTGTTTGAAGCTGCTGAATTGAGACAGTTCTGAATTCAATACTGGTGATGTTTTTATATTGTTAGCACACAATAGAGCCACTTACAGTTACCCAGATGTCCTGTTTGTTTACCTAGGCCTGTTTTTAAAAGAAAATGCGATCTTCATTTGTACCTTAATTTTATGAACAGGACAGCAACAGCAGTTAGAAAGCAGTATCACAGTATCACAGTATCATAAGGTTGGAAAGGACCTCTGAGATCATCAAGTCCAACCTATAACCTAACACTAACACCAACCATCATCTAGACCATGGCACTCAGTGCCTCATCCAATCTCCCTTTAAACACCTCCAGGGTAGGTGACTCCACCCCCTCCCTGGGCAGCCCATTCCAATGGCCAATCACCCTTTCAGTGAAGAATTTTTTCCTCACATCAAGTCTAAACTTTCCCTGACGAAGCTTAAGTCCATGCCCTCTGGTTCTACCACTGGTCACCTGAGAGAAGAGACCAACCCCTGCCCGACTACAACCTCCTTTTAGGGAGTTGTAGAGAGCAATGAGGTCTCCCCTGAGCCTCCTCTTCTCCATGCTAAACAGCCCCAATTCCCTCAGTCGCTCCTCATAGGGCTTGTGCTCCAGCCCCCTCACCATCTTCGTTGCCCTCCTCTGAACACATTCCAGCATCCTGACATCTTTCCCAAACTGAGGGGCCCAGAACTGGACACAGTATTCAAGGTGAGGCCTGACCAGTGCCGAGTACAGGGGGACAATAACTTCTCTGGTCCTGCTTACTACACTATTCCTGATGCAGGCCAGGATTCCATTAGCCTTCTTGGCCACCTGGGCACACTGCTGGCTCATGTTGAGCTTCCTGTCCACCAGCACTCCCAGGTCCTTTTCTACCTGACTACTCTCTAGCCACTCTGTCCCCAGTCTGTAGCTCTGCATGGGATTGTTGTGTCCAAAATGAAGTACCCGACATTTGGACTTATTAAACATCATCCCATTAGAATCGGCCCAGCTCTCCAATCTGTCCAGGTCCCTCTGTAGGGCCATCCTACCCTCTAGCAGATCAACCCTTCCTCCCAGCTTGGTATCATCTGCAAATTTGCTGATGATGGACTCAATCCCCTCATCCAAATCGTCAATAAAGATATTAAACAGGACGGGACCCAACACCGATCCCTGGGGACACCACTGGTGACCGGCCGCCAACTGGATGAAACACCATTTACCATCACTCTCTGGGCTCGGCCATCCAGCCAATTCCTAACCCAGCACAGAGTGCTCCCATCTAAGCCACGGGCTGCCAGCTTCCCTAGGAGTCTACTGTGGGGGACCGTGTCAAAGGCCTTACTGAAGTCCAAGTATACCACATCCACAGCCTTCCTCTCATCCACCAGGCGAGTCACCAGGCAAAGACAGTATGCAGGAATTCCAAATAAATAATAATTCTAGCATGTCTCAATAATTAACTTAAAAATTCTAAAGTTGTTTCTTATCTGTTTTGGTGTGTTTATATGTATTATCTTTATATATTACAGGAAAAAAAAATTGCCCCACCTCGGGTTTCCTGAGCCTTTAGGCAGTGGTAGCTAAGATCTAATCCAAAAATATCTTTTTGGTATTATACAAGTCTGTCTTGGACTATTAAAAGGTATCTCAGCAGAAAGTATGCTTGGGTTTTTTTTTTTTTTGAATGTTGGTAGTTATCTGTTGTTTCTTCAGTATTTGGATTTCTACACATCACATCAAAATGTCACCTACTGTAGATGGCAAGCAGATACAGATGTAGTGTATTCTGTGATGTTTTCTTATAAAATTTTTGGGAGTTTTTGTTTGTGCAGGTTTCTAAGAATGTAGAGAGTTTAACTGTAAAAAAGAAAGCACCAGAATGAGCTTCCATTGCAGAACTTGTGTCTGCAGAAGAGTATTAAAGACCCCCCAACAATGAAGGGAGAGTATTCAAAGTGTAATAATCAAAGAGTATTTGCAGGGTAATGTTAGGAGATAGCAGCATGACCAGCAGTTGGATCTGGGAAATGTCTGATGATCTAACATGAAGTACTCTGCTCTTTCTATGAAGGTAATATTTTACTTCATTTTAGAATTCCATTAAAAATAAATCCTTTTAAGAGGACCAGGGCAGCAGTTGAGCTGTTCAGAAACAGATACAGGGTTTTAAGCAGTCTGACTGCTTAACCCTGTTGTGTCTCTTGCTGTGATGAAATGTGCTATTCCACCCCTCCTGCTAGTTGTCAAATAAGGATCACAACTGGTGGTTGAAGAAATGAGTGGAAATGACTTCCCAATACATTATGTCACTGGCATTATTGATTAATTTAATTTGAATATATTTATAAACAGTTCTCCAGGTTAAGTCTGCTGGTCCTTGATAATT
Source organism: Tapera naevia (assembly GCA_033556795.1). Taxonomy (NCBI): domain Eukaryota; kingdom Metazoa; phylum Chordata; class Aves; order Cuculiformes; family Neomorphidae; genus Tapera; species Tapera naevia. The sequence goes on along the minus strand of JAUMJJ010000025.1, from coordinate 189,407 downwards.
GACGTGATAGTTGAGCAGCTGGCACAAAGTAGATGTTCAAAGCAGTATATTCTAACTGCCTTGGAGATCCTGCCTATTATGACATCCATGCCCTGCACTACTTTATCAATAAGCTGCTCCCTAATGGTCTGCCAAAGCCGGTCGCACTGTGCTTTCAAATCTGATTTCGCCAGCCTACTGGGAAGTTTCCATTGAGGGAAGCAGAAACTGAAATCAAGAGGATGAGCACTGGAGCAGTAAATCCTGTGCTGTTGTGTGTGGTTTTATAAGCATCTCCAGCACAGATCACTTTATTAAAGCAACATCTGTTACAAGCACAGTACTTGGATTAGGGATGACAGCCATTTGCAGCCAAATGAACTCTTAAAAATAGAAGATATTTAAGTTTGACAGGGATTAATGTTTTATTGGCTTGCTTAATGTTAACAAGGAACACTTTATGTGGATATTTTATATGGATTCTTTTAATATTTATTGTAATGTGTGATCTGCAGCATCAGTTTTCTTAGCTCACCTTGTATGTTTGGTTAGTGTCCTGTCTGCCTGTTTGGGGTCATGAGAAACCTTGAGGGTCAGGGATGCGATGGCAATATTTTTCCTATTAGGGAAGCACTTAAAAAATATCAGCTGTGAGCCACGAGAAGTTCTGTTTCTTCAGTCACTTCAACCACATCTACTGTAGAACTTAAATCCATAGTATCTCCTACTGTATCAGTTTATTTGAGTGAAAATGTTGTTACGACAACGTTTATTGTTTCTTCCCTCCCCCCCCAGTTATTTTATGCTGACATATTAATGGATAGCCTTTGATAAGCTAATTAATGTAATAAGAAATTGTTACATCAGCCGTTATGTCAAGGTATTAGTACCCCACATTGCTAATTAATTCTCAGTTAAGCAATGAAAAAAACTACAGAATTTTATTTGAAAAAGCTTAATTGTATCAATAAATCTGGTGTATCACCTAATTGTATCACCTAATCTGGTGACTGTACCTCAAATTACATTTACGTATATTTTATAGTAATATTTTGTATTTATAAAATGCTACAGACTTCCCTGGGTTCTCTTTTTATTAAGTGGTTTCTCTAGGCAGAAGTGTGTTATGCATCTTATGTAAGGCACAGGATTTTGGCTGTGAAAAGCTGATTAATAATGTATAGTTTTATAGGTTTTATATATAAATAAATGTTAATTCTGTCAAGTGTCTTAGGAATGCTTGTCGTAGGAATGCTGGGGGAAGGAACACACATGATGGATTTCTGCTTTTGTCCTTGAGAAATGTAGATGCAAGACGAAGCTTACTTGAGTTTGTAAAGCGTAGGAGCGTTCTTTATAGATGTCAAAGGGTAATGCATTTGTTTTGATAAGAAGGAAGAATGATAGACTTCTGAGTTTTAGAATTCTGCTTCATTAGGTACTTCAGTGATTGCTGTTTTTGAGAATCCTCAGGCTTATACATGCTCATGAAGAACCAGCATGGGAACTATTCCACTGCTTAGCAGATTTCAGGCCTCTGTGTTGTCCATAGCTCCTCCTCCAAATGCGTAGCTATTCCTGGAATGTGAGCAACAATAAATGTTATTAAATAACACCATAACTCATTCTCTAAAATCCATTTTAGTTCAAACATAGTAATTTTATCCTATGGCCAACATAACGATGAAATAGGGAAACTATAAAACAAAATTATTTTGAATGCAGGTTGTTCCAGGCATTGGTGATAAAAGGGAAAATTAATGAATGCATTGTTGTAGTCAGTTATTGCCAAAGATGTAAGTATCCACTATATTCATTATTATTGATTTTAATCTTCATTAAGGTTTCTTTTTAGTTTATAAATTCTCTTGTGCTTCAAAGAGAAATAATCCAGAGTTCTGAAAGGGCTTAGAAAAATGTGAACAGAATAAGGCTGGTTAGATGTGCTCTTGTAGAGTTCGTACAGGCTATTCAGTCTCAACCCTGTAAGCCAGGGAAAACCTGAGCAAATCATTTCATGTCATCAGAACAAACTCTTGGTTGCCCAGTTAGGTGTTGAAGTATTAGTACAGATGCTACAAGCTTCTACAAGATCCCTTGTCTGAACCAGCTCCTTGCTTGAAGTATTCAGAATTGCAGATAAAATCAGACTTAATTAACTAATGTCATTGAGGTAATGACCATTGGTGGTTAAAAATATATAATTTTACAAAAAAATAGATACCATTTGCTCCGTTTTTGTAGACTGCACTTTCTATATTATGAAAATCTGCGCAATAAGGATTTCTTTCAGGATTCTGTAATGGACCAGTTTATATCTTGAACTTTTTCTGGATCCTGGATTGCAGTTTCTGTTACCATCTTAAAATCATTTTTTCTTCTAGTTAATATTTACTTTATCTGTGCAGCAGAACAAGAACAACACTGTTGCCTATGTATAGAATTAACGTATAACCATCCACTCACGAATTACTTTGTTCCTTGGCTCTGAGGTGGGTTCTGTCAGCAGTTTCTGGTAGTTTCACGTTGTATTAACATCTGATTTGGAACCTACAGAACATGACTTGCGTGATCCTTCAGCACACTATTAGGAAATGGGAAGACAGCAACTGGCATTCTATCTATCTCTGTTTTGGACTGGTGCTAAGAGACAGAATGATACTGGGGTGCTGACCTCCAGCTGAGTTGTGGAAAAAAATCATATAATGAAGTTGAAATTTAAGTATAGATCTTAGGAAGAAATGTTTTCCTGTGAGGGTGGGGAGGCCCTGGCACAGGTTGCCCAGAGAAGTTGTGGCTGCCCCATCCCTGGAGGTGTTCAAAGCCAGTTTGGAAGAGGCTTTGAGCCCCCTGATCCAATGGGAGGTGTCCCTGCCCATGGAATTAGATGGGCTTTAAGGTGCCTTCCAACCCACACCATTCTATGATTCTATGGAGTTAGTTTAAAGGTTCTAACATGAACCATTTGAATCTGTTAATCTCAGTTCTGTCACCACAGATTGGACTGCTGTATTTCTGTCAGAGAAAAAATACGGAGTAAAGAGCTCAAGAACTGGGAAACTACAAATAGTGGAGAGGAAGGCTTACAGAGGAGGTTTTTTGCAACTGGACTGAGTGTAGTAGCCTTATCCTCGGCCTCTTATCCTTTTTGAAGATGCAAAGCTAGAAGTTGTTACTTGCAGTGTAAGTTTGTTGAGGTACAAGAACGACTTGGCAGAAGTTGGATGGTTCCAGAAGTAATGGTCAGTGGGTCCTTTTTCAGCATAATTGTTTCTGTCTGATAATTTAGACACATCCCCTTGATAGCGTATGCTCATTAATAGCCAAATAATGGACTGAGTCATGAATTGATCTAAATTGTACTGAAGGGAAGCCCCAGAGGAGAATTTTGGCTTAACACCATCCAAAATTGACAAGGGAGCAGTATGGAATATATAGCTTATGTAACAAATAAATCTTTTAATTATACCCTTGTTTCAGCAGATGGATGTGCTATTTTGGGACTGAATAACAACTGACTATTCACTCAAGTAACTTGGTTCATGGAAAAAAGCTTTTTCAGGGATGGCAATCTGGACAAACGTGCTGGAACTTCAAGAAGCTAACGCAGCTGGTGGAGGCAGAGCTCTCTGCGGGTTGGCAGCCGCTGCGCTCCAAGCCCACACCTTTTTGTGTGACTCACTTTTTGTACCTGTTCATGCTTAAAGCCCAGGGCAAAGCACTGATCCCATCGTGTAGTAGGAGTGGACAGAGTAGGTTCTTTTTGTTTTATCTGCACATCTGAAATAACAGACAAATGGTCAAATACAAGGAGATGTGCCCACATGTAAGTGTTGGGTGGAAAACCTACACACACTTAGGAATATTTGGAATATGATAAGGCTAACTGGAATGACTTATACAGTTCCACTCATATTTGTCCTTAATTTTACTGGTGAAAACCAACAAGTTTTGAAGTTTTCTGCAAATTGCAATGACATTTGCACTCTGAAATATCCAATTGCTTTTTATCTAATCTAGATACTGGTTTTATCCCTTTTTCTTACTTTTTATTAAAATTAAATATCTTTGAATATGCTGAATTTTAGGATAAAATTTTACTTTGGGAAAGGAGGATATTGAGTTGAGACAAATTTTGGTTTATAAATTCAGCAAATTCGTGATTTACTTTTCTGTTTTAACTGTGACATTCATGTAAATTTTCTCACATAGTTTCAGTGGCACATTAAATTCCAGTCTATTCTGCAAGCAGCAATGCAATGAAGTCAAGATAACATAAGATGGCACTCAGTGTCTTAAATGTTGATGCAGCCCCCATAAATCAGTTAAGTGCATTCACTAGACTAGAAGATATTAGCTCGCTTCCTACACTTAGGCTGCTGTTTCACTCTAGATTGAAGAGTCACATAATGGCAGTCCTATTGCTTATTTGATGCTTCAGTTAGTTGGGAATTTTACATGACTGAGTGACTTCTAAACAATAATTATCTGAGCAGGCTTGAATGACACTCTCAGGAGATGACAGCCATGTTTGTGGAGTATCTTTTTCTCTGTTTGGGGGGAAGAAAATTCAGTCCTTTGTTAATAAACCAGTTTTGAAGCTAAAAAGACCATTTTCCACAAGCCGTTGTGTATTGTAAATTCATAAATTCAGTTCCCTGATTATTTTCATAAACTGGAAGAGATGCAGCCTCGTAACTGCTGAGAACACCTCATTACCCTGGATCTTTTAGTACTTCTCTGTAAGAAATCAAGAATTTTCCAGTTTTCTGTGGCCTTAGTAGAACTCAGCATTATGCTAGTTATTAAGCTAATTCTCAACAGTTTACCTTCCCTCAGTTTTATACTGTTATTTCTTTCATTGTTTAGACCCTATAAGACAGGTTGATGGATCAAGGATCTGGTTTAGTAGTGGACAAGTATGGTGGGACTTGATGATTGCAAAAGTCTTTTCCAACTAAGTGATTCTATGATTCTATACGGGTATTTCTTCTGCTGTTGTCCGTGCTTTGTAGTCATTAAAAAATATTATTCTTCATATAAGTAAAGCAGCTTAGAATTGTACTGTTTTTTTACAGGTAACACAATTAAATAGAAACCCTCTTTAAATTTATGCTTCTCTTTCAGTTTAGGTTTTCAAAAGGGTCATTTAAATATGTTAAAAAAGCACTCTCAAAAGATTTTTATTATTATCACTATTTGCTTAACGTCTTAATTTTAAGTCTGAGGAATATTTCAGAATTGCTAGAGTTCTTTAGAGTCTGTTTTTCCAGCTCCATTTCAAAACTTTCTCATGATAATATATGCAGCTTTTACAAATTAAAATCTATTTATCATCATCAATTGCTTTGCAAGTGGTACTCTGTCTGGCCTTTGAATTGCAGCAATCTTTTATACAGCTAGTTTTCATTTTTCTTTGCTGTGTTTTGATGTGCAATGATTCACACACAAATGAATTGTCTGTTTTTTTCTTGTTTTGTTTGCATTGAAAAGTAGAGTTAATCTGAGAAACAAAAGGACTGCATAAAAAGAAAACACATTTCACCTTTCTGTTTATTGAATATTATATGAGAAGTGCTTTAAATTTTTAATGCATCAAATTACTTTGACAGTATCTTCTTCTTGGATCTCCTTGCAGATGGATTTTGCCAGTGTGTTTAATTGGCTCTGTAATTAGGACAGCGGTCTCAAGCTCATTCCTTACTCAGAGCTGATTTTTATTTGGGTGGGAAAGCCAAAACTGTCATAGCTTGTGGTTCATGATTTGCTTTTGATATACTATGAACAAGACATTTAGATAAAGCTCTTGGAATTCCTTGATAGGCTCTATCCTGTTCTTGTTATCCTATTTGGAGACAATACCATAGCTTGAAATGAGAAAGAAGCAGTGTGGAGGTGATTTTGGTGAGATGAGTGGCTTACTAAAGCTTATGTTGATTTTTGAAGTTGGTTTTTTTTATTTTAATGAAGCTCACAGTATTCTTCTGGACAAAATGTCCAGCATACAGCTAGATAAGTCTATAATACCTTGGATGAACAATTGGCTGATGGGTCAGGCTTAAAGAGTTCTAGTAGGCGGGATTCTATCACGCTGACGCCCGGTCACCACAGGGGTTCCCCAGGGCTCAGCCTTAGGGCCAGTGCTCTTTAATGTTTTTATAAAATATCTGGATACAGGAATTGAATGTACTTAAAATACATTTGCTGATGATACTAAAGTAGGAGGAGCTGTGTGCTCCCTCAAGGGCTGAGAGGCCTTACAGAGAGACCTGGGTAGACTAGAGAACTGGGCAATGACCAACCATATGAAATTTAACAAGAGCAAGTGCTGAACTCTCCACCAGGGTCAGGGTAGTGCTGGTTATATTTGCACACTGGGGGATGAGAGTCTGGAGAGCAGCCCCACGGAAAGAGACCTGGGCATTTGTGTTGGTGGCAAGTTGAGTATGAATTTTGCTACTAGCCACCTCTCTGGACACCACCATCTGGGGTTGTTTAGCCTGGAGAAAAGGAGGCTCAGGGGTGACCTCATCACTCTCTACAACTATCTGAAAGGAGGCTGTAGACAAGTGGGGGTCGGTCTCTTCTCCCAGGCAGCCAGCAACAGAACAAGAGGGCACGAGCTTAGACTCTGCCAGGGAAGGTTTAGGCTGGATATCAGGAAAAAGTTCTTCACAGAGCAAGTAATCAGGCCTTGGAATGGCCTGCCCAGAGAGGGGGTGGAGTCACCATCCCTGGAGGTTTTTAAAATAAGACTGGATGTGGCACTTAGTGCCATGATCTAGTAATCATGAGGACGTTGGACAAAGGGTTGGACTTGATGATCTTGGAGGTCTCTTCCAACCCAGATGATTCTATGATTCTATGATCTCTGCAGGGATTATAAACTGGAAAAGGACATTGTAAATGCTGTGAAGCACCATGTGAAAGTTCACAATGATAGCAGATTTTCCAGAACTATAGAAGTATGGAGATGAAGATGCTGGTTCCTCTGTCTAGGTTTGGGTTGATGGCAAGTTGAGTATGAATCTCAGTGTGCCTTGGCAGCCAAAAGAGCCAGCTATGCCCTGGGGTGCAGCAAGCACAGAATCATGAGCCAGTCAAGGGGACTGCCCCACTCTGCACTGCACTGGTGCGGCCCTACCTCGAGCACTGGGTGCGGTGCTGGGAGCCTCAACACAAGAAGGATGTCAAACTGTCAGGGTGAAAGGTCTCGAGGGCAAGATTTGTGAGAAGTGGCTGAGGTCACTTGGTGTGTTCAGCTTGGAAAGGAACCTGCCTTTCCTGCCCATTTCTCCTGGGTTTGGGTAAGACAAATGGTTGTAAAATCCTATGTCTGAACGCCAGCCTCACAGAAATCTTGATTTCCACATTGATTTCCTTTCCTTCCCAGTCTGCTTGAGCCAAACTAAGCTGCATTTTGTGAAGTCTAGAGATATATCACGAGCAGTGTTATTTTTTTCTGTGTCAGAATGAGTTTCTTTGCTGTACTGAATTTTTGATTTTTCTTGTATAATGTACTCTAACCAGATTTGTATGAGAACAGCAAACTTTGGTAAGCAGACGGACATACTAAGTGTTCATGTGCAGCTACATCTAAGGAGGGCTGGCCAGTAGTTTCACTGGTGTTGAGGAAGCAGAGACTGCTTCTTTTGTTTGTTTTTTTCCAGTGAGTAGGAATTAGTTGGTCTGGTGATGCTGATTCTGATCAGTAGACACAGCACTGAGGTGATTCCATTATGGTTTAGATTCACTTTGATAGAAGGGAATGGTAGGGGGAGTTTGTTTCAGTTGACTGACAGCTTGAAAGATGTGGATCTGAAACTGAAGTAAGTGCATGGAGTCTCCAAGTATGAACAACATGGAGAAAAATTTGCTGTGGAAGATGCAAAAGAAGTTGACAGGGCTTCCTTCACAGGGCAATCTTTGCTTCTTAGTTTGACAGCAATATCCCTGGGCTCCCACTGAGACAGCAAAACCTCCCAATATAGTAAGCTCTGTCGATTTAAATACAGCATCGAGATGTTCTGCATCTTTTTACAGCATCCAGACACAGCAGCTGACATCATGCATTTCATTACATGGGTCTGATGTTCTTTGCATGATGTGCAAAGAGGCACTTGGCATTCAAAACTCATGAATAAGTCTTGGCTCCTGGTTCTGTTCTGCACATGGACAGTATGGACGTTTTCTTTCAGTTTCAGACAGAGGAAATCTTTGCAGATATTTCCTTTGACTTATAGTGTTGTACTAACAAAGATCTTTAGTGATGTATGTGATTATGTACATATTTGATGCCAGGAAGCTAGATGCAGGCATCAAGCTATTTTGCATCCTTTTTCTTCCTTGTTAAGTGAATGTAATTCTAGAGGAGAGCATGAGATTGGCACTGAAGGCCCCATCACAATAAAAATGTAGTAAGGATGCTGGCAGCATGTGCTGCTCAGTATCTGCTTCCACCCAGTTCTGGCTGACTTTCATGACTGATGAAAAGCAAAAAGGTTGAACACTAATACTTAGTTGGAGGTTCGATGCAGGTGGGCACTATGTTCTACCAGAAAATCTTCATTTGCCATCAGTCATTTCCTTCATTCTTAAGAACTAAGTGAAAATTTTGAAGATGGAATGCTAGGTGGGGATTTTCCCTGTTTTAGGGTTTTTTTGCAAAGCTGTTGAATTGGTGGTAAAGGCAAAACTCAAAAGACTTTCACCTCTGAATACTGACTAGGGAATAAAGTAGGGTTTATACTGGATTTTCAGTGACCACATATGGGCAGAGCAGGTGGTTGCCAGAGGCAATGAAATGTTTATTGGGCTTTTTATTGTGTGAGTGATTTTTAGGCTGTGCTAGACAGACAGATTTCAGCTTGCCTTGAGCTTTAAAAATCCTTGAGCTGGCGACAGTGCTGTTAGCACCTTTGGCAAGGCCAGCCTCCTCAGAAGTGTTAGAAACATCAACTAAGACATTTTAGAAGTCTTGGAAACATGAAAATACTTATTAGGGAGTCTCTATTTCTAGTTTTATTTATGGTCATCTTGTTTAAATACTGAATTCTTTCTTCTCCAGGTATGTATGTGATTAGCATTTACAGCTCTCCATCAGTTTCTCTTCAGATTTTGCTAATGCTGTTGTAGGGGAGAGATCCCTCAAGCACTTTCTGTAGAACTTTTGGGACTTACCTTGGTCCCTATTTTCCCTATGATTTTTTTGCTGCAAGGCTTAAGCCATAGCCAGAATAATCTTATTTGAAAAGTCGTTCTGCTTGAGCTTTGAAAAAATCTGCCAGCACAGTGAATTAAAAACTCACCACATCATGTTATGGTTGTTCAAATCGGATGCTTGAGGAGTACAGGGAGGTGATTTTTAGCAATAAAAATCACAAATGGCTAAAGTAAGTTGTCAAAGTGGAACATAACACCAGCACTGAGGAAAACAGCATGTATCATTCAAGGTATTAACATTTTCATTGCCATTAAGAGGACGTTTTTTAATAGGAACTACTGGTTATTTGTCAGAGTAAGAAGCATTAATTTTTTTTTAATACTTGAGATGAATTTACAAAAATGCACATTCCTGATTTTACTAAAACCACAATATAATAATTCTTTATAGGAAGGTTTGGTTTAAAAGTAATTTTATAGTTCCAGCAGTGGTCATTATAGCAGCATTGTCCTACTGCATGGAGCCTGGAAAGCACAAATGGCTGGAAGGAGGATCCTCTTTGGACTTATTTGTTCTGAAAGTAAAATGGAATCTAGCCAAAAATGATTTATTTGTTTACTTAAGTTTAGAGAGCTCATTGGATTTTTATTGATATTCTTAGTAAAGTAAGTATATACATGCTTTCTAAAGATGCACATTCTTCATAGTGAACAGCTTCCCCAGAATAAGAGTCCTTATTACTGTGCTTACAAGCTAAGCCTCAGGCTGGTGTCATGTGTACAGGCATGTATGGTAATCTCTTCATTGTTTTGTGACTGAATTGTTTGATTTCCTTTGCAATGACTCCCTACAAGTCTTCCTGAAAGACTTAAATATTTTTTTCTTCTCATGTTGAAGTAGCTTCACTACTTTCTTAGCACATTGAATATCCAGCATAATGCCCACGCAGTCACTCCAAAGAGTTTTATTGCTGTTTTCATAAAATCATAGAATGGTTTGAGTTGGAAGGGATCTTAAAGCCCATCCAGTTCCAACACTCCTGCCATGGATCTGGTTGCTCATAGCCTCCTGTTTTCTCTAGTGCGTGGAGAAATAAGGAACAGCTGTTACGTTGGAGTCTAATCTCATACTAAATTGTTTGCAATGCTGAAAGTCTCCTGATAATCAAGAACTATCTTTAGATCTTGTCACCTCTAATGGGAATAGAAAGAAAATCTAAAAGAGCAGAATTATAGGGTGCTTTCAAAAGAAGCACGGAGTTCCCCCCCTTTCTTATCCTTTTTTTTTAGCTGGGAGTATTTCCCACTGAACGCCAGCTTAGCTAACTAGACATAATGAACTTCCGAACACATTCCGTGGTATAAATTGAACCAGACAGATGCACTAAGGGAAGAAGTGGTAAGTTAGTAGAATAGGATCTGCAGGAGGCCAGATTTATTTGTTCTTTAAAGCTTGGAGCTCTTCTGGGCATTGCTTTTCCACAAAGCAGGGTTTCTATTCCAGGGCGCTCTCATGTTTCGCTCTAACCTATATAGCAGGATTTATTTCTGAACCATCTAAAAAGCCTTGGAAGAACCAATGCTGAGCTTACAGGGGTTTGAAATGAAGACACATCTACAGTCTGCCTCACACCCAGTTTTAATTGCTTGTGATTTATTCAGGCCTCCAGGATTACCAAGTTGTTTTTGTGTGGAATAGGTTTTAGAGGTTTCTTAGATATTGTCAGTACTGCTATTTAAAGGCATTCTGTAATATCTGTTCCCTGATAAAATCGATTTTAAAGGTACCTTTTTTTCATGAGGGTCAGTCAGAGTGCAGTTTGCATTCAATGTTCTCAACTTCTCTGAAGTAGTTTGTTGCTAGTGCTTTGTTCTTGAGCACCCAGATAATCAGGGTGTGAAAGGCAAAAAGAAAACCACCAGGTAAAGATAAGAACAGAAGCATAAAAGAAGGAAATCCTTTAGGGGAAAGTAAATAAAATTCAAGATTTCACCCTTTTCTGTGTCATAATTTGCATATAAATAGAACTATGCATCATAAAAGTTGACATTTATAAGCTAGGATTTGAGATGGTTGGAATGGGTAAGGGATGTTGCAAGCTGGCTCTTTCTAGACTTGAAATTCTTAATGGAGTTCAAAACTGTTAACTTCCAAACACTAAATATCAAATGAAGGTCCAAAAATGATCTCATTAGTGCTGGCTGACTAAACCTAGATGTGGCACCAACTGGAATGTACTGAAAAGTGAGTATCTATACACTGGAATGTTACTCTTGGCTATCAGGTGTTGTTAATGTGACTATGGAGAAAGTCAGTCCATTTTTTGTGATGGTCATATGGCATCATAGTGGAATTGGAGTGCCTGGCAGAGAAAAAACACAGAACAAGAGAACAATTTAATGATCTCTGTCAGTTTAGGACATGATCCAAATGACATCAGTGGAAAGACTTCAGCTCTAAGTCAAGTCCTTAATTCTTAAATGTAAACAGTGTGTTAGCCAGTTCAGGTGTTTCATGGTGCAAGGAGAGGCTCGTGGGGAGGGAGGAGAGTACTTTATGCTGAGTTTTCAGAGTTTTTAATGTTTCTGCTGTCTTTTGAACACATTACTTGACTGAATTTCTGACAGATTAGGAAGATACAAAAGAAGGTGGTACATAGACTGCATCCATAGAGCAGCCATCCAATACTGAAAGGGGTTCCAGGAAAGCTGGGGAGGGGCTCTTCATCAGGGAGTGCAGGGACAGCAAGAGGGGGAACAGCTTTCAGATGAAAGAGGAGAGATTGAGATGAGGTCTTAAGGAGAAATGTTTTCCTGTGAGGGTGGGGAGGCCCTGGCCCAGGTTGCCCAGAGCAGTCGTGGCTGCCCCATCCCTGGAGATGTTCAAGGCCAGGTTGGATGGGGTGTTGAGCACCCTGATCCAGTGGGAAGTGTTCCCACCCATGGCAGGAGAGTTGGAACTGGATGGGCTTCAAGGTCCCTTCCCACCCAAACCATTCTATGAGTCTGTGATCAGTGAAAGAGTTTTGAGAGGAAGTAAGAATTTCATGGGCCCACGATTGTTTCAAAACAAAGCATAGATCGATAGATGAGCACTGAAAGAAAGGAAAGCGTGTTTCTGGCAACCACATCACTTTCAGTGGTGCAAATTCTGGTTGTGCAGCAGAGAAATATCAACAGAGAAAGATTTTGTGTCAGTAAGGATTTTACATTGCTCTTCCATTTTGCAGATAGGTGCACGTACATGGTTTGGCTGTGAAAATAATTGATAACTGCTTCTAGACCACTGAAAGAGAAAAATCAAAACATTACAAACAATGTTTTTTAAAATAGTGTGTTAAAATAATAGATTTATCATTAAGGGTTCTCTATAAATATGTATTTTGAATGAAGACTGTGTAATTTGATTTATATGATTCTCTATCAGCGGTGTATACAAGTTGCTCTGTAATGGAGAACTGTGAAGTGACTGAAGTAACTACAACACAACAGTGTTGCATTTTTAATAAATCCAGGCACATGTACCTGTTTACTGGAGCTTATTTATAATACATAGAGGTCTAGTTTATTGCAAGAGTTTTCTCCTTGTATTTCATTTATAAGCATTACCTTGGGAGAGAACTGTTTAAAATTCTTCCAGTATGTTTTATTTTTCTCCTGAAATTCGTTTTTTCTTCAGTTGATTTTTATTAAGTGTGAAAACAAATCCATATATGCATAGAGAATGCATCTCCAGATTAACTGTCTAACATATTTTGATTAAGTTTTTGAGACAGAGGTCTGGAATTTGAAAGCAGCAATGGCTCTTAATTCCAAAAGCACAAAAAAACCCCATATAAAGATACTCTTCAAGCCAATTTATAATAGCAGTTATTATTCGAAAGATGCCTGAGTCATAGTTAGGCAACCTGTTCTTGTTTGATTTGAGGAATCTTTGTGCAATGTGACATTAGGTGCAGTACCAAGAGAGATTACTGCACAACTACTCTTATTTATTTTTTACATAGGATGAGAAGCAAAAATGTCCACATCTGTGCTATTCAATGGTACTGAAGCTAAAAAAAAAATACAGCTGCATGATGACATACTTAGTGGGGAGATTTCCTCTTCAAATTAGACCATATGTATCCCAAGTTTCCTCACAGCAGAAAATAACCATTAGCTTCCCTCATTCAGCTATGTCTATTACTTAATGATTTTTCTGGTTCCAACTTCATTCAACTGAGAAGGAAAAGCCAAATTTTGCCAGTAAAAAACCCCAAACCCGCTATATAAACCCTGGGTGGGCAGTCACAAATGTTTGGCACTGGTTTAGCACAATTAGCACAAGTGTATGCTTAAGTTTGTTTTTTCCTTTTTAACTGTGTAACTTGGACCTAATGTAGAACCATTTCACTGTTACTGGTTTAGACAGGTTCACAGATTTACATGAGTATTGTCATATTTCACACAGCTCTAATGTCATAAAATCACAGAATGTTTTGAGTTGGAAGGGACCTCAAAGCTGATCCAGTTCCAAACCCCCTGCCATGGGCAGGGACACCTCCCACTGGATCAGGGGGCTCAAAGCCCCATCCAACCTGGCCTTGAACACCTCCAGGGATGGGGCAGCCATGACTTCTCTGGACAACCTGTGCCAGGGCCTCTTCACCCTCACAGGAAAACATTTCTCCCTAAGATCTCATCTCAGTCTCCCCTCTTTCAGCTTGAAATCATTCACCTCATCCTATCTCTGCACTCCCTGTTGAAGAGCCCAGCCTGTAACCAGAAGAGTCTTTGTTTATTTTTGATTCTTTCTTGCTGCTACATTAGCCACTAGAAATTCTCATTACACTTCATTCTTCTTATTAATCTGGCTGGTGCCTGGGACCTCACATCTGTTTCTTTTACGTAGTCGTGTCTGGGTGTTGACGAATCGCCTTATGAGCGTTACAGCAGCAGTGCTGAATGGGTTGTAATGAGCTGAGATTCACTGGGGGAAAGGAAGCAGCAGCAAGGGAAAAAAGGTAAGGTTGTATTTCATCACAAATATGCAGTGCAGTGAAAGATACCTTGCCAGAAGCACCTCGCAAGGCAGGAATGTTATGTGGAGAAAATGCACACATCGCTGCCAAGCCTCTAGCTGTCACTATTTTTTATGATGTAAAATACAGTAATAGTTTATGCTTTGCACATTTTGCAAAAGACAATGTATAAACATACCATAAAAACCTGCAGCTGTCTAAAAGTTTTAGGTGAATAAATAGATATCATCACAAGAACCGGTTGTTTTTGTCTAAATATTGAGGTTTCAAAAAGTCCTACGGGTACTTGTGAAGCCATTGAATAGCTTTCAGGTAATTAGAATGATCTACTGAAAAAAAATCTGATTTTGTCCATACTCCATAGGAAGTTGATTTTTCCACATGCAAAACTATTTATGTTAACTATGTTTTCACTTGAGATATTTTTTTAGAGCCCTATAGTTGGTAATGCTGGGAGGATGACCCTAGCTGGTTGCATTTTATTTTGGTATGATTGATTTTACAAGCCATGTCCTTGACCTCTGTGTGTCCATGAACAGATACAGCGAATGAAGGTAAATTATGCAGTGAAGCTGGGCTAAGGAATTTTTAAGTTTTGTCTTGAAATAACCTAATACTATAAAATATACCCTTTAAAAATGGAGGACACATCCCAGCTTTTAACAGTTTACTGTGGAATAAATTAGAAAAATGATGTCCTAAGTGTTTTGCTGAATACTGGTAACAAAATTAAAGACTATTCAATTTTTGTTATTAGCAAATATTAAAACAGCTCTGCTGTTTCTAGCTCTTCAAAAAATTGAATGTGTCAGTTCATCCATCTTTATTGGCCTGTAATAATTTCTCTGCATTTGAGAGCGTTACAGGTCAGTCTTAAATCACTGATCAGAGTAAAGAATTGTGTTTGCATATAAAGACCTGATCATTTAGAATATGTGAATGAGGGATTGTTTTCATCTCTGAATGCTTTACTAAAAGAAGGGCTTACTTAAATACATATTTGTGGAAAGGCCATCCACAAGTGTTACAAATGTAAATTTATCATGTGTCTGAGAATATTAGGGTTTTTTTTTCCTGCTTAAGACATTAAAGGTAATTAAATATTTATTAAAGTATCTCAGGGCCCAACCCGAGATAAATCGCACCAAAAAGAACACTGAATTTGGTTTTAAAACCAAGTCTTTTAATAATTGATACCTGACTTATGAGCCTTGGACATTTGGGAAGGGTAATCTTAAAATACTTAGTTTTGTTTGCCATGCAGTACATTTGTAAAATGAGTGCCTTTTGTAATGCTGGCCATATCACAGGATCACTGAATAAACTCATCAGCTAGCCCGTGACATTTAAAAAATTGAAATACATGTGCAGTATCTCAAGGTAAGAGGAACTATAAATGGAGCAAAGGAAAGGATATCTGTGCCCTAAGGGATATATTCTGAGGAAAATTGATAATAGCTTGGTACTGTGTAAAATTTGGGTATGTTTTGTTAAAATTTTTGAAATATATTTGTTTTGCTTTTAAGTACTTACAATGGTCAGTCTTGCTTAACAGATTCTCAGTTTCTGGCTGCACAGTAACTATTGTTTCTATGTTCACTTGCATAAAAGAGAGTAAAAGAGATTGAGGAAGCAAAGCAAAGTCTTTGCTGTGCTCTGTGCAAATGACAGTGCTTACCTGTACTACATCCAGTAAGACATCACTGATAGAAAGGCATCCTAAATAGCATTTTTTGTGTGCACAGATTTCACTTGACTTCCGAGTTATTAAGCTCATAGAAGTTCAGCTGAAATCGGTCAAGTTTCTCAGGATCTTAGGCAGAGTCTGTAGACTTTTTTGGTTTCTTTTGGCCTTTTTCTTGCTCTGTGATTGAGTTGCACTGTTCAAGCTTGTTCTTGGGTCTGGGAATATGCATGTTTTATTTAACAAAAAAAATCAGCTTAAAAAAAAGAGAAGATCCATGCATCATAACTCTTTTTTGAAAGTTATAGAATTATAAGGCCATGGAATTGTTTAGGTTGGAAGGGATCTTAAAGATCACCCATTTCCAGCCTCTCTGCCATGACACTTACTGGATCAGGGTGCTCAATACCCTATCCAAGTTTTGGGAGGCCATAATAAAAATGAGCCTGATTTTTGGAGAAATTAAGTGAAGTTCACCATACTAGAAAACGATGTTAAAAAAAAAAGGCAGATAATTCACCCTTCGCAATTAATTTTGTTGTTTTAATGGAATCAGCTTATAGAATTAGGCTTTATTCTGCATTTACCTTTTCCCTCAGGCCAATTATAACAATTGGTGCTTTTTACTTAATAAGTTCCAGAACAACCATCATTCTGAGAGTATAGTAGGAGTTTCACTCAAGACTAACTTAAGATTTTCCGAGTCTGCAAATAAACTGTGAGATAAAGGAGGAGTGTGCAAAATTCAGCTGCTCTGGCAGTGATGACGCGTTGCTTTAAGTCCCGTTCCAGATACAGGGGTGGGGCACCCACGACTTCCCTGGGCAGCCTGTGCCAGGGGCTCCTCACCCTCACAGGAAAACATTTCTTCCTAAGATCTCATCCCATTTCAGGTTAAAACTGTTCCCCTCATTCTATCCCTGCACTCCCTAACCAAGAGCCCCTCCCTAGTTGTCCTGGAGTCCCTTTCAGTACTGGGAGGCTGCTCTAAGATCTCCCTGGAGCCTTCTCTCCTCCAGACTGAACAACCCCAACTCTCTCAACCTGCCCTTGTACTGGAGGTGCTCCAGCCCTTGGATCGTCTCTGTGGCCTTCTCTGGACTCGCTCCAACACCTCCATGTCCTTCCCGTTGCTGAGGACTCCAGAACTGAACTCAGGGCTCCAGGTGGAGTCTCACAGGAGCAGAGTGGGTGGCCTGAACGCCCTCCCTCACCCCACTGGTCTCACTTCCTCTGTTTCACCCCAGGATACAGTTGGCTTTCTGGACACATCGCTGGCTCATTTATTACTAAAAAAAAATATAAGTATTATGCTAAAAATATGTGTTAATAGAAAAAAATATGGTTTTCCTAGTAATAATCTAAGTTCTGGTAATTTGTAGAAATCTTGGTAGGAAGTTTACCTGACAAAGCAAGAAACAAACAAACCTGCTGGTGGTCATGATGTACGTGTGATATATGGAGCACATTGTTGCCCAGAACACCTTTACCGTACTGTCCTTGGAGTCCTGAGGGGAAGATAAATGATAGTTGTAGCACTGCTTGCTATTTAAATGTTAGAATCTGCTGATAATTTATCAAAATGTTAGAAGAGCTTTTCATTATAGGAGATCTATAAAGCTTTGGGCTCTCAGGATCCAAGGCACTATAGTGAAAGCAGGCACAGTGTAGTAACTGGTGTTAATGGAGATGCTTCTGCTTATGCCAGCTCTGGGTTTGGAACATATATTCCCATTTATTTAGGTGATTTACTATGAGCCTGGGACTGCTGCTAAACCTTTAACAGGTCCAGAAAGTATTTCTTAAGTGCACGGAGTTGTTTGAAGTTGGACAGAACTCGAATCATAAAAAGGTATTGAATAAGTATACATTTTGCTTTTTAACTGTATGAAAATGTCAACACCTCAGATATTCTCTGTGTTCTTATAACACACAAATGATGACTGATATTTCACAAGGTGAATTTGCTCAGTTACCCTTAATTGCTCTGACTATTTTAGCTTATTTTATTGTGATACAGAGTTCTTCTCTGTAGTGCATGTTAGAAGTGTAATAAAAAATGTACAGGAAAATAGTTTCAAAGAATTTCAGCTCTGCTCATCATTCTCCTATCCCTTGCAGTGATATCCTTGATCTCCACTTAGAATCGTAGAATTATCTGGGTTGGAAGAGACCTCCAAGATCATCAAGTCCAACCCTTTGTCCAACGTCCTCATGATTACTAGATCATGGCACTAAGTGCCACATCCAGTCTTATTTTAAAAACCTCCAGGGATGGTGACTCCACCCCCTCTCTGGGCAGGCCATTCCAAGGCCTGATTACTCGCTCTGTGAAGAACTTTTTCCTGATATCCAGCCTAAACCTTCCCTGGCAGAGTCTAAGCTTGTGCCCTCTTGTTCTGTTGCTGGCTGCCTGGGAGAAGAGACCGACCCCCACTTGTCTACAGCCTCCTTTCAGATAGTTGTAGAGAGTGATGAGGTCACCCCTGAGCCTCCTCTTCTCCAGGCTAAACAACCCCAGCTCCCTCAGCCTCTCTTCATAGGACTTGTGCTCAAGTCCCTTCACCAGTTTTGTTGCTCTTCTCTGGACCTGCTCCAGCACCTCAATCTCTTTCTGTAACTGAGGGGCCCAGAACTGAACACAGCACTCAAGGTGTGACCTCACCAACACCGAGTACAGGGGAAGGATCTCTTCCCTCGCCCTGCTGGCCACACCATTCTTGATGCAGGCCAGGATGCCATTGGCCTTCTTGGCCACCTGGGCACACTGCTGGCTCATGTTTAGCCTCCTGTCAATCAGTACCCCCAGGTCCCTTCTCCACCTGACTGCTCTCCAGCCACTCTGTCCCCAGCCTGTAGCGCTGCGAGGGGTTGCTGTGGCCAAAGTGCAGGACCTGGCCCTTGGCCTTGTTGAACTTCATCCTGTTGGACTCAGCCCATCTCTCCAGCCTATCAAGGTCCCTCTGTAAAACCCTCCTGCCTTCTGGCAGGTCGACACTCCCTCCCAACTTGGTGTCGTCTGCAAATTTGCTTATGATGGACTCAATCCCCTCATCTAAATCATCAATGAAGATGTTAAACAGAGCTGGACCCAACACTGATCCGTGGGGGACACCACTGGTGACTGGATGCCAGCTGGACGCAGCCCCGTTCACCAGCACTCTCTGGGCCCGACCATCCAGCCAGTTCTTAACCCAGCTGAGAGTGCACCTGTCCAAGCCATGGGCTACCAGTTTATCCAGGAGTATGCCATGGGAGACAGTGTCAAAGGCTTTGCTCAAGTCCAGATAGACTACATCCACAGGCTTCCCTTCATCCACCAGGCGCGTTACCTGATCATAAAAGGAAATCAGGTTGGTCAGACAGGACCTGCCCCTCACAAAGCCGTGCTGGCTGGGATGGATCCCATGGCCATCCTGAAGGTGCTGTGTGATTGCACTCAGGATGATCTGTTCCATAACCTTGCCAGGCACTGAGGTCAGGCTGACAGGCCTAGAGTTGCCCGGGTCCTCCTTGCAGCCCTTTTTGTGGATTGGCGTGACATTTGCCAACTTCCAATTATCTGGGACCTCCCCAGAGAGCCAGGACTGTTGGTAGATGATGGAGAGTGGCTCGGCAAGCTCTTCTGCTAACTCCCTCATCACCCTAGGATGGAATCCATCAGGTCCCATTGATTTGTGTGGATCCAGGTGGCTCAGTAATTCATAGACTGTTTCCTCCTGGGACACAGGGGAGCCATTTGGTTTCCTGTCTCTATCTGTGAGCTCTGGAGGCCAGTCATCGTGAGGGCCGCCTCTCCTACTGGTGAAGACTGAGGCAAAGCAGGTGTTGAGTACCTTAGTACTTAAAACAAAAGGAAGAGACAAGGGAATTTACACATTCTATTACTCCACTTTCTGTCTCTCTGTGTTTGAGTGGCCACATTAAGTGTCAAGCAATTAGATTTATTATTTTAGATAGATTATTCTTTTAGTTCCCACCACTGTTGCTGTTCCTCCTTGATAACCTTCATCTGACCTCTTAAGAGCTAATGCCAAAATTATGAACTGGGGTGTTATTATTGGGAAGTTAGAGTTGGATAAAACATATAGAAGAAACAGAAAAAAAGATGTTGAGGGAGTTGGCTTCAGCATAATGTCAATTATTGACTTTAATAAAAAAATGCTACACATAATCCTGTATTTAGGATTACCTTTACAGAAAGCTCTGAGTTAATGCTGACAGCTTGCATTGCTCCAAGGTGTTGTTTCATGTTGGCTGCAGTGTAAGGCAGATAACACTGTAATAATTCACCTTTCCAGAGTAAATGGGAATGACAGTTAAACAAATCCAAGCTTAGATTTTTGCTCCCGGTTCAAAATTACGATGCTTGGAAGTCATGGAATGCTCAGGCCCTAATTATAGTTGATAAATTTGCAAGAATTTTCAAACCTATGGCCTGCTAAAGCTTAGTAAGTTCTCATCATAAACTGTTCTCTCTTCTTCTTCTGCATGTTACCAGGGCTTTGCATTATAATTTATTTATCCCTGTGCCCTATTTAACTTAGTATCCATCACAGGAATTCGTTTCTGCACCTTTTAATGATAAATTAACTTGGTTTGAAGCAGAGTGATTATACTGCTTCTCTTCTGTGTATGTTTCCAGCAGAAGACTGATGCTCTAATGTGATGCAGTTAATGCATGGAAAAGTGCAGCTGGTATTTTCCCGGCTCCATTTACCAGGAAACAATAGGCAATAAGAGGAGGCACAATTATTACATTTAAATAAATAATATTAAATTTAAATGTGTTTTCCGATTTATTTCTATCAAATTATATTTGCCATCCCCCAACCTCTGAAAAAAAGCGATGTTGGAAGATGAACAAAATAATATGGAGATAAGATGATTGTTTTCTTTTCTGTGGGCTTTTTCTGTTGCTACACACTAAAGCAAAAGTCCTGTTGCAATCAATAAGTTGAATAGGAAGTGTTGAATAGGACTAATGAGTGTAATTAGGTTTCATTAGCAATGACAGCAGTTACATGTGCATTAAGCGGAGAATACAGCCCTGAGTGTTTGTCTGGCTTTCCTTGGCAGTGCAGCTTTTCACAATACAGGTCACTATTAGGTATGGCATTTACTGAATGAAATCAAATATGCTGGGCCACGTGGTGTAGAGAAAACTGGTTGAGAGAAGCATTGTTTGCCTTGTGCAGGTACCTCTCCTAAATGAATGTGACATTTGTGTTAGGTGAAAGTTATCATTTGGTATGAAACGTGACTACTTGTCTGCTCTAATCCTCTGCAGGTAATGCCTTTAACTGTAGCTCTTCCAGGGCTTACCTAATCTCAGGATATTTAGGTCAAGGGCTATTTATAAGAACTGCAACAAAGACCTTAGGGGCTCCAGCTGAAAAGACTATTTAAAATTACACTAGATTTATGTTTGTGATCGTATGTAAGCACCAAACACTTTGATTTTACTTTGCTATGAGAAACGGCATCATAAAATTCGAAAATATCAAGCCACCTACACTACGATCATTCCCTTGAAAGGCATCTAATAAAATACTTCAATTAAAAAAAAATCTAATTTTTCAGCGTTTTTATTTCATTTTGTAATTCACCTGTAGAGCAGTGACTTGAACTTGCTCCGTTTTATTTTCTAGTCATTTCAGTTTCTACTTGTGTCTTAATTTCAAATTAGTGTTGTAAAAATACATGCTGGTTTTGTTTACTTTTTCATATAAGTAGTTATTTTCTTTTTATGATATTCAACTCTCTTTTTCTCATCATCTTATCTAAAACGAGTATTCTATTCCACAGTTAACTGACTATGTAATTTGGTTTATCATCTTTTTTTTTAATTCAATTTTGGTAAAATAATGTCATAGTTCTGATATAAAATAGATGCAGACTGCAACTGCATAATAAAATGAACGTTAGTTTACTCCCCAGGTTAAGTTGACCATTTTGAACTGTTCATACCCATTCAGTCAGGGACTCCTGAATAGGTTATTTTAACATCTAACTCAGAGAATTTTGTATGGTTTTGCATGAATGAATCCTTGCAGGGCTGAACTACCACAGGGATTAGATCAGCTGTGGCTTTATTTAACTAAGTCTTCAAATGCTCCAAGGACAGACATTCCATAATCTCTCTGGGAAAACTGTTCCAGTGTTGCACTTCTTAATGACTGACAGTGGGTGTGTTTGGATGGTATTCAGCTTCCTAGTGAAATTTTGCATTTAAAACAATATTTTAGTGTTCGAAAAGTAACAAATGAGTGCCTCAGAGATCTTATGTCGTTCTTCCTGTGTGTGTTCTGATCCTCTTAATGTAAATATCAAAAAAACCCCACTACGACACAGAAAAAATCATGATTAAGTGGGAATTCCAATCCTGATTAAGGCATGTTTATGAGGCTTTGAGCACCCTGATCTAGAGGGAGGTGCCGCTGCTCTTGAGTTGGAACTGGATGGGCTTTAAGATCCCTTCCAAGCCAAACCATTCTATGATCCTGTGTTTATCGTTTCAATATGTTTATGTACCAAGGTGCTCCTTTGTTATTCTGAAGCAGTTCTATTTTTTTTCTTGGTTTATTTTACTGCAATATGGATGAATGAGTTGTTGAATTCAGTTAAATGTCGCAAGTGTGGAAGTCTGAGTCAGCAATTAATGGCTTAAAATTCTCTTGGCAGAAGTTGAAGTGTGGGTTGGAGGCAGAGAAAAAAAAAAATCAGTGAAAAACATAGCAGGGTGAGTGGAAAAAAAGCCACAGGAGATTCTGCAGAAAGTACACAGAAGGAAATAGATGCCAATTAAAGTGAATACAGTATCAACAGCATATTGTCCACAGGGAGATAGTTTTTACCCTTTTTCTATGACTATTGTTCTGCCTCTCTGAAAAGGAATAAAAAAGCAAGCTTCACCTCAATTAAGAAAGCACATTTTTAATATGCTGACTCACAACAGAAAATAAAGGCATAAAGGTGAGAAGCAAAGGCTTAGAAATTCCAACTGGTTTCACCAGTCCGTAAGTCTGCAAGAGTACATTTTTCTTGAAGTACTTACACAAATAAACTATACAGTTTTATTTAGAATGCATTTAAAATTTATTACTCCTAAGTATACTGGAAATTTGTTTTAGTCAATTGGTCTTCTAAGGCTCACACATAGAATAGAATGGAGCACCTGGAAACTATGGAGCTTACTTAGGATGTGTGATTGCCCACTTCTCTGCGTGCACAGGAGAACCCCTTTTCGAGAGAGAAGGGTTATCCTTATCCTCATATTTAGCTTCTCAAAAGTTTTAGCACAGGGGAGGGCACTATTTATGCTCTATGTAGGTGAGAGAAGGAATGTGTGTTCCTTAAGAAATACCTTACACTTTGTTGGACAACTCTTAAATGATAACTTTGTTTGTTGTCAAACTTTGTCTTCTAAGTGAAGGGCTGTAAAGCTCTTCATTAATCCCGTTAGCTGACTGATCTCCTAGTTAAGCACAATGTCATCTGCTTCTGGCCATCTCCTTCCTTGCCCTGTAGAATATTGCACAACACATTTTTACAAAAACTTTATATTTAAAAATTTATTCAATTTGATATAAATATCCTACGATGAATTTTCATGGCATTCCAGTGACATCAATAGCTCCAAAAAGAGAAACTTGTGCCACAACAGAAAAACAGCTTTCATTTAATCAAGTTCTTATGCAGCGTCCACTGTAAAGGAAATTGAAGTGGCTCCTTACTGCTTCATAACCAATTAAACCAGATCTCCAGGTAAAATTGTCCTTAAAGAAAATGCATAATTTCTCATTCCTGCTCAAACGTGAATTTTAACTGCTCTAAATAGAAGATTGTGTTCTGTATCTATCACCGTATCTATTTGCCAGTGTTAGATTTGCAGATTCAAGTGACTCTTTGTTGCCTGTCAGCATCCTTCCAAAGCAGGATTTTTACTGAAACTGGAATGGAATGTGTGGTTGATACCTAGCTGGAGTTATTTTGTTCGTGCTAAGGCTCACATATAAATTGTTTTGTTGGGAAAATAATTTTCAGATCTGTTCTACCAGGTACATCCAAATATTACCACATAACAAGTGCCGTGCTTTATTAGTAATAAACTTCCCCCAGGGTTTTGTGAAGACTGAGATCCTGTAAGAAAGAGTATATCTGTCCTTGAAGGAGTAGAGCACGTTATAAACAGATAAAATTCAAAACACATTTTTGTCTCATAAACTAGTTTGTGCTTTAGTGCCTTTTAAAAGAAACTGTTTGTCAAAGTCCACAGCCTGTTTTACCTTTTTAAAAGTTAATTGTAAGATCCTGCCTGCTTCTTTCATTTAAAGTTTGCTTTGTATCTTGAATATGTTCAATAAAATGATCCTTATCCTCCAGTATTTAGAATAATAGTTGAATGCCAAGACCTATATATTCAGCTAGCTCTGCACAAGGATTGAAATCGAGTGTTGCTTAGATCATTTGCATTAGAATGAAGTAGAAGAGACTGCTGAAATTGTTGTAGACTCTTCTTTTGAGTAGGCTGTCAGCTGTTGACTTTTGAAAAGGGGAAGTTTTTTACTGTTCTGAGGTCAGGATTTATCTACAGTAATCCAAATGAATCACTGCATTCAGGTCTCAGACTCCAGTGTGATAAATCCTATCCCAGATCTCTGTCATTCCACTTTCCCAACCCATTTATTAGTCATTCCATTCCATTTTAGCTTGTTTGCTTCCTTGGGCTATCACTTTTGTCATTGATTTTTGTAGACTCTGCTGTTTTATTGGGAAGTGTTGTAACAGATGATAACGAAGCAGCTCATCTGAGAAGGTCATTTTGGCATAGCTAATGTTGGATGAAGAGCAGGAGACTTGGCAGCTTGGCTTCCTGAATTTCAAGGGAGTTTGAAATAAAGATAGTCAAACATCATTTGCAGGGAGCATCTCATTCTCTTATCCACACTCTTCTCCCACATACTGCTTGTGGATTTACTTATTTTCCTCTTCATCTTATTGTGCATCTCCATATCTCAAGTCAAGACCTTAAACTACTCTTAGAATCGTGGAATGGTTTGAGTTGGAAGGGACCTTAAAAACCCATCCAGTTCCAACCCCCCTGCCGTGGGCAGGGACACCTCCCACTGGATCAGGGGGCTCAAAGCCTCGTCCAACCTGGCTTTGAACACCTCCAGGAGTGGGGCAGGCTGACTTCTCTGGGCAACCCTATGCCAGGGCCTCCTCACCCTCACAGGAAGTAATTTCTTTCTAATGTCTCATCTAAATCTCCCCTTTTTCAGCTTAAAACCATTGCCCCTTGTCCTATCCCTGCAATCTGGATTTCCTTCCTTAATTTCCCTAGGTCACTGTGTCTCTGCATCCAGGTCCTGCTTTCCCAACTGTGTTTCTCTTAACCCTGTGGGACCACAGAAAGACAGGCGTGGTGTAGCTGCGCATCTTTTCCAGAAACTTCTCATTCCAGGGCTGGTATCTATGTGTGCAGTCACTGATCCATGGCTCAGATATGTATGTTTACCCAAATAATTGCTGTGGGTAGATGATGTTTGTTATTTGGAAGCTCTTTTGTGAGAGGTGGAACAAACACATTTGCCACAAGCAGTTAAGGCCAGTTAACAGGTAGTGGGGAAGAAGGGAGCCAGGTAAGAACCTCCATGTGGGCAGGAGGCTGCTGTCTGGCATGGCTCTTCAGAGTGATTATTTATATGGAGCATGAGGGTTTCTTTCCTACAAGTCTGAGGAACATCTTTCATGAAGAGGAAAATGTCTGTGGAAAAACTGTGGGACAATGTAAGGCAATAAAAGAAAGGAGAACAGACTCTGATAGAAAAATAGCAATGGAAGAGATGATAGAAAATAGGCTGCCCCTTCATTCTAGCTTGTGGAGTGTAATCTAAGATGACAAAAGAGTTGCTAAAAGTGAGTTATGTTGGTAGGATATAAAATTCCCTAAATATATTTGCTTCTTAATTCCATAAAGGTTTGAAAGATATTTGCTAGTGTGTGCTTAAGTGAGATACGGCATTGCATTAGAATAAATGTAGAGATCTGTATTCAGTTTAAATTCAAGTTGGATCTCTCAGAGGAATTGAAACTTCACAAAATCAAACAAAATTAGTCTGTCTTTGCCCCCATACCAATTAAAAGGCATGTACGGAGACAGTGTAAATATGGTTTAATTCACATAATGGGAAGTGATCCTTTCACTCCTAATGCATTGTACATTAATTGCCATATTGGAGCTAAAAACAATAAACCAAACCTGATCATAGACTTTTTGCTTGTGTTACTTATAAATAAGATTCTTTGGAAGGATTATTTATTTTCCTCCGCCAGCAGCGCTTTCCAGTGTTTGCATTGGTGACAAAGCAATAAACACTTAAACCCATGAGTTTTAATGGTTGTCCTTGCACACTGGAAACTCACTGAGAAAGGTGGTTGGTGCTAGTCAGTGAATCAGCCAGGCCCTTGAGAGGAAAATGTATTTCCAGATAGATAATACTTCAACAGTAATAAGCAACAGCACTTTGAAACAGAGTAGAGGCTGTAAAAGAATAATTAGACTGCTGGAAAGAGATAGCTGGATTGGTTATTTTTGTGGCATCTGACAAGCTGGTCCAGGTTAAAGCTGCATTTGAACTGTTTCACATTTTTCAAAAAGCAATAAATAATTTTCTTATGTATTGTTAGATTACAATAATTTCTGAAATAAAAGAAAACCTCAAATATATTTTTTAAATAGTTGAAATAATACTTTGACTTTTTTTTTCATACAGAAAAATACACCCAGGTTTTCATAATTCTGATGTCACCAAATGTATATCTTTGAAATAAAAAATGCTGGACAAAACTGGTTTATCCAGTTGGTGAATGCAGAGTGAAAATACCTTATGCTGTAAGATTCACCTTTAACCAGGGTTTAAATAAGCTTTAAGCTTTCTGAACTGGATGATGCCAATAACTGTGTGTGACTTTTTTCGTAAGTGGAAAAAAGTAGCATATGAATATTAATACATTTTAATTTTTCAAGTGGTTTGAGTGTTGTTGAATATTTTCCGCTCTCCATTTGTGTGCACTGTTTCTCCTACGTGTTTGGGAGCTTAATCTGTTAAGATATCTGAGCAAGTCTCATATTGACATTCCTGAACATGTACAAACTCTTCAGCATCCAAACTTGAAGCTTTTTGTCTTTATTTGTGTTATATTTATTATTTTCATGTTACTTTTACAGGCCTCAAATTATAGCTCCAAGAAATCATACAAAAGTATTGATGAAAGCATGCAATATAATTTAAATGGAAAAAAAGAAGGGGTTTAATTATGAAGTTCACTTTTGTTTGATTGGTAATCAGTGACAAGTTGCTTCCATATGGTGTAGAAAAATACACATGGATGTGCTATAAAGTCCATGAAATTGCAACTGAAGGAGCTCTCAAGCTCATGGGTAATGCAGCTTTATTGTACTGACATTAAAAAGCTGACTCATGCGATGCTACTACATCAGTGATCATTAAAACTAAAGAGCTTGAAGTTGTCAGACCACTGAAAAATAGGATAATGAAGCTGGATGAGTATGAGTTGCTAGTTCAAACTGGAGTTTGATTTTGTACAGGGACAAAGATAATCCAGATTCTCTCGAGTTCATTACTTGAAGTGGAAGTTGGAATTGAATTTTAGCTGAGCATACAACAGGGAGAAGAAATTAAAAATAAGTGTGAAATGAGTCTTTTTTGAAAATGTTTTTAAAACAGGTTCAGTTTTCACACAATCGAGGGTAATTATGGTGTTCCAACAGGAAGTTCGGATGGAATAGGTCACAGATCCAAAACACATCTTGCTGCATCAGGACAGGCAGGGAACAAACTGGCTCTTTAAACGATGTGCCAGAACAATTTTCGAAGCGCGCTCTTCATGCAAAACCTGTCTGGCCTATTTTTCTACTGTGTCAGCCCACATGGTGGGAAAGAAATGTGTATGCCATAAACAGAAATATTTAAGAGATGGGGGATTTTAAAACCAAGCAGAAGTTAATGTATACACTAGGCACATCCCATTACTTCTTGTTTCACTCTGTGCACTGCTCCTTGCCATTCCCCAGGCACAGCCTTCCTCCTTCTGTGTCACAAAGAGGGCAGTGGGTCTGAAGTACGGAGTAATCGCTTGCCTTCCAATAGGGCCACCCAACTGTGACTTTTAGCCCCAAAACCACGGAATTCCTTGTGATACTGAACTTCTGGTACCTGTAATGTTTAGACAGAATTGTTTAAATTTATGGAGGACTGAATAATGCGTTAGGGAGAATGTTCTGCCTTGTGTGAGCTGCCACCATTGCTGATGGGCTTGGCCTCGGCCAGTAAATTCTGTCGGACATGAGGGAAGCTCCTGCAGCTTCTCACAGAGGCCATTCCTGTAGCAGCCCTGCCATAGAAGCCCATACAGTTTTATATCAATGTAGACCCTCAAGTGCCATTTAGAATCCGAGCTTGGAAATCTGCAGAATTCCTTTAATTCCTGTGTTTTCTCCTACTGTTCTTGAAAGCACCATTTCAGATTCTCCTCTGAGTTCTGCATCCCAGTCAGGCAGCTTCAGTTGCTTTAGTTGAAGGCAAAAACTCTCCATTAAAGTATTTCCCATCATTATAAAAAAAATGAAAGCATGGGCTTTTCATCAGTCTGCTCGAGGCAGTGTTTTGAGGACATGAACAAATACAGAATAAACAAAGCTGAGATTAGAAAGTCCTCATGGTTTCAGTCTCTGTCAATACGAGAAAATGCTGTTCATATACTGAAAACACGTTATTTGGCATCACAGATAATAACAATTCCTCATTTTTTTCTGTGACAAAGGGATAGCCATGTACTTGTGTAATGTCCATTCTTCTTGTCTAGTTGGTACATCAGGACACTGCAGAGTGAGCATCAGATATATGGACATTTATCTGGCCGTAGGGCTTAAAAGCTTCTGGGCAAAATAAGCAGATCCTGTGACTGAATCACTGCTGTTAAAGACTGGATTTTAAGAAGTGCTCAGATCCTAACTTTGCCAAGCATCTTTTAGTGTTAAGATTATTGAAATGGGAAATGATTAATCTGAAAATCCTGCCCCCTTTTTAAAAAGCCCAAATTAAATTTGTTACTAACCTTAAATATCTGGCCTTATAGCACCAGAGAGAGAGAGATTGGTCATTCCAGTCTGCCTTTCTATTGCTGCAGAACCATCAACTATACCATATTATTTTAAGGTGCTTTGTTAAGCCAATTTAATTGTGTGTGTGTATATATATATATTTAAATACAGCTTATACTTTATTGCATATACATCCTAGGTAAAACTTTCCATAATATTTCCATGAATTAAATAAAAATTAAGGCAAATGTAGTAGAGAGCATGAGTTCTACATAAAATCCCGTTCTGCCGGAGGACACAAATTAATGAACCATACTTTGGTGCACCTTTAATTTGTTCAGCCATCGAAAGATAACTATTGTTGGCCATGTCTGTTGTGGTCTTACTAATCATGTTGCCAGTCCCACACATACATTTTTTTTTACTCTCTGCTATAACTTCTCTAATGTATTTAGACTGCAAGCATCTGGTTTAGATATACCAAAATTAATTTATTTCAAACTGAGAATTGTGGAAGTAGCATTGCTTCCCTTTAGATTCTGGATGCAGATTGATGGAACTCATTGTTTAGGTGATAATCTCTTTTTCCCTTTGCTTATTTTTATACCTTACTATTTATTTCATTTATTTGTAATGCAAGTAGTAGTTACTTATGTGATTTAATGCATTCAGGAAAAATCCTTTCTTGTCAGTAATGAAACTGAGAAATCTAGATTCCACCTTGGTTGACAGAAACTTGACTGGATACAGAAAAGGAAAAGGGAGAGGGGAGTAAATTCTGTCATACACTCCTGCTTGTACATAAAAAGGCATTTTCACTATCCTCAAAGAATAAGGGACAAAAAAAAGACTGAATGAAAACTATTTATAGTTATTATGTTAAATTTTATTTAAAATTATTACTTTAAACACTCTGATTTTACACCTCTGCTTGGTTTTATTTTGCTTCTTGGGACAGATTTAGTAGCTCACTGGAATAGTAAAGATTTTGTTATATTTCTGTGGCTTTATAACTAATGGAAAATATTGAACATTGAGAATCACAGAAACAGAGAATGGTTTGGGTTGGAAGAGATCTTAAAGCTCATCCAGTTCCAACCCCCTTGCCATGGGCAGGGACACCTCCCAGTGGGTCAGGATGTTCAAAGCCCCATCGAACCTGGCTTTGGATACTTCCAGGGATGGGGCAGCCACCACTTCTCAGGGCAACCTGTTCCACCCTCATAGTAAAGAATTTCTTTCTTATATCCAATGTAAATCTCCTCTCTTTCAGTTTAAAACCACTATGCTTTGTCCTATCACTACAGGCTACTTTTTTTTCCCCATTTTTAATTTTGATTTTCTGTGGTATAAAACTGCTTTTATTTTTTTTCCTTCTCGTTCTCCCTGCCAACCCACCCCTTCCTCTTAGAAACTCTTTGGAGTGTCAAAAAAGGAGCTTATTTAATGCTGAAGTACCTATGCTGCTCTATGAATTGTAAAATTGAATGTTTCTTTTTAAACTATAAACTCAGAGAATATGGTCTGGAGCAATTTGATTTACATAATAAATCTTTTCCAACGGAAGAGATACATCATAAGATAAATTTGACTGAGAAAACCGAACACAAAAATTCAAAAAATAATACAGATTGCACAAATCTGATTAAAATGGACGACTGCTTTTCCAAGTGTTCTGCTGAAGGCATTAGAGTCTTCAGTTTGTTGCATAGCAAACGGAGCTGGGCTTAAGCCTCCTGTCTTTTGATGTATAATGGATCACTGTTGGGGTTTTGGCAGTTTTATTGCAATTTGCTTCTATGGAATGAAGTCCTACCTAATTTTCCAGCCTCAGCAGAATGGCAGTATTTTCTTTAGCAGAAATTAATATGGTTCATTGCCAAGAACAGAGAAGTGAGCAGAACTGGCAACAATAAAAAAAGCAAATATCTGTTTCTTCCTGTCACATTTTGCATCATGCTCACAAATTATTCTGTGCTACCCATTATCTGACTTCATCAAAGAAGTGTTTGTGTCGAGATCTGCATTTTTGAAAGAGTAAGATATGTCCACATTCACATATATTTTGCAGTTGAATTTAAACAAAATAGTGAAGTTAAATCAGAGATTTATCAGAGAAGCAAACCAATCTTTCCTTTTATCGGTGCGGACAGAGGTGGTTTGAAATGCAGATTTTTTTCTGAAAGTCAGGGCACTTAAGGCTTAGAGTTAGCATCTCTGATACAAAATTGTCCCATAATGCAGGTATACCCAAGGGTATTCAGAAATTTCTGGTCTAAGTTATCAATGACTTTATAAATCTCATATCTTGCACAGGACTGCAATGTACTAAATTCAAAGGAGTTCCTACTGCGTTTACACCTGAATTATGCAACTCTACCTGTCTAATAATAGACACTAATTGTAACGGGATACCCCTGCCTGGCCCCAGGGATACATCTTTCCACAGGCCAGTTTCATAGTAACTCTGAAGAGCAGTAAAGGGAAAAATGGCCTAATCTGAATCTTGTCTATATAGTCCTAGACAAAAGGAGAAACACCCCAAACTAAAAGGTAAGGAGCCAGAATCTCACTAGAAGAGAGTTGACCGGTTCTGCAACATTTTCAGTGTGTCTTGGGATAAACTATTTCTTGAAAATAATAATTCAAAATTTAAAGGAGAGTCTGAGAGAGGAGACTGTGAGAAGGAGCAGACTAATGGGTGCATTTAACTTGGTTGTGGAAATGTGGCACGTTCCCCTTCCAAAGGATATTAATTATTTACATCAAATAGAACATATCAGATGAGAAGAATTGAGAGAAATGCAGTAGAGGTTCTCGTGTTCAGAGACTCAGATTGCACACCCTAATCTGATTAAAACCATAAATTTTAGGTAAATACCCTTCACACTGACCGCTGTCTATTCTGAGAGGGATGGACTTCCCACCTCCAATGGAATTCTTACCCCTATATGCTTCTTTCCAGTGAAGCATTGTTTGATTGATTTTTTTTTTTCCTTAAAATATAACACTATTAAACATAAACAAACCACTTCTGTCTGAAAGTTTCTAGGAGGGCAAATTGATTCTGTCAGCCTATATACTCATATGTATTAAAACATTCTTCATTTCCTGGTATTTATGAGAAGAAAAATACAATTTTGTCAATACAACCTGACATTCTTTGTGCTCATTCTTCTCCATTTTTTGGGTCATCTACCTCTTTAGAAAGATAGGGATCGTGTGAAACAATGTATTTTGACAGGTTTTTTTTTTATCCTGAAGAGTCTGGC
Source organism: Tapera naevia (assembly GCA_033556795.1). Lineage (NCBI taxonomy): Eukaryota > Metazoa > Chordata > Aves > Cuculiformes > Neomorphidae > Tapera > Tapera naevia. Next base: position 157,157 of record JAUMJJ010000025.1, on the reverse strand, counting down.
ATTATTATTAGTTTTTAGATATTCCAAATCTCATTATACCTTATTGTTATGGTGTTATTTGCTGTTGCAAAAAGCTTCAGCCATTTGCCAATAATATACCATGGTGGGAAGGCTTAAGCTATTGCTATGAATTTAGCACACAGTATACCTGGTGGTAAATTCTGAATGTGGTCACTTTTCCAGGAGATTTTATAGTTTGCAACATTTGTTTTTTGTTTTAACATTATTGTGTGGACTGCACTGTGAAAATGGTGTATGAGTAGGTGTTGATATTCAAGATCACCAGCTTCATAACTACCATAAACAATATTTTCAATAATACACATTCCAAAGTCTTTACCAGGCCTAAGTCTATATTGGAATTGGCTTCAAAAGAATACATTTTAAAAACAGTAAGGTTTCTCCATGTTAAACTCATGTATTTCAACCATTAAAATGATTTGCTATAATCAAATGTTACTACCTTCTGATTTATAACGAGATGGGCTGAAAAAAAATGTGGTGGTGGTGGTTGGTATTTTTCTCAATTATTTATTTATTTATTAGTGAAATCTGAGATGTTTTTATTGTCATTTTTCTGGAAACATGGATGTAAACTGAAGTGACAGAACAAACCAATATAATTTGGCAAGACTCATGATAAACTGCTGTTAAGTGGTGCTGTCAAGATTGGGCTCCAATTAATACAGAAAGAATTAGTTTGATTTGTTTGGTTTTCTTTAGTGATAATTCATGTTTCACTGAATGTAATTATGATCTTGGTCAGCTGTAGCATTCCTAGGAGTTTATGGAGTAGGGCAGAGTTTTTGCAAGTTCATCAAACCTCTTGAGAAGAACTTACCTTGAGTCCTTCTCACCTACGTTTAAGTTTTGAGAAGGCACATAAATGTTGTAGCTCCAAGATATCTCTGTTTTTGAACAACTTATGGCACTCTCAAAAGTACCAACTTGGGCACATTCAGCTGCTTTTACAGCGCTAGAAGAGCTCCTTTAGGAGTCTCAGGGCCTAACTGTAAAAAAAGTAATTTTCTCAAGCTAACGGACTGAGGATATTATGGCTTGAAATATTTGAGCTCTGATCATGCAGTGCCTCTTGGACTGCAGAAACAACAAAAAAAAAACAATGTAGGGTTCTTTTTTAAAATCAGAGGGAAAAAAGCTCCTTTTTATAGTGGCCACTTTTGATTTAGATTTTTTCCTGGGTATTGGCATGCTTTTCCTAAACTCTAGTTTTAATACAGTAAGTTCCTCGCCTCTGCGGTCTTGAGGAAACCTTTCAAAACCAGAACTGAGCATAAGTGAATGTACTGATTCCTGTCCTTCACAGGGAATCAAAAAATTTTTCTATAGAAGTTAAATTTTTATACTCTTAAATGAAGGGTTAGATATAAATTTAAAATTCTGGGGCAATCGGGAGGTATTTTTGAGCTGATACTTGCTGAATTTCTATATAAGAAAGTCTGGTTTAAAAGTGTAAGATTTTTATAAAATGTTAAATTTTGGAAAGGCGTTGCCTTTTTTTTTCAGCCTTCATTCTTTTTAGTTGCAGGGGAGAGGAAGGAGTTTGCTTATGTAATTTTTATGCATCTGTTTATTTAGTTGTTATTCAACTTTTTCCATAAAAATGTTTCAGAAATTAAAATTATTCATAAGCTATTATTCAACTAGTTTAGTTTAATTATTTATTTTCTTCCTACAAATACTGAGCTCCATATAGTTCAAACATGCCTGTGCAGGAATCGTCAAAAAACATTTGCTGTATGGAGTTTGCTTTTTCAGATTTGGCTGGCAGCTTTGAGAAGAAGGTGAATGACCATATTTTTTTTTTCAAATAAAGGATCTGTGCTTAAGTTTTCTTGAATCACACAAAGAGCTTTGTTCTGGGCAAGTGTGAAGCAGTCAGAATTAACACAATCTACACGAGTGCTCAATATATTCAGTAAAGGTATCATATGCTTTTGATCTACTAAGGAACTGGAACAAAAATGAGACAGCTTGCTCTGTTAACATGCAGGTTTTAACTCCAGTGTCTGAGGGTTGCCCTGTCAGTGCAGACTGTGTGTGTCACCCATTTAGTCACAAAATCCAGTCCTCCTGGCTGTGTTCTACATCATGGAATAGCCCTACAGCATGTTCTTGTTATCAGTGACATCCTAGTATGGCTCTTCCAGTTAAGAAACCATTGCAGCTTTAAAGTCAGGTATGTCAGCAGATACGAATGTGTGTTTGGTCCTCCTGGTGTTTAATATACTTGGAACCACAATAAGAAATCAAACTGGGAATTGAGAAACTGCTTAAATAAGAGATCCTCAAGGAATGTGTCAGTGCTGCTGGCAGTCACGTTGACGATACCAGTAGGTGGACGTCCTGAGTCAGCAGTGTTCAGCCTTGGCACATGTTGACATAGGTCTTCGTCCTAAGATCATTTTGATCAGAGAGGGATTCTGAGGTTTTAGGGAATCAGCAAAAGGAATTTTCACTTAATGTAATGTTCGGAATGATGAATGCTGAAAGCTCCTTCTATCAGCTCCCTCTGGGAGTCAAAGAGGAAGCACATCAGCCAAGCTGTAAAAGGAATTATTTGTTAGTATTAGGACTTGACAGTGTTTGTTCTTGTGCAGTGTCAGCACTGGAGTGTAAATATTTCTCATCTGCAGATTTGGTGAAAGCATTTTTTAAGTGTCATTGGACTATGTTTATTGTCTCCTTATTTTATTGGTATATGCAGGAATAGAGGCAATTTTCTAGGTCTCCACACTCAAGAGGGTTTCTGTAAGAGTCATGGAATGGTTGTTTGGAAGGGACCTCAAAGCCCATCCAGTTCCAACCCTCTGCCATGGGCAGAGACAACTCCCACTGGATCAGGGTGCTCAAAACCCCATGCAGTCTGGCCTTGAACACCTGCAGAGGTGAGGCAGCCACCACACTGGGCAATGTGTGCCAGGGCCTCCCCACAGGAAAATATTTCTAAGATCTCATCTCAATTTCCCCTCTTTCAGCTTAAAACCGTTCCCCCTTGTCCTATATTTACACTCCCTTATCAAGAGCCCCTCCCCAACTTTTCTGTAGGCTCCAAGAAGAATAAAGGTGCTGATGGGAGATACCACAGGCTGACAAAGTCGAACAAAGGTGAAAAGATATGGACCCAGAGAAAGGGATGACTTTGAAAAGTTGTATTTGAATTGAGCTCTTCGTGTTCTGTAAAAAGACCAACAAAGGCCTCTAGACCAGCAGGTGAAAGTTACAGGGTCTGACATAGTGTTGTCACTAACAAGAGTTAAGGTCAGTTGAGGTAACAGTTGGTTTCAAGGCCAGGTTTAGTGGTTGCTGGTGTGTGTTTTTTAAAAGCAAGGGTAGTAAACAAGATTATTAGAGAGAATGACACTGGAATTTGGTTCTGCAGGCCTTTAATCATAATGATCTTATTTTTAAACTACATTAAAAAGGATCATAAAAAAGCTTTCGGTTTTAGAATTATAGCTACATAGCAACAGAGGAAAACTCATTTGCAGAAAACAAGTTTACTACATAAATCAGTCTTTGCAGCCTTGCAGAGAAACTGCTCTCCAATCCTACCTCTCAAACAATAGAAAAAATATTCACCACAGGTTCAGGTTTCATGGGTAAAGATAACTTTTTACCTTTGCTTGCAATATCATTTTTTTTGCATTGGTCTTTAGTAATAGTTGCAAATCATTGATACCATTTCATACCTGATGTGATCTTCTCATCATTTCTTACACAATGTTGAATCATATTTCCAGATTAGCCATATTTGCAATGTACCATCAGCGTTTTCTTGAGGACTGCAGTATCAAAATCAGCAATGACTCTAATTGATGGTATCAAAGGTTTCTGTGCCTCTCTCTGAAATATCAAAGTGTGAAGCTCCCATGCAGCAGTGCAGACTTGCACCAAATAGTGAATCAAGAGTTCACCTGTAGTAGCAAATAACTATACTTGTGCAGATTTTACATGAGATAAAAGGAAAAATTAAGCTTATGTTCTTTAACGGAGCAGAAACCACATTTGTTCGGTTTTCTTCCAAAGCCCATCAAAAATGGCTTTTTACCATGAGTGAATGCTCCCCTATAAACCAATATCACCACAGCTCCCAACATTTGTCTACTTTAGGTTTAGCTGCTCCAGTGAAAACGCTAAATTTTATTGTCTAATTATGTAGAGATCTCATATCTCATGATTAATGGTTGTGTCAAGGAATTAATTGGCAGGCTTTTCAGTTCAAACTAGTCTAAAAACAATAGAGCTCACATTGCTTATATTTATGTTGCCATAGGAAACTGAGAGTTCTGATTAGAACTATGTACTAAGTTCTGTGTAAAGTACTATGCTGGTTTTACTTTCTGTCTTCAGAGAAGCTGAAGTATAAGCTCTTGTACAGAATTAGCAGACACCTTAAGTTTGTACTGTGACTAAAATTCAGTCAGTGCTACCATTTACAGTCACTGCTCAGATGTGTGCTCTCTACTTTTTTTTTGTACACGGCAGCTTTTTGTATTCACAGATTCTCATATAAGGTAGAGTGATTAAGTAGGCTTAGATGTATTCCTCATAATCAAAAAAGTCAATTTTTCAGTCTTCAAAGCAGGCTGGTGTGAGAGATGTTTTCCTGTGAAAACATCTCCTGATTGATAGCTGTCACAGCTATCAATTTTGGCAAATTGACTGAAGAACAAACAATGCCAGAGAAAAGGAGGAGAAAGATGCTTACAAAGGTGACTTTCAAAAGTAGTGTGTTGTTTAACTTCATCAACAATAGAGTCATTGAGGTTGAAAAAGACCTCTAAGATCATTGAGTCCAGCCATCAGCCCAACCCCACTGTGCCTAATAAACCACATCCCACAATGCCACACCTGCAAGCTTCTGAACCCCGTCGGGGATGGAGGATTCACCACTGCCCTGGGCAGCCTCTGCCAGTGCTTCACCACTCTGTCAGTAAAGAAATTTTTCCCAATATCCAATCTAACCCTCCCCTGTCACAGCTGGAGACCATTTCCTCTCATCCTATCGCTTGTCTTTTGGGAGAAGAGACCACCACCCACCTTGCTACAACCTCCTCTCAAGGAGTTGTAGAGAGCAATGAGGTCACCTCACAGTCTCCTTTTCTCCAGACTGAACAGCCCCAGGTCTTTCATCCACTCCTCGTAAGATTTGTGCTCCAGCCCCTTCACCAGCTTTGTTTCCCTCTGTGAATTTTATTTTTGTTGACCTTAACGGGAGGTGATTTGTATTTCTGCTGGGTAATCAGGAGGGAAGGACCTTTTAGATTGGAGAGGAAAATGTAAAATAAAATAATACATATATATATATATGCATGCACACACATACTTACATACATATTATGCTCTGCATTTGGCTCTAGATAATGGCACACTGTGATAGAAAGTCCTGCTATTTTTTGACTAATGAAATTAAATACTGAATTGGAAAAGTTGCCTGCACTATAATTGGTCATATTGCCAGGCACTCTCCCAGCAAACCTAATTAACTTCAAGCTACAGAGCGCCATTAACAGATGGGACTTTTTTGTTTTGTATTTTTTTAACTAATTAGAAAAATCTCAGTCTTTTCAAATTTATGGATTGAACAGAAACTTTCATTTTATTGTCAATATGTCAGTGGGAAGTTGAGAGAAAAAGTAGCTTTGTATAAAGAAAGGAAAATAAAGTGGAAATGTTAACCTATTAGAAGCGTGTGCAGAACAGGACGTAGCAAAGGTATTTCCTTTTTTAAAAGTCTTCCTCAAATGAGACTGGGAACGTGTGTGGATAACAACAGTGCATTAAGGTACTTATTGTCTTTGTTTTATTTCCTGCTTTGATTTTTCATGTTCCTGAATCTGTCATTTACTCTAATGATACCTGAATTTTGATCCCACGGCATCCCTTTAGTAAGACAGACTCTTCTTAACTTGAAGCAATCTGCTCAAAAGAGAGGGAGTCTGTTAAAGTGTACATAAGGAAGTTGAGTGTTTTATTGGAGAGAGAATGAAGTGCAGCTGGTGGCAGACAGGCTGGATCTGCTAGTTCTGCTTTGTTAGTGCTAGTTTCTGTCTTAATTCCTTACTGCACTTATGAATATAGTTAGGTGAGTGATTGGAACCTCTGCCGTGTGTCTTCCCTGTACTCTTCTCATGCCCAAGGTCAGTATGAGGGAACTCAATATGTGGCTAATTTGTCTTTTTTGGTAACTCTTCTGTATCTGCTGTATCTCTCTTGCCTCCAAGCAATTTTTTTTCTATTACTTATCACTATTATGCAAGTCTGTAAAAAGAAATGCATTAAATATGGACTGTGTTTTTAGAGATATAGAATCATAGACTCATATGATTGCCTGGTTGGAAAAGACCTTTGAGATCATCGAGTCCAACCTTACCTGTCCACTACAAGATCCCAAACCAGGTCTCTGAGCACCTATCTACCCGTGTTTTAAATACCCATCATTTTATGTATTTACTGTAAATATATAATTTTAGTTTCTGTAATACATTAAACCCCTACTGTACTGGGTAGAGGCTGAATGAGACCAAAACCATAGTTCCAGATAAAAGATAAACAAGAATATTGTCTTAGAAAGACATATTGACACCTTTCTATTTAAATAAAACTCTTTAATAAATAAAGCCCCTCTGCTGTCATAGATAATGCTGATAGCGTTACGCAGTGTCCTGTTTAGGCAGCAGTAGAGGTCTCAGCTGCGCTACGTCCATCGCAAACATCTGTAATGAAAGACAGCCCTTGCCCTAATGAGTTAACGCGCAGCATCCTTGCCAAATGAAAACAAGAGGGAGAATTGGAAGCCTGCAGAGGTCAAGTAATATGCTTTAGGTCATTCACCACATGAGTGGCAGGGCTAGGGATAATAACCAAGCCTTCCAGTTCCTCATGATCATTATCCAGAGCTCGTGATGACCTACTTTACTGCTGCCTTTTAATCTTAGAATAAAATTTTTGAGGTGAATTTTCCTAGAGAAGTTCACGGAGACCTTACTGACTATTGATTTATCAGTCACTTCTCACTCCCCTTCACCTCCTCTTTTGGGTAAGATTTGACTATTCTTGGTAAATGATGAGTCTGTATGAGCTTTGTCGAAGGGGAAAATTTATATAGCGAAGAATCTCATAAAGTTACCAGAGTTTTCAGCATTCTTTTTAATGCATGTTAGTGACTAATATTATTACTGTAAAATTTGATGGCTAATCACATTTTTAATTAACTCTTTGTTGTGTATTAAAGGTAAACAAAATCAAACTGCAGAAAATGTAATTGAAAGGAAATAACTTGCATGTAAATGTTTTCAAACCTTTGGGTTTCTGAGAAGTCTTTAATGTGGCTATCAGTGTTGCGAAGCTTGATCTTAGTACTTTAATTGCTTCAGGCTCAAAACTGAGAATTAGTGAAGACTCTTCAGGGTTTTGTGATTTTGAACTTTTTCTCAATTCTGTGAAAGATGTGGTTGCTCACTGTGTAGCTTGGAGATGCTTGGTTTCTTCTAGAACTGGATGTTAAATCCTATCTGACATTCAAAGTGTGGAAAAAATAGTAGAAAAATTGGGGTTTGGTTTGTTGGTTCCCCCACATCCTCCCCTTGCACCACCTGCCTCTTCTGCATCCAAAATCATAGAATCACAGAATGATTTGGGTTGGAAGGGACCTGAAAGACCATCCAGTTCCAACCCTCCTGCCATGGACAGGGACACCTCCCACTGGATCAGGTTGCTTAAAGCCCCATTGAACCCGGCCTTGAACACCTCCAGGGATGGGGCAGCCACCACTGCTCTGGGCAACCTGGGCCAAGGCCTCCCCACCCTCATCGTGGAGAATTTCTTCCTAATGTCTAATCTAAATCTTCCCCTTTCCAATTGAAAATCCTTCCCACTTGTCCTGTCACTCCATGCCCTTGTTAAAAGTCCCTCCCCAGCTTTGTTGTAGTCCCCTTTCAGTACTGGGAGGCTGCTCTAAGGTCTCCCCAGAGCCTTCTCTTCTCCAGGCTGAACAACCCCAGTTCTCTCAGCCTGTCCTCGTACGGGAGGTGCTCCAGCCCTCGGATTGTGTTCGTAGCCTCCTCTGGACCCGCTCCAACAGTTCCACATCCTTCTCGTGTTGGGGATTCCATAACTGGTGAAGTCTCACCAGAGTGGAGTAGAGGGGGAGAATTCCCTCCCTTGACCTGCTGGCCACTCTTCTTTTGATGCAGCCCGGTCTTCCTATTGCCTTTATAATTCCTGCTTTGCCTCTTGAGTTCTAAGTTATTTTATATTAATGGTGTTTGGATAACTCAATATCACATAAACAAGAATTTGCCTTTGAAAGCAAGTTCTGTTTTGTGTTGTAGAGACTGAAGTTGCTGCTCTGAAGTACTTACAGTACTCATTGCTGTGGATGTTTTAACTGGAGTCCTCCTGTCTATGGGAACAGCATTTCCCACTTCCCATGCTGCTTCCCTAACGGTAGGATGGGAGTTCAGTGCAGCTGTAGGGAAAACAGTGCCACCTGTTGGACTATATCAGCTTCATCCTTTTGTCATCATCCTGGTCCTGGAAGGTGTGCTGATCCACTTTATGGGTCTGTTTCTCTGACTTCTACCTCAAAAAAGGCATTGCGCACTATTGCTGAAATCTGTAGCTGGGTATTTATTTTTATAGGAGAGATTTAAGGATATGCAGTAACTGTTCCATGTTTTTCCCCCTCTTGAGTCAGATTGGTGTTTATTTTTGACTGGATACTAAGTGCTTAGTCAGTGTAGTTGCTAGCATATGACCTTACGTTTCTCAGTCTTAAACAAAGTCATTATAAATTAAAGATTCTTTCCTTCCAGAGAGAGAGAAATTATGATAGATGGGTAGCAATTGCAGTGTTGTGCCAAATGCATTGGAAGAGTAAACAGAGCAAGCAAGCTTCTCCCCATGGCCTGGTTAACAAAGAAAGGAGTGCTTCACATACATCTATGCTTTTTAGCTCCCTTAGATTCTGTTTGCTACGAGTTTGGAGTATCAGTTTGCCTATGTTCGTACTCTCTTCAATCACAGTGAGTTCCCCAAACTAGAAGTTATCTCCCACAAAGGCTATAATCTTAATCTAGACCTAAAGTAATTAATTGTCTCCCTGGGTCTGAATTAACCAGGTTTTAGTTGGGGATACAGAAAAAAACCTTGCATCTGAGTCTCTGTGAAGTCTGTTTATTTAGCATAGAAAGGTGTTAATTTTCTTTTTTTTTTAAAAAAAAATTAATAAATGTAACCAGATTGTTTCAGGACTAGCTTTTTCCACATACTCGATATATTCCCGTTCAGCTCAAGACCTCTGTCACTTAGCAAAGATGAAAATGGAGTTTAAGTTTCTATACTCTTCTGATGCCCTATCTGTGGTTTTAGGGGATGTTATGAATTGGAATGTTAGATAAGTGTTTTGGGGCAACAGAAGAGAAAACAAGGGGAGTACAAGAAACTTCTACATTGTTATTTCAGCAAGTCTACTTCGAACTAACACCTTGCACCCTCCCTTTATTGCTTGCACTATGACTGTAAGGCTATTTCCTAATATGGCAGCTTCATAAAAAGGTCTGAAGCCTGTATTGGATGAAGAAACTTTTGTTTTGGTGCCCATCTGTTGCTTGAAATGTTGAGCTTGTCAACAAAAGTAGCATTTGTGGTGGCAGCCTGCATTCGTTATGGTATTCATACAGATTAATCTGCTTATTCAGGAGTGACACCTCAAGTTTATTTCACATATGCAGCTGTTTAGATAGTGTCGTAAATTTTGGATGCTTCTGACCTGAGAAGCTATGTTTTAACTGGAGTTTGAGGAGCTGCCTGTCCTCTTAGTTACCCTGCTTTACCCAACCCTGAGTGATCAGTTCTCTGGGTTTATTTTAGGGATATAATTTCTAAGCAGCTACTCGAGACATGCCTGCCAGAAGACTAAGGGACATTTTGTTTTGGTTCTGTAGACCAGCAGATCAGTTGAGCTGCAGGAGACATAATTTTCCATCTGTTTCCCATCCTCAGTGCAGCAGACAGAAACCTTTTCTGATTTCTTCCAGAAGAATTGCATTATAAGATACAAAAATGAGCTTATTGGGTTCATGTTTTCAGATTCCAAATAACATAGAGGGTGGCATTTTTAAAGAGACAAAGCCTAGAGTAAGGATATCAGATATCTGAGTTGCAATGGGCACAAAGACTATTGTGTACTTGATGGTACTTCAAGCCAAAATTCGAGTGCAGAGATTTTAGTCATGATGTCCTTTGGTGATGCTGATCTGCTTTGGGTAGGATGTGAAACTCAGTCTTCCCACAATGCTGGAGGATCTTTGGGAGCCAATAGAACAAACAGTTTTGTTGGCTATATGTTCAGGAAAAAGAAATTGGAGACAGAGGGAGGTGGGATTAATCCAGCTTCTGCTGTACCAGCCAGAAAAGCCAGGTCTGCCTTGTTAATAAAGAGCAGGATACTAAACTGAACAAAATGATTTTGTTCAAAACCTTAAACAGAATTCAAGTTGAAAATGTTTGGACTAAAAGGTGGCTGGGGTATATATTGATTGTACCAGGATATGCTGCATCAAGCTCTTGTTTTAACCTATTTGAAAAGTAGCTATAGGCTCAGTGGACAGGTGCACAGACTAAAGGTATACTTTCACATAGCCTTACTCTTCTCCTATGGATTTCACAGCCATCTGTACAAAAGGAAACTCACTCTGATGTGTCATCACTCTTGGTTTACCTACCAATGAGCAGAAACTTACTGCAGTTCTGAAGGATAGGTCCAATAAAGTGACACTGTTGCTATTTGAAATTCAAGAATATAATTTAGCAGAGGTGAGGATCTAGGATTTAATTGTCTACTGGGTTTCTCTGAACTAGGATTGAACTTGTTTGTATCCATTTTTTAATGCAGGAAAGCCTTTGATGATAATTTATAGTGTTTGAAATGGAAATAGGAGTAGCTTCTTAAAATGACAGCCAAACCAAAAAAAAATAGTAGTTTATGATTTATTTTCCTTGTATTTTTTGTGTGTAAAAGAGTAAATATTTCACTTTAACACTTTTAAATCATGATTCTGTTTTTTTCTTTTCTTTTACAGGTTGTCTTAGTCTTCGCTCTTAGTATTGGTGCTCTTGTAATATACTTCATAGATTCGTCAAAGTGAGTATTCGAGTGCATTTTCCTTTCCCTCCTTTCCTGCAGCAATTACCCATCTTTAAATTGCTTCATTCATCTCCTTCAAATCAGTGCTTGGCCTCATTGCCTGAGTGCAAAGAACTTTATAATAGTGCATGGTCTATCAAAATAACTCAGGAATGGGGAAAAGATCGTATATAAACTAGATTGGACACAGTCACATTGGATCTTTAGAAGGAGTCGAGAGAAAAACTGCTTTTGTGTGTTGAGATTATACATGTTGTTACAAAATTATAGTTTTTATGTTCACTGGGCATATGTAGAATCTTTCAAATTCAAAACTAAGATAAGAAAAACAAGGGAAGAATGTTAGCCAAAAAAATACAGTTTGCAGGATGACAGGAACGCTTCTGACAAACTGTGAATGAATGAGACAGTCTGAGCATTATATCTTGAGTACCTGTTCAGATTTCCAGCTCCTGGGTTTGACAGATTTTTCCCAAAATGAGGTGAGCCAGTAAAGATCTGTAAATCATCTCGATATTTTTTTTTAGATTTACACCAAAGCTATCCTATAGTGTTGCAGTTTCCTGACCTTTTAAGGTACGAGGTGGTTTGATACAAATGATTGCAATTAGGAATATCTTCTGTTTGATATCACTCTAACTCCACCCTTGTTTTCATATCGAGACGGCCTCTGTCAGTGGTTTAACAGGAGAACTGGTAGCCTAACAAAGAGACCAATAAAAAGGGACTTAATAGAATGTTATTCTATAATTTTGGGAGGATGATATTTTGAAGCATCAGTAGCACTTTAAAGCTTGAGGACTACGTATTTGCTGCTTTTCTCCAAACTAGTTTTAGACTTGTCGTTACTGCAATGGTTAGGATTGTATCCTGGAGTCACTCTGTGTGAGCCAGCCTGGCTGGCTGTAGTGGCAGTGGAGATGTTCTAAAACAATGCTTGTGACTCAGAAAATCAGACATATAACTGTTGATATCTGTACATACTGATAATTAGGTAGGTGGTAACACCAGCAAAAGGCATCCTTGAATAAACGGATGTAATGAAAATTGTCTGTTTTCATATCTATTTGCCATCCTGACCTCTGCATATCCTACTGAATTATTGACTCTAATAGTATACAGAATATCATTTGCTTGCCATGATCATCTTTAGGCATGGTCAGTAGAAGCACCATCAGAGAACTCCATTTCCCACTAAACTGGTAACTTTGGGCCTCCTGTTTTCCATTTATTGTCATTGCCATAGTGTGGAAGCTGTTGGTGATGTGCATATCCTTTTCTGCTCAGGTTCTGCTTTCTCTTCTGGGGTGCAATAAAATGTCATATTCAACTATAGATATCAGCTGTGCTTTTCAGGCACAGAAATTCAGGCTTTTTGCCAAAGAGCTTGCTTTCTAATGACCAGCTAGCACCGGTCCTGTCTCTCAAAGTTGACCTCGTTTACTGGAGTCCCTTGACTAAAAACTGACATCAATGTGGAAATAGTGGAGCCCATCAATGGCAAAGTGCAAATATAAGAACTCTCACAACTTGTATATTTTCTGTTCACGTGTGTTTTGCAGCTTATTTTTTTGGAGTTGTTTGTATTTTGAGCAGCACCAGTCTAGTTATTCCTAAGTAGCTTGCTTTTTTTTTCCCCAATATTGTCTCACGTATTGTACTTGATTAGAATTGTACAGAAAGTGCCATCTGGTAATGAGTGTAAAACAGCTGGATGTGAGGATAACAGTGGCACTGTGAACAGGAAGATTTATACAAATATACATACTGGCCTGTAGATTCATGCTGAGCCCTGAACTTCTTCTCAACTGTTGCGTTCCTAATCAGACAGCTTTATTGCTTTCTATAGGTGGAAAAAAAACAAGTTAAATCTTCTAGACAACTCTGCTTCGTTATGTTGTATGTATCTTTGTATATCTGAGAAGATTTCAGAAGTTAATGCTCCTTTCATGTCCCATTTGTCCAGGTCTGATATGCAGGGAGCCTGAGTACTGCTCAAATGTACAACTGTCACGTTTGTCTTAAGCATTCCGTAAGGACATGCCCTTATTGGGATTCTTGGCTTGATTTCTAAATTAACTTTTTTTCAAAATGAGCCAAGGTGTCTTATTCTAGACTTCCCTTAAAGCTTTCCAAGTTCCTAACACTATCAGAAAATACCCTACATCTCCTCCTTTTCTCCATACCCCTTCATCGATCATAGAATCATAGAATGGTTTGGGTTGGAAGGGACCTTAAAGCCCACCCAGTCCTACCCCGCACTGGGTCAAGGTTCTCAAAGCCCCATCCAACCTGGCCTTGAACACCTCCAGGGATGGGGCAACCATGACTGCTCTGGGCAACCTGTGCCAGGGCCTCCCCACCCTCATTGTGAAGAATTTCTTTCTAATGTCTAACCTAGCTCTAAATCGATGCTACGACAGAAGAGAGAGCACTACAATGTACATTTAGCCACCACAGCCTAAGGTTTGATTGACACTGATCATCCTGTACTCTGAGAGCTTGGCCCATTTGGGATTACATTAATTGTTAATTAAGCCCTGAAGAGTATGGGATAACACAATTCAAAACGCAGTTTTAATTGATCAGATTAATTATCTTAACAGCTCTATTCTAGAGTTTATTGACGTAGTGTTCTTTGACAACGAAACACAACATTAATTTCAAACATTAATCAAACAATTTTATAAGAAAAAAGAAAAGTCTTTAATTGTTAGGCAATTTTGTCATGTCTCCAGCTTAACTGCTGACATTCTGACTTGTGTGTCATTATTCATTCATTTGTCCGACCTTTATTAGATAAAGTATCCACATATGCATTTGACTGCATGAAAATGCACACTTGAGTTAATGCCACCTTATCACAGTATCACAGTATCATAAGGTTGGAAAGGACCTCTGAGATCATCAAGTCCAACCTATAACCCAACACTAACACCAACCCATCATCTAAACCATGGCACTCAGTGCCTCATCCAGTCTCCCCTTACACACCTCCAGGGTCGGTGACTCCACCCCCTCCCTGGGCAGCCCATTCCAATGGCCAATCACCTTTCAGTGAAGAACTTTTTCCTCACATCAAGTCTAAACTTTCCCTGACGAAGCTTGAGTCCATGCCCTCTAGTTCTGTCCCTGGTCACCTGAGAGAAGAGACCAACCCCTGCCCGACTACAACCTCCTTTTAGGGAGTTGTAGAGAGCAATGAGGTCTCCCCTGAGCCTCCTCTTCTTCAGACTAAAATTATATTCTTGTGTTCCATTCTTTATGTGGATGACTTTTGAGAGGATTCTGATTCCCACCTGAAATACAGTTTCCTTGAGCGTCATCTGTCTCCTGTGGTGCCTTTCAGTTCAGTTTTTTTGGCCTCATCTTTATTATTTGGAGTGAAGCAATCTCTGTTACCTGATTAGTCACAATATTAGCTGGAAACTCAGATGTCAGAGATGCTCTACTAGAAAATGCAATGCCGAATGAGAAGTCTGGTTTCTTGTTTTGGAAGATTCACACTGATTTTGCCATTGTATGGGAATGGATCAGGAAGGATGCGTTGGAAATAAGCATTCTATTTGAGGAATTTCCTGTGTGACAAAGAGAAAAGTGTCATTAGCAAGTTCTATTGGAATGCTTTACTAGTAATTTTTTTTTTCCCTAAGTGGCATTTTAATTCCAGTCCTTTTTAAACTCTGTTATTCTGTGGGAATATTTGAGGATAAATTGTGATCGTGTATTATATTTTGCTTTGCTGCTTTTTTTGGTACTGCTGCTGTTTTGGTACTGCTGCCCTTTTGTCTTGTGAAAGGCATTTGATTTAGTGTAGAAAATTTTCTATAGAAATACGGGAAGCCTGGTCAGGATTATTTATTTAAATCTGCTAAATTTAAATTTATTTAAATCTGTCACTGCCCAGGAGAATTCACATCTTTCTCATTTGTTTAGGCTATGCTGCATCTTTTACAGATAAGTCTGTGTAGTTCAGTAAGTCTGTGTAAACACCAAAAGATCCAGTATTTTTAGATACGATTCTCATATTTTCATCACAAATCAGTCAGTTGTACCACATTGCCTGGATTAATCTGTAGAAAAGTTTGATGACACTTTCTCAATTTCGTGATTCTTAGGGGAAAAAGCAATTGAAATTTAAATCATAAATCAAACAATTCAATGCTGCTTCATCTGAATTTCAAGTGAATCCTGATTGCCTGATGTATAAAAAGATTCTGAGATAATCAGAAATACAGTTCTTAGAGAAAGTTCAGTGTTTTGATATTTGATTTTTGTTATTTCACAAAATATTTTAAGAAATTTTATTATAAGCTTCAAATTACAGTTCGAGTAATTTTAAGTTTTGTGAATGTGTTTTTCTTTTGCATGTGTATGTCTTGCAGTTTTAAAATAATGCTGGTTTATGCTCCAGTAAAGTTTTAAGAACAATGCTGTATCATTTTGCTGAGGACATCCCTTGCAGTGCAGGCTCCTGTGCTCTTTTAAGTATTGCATTTACCAGACTTTTGCGCGTGTACAGATTCTGCATAGTATTTCAGTCTTCATATTTGAGGAATTAAGCAAGTAGGGCTTAAATAACTAAGCTTTGTGTCAACCCTTCCTACTTATAGTCAAATTTACTCATACAAAAATATTTTAATTATATTTATATAACTCTTCCTTGTCTTACTACACTCATTAACCCACACTAAGTGGTCACTGGAGCATTCTTTCATACTTTAATTACACATTAGAGTGAGTATATCTACATATTTTTCATGATGCATGAATACAGATGAAGCAGCTGACTTTAAATTCTGGGATCTGGTTCAAAGGAATGTGGTTGGATGATATTTACCATTGCTCAAATTGCTTAAATTACAGTGGTCTGCAGTTTTGCAAGTAGATTAAAGCAGTATTATTCCCTTCATAATGAAAATTCTTGGGAAATAATACAGTCTCATACAGAATCCAAACACCCCATGGAACCCTGCAGCCAGTCTCCTTGTCAATTCTGATTTTTTTGTTCATTTTTGTTTTGTTAATACTGCAGCAATTTCTGGCTATTTCAGTGAGCTGATACATTTTGTCCCATGCTGAAGAAAATCCAGTTGGATTTGTTCTCCCTCTCCATTACAAAAAGAGGAGAAAATCAATACTTAATTCCTAACTTAGTTTTATTAACAGCTCAATAGTCAAATAGAGAGATGGGTGTCATTGTTTTGATGTAAAGAGAGTTTAGGTTAAATTTATAAATTATTTTTTCTTGAGTCATTACTTTCAAGTCACTTTTCACTATTCTAACAGAAATATAAATTCACAAGTTCCTGTTGCTGAATCTCAGCAAATGACAAAATATCTTGATTATAAAGACTCTGTTAGCTCCCTCTAAACTGACACTGCATGAAATAAGATTTTCAGTCATAAATAAGGACTAATTTTATCTTTGCTGTGTTTGTGACAGACAACAGTGTACACCATTGGTTTAATTGAAAAGTGATTTGCTGAAGAAAGCCTTAGTTGTGACAATGAACATGAATTTTCTTCATTGTTCTGCAAAGTTTCCTGGGAGAATATTGATAGCTCAGATTAATTGCTTTCGTTACGGCGCTACAGTTGGAGTCAGGTGGGTGTGCAGCGCAGCGCAGTGCAATGCATGGCCTCTGCAGGACCTGAGACAATGAAGGCCTTTGTTAGGTACAGGTAGCGTTAATTCTAAGTTAAATCCAGCAACAACATTATTATAGGGCATAAAGCAAAAGAAACAAGCCACAACTGGGGAAAGAAACCCAGGTAATTATCCTTCATGAGTTAGCACGCACTTCGCTGTCTAGAAAAAAGGAGTTAGGTATGATTGTATGTTTTCTAGGTTCGTTGGTGGACATCTGTCCCTTGAGATGCAGCAACCAGTCATTACAGGTGTTATCTTTCCTGAACTGTTAAAAATATTGGAAGTGAGCCATGCATGTGAAAATGAGGTGCCTGTTTATGTGCTATCCATCTCTTAGCCCAGTGTTTGCATTTGTCCTCTTACATGCTCAGAGAGCTCAAGTTTATTATATGCAGATAGAATTTGTATTTGCTTGAATAACTCTTCCAATCTACTTAAGAGTTAAGACACACTGTAAAACCCCTTCATAAATAGCTAGTATTGCTCAGCTAGGTTAGCCTGGAGAAAAAGAGGCTGAGGGGAGATGTTATTGCTCTCTACAAGTACCTGAAAGGAGATTGTAGTGAGGTGGGTGCTGGTTCCTTCTCCCAAGTCATAAGCGATAGGATGAGAGTTGTGCCAGGGGAGTTTTAGATTGGATATTAGGAAACGTTTCTTTACTGACAGAGTGGTGAAGCCCTGGCAGAGGCTGCCTGGGACGGTGGTGAAATCTGCATCGTGGAGGGGTTCAAAAAGCATGCAGATGTGGCACTTCAGGACATAGTCTAGTAGGCATGTTGGTATTGTTTTGGTGGTTGTATTTGATGATCTTAAAGGTATTTTCCAACCTTAACAATTCTATGATTCTGAGATTATAATCGTATTATAATCATAAATAAAGATAATCTTCCGTATGTGTTTATCGCATTGAGGAATCAACATTGGATTACAATGATTTTCATTAGCTGTATGTAATTACTGGGTAGACAATATGGAAATATCTTGTTTTCTCCAGAGAAGACAATAGAATGAAATTTCTAGTAATCATTGCCAGTATAGATTGTGTTTGCTCAATGGTCAAAATTAATTGTTGCAAATTAGGTCAATGAGAAATACTTTCAATGAGTTTCAGATAAAAAGGGGAATAAAAGGTTTCCTTCTATAATAATTGGCAAATCAAACTCTGAAGAAATTTTTGGTTACTTGTACTTCTTGGTGTTATAACAGAAGTTCCTATTAATCATAGTGCACAACATTGATGATGTGGTAAAATGCAGTAGGACACATTTTCTGAAGTGCTAGACCTTGTAAAACATATCAGTAAGGTCAGAATTTCTTGAAAACATGTGAAAATGAGAAATTAATAAATTATCTTGTAGCATAAATCACATCTGTTTTGTATATGCAGATCTGGAAGCAAGCCATTATCACCTTCTGTTTGATTTACGTTCCGTGTTTTTCTAACCAGCTCGTATTTCAACATGTAGCTTTATTTCAGCTGTCTTGGTTCAGAACCTTGGAATTGTTGGGATTGGAAGGGACCTCAAGAAATTGTTTAGTACTACCCTCCTGCTTCACTCAGGGTTTCCCAGAGCAGGTTCCTCGGGACTGTGTCCAGTCTGGTTTTGAGTATCTCCAAGGATGGAGATTCCACAGTCTCTGGGCAACCTGTTGCAGTGTTTGATCATCCTCACAGTTAAATGTGGGCTTTTTTCTTATGTTTAATTGTAATTCCTTGTACTTCAGCTAATGCATTTTCCTCTTGTCCTGTCATTGGGTATCACTGAGAATAGTCTGGCTCTGTTTTCTTTACCTGATGGAGTTTCTTTTAGGAGCATTTAGACACGTTCAAAAACTCCTGCTGAGCCTTCTCTTTTCCAGATGAGACAGTCTCAGCTTTCTCAGCCCTCCACATGTGACAGGGCTCCAGTGCTTTAATGTTCTTTGTGGTGCTTCAGTGGTCTGGCTCTTGAATGCCTATGTCTCCATGCTAGAGATGCATTTCCTAATGCAGCCTGGGATGTGGCTGACCTTCTTTAATACAAGGGCACATTGTACACCAGGACCCTCAGGTCCTTTTCTGCAAAGCTGGTTTTCCAGCTGCAGCCACTTGCATGCTAAAGAATCACTGAAGTTCAAGCTGGTATTCCAAAAATAAGTCGATAATTTTAAATAACAAAACTTTATGCCCGCAGTGCTCTTTAGTGACTTTATTTGTATGAAAACACTGCCAGATAAGCCTTTATGTAAATATCTGTCACTTGAATTAATAGTGTTTATACTGAACAGAGCAGGCTTAAGAATTTGATCTTCAAGAAGCCAAGTCCTCATTTTTCATGAGCGAGTTCTTATGTGTTTTAAATATTCAGCATCTCTTAGAATATTAGCTGGACAAATAGAAGTGTAGCATTTCAAGAATCGTATCCCTTGTTTAAAGGCTAGATAGAATTTGATAATTTTTTTAAAGCATTTTGCCATTAGTTTTTCCTTCTCCAGTTTGTACTTTAATAGCCAGAAAATTTGGGTTGGTATGGACAAAAAATCTGTATTGTTGGCATGTTTGCAGAAGGGCATGTTTACATGTTACTCTCTAGTTTATCTCTTTTAAGAATGAATGGAGGAAATTCAACCCTGAACTGAGTGGTGTCTAATTTGAATTGCCTGTTTAGCTGTATTTACATAACAAGGCTTTTTCAAAGGATTTTCCAGTAAAACCTGGCTTCATATTTTTTGTGGAGATAAAAGGAAAAAAATTCACAGCAGTGAGATGTTAGAGCATCATCAATGGAATATCTTAAGCCCTGATAAGGCGCTAAAGCACAACCATTGTATCAGAAATACATAGACAAACTAATGCGAGAGTCTGGAGAAAAATAGGGCTGAAAGAAAGTTTAGGAAACTTCTCGTGACTGATAAGTTAAAGCAATGAGGAGTGGTTGTTAGAAAAGAGTTTCTTCAGCCTTGTGATGTCAGGAGGACAGGCATGGCACCGTTGCAGTGTGTGAATGCAAGGGTAACCAAACATCATCTCCATGGTGTCTGGAGCAACTATAAAATCTGTATAATTTACAACTTTGCAGATTTAGTTTGTATCTTAAGAACAGTTGATATTGGTGGTTCTGGAGCTGTTTGTAAGTAGATTTAAAAGCATAGGTTTGCACATCTATGTTATAATCAGCCTTTGAGTCAAATTCTTTTGTCTCTGCTGTACTTAAAAAAATTTTCTGTTTCTGTTGATTTTTTTTCATCGTTGCTCTTCTTTGTTTTGACTTGGTTCTGCTTTATGTGGCATACCTGAGCTACTTAAAGGAATGAGAAGATGACACTGGCTTAACAAAGGCTATAGTGGATATTGCCTCACCTGCAATTTATCTTCAAGCAAGTGCCCATTGATAAAGTGCATGTGGATACCACTGGATGGCTTTCAACACTGCCACGTGCCAAACTGGCTTTTTCTTTCCCAGTTGACTGCTGCTTCTTTTTTGAAGTGATAACTCAAAAGGCATCAGTGTTACAGCATTACATGTTCTGCTGCATCTGAATAGCAAACTGATGCTTGGTGGCTTAAGTTATGTTTTACAAACCATGGTTGTAACTCTGAACAGTAATTTTACAGAAGCAACAAATTAGTAAGGTCATTGGCACTATTATATTTACATACATGTTCTCTTGATAATGACTTGGGTGTGAACTTGAGAAATACGGATAAAATAAATTTAGACTATCATTTAATTGCAGCTCATATTCCAGTAGCTTTCACTAGGAACAAGTTCTCAGGAAATCTGTTGTGTTTATTTTCACTGCCTACTGTATGCAGTAATTTGGAGGTCAGGTTGTGTAATGAAACTGTGTAGATCACATTGATGGCAGCTTGATTTCACATCGCTGTTTTTATAAACTCATACTGGGCTGTTTGATGTGTTTCCGGTGTTGCTGTGAGAACATATTCCTAAATTGTATTTTAGATTATTTTGAAAACCACACCAGTAGATGATTGATATACAGGTTAGAAACTTTCTTTAGTTTTCATCCTTTTCCTCTTTTCAAATGAATCTCTGCATTTTTTTTGTTCCATTCCAAAGCATGTGACAAGGCACCTGCATATATTTCATCCTTTGCGTGCTTTCCCTGTAGACAGATGAGTTATGCATGCTGAATTAACAGCATTCTTCCATAAGGAAGGACAATTTTAAACATCTACCTAATATAAAAGAGGAGCTAACTCAGAGGAGGTTTTAAAAATACCAGGTACCACGTATCTGTTATCAAAACAGAGTTTGCATAGAAGATTGCCTTTCAGAGTTGAGCTGAACGTACTAGCAGTGCTTTCTCTTCTGCTTTTCAAGGTACAGATACAAAAAAAGATGTGGCCTCTTTTCCTTTTTTTCCCTCCCTTTTCTCCTGACTGTTTGACAAATTGTAGCTTTTGGGACACCCCAGTAGTTGATGAGTCATTTTGTGCTTAAAAATAGAATTCCTTGCAGCAAGGACACCCATTCCGCTTTTGCCGCGTGTGTCGTCTCTGACAGAGTCACAGGACCAGCTCTGCCATGGTAATCAAGCAACAAGCTGTCGATTCGGTAAAAGGCACAGCTGGAACCCAACACTGAAAACAAAGGAAAAGGAAATCCCATCTACGTGAACATGAATCCCCACATGCTTCCCCCCTTTCCCAGCACTTTGCTGACATGGCATCTTGGCCCGTATCAGAAACAGCACGGCCAGCAGGAGCAGGGAACTGATTGTGCCCCTGGACTCGATGCTGGTGAGGCCACACCTGGAACTCCGTTCAGTTTTGACTCCTCGCTACAAGAAGGATATTGAGGGGCTGGAGCTTGTCCAGAGAAGGGGAATGGAACTGGGGAAGGGACTGGAGAACCCCTTACAAGGAGCAGCTTAGGGAACTGGGGTGTTTGGTCTGGAGAGAGGGAGCCTGAGGGAGGAGCCTCATCACTGTCTACAGCTCCCTGAAAGGAGGTTGTAGCGAGTGGGTGCTGGTCTCTTCTCCCAAGTGACAGGATCGGGTGAAAGGAACTGGCCTCAAGTTGCACCATGGGAAGATCAGACTAGACATCAGAAAACATTTCTTCACTGAAAGGGTTCTCAGGCAGTGGCAGAGGGTGCCCAGGGAGGTGGTGGAGTCACCACCCCTGGATGTGTTTAAAAGAAGAGTGGATGAAGTGCTGAGATATATGGTTTAGTAGTGGACAGGTATGGTTGGTTTTCCAACCGAATGGTTCTATGGTTTGGAGCCTTTCTTCAGTAGCTGATGCAATGTAATGGACATCATTATCCCACCTTTCTCTTACTCTCTGCATTTCTTTAGTTCTTTCCTCTCCTTTTTTTAAACCCCCTGAGACCTGACAGAACACCATCTTCACAAAGGAAATTGTAAGATCTGATTAGTGTTTATGGAAGAAAAAGATAAAATGGAGCATTTCAGTATTGTTAACATTTTAGTTTTGATTGAGGCACATAAAATGCACGGGGAGAGAGCAGCAAGAGAGCAGTGATCAAATGATCAGCTGTATTCAGCGTAAGGTCCATGCGATAGGGTACCCTGTACAAGCCTCAGTAAGATAAAGAGCATAAAATACCGATGTGATTGAGTTAAGAAGGCAATTCGTTGCATTGTAGTAGGTCTTGCTCATTTGAACACTCATAAAGTTTTTATTACTTTTAGCAGACCCAGTACAATTAGAGGGAGTGGGGCAGACTTCTTCTGTAGCAAAATTGTTATCCTGTGATGCATCTATTCAGCTGCGAATTATTTGGCCTCAAAAATGAGGGCCAGCCACTTGTGTGGAACAGTTTGATGGCACAGAAAACCATATCAATGCAATGTTTTGCAGACTTGATTTTCTCACAGGATCTGCACCTTTTAAAGCATGAGAATGAGTAGATTCTATATAAGCTGGTTTCTTTGCAACCTGTATAAAAGAATTAATTCTTCTAATTCAGGAAAATGCAGAATTTATTAGAGGCGGTTGGATACCTGTAAGATACGTTAGATGATGCAATTTTAATAGCCTGGTGCTAATAGCCCTAAAACATATTGTGTTGGCCATGAGTGTTGTTCTTCTTACCCTTTTGACTTGAATGTTTTCTCAAAAAAAGTGCATTTTCTCTTTGCATATAATTATTAAATTTCTATTAATTATACTCCATCTCTACTGAAAATTATTAGCATTTTCAGCAAAGATGGCTCAGTTTCTATATTCTGTAAGAATATAGAATTGTAAGAATGGAGTTATATTGAGGATAGGAATTATGTTTTGATATTATCAGTTGCTCTGTATAAGGCCTGATAACACTTTTACAGTATTGCACTTCTACTGTAGATCTGGAAGTGTTGCGAAACTTTTGTGTAAAATTAGGAAAGAGGGTAATGAAAGTGAAAAAAATAGTGAAAGTGCCTTCAGGGTTATCTTGGCTTGCATTAATTAAAATGAAATTGCAACAGGGGCTCATAAATTCTTTGAACTATGAGCACTACCTTGAGGAAACATCAGTTGAAATGGATTTTATTGTTTACAGATTGGGAAAATTTTAAAAATAAATAAAACTAAGAATTAAACTCCTCCTGACCACTACTGGTGGTTGCTTATCTGTTATAAAATTATGACATTTCACATTTTTCATTTCATATTTAAATGCATATGAAGGTGTTGTGGTATCTTAGGTTGAGGATTTCTTATATATATGTCTAATTACAGTTGTTGTGGACTAGGAAGGAGAAATGGGATTGTGAAATACCACTGGAATTGGAATTTAAGTTAAAGGGCCCATGGTGATAATTTCATCACGTTTCTTAATATAGCAGTTCCTACAGTGTTTTGCTTTAAACAAATATCCTCTAGTCAGAAAGATATCCAGACTTCATTTTAAAGATGTGAGGTGATGCATAGTCTTCCATTTACGTGGAGAATGGCTTGCAGTGGTTAAGAGGCTTTGCTGTTACAAATGTATGTTAACTTTCACTGTAGTTGGCTTCATCTTCCACTTTCCTCCTTTTTTTTCCTGCTAGTGATCTTTCCACTGTAATATTTTGTAGAGATATCTCTAGGCATAGGCAAAACTCATTTTGATCTCCCTCCTTTTTTTTATGTTAACTGAGCTTACTAAGCTTATTTTCAGTTTCTTGAAATAATATCAGTTTTTAGGCTGAATCATTGTAGCAGCTTTTTATTCTGAACTCTTTGGCATTTCCATTTTATTTCTAACATTTTGATTAAGACGTTTTACAACTCAGATTGGAATATTTCTGAGATTTTGAGAACTTAAAAACTCCTCATTTTCTTCTCCACTGGTTACTTATGAAAGGCACCATAGCAATTTATTAAATGCAAAGTTAGTGTCATGCTCTCTGTTTGTGCTGCTGCCCGTTTAGCCAAAACAAAAACAATATTGTGCTATTAGTCATGAAGAAAACTCCTTTAGTTCGCCTTGTAGAAGCTGTTTATTATTTGAACTGAGGCCTGGGATTCAATTTCTTTCCAGCTGAGGAAACCTGCCTTCAGCCATAGCTATAGGCGTGCTCACGTGTTATTTGTGAGGGGTAGCACACTGCATAATACTTTATTTTTTTGTTTATGTACAGAAATCCCATTGCTTGAAGATATGGTCTTAAAACTCAAATTGATCTGAATAGTCTGTGCACACAGATCAGCACCAGTGCTTTGCCACAGCTGCTTTTATATTCTCTTTATTCTCCCAGTTTCTTACAACTCCTGTGATGTACAGAATAGGAAGAAAAAGGTACAAAGACTTTAATGAATAGAATAAAAAATTTGATTTTCTATTTGTCCTGCAGTAGGTTAGTTTGGGACTGTAAAAAAGAAAGAAGCAGAATAGTAGCCCACACTCTGTAAGTCAATAGAAAGAGGCATTATCTTCTTGGATATGGATTTGCTTTTTTAGAATAAATTAATAGACATAGAATCATAAAATACGACTAGTAAATTCAAGATATTTTATACTTCTTGACTGCTGAATCTGTAAGTAATCTGAATATGATTTTGTACAAATCATCACTGAATATAATATGGGATGTAGTGAATATAAACAGTATTGTTTGGAATATGTGTGATGAGTAGTTTTCTTTTTTTTTTTTTTTTTTGTTCTCCAGAAACTGTTGCTAAGTCACAGGGTTGTGAACACTGACAGGATATATTTTCCAGGACATAAATGGAAATGAGTCTATATTCTACTTAAACATCTGAATTCCTTAAGCAGAAAGAAGGCACTTGTTTCTGTCTCCTGTCAAGCTAGTATTTTAAACAAAGATGGGTAGGATTAGCTGGCTTTGAAGCAACCTTGAAGGGTTTTTTAATGAAGAGATGCTGTTGTTAGGTAGGTATGGTAGCACTGAAACCCGATAATAAAGTGCAGATGGAGTGTTTCTCAAAGCAGATTAGAAAGTGTAATTACTCAGAACATTTTATGTCAAATGCATTTCTGTGATGGACCTCAACCCCAAAATATATTTTTTTCCAAAGACAAACTGTACCTTCTCTCTCTCACCATCTGGAAACTAAGATTTGCAAATCATTGAATGGTTTCTGTTGGAGGGAACCTTAAAGCCCATTCAGTTCCAACCCCCTGCCATGGGCAGGGACACCTCCCACTGGATCAGGGTGCTCAAAGCCTCGTCCCACCTGGCCTTGAACACCTCCAGGGATGGGGGAATCTGCCTTTCTTGCAGTCTTTGTTGACACTAAAGCAGAGGTGATTTCTGAATGATATTTTGATGAGTTGTGGCGCCCGAACTGTAAAACATTCACCTATATATATGTGTCCTGTTCTCTGAAATACTTACCATTTACTGAGACTATGTATTGAAGACATTCTGAGATAGAAAAGTGTCTGTCTTTGCAGAACAACTTTACTGTTAGTGATTTATTGGTGTCCGTTTTCCTTATCACACCACAAGTGAATTGTCTACAAACCAGATTCTTTTCTTTTTTTGATTTAACTTCTATAGGTCAGTGAAAATCAACAAAGGATGAAATTGGTTTTCTGTAGTCAGTTATTTCTTTTTGGTTTCAGATGATTTGGGAATGAACTTTCCCAGCTTTTTAACAAGAGGTTTTTTTTTTCCCCCACCTTTTGGCTTGTCATAGCTGTTCTGTATTCTGTGCCGAAAGATTTGGTAGCACCTGTGTAAGGATAGCCAGGACTTGACCTAATGCAAATCCCTTTCTTCAAAGAATCTTTACATCATCCCCTTCAGAGACAACAGCATATGGCAGGTTGATCAGAAAAGGGTAGCAAGGTTACTGTATAAGCATAGTAGGGATTACTGGGATTTTAAAGGTAGCAGGGAACTTAGGAGAAATTCTGTTTAATTCTTCTCTCACACCCATGCAAGTCTGGAGAAACTTTACTGAAGCCAAAAAAGTTTCATAGTGTACATCTGGAATAAATGTCAAATGAATCAGGTTGTAATCCCTGACTTTTTAAGCAATGCTTGTCAGAATAAGATTTCACTTGTCTATAAATTAAAAAAAAAATAATTGCAAACATGAAAACAGAAGTTGTGTCTTTGTTAACAAATAGTTATCAAAAAGTAGTTCTTGTTCCTTGATTAAAACAATTGATGCTAAGGAACCTGTGTCCACACTGTACCTTGAAAGGGGTTTACTTCAGACTAGATCTAGTTGAATCTCAGGGAGTGAGGATTCTGGAGCGGTCGAGGGCTATTAGGTGTGTCCCTGGAGAGCATCCTTCTACCTAGTTTCATTGCAAAGGAATCTGCTTTGTGTGTTCTGACCTATTCTGCAATAGAAACCATACTTCAGTAGGCAGTCATGCTCAGGAAATTAACTTCAAAACTATAGTTTTGATCCAAACCAAAATGCTAGCTCTGAGAGCTTCCAGAGCCCTTCTGTTGTACGGTGGACTAAAACTACTGAACAAGGGGCAAATATTCGCAGGATATAGGGAATATTTTTAAAACCTTGTTAGCATGGGGAAAATCAGCATGTTTTTGTGGCTCTTAAACATCCTCTTAAACATCATAGAAGTCAGAATTCCACACATTCTTGTTGATAGCTTTGACAGTAGGATGAACAGCTGTTTATCACTGCTGTAAAGTGCTATATTTTTGTAATGAATCTACGCTATAGATTCATATATTTACATTTTTGTTTGTATTTTTTAAGAATCTTATCTGCTGTTATTTCATGAACCAAATTCACAGCTATTTTCTTTTACTTAAAGACCATACAATATATATTATTCATGTTGTAGTTAGGAGATAAGGTAAATGGGATAAGTCAGTGAGAATTCAGTGTGGGACATCTGAATTCTGTCCCTCAGTCCTGATGTGTGACCTGAGAGTTGAAGAAAACGTAATTTCTCTGTCTTGGCTTCTGTAATGCAGTGGGGTCATTTCTGTAGTTTGATGTTGCTGTATGAAAGACACGACATAGAAACAGTTATGAAGGTAATTGAAGATAGGAAATAAATTGATATCAATGCAGAAATAATTCTGTTAGGTTTTTTTCATTTAATAATGTTCAGCTTAAAAATGGGACCAGAAAAAAAAAAATCACTGGAAGGTCTTGATGTGAGTCAGTGAAGCTGAAGTTCCCTTTCCTCTGCTTACTCAGACATGAATAATGCCGGGACTTCCCAGAGAACTGAAAGGAATCTATTTTATATTCCCTGCCATGACTCTGCACGTATATCCGTGCCTGCTTCTTTTCCTGTTTTTGTAGTGATATGAAACTTCCCTTGATTTCAGTCTCTAAGAGAATTAATAGAAAAAAGAGACATAAAGGTATTTAAGATTGTGCTTCGAGTCCTACACAGTAACGTAGCTCTTGGGGTCACTGGTTATCGCTGATTTTACATGACAAAAGAATGATGATATCATTGGAGGAGGAACGTAAAAAAAAAGGTCTGATCTCTTGAAGCCTTACTTGAGAGAAATGACTGTGTCAAATACATAACATTTCTTAAAAAACTGAGATCATATGATCACGGAATGGTGATACTTCAGCGTTAATCATGTAAGTATGTGACCTTGGTTATCCGAAGCTGCTTGGTTTTTGGAAAATAAGTAGTGGCTATGCTTTTTTTTCCCATAAATTAAAAACTGGCTTAAATTTTCCAGGGTCCAGCAGTGTCAGGCATAAGTCACCTGCAAAATTCATTTAGGTAAAACACAAAATTCAAGTAAGTAATCTACAACAGACAAACATATACCAACCTAGAGAAATGTTTCTTTAGGGTTAGATTTAGGAGGGTTAAAATTTGCTATACAGATCTAATTCACATGAGGTACTTGATGAGTAGAGTGAATAAGAATTCATAAAAATTTTATCTATTGCAAATATGGCTATAATTTATGCATTTACATAGTTTTTATATCTTATTTACAGACGTGTTTATTACGCTGATAAGTGTTCATGTCAGCATCGGTTTCTCAGTGAAGACACAATAATGAAGCATTTAGAAATTATCTATCTGACATTCATGATTAATTCTTTATCAGAAATTAAGACATTAACTATACCTGCTAGATCAGTAAGAGGAGACATTGGCACACTGAGTTTTTCAGGGCTAATTTTGCAGAGGTGTGAACCTTCGCATGTCTTTGTCTGTAAAGAATGCATAATTTTTAATACAGTGCCAATATACTGCATAAAACAACCTGCAGAGTGCTTTACATCATGTTTTTATTGTGCTGGTTTTCCTGTGTCTGCTTAAGTCTCAGTGAAATGGACGATCTCTCTTATGTATGCACAATAGATTGTTCCGGTTGAAAAGAACAGGGGAAAAGAACACATTCATGATGTTTTAGTTAAGACAAAATGTTTTGCTCAGCAAAAAATACTCAGCCTTGCATTTGAATGGAGATAGGAAATCATCCAAATGCTTAAATAAAAACTGGCTTGATTTAATCTTTACATCCCTTTGCTGCTTATTGCAGATTCATGACACCAAGAGACTGCAGTAGCTTGGATTCGCTCCAGAGGTGGGACAGATGTTGTCTACATGTCTGCATTACCCAGGAGGTTTTCCTGTAGAAAGTGGGATTCCTGTAAAGATGGCATAGG
This sequence comes from Tapera naevia, assembly GCA_033556795.1. Lineage (NCBI taxonomy): Eukaryota > Metazoa > Chordata > Aves > Cuculiformes > Neomorphidae > Tapera > Tapera naevia. The sequence continues at coordinate 128,287 of JAUMJJ010000025.1, read as the reverse complement.
AAGGCCGTTGGTGCTGTTGGAGAGGCATGCACAAACTCAATAGCTACTTAGCTAGCCTCTCCTCCTTGTAATTCTCTTTTGTGGCTCTGAGAGTCCAGGATCCAGGTTTTCTGCCAGATCAGGCATCATGTGAGCTTTGCCTGTTTGGTAACTTGTAACTGAAGATCAGAATACAAGGTACTTGCTTTTCACCAAAACTAGTGATTCTAGGGGAGTGGTGGGATCTTCTGTGGCTTAGGAACAGATGAATTCATAGAATCATAGAATCACAGAATGGTTTGGGTTGGAAAAGACCTTAAAGATCATCCAGTTCCAACCCCCCCTGCCACTGGATCAGGTTACTCAAAGCCCCATCCAGCCTCGCCTCGAACACCTCCAGGAAGGGGACGGCCTGGACAACCTGTGCCAGTGCCTCACCACCCTTATTGTAAAGAATTTCTTCCTAATGTCTAATCTAAATCTTCCCCCTTCCAATTTTAAACTGGTCTTCTCTCATACTTTCACTACAAGCCCTTGTAAAAGATTCTTGTGCCAGATCTTTTCCCTCTGTGCTTTGGTTTTAGTAGGCCAAGTAATACTGAATTTCAAAGTCCTGATTGAAGGATGCATCTTTCAGATGGCTGAAGATGAATTTTGAGTTCCAGTAACATGAATCCTTCTGTGGACTTTAAAGTGGTCCAAGTTGCAATGTTTGACATCTTGTGGTTAGCGTGCTGACCTTCGTTGGACAGGATTCGCATCTTGGTGTTAGGTTCAGGGAAACTGTTGCTAATCACATCAGAGTCTAGTGACCCTGGACTGCTGTTTTGTGAAAAATTACATATTTTGGATGTAGAATTGAGAAATGTCATAACAAGTTCATTTCTTTTATTGGCTTGTGATCTTTTCTTGCTTGTCCTTTTTATCTGGAATAGAAGTTCTACTTTGAACTGGCAACAAGGTACCATCAAGATGGCCAATGATGGTAGTAACAGTCATATGAGTTGTCCCATGATATGTGATGGTGATTATGGTCACATCAACGTTGGTGTTTGTGAGGGCTGGATTATTAGATTAAATGTAAATTTAAAGTAAGTGCTCCTTAAGTTATAAAACTCTGCTTTTTTAATCTTGTGACTATAAAACTCAAAACTTTTGCAATGCAGTTTCTTCTGTTGTCACTGACTGATGTGTTGATCTGTGTGAAAGAGAAAAGATGTCATTTACTGAAGTTGAGCTCCCTAGGACAGATGACAAATTGAATTGGCTCGTACAATTCAGTGTAGTGAGCGGGTCCCTGAATAGCAGGCTTCATTTAACTAGCTACTCAACTGCATTTACTTGGATCCTTATTGCATGAAACATTTTTCCACTCAATTTAATTCTAAACTGTGGCAAGCTGGCACTACAGAGAGCAAAATATTTTGAAGTTGTCTGAACTCAAGAGGTTGCACCGTTTCTTTCTGAAACACTGGAAATACAACCAGATTTCCACTATAAAAGATTTCGTGGCAAGTTCTTAGAATCATAGAATGATTTGGGTGGGAAGAGACCTTAAAGCCCATCCAGTTCCAACCCCGTGCCATGGGCAGGGACACCTCCCACTGGATCAGGTTGTTCAAAGCTCCGTCCAACTGGGCATTCAACAAGTACAGGGATGGAGCAGCCACGACTTCTCTGGGCAACCTGTGCCAGGGCCTCCCCACCCTCACAGGAAAGCATTTCTCTCCAAGATCTCATCTCAATCTCCCCTCTTTCAGCTGAAAAGCGTTCCCCCTCATCCTGTCCCTGCACTCCCTGATAAAAGCCTCTCCCCAGTTGTGTATTTAATTTAAAACCCAAGAGTAAACAACCTGGTGCTTTTCTTTCTAATTTCTTTATCAAACTTCACTTTGGGTAGTTGCCACTTCATAAAGAATATTCTGGCAGGTGCAATTTCTTTTTACAGAGATAGCTGCTTTTACACATATTCTCAGTGCAGTTAATATTATGTCCCTTATGACCTCAGTTTTTCAAAAATTAAATAAATTGGCAGATGATGATATGTCTGCCAGAATTCTAATTATTTAGAAGGCTTAATGATAATTTTGTGGATAAAAAGATGTTCATCATGGGGTTTTTTGGGATTATAGTGAATTCACATGAAAAATACTGAAAATATTTGTGGTGTTGAAAAGATTTCTGTTGTTGAGGACACCTTATTCAAAGGTATAGGTTGATTTTTTTATTATTGTTTTTTCCCCCCCACTGGAAATTATTTTCTCCTAAAGCAAATAAGATATATTTGTTTCTGAAATGAGAAACTCTGTTGACTGAAGCCTATGAAAATGAGCACACCAGGAGAGATAAAGATAGCCAGGGAGTGATTCTTCCCACTATACAATATTCTTGTGTGATTACTGGGCGTATTATTGTATGAACTTCCTCCTTTTTCTGGCAAAGGAAATATTTATTTTGCCAAGTCTGAAATGCCTGATGATACTTCAGGGCATGCAGATGATTAAAAAAAAATCTGTAGCAAAAGTCATTTTAGAATGCTGAGGATGGGATAGAGGAGTAGTCATAAAGCTGTGGATTATATAAAGTCAGTTAGGCCGGGTTTGGGTTTGTTTCATTTTTTTATCAGGTTTATTGCGCTTAAGGAGCAATAAATCTGTTGGGATAATGTATAAAGGCTATCATTTTATACATGTGAAACTTTTCTGAGTGTATTATTATCTTAATTATGACTTTTTTATGTCCTTTTAATAGTAATAATGCTGTGCTTATAGAAAATAGAGCAGGTATGGCTGGGAGAGAATGAGCAGTAATTATCTGGAACCAGTAATGAGTCAGAATATGAATTGAAGTGGAGTCCTGGTCTTTCTTTGTACATGTACAATTTCTTAATCAGAAATGAGCAGCCAAAATATCTAGTGTCAATATTATACTGAATGGAATTTGGAAGTTTTAAAATTAAAATTCTAATAAGTATGTCCAGACGTTTGTTTAAACAAGTAGATAAAGGACTAAGTTTAGCATTTTACTGGAAAAATGACATTAATGTAATTCATTGTGAATGCATTATTGGTATTTTCTTACTGAAAAAACCCTTAGAGGTTTTGTTTGCTTCAACTTCTTAACTATGAGTACATATAAATAAGGTTTGTTAATAAGATAAATATGTTCTAAAACTCTAAAATGTTTGGTTACGAGATGTTAGGTGCAGGTACCTTCACTTTATTTTCTAACTTCACTTGTTTTTTAATCTTTAGGGAACACATTACATTTGTTTTATTTTTAAAGTGCAGGTTTTTTTGATATTAAGTCCTATTTACAGTTGACTGGCAAGCAATTATATAGGAGCTACGTATCTAAGGACTACATTGGTTTTTATTTAACGCATACGATTTCATGAATCAAATGCTTGTTTTTCTCTGAATGTTAGCACTCAGCACTGGTTTCATTGAAACTTCTATAAGAGCTTAGAAGGACTGCAGGCAATTTGATAAAAGCACAAGTAGATCATACTGGGTATATCAGGATTTCAGCATTTCATTTTTCATGATCTGTGTCAGAGCAGTTATAATTTCCTGCTTGTCCCCTTAAAAATGTAATAAGAAGTCAGGAAAAAGATGGTGATGTGTGGGATTTACGTGCCTGTTTTTTTACAGTTCCTTGATATTATTCTGGCAAGCTCTTTGAATGATGTGGTGTTCATTTTTCTCTCTTACCATTTAAAATTAGAGAACACAGCACGTAATATCTCTGGATATTAATCTCGATGTTCTTCTCTTTATAAATAATAAATCCTATTAAAAATATTATTCCTACTTAATAAAATCAGTAAATAATATATTGTACTGGAATATTTGTGTGAAATGAATGACCCCCAGTGGTCATGGTGAAGATTACCTGCTGGCAGTTACCACTTCCTCACAGCAATAAAAATGGAATTATTTTAGATAGGGCACTCTTGATAAATTATTTTCATACTAAGAAATCACTTTCAATATGCAATTGCAACAGATCTGTCCTGAAATGTGTATTTTAACAACTAAGGAGACTGCTACATGTAGAAAATAATGAGAATAGAACAAATATAGCTGGATATTGTTCAGAGACGATCCGTGCGTACAAAGCCACGATCTGCACTGATTCGTGTTTGGGCATTTCACAAGTATATTTGTTTTATCATGTTTTTAAGGGAGATTAACTTAAGATTCTTATAAAACAAAATGAAATGGCACCAGGAGGACCTTGTAGGCAAATAATTTTGATGTCTGCTTGTCATAATGTAGCGTTAATGTTTTGAATTATAAAATAATATTCCCTTAATTAGATATTATTAAGCACAGACACAGAACCAAGCATTTTCTCTGCAAACACCCTCTCAGATAATACAAAAGGAAGATCTTATTCATCCAGATAAAATCAGAACTGTAGGAATTGGAGATTATTGGCAGCTTAGAGGATCAGGTGCTACATACTGCTTGAATGGATCTTTGCTTTCTTGCAGTTTTTTTGCCCTACAGAAAGTTTATTTAATAAGTCTTTAATATCAATATATGTGTTATGCTACGTAAACTATTATTGTCTGAAATACAAAAGATATAATAATGTTTCTATTTTTTTTTTCCATTGGGTTTTTTATTAAGCCAAGGTTATCAGTTTGTAGTACATAGGGATGTTCTCTCCTATACACTTTTCTCTAGGTTTGTCTGTGTGCATTCATACACGTGCATCTGTTTAAAATCCTGTGTGTTCTGTAGATAAGCACTAAACACAAGTAAAGCAAAGAAGATTCACAGCCACTCCACTCTACATCAGATTCAGTTTTCAATCAAAAGGCGGAGAGAAAAAATAGAACTCTTTAGGGTGATAACTTGCCCTCCTTTTCCAGATTTTAATGATCCCCATTTGTACTGAATTTCAGTGCACATCAGTTCTGGAAGAAGCAATAAGAAAGAATTGCAGGTTAGAAACATAGTTTTAAGCAGCAGATCGGATTCTTTGGCAAGCTGAGGCTCAGTTTCTGGTAAAAATGGAAGTGTCATTCATTTTGCACACTGTCCTTAGGCTGCTTACTCCCACTCACGCCAGCTGCCAGATCTTTTCCAGCCCCCACTCGGCATCTGATGTAAGTTTTTGCATCAAATGCTGATAGAATGGAATATACTCTGTGGACTTTAATCTGATTCAAGAGACTGACATCTGCTAACACAAAAGGAGACCACCTGAGATTGTGGAATTTAAAATAGATCCCATGCAGCACGAGGAAGGAATCATGATGTGATTGTGGTGTAAGTCACAAGGAATTCTCTAACATAAATTCAGAGTCAGTTCAAAGGAACTAGTAGAGAAATACACGAGAGACAGAAATAAATTCTTCAAATCCATGTGTCTGGGAAGGCATTACAAGGAGATGTGGAGGCTGGATGGAGAGTAGTGTGTTCAGTTCTGCGCCCCTCAGTATAAGAAGGACATTGAGGTGTTGGAGTGCGTCCAGCGAAGGGTGACGAGGCTTGTCAAGGGACTGGAGAACAAGCCCTATGAGGAACGGCTGAGGGAACTGGGGTTGTTTAGCTTGGAGAAGAGGAGGCTGAGGGGAGACCTCATCTCTGTCTATGGCTGCCTGAAAGGAGGCTGTGGAAGAGCGAGTGTTGATTTCTTCTCTCAAGTGGCAGGTGATGGGACAAAGGGAAATGGCCATAAGTTGCTCCAGGGGAGGTTCAGACTAGATATTAGGAAGAATTTCTTTACCAAAAGGGTGGTCAGGCACTGGCAGAGGCTGCCCAGGGAGGTGGTTGAGTCACCATCCCTGGATGTGTTTAAAAATTGGGTAGATGAGTTTTTGAGGGACATGGTTTAGCAGAAGATGGGTGTGGTTGGACTCGATGATCTCCAAGGTCTTTTTGAACCGGAAGATTTTATGATTGTATGGCAGATGCAACAAGAGCAAGATAAGCCTCAACACATTCTTTATGAGACTACAAAGCTTTAAGAGACCAACAGAAACAGAGAGGAAAAGCAGAAATCCAGGCCACTGTATTCAAATACATAGATCCACAATTTAACCAGAAAGTGAGAAGAGAAAAGGTGTTTCAGAAGGGGATGTGTATATATAACATTCATCCCACAGTTTGAGAAGGGTAAGTAATGGTCTGTTGTTGATTGTATATTGCCCATTGATTTATGTATTGCCCATAGTGTGAGAAGGGGATCTTTTTACCTCTTTGCATTAGTCTAGGAAAGAATAGCAACTGCACCCCACCAGATCTTAGTCTTTCCATTAGGTATTTGAATTTTATAAATGAAAAAGAGGGCAACTTACAACTTGAAACTCATTATTTTGACTGGGGAGGAGGTCAGTGTTATTGGCATGTTAATATATAAAATTAATTCATTAGAAATGAATTCATTAAATTAATTAATTAATTTCTGTATGCTTTTTCCTAAAGAATATTTTTCTATGGTACAAGTTCAGTTAGCGCAATTCTTTAGAGGGTCCTTGGACTTCAGGTCTCCAAGACACTGTTGATGTTCGAGTCATGCTGTACCTATTCAGAACATAAAAGCATTAGAGGACTTGGCTCAATCTAACAACCAAATACTTTTCATAAACTCTGAGAGCAGAGAAAAGAGCTTATCAAGCATTTACAGGTATGGTTTAACTCAGCAGGGCTTTAGAAACTTTAAAATAAGTATTTTTTTTAAAGTTATGGTGATTAAGGACATAAACCCAGCATTTTTAGTTCATTCCTCATCAGTTGACCTCTGTGTAAAGTCAGCATCAGTGCTGCTTATTTTCCTAACCCAAGTGACTTTAAACAGAGCTAGAATTTAATGTAAACAATTTTGTAGTATTCTCTTCAGTGTTATCCCCATCTTTAAGAAGCTGAATTTACGATATAGCAAAATGACACGAAACTCATCTTCTTTAGTAGTGGTATCAGAAAATAAACAATATCTAGCCAGCCTTACAGTGTTTATGTAAGCTCTGATAAGTGAGCCATGGGAATTTTGTTTTCCTACCCAGAGCTGTTACCATGTCCCTTGGGGCTACTTAGTGCACCACAGTGTGCTGCTTCTATTGAAATGCTACATACATATTTATAAAAGTGTGATAATGATTCATTTGTCATCTTCATGGATCTCAAAACATGTGCTCAATGGGTTTAGAGTACCTAGATCCAGAATTGTGATTATGGCTCATCTTTATTTCTTGGAGTGCTCTAGCCAAACTGATGGGACCTGACATCAGACAGGACAGCATCAGTGGCAACCCAAAAGAAAGAAACTTTTCTAGGTGAACATCAGAAGGAGGAAGGAAAGTTTTGATTTGCTTATAAAAGCTAAGTGTATTCAGACTCTGAAGATCCGTAAGTATTTTGCTGGAGGCTTTGAGCGCCCTGATCCAGTAGGAGGTGTCCCTGCCTGTGGCAGGGGATTGAAACTGGCTGGGCTCTAAGGTTCCTTCCAACCCAAACCATTCCATGATTCTGTGCTTAAAGAGAACTGTGATTTTTTTTTTTTCCAAGTGATACATTACATGGTTCACAACCTCTGAAAAACAAGAGATTCCTCTCCTTATTGGGACATTTAACCTGTGTAGGTATAGTATAGACTAGAATTTCTGAAGTTGTTTATTATTAAATCATTCAGCAAACCAATTTATTAATGGATGCGTTTTTCGCAAGATATTTGCACAAAATTTGCAGAAATGCTTGATAGGATCATAAAATTGGGTTGAAAATGTTTTTTAAAAGAATTTTTTAGCGGCTGTAAGTATAGGAATTTTATACATATCTGTAATGAGCAGATCTGTGCTGAGGAGATGGTTCTGCAGCTCTGTTAGCTGGCTGAAGTAGTTATGTGAGCTCTTTTTATTTTATAATGTTATTTTACAGGCTGTGTGTTTTCAAGTGTTCTTCTACTTACAGTGCCTCTTCTTATTCTTTCTAAGGTAGTAGCTTCCTGACTCTGAGCTAAATGTCCTTTCTTTCAGAAGTATTTGAATGATGCTGATTTTACAGGTGCATGAAATAAGAATTCACATACATGTTTGGCAAGTAATTCTCATTTTTATAGGGCTTTGTCTTAATGTTTTCTCTAATCCTTGAAAGAGGGGTTGAATTATATCTACATATTTATCCAGTTATTGTGTAGTAATTTTAGTCATTGAACATATTTGAGTCTGTCACTTAGAAGAGGTCCTAGAACGAATACAACAGAAGTGCATTTTGTGTTCCAGTGGCTGCAGACAGATAAACCTGTTTATGTGCATACCTTAAGGGACACTCTACAGTGTTTGACAGAAGCATTGTAGGGACCTACCCAATTTGTTTATTTTATTTACAATGCTGTCAAAGGGACTGCTGAATTTGCTGGGTTTATTTTCCTTTGAAACTCTGGTGTTTCTTGATTAGCTTCAGAGAGATCACCAAACACCCTCCAGATATTAGCAGTATTTTGCCAAATGCTGATGTCTTATATGTTCTGTCAAGTGCATGTCCTCTCATTATTTTTCATTCACGGTCGCCCTCCATATGTGTATTTTATGACTGGCTTTTTTGTAATGTTAACCTGTAATAACTCTCTTCAGCAAGAATATGTTCGTTCTCTTGAAGTACCTTACAGTGCAATTGAACTGTAGAATTCTGCCATATCACCCCGTACGCAAAAAATGTGTGTTTTCTTAGTTTTCTGTGTTGCTTCAATGCTTTAAGCAACCCTAGAGGAAACATGAATCCCTTAAACTGCACATTAACGAATCATTGTTTAACATAGTAGTAGTTTCCTTAAGTCCTCTTATTTGAGTGTAGTAGAGCACCATTCTTTGTGTATCATGGAAAAGAAGATCAACATCTCTTGTTAAATAATTCATAATAGTATTGATCACTCATATCAAGACTGAAAACTCTTTACTCATGTAAGTCCTTGTCAATAGATTACCGTTTTAAACTAAGCACCTTTCTTCAGTGTCTCAAACCCATTCATTAGACAGCCTTTGACAAATTACATCAGAGAGCTGGCAAGTAATTGGTTGGGTATCACACCACGGGCTAGAGTTTATTTGTGAATGATTCCTTTTGGCAATGTAGCCTCTAAAAATTTAATCTTTTCCTTGTGTTGGAGAGTAGAATCATTCTAACCTAGGGGAACGGAGCACAGTTCTGCTATGATGGGAATACCTTTCTTTGATGTGAATAGAATGTTTTCAGAGAATATTTACTTTCTGAGAAGAAAAGAAAAAAGAGCTGACTATATTAAATTATCTGAATGCAGCTGATGAAGAGCTGTGTACATTTCAAAACAATACTGGCTAAAGTGTCTTATATTTTTTGATGGATTCAATGTATTATCTGCCTGACTTGCGTGTCTCAGACTGTGATCACTTACGTTAATGTTTTGTTGATCACTTGTGGTCTGGTTTGTATACAAATTTAATACTAAGTATATTCAGAAAACTATTAAATAGATTAGGAATCGTTGGTTCCATTCATAACAGGATTAGATGAGAACATTTATTTAAATTAAACTAAATTTCCATGAATTTGTTATATATATGGGTAGGGCACACAGATGTTTCCAATCTGCAAACACCAGCTATCTCTTGAAGTTCAATATCTGTGGTCTGGAAATTGTACTGGAACATCTTCTGTGTGTGCAAGAGCTATAGTGTGGCCCATGCTGGTTTTTACAGTTTGCAGTGAGCCTTGAGGGTTTAACAAAACTATGATTGAACCACCAAAAAATCTAGCCAGGGGTATAAGAAGTCACCATATCCAGCTGCCGAAGAACTGTGATGTATTCATGGATAGGGAGGAAGGAACTTAGTGGTCTGTTTTAGGGGTGCTTTTTTCTGTTTGTTTGTTTTTGTTTTCAATGAAGCCCCTTTCCAAAAGCAAGTTGGATCAGTTCACTCCAAAAGGGAATGCTGAAGCAAACTTCCACCCAGCTGTTGCTCTTGCAGTGTTAGGATGGCTCTAATGGACCTGCCTGCATAACGTACGTGCTATATATTATTGGAAAGAAGTCTGTCATCTGTAGCTCACATGCATTGGCTCTTCCTGACACATTACACATGGAGACATCTGTTGACACTTAAAGTGTTGTTAACAGCAGAGATCAGAAAGACGTGGCACGTGATGGCAGTTGTAGCTGCCAGCAGCTCAGATTGTATTACATGGCAGGCTTGGAAACCTCGATTAGACTCTGTAGGGTGTCAAAATACAGGTAATTTGACAACGCTGGCTGAGGAGTTTGTGGCTAGAGAGCTGAAGGATTTTTGACTTGTGAATTAAGGGCAGATGTAGAACTTCAAAGCTATGGACTTACAGCAAAGCTGTCTTCTGTAATAATGGTGATGTGCATCCTTTAGTTCTTGGGGAACCTTTCAGATTTCCATTAGCTCACTGGTTGGCACCAAGAACGTTGTTATCAAGAGAACTCACTGCACAACTTCAGTAAGGTGCCACTGTGATGCTGAATCCCTTGGAGCATTCAGGCAATCCCGCTATGTAAAGTATTTATAAGGGAAGAAATTGATAGAAAAGGAAAGACATCCCAGCACTGGCTAATCTCTTTGTAATTAATTTCTCCTAAGACATGTTGATAATGATGTGTTTGACCCTAAAAGTAACAGTATGCTGCAAAAAAAATTGATAGTTAAAGGTCAGACTGCTTGGAGGGCTAAAAGCTCTAAGTGTTTCAGGAAACATGAAGCCAAGGAGTTGGTTTCTGCAGCTTTCATTTCAACACTTGCTCTTTAAAACTTATATCTAGGTAAGATTCTATCAGGATTCACAAATTAAGATGTTTTAAAAAATGGTAAGAATCTGTATATCCTTTGGAACCCGTGTTAATATTAGTGATAAATTTTAATTCTAGTATTTAAATCTGTAGAGCCAGTGTTGTTATGAAATATCATTCTTTTCTTGACCTTTTGTCAGTGTTTTCTCAAGAAAACCACAACATAATTTCTGCAGCCCAGTTCTCATTCCAGTACCTTTGTGAGCTGAGTTCAGAATATTTTATTCCTGCATGCATTCATGTTGCTTCTCTCTGTTATCAAATTACCATTTAGCACCTTACCTTGACTTTCTTTTTTTTCATATTATTGTTGTCTTTTAATATGAGAATAACTTCTGCTAAAATTTGTACTAATATGCTTGGTTAAAATGCCCTCGTACCTAAACCACAGGAGAATTATATTGCTTTTTTTGGGGAAAAAAGATCAGAGTATCCTCTGAAAAAGAGCAGGGTATCTTTATATTACAAAATAGATCAAGAAAACACAGTCCCTCTTTTCTATAAATTTTTATGTGCGATCAAACTACAACTGAATGTTTGCCAGTGCCTTCAGAATGCATAGGATATATTGGAGGAATGGCATTTCCTTAATTATACACATTTTTGTAATTACTTTTTCCCTTTAATGGAAAGTAACACTAGGTACTGATTACAAAATAAAATAATGCAGATAAAAGCCCACTTTGAGTTTGTTCATCTCATTTATGTCCTCAGCATAGCAGCTGTAAGATTGTATTTTTGTCTTCCTTTTCTTTTCCATTGCATAAAGCCCTGTAAATTAATTTTTATTGTGAAAGTCAATTTTGAGAGCACTTACTGGGGAAGACAGATTAAGAAAGCAATTTCACAAATAATATTTTGTAGCTTTTACTTAAAAGTAAAAGCAACAATTTATAATCTTGCAGCTCCTGGCCAACTTCCCATACATAAGCCTGCAATAATATTTCCATCCAAAAAATCCCTTTGCATCTCAGCCATTAAAATTTTCCACAGGGTGAAATATTCACTTGCTAGGTTTTGGCCCAGAAAGAATTTAATTCTGGCACCAACAAGCCTTAATGGCCAGGACGAGCTGCCCAGGGGCCTCCCTCCACCCCCGAATGGTTTGGATTGGAAGGGACCTTAAAGCCCATCCAGTTCCACCCCTCCTCCCATGAGCAGGGACACCTCCCACTGGATCAGGGGGCTCAAAGCCCCATCCAACCTGGCCTTGACACCTCCAGGGATGGGGCAGCCACCACTTCTCTGGACAACGTGTGCCAGGGCCTCCCCACCCTCACAGGAAAACATTTCTTCCTGATATCTCATCTCAACAGCCCCTCTCCAGCTTTCCTGTAGCCCCTTTCAGTACTGGGAAGCTGCTTTAAGGTCCCCCCCAAAGCCTTCTCTTCTCCAAACGGAATAACCCCAACTCTCTCAGCCTGTCCTCCAGCCCTCAGATCATCTTTGTGTCCTCCTCTGGACTCTCTCCGACAGACCCATGTCCTTCCTGTGCTGAGGACTCCAGAACGGAATGCATGACTCCATGAGGTCTCATGAGAGCAGAGTATAGGGGGAGAATCCCTTCCCTTGCCCTGCTGGTCTTACTTCTGATGCAGCCCAGGGTACAGTTGCTTTCTGGGTTGCAGCACACATTGCTGGCTCATGTCGAGCTCCTCATCCACCAGTACCCCCAAGCCCCTCTGTTCAGGGCTGCTCTCAATCTGTTCATGGACTGAGATGGGGGTTGGTGTGTATGTGAGGTTTTTTTCAACACATACATGCCTGAAGTTGGAGTGCAGTAGAGGGTGTTGGCCAGGCTGTAGGAATGCTACCCCAGCCTGGTTTGCCAGTCGTAGTGGGAATTTCCCTCATCCATCTAGACCTCCTCCCTGCCTGTCCTCCTGATCACCCTTGGAGAGACACATTTCTGGCAGCACTTTGCTGTAGTGGTCTGGGTTGATGGCACTGCAGGGGGACCCCACTGTGCCCAGACCTGTGTCATGAACACCCTGGGCCACTGGTTTCCCCCAGGGACCAGCCAGCCTCTCTGTTTCCTGGTGGTCAACATGGGATGGGCCTCCTGGGACGCCTGGGCAGGGAATCCTGCAGGGCTGGCCAAGGCCATGGAGGCCTCCTGGTGTCCTCAGGGCTTGGAATTTCACAGTGTTAAGGGATTTCATCCACTTTTGTGAGATGTGGCAATGCCGCAAACGTGTTTTGAATGTTTAGACTTTTCAGTGATAATTCAAATAAATAAAAATCAGTTTAAATTCCCAGCCAATCCTAAGAAATAACCTGAGAGCCTGGCAATAGTTCCCAGTCATTTTAGCTGAGAGAGGAGGAAAATAAAAAAAAAAAAAAGCAAGCCTTCTGTTTCAAAATCTGGTGATCAGCTTAAAGCTCAACATGTGAAGAGGTACCAGCATGCTCTGCCTGGAATTTGCTAGAGAATCTGTGGAGACTCGGTTGCTGAAAGCAGTTAAAAATGAATTTGGGGTGTGTTCACAAGTCCAGGAGATCTTAAATTAAAATAATTAATTGCCTCCCTTGGAATAGTTAATGTAGTCTTTGTATTAAATTCTAGTCTATCTTCCTCTCAAGTTCTCTCTCGTATTTCTTCCTTTAAGCATTCCTTTTAAGTTGTAATAAAAATGTTAAGCTTTGTGGATAATGCCTTTTTGTGGTTACTAACCAGGCACAGAATACTGGTTTGTTTTTTGTTTTTATCCTTAAAAATCTCCCTAGTGATTTTTTACCACATTATTACATACTTGTACTCTTCTGTGTCATAATAATGTGATTTCGTGCAAGTAGAATACTTGTTAGTTTCACCATGAGGTAGTGCAAATACATTAATTATATTTAAAAAATTATAGTCAGCTACAATTTACTTCAACACCAAGAAAATATTTATGTTGGAAAGTCTGAGATTATTAACTCAGGAAATTGTGGCTTGGACCACAATTGTGGACCAAAACACAGCAGGGTTTTCATGTAGCCCCAAAATTTTCTAGGGCATCCAGGGAGAATGGATGGTTTTCCTGCTGTGCTATATGTTACTGTAGACACTGTGAGTCTGCAGGATCAAGGTTCTAATTGATTAGCTTTTCATACAATCATTAAGGTTGGAAAAGACCTAAAATCATCCAGTCCAACCATCACCCCAAAGCCACTGTGCCTACTAAACCACGTCCCAAACTGTCGTGTCTACACAGTTTTTAAATACCTCCAGGGATGGAGATTCCACCACCTCCCTGGGCAGCCTCTGCCAGAGCTTCACCACTCTTTCAGTAAAAAAATTTATCTAATATCCAGTCTAAACCTCCCCTAGTACAACTTGGGGACACTTCCTCTCATCCTATCACTTGTTGCTTGGGAGAAGAGACCAGCACCCACCTCACCACAACCTCCTTTCAAGCAGTTGTGGAGAGCAATGAGGTCTCCCCTCAGCCTCCTCTTCTCCAGGATAAATTAACCCAGTTCGTTTGACTGCTCTTTATAAGACTTGTTCTTAAGCAAATCCAAGGTAAAATACAGAATATGATATGAGCGTAGACTAAGGTGAATAAGAACTGGGATGGGAAAAAAACAAATAAACGTAAACCTATAAACCTAATTTTACAGCTGGAGGAAAGAGGAGACAACCCAGTATATTAATTGACTTTTTAGTAATTTGTCTTTCCTATAGAATCAGTGCTCAGTTTTGGGCTTTCATATCCTCAGTATTTGTTTTGTTTTGTTTAGTAATAGTTAAAGTGAAGTGCATAGTTGCTGATGGTTTAATATGTCTCTTTGCAAAACTGCAGGTTTGGTTGAATGTAGCTCAGATTACGTGTGTGTAAGAAAGGTGTTTGTGTGACGAGCATAGGAAATGTAAAGTTTTGTAAGATAATGGCAGTAGAGCAGAGTACTTCAAGTTCATTTTCCCTAGTGACGATTGGAAAAACAGTCTCAGGAAGAAAAGACAATAAATTTTCATTGTCCATGCAATGAGCTGATCATTCCAGCAACAGGTGTTGTGATTACAAATTGTATCTAATGGATTTTATGATATTTGTTGTTGTTAGTTTTGGCAAGCCTGAGGCCTATGCGTCTTAACCTTTAAAACCTCTGTCTTCTCTGTGCTATGTAAAATGAGAAAGCAATCTCTTCTCCACCACAGTAGAGTCAAAAAATATATGAGTGTACAGAACACACAGAAAAACAAGTAGAAGGAAGAAAAAATTGAAAGAAAAGAATTAAATGTGTCTCTTCACCACTCCCTTAAGTGATGTGATCATTTGACCCATGCAAAATAAATTAAGGTGACTAAGCTTATTAATTTTGGGCAATATTTCAACCTTCTTTTTTGGATCAAGAGCTCTGGCTCGAGATGTAATGATTATTGTCTTATTTGCCAGATCTTTCAA
The DNA here is from genome assembly GCA_033556795.1 of Tapera naevia. Classification (NCBI taxonomy): domain Eukaryota; kingdom Metazoa; phylum Chordata; class Aves; order Cuculiformes; family Neomorphidae; genus Tapera; species Tapera naevia. Next base: position 113,123 of record JAUMJJ010000025.1, on the reverse strand, counting down.
AATATTTGGGACTCCCACGACTTTCTGTCACTTTTTGGCAGCTGCTCATGATCTCTCAAACAGCTGCTGTTAGCTCAGGAATTCCTGGCTGATTTTCTTCCAAGATTGCCGTTGAAGCTCCAGCTGGTAATTGTGGGTTGCAGGCCTCACCTGCCTCCAACAGCACCTTCTGTTCACTGACTGTGTATTTCCTAATAGCAACGCACTCAGTTTCCTCTTCTTTGTGCAGAAGGGAAGAGCAAATTGGAATTCACTAAGAGAACATTTTGTGTTCTCACCAACAAAGGCAGAAGGCACCATCACTATTCATCGTCCTTCAAAACTGAACTAGCATTTGCTGGTAGACCGGGTTCATTCATCTTTCTACTCTTTTCATCTACTTCTGCCAATGGTAGAGTTGGAAAGGAAAGATGAGCATGGTGGAAGAAGACAGTTTGCATGACTAGCATTGACAAAAGTGTGGATACCAGGTGGTACTTTTGCTCTGCTGTTGCTTTAGCTTGAGTGGGCAAAACTGATCCTCTTCAAGAGTAACTGAAAATCAACATAAAGCAGTAGTGATATATTAATTAATTTAGATGAGAATGTGAACTATTTCCTTGGCATTCACAGTAATATTTTGGATGTGCAGGAAAAAATATGCTATTTTGATTGATCCAAATGAGGTTAAGTGTCTTGCTCAGAGGGTAAGCCCCTAAAAGATGATCCTGACCAATGGTCAGACTGTTGTCTCTTGCTAAGCCATTGAGACTGCAGAACCCTCTAACCCAGGCTGTAATATTTAGCTTCCTGAATATTTATATTTATTTTTAAGTACCTGCATGAGCAGTTTCTTTACGCAATTTGACAACAAAGAAACTCTGGCAGTTGGGTGAATCTGTAGCCACATGACTGATAAGTTCTCAAAAAATCCTCTTGGCAGCAACAGGTGAAAAATTCCTGTGATGTAGGTATAATACGGAAATAGTGATTGAAATGGGAGTTATTTTGAAAAGACTGGGTGGTTATGGTGTCCACTAACTGGTGTGCATTTCTCTGTAGGCAGCTGTTGCTAGAAATATGGCAGTTTGCACCTGAATTTTTAAGGAGTTTGTTAATAGTACCTGATAGTTAATTAGCAAAATATAAGACTCTTTGAACTTGTGCAAGTGCAAAAATATGATGATAAATTAATCTTTGACTCTGTTTTCTGTGTACTCAACATCAAATCTCCAAAGTTTTGGATCTTGGTAGTAGAAATGTAGGTACAACTGAATATCAGGGAGTTTAGAGTGTGATGTTAGGAGTATTGCTTTTGCAAGAATCTGTGGCTTTTTTATGTACCCTTAGGAGACAATGCTCTTTAATCTGTGTTCTAAGCATCAGTGCTTTACGGTGCAGTTTGTAGTCCATGCTTGCAGTGAGAAATCTGGGAATTTCTTCTCATGTTGTTCCGTTGTTGTATGTGAGAGAATTTACAAAGCCATGACTAACAATCATGCTGTTCTGGAAGCTGGCAGAAGAACCCCGATTTCCACTGCCAACAGGGCACTATCATGGCTGTTTAGAGCCCAGTTAAAACAGTAATCTTCCAGTGTTTTGAGAGAGGGAGGATCCATGTTGTGGGATGGAAGTAAGAGCAAATTTGGCAGTAGACTGGTCAACAGGTTCTTTCACCACATGTTTCCTCGCAAAATTTGTAATTGGTGCCATAAATGACTTTGAATCATATTTAGAGAATATTTAAAGAAAATTATGTTTAGCTTGGCTAAGCCCCTTATAACTCTTAAATGTTAGACTTACCTTAACTATTATGTAACTATTATTTAAAGCCATTCCCCCTTGTCTTGTCACTCCATTCTCTTGAAAAAGTCCCTCCCCAGCTTTCCTGTAGCCCCTGCAGGTACTGGAAGGCCACCATGGGGTCTCCCTGCAGCCTCCTCTTCTCCAGGCTGAACAACCCCAACTCTCTCAGCCTGTCCTCATAGAGGAGGTGCTGCAGCCCCTGGATCATCTTCATGGCCTCCTCTGGACCCGTTCCAAAAGTTCCATATCTTTCTTATGTTGGAGATTCCAGAACTGGACACAGGACTCCAGGTGGGGTCTCTTGACCTCGGTTACTGACTATATCAGTAAATAAAAACAAGGTGTTGGGATGGGATGATGTCACCCAATGGTACAGGAGCGAGCAGGATAATGGCAGCGTTCTGATAGTTTTGCAGCAAAGCTCAATAATGGTTGATATGTGGGTGAGTTTGAGTAGTACTCCAGAAAGAGGTTTTCTGAATCTGGTCGCTACACAGATAAAACTTGGGTTCATGGAGAAAGAGAGCTTTTTGCGTGTAAGTGACTACCAGTGAAAAGGAGATCGGAATTATTTCGATTAGAACTGTCACTAATGGTTTTATCAGGTTTGGAGAGATGGGAATGAGCCTACCTGTGTAGGTTAATCAGTGGAATAACCTCTCAGGCAGGAGATAAATGAAAATAAACGACTTGCCTGCACGAGAACAAAGTCTGTTGAGAGCAGTCTGATATCATAAGTGTCTCACTCAAAGGCCAGCACATGATGAACAGTGGGAGCTTTCCTCTTTTCTGTACACAAACAAACAACCCCCCCTCACGCCCTACAAGACTGAAAGCCTCCAGGATAAAGAGGACAGAAAGAAGACAACAGAAAATTAAATCCAGAATTTTAGTAAACAAGCAGACAGCTGCAGGTTAGTGGTAAAGGAATACCACAGAAATGGAAAAACAAAGCTATATAGTATGTTTAGGCAGGCTGGCAACATTTATTTAAAGACAGATTTTTCATTCTTCATTCTTTCATAGCTCTTAAAATTGGCAGATGTGACCCTGAAGATTGCTTTTTTTCAACTCTTTGGAGTTACATTCTTTTTGGCATTCTCGGAGGGTAGAAAGTAGGTGATACAGTACGAAGAAAAGCCTGTGAAGTGCATACAAATGCACGTACAGGGCTTGAAAAAGCTTTTCCTGAAGGAACAGTTACTTGCATAGGAATAAAATTATCCAAGGAAATATTTCTATGCAGCAAGATGTGGTGGCACACAATGAAAATAGACCTTGGCATGGCAGCAGACCTGCTCAGCAAATGAATACTCTCAGTGTTAACTTTGCAGTAAGTGGCTGGTGAAATTCCATGCAGGTGTGTCTATAAATCTTTGTCATGATTATTATGAATTCCTGAAAAGATGTTTTAGGAGTGAAGCTCAGTGGTGGTTGGTAAAATAAATATGAAACTTTATTCCTCTTTCAGACTACTGATTTGGGGTTTTTTTTTTGCCTTCCTGTTAGAGGCTGTTCCATAACCATCCTACTGCAGTAGTTAAAAATCTTTTTATTCCAAATGGAATTTATTCCTGGGCAGTGAATACTTACTTTTCGTCTGTGTATATAATTTGAATTAAAACTCTGTGTTGTATTACAAGTGCTTCATCTTCAGTGTGTGCATGGAAAGGAATCTCACCTATTCTCTTTACTGGGTTAAGTAACCTAAACCTTCAAATTTCTCTTATTGAATGGTTTTCTCATTTCCTAGTTGCTTTGGTAGTGCTTAATTTTTAAAAAGTCACTTAAAATGTTCAAATATCACAAGATTTAATATTGATTTCAACAGTCTGTAGGGTTTTATTATCTTTAATAAGCACATCTGTAAGGGCCTTAAAGCTATCAGGACCTTTATGTACAGCCTAATTTTCCTCTAACTTCCTGCCACCTATTTCCTCTCCAAGGAGTGACGTAATCTGGTTTAGAATGAAATAAATCTGATTTATAGTGAATTGCAACGCATCAGTGACTGACAAAATTATGTCCCTTACCTCTGTAAAGAAGGAACTCAAAGTGAAGAGGAACATCTTAGAAACAACCCCTAATCTTCACCTGAACTTCTTACAACCACAGCAAATCAAGCTGGCTTTGGGAGAATAAGGGAAGAGCACTAAAGAAAAGAAATTTTGGGAATGTTTTTCTTATTTTTTTCAAAGGTTTTAATATCATCCAATGAATGCAGACTCATCTCTTGATGAACGCTAATCATTTCTATTCCTTTGCATTGTTTTGATGGCTTAAAGAAAGCAAAAAAAAAAGCAAATATGAGTGATGGAGTTTCCATATTTGTTTCTATACCCGTGTCTTATTCAGAAATGAGACATGGCAAATTGTTATCAGGTTTTCTGGTATGGTTTAGATTTGTGAGAATTTGACAACCAGGTCAAAGTTGGAGTCAGCTTTTAGGTGCCTGGTTTATACTGGGCATCAGCCTTTGCATAATAAGGTTGCATCTAGGTTAAGCCAGTGTGACGAAGGCAGCAAATGGCTGTAGCAGCCTGACCTACTTCACTGATTTTATTCTCAACTGTTTTTTTCCTTTCATGAGTTTATTTGACTACAGTTTGCCAGGATCACTGTTGTCAAATCATTTCCCAAATATAAACCCCAATCCAGTCAGTCTTCCTTTATTTGTTGAAAACTAACAATCAGTTGCAACAATAAAGATTTTAGCTCTGTTGAGGAAGGAGGAAAAGCTTTATTACTGCTGTCAAAGCTCAGAAAATACAATATCAGACACAAATTTCTTATTGCAAGACACGTGAATAAGTACTTTCCTGTGTTTTTTAAGTCTTGATATCATGCAGGTATTATTTTCCTGTAAGCTTAAATTTAATTCTAAATGAAAACACTCCAATCAGGCTTATGGATTCAAGGACTGAAATAGAATGAGCTCTCTTCTGCTATAGAAGTGCTGATCATATTCCTACAGAGAACTTTCTTACACTTCTGAAATTCAAGAATCCTGTAATTCAGGAGGATTACTCAAACTTATTAACTCAGCTACCTGGTTAAGTGAAGCCAAGTCCAAAGACTTAACGGGGTCATGCAGGATGTTGACAGTCACGTTAGCACACAGCTTGCAGCACATTTCTCATATCACTTCAGTTTATAGATTTGCCTTTGCCTAATGCAATATTTATTACATTAAACACATATCATCAAGGTTTCCTAGCTGGCTTATTCTCATTTACTGCAATTATTCTCTTCTGTGTACATTGTTCTTCAAAGTTAGGTAACTAATTATGCATTTCCACTTGAATCAGTCTCTTTGATTGTTTCTACATTTGGGTTTTTTTTCAGTTTTGTTGTGTTTGTCATCATTTTTCTACCTGGAGAGGCAGATATTAGATTGTTCTCAGTGATCTTTCTAGTGCATGGTCTGTTATGTGAAATTTCTACATCTATAAGTTCATATCTGCTCTTTTTCTTTCCTTTTCCTTTTTTCCCAGCTTCAACCTAGTGCATATAGTTGTAACTAATTCCCCTGACTAGTTTGTGGACTGCTGAAGGATAAATTCTTTTCTTAATGTCATCTTGTGTTTTCCACAGCCTCAGAACTGGATTACAGATATAAAATTTATAGATACAGAATTCTATAACATGTATAGAATTCTATAATTTAGAATTCTGGTTTCATATTGTAGAATATCAAAATAAAAATCAAATAGTCATATTTTAGAAGAGCAGCTGCATTAAGTCTCTCATTTTAAATTACATGACTAATTTTTTAATCTTTTTAGCTTTCCATTAAATGGTTAAAATGGCTTGATGTAATTTGATAGGTTTTAATTGAAGGGTAAGCATCCATTCTGTATAACAGAATACAGAGATAACAGATAGTGACCTCCTTTGCTGACTACTTAAGTTCCAAAGGAAAAACTGCTGTGGCAATGATGTTTTACTGTAATTTTATTTCTGTTATACTGCATGATATAATGAAGATGCGATAATAGTGATTGTTTATGTTGCTCACCAGTTGAAGTATGGTATTTTTTTATCACTATTGGCTCCATCCAATGTGCTTTGCTCTGCGTGTTAATAATGTAGCTGAAATCCATGGAATATATAAACGGAAATATTTACAATGTTGAGACTGTCGTTTGACTCTCATGATTTCCTTGCTGTGAATCACAGCATGCCTGGGAGAAAACTGAGAGCTGGAATCAGATGCCCTGTTCTGCCAGACTAAATTTTCATAGAACCATAGAATTAGCCGAGTTGGAAGGGACCCAAAAGGATCATTGAGGCCAACTCCTGTCCCTACGCAGGACACTCCCACTATTTACACCATGAATTTTGGCAGTAGTTGATTTATTAGAAGGAATTTCATATTCAAGGACTGGGAAGAATTTAACTCCAGAGCAAAATGTCCCAGCAATTTAGTTAAATTTGATAGCTCTGGTCATTTTGTCTCAACAACACAGCATCCTTCATAATGATGAGAATTTGTAGTTTGCAACAGACTTGTATGAACTATGTAAAGTTTGTTATGGCTTTTGGCTGTACCAAAAGGGAGAAACTTCTGCCATTTTAGCTTGTTAGGATATTGATGAGTTTTAAGCTTCTCTCCAGCTGAAGCAGAGAAACTTTTCTGGTGTGAGGTCGGTTCATAGCAACAAACTGAAAACAGCTTGAACTTCATAATTTTGTCTCTCAAGACTGACTGGTTTAATGGCAAAAGACACTGTTTAAAGGGAAATGAACTGTTGTGAGGATGTATGGTAAAGTGTCATTTAACCTGATCTCATGACACCCTTGCATCTGTAGCCTCTGTCATCCTCTACTGCATCAGCAGTGGATATGACTCTTCTTGTTTTGTTTTTATGTAGATATGGTCATATTCTGTCCACATCTTGAGGACTTTTCTATTGGGACCAGATGAAAAATTACCCCTCTCTTGTTTTTTTTAATTAAGAATAAATATAAGGACGGGTTTTCACCTGTTGCTAAGTCACTGTTTGTCAAGTGAGAAAAGATAGCTTATTATGTCATTTCTACTGTGATGGTCAAGTATTCATACATAATATGTGTCAGTTATGCTGTGATACATACACGTAGTGTATGCTATAATTCTTATTACAGCCTGTAAATACCTATTTGGAAGGTATGCTTTGGAAGTTTGCAAGTTCACTTTCTACATTTTTGGGCTTCTCCTCTGCTTGTTGTAAATAATACACTAGATTGCTGGCTTTGTCAGCGGTGCTCAAATCGATCTTGACTCAGTAACCTCTTTCCTGTTCTATAACATTTGCATGCACAGTTTGTACACCCAAAAAATGTTCACACCTTTAATAGACAATTAATGAAACATCCTACTAGCCTTGTTCAACATAATGAAGAATGGTCCGAGTCACAACTGGAAGTTCCATCCCTGTGAAAAGTATGGAAGTGTTTGGCTGGAAAAAATAATGTGCATTTCACTATTGAAGAATAGCACAAGTGGGGGTGTTGTAACTGGAATATGTGTTTTTTCTTTTTACCTGTCAAATTCAAAAGGTGCCAAGAGATTTTCCTGCAAATCTTCTAAGCCCTCTGACGAGTCCAGAGAATAATTTATAGTCAATTAAGCTGGTTTTATTTTGATCTAAATTTCTGCAGCAATTTGCTAAATAAAAGGATTAATAATTTGAAAAGCTATCAGTGAATAAAATATAGAGATACCAAAAGCGATTGCTCTGCTACTGGAACAACAATAGATTGAAAGAAGAACTTTATATAGGAAGTGGGGTTTTAGTTTTCTTGATAAAACTATTTTTGGTGTTCCCTGAATTGCTGCCCTGCATAATTAGTTGATCAGTTTGGGAGCTGTAATAGAGTGACTACCCTGCAATTAAGGGTAATTAAGAAAAATTGCTCAAAAACAAGCTACCTAGTGAAAAACATGGAACAAATCTTTTTGTAATGGAACACACACATAATATGCTGTAGCATTACAGAATCTGTGCTTTTTCCATCACAGGGTAGGATCCCTTATGTGAGTGTTGCATTGAAATAAATTACCTGGTCAACTATTTCTTTCTGAGCTTTCTGGAATCAGGCTGTGAAGTACTGGACCTAACATAGGTGCCTTAAAATAGGCTGGGTGGTCACCCTATTGTTCAGGTCCCTTTTTAACAGCTCTGCAGGTGAGTAAGGCAAAGGCAATTCACAATTACCACTCTTTCTGCAAAAAAATCCCTGCTTTATTCAGCAGAAAGATGTCTTTTCCTAGAAAAGCAGCAAAAGGTGGCTGAATAAATGACTGTGATCATTGCATCCCTTCCATTACCCGTATTCATTCAGCCCAGTACATGATGCGTTCGCATTAGTGGGAGTTGTGTGTTTTGGATCCTGCGTGCTGCATTGAAACGTTCACTTCTACACATCTGTGTGTTGATTATCTTCAGTCATTCATTAGTTGCTGAACACTATGGACGTTTTGGAGTTATCCTGTATCTCGTTATTTCATCTATAGGGTTGTTTTTTTTTTTTTGCAAAAGACCTTGAAAATTCAGGTGTGCTTTTAAAGCTCAAGTACTTTGAATGAATTAAAGAAATGCTTATTGAAAAAGATGAATTGGATTTCAGACATTACTGTATAATTTACGATTCCTCCTCCCCCTTCTTCTCTTTCTCATCCTTTTCATCCTCCTCTACAAGCATCTCTTCCCCTCCCAGAGTTATCTCCGTGCTATGTACAGTATTTTGTTTACAGTAGTATAAACATTTTCAGCCTGTGACTTCATTGCTGAAATAACTCACCTCTTTCATATCAACTCTTACCTAGGAGCCGTACAGCAGACTCATTGATGTAGGTTTTTTTCTGCATGGCAGCCCAGGCCAAGCTGTGATTTCATTGCATGATGCAACCTCACCTTTTTTGGTTGTCTATGGGATTAATTATAACCTAATCTTGTATTGCCTGTGCATGCCAACGTGCTTCCCATAATGCTGTATACAATGAATGAGTCGAAGCATTAAGTGCATGAACTGGAATTAAAAGAACCCATAACATTAGAAAGTTTGAGCAAATGTAAATTATGCTTAACAAGACCTTTACTTAAGCTTTTATAGAATGAATAGTACTTGATACGTGTCAGGTCTACTTATTCTATAGATTTCCAGCATGCTACAGTCGTTCATTTAATTAAAAAGACAACTGCAGGGTGGTCAAGATGTGGGAAATAAAGTGTTTGCTGACTATTGTGTGGTCATGTCTTAATGATGCAAGTGGTGTTTAGAAAGATAAACCTTTTCCTGCTGTCAACTTTAGCAGCAGGTGGCAGTGAAAAGAGGTAAGATTATACGTAATCATTTACTGAAAGTCAGTCTTTGGGAAGAATTTTGAAGTACAACAGGGTTTTTTTTTTGTTTTAAATATTAAATAGCTTGCAAAATAATTTAAAGTGTATTGATTTACAAAACACCATGAAAATGAAATTTTGTATGAGGAAATGTAACCCTGCTGTAAGTTGCTTTTACAAATGACGTTATGACCGCCCAAACAACCCATTATTCGTATGGTATCCAATGTATTTGAATAAATCTTTCAGCAGCACAGTAGAAGGTATGAATTAATGATAACCCTGTTGTTTCCTGATAAGATGATGAAGCAGCAGTTTGGGAAGTGGCTTGAAATGCTGTGTCTGAACACAACTTTGTAAGGCTGTCAGTCAGTGCACATGTTGGGTGCGTGTGTTCAGAAGTTACTTTTCTTCCTTAGGTGGGGTCAAAATGCGTTTACAGATTGCAAATTAGTAATGAACTTGGTGAATAAGTATTATTTATCCCATACATTTAACTTTTAGGACCGAGAACATAAAGTGTTATGATGTTTGAAACATGACAATTTAGAACAGGTATATCTCTAAGGTCGAAAGATGCTCTTAGTGTGTTCTTTTAAGCAGGTAATTGACGACATGCAATATATTCAAAACAATAAAAAAGGGAAGTAATTTCCATAACTGTTGTTATGCCACCTACATCCTGATACTGTGGTGTCCTGAGCGGGTTTATTGTTTGGGTTTACTTGGGATTTTTATGTTTTTCATGTATTCCACATAACGACAGTTAGGCATTTTTTTTTCTTATAATGAAGGAAATTATTTTTTAGTACTGTAAAACTGATCAGACATCTATCTATGCACCAACATGCAGTTCATCCTCTGAAATCGGTGCAAAAAGGGGTTATTACACCAGCCCTTTCCAGTAGCTGGAAGCACATCTGTTTTCCCAGGCACAGCATCCGGGGTAAAAAGGTGTTGATGATACAGTTAGCTTCAGTAATCAGGGAATGCGGTTCAACAGAATCTTTCTATAACGCAAAGTACCCGATGTAACCAAAGTACCTTATTAAATGTCATTAAAGGTGATAATAGAACATTAATTGAATTGGTATATGGGTGTTTTTCTCTTTAATATGTTAGTAATCTCATATAATTCTCGTTTATTAAAAATGTGATCCCTGACATAGTTGCTCTGTGGTTCTGCTAGAATTGGCTCTTTATGAGGGAGGTTGTTTTGTCAAGGTCATGTCATACTGTTGGCAGTGTTCCCAGCTTATGGTAAGAAATCAGCAAATCTAATGTAAAATGAAATAATACATACCCTTCCTACTTACCTCTGTGGTTCTCAGGAAACCTTTTCAAATGCATTTATCTTAGTGGGAAGAAGATCTTAATGGTGTGTTTTCCAAGAAAGCACATGCTCTGGCTTCTTTACACTGGAAGAACTTCAGATTTATGGGGGCTGACTTACTTATGCCTGGTTTAGCACTCAGTTCCTGGTTATGTAGCTGTTCTGAAGGAACATTCCTCTTTCACTTTTGTTTGTGGAAGTCAGTAGTTAGAGAAGATGTGCTGCAGGCAGTATGGATGTACACAGACTCTGATAAAATTAGGAAATAAACTGTTTTCAGAGTGAGCAATTTTAAGGTGCATATTTTTGGGCTATTCCAGCAATTCAATAACAAAATATAAATAAAATAAAAGTTTCTTGTTATCATGCTTTTATGCAGTTTTGTGTTTGGGCTGAGGAAGACAAGAAGTTGATTTTGAGCACCCTGATCCAGTGGGAAGTGTCCCTGCCCAGGCAGGGGGGTTGGAACTGGATGATCTTTAAGGTCCCTTCCAACCCAACCCATTCTATGATTCTATGATTTTGCTTGAGTTCCATGGTAGATTGGCTGATGTTTTCCTAGGGAACTCTATGAAGAAGCATGGTGCATTTAAAATCCGTGGAAAACAGGAAAAAGAAAAAATGAAAACAGGCAACATTGCATAGAATTTTACCAAGTTGTATTAGTTCATTGAGGTAAAATAAGTGCTAGCAATGTTACTTGGCTCTGCCACTTGGTGAGTGGCCATTGCAAATTGCTCTGTGAAAGTAGAGTTATGCTAGTCAGATCGTGTGCGTTGGAGATGGGCAAATGGGAAAGTAGACCTTTATTCTGCAGTTGTATCATCTTAATTTGGCTCTTAATTTTTCACTTGGATGTGACAGAAATTAAAATTAAAAGCCTCTCTTTGTTTCCCACTGGAAGAAGTTTCTAAACTGAACTAATTTTGCCTTAAAGACTGGCAAGTCACAGCATTTAAATTAATCTTTAAATTTAAAGCAAGTTAACATTGAAAGGAAAAAAACCCCAACCTTTTATGCCCTCTTCTGTCTCACATGATCCAGAAAAGTGAAAGAATCATAAGGAAAACCAATATATCTGACTCTGTTTCTTAGAAAAATATTTGGTAAATGATCCTGTTGTTCCAATTTATTTCTGGTGTATCTGGTTTTGTTGTTGCTTATTTCCTCTGACAGTGGATTTTTTTGAAGGATGATGAGGAAGCCTGTTAATTTTACCCCAAATTAGTCTAAAAGCTTGTGAAGGTTCCCCGGTGTGCTAGGGAGATAATATAGAAGCACTCAGTCATAGAAAGCATCTGTAGAATGGATGAGTCATGATGTATTTTATAATTAGTTTAGAAATAGATGAGTAATACTGTAGTGCCAGCTTGTGATCTGTCAGACTTTAAAAGGATAACAGAAGATGTTGTGATAGAAATTAGGAACTGGAAATAGGGACAGGCACTTGCATTGTTCCTGCTTTTTGCTGAAAAGCAGTTCCTTGAGTGGCTTGTTATTTATAACTGCAGGTGGTCAATAGCTCCTTTTCAGATGGGCAATCTGTCACAAGGGGGTCCCTCAGAGGTCAATATTGGGCCCCATGCTGTTTAATAGCTTCATAAGTGACCTGGATGACAGGATTAAGACTACCATGATGGAGTTTTGCTGATGATACCAAACCAAACGGGGAAGCAGACACTTTCAAAGGCAGAGCCACCCTGCAGGAAGACCTGGATCGATAGGAGCAGGGTAGCAAGAGCCTTGTGAAATTCAACAGGACAAGTGTGAGGTCTTGCACCTGAGAAAACATAATCCAGGAGTGCAGCACAGGCTGGGATCTTCTTGTCTGGGGGAGCAGCTCTGTGGAAGGGGACCTGGGGGTCCTGGTGGACAACGAGTTCAATATGAGTGAACACTGTGCTGCTGCGGCAAAGGGAGCCAAGAAGATGCGGGGTTGTATTGACAAGGACATCACCAGCAGAGATAAAGAAGGCATTACTGACAGATGTCACTACGATTGCGAAGCGGGCTTACGCTCTGCACCAACGTGGGATTTCTTCCCCTTCCTTCTGTGTGGCCATAACAGCACTGGGACATAGATTGATAAGTTGTGCTGAAGCTTTGACCTGAAGTTGGAAATGAGTTTTACAGCTCTTATCAGGAGGTGAAATGACACAAGAAAAAAACACTCCAGATATTTTCAACTCCTCTGCAATTGTGGAATCCTGGAAGTATTCTGTGAAGGCTTCTTCTGTGGGAAGTTTCCTATTAATGTACAAAAAACATTAAAATGCTTTTTGCCATCTTCCACTCATTCTGTGACTATTCAAAGAATAATACCAGTAGAACCATTTCACATGCATCAGAAACATTTAAAATGAGCCATAAACATGCAGGAATAATAAATAAATACATGAAATAAACTTGTGGCAAAAGTAGTTAAACAGCAGTAAATTATTTTGAATAATTTTCTTTCTTTACTACAGATTAGACAAACAAAGTTCTTCTAGATGGGATTTTTATATTAAACTGTAGAACGGAGCACACAGTTGCAGCAAATGATAACTTGATATAAATGCTGACCTGAAGACAGCTGTCAGTCTCTTAAATCTTGCTTGTGTTGGCCAAACATTGCTTGGAGCATTTAGTTTATTACGTAAAAAGGTGACAGGCAAAGGGGAATTACAGTCCTTGATAGATGATCAGCAGAATATCCCTATGTTAAGTAGAATAAAATCGATGCTGTTTTTCTTTTCAAAAACCAAGAAGTTATGGTGAGAGCAGAGTTTGTTCAATTTTTATGTAGCAAATTGAAGATGCTTTTTCAAAGTGCACATAAGTATTGCATTTAGAGTTGCATTATACTGCAATTTTTATCTAGTTACATTCAGACTTTCCTATCATTGTTAATATAATGTTATTGCATTGATTTTTAGTGTCGTTTCTCCTGGTTCTTAGAAGTAGAAATGCATGGAACCACACTTAAAATGAAGAAGGCTTACACAGAAGAGTAATAAAAGTATTTCTAACAGGCTATCGCCTCCTTCAAAGGTGAAATCTTTGCTGACCTAAAGGGGTGAAATCTCAGAAGACAAGTCATCTGATTTTAGTTTAAAACAGGGAATACATTATTAGTCCTGGAGACCCCAGCACACCACTCTTTGGAACTATTAAGAAGTTTCTGGAGAAACTTGGTGTAAAGGGGAGTTTCAAATTGGCTTCCTTTCTGCAGCAGGCTGAGTGGTGCAATGATAAATACAGTGGCCGTATTCTTCTCTGCTCAAAGGTGAGCTACAGGTGGGGAAAAAAAATCCAAGCTGAAAAATATCACCAAAATTGAATTTGGGAAATTTAAAATCTTGTATAATCCATCCTATGAGTGTAAATAATAATTTTTTAGCATTAGGGAGATGCCTTTCTGAGAAAATAATCATTTAAAATAAATGGGAAAGGATAGAAATTGGAAGAGAGATACGAACTCTACAATGAGGGACGATTTAGGGTTATGACTTGCAGAAAAAGTAGCTCTGGTACGAGGAAAACAGAAGTCCCAGATCAGGACTGTGATCTGCTGTGCTAAGTGTTTTGCAAACAAGATGAAGCTGTATTATTCATGAGCTAATTTCATCAGATCTTGTAGGTTTTTGTAAAGGGCAGTGGTACAGAAGTGCAGACGTTAGCTGGGACCTGAGCTGACCTGATCTAACAACCATGACAAGTACCAAATAGCTGTGGAAAGGAAGATAATGAAGCTCTCTTATCCTGGTTATAAATCTGTGCGATTCCATTAGCTTCAGGGAATTCTGCAGGTGTTGCAGGAACCAAACTGAACTTAAGAGTCAGAGCCTCTGTGTTGGTGCAGAGTCAGTCTGCCTCTGCTGTGTGTGCTGTGATTCCTGTTGATGGGATGCGTGGTGACTCAAGGTGTAGCTTACCTGGTTTTGGCAGAACCCTTTGTCCTCAGTAACACCGTACAGAAAACGATCCTGTTGGATTCTCAGATTCTATCCACTCTTTTTGCAGCGAGAGCTGTATTTGTAAAATACCAGGTGCTGTCTTCCGTCCTGTGTGTTAACATTTGGCTTCTCTTCCCTTCTGCCTGCTTTCATAAATCAGTTTTACATGAACTATAACAGAAATGTTTCACAACTTTATTGTCTTCGCAAATAGTTTTTTAAAAAAAAGGTTTTAAAATCCTTTCCTCTAGCACTGAAGCTTCCTAAATATAAAGCTATTGTACATCAAGGAGAGTTTTGCTGTCTACATTCATGCAGGAGAGGGCATGCTAAACTTAACTTGTATGACCTGTAATGTATACAAGGAATGGAAAAGTTGGGTGCATGTGTAGCCGGGATAATTTCCTTTGTGCCTCAAATTAGGTAACTGACATTCATAACGCATAGAATTGTGCTTGTTGAGCAGTCTAGCATTATATTTGCAGAGCTGCCACTGTACTAACTGGTATTACGTTCAGATTCAGTGATTTATTTGACCTGGGAAGCCAAAGAATTTGTTCTTTCCTAAAAGGACATTTTCTAGGGTCTCAAGTGATCTACATTCTAGTTTGCCACTTTATTTCAGTTTTGATGGATACATGATAATTTGCAATATATGTGTGTATATATGTGTATATGGTGGGACATTATATAGTATATACATACACATATATCAGGAGAAGATTTTCACTT
Organism: Tapera naevia; assembly: GCA_033556795.1. Classification (NCBI taxonomy): domain Eukaryota; kingdom Metazoa; phylum Chordata; class Aves; order Cuculiformes; family Neomorphidae; genus Tapera; species Tapera naevia. Next base: position 98,007 of record JAUMJJ010000025.1, on the reverse strand, counting down.
TGATCTGTGACTCCAATATTGTTCTGTGGCTTCTCCAGCCTGTTTTAGAAACCTCACAAATAAATCACTAATCATACTGGAGGAAGTTATCTCCTTCCTTGAATAAAACTATATGAAGTACCAGTTTGTATAGAGCAAGCTTTGGACCTGTCCCACTGTTAAATAAAGCATAATATAAGCTAGAATTTGCACTGGCTGCCTGACACACACAAAGGTATTTTAATTAACCTGCATGCAGAAATTAACCCTTAGAGTACTGCTTCAAATTCCTCAGTTCATATTGTTGTTTAATTTTACCAGTGGGCTATGTTGCTTTTCTACTCAACTCATAGTGCTGTACATAAAGTACATTAAATAACCATGCACAAAAAAAGAAGTGAGAAAAAACCAACCAAAACCCAAAACCAACTTCTTATAAACAGAAGTTTCTACAAGACTAAGTACCTCAGGTTGCTAATGGGTAATGTATTCCTAAGCAACTCTTTTTTTAAGGCTTTATATTATGCTCTGAATTAAACCCATGCAATGTTTCACTGCAGCTGTGTGCTTGTTAGGTTTATTCCAAAAATATCCTAGGTCTATCTCATGTAGAAAGAAGTCAGTTCTTTAAGGGTTAATGTGGGGTTAAGGAATTCTGAGGTATTCTTCTGCTTGTCCTTTCTTAAAGGTACCTGCATGTTAATTCTCAGATACTACTTGAGCAGGTGAATATGAAGACTGTATGAATGACTAACTGAATGAATGACTTAATAATATATGAAATGCCTGCTTGTATCTTGTAAACAACTGGAAAACAGATACTGGATTTCTGAATCAAGGCCTTAAATGCACAAAAACCTCACCAGAGTCGAAGCTCATATACTGACAATTTACTCCCATTTCTTTTTCTTTCGAATAGCCCAATAGAATCCTGCCAGAATTTCTACAAAGATTTCACATTACAGATCGACATGGCTTTCAATGTGTTCTTCCTACTCTACTTCGGCTTGCGTGTAAGTAGCGTGTCTTTGATAGCATGAGCCAGGGAGAGTCTTTGAATACAGCCTGGCTTTACAATGGCTGGACAAAATTAAGCTGATTTCTAAAATATGTGAGCAAAGGATTTGATTGAGAACATTTAGGTAATAATAACAAGCATCTGAGATCACTAAGGAGACCGGTAGTTTATAAGACAAACTGTTCCAGAATATTTTTGTGTGGCAGAAAGTGAAAACTAATTATTGCAGTTCAGTAGTGGTCACTGACTCTCATTTCAGTGTTCTCAATGGAGTGGTAACAGCCTCAGCAAGACTAGTGAAGACTTGATGCATTCCTCTGCTGCTAGATATCTCTTCAGCAATTGAAGGTTGAGATAACAGCTGGTAGAGTTGCTAAATTCAGTTTTATGCACATCCACTTTCCCAGGCTGCAAATGAATGCTTTGCAGAAGCTGTAAATAACTATCAACATGCTGAAATGTGTGTCCTTGGAATACACTTAGCACTTGCTGCAAACCCCGTAATGCTGTTTCAGGATCTAAAAGTTGGGACATCTGAAACAAGTAGGCACTTTTAAAAGTGTGGACCAGTAATGCTTCCAACTTCAGTTGTTGGAGATTTTTTGGTCTTTGTTTTTTTCCCGTTTTAAATACAGTTTAAAATAATAACCTTGCTTGTTGTTAATTGGTAGATCAGGAAAAAAAGGCCTCAAACATATCAGAACTACAAGGAAAACTTCATGTGAGCAGAAGGCCTGCCACATTGGACTTTAAATTTGATATAAGTATTGCCATTTTAGAATGGAACAGATTGCACATATTTGCAGCTGCCATGAGCATAATCTGATTCTTTCATCCCTTATCCTCTTTTGTTTTTTTCAGTTCATAGCAGCCAATGACAAGCTATGGTTCTGGCTAGAAGTTAATTCAGTAGTAGATTTCTTCACGGTCCCTCCAGTGTTTGTGTCAGTATATTTAAACAGAAGTTGGCTTGGTAAGTAACATAGTTTTTCCTTTTAATAGTTATCATAAAAATGCTTAAACTTTGCACATTTTGATGGAGAATTGCTTCATCTTGTGAGCAGGAGAATGTTACCAAAGATGTGTTTTGCAGTGAATTTGCCATTTCAGCAGACAAGTGGGTTTGAAAAAGCACTTCTGAAGTCCATTTTGTTCTTGATTCTTTAGTACAATCCCCTACTCTAAGTGTTGGTGAACCCAAGCTTGGCAATACTGTTGCCAGTTTTCTAGAATTCATTTTTTTTATAAAGTTTATTTATCGAATTTGATGCAAATGTTTTAGCTTACAACCTGAACTGGTGGTCCAGACCATTCAGTTCATTGAACTGAGTTGCCACAAATCATGGTCAAAAATGAAATCAAGTTTTCTTCACATTTTGAACCAATATAGCTAAATTTTTAATCCACTGAAAAAACAGGTTTGGAAGATTTGATTAGACAGTTACTGGTCTTGATATTTGTGTAAGACTGCTAGGAATGCATTAGAAAAGAATATGCCACATGTAAAAGGGAATAAAAATGAAGGAGAGCAGACAAACTAAATCAATTAAACAACCCCTATAATGTGGCTTATGAAGTTTCTTGTAGAAACTGCATCTTCTCTCTAGTTAAGAAAAATGGAGGTTAAACTTTGGGAGTTTTTATTCAGGATGGCATACTTTGTGAATGTCCTGTCTTTAGACAACAAGTAAAACCTCACAATTTGGCAACCCGTATCTCCAGGAGTACAGGCACTCATTGTTCCTGAAAACTGAAGAAAGTGGTCATCTTAAATGTTTCATATAGAAAGGAAAACAAAATTGAGAATCTTCTATAATATTTCAGTACTTTTGGCTTGATACAGATGTGCAAAGATGCAAAAATTCTTGATGAATTTCTGTTGTAGGAAAAGAGGTAATAAATGTATAAGCGTGTTAGAGTTTATGCTATATACCTCAGTAAGTAGTTACTAGTATGCAAAGAAAGCAGTAAAACAGCCAGAAAAGATCACTACAGATCCTCATGTGATTACTGTGTTCATCACATACTCATCGTGCGTTAAGCAAAGTAATGCTATTTGAAGGAGAAAATGGCATATAGTTCCATATTATGATGGGAATTCAAATAAAAAAGGAAGATATGTAATAAAAAAGCAAGCTTATGTTTAAAAGAAAATTGCTGTTTCATGAGCTGTAACTCGACCTCAGATTCTTTGCATTATGTGGGGTAAAAGGATGTGTTTTCACACTTGACTGTGCCATATCAGAGTTTCCCAGAACTTTGAGATTAAAATCATTGGAGATGAAGTCTTAAGAGCAAAAGCTGGAGTCACGGGATTCACAGAAAAGGTATATGAAATGAGAAGATAACAAAGCTGCAAAATTTGGGAAAGGAGGCAGAGATAATGATTTGGGATGAGTATTCTTTGTGCAAGTGACTGCATAATTGACTGACTCGTGGTGACACAGCAATCTAACGACAGTAACGACAGGAATAAGGAGAGAGATTGCCTATTTAGCAGTTTATCCGGGGTAGTTTGTACAAGATTTTTGCCATTTTATAGGCAGTAAAACATTATTTTTATATTTATTCATAGGATTGAGAGGATTTCCATCTCTCTTAATTATACCAATGTCACTTTTTCTTAATTTCTTGTTTACAGTCCCACTTTGCCTGTTTTCCCATGGAATCCTCTGGAGACATTTATCACTTCCTGAGGGCACAGAGTTTTTTCTTTTTTCAATGTAGTCATCTTAAGTGTCACGTATTTACAATGTTTGAGCTTTGCACCTGCTTCCTTCCACTGTGTTTATTCCAAAGGGGTTTTCAATTTAGGGAAAATCATCCTTCCTGAAATAATTCACTGATTGAAAAATGTGGATTATTGGAGTCCCTGACATAGCTGTGATTTAGATCAGCAAATTATTATTATAGTGAGAGAGAGCAGAGACACTGAGGTGTGTTAATGAAGATTGTGCATTCCTTTACACCTTTTAAAGAGGTGGTAAAATTTACTTTGCCTGTGGAGCTTAAATGCTTCAGACACACTTGAAGCTGGTATGGTGGCAGGGCCTGGGAGTGTGAGTGGAGGCAAAAGGACGGTGTTTGGACCATAGTATTTACAGTTTCAGGTCAAATGCCTACTTTTCATTTGCCTTTTGTATAATTTTTGTGATTGAGAGAGGTATCCTTGTGTGGAGGGTGATTCAGAACATGTTTCTGCCCCAGGTGGAAACAGAAGTCACAGGGAAAAATCTCTGGCAAGGCAGTAAATAGGGAGTGTTTAACATTTGGCAATGCAAAAGTGATGTAACAGATTCTGACTTCAGTGTAGCCCAATAATTCTTTGCATGTTTTGAGGATTTGTTACTGATTAAGCAGTATTCTTTTGTATTCCTCAGATTTCAAGATGATTTAGGAGCCAAAATACAATACGTTGTCCGGAATGTATTGTGCATCAGAGTCTTTCTAGTTCATTCCACTATTGATTCATCAACTGTGATGAGTTAATCTAAGTGCTAGACAGAATGAAAGTCACCAGAATGTGGCTCCCTGAGTTCCTGATTTCACAAGAACTGTCCTTATTTAGCTAAGTGACAACAAAGTATGAACATACGGTTTGAACAGTATTTTAAAAACCCAAACCGCCCTAGATCACAAATAAGTTTTGCTTTTGGAGCACTAAATGCTCACAGAAAGATGTGAAGTATACCATAGGAGATGTGGTCTGAATATATCATCTTTTAATGTGCTCAAGTGGAATGCCAGTGGATTTTGGCCTTTTCTTACACTAGTTCAGAAATCACAGTATCATAAGGTTGGAAAGGACCTCTGAGATCAAGTCCAACCTATAACGCAACACCAACACTAACACCATCATCTAAACCATGGCACTCAGTGCCTCATCCAGTCTCCCCTTAAACACCTCCAGGGTCGGTGACTCCACCCCCTCCCTGGGCAGCCCATTCCAATGGCCAATCACCCTTTCAGTGAAGAACTTTTTCCTAACATCAAGCCTAAACTTTCCCCGACGAAGCTTGAGTCCATGCCCTCTAGTTCTGTCCCTGGTCACCTGAGAGAAGAGACCAACCCCTGCCCGACTACAACCTCCTTTAGGGAGTTGTAGAGAGCAATGAGGTCTCCCCTGAGCCTCCTCTTCTTCAGACTAAACAGCCCCAACTCCCTCAGTCGCTCCTCATAGGGCTTGTGCTCCAGCCCCCTCACCATCTTCATTGCCCTCCTCTGGACACATTCCAGTATCCTGACATCTTTCCCTGGGGGCCCAGAACTGGACACAATATTCAAGGTGAGGCCTGACCAGTGCCGAGTACAGGGGGACGATAACTTCTCTGGTCCTGCTTGCCACACTATTCCTGATGCAGGCCAGGATTCCATTGGCCTTCTTGGCCACCTGGGCACACTGCTGGCTCATGTTGAGCTTCCTGTCCACCAGCACTCCCAGGTCCCTTTCTGCCTGACTCCTCTCCAGCCACTCTGTCCCCAGTCTGTAGCTCTGCATGGGATTGTTGTCTCCAAAATGAAGTACCCGACATTTGGACTTATTAAACATCATCCCATTAGAATCAGCCCAGCTCTCCAATCTGTCCAGGTCCCTCTGCAGGGCCATCCTACCCACATCAACCCTTCCTCCCAGCTTGGTATCATCTGCAAACTTGCTGATGATGGACTCAATCCCCTCATCCAGATCATCAATAAAGATATTAAACAGGACGGGACCCAAATCAACCATTTATCTTTCTGTAGCTTGTTCACTGTCTAATGTACAGCCAAGGGCACAACAGCGCTTTAAACCTGCAAAATATCAACATTTAGGCTTGATAAATCCTTTAGAAGGGATTTCTAGAGTGCCATTTTTGCTAGCATACAGTAGTATAAGGTAAGTACATGAGCAGAGTACAACTGGTACATGGAATGATCTACGTATTGAAATATTAGAGAAAGGGAAGAAGATTGTAGTGAATCTATAGTTCAGTGATATACCTTGTTTTGACAATCAGTATAAAAGTTTCTTATGCTGTGACTTAAACCTGTACAGATACAAACATCCGTGTGTTTGCTGATGTTCATTTGCATCTAAAAACCCCTGACATTTTGCAGTTCTGCAAACTTTATATTTATGTAGGTCCTTACAGATAAACTAAAGCTGTGCTTTACAAAATCATGGATATTTCTTGCACAACACTGTACAGGAAACTTTCTGATGGTGATAGGACTGTTCTCCAAGTGGAGAGATTCTGTCCACTTCTGTGGAGTGGAGAGCATCTTCCTAAGGGGAGAATGATAACAGGAAGGGTGGAGTTTCTGGCTCTGGAGATCTTACAGGTAGTTCTGACATTTAAATTCAACCAAGTGATTCTGTCTTTACAAAGCAAAGATCAGCTGAAAAGGTTGTTGGATGAAAACAAAGAATTCGCAATGGGACAAATAATGTCATGGTAGAACTCTTTTAAACACAAATAAATTTTGATCTGAATATCGTAGCTAATTTTCAGGTTTAGATATTTGTTTCTTTGGATAGCTTGCAATCTCAGTAATGATTTGCCCACCACTTAACCCTGTTATTCTGTCCTCTGTGAAATAGCTGAAATGCCATTTATCATGCACTTGTATGCTTATGACAAGGGAAATATTGATTTTATGAGCTCACTGTATTGGAATAAATGGCCTTGACAGGATGATATGGTTAGAGGAAGATTAAACATGTAAAATATGATCTTGGCTTCACATTTACAAGGACATGTGAATGAGGAACAATCAGCCTGAAAACTATAGTTATTTAAATAAAGCCTAATATATGGGTTTGATGGTGTGTCATATTACTGAATCACAAAATGAAAGATAGACAAAATCTATTAAACAATCCATTTCCTTGTCCTGATCGTGTGCTTTCAGTGCTTCATCTGTTCTGCAATACAAAATTTCAGGCAATAGAAAGTGTTTACTTCCTAATAGATTCTATTAACAGGGAGATCTGTTCATCATCCTTCTTCCCTGACATCCCCTTTATTCGGGCCATCCGCTGAAGCTGTGCTGTTATTTCAGAAAATCATTCCAGAGTTACATTGAGGGGTAAAGAAGACAGAAATCAGCTGCAAATGAAGACACATGTACAGCTTAAAGAACAAATACCTTTGTATGATGATTAGCATAGATATGGAAAAGAAGGGATCCTTTTATCCAGTCTTGCTCAAATTCTCTCCACATCCCATTACAGACTTCTCAGGTAATTTTGGATGAGGCTTATGGTCTCAGTATCAATTCCTAATTTGACAAGGCTGTTTCTGGTAGGTAGACATTCAGCTATTTCTGTGAGTCAGAGAATGAAATTGGTTTCCTTCTGTGGGAAGACATAGATGGCTTTGGAGAAAAGACAGTGTGTCTTACTAAGCTGGTTAAGGTGATGGTGTGAATGCCTCCTGCCTGTCCAGCAAGTGTGCTTCAAGATGAAGCTTCCCTTAAAAATCTGTGACTTGGAAACAGCATTTTCCATACCCTGTAGTCTTGTTTTGACATAACCCCTACATAACAGCTCAGCTAGAAACCACATTTGAATCTGCAGAACTTTATTCCTTTTGGAAAACATGTATATTGTAATGGAACTTAGAGCAGTACCTTAGTTACAGTGACACAGAGAAGGGGTCTGATAACTCAGTTGTAGGCATATTGGTGTAAGAGCTCCAGAACTTTATAATCATTTACTGTCTTTTGATGCATCCACAGCTGTCAAAACTATCCCTTAGCACCTTAAATTTGCAATCATTTGGTTAAGTCTTGTGTGTTTCTGCCACCTATTGGTGAAAAATTTGAATACACATCCAAAGTCTACAGTATGTTTTACAAACTCTTAGAGCATTTTGTGTCATTTTACTTACATTATAAGTTATTTTATGTATAATGGAAGCTAAATTCTGGGAGTATAGGGGGAAAATCCCTTCTCTACTCCTGCTGGCCACACTATTGCTGATACAAAAAAGGATGCGGTTGGTCTTCTTGGCCAACAATCAATACATCTTGTTTGCAAATTTTATATATGCTTATGTTAGTTATGAAACATTTTGCTCTAAATCTATCTGCCAGTCTTGCTTCTCTGCTTTAAAATGTATAAAGGGATATGAAGCCAAAGAATTTAATTTTTCTTGGTATTTAATATAGGTTCCAACTATCTAAGCTTATCTTTTCAAAATTGCACAGGCCTTCGGCAGAAGTGGGCTTTGTTATGAAATCTCCCTACTTCAACTTAAAAGCTGAAATATTGAAAAGTCAACCTCTTTGACTTTATCAGCTCTTTTGTTTATTGCTAGTAAAAAAAAACATAGCAGGTGACAAGATAAAAAATACAATAATGTATCTTTAAATTTAAAAATGGTATTTACTTATAAAATGTGGTTTTCTACAAAATTCTATTATATAAAACATTTTTCAGGCTATTTTCTTGTTTCTGTTATAAGTGATTTATACAGGGAAATTGTTTTGCCTTCTTTTTAAATCAGCTTCCATAGAGCAAGGTAGATGGAACTGTGATGTACAGGGGCAGGTCTAGTACACAGCACTTTCTTCAGTGTTATCCTGTAAAGGAGCGCTGGATTTATTAAAAATAATAATATTGTAGCATCCCTGTGGAGGTTCAGCTGAAAAGAATTGGCCATTAGGATAGTAAGTGTCAAGTGCAATTTCAAGAAATTTTGCATTCAAGTCAGGATATCTAGAGCTGATGATCTGCATAATCAAAAGGAAAATGTTGTAGTCCCTCATCAGCAAAAATGACTGAGAGCCAAATGGTTTAGTCTGCTGCACGATGAGATATGCAAGGTACTCAAAACTCTCCAGTAGTTATTTCTCCATTATCTCCTAGTTACTCTGCTGCTCAGTATAAATTATCTGTCACCATTATTGTCTTCCTAATTGCTGGTTATGGTTTATTTTTGCTGTGTGGAGCGTTTTCCTTTGGAACTGTGTGAGGTTTTGTGTCCAGGTGTGCCCATGCTGTGCTGCAGATGTTTGCCGGCTCCTTTTCAGTTGCTGAGCATCCAGCAGTTAATGCCAATCTCATTCATCCACACTGCAGCCCTGAGGTCATTCCAAGTGTTGTGTGCTTGAAGATGAAGAATAATTTCAGTTGATACTCAACTTAGGGGATGTGAATGCCTAGCTCCATAGTCTAGCAGGAAGGTCTTTCCTTGCTGTGAGCTGGTGGTCACACTGACGCTGTGTGCCAATGTCAGAGTGAATATTACTCTATCGGTTACTTTTCACTTGATTCTGACCTGGAGAGCTTTTCTCAGAGGTCACTCAAGTGTGTCAGTGAAGTTCAAGGATGCAATTCAGCCTTGTGACAGAAGAATAATCACAGTGGGATGAATATAAAATCCTGATATGATTTGAATGCCTTTCACACTTTATTATTTTTTCAAAATCCAACCTTTACAACCCTTTCCTATTCAACATCCAGCTTTACAGAATCACAGAATTGTTTAGGTTGGAGAAGACCTTTAAGATCGTTGAGTCCAACTGTTAATGTAACACTGCCCAGTCCACCACTAAACCATGTCCCTAAGCAGCACATCTGCCGTCTTTTAAACACCTCCAGGGATGGTGACTCAACCAATTGCCTGGGCAGCCTCTGCCAATGCCTGACAACCCTTTTGGTGAAGTAGTTTTTCCTAATATCCAATCTAAACGTGCCCTGGTGCAACTTGAGGCCATTTGCTCTTTTATGTTCTGTTATGTAAGTAATAGGTAAAATATTTTTTTAGAAGATCACTGTTTAACGATATGCTTGATTGATTAGTTGTTTATGTAATAAAAGAAATCAAAATTATTATTAGGTATTAAAATTTGTATTGTATATATAAAATTTATATGTAGTTCTATGTGATTTAATTATTCAAATTCAAATACTTATAGCATCATTAACGAAGTGTTTAGTAATGGATAGATATGAGGTTAGGACAATGCTAATTCTCAAGAAAAAGGTATTTTTATAGTGCTTAGTTGGCAGACAATATATATATTTCATGATGGTGTGGCAGTCAATGAACATCTGAGTCTCTCCATGCAAAATATTGCAAATATAAATTCAAATAAGATGGCATCATTTGTAAAGTAAATAGAATGACCTCAGCTTTAGTTTTCTGTTAAATTCCCTGTTATGACTGAATTTGGGTTCTTCTGCATTGTTTCACTTTCATTCTTGTTGTGGGCAAAAGGTAGATATCAGCACTGTGAAAGTGGAGACATTTAGAAAATTGAAACGAGCCAGGACGGGTTCATCTGCGTTCTTCCGTGCTCGCTCTTAACTTGGAAATTCATCTGAAGGAGATGATATGCAATTGCATATCATTACAAGGTGGATTGTATTAAAAAATACTTTGCACTCAGTGGGAAATAGCAAATGGCACTAGTATTTGGAGGAATGGCATCTTCTAGGAAAACATCTACTTTTCTAGGCACAGGTTCTAATCTACTCTGATGGTGCACAGAAATTGTCCCTATCTCATCTTAGTGCTGCAGTAGTGTTGGTCTCTTAGCGTAAACGTTTGTGTGCACTTGAAACTCCCCGAGAAGTTTCTTCTCAGTAGGCAGATCAGAGACAGGTTCTCTGTCCAACCTAGATTTGAAGAGAGGAGTTTTAAATGCTGCTCCCTTTACTGAATTTATTTCTGATTCGACCTTCATGCTGAATTGACCCCTGCAGTTCTCAGACCTTGTATTTAAATAATGTATAGTTGAAGACTGCTTTTTAGTACAGGCATCGGGTGAAATAAAAGGTACTGCTAAGCAGGACCTACTGAATTATACTACTACTATATTTCCAAAAAAAAGGCAATTAAAATACCATAATCCTTAATTTCTATGGAATTTTATGCTTGAATTCTTAATCTGACAGCTGGTATGAAATGTTGTTATTACAGTAGAAATTTGATCTATGTGTAAGGAATCATTCTCAATGCAGAGTAAAAGGGCATCACTTCTCTTAGACAGTTATAAATATTTTATGAAGTTTGACACCCATCTGGTCAGTAAATGGATTTTATTTCTTTTTGTGGCACTTGGATCATAATCACATACAGACTTTTCCGGTGTATCATTTTCATAACCCATTTTTCATAATTAATATATCTGTATGTATCTGTTCATATCTATTCTTTAAATATTGTCTTTATGCTAGCGAAGGGTCAATGGCTAAGGATGTATTATATCATACCAGTTGATGAGATCTGAAATATTTGACTTCTTTTCAAGTCTTAATTCATAGTATGCTCATTATTTCTTTGGCAGTTGTGGCCTGTGCCTTGTGACTCACAGAAGCAAGACAGGCAGAAGTACAAGTCTTTTTATAAACTAACGTCCTGCAGCATGAGTCAGGCTTTACATCTGGCCTTTGTTCTTCCTCTGCCTTTGTGCTTATCATTTGTCCTACTCCACGGTTACAGCCTCTCCGAATAGCGTAAAACTGATTTTAGGGCAATATCTGACTGATGAATGCCAGGGAAAATTAGACAAGATGCTAACTTGGCATTCATGAGGAAGTGAAATTACTCTATAGTGAATTGTAATGGGCCATTTAAAAAACAAACCCCAGGTTTCCAACAAGGGCCATCTTGATTTTGGTAGCATCATCAGTAGAGTGTCCAATTAATTTATTCTCAAAAAAAAATCAAAGAAATAAAAAAGTCATATTTTGCATCCTTTCGCAGTATAGTTCCAGAAAGGATTTCACAATTGTAAGATAAAAGAAATGAAAAAAAAATGAGATAAAAATAAATTCCTTTTCTCCCCAGCTCTTTTTTCCATGAGGTAATTATGAATATTGTTTATCCTTCCCTCCGTGCTTTCCTCCTTTCATTCAAAATGGCACCACTGTCAGTGGTGGGATAATACTTCTTTTATAAAATAAGATGCTTACAAGGTAAAACACTGATTTTATGTAAAGATCTGCTATTACTTCAGTACTGGGTTATATCTTTGCTTGCCTTATGCAATGTGACGTAATCATTGCCTGGAGGGGTATAAAGCAGCAAAGTTAGTGTTTACGTATCTGGTGACTCTGTTTTTGTTGTTGCTGGTGTCAAGCTTTTTGGCAATGGTTTACTATCTTAAGACCTTGACGCTGAGAGATAAAAAAATAAATAATATGATTACATGCATTTCTTCAGGAACTCAACTTTGGGTTGTAAATTTACCTTCTAAATCATTTAGTGAGATAAATGGGCCGTGTTTGGTGAAATGGGCATTAGATTGTTCTGGTTTTGACATAATCCATAGATTGTGCTACAAAGCTGTACCAAAAAGTAGTTATTGGCCAACCATGAGTAATTCTTTTATCCTTGTTGAAATAGGACCACTGGAAATTTTCAGGGCTATTTCTTGTAGAGCAATGGCTTTCACGGTGTAGTTTCGGAAGTAGCAACCTGAAAGAGGCAAAAGAGAACATGAAACGTTCTTTGTTGCTTTACTGTAAAATACATTTTAAAACAATGCACTTTTCAAGGAGAGAATGGCCACTGGATATAATGAAGTGATTTTTCTCTTCAGCAAGTTGGCAGATTTCCTTGTGTTTCATGTTTTTTCTAGTGTGTGCTTTTGGGCATAGCTCTAAACTGAATATATCCTGCAAAAGCACAGCAAATCAGTCATCCCCCTCTAACCTGTGCTTTAGAGGACAATCATTTGATACCCACTTCTACCCATTCCATTGGTTGTCTGTGTCAAATTGCAGCTCTTGTGTTGCCCTCCTTCAAGATGGTGTAGCCAGCACCTCATTCCTGGTGAACCTGAACTCTTGCTTTCTTCTCCTCCTTGTTTGAGAATAATACTCTTACGTTTGGAAGGATTTTGAAAGCAAATTGTCATTTAATGGTAACAATGCCTCCTTAAGTGTATCAATCCATTTTTATGGCAAATTCAGGGAGGTCATGGAGTGAAATGCTCCAAGGGTACATTGGATTTGAAAATATGGGAAACTTCAGTCATAACATGCTTTAAATAAGTAGAGTTCATTGAAGGTATAGTAGGTTTCAATATGGGCAGGCATGCCTTCCACTGGATCAGGTTACTCAAAGTCCCATCCAACCTGGGTTTGAACACCTCCAGGGATGGGGCATCGAAGACTTCTCTGGGCAACCTGTGCCAGAGCCTCCCCACCCTCACAGCAAACCATTTCTTCCTAAGATCTTTTCTCAGTCTCCCCCTCTTCCAGCTTAGTATAGGTTATGTAAACTAAAGAGTTTGGCTCTTGCTATTTATGACTTAGATACAGTTTTAGAGATGTTCCAGGCTCACAAGTTAAATAAATTCTGCACCCAAACATTTGCTGTACGAAGTACGCTAATGGTAGGTTTAAAATTGGATAATAACAAGATTATAATACTACACAAGATGAAGCACAAAAAGAGAGAAAAATAGTCTGCCTTATATGGTAAAAAGTAAGTAGGACATTATTTCTGTTTGAGCGGTACAAGAGATGATTAATAACACAAATAAGTAGTACCTTGTTCAGATCCTTCCAATTTGAGTGGAAGTATTCAAGTGCTCACAGGTATATTGTGTATTATGATGTCTATATGCTTACGTATGCAATCAAAACCTGTTCCCACTAGATTCAGTGAAACTTTGCTGTTGTGACAAGTGGGAGCACAACCACGTTGTTTGTCAGAACGTAATGTGAAGGTTACAAAGTAAAGGAGTCGCAGAAGTGGTTTGCCTTCCATTCACTCACTGCATGTGACTTCAGATTTGAACTTTATGTTACTATTCTCCCCATTTCTATATTTGGCATTATCACAGTTCAATAACATTTCTAAAACTCTCTGAGATCCTGTACATTTCCTGTACATTTACATGGTGCGATCTATTTTTGGGTCTGCTTTGCATTGTACTCCAGATGGCATTGCTGTATTTTTGGCATATACATCTTTGTGGCTCTACGAAGGAAAAAGTGGGAATAAGCATATTCCTCGAAATAAAGATAGCTTTTCAAGATAGGTTTTTATCTAATGGGGCTACAGGAAAGCTGGGGAGAGGCTGTTTAGGAGGGAGTGAAGCGATAGGAAGAGGGGGAATGGTTTGAAGCTGAAAGAGGGCAGACTGAAATGAGATTTTAGGAAGAAATGTTTTCCTGTCAGGGTGGGGAGGCCCTGGCACAGGTTTCCCAGAGAAGTGGTGGCTGCCCCATCCCTGGAGGTGCTCAAGGCCAGGTTGGATGGGGCTTTAAGCACCCTGATCCAGTGGGAGGTGTCCCTGCCCATGGCAGATGGTTGGAACTGGATGGGCTTTAAGGTCCCTTCCTCCCCCAAACCATTCCATGATTATATGAATGTTCAAAGCAGGAAAGTTGACTAAGAGAGCATATTGTATAGCATGGAAGGTAATATCTCACATTTACATTCTGTTTTAAACTGTTTTTTCTCAATGAATGAGGTGGTAGCTGGCTGAATAAAAATCCAGTCTTGTGAATATTCCCAGAGCAAGTCTGCTGGAGGGAACTAATGCTCTGTTCTCTTTCTGCTCTTGCTTGATGGCTATATTTGTTTTGTTTTGGTATTTTTTCCTTCAGTAATATAGCTGTCATTAACGGGGATTAGATGAAGGGTTGTTGTGTTTGTTTGGTTTTTTTTTTGTTTCATCTGGGATAAATCCTGTAAGAGTTGGCTGATTATATGACCTCTGCCTTCCGCAGACTGGTTGTAACTGGAAGGCAGCTATGTAAAATTGCCAAAGCAAGTAATACACGGTGAACAATTCCATTTATGCACCTGAACTAGAGCTAAATTCTTTATGAGAGTACCTGTTCATTCCAAATGAACAGCATCACATCTGTGAGGTTTGGACTGGTGGGTGTGGTTCTTTGGTGTATCTGAAAGAAGCTTATGTGGTAATATCCGGATAGAAGATGGCTTTTAAGCTCTAATACATCACGGATCAGCGGAGCATCTGCACTGTCTGCCTGCTTCTCTGATTTGTTCTGGCCATTCACTTTGTGATACTCTTAGTCTGTTTGGTGAGGCTGCGTTTTGTGTTTGAATCAATTCAGTTTGTTCCATGAGAACAGAAATGGGCTAGATTATGCTGAATTATCTTCTGGTAACAACATGTAAAGGCGAGTTTTTCATTATCCCGTGTCCAGTTAAATAAATCTGCTTCCAAAGAGCAGTTCTGTCAAAGAACGAACTCTCAGCTGTCTCTCTGTGTGGTACTGAATTATCAAAAAGAAGGATAAATACATGACTGTCTTCGCAATTAGTGAATGCTGTGACTGAAGACTGGACCAGCAGAGCTCCTGAAGCTGAAGATAGTCATGATTCCCAGCAAGATTTTGGTCTACCACAACCCTTCTGGGGGCACGCGCGCAGAAATTTATAAAAGTACTAGAAGGCGTAAGAAATCTCTTGGAGAGTTGTTCCAGAATGGATATCGTGTCAAAGGTGGACACAGTATCCCTGAAAAAGAAGAGCAGCATACTTTTCGAAACTCCCTGGTGTCTTGTTATAGGGTCGGCTCGTACTGGGGTAAGGTCCAACTCTAAAGTCTTTGTTTGGAACTGTAGTTTGTGAGTCTGTCACTGGTGCTAGTGTTGTTCTTTTCTGAAAAAAAAAAAAAAGATATTCTGTTTAATTTTTCAGCTTCAAAATAATGCTGAAATAGGGATTTCAGTTGCTTTATAGGAAACATTCCTTCCCAAACTCACATGCTGTAACATCTCCAAGCCCTCATCAAAGTGGTTCAGTATTCTCCTTTAGTCAATAGTTCAGTCTTTATTAAAGGATGGAATATTATCTGCAATTGTGGAGTTAATAAGAAATTCTTTAAAACTGCTGTCATTATTTTAACAGGTGTAAAAGTAAGTTAAAGAAATGGGCAACAGAGAGATTTATTAGCAACTCTTCTATACGGCACTGTTTGGAATCAATTGTTACACAACTTATGTAGAATCTGAACTTTATGCTGGTTTGCTGTCCAGGTTCATAGGGTATTGATTTTTTTCATGCTGTGGGCTCTTTTTCTTGCTCATATGCTTGCATAACAGAGACAGGGAGGTGTATGTGAAAATATTTTGGGTGTGCTGCTTCTGAGGTATGGCAAATTCTTCTCCTGTGCTATTTCTTCTTGTCTTGTTTTTCAAGCTTTCATTTTCAAACCTACCTACAAGGAGCGGAAACTCAGGTTGCTCTGTTGCATTGAATGAAGGCATTCAGGATAGGATTAATTTGCATCCTAAAAATTACCCCTCCTTTATATGCATCTCAGGAAATGTTCTGATTTCCTCAATATGTTTTTTTTTTTACAGTCTTCAGTAAACCATATGGTCTTAATCAAAGACAGGGCAGAATTAGCCATTCATAGTTTTGATGAAGATACCATTCTGAGGAACGGGTGAATGGTTTGCCATGAATAGAATCTCTGTGGATTGAATCCTTATACCAATATTTTGGATATGCTAATGACAGAAAAAGCAACACATGGGAATAAGAACGGGATTATGTAACTGATTGATGAGAAATAATGTAATGCTTGATGGTGTTCGAGTAGATTGACCTCTCACGTTGAATGAAGAAATACCCTGATTTCAGTTTCTGCTTTTTTTCAAATCTCAGTAAAGACAAATAAGTTAAATTATGATTCCCCCTTCTTCCCCTTTACAGATTTAAAATTGTAAATTTCCTTGTTTTTTTGAGGGGGGCAGAGGGGATTGTAATGTGTGAGTAATCTTGATTGCTGCTGTATGTTAATCCACTCAAAAGTGTCAGTTCAGCTGAGAGGCTGCAAACTGTCTGACAGACAGGAAAATACAATATTTTTACACTTTTAAGACTGAAGTCAGAAAAAGCTTTAAATTACGTAGTTTGTTTTGCTGTGAATTTTACAGAGAAAATAATTTTCTCTTGTAATGGCATTGGTAGTGGCACGTAGTTTATTGGCCATGTTTGTATCTCTGTTCTGCTCTTAAGCATCCTTTTTACTGGCTCCTTATTAAGGAGTCAGAAAGTGAGAGTTTTTGTCCCTCACCTCACAGCACTGAACAGTATGTAGTGAAATCAATAGAAATACTGTTGTGTTCTACATCTAGCCCAGTATTCCAACACAGTATATTGTTGCACAGATCACTGATTTCTGTAATAGTTAAGGCTAGTTTTTTTATTTAGGGCCTCTCTTAATGTCTCTTCAAAATTTGCCTGAAAATGTGGATATATCAATTTTCCATATTTAAATTCAGTGTATAGAATTGCAGGTCAGCTTTTGAGCTTAGAGTCAGGTGTGGTTGTTGAAGCTTTTTTGTTGGGTTGTTGTTCTTGCTTTGGGTTTGTTTTTGTTTTATCAGATTCCAGGTTGAACTGCCTCACAATCTGAAATAAAATTACACCACACATTATCCAGGAAATTATCCAATAAAAATACTAGAACGTATTACACACAGATTTTACATTTTCAGTGTTCTTTGAAAATGGCCCGTTTAGCTGTGCAGACAACACAAGTAGCTAAACTTATGTTTTCATAGTAAGAAAATAATCCTGTGGTATGCTTGGAGATTCATTTGAATCATCAAATTCTTGTACTAGAGGCAGAAACTATTGACTAAAAGTCTTTGTCTCCAGTTGTTAAAGGAATGTGTTTTCATAATCAAAAGTTTTTTCTCATCTATAAATCTATGAATCTCTTAACTTTACCTTGGGCTCAAAGGAACTCCAGCTCAGCAGAACACCTTAGTTGTCCATTTAGAAGCAGAATACTGACAAACTAAAGAGACTCCTCCTTTTATCTGTATGTTTTTCTATGATGAGAGATTTTTTTCTAGGTAAATTAGATCATTTCATACTTACTTTTTTTTACAAATTGTAATATTGAAGATTATATTCTTCAATATTCCAGTCAGATCCCATAAGAAAATTCCAATAGAATCATATAATGCTTTGGCTTGGAAGGGACCTTTATAGGCCATCCAGTCTAACCCTGCTGCAGGAGCAGGGACTTCTTCACCTCAATCAGGTTGCTCAGAGCCCCATCCAACCTGACCTGGAATGTTTCCAGGGACGGGGCCTCCGCTGCCTCCTTGGGCAACCTGTGCCAGTGTTTCGCCACCATCAACATGAAAAATTTCTTCCTAATATCTAGTCTAAACCTCCCTTCTTTCAGTTTAAAACCATCACCCCTTGTCCTATTGCTACAGGCCCTGCTAAAAAGTTTTACCCCCTCTTTCTTATAAGCCCCCTTTAAGTATTGAAAGGACTTTTTGCCAAGATAAGAGCGAGGGACATGATGGAGATAACACAGCAAGTACTTCCTGAGCCTTCCATTCAGCAGTTTCCTCAATTAACTTTACCAAGCAGGAGGATCCTGTTAAATGTGCAAATTTAGAGTAGACTTTACTGTAATACCTAAGAAAATTTATCTCAACTATTGATGATAGCATTTAAATGTAAAACAGTTTTGCAGTTATAAAAGAAATTATTGTTCCCCACACGTGTAAAATACCTTCCCAATTATTGCTAAGGAAAGAGATGTAAACATTTTTTGAAGTAGCTGAGACAGCTTTGGGAAAAATAGGAATTTTTGTTAGTACTTCTGTTATAGAATTTTGTTTTTGTAATAATTCTGTTCTTGGTGAGTTGGGGGGTCTGAAAGATCATCATTTATTTGGATGTCAAGTTTGATTTGAAAATGACAAGAGAGGAGAGGGTAGCATGGCACATTGAGAACTAATCACGTTATCAGGAACACAGGCTATTTTTTACAGGTGCTTTGTCAATAATTACTATTGAGATAGACTCATCGACGTCTTTTCTGTTTAGCTTGTTTTAATTTTGATCTTTTGTGGATTCGTAGTAAGCTACCCACTGAATAATTGAGACCATTTTTAGTTTAACATCAGTCTTATTGCAACCAGGATATTGCTGTGAGGATTACTGTGCCATCGGTTTACGCATACATGTATGAGTGCAAGAACACTTTTGCACGACAGTAATACCAGCTCCAGAATGAAGTGCTGTGTGGACTTCTCCTCTGGGAATTACTCAGTCAATTCATCATCCCCTTACTAGGTTCAAAGTGATGTAAATAATCATAAATTTAGGAGCAGACTCATTTCATCTGGGTTTTCTGCTTACATTTTATTCTCAGCAGCAGCTTTTTGTAGTCTGTTTGAAGGATAAGGCTAAAACCTCTGAATTACCAGCAGTCTTTAGAAACGCACGTGGTTGGCTAGAAGGTCAAGCAGCCAATTCTATTAAATGTTTGGAGTGCTGGATTCATTAAAAAACAGCAGCTTGTATCTCTTTCACAGTGAAGCTTTAGAAATAACTATTCAAGAATGGGAATTCTCCCTTGTTTTGGTTCAGCGAGTTGTTAGTGGGTGTCGCCAATAAATCACTCAAGGTCTTCACATGGTGTAGCCTCCCGCGGATGTGTGCACACCGGTGTAATTTCATAGAATCACAGAATGGTTTGGGTTGGAAGGGACCTGAAATATCATCCAGTCCCATCCCCCTGCCATGGGCAGGGACACCTCCCACTCAATCAGGGTGCTGAAGGCCCCATCCAGTCTGGCCTTGAACAGCTCCAGGCATGGTGCAGCCACCACTTCTCTGGGCAACTTGTGCTAGCGTCTTACCACCCTCGTTGTGAAGAGTTTCTTGCTAATGTCTAATCTAAATCTTCACCCTTCCAATTAAAAGCCATACTCCCTTGTCCTATCACTACTTGCCCTTGTGAAAAGTCCTTCCCCAGCTTTCTTGTTGTCCCTTTCAGTACTTGAAGGCCGCTATAAGGTCTCCCTGGAGTCTTCTCTTCTCCAGGCTGTATGAAGTTGTCTTGTCTGACTGACTGTTGGTGTTAATAGTGTTATGGGGAATAAACACTGCAGTCAGTGTGGTTTTCACGTGCAAGCACTGAACTCACTGATGCTTGTATGCTTGAGCCCCTGAAACCAAGATAGTGAGGACCTGGAATTTTACTCAGACCCACCAGCTGCAACCCTGTCATTGCCCAGTCCCTTTATATGTTTTATTCAGATCACTTTTCAGAGTTCTTTTTTTGCACTGTTCTGGCATGCCCATCTCTTACAAATACTCCTGATTTTCCTCCTTTCCTGCTTCTTCCCTGCTTGGCTCTAAGCCTTGCAGCAGCCCTGTTTGTAAACTGTCTACCTCTCTCACCAGGGTTTATATTGAGCGTTGCCTACTCCCAGTCTCTGCTTTTTAGCTCCTGAGCCCATTTCTCCTTGACTCGAGCATCAGCCAATGTCAAATGGATTTTAAAGCCCTCAGTTGGCTCGATTTGCTGCCGAAGGGCATTATAAAGCTCAGAAGTGAACCAGCAGATTCATTGCTAAATCCAGTGCCCTAACTCTGTGTCGCGCCGAGGCAGATGAACTTACTCAGCTCCTGGTCAGGAGCAGGGATTGTCGAGGCAAACAAAAGTGTTTTCCTGCAATATTCATTCTCCTGATGAAATTTATATGATATAGCTGGAAAGAACATTATATTCCAGATAAGTTTTCATAAAAAAGGCCTTTAGAGCAAAACAGAATGTACCTTTAATAGGAATTGAAAATACTTGTAATACAGAATTTTTATAGGCCTCAAGCCTGTATTGTCATGGAGGGTTTTCCTAAAATCCTATTTCCTATACATATTGATGTACCAGAAGACTTTTTTTGACTAAAACAGGATATATTTTATGATAAATACAAAAATTCAATATTTCCAACATGACTGATGTTTCTGCAAAAGCTAATTAAATATAAACAGGTTGTCTATAAGATAAGAGGAGGTAGCATCATACAGGATCATGGTAGTTTGTCTATGAAGTTTTCAATATCTCATCTAGAGAAATCTGCCTTTTCTTAGTTCCTTTCAATAGGGCTTGTGCCTTGTTATGTCTGGATCCTATGAATATAGGAAGAGATCCTTATCAAGTACCACTTTCTTGCTAGGATGTTGAAACTAGCAGATTATTTGCAAGATAAGAAGTACAGAAAATTTTATATAAATTGATGTGTATAGGAACCTAATAATAAATCTGCTGGGGTCTTGAAAAGGGTAGAATACTGTAAAGAATTCATTTGCTGCCATGAGACCGAAAAGAGTTGTATTAATTTCGGTTTTGTTCTTTGTATTTGCACCACACAAAGCAGGTAATAGACTGAGGTTTCTGAAGATCAAAATTTTATCCTTTTGGTGAAATCATCCCTTTAGCTATGAAAACATGGCCCCACAACCTGGATGAGATACAGAAGTTACAAGGTGATTGTAACCTTTAAGCATTAGCAGCCAGTGCCATTTGTAGTTCCAGTAAACTGTTCAAGCCAACTTTCCACTTTCTTTTTTTTAAAAAAATTCTGTTCTGTGAAGGGAATTCTTTACTATAATGTAGGCTGTAGCAAATGGAGAACTTAATCCATAATAACCTTCTTCTCTGACAAAAAATACAATGAAGCCATAGTCTCTTTGTCCTATCATTTGATTGCTCAGCAACTGAAATATGTACAAATTGGGACATAGAGGTTTTATAGCTAACTGGTGTTTCTCAGGCTTCTTTTTCAAACATTGGGACAGGTAACTTGCCATCTTATTAACTTCAGATGCAATGCAGAGCATTGGAAGGGAAGCACTTTTCTCCTACAAGCAATTTCGCACCAAGTTCCTGAGGTTGGAGTGAGGGAGATAACTGGATGGAGCAGAGCTGAGGAGGTTTAGGGTTGCTAGTAAAGGTTCTCTCTGTCCCTGTCCACCCACATCTCTTTCAATATAGAAGTAGCAACTGTGGGAGCTACTCAGGTGGAGCAGAGGGATATACCTCTCGCAGTTACAGAGCTATGATGCAAAATAGCCATCCGATAATTGCAAATGGATCTGAAGTTTCTAATTATTAAGCATCGTTTTATAGCTTTTCATCTAGATCCCCAAATCCAGTAGACTTGTGATTAAACTTCAGAGTTCCCCACAGTCAGCAATTACAAAGAAACTTTATATCCATGCAGTACACAGACACGAGTGATTTTTTACTTGAGCCTAGTTATGAGCTACAAGGCTACTTAATAAGGCTATTTATGAGCCTTAATAAGAGTAAAAAAAAGATTTAACAGCTTTCCAACAATACTACAGAAATAAAGCCTCGTTTTATACACCTCTCACCTGCTCTTGAGGGGAACCTCTTCACTCCACTGGTATGATGAACGTTGTGACAAGGTTTGTATGTTTGCTAGGACCAATCTTTCCCTAAGTTTCCTGAAATAAAAAGTGGAAGTGGGTAAATTAAATGTCAATGAAGAGGAAGTATGAGAAGAAGCTGTCCTGGACCTAACTGTAACAGTCGTAATACTGTATTACACAACTTTTATGTAATTCTTGGCTGTACTGTCTAAGCCAAGCCTTATTTTAATTTTATAAGCTGTGCATGTGTATAATAGACAATATACTTTTATTCATATGCCAAAGATCTGCAGCCAAATTATTTACTATCAGCATAAGTCCCTTTTAATAATTTAAGCCCTTAATCTTCTATAGTATTTTCTCTTGCACACACTCTCTCTGTGTTTCATTGGCTTTGTGGTTTTCTATTCACGCAACCTGATTTCAACAGAAAAATGTTATTTCTGTGTAAAAATAGTTACTTATTTAATAGTCAAAGTGTAATCTATTCCTGTAGTTATGGTTGATGTCAAGAATTATAGTGGATTTGTCATTTTTCAGAGGAAATGTGCCGTTCCTCTGTTCTCCTGCTTGAATTTTTGGAAATCAGGATGGAGATAAGGAGTATTATTTTAATAAAAGATTTTACGTCATTAAGATTTGCCAATTTAATCAGGCATATACAGAGTCTACATTATCCAGGTTATCTGATATCTTGCCCATAAGCTCCTATTTTTCACTGACCAGCGTGGGAGCTTGGAGGGCTGAGGGGTTTCTGATCTATGTGTCTTTGACAGCCTGGAAGAGAAGGACATGTACACTAGACCTAACAAGAGCAGCTCAGTGAGGTTTTTTCCCTTTAGCTTTCAACCTGCATGTCTCCTCCCATGGCTTCCTCTATAAACTAAGGCTTTTTGGTAGGATACTTCATCTGTTGAGGAAATCAGTTTAGAACAGTTTGAAAAAGACCTGGTGTAAGGATCTTGGAACCCTTAAACATGGAAGAACATTTCAAAGGTATTTCACATTTTGTATGCTGCTTGCATTGATGTCATTGATCACTGCCGTTGTAAGTGAAATGCTGTTGTAACTTAAATTACTCTTTACTAGAGCTTTTTTGCTTTTTTTTTTTGTTTGCTGCAGGTTTAAGATTTTTAAGAGCCCTTAGACTGATACAATTCTCAGAAATTTTGCAGTTTCTGAATATCCTTAAAACAAGGTAAGACCTTTTCTTGCATGCTGCATTGGTGACAGAACATAAATGGCTTAGATTTGTGGTCAATATATGATTTTATTTTCTGGAAAAAAAAACACTTATTATCTGTTCTTTAAGCCTTTTTCTTCTGATGAATGATTTATCAATGTCAACATCTTCTGACAAGTCATCAGTAGAATATTT
Source organism: Tapera naevia (assembly GCA_033556795.1). Classification (NCBI taxonomy): domain Eukaryota; kingdom Metazoa; phylum Chordata; class Aves; order Cuculiformes; family Neomorphidae; genus Tapera; species Tapera naevia. The sequence goes on along the minus strand of JAUMJJ010000025.1, from coordinate 74,486 downwards.
TACTTGATATGTTGTTACATTTGAAATATCTGAGCAAGACTGAGTGCTGATAAATTAAAATCAGAATGAATTACAGAGCTCTGCACTGATTAAATATTACTTTTTTCCATGTAATAAATCCACATTCCTCTACCTTGGAAAAAATAGAAATCACAATTAATTCTATAGAATGCAGCTAAAAAGTAATTTGAGAAATAATAATTGTGGCTCTATTTCAGTTTTTTTTTGAACTGAGCATCCTTCTTCATATCAAAAACTTTAAAAATTAATTTTACACTCAGCTATCTTTATATTGTGTTCATTATCATTAGTATTTCTTTCAAAGAATATTTGAAATAGTCCAAGTAACCTTGTGGCTTTCACTGATTCTTCAGGATGTTAATACATGAAAGTTGTGCAGAAACAGCACAACTTTGAACAGCAAATCATTTGAAGGAAAAAAAGAAAACAAAAAGAACCTTCTTGTGCCTTGCAGTTGAGGACACCTTGCCTTTCATCATTCCCTGAGATGCCCCAGCTGAGGTGTTGAACCCAGCTTCCAGTAATTACTGTAAACTCAGTTCCCTTCTGAAATCTTATGGTCTCCCTACCAATTGATGGTGCATGTATGAAGGCTTTGTATGTGATTGACTCAATTTGTTTGCAATGTTAATTAATAGTGATGGGGAGATCTTTCAGATCTTTACACACTCATGGTAAACAGCTGCTTCTTCAACCCTTAACCTTGAATCTGTTGTCCTTACTGTAAATCTCTCGCACTATCTGCCTTTAGCTGTGTGGCTGTAAGGAATCCAGTTCTTGTCAGATTAAGAAATTGCAGAGCATGCAGTGAAGATGCAGTGCAGTAGCTTAGAACTCTGCCACTGTGGGAAGGGAGAGCACTTTGTGCAGGAACTGAGAATATCCAGTGAGTTTGCATTTGACACACAGAGCAACCTCACCACAAGAAATGACAGTCAATGGAAAAGCCCCATGAACTCAATAGATAAAGGCTTTAGATAAAGGCTAAAAGCCCCTTGAGGAGTGGTAGATTTGTAAACTTCCACATCCATAAATGGATAGTGCATTAATCACATTCAGTGTATTTAGAGCTGGCTTATTCAAGTTTGAGCTGTTCCTTTAAATAGCATTCTCTTGTGCAAAATTTGCTCTTAGATTAGATACCAGAATATCTCTGATGATTTATACGAATGTCTAAATATCTGTAAACCCCTGGTGTTGAGTATTAGAAGCAGAGCTTCCTTCAGTGACTGGTTCAGTGTGTTTGGCATTAATAACAAGCCAATTTCTCCTGGTGAGAAACTGATGGGAATATTAAGGGCTCTCCTGTGTTTTTAGTATTTGGTGCAATTAGAGAACAAATTTTGTCCTTCTTTTCCTCTTCCCCCAGTAAAGAAAAAGGTTTACTCTACCTTCTAAATTAAAAATATTCCTGGAATTAGGGACTGAGTATGAGGATTAAAGGAGCATATATTATATACACAGTAGGCAGAAAGGCTGTTCCAAACACTGGAATTCAAAGGATGCAAAAATAGAGTCAGTGAGAAGACTAACATAGCAGTGTGGGAGTGTTTGGTGGTTATTAGAATATCCAAAAAATTATTAATTAGATTTGAAAAGAACTAAGCAAAATTTTACTGCGGCACATTAGAAGACTCTACTCTGCCAGGATCTATTTATTTCCCTAATTAGAAATTAAATGTATTTCACTCACTGTTTTTTGTCCCTGAATTCTGTAGAATGAGTTGTGTGGGGTTCGGTTGAAAATTTTTCTCCTTCACTTCGCTGTTTTTGAATATTTTTTTCAACAAAACTGCTGAGGCTTAGAGCTCACAGTAAGGGATTTTGCACAGATGTTGGAAAGAGCTTAAAGAGCAGGAAAATGTTTGTGACTAATCCTGCAGCTATATTTAGGTTCTGGTAGGGACACCAGGAGCATTTCATAGAGGAGAGATAAGGTACAGTGTTTAATAAATCTGAAAAAATAAAATGTACCAAACAAGTCGTGTAAATAGTTATTTTTACTGACTGCTTCATTTACTTGTAGTATAATAATATGTGGAGACCAGCTTGCATCATATGTGGAGACACAATTGTATCAGGACCACTTCTTGGTCCAAGTACAGGTGAAAGATGATATTTAGCCTTTTGAGCTAATTCTATCACTTTCTCTAATCCAGGAATCTGGTTTTAGGGTCCTGTACTATGACTAAATGTTGTCACCAAAAAGACTGCTCACCTTAATTAACCATGATTTAAGGAAGAGAGAAACAGGGAATATGTGTTAATGTAAACAAAAACGTATTAATTGCAATACTGCTGGTGTATTATTTTTTACTACAGTATTTATTACAGCTTATGTCACGTTACCCAACTGTATTTCTTCCCTAGTACCCACAGTTGTCCTCTTCACTAACTGTAACTCTTAAAAATACTTTTAATGGAGCTGGTCCAATTAATTTTGCAGGTTAGTTTCTCAGCCTTGTTTAGAAAAGAATGCATTTTTATTGTCCTTAGTGCATTTTCAAACAGAAATACTAATTAATTCTACTGCAAAACTACTACAACTAACCCTGATTGGGGTTTTGCCAGTTTTTATTCTTTTGGAACATACTGTTTTAGGAATAATAGTGATTTTTCTGAGGCATTTTTCCATGAACAGGTGAGGTTATTTAGACATAACAGTATCTGGACTTCAGTTCCTTGTGTGTTTGTTGAACATCCTTAGCTTTTGAAATCACAGCAATTTCTGTAAGAAGAGAGGGAGCAGGCTTTGCTTTTTTTTTTTTCCACAAACTTTTAAGTATGGTATTTTTCTGCTGAACTAAGTGATGTCTTCGTTTCAAAATCACTTCTGGCTACAGTACAGAACATACTACTCAGTGGGACTAAAATGAGTTCACAAAGTTTGACTGATAGGTTTCAGTCTTTTGGGTTATTCTTTCAAATGTAAATGTGAAGTATGAAATTACCTCTCTATGATTTCCACCAAGAAGTCCATAGGAGTTCATGCAAGCAGAATAATATGAAAATTCTTCAGGACTTTAGACGGGAAGTGTAGAATATCTAAGTTGTTTAATTTGGGAATCACAATTTTTTTTCACAAAAGCAGTGTGACATTTTACAGATTAGCTGCAGTAGTTCATTAAAAGTTGGCTATAACTGCAGGGAAATAGTCTTGCCCTGTGGTCATGTGTGCAAGTTTTAATGTGTGGTTAGTATAGAATCACAGAATGGTTTGGGTTGGAAGGGACCTTAAAGCCCAGCCAGTTCCAGCCCCCCTGCAAGGACACCTCCCACTGGATCAGGGTGCTCCAAGCCCCATCCAACCTGGCCTTGAACACCCCCAGGGATGGGGCAGCCACCACTTCTCTGGGCAACCTGTGCCAGGGCCTCCCCACCCTCACAGGAAAACATTTCTTCTTGAGATCTCATCTAAATCTCCCCTCTTTTAGCTTAAAACTATTAGCCCTTGTCCTATCACTGCAATGAAACCATCCTCTTAGTGTTAATTATTGAGGTCTCCCCAGGTCTGGGGTCAAAAAGGATATAAGCTAATGAAAAATGAGATAATTACAAACACATTAGTCCATTTTCTGTACCAGTGCAGTGCAGTGGCCAGTGGCTAATGTTAACGGGCACTACTCAGTGCAATCGCTGGACCTGCATGGATGTGTCCCAGAGTAATAGAATATTTACAGGGAAATAATTACTGAGGTGTATAGCAATGACAAATGAGGAGGTGAATGTACTGAGAGCCAACCAAATTATTTGTGATAAGCATTATTTATTTCTTTTTGATGATGAGCACAGATGCAGCTGAAGTATCCATTTGTCTTTCTGCTCTCAAATGCATTGGAATTTTTCTTTCAAGCTATCTAAAATATGCAAGTGTGAAGTCTGCAGAGACAAAATAATACATATTTTGTATAGGCTTTTGATTAAGTTTTTTAGGGAGCCTGTGTCTCTTCAGAAATCCTCACCAAACTCTTTCAGTCTGGAGCATGCGGTTGTATTCAGATACACGTTTGAAATGTGTGATAAATTCCAGTCTAAGTTCCTGTTTGTTGTTGGGTTTTGGTTTTTTTCAGTAATTCCATCAAGCTAGTGAATCTGTGCTCTATATTTATCAGCACGTGGCTGACAGCAGCTGGGTTCATACATTTGGTAAGTACAGTTGAAAATACTTGGTGGACTTTTTCTCGTGGATCTTCTGCTCCCTGAACTACTTTATTACCTGGATTTGCTTGGCTCTGGATAATCTTTTACCACAGCTAGAGAGTACAATAAAAAAAGATGTCACAGCTTCCAAAATTTTAGGCTTCTGCTCAACACTAATTACAAGTAGTGAGTAATATGTCATTAACCACAGCAATAAAATGTGAGACTTGAGCTGCTGCAACTTTTTGAATGATTGTGATTCACCAGGAGGTGGCAATGTTTCCTAAATAACTGCCCAAGTGCTTCCTGAAGAGGATGAAATGATACCGAGGTCCTGGGAAATCAGTGGTGGTGCCAGAAAGAAGCAGTCTTGTGTTTCCACGAGAAGTAATGGGAATGTTGGCATTTTTTTTAGAGATTCTTTCCTGCTCTTTTTGGTGTAGCTTTCAGTCACTGTTAACAAATTTTAAACTGATTTTTATTTCACACTTCACAATCCTTGGAAAATGTAAGCTAGTTAGTACAGAATTCCACCTGAGAGCATAAATATGAATATGCAAGTATAGGTATATGTCAATTGTGTATTTTAAACATTTTAAGCTATTAGCTTTTTCTAATTTGTTTGGTAGATTTAATTAAATATGGTTAAGTCTTTTTCCTTTAAGTACATTTTATGATCAATATAGGAAGATGCAAATAGAAGTAAGTTATTCAGGAATGGTTTTGAACAAATATTAACATTTAATGATATTGACACTAGTCCAGAGCAATTTAATTGACCCATTTGAATTACCTTGAGCTGCACCCAATTATATAAGATTAAATTCAGAATGTCTGTCTTCTTGTTATACCAGATAGTAATTTAATTTTCACTCTTACAAAGATGCACTGCAGCTTTGCTTGTTTTCATTTATGATGCGCTTCTCATCCATCTATGACTACATTTTCATTCTCCTTTGGGCAAATCCAACGTTTTTAACATAGGAATCTATTATTGTACCAATTAAAAAAGAAAGGAATCCTCAAACTTCAAATCAGAATCAAGAAATGTAATTATATTTCAAGTAAGATTCACTCTGAAAAAGTCCTGAACAAGTTGGTGTAAAATGAATTTACCTGTAGCTGCATTAGCAAGTTGTATTATTTAGTGGTGAGTGGAAAAGATGCTTTCTATAATGACTATGAGTGGCAAGGCTATGCATGTTGGCAACAGAATTGGAATGCTATAGATGGGACAGGGTTAGGTTCTGGATTTGCTCAAAATCACAGGAGAGGATCCAGAGTTTTTATTAAATGCCAGATGATGTGTAACACACAGGCACACACATGTATCAGTAGAGTTAATTTGTAGTACAACTCTATTAATTCATTATGTGTTTTCTTGTAAATTTTAGGTGGAGAACTCAGGGGATCCATGGGAAAATTTCCAAAATAATCAACCGCTAACATATTGGGAATGTGTTTATTTGCTGATGGTTACAATGTCCACTGTTGGCTATGGAGATGTTTATGCAAAAACAACCCTTGGTCGCCTTTTCATGGTCTTCTTCATCCTTGGGGGATTGGTAAAAACTCTTTTTTTATTATTCTCATCATAATTTTTATAGTTGTTGTTTTTATTCTTCTTGTTGTTGTAGTTATTATTATAATTATTATTATTCCAACTACCTTAATACTTGATCCTCTGTTGTCTTAATGTTCTAATTAAAGACATATAATATATTTGGTTTTGTGAATTAAAATAAACTGTAAAACTTTTAAATGTGTTTAATACACCCCATTTGTTTTCTACAGTTATATATTTTGGCAGAGCTTGTGAAATCAGTCCAGTTTAGTAGAGTCAGAATTTTTCTAATCCATTTAAATGAGTAATGCATGTGAATACATAAAGTGCCTTAATATTTTAATTTATAATGTTATTTGTAGGTCTTTACTTTTTAGTGATTGACTGTAATGCATTTTTGGTAGGCTGCTATTGATATTTAAAGGCACTTTGCGGTTTCAGAAGTCCTACCCACCCTTCTGTGTTCCTTCCCAGAATTCCAACAAACACTGTGGCTTTGGACTGCCTTAAAGAGCAGCTTGCCTGATCCAGATGATGGCAAACCACATTCTCTTTCATTTCAAACATCCTTTCATGTCATTTTGCCTCACAATTTATCACAAGGCCAAAACCAGCGTGTTTTTATATCAGCAAATTCTCATGTTCTTTGTCCTGTATGTGCGTAGCACCAAAGTTATTAATTGTCCTAAGTCAATTTTTCAATTATTTGTCAGTGTTAGTGGTATTGTAGGACTTGTTGCAATGTTATTCACTAAACTAGCAAGGTTTATTTTGATATTTACCCTGTGCAAGGTAAGTGCTTTATGGATGACTCTCAATATGTCCTGTGGCCATACATACATGTGTATTTTGTTACTTTACTCTCACATATTGATTTTGCATATACATCCATCCTACAGAGGTGATTTGTATGTAACTTGTGTTGTGGATGCCATGTATGTGACACAAAGAGACTCATATATGAATATATATATGAGCATAAATATATGCATTCCCATCTGTGTTTATTGACATACGAAGACAAAGACCATGTCAGCTGGCAGTAGCTCTTCGAAGTATCCAGCCACAAGGATGATGTTTGTTGGACAAAACATGGCAGAATAGTTTTTATTTTCTCCTCAAACCCCCTTTTTTCTATCATGTGTTATTCCAATCCTTTTAAAAACATGGACTTTTGGCAGAGGTTTTTTTTTCGGAGGGTGGTGGGGTGACATTTTTATTTCTTGACAGGAGAAATAACCTCTGATTCCATCTTGGTTTTGTCTTCTTTTGAATCCTAATCATGGAGGAAAAAAGTCTGTTTTTCAAAATAGAAATGTAACGATACTGATAATACTTGTTTTTGGTTTTTGCAGTGGAGCTTGGATAGGTTTTTTCCCCTCCTCTCTCCAGGAACAATTAGACATAACTGTATTTTATGATCACATATCAGTTTGGATTAATTTTGTTCTTGTTTTGTGTGCCTTTTTTTCTTCTTTTGACCATTTTCTTGATTTATAAGGTGTGCATCTTCTCCAAGACCAACTTTTACATCTTGATTTGTTTGATGAGAACTTTCACATTTTTAAAATTTTCTTTTTAAACAACTTCACAGTTCTTATTCTTTTGCATTTTCAGATCTTAAAGATATACATCTTCTGAAAATATTCATCATCCCCCTTTCTTTGGCCTCTCTTTTTAGTCTTTTCTTCTGTCTCCTGTCTTCTTCTTAGGCCATGTTTGCCAGCTACGTCCCTGAAATCATAGAGTTAATAGGAAACCGCAAGAAATATGGTGGTTCCTATAGTGCGGTTAGTGGAAGAAAGTAAGTATCCCAAGAGGCTCTGCTGCCTCTGCTGCAGTAGAACACTCTCTGCATGCCATTTTCTTTTTTTTTTGTGTTTTGTTTCATGCATGTAGGCAATGTTTGCTCGCTACGTGCCAGAAATTGCTGCTCTCATCCTTAATCGGAAGAAATACGGCGGGACTTTTAACTCAACCCGAGGCAGAAAGTAAGTCAAAAAAGACCAGGTGTGGTTGTGTGACTTTAACGAGCCCCTGAAGGTGGTAATAGCTGACTCACAGCTTATAAGGCTGTGCTCCTTGGCATCAGATGTTACCACTGGAGAGTTGTCACACTATAGTTAGAGACCTGGGCTATGCTATGGTACAAGTCACAACATTTTGTCCCTATTTCAAGAGAACCTGGATGCCACTAGGACAACACTGTCTTGTGAGAAATGCTGCTGTTGCATATGCTGTTGGCTTCTGGAACAAGGTTAACTGTTACTTCACACTTCTGGACACCACATTATCACATGGTCATCTCTTAACTAAGTGACAGTGGTAATTCATATGATTTTCAAATGACTGTTCTTCAGAAAACTTAACTTTACTGTAGTGCAAAATATGTGACTTATATTGATCTGGTTATTCCATTAGACTGGCTGTGTCAGACATCTGATAGTGCTATTTCTCATCGTTCAAAGAGCACATTCAGATCTCCCAGCTCCTATTGATTTCATGAGTATTGCAGACACTTGTGATTTTAGAATCTATGACCAGAATATTGAAGTGATTCTCTTCCACACGCTGTAGAAAGCCTATCCTAAGAAGATCCAGCAGTACCTCAATGTGAATATAGTACGAAAATAAACCCAAAATGTAAAAAGCAATATTTGTATCATCAGTTAAATTTTGTTGGACCACATTAGCTCATCACATTTATTTTGAAAGCCTGCTTCTTTTCTTGACAAAGTTAAAACTGTCTCTTTCTAGCATTCCCAGCATCTAGACCTGCTGGGATATAGCCTTTAATGAACCAGATATACTTGGAGATGTAGTAGTGTCTCCTCTATATCAACAGTAGCATCATCATCTTTTGTTTCATTACCTATCGATGTGACATTCACTGGTGGAGATAAATTTCCCCTAAAAGACTAGTCACACAGTATTCTTTCAATATAACATAAAGAAGCTACTGCAAGCAGCACATCAAATTAATTGTCCCTTTCCTTACTTCAACAAGATCCGGATTTTACTTCATTCTTTTCAAATTGTGACTCATGCATCATTTTATAAGCATGGATTATGGCTTTATCAAGTTGTTTCTTCTCTCTGTGGAGCAGAAAGACTGTGAACATTCAACACAGCTAATTCTAGAATACTGTTTTACTGCACTGGGTAGGCAGGTCAAAGATTTTTATCTAGTTATAGCTTATATTATTGTGTGTTCAATAATACTCCAGCAATTAGAAGATGCAATTAAAAACCTCAGTGCTGTCATTGTTTGAGATATCCTCAAATGTCTAAAGTTATTTTTAATGCAAGACAGAAGTTTTTTAAACATAGAACTTAGATTTCTGGATTTAAGACTCCAAAGGAGTTATAGCAGAGGGGAATTAATGTAAAAAACTGTTTTATATACAGAGGTTTAGTCTCTCCCCTTTGATATTGTCACTAGTACCCAGCATTGCTCAGATGTCTCTAAACTTAGACCTGATCTTCAGTCAGAACCCCACATCCTGAGAAGCTCAACTCCAAATTGCAGGCTTCTGCTAGCTTTGGGGCGTGCTTAATTTTATTTTCCCACCTTTTCTTTTTATTTATATGCTGTTTGGCTTTAGCTCACTCTGTGGTCAATGCTTTCTCTGCTAATCTCTGCTGCCCACACAACTTGTTTTTTGAAACTCAACTCTATCATCAGCATACAGACTGTTCGATTCACTTTATGCATTGTTTTCTGGTTCAAATATGAATTACTGAGTAGTTTAAAGATGTCCTTTGCTCATGTGGGTCTTTCATCAGCGAATCTAAGCTTGGGAACTGCAGAGTAAAAAGCCATTAGCACCCCTCGTTTGATGTTGCTTTTGCAGTCAGTAGAACAAGATTGATGAAATGTTATGTTTGGCCAAAATTTAAGTTTTCATTTGGAATTCAGTGTTGAGAGAATGGATTGTCAGAACCAATAAGTTTTCCTTTGCTTCGGATATGGGCATGTGGTAGTAATTAGCAACATAAGATCTTTCGTTGAGCAACCAAGCATAGATTCTGGCAGCAAATGTAATGAGAAACTACAGTTATTCTATTCCTAATGTCAGAAAATTTCCAGATAAAGTTAAGTGCGTGTGTAAAATGAAAGCAGCTAAATTTTGTTGAAAGATGTAGTTTCAACTCTTAAAATAGCAAATGTGTATGCTTTTAGCTTTCACCGAAATAGATAAATACATGAAATCTGCTTTGTAGCAGTTATATATATGTTTGTACATGTTGCCTCGTGGACTATGTCTGTGAAATAACATGCTTCTATATGACTAATAAACATTTTGGAGGGAAACTGACATATATGTGTTTGGAGGATTGCGTGACATGGCTTTAATAGTAAGAAGGGCCTTGCTGTATCATTGTAACTATTGAAGCAGCTAGAATGTGTGCATAAAAGTTATTTCTATGAACTCCAGTTACTAAGGAAGGAAACCAGCCAGGTCACTGAGCACCCTGATCCAGTGGGAGGTGTCCCTGCCCATGACAGAGGGAGAGTTGGAACTGGATCGGCTTAGAGGTCCCTTCCAACCCAACCATTCTATGGTTCTATGAACAACATGTATATATAAACTGCTTATCTTGCCCCAATAGTAAATATTTATGCTGAACGTCGTTAAATTGTCAAAAGATATAAAAACAAGGGACCAAAGGCATTACCGTAGTTCATATATAAGATTAAAAGTTGCATTTTAATGAAATCGCAGTTCTTTATCACATAAGCTATTAAAACCTCTTGGTTTTCTTCTCTCACGATCTACTCTGCTTCCCAGAGATTTCTTCAGATTTCTTAAATTGACAAGCCATAAATTAGCAAATCATCAATGTATCAACGGGAAGAATCATCTGTTAGGGATTCCTTCCAGAAGGGAAACATGGTATTCAATAACTAAACTTCACAGAGAAAAATAAAAACTGTAGACAGATAGATCTGGTAAACAGAAAGACAAACAGATAATTGAAGTTGACAGAGCATCTTGGACTCGTTAGGCATTTGAATTTGATTAAAAATTAGAAAAAAGAAAAATTAAGGCTTATCCAAATCCTTTGGCAAAGGTCCATTTGCTGCAGTAATGGGAGACATGGCTCCAAAGAAAGTGACATTAGATTATTATATTAAATAATTTGATACAATATGTAAGATATTATTTTCCAGTGGGATGAGAATGTAATAAGAGAATGTGACATGGATTGCATTATGATCCCCATGGGTGTCTCTATTTCCCATCTGCTAGCCATTCTCCTAATCCCACTGTTTAAAACGAGGTCTCACTTAGTGATAAAGAAAATCTGATGGATGTTAAATAGTCTGACAGATAGAAGTAATAGGACAAACTTTTTTCATTTCAAATTTGCACACTTATTAAACTTACAAAAGCAAGAAAGCAAAAGTGGGAAGTGGTATATAGCGATATTATGACACATAAGTGTATTTTAGGTCTCAAATCATGTTCTGTTCCTACAACAACAGCATTGATTTTATTTCTCGTGAAAATTGTGAAAAATTCGACTTTTCTTTCTCTGTACCTAAACTTTAAAAAACCTTTTGAGTTTGGCATCAAAGTAGCAGTTGTTGTTGTCCAAGTTTTGAGCCAAGGAAGACTGAATCTGGTTTATAGATGTGCTTGTCTACCATAGTCTACAAATATAGAGGCCATGACTTTAAGTGTGGGTGTTCCAAGGGAGTGCAATGCGAGATGGCAAAAGTGGTGGATTAATCAGCAATTTGTAGTGAATTATGACTTGTTGTTTTCACTCAATGTTCGATTGCAGAAAATTAGTCATGACATTTTTGGGTGATTTCTATAGAAAGGCACTGGTCATGAATGAAATGCTCAAAATTATTAAAGCCTTTGCGAACTCCTGTGTTGCTTACAAAGGGTTTATTTGGCTTTTGAGTCATTGAGTGTTTAGAAGGGCATAAGGCAATGTGAGAATGAGTAATGGTGGAAGCACAGAAAACAATTTATTTAAGGGGAAGTATTTGCAACTGATTTCTGAAATAATAACAGGGTGTCCTGTGTGTGGAATGTCTGCTGCACAAAATAGTACAAGAAGGAAGCCCACGGTCTGGAGGGGTTAGAGTGGTAGATTAAGGCTTTCTACTGTAAGCTTTCTAGTACGGGCTCTTTGTGCATCCTGTAGCATTTAAGTTTTTATTTTTATTTGTACTGAATTATTTACTTATTTCTTAAGATGATATAGCTGTGTTGTGTCTAAATGTGGTGGTATTTTTTATGAAAGCAGGATTACTCTAGATAATATTACAATCAAGGACAAATATTCAGCTTTTACTTTAAGCCACAGTGGAAGCCTCCTTAACTAATCCAGACCCTTGCAGGAACAAATCACTGTGCTTTCTTCTTGTTATTGAAGTTTCTGAGGAAGGCATTAAGCAAAGAATATTCACTTTTATTTCCTTACTTGCTTTGTAGGCAAGCATTGCATAATTCCTTAGATCATAAAAATGTAAGATAAACTCATCTCTAACTGAGCAAGGAAGTAGAAGGAAGCAAAGCATCTCAAAATGAATCATTTATTGCAAACAGACTTAGATCCAAGCTCTAATATGCAGTTTAAACAAAGGACTGTGCTGTTTATCCAGGGTTAAAAGTATCCAAAGTGCACTGTATTGGCCTGTTCTCTAATAGAAATCTCACTTAGATAGGCATAAAATATTTGAGGGCCTGTGAATTCTTCTGTACTATTTCTATGTGCTTCAGTAACAACTTCTAATATTCGAAGATTATCACTGACTCATCTCCAATAGTTGCTGAGCAAGACCAAAACCTGGATTTGTATAAAGGCACGTGATAATGTACAATAGTTTACAACTAATTAGGGTCTTGTGTGTGACTGTGTGTTTGTCACACATTACCAATTTTACGTTTAAGAGAATTTTAAAAGATTGCTTCTTAGTTCTTAATTTTACATACTTACATTGGTCAGAAAGTAAATGAATCACTGCATCAGAATTAACCTTCAAACGCCTGACATTAATGATTTCCCATTTATGTTAATTTGATCTACAATCCAGTGCTGTTCCACTGATCTACAGTATACCATATACTGACTGTAGCTCTTTGGGTGCTTTCTGGTATTAATTAATTCCTTTTGCTTTACTCACGATATAAGAGAGATTCCAAAGGGCATGGAACCTATTGGAAAGAACCTTTGTCTGAATTAATCACAGGCTGCAGGATTTCACTCTGGTTCCTAAATAATTGGCAGCTGAAGGTATTGGGTCCAATTTACAGAAATTAAAGGTACCTCAGACATGTTCTCACATGCTGCAAACATGTCTCCAGTCACTGTGTGGTCATAGTCATTTGTACATTGAGTGTTTCTACAGATTCGAAAGTCAATGCTCTTGTCTTCTTACAGACTTCAACATTTTTGAGATTTTTAATCCTTTGGGAGCAAAGACGATAATGAAAATCTGCTTTCTAAGAAGAGTTGAATGAGAAGAAGTATTCAAATAAAGCTGCTGGGTTACTTTATCTGTATTAATCTGAGATCAGAGTTTGTATTAAAGTAAGACGTGTTTAATTGAATGAGAGAGAGACACATGAGCACATGCATGAAATTTTGACTTAAATTGAGTGGAATTAATAGAATCTTGAATAATGTTAGGCATATCATAAAAAGCACAGGCATCTAGGAATGTGTTGTAAACTGGTATATTTAAAGAATGCGTACCACTAGCAGATAAACAAGATAACCATTACGTACAATCTCTGTTGACACTTATTGACTTTTCTTAATAAGAAAAAGTGACTGTGACCCATTCTTTGTTGAGGAAAACAAGTTGGACTTTACAGGAACCTGTTTATTTCAACCCCAGCAGCCTGCCACTGACATACAAAGAAAGAATTTAGATGGTCGATAGATGAATACGTGATCAGAACACTAAGCAGAAAGACTATAAAGAGATTTGAGCATATTATAGTTTTACCATAAAATCATAGAATCTTCTGGTTCGAAAAGACCTTGGTGATCAAGTCCAACCGCATCCATCTTCTGCTAAACCATCTACCCTTTTTTTAGACACCTCCAGGGATGGCGACTCCAGCACCTCCCTGGGCAGCCTCTGCCAGTGCCTGAGAACCCTTTTGGTAAAGAAATTCTTCCTAATATCTAGTCTGAACCTCCCTGGAGCCACTTATGGCCATTTCCCCTTGTCCTATCACCTGTCACTTGAGAGAAGAGATCAACACTCGCTCTGCCACAGCCTCCTTTCAGGCAGCCGTAGACAGCAATGAGGTCTCCCCTCAGCCTCTTCTTCTCCAAGCTAAACAACCCCAGTTCCCTCAGCTGTTCCTTGCAGGACTTGTTCTCCAGCCCTTTCACCAACCTTGTCACCCTTCTCTGGATGTGCTCCAGCACCTCAATGGAGTTATAGTTTTATGGAGGCATCTAGATCAATATGTGCCACACTTCATTTAGTTCCTTGACAAGTCAACACCATGTATTCAACTGAATGCTGAACAGAATTTTCTGTTTATCATCTTTGATTTATTATGACAGACTAGTTAGAGTGAGGGTTTTTTAAAGTTCTTTAAACTTGTTCCAGTAAAATGGATGTAATTTCTTTCAAAATAAACAGGCAAGAGATTTGCCTTCCACATTGTGTCCTCTGAAGGAGGAACCATGCAAAGATCCTTTTTGAAGAATCCTATTCAGAGACGATCTGTTTTCATTTACAGTGCTATTTACATGCATTAAGTGTATGTTCTCAATTATCTCATGTCAAAATTCTAAATACTTTAGCTTTTGCTTACTTGATTTTTTTCTTCCTCGAACTGTTTGTATCTGTGGTGACTTTGGACCTTTTATCACCGTTTTTGTTTGCTTTATAAGAAGCTAATGTATTTTTAGCAAATATATCATTATGACAATACTTGAGTGGAAAAAAGTTAGAAAGTGTGGAGAATTTCAGCTGTGTAGAGCTGTACTCATTTTTCATATTTGGTCATTTGTAGCATGATAAGTATAGAAGGGAGAGGATGGGTTAGCCTGGCTTTATTGGTTGATAGAATATGGCTCCTGATAAGCATTAGTTTCTCTGTAAATATTGGTTTTGCAGCATCACAGTCGTTTAAATTAGATTCCTTATTGGTATATTAAACCAGTTTAACTTATGATACATGCCAATTACAATGATTAACAGAAACCTGAGTCCTCTGTACTATTTAGCAGCAATAAAAATGTTAGAATTCCTGAATATTTTTTTTTCAGTATTGTAAGCGAATTTCTAAATTTTATTTTTAAAGAATGAAAAAAAACAACCAACAAAGACAACCATAATAATTTAGCTGAGGACTCTTACTTTTGAAGTTTTTAATGAACAAAAGCTTAATGCAGAGATTAGACATTTCTGTTGACCCCAAGTTATTAATATGATATTTTCCTACTAACAACTCTGAAAACAAATGTTATCCAGTATTTTGGCTTCATTTAAGCTCTCTGCGTGGAAGAAAATAGGTGGTACATGGGAAAGGAATGATTATTGGAGCAAACAGAGGAAGTTATAAATCTTCAAATCATAAACAGGACAGATTAGAATAATATAAGCTTTCCAAGTTTTCTTAAATAATGTACCTAATAACTCTCTCTGGGCAAGTAGGAAATCTGTTTTCAATTTCTTCCTTCTTCTAAACAAAAATATAATTTACGTTAAAAAGACATTTTTTTTGGTGGGAGTTTTCAACCATCAGAAAATGTTGTTTGAGAACCAGGAGGTTTTGTTGCAATCTCTGCTCAGGACACTGTCTTGCACTATGTAAGGAGAGCAGAGAAGAGATGAATAGATAATGTGTAGCCCTAAATCCCAGCGCTAAAATGAAATCACGATGCAGATGCCTTCTGACACTTCCGAAAGAATCAGTCCTGATGCTCAAATGCAAAAATATTTGACAGCCAAATGTTTTATTTTCACTGGAGTAGATTGCTATGAAACCCTACTGAATGTGAATCATAGCAGTATTGCATTATTTTACCAAATGCATCTGCTTTTAGTGCTTTTTTTTTGAGTAGATAACCTCTGGAGGTGTTTTCCGACCTGAATTATCTTGTAATCTTATTATCCTATGAAAATTTCTTCTGCAATAGATTAATTTGGGTTGCCCACTCTGTCTGGCTTGTAGTTTTTCTCTTCAGTTGACCCATATTTCTAAAATGTGGACTCTAATTAATGACAGAATAGAACCCATACGAAGTGAAATCTTCTAGGATGGGAAGTAAATTTTCTGCATATGAATGAAATGTAGCGCAAGAGCATTCAGGAAGAGACCCTGCTAAAGCTACCGGTGCAAGAGTTGTACAAAACAGTTGCATACAAGAAGAAGTTGTTTCTATCATTAAAATTAATGCATCAACTATGCAAATGGAAAGTCCAGTTTCTTAATTAGTAGCAGATGGAAACATCTGATGAAAGTATTACCTATAGTTTAAGATTAGTCATCTTAGGAAATGTGTACAGACAGTATGAGGAATACAAATGACTATTTTTAGCTGCTGTTTAACATTTTATTGGGCCTTAGCATTTTTTGATGGGTTTACACTCAGGAAAATGGCTGAACACCACTAAGACAGCTAGAACTTCCCAGAATGTTAGTTTGATGTAGTGTATCAGGTACAGGCTGTTGAGAATTTAGATGGAGTAAACTGCTCAGGTTTTAAACGTCTCTTTGTAATCTGAGCTGTTTTGAGGTTTTCCATTTATGTTGATATAATACATGGACATTCATACACTTTATGAATCCTAGTGCTTGAAATCACGTTTTACCCTTCTGTGTTGAAAATTATTATCCTGATCTAACTCTGTGTGCAGTAACACGGGCACACAGAATGCTGACAGCTCAGGCAATTGACCCTTGGGGAACTAAGGAAGGATGCTTGTGAAGGGGGGAATACAGGAATGGTTTTATCCAGTGCAGAGTCTGCTGCAGACTGCAAGCTGTGAAGATATCAGAGGAAAGCTTTTAAAGACCTCTTGCACAAAGAAAGGATGAGCTAAAATATTTTATATTTTGATTTTGGGTATTGTGTGTGCCACCTCATAAATAGGAAGGTTTTATTTCAGGGATTTTTGTGTCTTTAAGTGTTTACAGTCTGAGAACTCAGTGTTCTGAACGCTTACTGCACCAAAAATTGAGGTTCAAATTGAGCAAAACCTTACTGAAGCCAAAGCAGACAGTCTGGATAACTAGTTTAGCCATAAAGGTTCATGGCATTGAGTCCTATGTTAAATTCAAAACAGCATGATCAGAATCTCATGTAAACATATATTCCTTGCCTGTTAAAAAGAATGAAACCATTGAAGTTTTGGCCTGCTGCTGTTTCTAAAATTGCATTGAATCGTGGTGATGTCACTAAGAACTCATACCAAAGGAGTGTTCAAGTTTATCATATTTCTAAATAAAGCTTGAAAACTCTGTGCTACACTATTTATCAGTGTGGCAGTAGTAGATCAATATCCTAAGGCATGCTGGACTGGTATAGTAGTTTGTGTTTTGCTTTTCTAGTGACCATATGAACCACTACAGAAGTGACAGTTCATGATGGTGATATTGTTCTCTACATAATGTGTATTACTGATTTATTCTTTGTTCTGTGTAATTATCCCTTTTCCAATGCCTTCTATGCACTTTGCACACACATTTCAACAAGTGTCGAGTTAAAAAGCAAGAACAGACTCCTATAATACCCCATTACATAAGTAATCATTCCTGCCACCTATTATTTGTTGTTTCCAGCCAGTGAGGGTTTCTACTGAGTTATGGAGTAGGTGAGATTTGGATGGTCTAATTCTTAACCTTTGAATGACATTGCTTCATATTTAGCAGCTCAACTGCTGAATAAGTGTGTGAAATGGTTTCTGTGTGGCATTTGTGCATAGATTATATGACTGTAATGAAGTTGGCTTTCTGTTAGTTCAGGAATTTTATCTACACAACCTTGTCATAGAATCATAGAATCACCTGAGTTGGAAGGGACCCAAAAGGATCGTTGAGTCCCATTCCTGTCCCTACACAGGACAGTCCCAACATTAGCATCGTATGGCTGAGGGCATTGGCCAGATGCTGCTTGAATGTTGGCAAAATGCTTGTCCTCCTTCCAAATTTCTGTGAGCAATGTGGTGTTTGGAAGGAGTAGCAAGCAATAGGCATATCAATATCACCATTTGTTTTAAACCTATGGTAGTAACGAAAGCAGAGACTGAGTTTATTCCATGAAAGAACTTGTGAGACCGTGGAGGGTATTCTAATCACAAATATTTAGACTTGAATTTACAAAAATAAAATAGCAAAGATCCCTTGATTCAGAAAGAGTGCAATTTCCTAGGCTTTTTCTACAGCCTCTCAGGATTTAATGTGTAGAACTCAAGAATGTGTGTGTAGGTATATACTGAGCTTGTATCTTGCGTGGTCTGATACATCTATTAATGGAAATGAGATGCAGTAGAAGCCATTGTGACATCACTGTCTATGAAAACTTTGATTTTCTAAGTAATCTATTGAAATGGTGCAATAAATAATGATTCTTTTTTGTACTGTACTTTCCTTCTGGGAGTTATGGGAGGAAAAAGATTTCTTTTTTACTGCTTATGGCCTGTAATTGGCAAGTTTTGCACTGCCTTTGGCAGAAGTGTCTCCTTTCAACCATGGAAAAGTAACTGATAGTTTAGGGAGATTTGCTGTCTCGTTATGTCATAAACCAAAAATTTAATCAGTAAATCTCAGTATAGGAGGTAAAGATGTGGAGAAAGATATATAAAATAAAGAAATATGACTTTGAAAGGGTATACAGTGTATAAACATAGATATATAAGTGATGCCACTTATTGTTAAATGTGTAATGAATATTGGACAAATGGTTTGGTAATAGTAGTGTTTGCAAGTGAGAGTGTATATGTATTTGCAATTGCAAAGCGCCTTTTGGAACTGATGTTTTCCTTCTCTGACTTCACGGAATAGGATCTAGAAAAACATCAAAAGATAATAATGCTCTTTTTTTAGCCAATAAATTATAATTTTCTTTGCTTTCTTGCCTGCTTGTTTTGCCTTCTTTGCAAGATTAACTCTGCTTTTTCTGTAACAGGCACATAGTTGTCTGTGGTCACATAACACTTGAAAGTGTGTCCAACTTCCTGAAGGACTTCCTGCACAAGGATAGGGATGATGTCAACGTAGAAATCGTCTTTCTGCATAAGTGAGTAGTCTTTCAAGATCAATCTTATTGTCTCTTACTAAAACTTATTAAATTGTGTCTTTTTTTGGGAAGGCAGAGGGTCTTTCAAGCTCCAAATAACAATAAAATTAATGTTTTCAGTTACTTCTGTTAACAACAAATTCTGGAAAAAAAAAAGAGTAGTTTTCTGCAATTTTTAATAATCCCATTGCTAAGGTGTTTCACAGTATCATAAGGTTGGAAAGGACCTCTGAGATCATCAAGTCCAACCTATAACCCAACACTAACATCAACACTAACACCAACCCATTGTCTAAACCATGGCACTCAGTGCCTCATCCAGTCTCCCCTTAAACACTTCCAGAAGTGTTTCAAGCAGATAGACTTCAAACCCAGTCATTTCAAATGTGAGGTAGCTGAAGTAGGAGGAATTATGAAATAAAAAAATATTGGAATACTGATAGAGTTGTGAGAATTGTATTTAGTGGCAAATATTTCTAGTGAAACTACCGAAGTTGCTAAAATGAGTGAAAAATACTGCACGTCATGTAAATGCTATCTGAAAACAAATTTTCACCTCTGATTTCAGTAGGGAAAAAAGGCTTGCTTCACATGGCAAACTATTTTATAAGAAGAAAAATGTGGATGCAGATGTAGTTCTAATATAAATGAGATACATTACAAATACAATGAAGACAGAAAAGAAATTCATGTCCTAGTGATAACTAGTAGTGCTCTTTTGCCTATCTGTACGTGCCTACACACACAGCCTCTTGCATTTTTCTGATGTGGGATTTGGAAAGGTGTCTCTAGGTGGTTGCTATATTAAATGTGAAACGTCATCAAACATGCTGCTCAAAATAGCCACGTGCTAGAGAGAGGGACAGGATGAAAGGTCTTTTCTGCTCTGGATTGACATCTATTTAGGAGTGCTGCCAGCTATGAATGAGCAATTTTTTTGCATTTAGCAGCACATTCGGCAGTTTCTTTCTTGTCAAGGGAAATAATGAAAAAGTTAAGGAATCATTTCTGATGATTCAACAAAGGAAAAAAGCTAAGGATCAGCATCACTTGCACAATGTGTTTATCTGGTCCTTTCAAATTGAACTAAAGACAATATCCTTGAGTAACTGCATTGTTTGTTTGCTTGTTTCCCCTCTCTAATAACAAGAATTGACTGTCAGAGGAAAGCAGAGAGCCAGGTTTCAGCATGGTGATTGGAATGAGGAAGCTGCATATACACACGAAGGGAGTTTAACACCTGGCTACTTGCTTGTGCCTGCTTTTTTTCTAAAACATTCACAGACAAATATTTACACATTACTTGTTTTATTTTCTTATCAAACTTAGCATCTGTCATGACAAATATCTCATGCCCTCACTGTGTACCTATTAAATCCCCTCTGTTTTCTTGAGTGTATTTGCAAGGTTGGTGCCTCATTGTACAATAGATTATGATCCATTTAATTGTTTTGGCTTATTGCAAAATGAAATAAGACAGTCGCAGCATAATCATGTTTGTTTAAATTGTAGCTGATAAAGGCCACAAGGTCCTCCTTTCCCAGATTTTGGGGATTTTGCATTGAGCTCTCTTATTTAATGCCATTAGCTGTGTTGAGAATGGTGGGGACATGCAGAGGATGATGGTCTCACTGGACAGTTTCTGTGGAGAAAGCTGTGTGAGGGTGTTTTAAATAGGCTTGCACCAGTTCCTCTGGATTCACATCTGTGAGGAACTGACGAATGACAGAGATGCAGAGCAGCACAATGAAGTGGGCCAGGAGCTCTGTAGAAGAAGCAAGGACATGAAAGCAGTAGAGTGTTGTTTTTTTAAGTACTGCACACTGGTTCCACACTACAGGAAAAGCATCAGCACAAGTCTGAATACCTAAAATAGTCAAATGGGTTGGTTTATAAATGAAGGAAATAGGGCAGCTATGGAAAATGGCTTCTCATTTGCTCTTTTGTTTTCTTTCTCTTCCCAGTATCTCCCCTAACCTTGAGCTGGAAGCTCTTTTTAAAAGACACTTCACTCAGGTGGAATTTTATCAGGGTTCAGTCCTTAATCCCCATGATCTGGCGAGAGTGAAGGTAACAGCTCTGTTGTTCTGTTCTCCTGCTAATTGCCTTTTTAAACAAGTATTCATTGCATCATTTGGACAAAAGCAGTAAAGCTCTCTTCATGTAACCCCGAAAGACTGGTTTTCCATCTCTACTAGCTTGTCTAATAAATTATGATATCTATCCTTGTAAAACTATATCTTTGCCTATATCTTTATATCTTCAAAGATCCAGTAACACCGTGGCTTAAGATGCACTATCTGCCACTCCATTCAACTTTTAATGCATTTTTCATTGGGGTTTAGTTAAAGAGTATATTTCACATTAATGTTTGATATAACAGAACATTGTCTTACAGTAATTACTTAAAATGCTATTGTCTTACCTTCATCAGAATGATTAGAAACTAATTTTTCACCTGTCAAACTCTTTTTCTATTGTCTAGAATCCTGGAAAAAAATATAATTTAAGATTTTTGGTGGCTGAAATGAGATGGTTTTATTGTCTAGATTTCGCTATGATAAATTGTTCTGTATTTTAAAACAAAGCATGAAAAAAAAGAAAGATGTCAAGCTGTCAGACACAGCGTAACTTTTATATTTCTACCTTTTTTTTTTAAATGGAATATAAACCAGTTGCTTAAGCCAAGAGTATTTTAGTGCAATGTTAACGCTTTCTGTAATATTAATCATGGGTTTTTTCCAGTTTAGCTGCAGAAATGGCTTAACCTTTTGTAGCCCAACACATGCTATTCCAGTTCCTCAGAACAAAGTATGCCAATTATGACTGTAAAATTGTGTGATGGTATTTTGTTTTCTGTATTCCACCCTTCTTTGTGTTGGTATTTGATTGTATATGATGAAAAATACTTCTGTCATCTACTTTGAGTTAAACAGAGCTAAGGTTTGTGTGAACACGGAGGTCCTGAGAACAGAGCAGTTCTCCTCCTCCTGCTCTCTAAAACTGGTGCTCAGATTCTACATCATGAGTTCAAGCTGCCTCTTTAAGAGGAAGTTACTTAATTCCTGAGCAAAGCTACAGGACTTGTGGAGCACTGTATTGATACAACAGGAACCTCCTACGGATTTCAGGTTCTAAATTTCAGTATAGATTGTAAAACACCTTCAAGCCTCAGCTGATACAACGTAAGGGTCAGTAATGGAACTACTGACCTGATCTGCGCAACATCAGCAAGTGTCAAGAAATTGCTGTGTGTATATGAGAGCTGTTGGCATCATTCACATTAATGCACATTAACCTTGTAAGGTTTTTGATTAGCAGTATTAATAACTGGGATTCACACTCATGATAGCAGTGTTGGATTCCCTAATGTTTTATTGTGAAAGGAGAGCTGGTAAGAGAGGTTGCTATTCATGTTTGCTTTTTCTTTGGTGTCTCAGATAGAGTCAGCAGATGCGTGCCTAATCCTTGCCAATAAATACTGTGCTGACCCGGATGCTGAAGATGCCTCCAATATTATGAGGTAAAGTCATTGGTTTTTAATTGGGTTTTGGTTCTTAAGTCTGAATAGCTCCTTCTGGTGGCTGGATATGCTATGGGCACACGCAGCTTTATTGCTGATCTGCTCTACTTGGAGAACATTGCAGCATTCAGGGTTCTTTTTTTTTAGGGGACAAATTACAAGATTGTTATAAAAGCTCGGAGTGGAGGACACCCTAAATTCCATCTAAACTGTTCTAATTTAGCTACTTTAGAAAGAGTTTGTCATAGATTCATAGAATACTTTGGGTTGGAAGTGACCTTTAAAGGCCATCCAGTCCAAACCCCCTGCAGGAGCAGGGACATCTTCAATCTGATCAGGTTGCTCAGAGCCTCATCCAACCCGACCTTGAATGTTTTGCTGAGATGGGGCCTCCACTACCTCTCTGGGCAACCTGTGCCAGTATTTCACCACCCTCACTGTAAAAAAATTCTTCTTTATATCCAGTTTAAATCCACTCTCCTTTAGTTTAAAGCCACTACTCCTTGTCCTGTCACAGCAGGCCTTATTAAGAAGTTTGTCCCCATCCTTCTTCCAGGCCCCCTGACAGTACTGGGAGGCTGCTCTAAGGTACTCACCCCATTAGGAACCACCAGATCTTGTCCTGCTTTTCTCCTTGTATTCTCTGAAGGAAGGAGTCAGTCAGTAGATGGCAGCTAGAGTGAAGACAAAGCTAACCCGTTCAACTGTTTGTGTTTTGTTCATACGACCTTAGTTTGAACGAGACCAGTTTCTTCTTTTTAAAATCAAAATGTAAATAATTAGTTAAAAAAAGAACTGACCAGAGTTATGAACCAATTTTACTGGCCTGACAGATGTTTGCATGCTGTGAATTGAAGGAAGGGGAGAAATATTAACCAATTCCTCCTCTGGAAGAAGTTAACTGGGTGAAGGAGATCTGGCTGTGGAAGGTGCATGACTGAAATATGCCTGAATTTCATTTTCTAAACATGCTTTTCAGTTTCAATGAAGGAACTTTATTCTGACATTAATTGCATAAATACCTTAAAAATATTCCATTTGCAAATTAGTACATTCCTAATAGATTTAATGTAATAAAAGGCAAAAGCGTTATTTTGAGAGTGGGATTCTCTTGTGTTTTCTCACATTTAAATGAATTTAATGCATGTTTAATTAAATAATTCAGTAAGAAGTGGAAATTAGAAGTAAAACTTGCTTCCTTCTTCTAAAAGCTAACATAAATTTAAATTGTGCCTTTGACTTTTTTATCTGTTTCATGCTCTAGCTTTGATAGGCTTCAAAGTGCAAGCCAGTCCAGCAGTTTACAAATTCCCACAAAACACCAGTGTAAACAGTTATGGCATTCAGAGTCTGGTAATTTCATAGTGATTCAG
This sequence comes from Tapera naevia, assembly GCA_033556795.1. Classification (NCBI taxonomy): domain Eukaryota; kingdom Metazoa; phylum Chordata; class Aves; order Cuculiformes; family Neomorphidae; genus Tapera; species Tapera naevia. The sequence goes on along the minus strand of JAUMJJ010000025.1, from coordinate 50,632 downwards.
ATTATTTTTCATTTCGATTGTTTTATCTTCTCTTTCAACCTTTATTTTTTGTGTACAGAACTGATGGTTTTGGCCTGTTTCTGTCTTTAATTTTGCTCAAAGCTTTTTTTTATTTTTTAATTCTTAAATTGAATGTTTCTCTTTTCAGAATATGTTATCAATCCACTCATTTCTGAAATGTTTTTCTTCCCAGCCACTTTTAATCTGTACACAGTTGAGCATCTCTTAGGCTCACTAAATAATTAAGAATGCAGTCAAGCTGCAGATTGTGGAAGTAGCCCCATACTTTATAAATACAAGCTCAGATACCAATTTCAATATTCAGATTTGGAATAATCTCCAAAGATTAAGATTATTTTGCATATGGATTTATGTCAAAGTCATTATTCAAGGTGATTAAATATGGTGAATGTCTAGCAACCATAAATAAATAATATGTGGTGGGGCTGAAAGGAAAGGAATTTTTTCAGAGATTTGTAGTTGGAAAACTTGATCAATTATGTTGATTCAAAGACAAGATAATCACTGAAGATGACATAATAATTGCAAGTGTATTATTTGCTTACCATAATGAGTGCAGTATCTAAACAGAGCTACTAAAACAAGTCTTTCTTCAAATTCCATTAAAGTAAACCATTCAACTGAATAATTCCTGACTCTTAATGTTTTCCGCTATTAGCTGATGATTATTAACTGAGTTTAATTAGGTGTAAACATTGCATGGGTCTGACTTCAGTTGGTAAAGGTTTTGGATACATATTTCAAATATCCTGCCAACTAAAAATTATTGGTTTGTCTTTATTTTTTAGAGTAATTTCAATAAAGAATTACCACCCGAAGATAAGAATTATCACTCAGATGTTGCAGTATCACAATAAGGTAACGTGGCAACCAGCTCTTCAGAGTTTTTTGCTCCATTGCATTCACTTATACACAATTTTTTCTATCTCCATTACTAGTAAAGCATTTTTCTTTCCAAACAAAAATGTCCTAATAAGCTGTCATGTAACTCAGTCACAAGGCAATTCAGTTTTATTTATATATGCCAGGGATCTTATCAAAATCCTCTGACATATTAATTGCCTAGAGTCTAATTCTCAGAACTACCTTGTCCATAGTTGCTATTGATTCCAGAACTTTGAACCACTCGGCTTCTGTAAGTTTTATTCATCTTATTACACTAGAGCTACCCAAGATGAAGTGGTGGCCTTTAACCAAGTCAGATTTTTGTGGATACTTAAAGAAAATCCATAGAGTTATTGTCTTATTGGATGTTTATTGACTTTGTGTTTCTAGCTTGACAGTGTTGACCTGAAATTGCCAAGTAGGAGGTACAAAATAAATGCAATGAAGTCTTTTGAAATATAAAACATAATTCAGTTGTGGAGTTTGTTTCTAAAAATATTGTGGAGATCAAATTATAAATCCACTTCGGAAAGGAATTTGGCAAATTTTTGGTGGTAAATCTGTGGCCTTTAAACACAAGGAAGTAATTTCATTCAGTCCTGATATGAGGAAGTCCATAAACTGCTGTTTAACAGGGCTAGGAAGAATATATCAGAGGACAGAGTACTGGTATGTGAGCTGCTTCTTTTATTACTTCTAAAAACATCAACCACTGCCCAATGCTGGAGAAAAAACTTGGCTGGGTAGACCTTTATTCAGTGAAATACAACAATCCTGGTACTCAGAAGGTTTGACTGCTTAAAATTGTAACTTTTGGCTAGAACAAGAGCGATAAATGTTGCTTGTGATGTCTTGCGAACGGAGGCAGCCTGGCTTTTTAGACAATAAAAGCAAGGTGTTTCTCTGCTTTAAATAGGTTCAGAGGGGAAGATCTTTTAACTGTTGCGTTTTTCCTATGTATTTCTGATGAACGTGTCTTCAAGAATAGCTTTCTTTCAAAGCGCTGCACTACAGTATTCAGTTATGAAGGGAAAAAAAGATGAAGGCCTCTGTGCTTCCTTATATCTGTGCATTTCTGTAAGGGAGATGCAAGGGAGAATCTAATAGAATTATGGCAATAACTGAGTAGTGTTGATGCCTATCTAGTTGACCAGTGTTCTCTGGATCAGCTGTTTTCTTTATTCTGTCCTTATAATCAACAGTCTCAGGAAGAAATTTGGATTTTCATGGAGTCTGATGCATTCTTTCATAGTGAAACAAATTAAATAGAAATGACAGAAGCTGTTGTATACCTCATTAAATGAGAATGTCTTATAAAGGTTGAAGCTTCACACAAGTTATAATCTAAGTTATATTAGATTCCTGTATATTATACATATGCCTTATCAGACAGAAAGTAGCTGAAAGCGCTGTAAAAGGAATGCACAGAAGGGAAGGAAAACTTCCAACATTCTGTGGTTTGTTATGGTGTGAGGATGGGCCTGGCAGAGTGTCACAGACACAATACAGTATGAAAAATGTCAGATTTTGTCTATAACAGGTTAAGGATGGAACACTTCTTAGCATAGACTTAAACTTTAAAATATTTGGGGTGCTTCTGCCTGCTCAGGAAAGTAACAAAGCCAGGAACAAAGAAAATCATTCACTGTTTCGCGCTTCAGTACTGTGGTGTGTTTGAGGAAATATTTCTGATTCTTCAGCAGTGGGGTTTTGTTTTTGTTTGTTTGTTTTCCAGGCTCATCTGCTAAATATCCCAAGCTGGAACTGGAAAGAAGGGGATGATGCAATCTGTCTTGCTGAACTCAAGCTGGGTTTCATAGCCCAGAGCTGCCTGGCACCAGGCCTTTCAACGATGTTAGCCAACCTCTTCTCCATGAGGTCATTCATAAAGGTAACATCTTGTGTCATTAGAATGTATTAGTCCACAATTCACTTTGTCAGAGAGCTGAGCAGAGAACATGGCTCAAATATGAAACAGATAGGAGCACATTAATAAATTTTGTAAAACAAAAAAAGCCAGCACACTTACACACAACAGTTCTCTGCTGCAAATTGGGTAATGAGCCAGGTTCTGTCAAGTTATATTTTTATTTTTATTTAATAAGTGTTTAGCCTTTAAATGATTGTGCAAAACATTCATTTCTAGGGAGAAATTTCTGGTGGTTTTCTTTGTTTTAGACAAAACACATTTTTATCTATGAGAAAAGCCCTTGCTGCTAAAACAAATATATAATTTCTATATGTCCTGTATAGAACAAAGAGCCCAGTAAAAAGGACTGATCATTTTGGTCTTTTACACCAAGTGGCTAGAAGACTCTGACTGTGAGAGTAAATAAGTAACATGTGTTGGAACTGAAGCCAGAAGTTGCCTACAACATCATTTGTGTATTTGTTTCTCCTCAATCAAAGAACTCTTTTGGATTTACAGGGCAAAATTTTAACCCAGTTATTCCTAAACTTCTGTGGCAGCTGTGTTGATTCAGTGGACCAAGACCTCTACTGCAGCAATCAGTGCTTCCTTCTTCGTGCCTTTCTGGGACAGTGATTCCAAATGTAAAGGAGGGTCGTTTTCTAATCCCATGAGTGTTATTAACAGGATTGGAAATGCTAGTGCTGGTGTTCAAGGCAGACTATGGTCCACTTCAAGTCCATTGTACAAGTAAGCACCAAAAAAAGGCCTGATATCCTCAGGAATGTTCTCACAAAGGTGCACATATTAATGCAGGGCAGTGAGTCTTTTCTTGCTTCTTATGATGTCCTGAAATTCTCATTAAAGTATCTACTGAGGACCTCCAAAAAATTGGAGACAGAGGACTCTTGTGTATCAAAAATATTCCATTACATCTAGTCAAAAAAAAAGAGCTGATTTTCTGTATGGAAACAGGCCTGGGCTCTGCACTTCACTGTCTGCAGTTATGATGTTTACATCTTTATTCATATTCTGAAAAAACCCTTCAGGTTTACTAAGTAAACCAAACTTGAGACCCGTCTGTGAGTCATGACCGTACGGTCACTTTGATGTTAGTCTTTTCTACTTACATCCCAAAAGAAAATTGTATCTCTTGTGAACTTCATTCTTCTTGCTCTTCATTTTGGTCTGCCTCACTTTTGTCTGGTGTGGTAGCCCAAGACTCTGGGGATTCAAAGGCATTTGTGACAGTCACACTAACGTATCCGAATCACCGAGGCAGTTTGTTCTATGAGGTTGTTCTTGAAATCAGAAGTGGGCCTGCAGCTTTTGCTCAGCAGCAGTCTTTCCGAAATGGGAAGGGATCAGTTTTCTCTCAAGGATCTTACCAATCTTCCATCTTATATTTTCTTGTTTTATAAGATATTCTTATAGTAATTTCAGTATGGTGACAGATTGGACTACCTCGCTGATGAGCAGTTTTAAACTGAAGGCACAGCTTTGCAAGGCACTACTTAGATCTGAGTATTTCTAATATACAGGCAATGAAAGTAGAAATAGCAATGCTTTTGATTTGGAGGAAGGTATCCATCTCAGTTTTGCTCTTGTATCTGTGATTATATACAGTGATTAACAGAATAGGAAGCAGTCACACCCTAACTTGGTCCTCTTCAGATGGCATTGAGATTAAAAATGCCATCAAATGGTGTATTGGGACAATGCAAAACTCTGTTAGGACTGGTTAAAAAGATGCTGTTACATAATTAAGAATGAATTGTCCAGGCAAGTAAAATGGATATTGTCATTTCCAAAGATCTCAGAGTATTTTAAAATCTGAAGCAGAATAAACATACAAGAACCGAAACAGATTTCTCCATGAGAAAACAGCTGAGTTGGTGACAGCAAAAGTTTGTTTATTTAGGTGAATATTCTTTCTCCGAGCTGTCTCACTCTTAAAACTGTATTTGAAAGAGAAAGCTGTTATTTAGTGGTGACTGTGGATTAACAGTGTATTGCAGGAAAGCAGATACATTGATTGGAATTATTAAAGAGGACTCTTTTGAAAAGAAAGTTGTCCATTCCCTAAGAAAACTTCACTCCTGTTCATTTAGAGCACTGAGTACTGTCAGACCTTCATAAATTCCTTAGGCGAGTGTTATTAGTGGAGACTCTCACAAGTTAGGAGATTGCCAGGAAAATGTTCTGAAAGTTCTGTGTTCTTTAAAGAATGTGTGTTTGTTCCTCCTCCTTCGTAACATGGTTAGAAAGTGATTTAATGTGCCATAAATGTTTGGTCAGTCAAACACAAATGAACATGATTGATGGTGACATTGCACACATTTAACTCATTATGTGTTACTTTACAGCAAAATGATTTGTGTAAACAGTCTGCCCAGTATTAGAGGTAAAACAAACGAAGAAACCTCAAAATATTATATGTTCCTAGTATTTTCATTTTGGTTTTAGTGATGTAATCTCATATGGAACCTTTTATGTTCTTTTTGACACCAAACTGAACAAAAAAGAAAATCAGCTCAAGAAGGTTAAGGTTCTGTAAACGCTGGAAGAAAGATCAATTGCACAACAATTTTTATGTTAAGAAAAAAGACCCAAGCCCAACTTTACACCTGTAAACTGCACTTCAACAGGCTTTGTAGAGCACAGAATGTTATAATTCATATATTAATAAAGGAATTGGGACTCCTTATTACTTGTGTAGTCTCAGGAAAAGATGGAAATATTCACTGTACTGTGATTTCTGTAACGTTTGGTTTAGCAGATGTACACCAGAAGTCTACCCATATGGAAAACATTGCAAAAAGAAGTAAATAGAGTTACTAGAGGTGGTAAAATTTTGTGCCTTTATACAACCATGCAAACCAATAAGAGTACCTGGTGTTGTGTAAATGAACAAAACGTGGAAGGTGTTTCTGAAGTCTAACACATGTCCACAAAGGAACTGGTTTTGTCTTTGCTCTGTTGGTAAGATGTGACATTTCATTCCAGATCTGATAAATGATCTAGAGCAGTCTTAGTTCTTCTCTAAGCTATTTTGAGAGCAGGAATGTTCTGTGGGCTCTTTCAGCATATGTTGCTCACACCCATGCATACACCATGCCCACTTCTCCTGCTCCATTCCTTTCTAGTCCAGACTGAAAGACAGACATAGTTAAGCCACCCAGATTTATACAAGGCAAGGGCTTACCTACACTGATGGAACTTATCAACTACTTTGCTATTTATTTTTGGCCACCTAGGAAGCCTCAAAGTGTTTTAAAGTGTGAGACTGGGGTGTGCACTGTGAATTTCTTGAAATGAAAGAGAACATTAAAAGGGAGGTGGGAAGGGAAGGCAACTTCTCAACTTACTGTAATGCCAGGGAGGTGTAGGTTGGATATTATGAAAAGGCTCTTCACCCAGAGGGTGCTGGAGCACTGGAACAGCTCCCCAGGGAAGCAGTCACAGCTCAAGCCTGACGATGTTCAAAAAGCATTTGGACAACGCTCTCAGACACAGAGTGTGAATGTTGGGGTTGTCCTGTGCCAAGAGGACTCCTGTCCTGTGGACAGGAATTGGACTCGGTGGTCCTTGTGGGTCCCTTCCAACTCAAGACATTATGTTGTTTTTCAGGAGGCTGCCTAAAAAACTGATTACCTGATCCTCATCAAAGAATTTAGACCAAGTATTAGTGTATAATGTTCCCAAAGATATTTATTCTCTAAAAGGTCTGCATTAAGAGAATATTTTTAATCATTGAGCCTAGGCATTGAAAACTCTTGTGGCTGAAAACTGTTTGCTCATTACAAACAGTATCAGTCCTTGTGAAAGGAGTTACAGATTTGTCTTGGACCGAAGTCAACCATGCAGTGTGTAATTCAGTCAATAATTTGAATAGATCACACCAATCTATCTTTTGCATTATGATTGGATAGAAATACTGCCTTGTTTTGTAACTTTGAAAGTGTTAAAACTACAGCCTGTATGCCTTCGAAGTTCAAAACCATCAAGGCCAGGATCTAAAGAATTAGGAGACAAGATATTTCAAGAATTCTCACTCTGCTTTGTCCTACTACAAGACTCTACATTAATGCAAATAGCTCACATTTAAAATTCAAGCTAATCTTAATTAGCGTATTTGACGCTTTATAAAGCATAGTCTTTTCATGCCAATTTAAGAAAAAACCAAGCATTCTTACATACAGAAAGAATTGTGGGAATAGTTGGCTGAGGTTGTAAAACTAAGGATACTTGTTAGCTTTGTTTTAAGCCAACAATGGAATTGAGTAAAGAGGTATTTGGTATTTTATAATACTTAAGGAAATTCAGTTATGAGACTGTAAATCTAAGAAGCTTCACTCTTTCCTAAGAATGTATGAACTGCTTTCAGCCAAGTACTTATCTGTCAGATTTTGATATCGTGTCTAAAGTAATAAAACCAGACATTCACACAAGCAATTTGGGTAGACTGAAGGAACATTATAGGTAAACGTGAGGAAATGTTTAAAACACGTTGTTTTCGATGTACAACTTCTTTTCAAAAACAAATCAGGAATATTCTGTGCATGCTTTCTTTTTTTTCTCATAAAATTTGTGTTGTTAGAACAAACCCACAATGCTGTAGAGAAGAGAGTCCTAAAATTACATGTCTTGAAGCCCCTGGAGCATTTTGAGCCTAGAGGGAGGCAAGAGTCCCTATGTTAGATGGAAATAGGTGAAAACAGCTTGGCAAAGACTCAAGAAAAATCACTTAGCGAAGTCGTTATTTTCCAGGCATTTTTTGTAAAACGTTTCTCTACGTGGCCTTCTTTGAAGAGAAAATTTTTGATGTATTTTAGAAAGGAAATGTGTAACAACTTTTATGTTTACACAGCACTATTTTTTTATTATAAACCTTAACAATTTTGGGAAGACTCCTCTGAATTTTAGAATTGCACACTTATTCGAAGTACTGCACCGTGGGATGTGTATGCTGAATGAGAATTAGAATAATGCAAGGCCACTTCAAATAACAGAACTGAAATATTCAAGTGCTATTCTAGAGAGTTAATTAATAGAATTATGTCATTAATTTACTGTGCTTTTTTGTGTTGTGGTTTTGGGTTTTTTTTGTTTAATTATTCTGTTAGATCATGGAATCATAGAACAGTTTGGGTTGGAAGGGACTTTAAAACCCATCCAGTTCCACCCTGCTCCCATGGGCAGGGACAACTCCCACTGGATCAGGTTACTCAAAGCCCCATCAACCTGGCCTTGAACACCTCCAGGGATGGGACTGCCAAGACTTCTCTGGGCAACCTGTGCCAGGGCCTCCCCACCCTCACAGGAAAACATTTCTCCCCAAGATCTCATCTCAATCTCCCCTCTTTCAGCTGAAAACTGTTCCCCCCATTCCATCCCTGCACTCCTCAATCAAGAGAGAGATAGGACTGTTTATCAATGTGAATATGCTTACAATATCAAAAAGATGATCTTCTTCCAAGCATCTAAAATTATTCTTAAAGGCTTTCTTTGTGCTCTTTCCTTGTGGTGATGAGCTGAGCTTACTTGGTGGTGATGAACTGAGATTACTCGGTGCTGAGGAGCAGATTTTACAGTTGCTTTCGTTGTTCTGTAGAGAAGTTTTCGTTGTGTCACTTCTTTAATATTTATAAAGACACCCAACCATCATATTCTTGTTTTTCCATGCAAAACACAATAAAAGATCCCAGGTCACCCCACAACTCTAGTATTTGTTTTCTGTCTTGATAGTGAAACGTAGTTCTTGATAGAAGATATTGTATAGCATTATGAGGTTCAGACATGCTCAATCCTTTTCAAGTACTATTTGTGTCATTACATTGAGAAGCAAATGCTATGAACATGATAAATCAGTTAGGGCTACAGAGCTCCTGATAATTACACTGCCAGGGAACAGGACTGGGTGTGCTAAGTGTTTAGGTTGTGCTTGCGAGATGAACATCGTTTTTACATCTCTTTGTCACCATATCTTGCTGAGAAATGATCGTATTATATAAATAAAATGTTGTTATCAGCAGAGGAGCATTGCAACTTTGAAAAAGGTACGGATGAAAATTAGATTTATTCTCTTGAGATACACAATGTAATTTTCCAGCTATTCTTCATATAGGCTGTTGGCTCAGTTGGCAATTTGTTTTATGACTCTACAGGAGAGAGAATTGCAGTGTTATGTAGTCAGGGGAAGATAATCGCTTGCTTACAGGACTAGAGAGGAACTTAGGAGATACAGATTGGAGTTACTGTGGTGATATAGCACATCCTCTGTGAAGTCCTACAGTTAGGTTTTCTTTGCCTTTCTTCTAGCACATTTGGCTTCCTGAAACCCACAATTCTCAGTAAAGATAAATCTATGCATTCTACTAGAATGTGTTTGTTCAGGCAACACGCGAAGCTTCACCGCAGAAAACTTTTCACTGAGATGAAGTCTATTCTCTTTGTATCAGAGTCTATATTGTACAAAGGTAGAATATACAAGTATTCAGATTCTGCTATCAGGAGCTGAAATAGGATGGAGCAGTAATTATTTTCAGTGACAAAATTATCTTTTTAACTGTAAAATTGAGCCTACTGTAGATTTTTCTTTGTTTTTCAAGTTAAAATCAAGGTTGTTTTCATTGTTGTAAGCAAAGCAATATTTTTAGGTAGGCTAAAATCAATACATAAATTTCCCTAACCAGATAAATAATTTCAACATTTTTACTGAATGACATTTGTGGTAGGGTTTATTATTGAACCAAACTCCCTCCAAATTCAGCTGGTTTTGCTTCTAGAAAGTTCACATAGCATTTAAATATTCCCCATTGTTTTCAGGCAGCTGACATGTGAAACATCCATTTCATAAGTGCATTTGAGACAGATTGTTTTCATCTCCATGTTAACAGTTAAGTTTTGGCAACTTACCCTTACTGATTAGACAAGCGTGGGTAAGTAGTAGAGAAGTATCAGTAAGTCCAGAGATGGACTGGGCAAAAATCACTCAAGTTATGGTTAAGCATTTTAAAGGACAATAAACACACATTATGAATTTGGGTAACTGCAAGACTCAACGACTTAAAGAAGCAGTTTTGAACACAGGAGGTATTTGAGGCCAAGTTAGATGAAGATTTGAGCAACCTGATCCAGTGGAAGCCGTCCCTGCCTATGGCAGGGGGATTGGAACTGGGTGATCTTTACGGTCTCTTCCAACGCAAACCATTCCATGTTTCTATCAATTGTTTTTTTCCTAGCAAACCAGCATGTACTGCCTTTCAAAAAAATATCAGGCTAGTGACCATCTCTGTCTTTGAAATCACAGGGGAGACGTCATGGTTCAGGAAGAGATAAAATGCAAAGACCATCTTTGGTCAATTATAATCATTATCTTATAAAAACATTTTATAGCATCCCAAATACCAGCAATTCTTTAAATTCATTATTCAACATTTTGTAGTATCCTAACAGAACATACCTTAAAAATTCCCATTGCATCATGAAGGTTAATTTAACACTAACAAGTATCTGAAGCTTGATCCCTGCTTTGTGAATGAGTATTTTTTTCTAGTCCTTTCTTGGTCCTTGACTATGTGCGAGCACTGAACTATAGAACCAATCTGCAGTTCCTTCCTCCAAAGCAAAAGCATCTGCCTAAAGATAAGACAGCATGGGATGAAAGCAGAAAGGAGAAACACATAACATAGTTGTATTATATTTTTCCAACCCCAGGTGGTGTCAATCTAAGAAAAAGCCACAAAGTAGACCATAAGTTGCAAACATGTCCTTGCTATCATTGCTTTTTTTTTTCCAAGCCTGTGCTTTATCTGTTTTCTGTATATAAAGAGTTGCTGATCAACAACATTTGCAAGCTTCAGATAAATAAAAGGGTTATAAAATATGATCTCTGTGTGTGGTGGAGAATAACACAATGCAAATCCCTTTTAGCATCCCACATGGTCTCTGAATGGTAAAACAATTTCTGCGGAAGAAATTTCTCTTGATTGTTTGCAGCCCACTTGTCAGGGAGTGTATGATTTGGAACTTCTCCATATTGCAATTTATTATTGCTTTTGTTTAGTTCTCCTGGTTTCTTAGAAAGTTTCCAATCCTTCTGTTCTTAGAACATCCTGTTCAAAGAGCGTCTTTTGACTTATTTAACATTGGGAAAAGATTAGTGATTTCCAAATTAGCCTGTAGGGTCAAAATGCAAACCTACATAAGATAGTATGAGTCCTGTCAAAATAGCTATGGAATTCAGATTTTTGTGATATTGCAGCATGGTTTGTCCAAATGAGATTTGTGTTACACCAGATCCCAATTAAAGTTATGTTATAGTATAATAATGGCACTGGCCTAGGTTGCCCAGAGAAGTGGTGGCTGCCCCATCCCTGGAGATGTTCAAGGCCAGGTTGAATGGGCCTTTGAACACCCTGATCCAGTAAGAGGTGTCCCTGCCCATGGCAGGGGGATTGAAACTGAATGGGCTTTAAGGTCCCTTCCAACCCAAACCATTTCATGATTCTATGAGAGGAAGGAAGGCAATGGAGAACTTATTGAGAGAATTGTTGAGATGTTGACTTAGCTGCTCAGGTTGCTTAGCTAAGTCGTGCAGAAGGCTTGGTGTGCTCAGTGTTGTACAAGGGAAATCACTTGTACTCTGTGAGTGTAAAATTAAATACAGATGATGTTAAATTTTTGAAGCAGGGAACATAATAAGGAGAAAAGAAGACTGATCAAAAAAATAAGGTCCTTTCCAACCCAAACCATTCTGTGATTGTATGAAATAATGATACAATGCAAAACAAATGGTGTGTTACATTATTAATTATTACTGATAGAATAAATTTTATTAATATAATATTATAGCTTAATAATAATGTAATCTGAAATATATTTTTTTTTCTAACTTAAATCATTATATCAAAGCCCATTTGCTTTTTACTTCCACTTTGTGCTGTTCATACAACTATCTCAAGCATGTCAGAATCAGTATAGAATGTTCGAGTGGTTTAAATGAGCTGTGGATCAGGCTGTTACAGGGAAGAGGTGCTTTTAAGTTGTAGAAGAGTTTGAAAACCCCAGTGTTATTGTGATTATAGCATTTCAATACAGTTCATACATAGACATGGTATGGAAATACTTCTTTAGGTTAGATACCTAGCAGAGCTGTTGCTCTTTTATGTGCTGGTAGGACACTGAACTCCTGCGATGTGCTCATGCAACCACGAAGGCTCAGCTGTAATTCCCTTTCTGAAGCCTTTTAACGTGTCTGTTGCTTTGTTTCCTGGTAATGAATATCACGATCCTGGTTTTGCTCACTGAGATCAGTATGTGCAACAGTGCTACATCCCTCACTTTTTTGGTACTGACTATCCATAAAATGCCAATTTGTCATGGGATTGATCTTGCTGTCTCCTAAAGTTTTTAAAGGTAAAATATTTTTAACATGATTTAGAAATTTTTTCACAGATGGGTGGGAAGACAAGAAGCCTGTGTGATTTAGTCATATAATAAATTACTGGGTGGAAGCAAGCAAAGAAGATAACCATGTTATGAGCCTAAAAGAGGAGATGGAAACACTGCTGGTGGGAAAGTGAGATAAAGAACTCTAGCAGTCAAAGCACTGTCAGTTGGTGGCTCTCCATCCTCTGGTACATGTCAGTCAGACAGGCTGACTGATCTGTTAGATCTGTTAGAGGGTAGGATGGCCCTACAGAGGAGCCTGGACAGACTGGAGAGCTGGGCCGATTCTAATGGGATGGTGTTTAATGAGTCCAAATGTCGGGTACTTCATTTTGGACACAACAATCCCATGCAGAGCTACAGACTGGGGACAGAGTGGCTGGAGAGGAGTCAGGCAGAAAAGGACCTGGGAGTGCTGGTTGACAGGAAGCTCAACATGAGCCAGCAGTGTGCCCAGGTGGCCAAGAAGGCCAATGGCATTCTGACCTGCATCAGGAATAGTGTGGCCAGCAGGACCAGAGAAGTTATCGTCCCCCTGTACTCGGCACTGGTCAGGCCTCATCTTGAATATTGTGTCCAGTTCTGGACCCCCCCAGTTTGGGAAAGATGTCAGGATACTGGAATGTGTTCAGAGGAGGGCAACGAAGATGGGGAAGGGGCTGGAGCACAAGCCCTGTGAGGAGCGACTGAGGGAGTTGGGGCTGTTTAGTCTGAAGAAGAGGAGGCTCAGGGGAGACCTCATTGCTCTCTACAACTACCTAAAAGGAGGTTGTAGTCAGGCAGGGGTTGGTCTCTTCTCTCAGGTGACCAGTGGCAGAACCAGAGGGCATGGACTCAAGCTTTGTCAGGGCAAGTTTAGGCTTGATGTTAGGAAAAAGTTCTTCCCTGAAAGGTGATTGGCCATTGGAATGGGCTGCCCAGGGAGGGGGTGGAGTCGCAGACCCTGGAGGTGTTTAAGGGGAGAAGACTGGATGAGGCACTGAGTGCCATGGTTTAGATGATGGTTGGTGTTAGTGTTGGTGTTAGTGTTGGGTTATAGGTTGGACTTGATGATCTCAGAGGTCCTTTCCAACCTTGTGATACTGTGATACTGTGACTGTCCTTTTGGGATAAAGGGGTTAGAGGGAAATGGAAAGCAAGATATATGGGACGTTAGCGTAGAGAAGCAGTTCTGTTGGTGTTCTGGGTGGTGATAGGTAATAATGTGGTAGAGCTGAGAAACAAAGAGGCAGAGTCAAGGGCAGAGGCTTACGGATCTGCAGGCAGGAGAAGGGGGTGTGAGGACAGCTCTCCAGAGGAAAAAGCAAAAGGAGTAGGAAGAGGAATATCACTGCATTTCTTCTTATTTTATGAGGTTTTGTGAGCTTCGTGATTTGGAACTGGAGTTGCTGGTTACATTATAAAGGCATAGAGTATGTTGTTGGTCACAGACCTGAACTTTCGAATGATTGGAGGATGTGCTTTAATCTTTCCTATCTTAAATTTTTACCCTTTTTTTGAATTTGCACAGTGAGATTTCCTTTAAACCCTGTGTGTTATTCAAGAACCTCTTGCTTTAATGCTGGTTTAGAACAGCTGTATTTTGACACAACAGACAAGTTCTTGCTGAAAGATGGATAAGGGCACAAACTACAGTACAGAGAACTGGAGTATGGGTGTTTGATGCTGATTGAAAGACCTTATAGAGTCTCTGAGACATAAGCTTTATAGATTATGAGATGGCATCCGTGAACCCCATGGAGCACTGGAAGCTTGATGGGAGTGCATGTGCATCTCCAATATCATGATAAACTTCTCCTTAGGCAAATATATTGAGCTTTGGCACTTCAGACTTGTTTTCCTTCATACCTTCAACAGTAAAAGTTCTCTGAATTTAGCAGTAAAAGTCTACTTTGGTTGTAGTCCTAAAGCACTGTTGACCATTAGAGTAGTTGTTTCAATATGTTTCTCATATTTCCTTCTTAGTTATAGAGGCAAATAAGAAAAATAAATTCATTTTATAGGATGTTTTGACTGCTGATCAACTTCTAAACAAGGTGAAAATAATTGAAACATTGTTAGAGCGACTCAAATAACAGTATAATGCAACCGTTTCACTACGGAATTGTCAGAAAGAGAAAACTGAGAAACTTTTTTCCACAAGCTGTATACAACATTATTTCACCTCGTGCTGAATGCGCTTGCCAAAAATCAAGTGTATTATTTGTACAAAGGGTACTTGATTTGCTGGCTACGTGCGCACCCTTTTTTTTTGGCATTCCAGGAAATTCTGTAAAAATAAGCAATATGAATTGCCGTGACAGCCTGATGACCTATTTGTTAAAATCTGATTCATGTTTATGCAGTTGCTTGTAAATTTTAAAGAAATCTTTTGGCTCTAGTCAGAAATCCGCATCTGTGCTTCTTTGTTTTAGATCGAGGAGGATACGTGGCAGAAATACTACCTGGAGGGAGTTGCAAATGAAATGTACACAGAATATCTGTCTAGTGCCTTTGTGGGTTTGTCCTTCCCTGCAGTTTGTGAGTAAGTAGAAATAGATATTAATATCCATACGTATGTACCTTCTCTCAAGTGAAAGCTAAGGTTTCTGCAGGAGACCTTTTCACTCTGCTGCAGTCCTAATGTTGCTACATCAGATGGGATCCAATCAAATCAAGCAGTTACTGCTTAGAAGTGTTCCAAACATTGTAATGTTTTCAGCAGAGATTTGGAATTAAGTGATTGTAAATGAAAGCCTAAAATGATTTCTGTGTTGAACAAATTAATCAGCAATCCATTTAAATTGAGTTATTTACTTGCAAGTGCTGTCCTATTGTTTCTTCTAATGATTCCCATTTTTGAGCAGTGGTTGTCAGCGTCACCGTCCTGGCTTATGTCCTTTTCCAAGGATAATATTCATTAATTGAAACAGATGTAGTGGAGTCATACAAGTAGAGTGGAATCCAAAGTTCTGTGGATCTAGTTGGAAATCACTTTTAACAAGTGAAATATGTCAGAAAAACTATCTGTTCTGCGACGAGAAAGGTGTATTTGAAGCACATAGCGTATAAACATTGCATAAGCCATGCTGCAATTTTATTTCTAGAGACTCAAAATCCTTGTATTGGTCCTAGAATGCTGTTGTGAATGAGATCTTTTTATGCACAAGGTTTTTATGGCAAATACTGTGGCCACGAACATAATAAGGATAGTGTTCATTATTTTAAAAAAAAGAAAGACTTTAATATAAGTTCTGTGTATGCCCAACTGAAAAACTGGGAGAAGATCTTAGTGCAAGTCACTATCCCTGGAAGGGGTTCAAAAAACATGTAGACATTGCTCTTTGGGATATGGTTTAGTAGGCAGGGTGGTGTTGGGCTGATGGTTGGACTGGATGAGCTTAGAGGTCTTTTCCAGCCTCGGTGGTTCCGTGACTCTGAGTTCTCAGAGAAAATGCATTCTCCACAGCCATCTCTACACAGATGATGTTGGTTTTGAAAAAGAACTGACAGTTGGCCTCTTCTCTTCCTGCAGACTGGTGTTTGCGAAGCTAAAGCTCTTAATGATAGCCATAGAGTACAAGTCGGAAAAACGAGAAAGCAGGTATGTACAGTGCCTACAGATTTTGAAGTTGTGGAACGCGCTGTCGAGATTTTTGCTTGCTTTTTTTTTTTCCTTTTCAGAATGAACATAGCTATTTGTATATTTTTGAATCATTTTAGAGTCAAATTAGCATGCCAGAGCATCACGCCATTTCACATAGCACTGAAAGGCCTTTATTTCTTCTTTATTCTTCTTCCCTGAAATTGTTTTGTCGGAACCTTTACTAGAAGGTGGGGGCACAGCGATAGGTATGTCCTATCTCCAGAAGTGCAGTTCTTTTTTACTTAAAACCTTACCATATTTTGTCTATGAGTTTTAATTGGAGATCCAGCTTATTTTACTGAAAATGGAGAAGTGGAAACTCAATAAGCCTGTCTGTATCCGCAAAGTAATAATTTCGTTAAATTGGTTCTCCCAAACCAATCTAAGATAGGATACAGAATAAACACAAATATAAGATAAACACAGTATTTCTCTATTCTGAAGCAACTTGCATGACAACATGAAATGGGAAGAGGTGAATTTAGCCTTGAAATTATCAACTGGTGGACTCATTCCTCGACAACAACAACAAAAATCATTCATGACACAGATTCACAGACAGGAAAAGAAGTGTTTCTTGCAGGTTTTTTTGTTGAAAAATATATAAAAATCCACATGAACATTGGAGTCAGTTTTCTGCTGACATGTCCATGAGTGCTTTACACAACATCCATTTTTGTATAACAATGTTATAAATGTCCTTTGCTACATGTGGAGGAACATATGTTAAAAATATGGCAATACTGACTCTGAGCGGAATTTTATTTTTCTCTGTCAAAAATTATGTTCTGTACGAATGTAGTAAATCTGGAAAAATATACATTAAGTCATCCTATTTTTGGCCACTAATTGCCTAAAACTTTTGAGGACAGTTGTTTCTCCTCACAGGAGATCCCATTATGTCATTTGTGCTCCTGCCACAATTTCTGAGGTTTTCAAGGTTTATTTTAACATTTATTATTATATATTGTCTTTTTTTTCCATATTAAAAATATCTATAAAACCTATATGTGGCATCTAACATGGAAAACACAACGTTACAACTGTTTATAGGAGTGTTTCCATGACCTATAGCAGGTTTTACTTAATTCTTTCCTGTGTTATAAAGTGATATGTGAAGTGGTGTATGTGCTGTTGGATAATTAGCTAAGCTGATTAAGAAATTGTATTTTTAAATATCAGATTCTTTTAATGTTTCCAGCTCCCGTGGGCTCTTAATATACTTTGCCGTTAAATGATCTCATTCCACATTAACTAATGTAAAGCAAATGATTTATTAGTCTTCTGTATCTGAACAGTTTAATCTCTTCCTAAAAAAAAAAAAGAAAAATACAGTAGTAACAACAGTGGAACTATTTACCAGATTTTGTATTTCCAATAGTAGAAAATATTCAGTTTCTATTGGTTCTTCTAATATTGCCCAACTTTAGGTTGTCATTACTTCAGTAGTCATTTACTTATATAAGTACTAATATTATAGTCTTTTTCAGTAATAACTGTTACTTAATGGCTTCCATATCATTCTTTGCACTAACTTCAGTGAGAGTTGGATTGAGTTCTTAATCACAAGGTAATGCAGAGGATCCCACAAAAAGTAACAATATGTGATACAATCATGTATTCCTTCTTACTTAAAGCCATGCAGGTAATGGTTCACAATTAATTTGGTAAAAAAAAAGAACAACCCAGGAAACAGGGGATGTTAACAGCTGGATTTTCTGAATATGTATCTTAACAAGAGGACAGCCTGTTAGCTAGGTATTCATATTTTCTTATAACCCCAACCCACAGTAATATCTGCTGCTTTTATTAACCAGTGATGATTTATTGTCACTGGCGAATCACAGAGCTACCTGTAGCATACCTTTACTCTTCTACTTGTTCCTGTGCTCTTCAACCCAAATATTTTAAGTACATATTTGTGGTTTTATGAGCTGGAGCCTTTTGGTCCAACCAGAAAGTTAATGGAACAAAACCTCACTTAGTTTCTCACTTAGGTATTCTTGCATTTCCTTGCATCTTATTAAATGAAAAGATAGGGAATTAGGGTGAAAAATAGAATAACATGGTTTACAAGTGCAAGCTGTCTTTGAAAGAGATAAATTTGTCATTTTCCAATTATAATGACTTTGGAAATATTTTATTCTACTTCATATCTGAAGTTCTTCATAGATAATTCTTCCTAAAGGTGAAGGGAAACTGATTATGGTGCCCTTTTGGCTTCCAGTCAGTGAGAGTGACCAACGGCAGATACATGCTGATTTATTTTATGATTACAGCTTAGATTCATACTTTGTAGAACTATTGGGAGGTTTTCAAAGAATCTTACTCCCACCCATTTAATTTTTGTTTCTAGTCATTATAGAATATCTATATAAATATGTTTTATATATTAATTTTTGCTTACACAGGGAGTTTCCTTTTAATATCAGTTTCATCTGCCATCATCACTTTGCACTCATATATAAAGCAACGCAAAGTGAATTCAGAAGTGTGTGCAGCTCTCAGAAGTGGTAATGTGAGGACATTCTAGATTTCCTGATCCCCTCTCTAAATTCTTGCCTGACTGTGAAGGATAAATACGAGTATCATTTTAAATCAGTGGCAGAATTTTCATTGACTTTGTTAATGCCTTCAATCCATGTAGAATGACATAAATACTCATTTACCTTTGCACTTTTTTTTTCCCAGGCAGTGTGTTAGATGTAGATTTTCTAAAACTTTCTGATTTACAGCCAAATTCTGTTAACCCTACCATAGGGAATTTGATATTAATAGTAATTATAAATCATCAGAACTCTATCTAAGCTAATATTGATGGACACATTAGCAGGAGCGGAGCTGACTCCTAATAAAACTACACAAACAGTAAGCACACCTTGATAACAAGTTTTGACTTGTTTTGACTTGACGAGTGTTGTTAGTTACAAACAGTTTATGGTTTTACAAGATTGCTCAAAAGCACAGTTTTAAAGTTTTCAAGCCTAAATATAGGTAATATGATAAATACAAATACAAACTCATTTTCACATAGCGGGTAAAGAATCTGTAGCATGTTTATCTTCTTATGCAGCTTATTCTCGCCAGGGTATCTTAAATATTAATTAAAATAGCCATGGTTAGATATTATTTTTACTTCTGTATTTATATATTTAATAATGTTTAAATTATTATCCAAGAAACCTCTGAGCTTACAAAACGTGACTGAATTTAGTGGGTTTCTATCCAGCTGCTAAGGTCTGCACTTTAGGTAGTTCCATGTCACAATATGAATGAGCCATTACTTTCTGGGAATATCAGAATCAGTTATTAAGTGCAGGAAGCACTTCTCAAATACTTTTTTATGTCCCTGATGCAAGCCAATTATTTTAGATTGGAAATTTATCTTCCTTAGTTCATTTGTGGAGAGGTTTTGTTTCTTGTGTTGGAAAAATGGTAAAGGAACATGGAGAACACCAGCCTGAAAATGTCCCAGCAGAACTTGCTGAATAGATAGCAAAAAATATCAGTTCAAAACACAGACATTCAAACTCCTCTGAAATCCCTTTTAGAGATGGTTTTGCCTTCCTTTTTCTCCATTTTATCACATGAGTAAGCAAGAAGGAAAGTCTAACCAGGATTCTTCCCTCCTGCACCCTATGTTTACTCCTCTTGTTAAATTTTCTCTTTGTCTCTCCGTATATTTGTTCTCATTCTCAGCAGAAAAACCTTTGAGCACTGACGACTTTTAAAAATGAAGGGTTTTTTTGCTTTTGCTTTGGTGTCAGTTGATATCTTATCCAAGTGTTTGATTTTCAATTGTTTTCTTGTCGTTTGCAGAAGCCGAAAGCGGTATGCCCTCTTCGTTACCTTTCCTTCCAACCTCAATCCTACCTCCACTCCTTCTAACTTCAGGACTAATTCCTTGCCAAGAATACAGGAAGATAACATCTTTGTCTATCTTTCTCTGTATATACACACACACACATATATATATAAATCTATGTGTGTGTGTATATATCTGTGTGTATATTTATATACGAGCCCCCACTATCAAAGAGGAGAGAGAATAGTGTTTCTCCATTGGTTCTTGTGACTCACGCACTAACTTCTTTGCAGGAACTACAAAATCAAATAGTGCAAGATTTTAGGCTCATTTTTAATGCCCTTGTGGAGCCATTGGTGTCTCAGATTGTTGCGTTTGAAAAACAGACTTTACTGTTAACACCTCCCCTCCTCTTTTTTTCATTTGTACTGTATTGTGACGATGTATATTTCGTCCTCACCAGCCCCTGTGCTGCCATATTGTCTCCATGTTCACACCTTCATTGATGTTCTTCTTTCCTCAGTCTTCAAAACACGTCTTGTAATACAGTAGATCATGTTCTCTTGTAGTCTCACCTTCCATTACAATAGAATAGTTCATGTTCCCTTGTAGTCTTACCTTCCATTAACAACAGCCAAATACCTGATTCTTTACATTGCTGGTCCTGTTTTGAGCCTAGTTATTCATAATACACTATTCATTAAAGCTGTCGTACCGTTCCAGTGAAAGTGCCATGGTTAGTTTGTCCTATATGTCACATACATTTTAATGGCATTTGTTAAGCTCATTTTTCAAGACGTTACCGAGTCTATTTGTTTCTTACTTTTGTTTTTTCCTTGGGATGGCATGGTTTGCATTTTCTTTGAGTACACCACACTGTGAGCCCCTCTCTAGTCGGCATTCTGCCTTACTGCTCTTGGTTTGGGTGAAGTAAATCAGGCATGCTCTTCCATATCCTCTCCTCTCCCCCTCCTCACCTTGTCTCTCTTCTCCTTCTCAGCTTTGTTTTTCTAATGGCTTATAGGAGTCTGACTGTTGATGGTGCTCTTTGGAGACCCATTCTCATTGTCCAGACATTTCAATGTCCTCGTTTGTCACACTCCAAAGTTCACTTTCCCTGTCTGTTCTATTGTGTGTATTGTATGTGTTATGATTATTTAAGTTTTAGTCTTATTCTCCTGTGGTCTCTAAGTAGATGTGTGAAAAGAGAGGTGGCTTCCTGTCAGTTTGGCATTATTGATATGATCCAACTGCAGAGAAGTTACTGCAACACTTAGTATCTTCAAGGATCTGCAGTTGTTGCACCTCTACTTTGCTTCTTGCTTTCAAGTATATATAATCTTGTGGTGAAAGCATGTTGATGCTGGCATGATAAGCAGTATGAAGAAGTGTTGTACCAAGTGAAGTTGCTTGCTCCCAGAATAAAGTATATTGTGCTGCTTCATTGTATTGATAATAGTCACTTCTGGAACCAGAAGCAATAATTTAATCCTTTCAAAGTGTATAGAATTCACCAGCACTGTTGAACATGTTTGGACTATGCCCCAATAAAACACCTTTTGCACGTCCTGTAAACCATGACTTTGTAGTTGCTTTTGTAAAAAACTTAACTCCTGGGAGCAAGCTTTTATATGCTTGTATTAATTAAGCTTTAATATACTGTAGCATGTAATGTGCACTGTGTCTTTTGCCTTGTATTCTTTTAAGTGTCTTACTGGATTTTTCTGTGTAGAACAATATGGATCTGAACTAATGTTAATGAGAGAGCCCAGAAGAAAGAAGCAATACTCATGAGTTACAATCAGTGTGAAGCTGGTATGCACGGAACTCCCACTGTGGGATTTGTGCACCTACCCTCACACTCCACTTCAAAACATACCCTGAGAGAAGCGATATTGTCTCAAACTCACTTTGTAGCACTAAATCTATAGTTATACGAATTACGTGGCACATTTTAAAAGGCCATTATGCTAATAGTGATGCATTTCATCTGGGCATGGCATGAAACAATCAGAATAATAGCTGATTTAAAAATACTGTAGCTATAGTCAGTAATTCCACATAGTTTTGTTGTAGGTAATGTATAAGTAGTACTTAATATTTTATCTTCCTGATTGCTAGATGCTAGTGCTACTGTTTCAGTCGCATGGGGAATGGTACAGTACATCTACCACAAGGTTTAAACCAGAATTGTTACAGTTTTGTCATTTCTTTAGTCAAAATTTTGCTGCTTGTGTTTCATTTAACTCAACAATTGATTTTTTTCTTTTTTTTTAAATAAGGATGGCAAGGGTTACAAGGGTAGCCATAAATCTGAATCAGCCAAGTTTCATCAATGCAGGAATGGAGTGTTCAATCGGTCACTGAATATGGGATTCATCTCACTTGCCTTTAGCAATCTGAACATTAGGTGTCTAATCTCCTTTTAGTTTTCAAGACTTATTCTGTGATTACAAGGGAAGAGACAGTTCCTGAGAGCAGCTTCCATTCTAAGACAGATGCGATGAATCCCACCTTTAGTGCTGTCTAAAATGTAACCTTTGAAGAGGGAGCAAGAATAGTACATAACTGAGACTGCTGACAAGGAAACTTCTTAGAAGAACTCTTCTACTCTATTGATTGGATTGACCTTATCTGTGTCTTCCATGTTTTAGTCTTCATATAGTGCTGCTAAAATGTTCTTTGTGCTGTACTTGCTGGGCATCTCTGCATGCCTTTATTGGCTCAGTTTTAAGCCCTTTACTGCCCCTCTTCCATCTTATTAAAAACCTTCATTTTTTTTCTCAGAGAAGACTGACAGTTACACAAATCTGAAGGTTGTCTACTGTATAAAAGCTATGTCTAGATTGAGAGTTCACAGTTATGTTCAGCTTCAGCAGTTATGTCCAAAGTTTTGCCCAACTTCAGCAGTAATAGAAGGCTACTCAGTTTCAAGCTGTGCAAAGCAAATTGTGGAGAGCCATGCTGCCACTTAGCAAGTGGCCTGCCAATAAATACATACAGTGTAATGATGGTTCAGACTCTAAAGCTGATAATTTTTTCCATGTGGTTGACATAGAAGATAGCTGAACTTTATAGAAAGCTACAGGAAATATTTTTCGTCTTCTACCAAAGTTTTTATATACTAAAAATTCATTAGAAATAATGATTTATATATTTTAATACATGGAAAAGTACCAGCCATCTAACTTTCTAATTCTATTTCAACCCAAGAAACATAATTTGAGTCCAACGTTCATGATATCTGAAAACAGGAGACAAATAAATATCACCCAGCAGTAGAAATGAGGGAAAAATAAATAGCTGGAAGGAATTAGTCCTGCCCCAAAGTGTCAGTTCACAGTTATTCTACATTTCAGACCTCCAACTATCAGGTTCTCCATCACATTTCTTTAATCTAGCAAAACATAGAAGATTTGTGATTAGTAATCAAAACCTTAGCTTATTTTGAATACTTTGAGGGAAGACATAATACAGTGTTCTTTCTCTGCATCACAATGTTGTGTTGTGCAGCAAATTGTCCATGCACTACCTAAAATTTGTTGAGCAATGCTTAAGTTCTGGGCTAATTTCAGGTAAATAAGAATGGATGAACAAATACTTATATGCACCTGTATTTTATTGAAGGTAGTGCATAGTACTTAAAATGTCAGAAAGTTATAATCCAACAAGCGAGTAAATTGATCAAAATTAACACATTGTCAGAGTTACCAACAGGTATTGTTGTCCACTGACACATGAAAAGTTGTCACGTCCTGTCTTAACTTTCCGCTGAACAGTCTGTAGGAAGAGATCCATAAACATTTGTCTAGAATTTTTCTGATCACATTTGAAAGTTTCGGGTTTGTTTTTTTAAACTCTGTGTCTCAAGTGTGCAGATATTCCCATTTGTGCTTCACCTGCTTGTAGTTCAGTCAGTGTGGGAATTCAGTTTCAATTCATTGTATAGATGCTGTTGTTCCTCATTCTTTCCTGAGCTTTTGAGATTTCAGTGTCAGCTTGGATTGGGCTTTGAGCAATGTGTTCTAGTGAAAAATATCCCTGACTGTGGCAGGGGAGTTGGAACTGAATGATCTTTAAAGATCCCTTCCAATCCAACCCAATCTATGATTCATTCGGTGATTCCTGAGAATATAACTGAATTCAAGTGCAATTTCTACATTTTTGATGTGTGATATTTTTGATGTGTGACATTTTTGATGTGTGACATTTTCATTGCTCTTAGATGCATAATCTTGCATCTACTCACCAAGCACATCTTGTTTAGTGAATAGATTAACTGTTGCTGGGCATCTGCTGAGTGTAAAGCAGCTATTTCCAAAGTGCATATTCTATTCCGCAAGTGGCTTACAAATTGTTATAGAGTAATGGAACTACCTTCTCCTAGGTTAATGCTAGTGAAATGCATTAAATTCCTGCTTAACTCAATAAATCATATTAAATTTACACATGTTCAATTTGCATGGCTGTAATTGCCATGTGTTCTAAATGTTGATGTGTGAAGGAGCAAGCAAGTCAGAAGATAATCTATTTTTGCAGTGACACGTGACCCTTGTCATGAAAAGCTTTGTCTTGAGGAAAGTATTTCTGGAGCTGGAATTGTTAGGGAAGTTGGGACTAAAAGTTTTTTGAGCTTGCTAGTATGTGATTAGTTTCTGAGTTAACCTAAACTAAACTGTTGTAAAATTATGAAATCCGATCAAGATCTTAGAAGCTTTTAGAGTATTTGGCACTGATTTCATGAGCTGATTTAAGAGATAAAGAAGTCAAATTATATTTTATGATAAAACCATATATTTGGAAAAATCAAGAATGTAATCTTTAAAAACATTTTTTTCAATGTGTGAAACAGAATGCTAAGGAATAGTTGCATATATTGCTATTAAACCTGAGTTTCTGTCCTTTATTCCCTTTTCCTGCATCTTACTATATATGCAAAATTCGACAGCCATGGAGATACCTAAAAATAAGACATTAGTTGAAACTTTCTCTCTTAAAACTCTAATTTATTTTGTCATGTACGTATCTTCTCAACTGTGGGGATATATAAATATGCGTATTTTCATGAGCCGCTTAAAGAGATACATGGATTTCTAAATAACTGAGGGATGCATTCTCCTTGGTGTGCTCGTAGGCCTGTTTTATTTTCCTGTCCTTGTTGTTCCCTCTATTCAATCCTTTTAATTCAAAAGGTTTCCCTTGCTATACCTGTTAGAGTGAGTTCTTGTCAAAGCATAACTTTAGCTAATGACACTAGAGGTCTCATAAGGAATAACTCAATTGCTGCTTTATTAAGCAGCATATTTAATAAATTCAGATAGACTCAGTAGAAATTTCTCGTGACTGTGCTCTAGTTACATATCAGTGTGTATATAAACCCAAAGCTTTATCAACTTTTGTTGTAACTCTTTGACAACAGCAGTGATGGGCAAATTAATCTTTATTCCCAACAGAAGATTTTGCTGCTGGGGTCATTCTGCATTAACTGCGATCACATCTATATTTATTGACTATAAATACATTGTATTTGTGAAAACAAGTATATGTGGATGAAGTATAAGGTCTGACAAAAATGAAGTCTATACATTGACCCATCTGAATTAATTTCATGTGTCTCAGAAAACCTTGAGATACAAAATCATTCTCACAATACATTAAATCTTAAATGAAGTTGAAACGAGGTGGGTTCTGGTCTCTCGTCCGAAGTAACTAGTAGTAGGACGAGAGGAAATGGCCTCAGGTTGTGCCAGGGGAGGTTTAGATTGGATATTGGGAAAAAATTCTTTACTAACAGAGTGGTGAAGCATTGGAAGAAGCTGCCCAGAGCAGTGGTGGAGTCTCCATCCTGGAGGGGTTCAAGAAATGTTAGACATGGCACTTTGGGTCATGGTTTGGTAGGCAGGACGGTGTTGGGCTGACAGTTTGACTGGATGAGCTTGGAGATCTTTTCCAGCCTTAATGATTCTAGGATTTTCTATAAGCAGGTTCCTTTTGATTTGAGATTAAAAGAGCTGCTTTATTTGCATATTACTTTGTCAGGTTTTAAGTTCCGTGAGGGAGAGCAAACTTGTACATATCTAGTGGTTGCCTCAGCTTGTGAAGTTTGGATTGTGGAGCTTGTGGTGGGGATTTTTACTGTTTGTGTATGGTTTATCGATCTCAGGAATGGGATGAGAGAGGGGAAAAATATATGGGTCTATGCAAAGAAATGTATTCATCTGTTTTTACTGAAAAGCTGTAATTCTTCTGTGATTAAGGGCAAATAATTAAATGAGGGCAAAAAAAAACCCAGCATTTTTCTGACAGAGCAATACCCATTTGTAATTAAGGAAAACAGCCACCCCCTACCGTATTATGAGTCCTCATATATTTTAGGAGGAGCAGTGTAGTAGAAATAAATGAGACCACCATCTGTAGAAGATATTTTGAGTTTAACAGGTAAATTCTCAGTATTATGGCACACCAAGAATTAGCGGACAAGGAGA
The DNA here is from genome assembly GCA_033556795.1 of Tapera naevia. Classification (NCBI taxonomy): domain Eukaryota; kingdom Metazoa; phylum Chordata; class Aves; order Cuculiformes; family Neomorphidae; genus Tapera; species Tapera naevia. The sequence goes on along the minus strand of JAUMJJ010000025.1, from coordinate 24,449 downwards.
AATTGAAACATGGAAGCAGTTATGGACAAGATAGAAAGATTGAGTCCTGATTCTTGAGAAGGGGCTTTTCTTGGCTCCCAGAGGCTCACAGGCTCAAGACAGGCCATTCTCAGTGTTTCTGAGTGCACTGGTAGAGCCTATGTCTCATCTCCCTTAGTGATGACCTGTTAAGCCAGGTAGTAAGTACTCTCTTGTCTCAAGTGACAAAGGTTTGTGCAGGAAATCTGAGTTTTTCAACCTGTTTGTGACTTGAGTGACTGATTTCATCTGAAGGAATTCTTGTGGGATCATTTGAGTTTTTTTCCTGTCTGTTTTATTCCGTTTTAAAACCCATGAAATTGCATTTTTAAGCTGTGTTAGGTGAATATTTTTGTTGCAAGTGCAACAATTATTATTGTTATTAAGCCCAATACGCTAATAAAATAAATTGCAGATGTAAAGTTTAGCTGTGCAGCTTCTTCCCATTTATCCAAGTGCATAATGTAGGCATTATTTGCACCATCATATTTCATTTCTTGCAATATTGCTGAAATAGCCTGTGGACATGAAGCTGATTTCTGTGGTGATAACTTCCTTTTTCTCTAGTTCTGCTTTTTGTTGCAAAGCTTGAAACTGTGAATGAAGGAAAAGGAAGGATGTCTGAGTGAATGCTTTCTTTGAGCTTTAATTTCCAGCCTCTGCCACAGAAATCTGTGTGAGAGCGAACTAATAATTTAAACCCAACCTTTTACAGATGACCCTTGATTAAATGTTTATTATTTTAGGAACCAGAGGCTGAGCTTTTTTGAAGTAGTGAGCTTTCTTACTTACAGCAAAAGTCCCTCCAAGGAGTGTATGGATCTATGCAGTGGTGAATACTCAGAAAAAATGGCCTATAGGCATCCCAAATTAATAGCTACTATGTCTCATAGTGACTTAATCTCTAATCTGTTAAATGAGATAGTACTATATTACTATATCTTCAGTCTTCTTGTAAAAAATATTACGTATTTGTGACTCTTCTGCATGCTGTAGTGATGAATGATGCACTAAAACATATAATAAAAATATGATGCTGATTTTAAAGAAAGATAAACTACGTGAAGCCATGCCTGGAGTAATGGCAGTAAAACACCATCAAATGCATTCCCAGATTGTGAGAAAAAAGTGGTTTGTGGCTGTTAAATTAAGGATCGTGTCATAACAGCTACAAAATGGGGGCTGTTATGGCTGCATGACCACCTTTTAATTCTTAACTCACGGGCACTTTATTTTGCAGCCTCCTTATTCATTTCGTAGGGCTTTGTGGGCATGTGTAAGCTCACAAAACAATGTGCTGATAGAAAGTTTTCAGGTATACTTTTTGTCACACTAAATTACTGCAGAGATAGCAAATAACAAGAGATCTCCTAACAATAACATGGAAGATTTTTGACCTTCAAATTTTAGTAGTGTGTGTCTGTTCAGAAATGTGTTTTGTCTATTTCTGTATGTTATACTTCCCCAAAATCAATGTTTCCTAAATTGACAAGTGCTTAAATTGCTGGTATTCTTTATTTACCGTAAATTGCATGTGTGCCATCACTACATTTTGACTTATAAGAGCTAAGCATTAAAAGACAAAAAAAAGAGAGAACTTTCCACAAGCTTTATGAAGTTTTAGGAAGTCAAAAGCTTAGTTGTACTGTATATTAATAAAACCTATTGGAGAACCCTTTTACATCTTTCTGTATGGTTATATTGCACAGTACTTTGCAAATTAGCTTACCTAAAATCTAGTGTTAAGTTATTATGAAAATAAAGAAAGCTGTTTCACAGAGAGACACAGAGCACCTCACTTCCTGATGGCAGTTGGTAGTTTTCTTCATTAAATTTAGCTGAGGCTGTTCTTTCAGTGTGGTTGGGTTATTTTTATTCTTCTGTGGCTGCTCAGCAGTGTTTGAAATGTTTTCTATCCATTTTATGTTTTTTCAGCTATCGTGACTGGTTGTCTTGTACCATTCCCCTTGAGTGTATGTGTGTATGTATTATTTTAAACAATAACATTATGTGTCCAGATAGGGGTCCCATTAATGCTCTTATTTCACTAGAAATTGGCAAAAATTTGCATCAAAGGGTTTAGCTTCAGAAATGAGATTTTGTATTGTTATTGAGTGGTGGTTGCTGGTTCTCTGTTTTCACCATACTGTGAATTCTTCAGTGCTTTGTGCAACAGAACAAGAAAGCTGAAATGCCCAGCTTCACACGTCAAGTTTCTGAGAGGCTTTGTGATTTTGTCTAGTCTATATTTAATGCAAATCCATAAGAAAACAGATGTAAACACTTGAACGGTGTGATTATAGGCAGAGGCATGTGGCTGTCTCAAACTTAATTTTTTGTAAAAAGCATGTGAAACTTATTTAATTAGAAATTTCAAGGAAAAATGGCTTAAAATTTCCTTGCAGCCTTTCCTAACTAGTGGGTCCCCTATAACAGAACCAAATAAAGCTATTTTGGAACATTTAGTTAAATGTAATTTAAACTTATGGTTTTGTTGTTTTTGTTCTTGTTTCACTGAGCAGTATATTAATCAATCCTGGAAACCATGTCAAGATTCAAGAAGGTACTCTAGGATTCTTCATTGCAAGTGATGCCAAAGAAGTAAAAAGGTAATTCATATATTTTTACTTTTAAATTTAAACATGTATCATTTAATTTCTGTATCATTTAATTTCCTTTACATGTTAACAACTCATCTGATTTTCATTGTTACCTGTTTAAAGATTCTCAGGGGGAATCAAGTTGGTACTCATGAACCAACTCAGTGTGTGTGTGCCATGTTCTTAACCAGACGTCTAAATATCAAGGAAATGAAATAATTTTACAGGAGATGTGAAAAGAAATGAAGAAGCTTTTTTTTTCTGAGTCCTACAAGTAAATGTAAAATAATTAATATAATCACTAATTTGTCTCAGTGGAGTTACTTTGAGAGAGGATAGGGATTACAGTTTTGGCCAAGTTTCAGTCTCAGAGCAGTTCTTATTTACGTAGACTCTAGCATAAAGTTTGGTGTAAGCAAGCTACTGTATTCATTCAATAATTTCTTTAGCAGAATAATATATCTGTTCTTGTCATTTTTCTTTACTGGAACTATGTAGCCTATGGCCTCATAATAATTAATCAAACTCCAGCAGTGCAGTGTATCCCAACCATTGTAGACAGCTCCACTGGTTCATTGTACTTTACTGTGTTAGACTGGAGTTGAACAAAAAGGGAGTTTATGATCGTGTGCTTAGGACCATATCTTTGTTAAGATTATAATATGCTTGGAAGGACTCTCTGGTCCATGTCAGATATTCTATACCTGCTGCCTTTCTCCTGATGGGCCATCTTGTTCATATTTCTGAACGTTTCCTTTAATATGGTTCCACCTCTGGTTGTTGCTGCCTAGTTAATCTAAAAACTATTAGTAGCAATCATCCTCGCTGAGCTGCCAAAGGCTATGTTTATCCAGAGGCTCTATATTAATATTGTTGATTTCTCTTTTTATCTTTTGGACTGTAGATCGTTCTGTTCCAGTGACCTCCATTCTGTTGTAGCCATCCAGCCATCCTTAATCTGTGAGCAGTACTGTCAGCAAAATCCATGTGTGGTTGCAAAGTGGCACCTTTGGTTCTTGCTGCCAGTATGTGTTGAGAAATGTGCAATGAGAGAGGGTTGAGGGGGAAGGGCTTGGAGCTGACAGATCCTGAATATCAATAAGGACAGGGAAACTTCAGCAGGTTAAAAATTATGTTGCATTTGTTACACCAGCAAGAATCCTGGCGAACTGTTAAGTGTCTGGGTAGAGGCCAGCTATGTGATCCTCTTGCCTTTGGGCTGTCTTTATTTAAAGGAAATGAAATACTCCTGGGGGCATATTTATTAAACTGGAATTTTCTTTGAATCTTCTAGAAAGTCAAATTTGTACCTTTTCTCACTTTCTCGGTTCACCTAGTGGTGAGCCATTTGATAGAAGAGTATAAGTTCAGAACCAAAAACATTTATAAGTGAAAACCTAGATGGTTCACCTTGCTAGTTGTGTATTTTTCTCTGAAATTTTGGCTTTTGGTTGCTCAAAAGCAAAATGATTCCGCTGTGTTTTAGATATAAAAGGCAAAAAAATAGTCTGAATCGAGATTGTTTCAGTTCTTTCATTCATAGGTAACTCTAAGAATTTATTTTAAGTGGATTTTCCCTTTCTGGATTTGCTTGGATGTATTTTAAATAATGAATTTGATGTTACTGTCACATTGATCTCATTGCAATCCCTCATTGTATCCAAAATGAAGTCTCACTTGTGACCAGGCTAAAAACAGCAAGGGTGTTGTGCAGTCTTTCCCCTCCCCCCAAAAAAAGTCTGATATATCTGATAAGAACAGAAAATTCATTAAATGTATATATTCATGGCAAAATTCATTGGATGCTCTTTTTATTCTAAATTGAAAAACAAATGAACTCATATGTGGTGTCATAATTATCATCCCTTCTCCCAATTACTTTTCAAGTATAAGTGTACTAAAGAAACACTAATTTGGGGTCTTATGTTTGAAATTAATGGTATTGCAGCAAACATTTCCTACTCTAAATGTCTAAACCTTTTCAAAGATTAAAGGGAATTAGTGCTGGCATGTTTCATTAATTTGACACTGCAACAAGAGGAAATGTGGGTCTAATGTCATTTGTATGGATTAAGAAATGTGTCAGTTTTTCCATTCTGTCTCTTCAGGGCATTTTTTTACTGCAAGGCCTGTCATGATGACATCACAGATCCCAAAAGGATAAAAAAATGTGGCTGCAAACGGCGTAAGTAATATTTCTATCACTCCCTCTCCTTTTTATGAAATGTTCAGCCCTGCTGTACATGTGTTTACATGTTTTAGACAGCGATACAGAAAAGCTAACAAATAAATGCCCAGCGAGGTAGTAAGTGCCATTTGCATTTCTGAAGTGCATATGTTTTTATTAATTTCACACCACTCACACCTGTTCCTTCATTAAAAAGCTCGTTAGAACCCGAAGCTGTCAGAACCTGAAGAATTAAATCAGGCTGGATCTCACTGTGGAGGTTTCTGATTTAAGAATGAGCTGACAGTGAAGTTCTGTTCTCATTCAGACCGGGTAGAAATGCAGTATATTCAGTAGTTTTCTGTAAAGTAAAGAACAACGTGATTCTGTAAAAGAAGAAACTAGGGAATAACATTTCATCATATAACTATTTAAATAAATTACTATTTAAATAATTAATCCGTTTTACTGGAGGAAGGGATTGTCTGGAAGAAATTAAATATTAGTGTCTTTTGTATATGTCCTTCTAGAATATTCCATAGCTGTAATGCTAATTTTCCATTTAGTTAAGTCCTTGGGTCTGCTTTTTAAATCATTCAGACAGTTTTGAATCCAGAAATAATTGAGTTTTGGAATCAAGATCAGGCTTTGTATCTGTATTTTTGTAAATATATAAAAATTAGCATTTTATTTCTAAATACTTTGAAAGGACTTTTTGCAGGAACTGTTACCACATTTTGGCCAAAGATGTGTTAGACCCATGTGTATTTGTAATGTGGACGTCAAAAGGTTTTGGGAGCCCATTTCTCAATGTGTATCTGAATATTTATGTGCGTTCCATGGTGTTTTGCCATGAAAAAGTTTATTCAGTTCAAAAGTACTGATTAGGTAAATTGAAAGATCTCAGAAGATTTAGATCATGTCTATTTTAACAGTACATTTAAAAGGGCAAAGCCCTCTCTTATTTGTAGATCCAGTCGTAGTGTTATCACTGTGCTGTCTTAGAGGATGGAAGAAAGCCTAAACTAGACTTTCTCTGACTTTAAGTGGTACCTGAAATGGATGAATTCTTGAAGGTGATTTTAAAAAAAGAAGTCACTGGAGTTCTTAAAGAAATTCCTCTTCCCGCCAAAAAAAAAGAGAAGTATGGAACAAAGTATAATTGAGGGAAAGCCTCTGGAACATTGACAGGAAATGGTATTTATCCTTATAGTAGCCACAAGGAGAGCAGAGCACATGGAAAGCATGCCTGATGTGGAAGGAATGTATTCATTCCCTAACATATTGGAAAAAAAAGTGTTGAAGAACAGTTTATCCATGTGAGATTGTGACCTTTGAACTGCTGCCAAAGCCAGTGAGGCTGCCGAGTGCATTCTGGTAAAGCCACTTACAGATGCCTCGGGTTGACTATAACTCTCAAACCCAATCTTTTTTTCCAAACTGCCCAACAGTTAAACAGAATGCTACCTGTTTAATTTTATCCAATTCTGTCAAAAAAAAATGACCTAAAAAAGGTTTGTGTTTTCTCCTCTTCTCCTTCACGCCGTGGATGCTTTTCGCTCGTGTGCTGATTAAAAAAAATCATAAATTCACATTTTAATCTGAGAGTTACACTATTTATTGAAATCTATTAGAGGATAGGAATCAGGAATTCATGGCATGAAGGGGAAGAGCCATTTATTATATGTTAATGTAACCTCCCCACTATAGGAAAACAGGGAGAAAACAGAGTGTCCCATGATCCAAAGCAATGGATGTATAACCAGCAGCAGGGCCACGGAGAGGTGAGAGTGACAACTGCTCTGTGGAGTGATAGGAAAGGTTCCAAACAGCACGATCATGTGCATCAGTCCAATAAATGAAAGGGTGTTGGGCAGATGAAGAAGCAAAATGATGGGGTTAGTGAGGCTGAAAGAGGCGGCTGTCAGAGCTGCTGCAGCTCATGTGGAACGCCAGGGAGGGAATTCTCTTGAATCAGGTGAAAACAGAAAGAGAAATGGTCACTGAGAGTAAAATCTTAAATTTCTCTTTCATTGTCTCCCCATCTGCCCTCTCCCCTCCCCTGTCCTTACATCCATGCACACGAGGACACAGATAACATGATAGCTGGCAACTCGCAGTACAGCTGAGAGCAGCTTCCACTTAGGAGCACGCTCACCACTATGAGGAGAAACACAATTGTTTTGTCAATCAGCAAAAAAAATTGAATGAAAGATTTCAACAGTAATTAGTGATTTTTGGTCTCTGAAATTTTGATGACAATCTAGAGATCCCTTTTATGGGACCCAATATATTTTTAAAGGTAAGTCTTTAGTGCAGTCTGTTATTCACATAAAATGTCGCTTTAGCTTACAATCACTAATCACTTTTGAAAATCTTATGTTATCCATCTGTAAGCTGCACAAATCATTGGTCTTAAAAATGCAGCCTAACCAAAACAAAGCATAAATTAAGAAAACACTTTCCCTATTCAATTGGGAGACTTGTCAACTGATCTGTCGACAGCTAATATATCAGTTTGATTTTCAAAGACACGGCAAATAGTCACACATGTGGACGTGTACTCCTATGTGTTAAATATGTATTTTAATTAGTGAGTAACATAGAAATTAGAGGCAGCTGGATGTGGAAAATATGTAAGATGAAATGAAAGGTTGCGTAGAAAAATATTGAAATATTCAGGTGAATTAAATGTTAAGGAGTCTTTACGTAAAAAACATAGTTATGGTGGCATTAATTAATGCAGCTTCCTGTGACGATTGAAAACCACGTTCTTTAAATAATGCATCTGAGGTTGCACATCGATTTAAATTCTGTCTGAACATCAGCTTGTGGTTTTGTTCGGGTCTAAACGTGAGTCTGACCTACATAGCCATTTGTCCAAACCTGTTAGGCCTATTATTAATAATTCAGGGCAGATCAGTACAAGGCCAGGGATAATTAAAGTAACCTCGCTTTTCTTTTGCAGTTTCTTTGCCATCCCTTTCTCCTTACCCATCCCACTCCCTCAATAACATAAGAATGCTGATGTCACATTGTCCAGAGAAATGCTTGTGTGGAAATTTTATTCACAGATTGTTAATGTATTTTTTTTAATGTTTTCAATCTCTTTCCTATTCCGTTTAACTGCAGTTTTTGCAGCAAGGGGCCACATACTTGTATATATTTATATGAAATGCAGCCATGTTGGGATGAAATCTCTAAACTGGATGACCTGCTCCTCCTGTTTGTTTCATTTTGTGCAACAGCTATGGTTTAATTCTCTATATATTTTTTCCAGTGACAGTGCTTGCTGTGAACGATGGGGGTTGAACCCCAGAGGGAACCTATCATGTGTACATTGATGTGTTTGAAGGAATTTCTTGTAATCTATGACAATTGACAAACTTTTGATTTATTTTTCCTCTTGCTGCCTTGGAACACGGCCCCTACTATATTTTAACTGCACACTGATAGTGATCTATTGTGAGTAAAAATGGGTTCCCTGTAGCCCAGAGTGCGGTCCAACCTGTCTTTCTCTAGAAGAGAGTATTTTTGTTCAGTTTTTTGGTTCTTTTCTTTATTTATGTTGCATGTAGCAGTGACGTCATACCCACAAGTTTCTCATCGTTTACACCCACGGAGATTAGGGTGACGTTGAAGAAAATACAGCAGTTTTCCCCTCTTCCACTTTTTTTTCCCACAACCTTATTTTTTGTCCTATTTTAAAATGGGATAACTTGGCAATGGCAGTTCCTTGAGGTGATTCTAAAGATACCTCCTGAATTTTTAGGTATGTTGGTTAGCCTGGGGTCTTTACCACCATAGCACCGTTTGCCTGGTTAAATGCAATTCGTTGTCAGACCCGTGTTCAATATTTTTGTACTTGGTCTTTCCCGTTGTTTAGCTGACACAACGGGCAACACAGCAGGCTTTTACTGTCCTTAGCATCCCCATCCGTAGAAAAAAAAGAAATGGGGGTAAAGCCAGGCAACGAATTGAATATGTGACTAACTTTTAATGTATAATACAGATAATTTCAAGAGGAAAAAGTTACAGGGACTATTTTCCCCCACTTGCATGTTTTGAAATTAATCGTATGAGTAGAGCCACACTGACTTTTCAGGACCTAAGCTGTCAATACAAACTTTATAGACCACTTCATGTCAATCTAAGTCCAACGAATGTTAAGCGTACTAAATCTATGAAGGCTTGTCAGCCACTTTTAGTGTGTACAGTTGCAATAATTAAAATAATCACTGCATTTGAAAAGAATTTTCTGCTTAAAAATACAAGCGCTGAAAGGGTCGCATGACAAAGCACTAGCCATCTTGTGATTGTGATGGCCTTCCTCTTGTTAATCATTATTTACTCTTATTGTGGTGCGTGCAAACTACACTGAAGGATTGGAGATCAAATGGAGAGCAGAATTTTCTCCAAATATGTGTTTTCAGCCAATAGAATGACCTAACAGAGAGACAGGGCAGCACAGAAAAGCAGACTGTGAAACAGGACAGCATGTGAAGAATCAGCACTTGATAATAAACATGCAACAAACTAATTTATGTGGATAAAATGATTAATCCTAATGAGTTTGATGAGTTTGAGGCAAAATGCTTCAAGTAATTTGCATTTATTTGAGGCAATGTATTTTAAATATGTTTCTGTGTCGGGACCTTCCTGGACCAGAGAAATTAGTTTTAATAGTAATGAATAAACAAAATAAAAGAGCTCCTCATGCTAAGAGAATCTTAAAAAAGGAAAGGTCGTGTACCTTTGACTTGGTTTTTTTTTTTTCCATTTCCACAATAGCTTCAGTTTGTTCAAAAGTGCAGTTAGTTTTGAGAGTACACACTGGCTGAGAGTCTTCTTTAAGGGAATGAAGATTATTATGAAGGTCATTATCAGATTGGAAATTTAAAATGAAGTGGTCTATAAAATGTGCCGTTACTTCAAAACTTATGAGTCATTCTTATAGGGACTAAAATAGGGCAAAACATCCTCTCAGGTCACCTGCTGTTTCTACAGTTTTGACAAAGAACCCCATTATGAGTTATAGCAAGCAACTCACAAATTGCCTTTGCTTGCAAAACACCATAAAATAGTGAACCAGCTGACTTGGTGGTCTTGAAGTTGTTCTGTAAAAAATTAAAGAATGGAGAGATAGCTTTGGCTATTGTGCTAAGAGAAAACACATTCTCACCAACAGTTTAAGATAACGCTGCTGTATTTTTCAGGAAACTGAAATTGTACTGGGAAAGTCCTTTTGAGATTTCAGTCTCATGATGCTAAGCAGCATCGCTAAAAGGTGGTCACGTCAGTCTGGCCGTCCTTTTGCTCATAGTGTGGATCACGAGACCTTGAATTGATATGCCACCGTACGCATTTCAATTCTTAAGTGTAGTGGGACCTTTTTCTCACCATCTGCTGGTCAAGAAACCTCCAGTTCATCTTCTTAACCAGCTGTTATCTCGCAGAGAGCCACTAGATGTCCTTGCAGGTCTACTTTTTGTTACCGTTGAGGTCATGAGGAAAATCGTAGTGATGTGTGGAAGATGAGGATTGTGTAGACTCTGTGGGTTTAAAAAAAAAGTAAATCAGCAAAGATGAAGGGATACTTTGTTCTGCTTGCCTTTTTTTTTAAAAAAGGAACTGTTCCTTGACATCTTATGTAGAGAATAATCTACAGTTTCCTTTGCTTATTTTTGCAGCTGGAAATTTTTCCTGTTACTGTTTGTGAACTCTAAACTAACACTTCAGATCCAGACAATCCAGAAATTTTGACTGGACTTTTTGAGGTTTTGAGATTAGGAAGCAAGGTACTGCTAGAAGCTTAGACACATTCCGTCCTTACTCGCATGGAAGGCTGTTGCCTACTGAAAAAAATTGCAACCAAAAACATTTTTAAAAGTATTTACTTTATAAATAAATGACAGAATAAACTTTGCTTTCCTTTTAGTCTTAAAAATAACCAGAAAATGACTAGTTCATAGAAGCTTTGTTTTGTCAGTCAATTATTTAGGCAGTCTGATTTCCATGTCCACGATACCTTCCCCTGATATTTTTTACTAATTCATTTTGCAAATGCTGAGGGATTGTCATCATACAAAACAGAAGGATCTGTTCTTCCTTTTTGTCCATTTATTATTCAATTGCAAGTAAGGAGGTAATTTCCTTTATGTCCCAACTCACATTTTCACTAGTTGCAAATAATAGTTCTATTCCACATCCATAACACTTCTGTGAATAGAAATGAGTTGATTCTTAAGCAGGTGCTACAGGTGTCAAAACAATTTAACACTCACCCAGAGGCTGTTCTTAAGGTCCCCGTGTCTCTCTGATGATTCCCATTTTTTCTGTTAATGTTTATGGAAGTTTTGTAGGAAGTGGTATGTGTGTGGCTGAACCATTTACAATCATTTGTCTTGTCTTTGATCTTGTCACTAGTCATCCCTACTAATAATCCATGTTTTGTTTTATTTAAAAGAGAACAAGTACTGTATTTGGTATGAATGTAACAATGACTGTATAAAAGGAATGAAGATTAACAGCATGTTTTCTTTCCAAAATGTATTGCTCTGATATGCAGTTGCTTATATACTGGTTGAAACCCTTATAGCAAGTCCTTTCTGCTAGTTATATTTCCAGGTCCAAGCCTGTTTCCTGCATGTTAATGATGTGAAATATTAAAATGATGCATGATCCTCCAGAACAACCAATAATAATAGTTAAAAACAGTCCCTGAAAGGTCATTGCTTTTGAGAAGCACCATGGAGTCCTTCACCTATTGAACAGAAGGGCTTAAATTTCTCACTTCATTGGTTTGGGTCTGATGACAATGGTGCAAAAAGTTTTTGTTCCCAGCCCTCTTTGCTCTTTTTTAATTTTCATAAACATGTCGTGCTCTATTATTGACTATTGACAAGATATGGCTCCAAGTGAATGAAACCCAGGGACTGTTACTAACCGATGACGTAGCAGTGGAGAATTTCAGAGCAGTGTGTTTTGCTACAGCATTTGATTAGAAAAAGTCCTTCAAAACAGCTATAATTAAAACAAACTGGGCCTGCCTTTTGCCTCACCTGCCGTTAGTGTGTCTTACAAATGCCCTTTATTTTTCTTTCATTTCCTTAAAGTGAAAATAATACAATAGGCACAATGGAAAGTTAGTTTTGGTAACACATTTCGCTTTTCTTTTTCTGCCCAACTTTTCAATTTTAAAGAAGGGAAGAGTTAGACAGAGGGAAACCATGGGGAAACAAGTGCTGTTTTGAATTTTCTGTGTAGTTGGAATGTGTTTGCATCAAAAGCTGCACTGGAAACCTTCTTACTAAAAGCCAAGCACTGAGGAATGATGTACCATGCAATGAACGAGCCTGATGCTGCATGATGACTTTCTGAACAGCTGTAAGATAACTCTACTAGGATGCTAAAAGAACATGGCATTAGTCATGTGAGCACATTTTTAGAGGAATGGAGTCGCTGCTGAAGAGATCACTCATTCATCTCCCTCAATGCCTGTTTTCCACAACCATAATGTTACCCTTGCTTGACAAGTATACTGTATGGCAAGTCATCAAGGCCTTAGAACAGGACTTGACCCATTTGAGCGATTTCAGTCCCTCTTCCCTGGTGACTGTGGCATTAAGAAACTGGAAAAAAAAAAATTATTTTTGATTTAATGTCATTACTGTAATGCAAAAAGACATCCTAAACTGAAGGTACAGGCCAGAGAAACATCACCCTTTTTTCTGCATTTGCTTTTAAGGTTTTGGTTTTGCCTGTCAGTGTTCTGTTTTGTTTTTAGTATAATTGAGTCAGTTCAATCTAAACCATTACCAAAAGTGTTGGTTCAGTGCAACATGCGAAACAATCTCAGTGGCCTTTGCATTTGTGCAGACTTAAATGTTGCTGCGATTCAGGTGACTTACCAAACTGCGCAGTGGCAATTGGATTTCTAACTTACATTTGTAATTACATTTATAAAATAGGATGCTGTATATTCCTAGAAATGCATAACAAGGACGTGCTCGTGACCTAAGACGCTAAATACTCTAAGGTGGTGCTCCTTTTGGAATTAGCCCCAAATTCTGGGTTCGGTTCTTTGGTTCTCGATCTACCTTGGAATCCCAGGCAGAAAACGTGCCCGTGATTGGTTCAGCATGTTCCAGTGGAGCAATGCTCTGTGTGCTTTTGGTGATGCCTTATTTGTGAACTGATTTTAATGTTGAGCATATTTACCATTAGTAGTTGTGTCTCTTCTATGGGCAGATTCTGGTATTCTGTCAAGAGTTAATTTGAATTCCTGAAGAAACAATGTAAACGAAGGAAATTTTTCAGACAATTTTATGAACATTCTGTAACTCTTTAATAATGTGTCATTTATTGCGATAAATGAGTTCCCTGGCACGGTTTAATACAGAGAAATTATTAGCACATGTTTAAGAGTAAATATATATTTTATATATGTGTATATATATGTATGTATGTGTATTATCTCTGTGTGTGTGAATGTGTGTATGTAAGAATATATGTGTATGTGTGTTTTTGTCTGTGTATACATACATATATATATATAAAAAACTTTTCATTTTTACAGGAAGTAGAATAGGCCAAAAATATCTAATGGATTAGATTTTTCTTCTCATTTTAGCCCAGTAGTATTAACTGTGCCAAGGGAAAAAATATATTCTCAGAATTCTTTGCTTCTGCTATGTTCTTTTTTGATCCACACACTTGACTGTAAACAGTAATTCTTCCCCATGTCTACGGTCACCCTATAAGATTGAACAGAAATAAAGAGCAATTTATCTTTTGCCCTGCTTTTAATGTACAGCCAAAGTGTTATCAATAATCTGATTGCATTTTTTTTTTCCTGGGTCAAGACTGTTATCATAAACTAAGGCCTGTATTAAATCCCTTAAATTACCTTCCAGCTGCCTTGTTATATATATAACCTTGCCATTAACCTGCTGCTCTTCCTCTCCTCCCATCCAACACATGGTTATAGCCAAGATGTCCATCTACAAGAGAATGAAACTGGCATGTTGTTTTGATTGCGGACGCTCTGAGCGTGACTGCTCTTGCATGTCAGGCAGTGTACATAGTAACATGGACACCCTTGAGAGAGCCTTCCCACTTTCTTCTGTCTCTGTTAATGATTGCTCCACCAGTTTACGTGCCTGTAAGTTTTAACACCAACACATGCTGTTCCATGTCTGTGGTGTCTGTGGTATCATCCCCGTCTTGTGTCGTACATTGTAGTTCTGTGAGTTTTACTGGGCTGATGCTTTTTTTTAAAAGTCAAACCCAATTTTTAATATATTTCTGTTTTAATTTATTTTTAATATGAGAACTGTAATTCATTATTTTGCTTTGTGTGCTCTTTATGACGCATGCCCTTGCGATAGCGTGCAGGACCTTAGTAGTGCAGTTTGGTGACCTCTTTTTTATTTTCTAATTCATACAATATAAATTGTCATTAATTAAACAATAAGTGCTTCAGTGGAGGAACAGGCCTGTGTCTTAAATCTGTGACTGGTGCTAAGTGGACAGCTTTAGTAGTGCTGGCGCTAGAGCAGCCTACAGTAGGTAGTGAATAAATAGACAGAATACAACTTTTAGAAGCTGAACCCTAGTAGCTGGAATTCTGTTCTATACTGCCACCTCTCTTTAGTATTGTTTGTAACCATTCTCAATAAGGCAGGACTTCCCATCTAATACTGAAACAGCAGAAATCAGTAGAAAGAGGTTTTGGTAGTGCCTTTTTAGAAAGACTAGACTGATGCAAACGTCTTGAGATTGACTGTAAGATCTGTCCCACGGAATTTTACCAATCTGGCAAAAGCTCCAAAAGCTCTTTTGAAAGATCAGAGTTGAAAGGGAGAAGACAGAGACGTTAGAACACTTCTTTGTAGCCATTAAGTCTTAGGGATTCCAAGGCTGCTTCATTCAATGTGATGTCAACAACTGAGGGAGACTGTGAAATAAAATGATGATTTTTATATTTTTTTTCATGTTCTCACCCTCTGTAGATATTTGTAACAGGCAAAACTATGTCTCGGTACAGGAACTGTTTTCCTTTCCCTGTCCAAATGGCAAGAGAAAAGTATTAATCAGATACATCTAGAAGGAGTATTAGGAGTTTGGATCAGGAAGCATGTCTACTTCACATTACAAGTTGTCACGGATAAAAATGCCTTCCAGTACATATAAAATACACATAATGTAGTTAGTATAATGTAGTTAGTTTATATATTTTAGTTAGTGGAGAATAATGTAGTTAGTATATTACACATCTGGTTGCCTTTTGATGCCATGTGTGAATTGCAGTATTTAGTCCAAGTGCTGAATGACTTTGCATTAACTGTTTGGACATTTGAACCTTTTTTTTCCAGACACAAATGTGGAGTAACTAGCAATACTATGATTTTTGTTAGCACTTTTTGTCTGAGGATTGTATCAATTAAACTGATTCTAATAGGATTTCTTAAAGATTTTACTAGCAATCTTCTCTCTGTGTATGTGTATAAACACTCTAAATGTCCTTTTTATCTACTTTGTTACATCACCTCAGGGAGACGGTCCCCAGTTTTACGTCCTGTTCTAAGTTACAGGAGATTTTACCCTTTCAAGAGACCTTTCTAAGAGTAAAACATATTTTGTTCAGAAAGATGAGCAAGAAAACTTCCTGAATAGCGAATTACTGCAGGCAGTGTTGCTCACACAGCCGAAGAACCTCAGTAACACAGTGCCTGGTGTGGTTTGCAGACCAGTACAAGCGACTATGTGGTTGGGTCCCAGTACCGGTGTTAACAGCAACCAGACCAGACTAAATGAATATGTCCCCTACAAATGGGTAACATTTCTGCCTTTAGCACTGTTTGGCAAGAAAAGAAAACCCGTAATTTGTAGGTTTACCATAGCTTTCAATTTCACTTAAGGCTCTACAGAGGCAGATAAAGTAAACTTTATTTGATTGTGTTGCCTGCCGAGCCAAAACCCTGCACAGTAATGGTATTATTGCCACCAAAAACAGTACTGCTGGGAACCGCGTTAGTTCTGTGTTATATTTTGAAGGCTAAGTGGTATTGACAGCTTTGAGGATTTTTAGCATCCTGTCCTTTCAAGGGCCTTTCCCCCCCCTTCATCACTCCCTCAAATCAAACGAGATCTCCCTCTTTCCCTTGTGAGAGTGGTCACCTTTGACTATTAATAATAAGTACGAAAATCAATAGCAATTCACACACTTTGCAAAGCAGCATAAACCTTTCTTTTCCAATTAAAATATATATGTATACACATGAAATGTTTCACTGGCAAGGCTTCAATAGAAATCAGTGTGTTTTCTTTGCAGTGCGCAGCGTCATACGATGCCCATCTTGACAGAGCTAGTTAACTCGAAGAATGGCGGGGAGAGTCAGCTTTTCATTAAATATGAGCAGATGTGAAATGTAGAGTGTTTGACAATTAGAAATGGCAGCAGCAGGGCCCCGGAATCAAAGTGAGGTCAGATTGGGGGATCAGATTACCTCTCTTACATTCTTTAGTTGTTCTGAAAATCATTTTGAATTAGTGTCAGTGGAGCCATGATGGGTTTTGCCCTTTGTCTTTTATGCTAGGACTGTATTGTTTCCCCAGACACTCATTAAAGGTCATTATACTATTACAGGGCTTGCTTTGGTCGTGGTGCCCCAGTTGGGTTGGTTTACTTCTACAATCGCTTAATGCATTTCTTTCTTTCCTTTTTGTTTTTTTTTTACTTTTGGTTATAAAAGCAGGCGCTTTTTTTTTTTCCAAGGTAAATAAAATCACAGACCATTGTATGAAACCTCTTGAAACAATGAGGAGCTTTTGTGAGAATTAATGCTGTTTGTAAGAATCTGATGTCAAGTAGACGATATCAATTTACAGATTCAGTGATGTACATGAGATTTAGTGTGCTAATTGTATAATACGCAGAGAAAGCGGCACTTGAAGTGTGTTTTCCACTGTGAATCAGTTTTTTTATTATGTTGTTGCCTGTACTTCCAGCAAATTAAAATTATAATTTGATTAAATATAATTACATTAAAATAGCAGTTGAGTTTATAGGCAGCTATCTGGAAGAAAAACAGGTATGATCTTTCTAAATATAAGGAAATAGAATTTAGGGCTTTTTTTTGTGTCTACTTTTTTCAAGTTTATCTGGTTTTGGTAGATTGCTGCATGAACAGCTATCACATGGCCCAGGCGTTTTTTTTTATACTGCAGAGTTCTTTGAGTGAAGACAGGCACTTAGGCACTGAAAAACCTGGGCTGGTGTACAGACTGAAATTATGTTACTAATAAGTGTGATTTTTCTGCTTAGATCTGTGCCAGATCTTGGAGAGTTGCATTCAAATGATTAATGATACAGAGACACAATATTAACCTGAGCCATTTAATTTCTGTCTTTCTGTATCACCTGCTGGATGCTGTGTCTCAGCAACATCGAAAGTTCACGTTCCAAAAGGAAACCTTTTCTAAACTTGACACTGTGCCCACATCCACAGGAATCTAAACTTTGAAGTACATTCTTGATACGAGGCCCAGGCATATCTAATTCAGCTTGTGAGAAAACACGCTTTGGCCTGCTCTGCTAGTTCTGAGAAGACTTTGACTTTGGTGGGTACAAGGGAGGTTCGGAGACAAAATTCAAGAATAATTATCACTGTATTTTGGATTTAGAGTTCAACCCAAACTCCCAGCCTTGGTATTTGGAAAGAGAGACCATGCTAAGAAAGCTTAAAGTCTGAAAGTAGCCAAAGCATGTACTTGCCTGCGTGTCAAGCCCAGTTTAGGACCGTATATCCTGTCTGGTCTTCTAGTGCCATCAGGTGGTTTATGCTGAACAGACAAGTTAGCTGCTGAGTCTTTCTCAGAGTACCTCAAATTGCATTCTGCAAGATGAGCTGAACATTTGGGGTGGCTTGGATAAGGATGGCTGTTGAACCAAGATTGGTATGCTGTGCTGAGGCTGTCTGGCAATGCGGTTTAGCAAGTTAGGTCCTGGAGCATTCCAGCTGCTTCATTGACCTGTGCTACTTAGACCCTGCCTATGTGCTTTGGCAACTTAAAAACACAAATCCTGCAATGAGAGTTGAAATGACACATCACTTGCTGGTTTAGCCAGAGGAAAGAATGCATAACACACATATTGGTCAGTCTTGTAAAACTTAGCAGCTTTGTAACTATGCTGGGGCTTTTCTAAATGCATTAACTGTTAACTCTTGGGTTCCTAAATTAGTGGCTGAGAAGACAGCCTAGTCTTTATTTCTCTTAGAATAAAAGAACTCGTATTCTTTGCTTTCTAAGGAACAAAGCTAGCCTACTACTTCTCCAGTCCTGCTGAAGTAGTTAAGGCAAGAAGAAATACTTGCTTTTAAGGATGAGCTAAGGTGCAGGAACGGCCTATGTGAACCCAGTCAAAGGGCAGCTTTCAGTGTTAGAATCCTCTTTTCACCCTCTGGCAGCAATGGTTTCCCTTTTAGAGGATACATATACCACCTTGTGGTGGCTAGAGACTGAGATTCTCAAACCAGCTATAAATATGATCCCATTTGCATTATATTTATAATACTCTGAAGAAGACAATGTGGGGTAAAACCACAGCTCTCTCCCACTTCACACCTTTTCTGAGCAGTGAGAATTCTATTGTGGCCGCAGGAGCGATGGAGATTCCTTTGCTCTGAAATTCTTACTTTTACATATGCTACATAAACACCTTTTTCTTTAATATAATCCACTGATCCCTGTGTGGTCACGCTGCCTCATCTTTGCCAATAATCAGATTGTTATGTTCTTACTGCTCACTTCTGTGGAATGACACCTCCTCTCTTGTGTACCAGAGAACAATATAGCATTATCTTATGTAGCCTCAGATTACTGAAACTGGGACCTTATAATGAGACGTAGTGCCAAATAAATTCCTGTTAATTCAAAGCCACAGAGACTATAAATCATAAGCCTGTGTACTGTGCTGTGGTTAAGAGATTGATTTATGTAAAGTTAGTTCCAATTATTGTTCTTGCTTTTAGGGTGGCAGGCTTTTTCTTGTTACAGCAGTTCCCATGTGTTCAGGGTTGTGTTCCTGAGAACTGACATGACTATGACCTTTGCTCTACCTACTGTGTTTGTCTCTTTTCAAAATACACAAAGTAGTGTAAAAATGGACACCTGTGTATATTTTGCAGTGGTCAGTTTTGCAGAGAAAGTATTAAGATAACTCAATTAA
Source organism: Tapera naevia (assembly GCA_033556795.1). Classification (NCBI taxonomy): domain Eukaryota; kingdom Metazoa; phylum Chordata; class Aves; order Cuculiformes; family Neomorphidae; genus Tapera; species Tapera naevia. The sequence goes on along the minus strand of JAUMJJ010000025.1, from coordinate 5,431 downwards.
GATTCAAGTCCAGTACAGCTGGAAAAAAACCAGACATACACATCTTAATGTAGTCTGTGTAGCTATTATGTAATGAATAAGACCACCTTAGCTTCCTATGCCTTCTCAGCATAAGCTTCTGTGACCAAAACTGACTAGTGGGGTTTTGGGGCATATAAACCCAAAAAATGGAACGATTGAAGAAGAAAATACCGATGTGGGAGGTTCCTGTGCTGTTCTCTAGAGGTTCTTATGGTATAGCTGCTGACATGAAGTCAATGCTTGTAAATGCTGGAGATTTGACATATTTACAGCCAGCTCAATAGCCAATGGGACTGGCAAATCAGAAGCCAGACACCATGAGATCTGCTTTCTGAGAATGAAAATCTCCCAATTACGTTTCCACTTTGAAGTTTAGTTTCTATTTATGATTTTACCTTATCTACTTTCTTTCCATCATCTTCTCCTTGTGGCAGTGGTACAAAGACACGTCCAGGTGTTTCCATGAAAGACGATAGGATGAATTGACTCAATGTATGCAATTGCAGTCTCAGCCATCATTCCAGAACTGCTTGCTGGTTCAGAACACTGAACCAGTCCTTTGATTTGTCTGCCTTTCCCTCACCTGTGATGTGCAGACCTTCAGGTGTTCCTCTCCTTGAAGCAGCCTTATGTTTTTCTGCATTCCTAAGGGTAGAGATAGAAGTTGTGGGTGGAAGGGGCTGGTGTGTGCCCTCCTGAGACTCCAAGTATCTATTCCATCATTTTTTCGTGTGAATGAATGCACTGGGACTTTTATATTTCCTTTTCGAGCACTGAATAGACGGCATTAATTAAAGTGGGAGGACAAGTAACTTACAATAGGTGACTTCAAGTATGTAGTTTGACTCGAACACTCAAAACCCTTTTAGTGTTCTAATTTTTTATGGAACTTGAATACTGCTAAATTATTTAGCTTTGTTTTGGGTAGAATATGAGCATATAGATGAAGACTGAAATGTAGAAAGGCAAGAGCAGAAAGAACACAAAACCACCACCGCAAACCAAGCCAGTAGAATGGTAAATGTGAGACAATCTGACTTGTTAGTTGTGACCAGAAAATATAAATAATAAAGCACATGACTTTTCAGATGGGTTTTGTGATCCAGTATATACAACAAGGCCGATGAGAGGATGCTCTGTCTGATTTGTGATGTCTGGATGATGAACTCTTGCATCACCATGGGATGGAGGCACTGCTAAGTTTAGCAGCAAACCTTTTGAAGTATTGGGAAGGTGGGGGAGGGAGAAATCAAGAAGTCTACATTTAATGCCTTTAGGCCTTTACGTTGAGTAGTAAATCTTAGCAGGGTCACAGGGAAGAGACTAGTGAGTGGCTTGTCTTGATGGAGACAAGCTAGAAAGGATGCTGTCTGCATCCGTGGAGTGAATTTAGCAGAGGGTCTTATACAAGGTGACATGGAAATTATGTTTGCATTTTTAGTTCCTGAGTGTGGCTGGTTGTCATGAAACTCACCATGACAGTTTCTTACCACCAGGCAGCAGATTCTTCCTGTTACCTCCTTGGTGTGGGACAGATGCTAGCCGGTTAGCTCTCCTTCTCTACTGTTTCCGAGCTATTTCAAGCGACAGATGCCAGAGCTGGCTCGGTTTCAGCTTGAGCATTTCTGTCATAGCCCTGCCGTGAGCCCAAATTCTGACCTTTACTGCATGAAATGAAGTACTTATGAACAAGCAGTGGCTTGATCCAGAGCAGGCTTAGAGCAAATGTCAAGTGTCAAGTCAGTCTCCTGCCTCCTTATTCCACCTGCGTTAGGAACCTAGATTAGACCCTAGACTACAGCCCCGGCTGCCTTAGGCTTTATGGGTCTGGAGAGACATAACTTATTAACAAGGAGTTATTAAATTTTTATCAGTTTTATAACACAATGTAAATGCCTTCTATGAATCTACATTGTATTCATTATCATTTAAAACGTTAATTAAGTCAAAGTTGCATTTAATTTAGTTCTAAATGTGCCTTTGGGAGGAAGCTTTTAAAAACAGCTGCAGGATTGAGAAGCTCAGTGATGCTGGGAAGTTGTTAGTACCGCTTTTCAGGATAGGTCCCCCCAGTTGATTGCCATTTTTAGTCGTAGCTAATTTGTGTTGATGTTATTGGGCAAGGTCTCAAATTAATATTGAACCAATAACAGCAGAAAGCTATCAGCTCATGCTAATCACAGATACACTTTGATGTGTAGCTTGTGCTGCTTTCTACTTGCTTCCAAACTGGAACAAACCGTTGATTCATAAAGCCTGTACTTTTCATACACTTGTATTATAATATTTTTTTCATTTGATATCCTTATTGGTTGACACCTTTTATAATTCAGGGACAGATACGTTCACTGGCTTGGAATATTGTTCCTCAGATTCACAGAAAAAGAAATCCTCTGACCTAATCTTCTACATTTCATGTGACTTAAAGTTATTGTAATATATGGAAGGAGGTGCTTATTGAAATATACCACACAATAGAATATCAACATGTAAAGCGGAGTGCAGTTTATTATATAAAAAAAGAAACTACAATAAAAGCCCTCCAAACCAAGTTATATGCTTGGCTTGCGTTATGTGTGGGAGTGTTATTCCTTTTGATGCTTTTTGATGTAAAAACAGGAGAAAGAAGGAAAAAATTAAGTACAGTGTTACTACCATCTGAGTTTTACATTAAGAACCCCAGAATATTCTGGCCTGCATCAGGAATAGTGTGGGGAGCAGGACCAGAGAAGTTATCATCCCCCTGTACTCGGCACTGGTCAGGCCTCACCTTGAATACTGTGTCCAGTTCTGGGCCCCCCAGTTTGGGAAAGATGTCAGGATGCTGGAATGTGTTCAGAGGAGGGCAACGAAGATGGTGAAGGGGCTGGAGCACAAGCCCTATGAGGAGAGACTGAGGGAGTTGGGGCTGTTTAGTCTGGAGAAGAGGAGGCTCAGGGGAGACCTCATTGCTCTCTACAACTCCCTAAAAGGAGGTTGTAGTCGGGCAGGGGTTGGTCTCTTCTCTCAGGTGACCAGTGGCAGAACTAGAGGGCATGGACTCAAGCTTCGTCAGGGAAAGTTTAGGCTTGATGTTAGGAAAAAATTCTTCCCTGAAAGGGTGATTGGCCATTGGAATGGGCTGCCCAGGGAGGGGGTGGAGTCACCGACCCTGGAGGTGTTTAAAGGGAGACTGGATGAGGCACTGAGTGCCATGGTTTAGATGATGGGTTGGTGTTAGTGTTGGTGTTAGTGTTGGGTTATAGGTTGGACTTGATGATCTCAGAGGTCCTTTCCAACCTTGTGATACTGTAATATCTAACATATGCATACCTTTTTAGTCTGGTAAGTAGTTACAGTAGCTGCAGTTTGACCACTAATGCACGTACTAACGTGATTCATACTTGTAGAGTTGGAGCCAGAGGGACCCAACCCAACGCTTAACTAAGCTAGGAGAGTCCACTGAATTAGAACCACAACTTTTCAGATGTTATCAGGCTGAGTGTAGGTTCAGTAGAGCGGTCCAGTCCTCAGTCTGGAAGCCAGAAGCAACTTACAAGATAAGTTTTTCTGGGTCATCGTATTTTCTACTGAGTACCCAAAGCCTTTCCAGGTGTTTGTATATGCAGCATACCTAATGCCATGATTCTTTTGTGCTCTACGTGAAGAGATTATTGTCACATAACTCTATTTGTGGTTCTTGGAGTGCCACCAATAGACACTTATCTTGTGTCATTGAGCTATGACTGAGGCTATAGTAGACTGAAGGAACTGAGCAGAAGAGAAGAATTTTTAATTAATTTTTAAGAAACCATAGGTATATTTTTTAGTAATTAACTTCTTAAATCTGTTGACAGTATACCTTAAAATAGGCTAAACTTATACTGTTTGAGACTATTTACCAGCCTGTGTTACTATAGTTTTGTATAATACAATGATATAGCTTTTCTTGTAATATTTTATGTATGACTGAAGGCTGAAGTGCTGTAATTCACTCTTTATTAACGACTTTAAGAAATGTACTGTGAGCTGCATCACACACAGATGTTTCACTGATACAGATCAGATCTCATTAGCATAGTGCAATTATTCTGAAAACAAGGGTGGAAAAAAGTGATCTTATTGCCTAAGTATCATCTGGTTAAAAATTCACGTGGACATGTTAGTTTCGTTGGAAATTCTATCCAGGCAAATAACACAAGACAATGACCCTCTCCTCTCCCTCTCCCCCTCCCTCTCCCCCTCCCTCTCCCCCCTCCCCCTCCCCCTCCCCTCCCCTCCTTTCCCCTCCCTCCCCTCCCCTCCCCTCCCCTCCCCTCCCCTCCCCTCCCCTCCCCTCCCCTCCTCTCCTCTCCCTCTCCTCTCCTCTCCTCTCCTCTCCTCTCCTCTCCTCTCCTCTCCTCTCCTCTCCTCTCCTCTCCTCTCCTCTCCTCTCCTCGCTCCTCTCCTCTCCTCTCCTCTCCTCTCTCCTCTCCTCTCCTCTCTCTCCTCTCCTCTCCTCCCCTCCCCTCCCCCTCCCCCTCCCCTCCCCCTCCCCCTCCCCCTCCCCCTCCCCCTCCCCCTCCCCCTCCCCCTCCCCTCCCCCTCCCCCTCCCCCTCCCCCTCCCCCTCCCCCTCCCCCTCCCCCTCCCTCTCCCTCTCCTCTCCCTCCCTTCCCCCCTCTCCTCCTCCCCTCCCCGCCTCCCCCTTCCCCTCCTCCCCCCTCCTCCCACCTCCTCTCCCCCTCCCCTCCCCTCCCATCTCCCCCCTCCCTCCCCCTCCTCCTCCTCCCCTCCCCTCCTCCCCTCCCCCTCCCCTCTCCCCCTTCTCCCCTCTCCCCTCTCCCCTCTCCCCTCCCCCCCTTCCTCCCCCCTTCTCCCCCCTCCTCCCCTCCCCTCCCCTCCTCCTCTCCCCTCCCCTCCTCTCCCCTCCCCTCCTCTCCCCCTCCCCCCTCCCCTCCCCCCTCCTCCTTCACCTCCCCCCTCCCCTCTCCCCCTTCTCCCCTCTCCCCTTCTCCCCTCTCCCCTTCTCCCCTCCCCTCTCCTCCCCCCCCTCCCCTCCCCTCCCCCCTCCTCTCCTCTCCCCTCCCCCCTCTTCTCCTCCCCCCTCCCCTCTTCCCCTCCCCCCTCACCCCTCCCCCCTCCTCCCCTTCCCTCCCCTTCCCTCCCCTCTCCCTCCCCCCTCCTCTCCCCCTCCTCTCCCCCCTCCCCTCCCCCCTCCTCTCACCCCCTCCTCTCCCCTCCCCCTCTCCCCTCCCCCCCTCCCCCTCTTCTCCTCCCTCCCTCCCCTCTTCCTCCCCCTCCTCTCCCCTCCCCCTCCTCCCTCCCCCCTCTCCCCTCCCCCCTCCCCCTCTTCTCCTCCCCTCCCTCCCCTCTTCCCTCCCCCCTCCCCCTCTCCTCCCCTCCCCTCCCCCTCCTCCTCTCCTCTCCCCTCCCTCTCCCCTCCCTCTCCT